>OY292488.1:3105739-4472075 GCA_958496325.1 Nomophila noctuella
TGTCAGAAGCACTCACATTATGCACGAACGCAAAGGGATCTCCCAACTTTGTAATTAAAACTAATATCGCACACTCATCGCGAGCTAGCCTCCGTTCTAAACAATACACTGACAACCTGGATAATTTATAGCTTTGCAGCAAACCTACATAGAAATAATGCAGAAAACTGTTTTATTTTTCATCCATTTAGATTTTAAGTTAAGAACGATTTACGGCATGAAATAAAAAAAATAGGAGGATTTTTTTTTCTGGAAAGTAGTTTAGCTCGAGCCAGTTACGATGTAGTTCTATATTTGAAAATGTTTTTATTTGATTTTTTATTTTTAGTGGTTATATTTTGTCGGAATACTTTTGATTTGCAAATAAAATGTTTGTTCTCTTTTCTTTTTGATACAGCAATAATTGTAACTATCTGTCATAATGAGATGGCCTTTGCTTTTTGTTACCCATCACATATTTGCATGATAGAAATAATGTGTCGAAAAACAATGACCATTTGGTTGTTTTTTAATTTGTTAACAATCACATGCCCATGAAACGTATGACTGTGAATTCCCATTTTGACTGCCTGAATATTTCCAAAGTGAAAAATGGTGCACCATTTTATCATTTTCTTCATTCAAATAGTTGAACTGTCAAATAGTGATGTTTAAATCTGTACGCTAAATAATATGACGAACTTCTATAAAGTATTCTGAAAAGAATCACCAATCCTATTTTAAATAAGCACAATTTCACACTCCGTGTTAGAAGATTACAATGCTTAAGCATCGCAAGCCTTAAAAGGAACGAGCATTAAGTATCCACAGTACCTACGTACTGTGAATAAATACTGAATTTTTCCCACCTTAATTAGTAACGTTTTTCGTAAATTTGGGAAGTCGCTTGCCAAACACTGCTATATGAGGCTAATTAAAATAAGGAGCTACTTAAAGGAGAAGCATTTTAAAAAGTGAATTTCTTTTCAAATGTTGAGGAAATGTTAAACGCTTAAAATTGGAGCTAATTCATCAAGTGTTACTTTGTGGATGAGTTATTAAAATTATATCTTTTATTAAATTCTTAATTGCACCTTAAAAGACGACTGTCTTTTAATCGGAACTTTGAATAAAGTAAAACTCATTGATGTTGCCTTAATTACGTAAGTTAACTTAATCAATTGTTAAACTGACTCCTTGGAGTAATAGTAAGTGGCACCTAGCTCAAAAAACTAGGAGGTTGTGGGTTCAAATCCCGCGGGGAACACCAGTGACTAGTGTTAGAGACTTAGTGGGGACTAGACGGGAAAAACGCGACTGAAGTTCGATGTGACTACGCCTGCAATGTATTCCAAATTGAAGATATACAATACACTTATTAGATATATATTAGATATTAGATATATATATTAGATATATTATTAGATTTATATATTTACATAATATTATTAGATAGATATATAAGATATAAATACACAACTGAATATATAATACACTACGCCGAAATTAGGTCGCGTAATTTTGTATAGAAAATGCCTTGCCGCCGAACTTCGGTCGCGTGATTTCAGCCTAGTGTGATCCCCATAACATTTAAGTTATGCAGAGGCAAACGAAAAAGTGGGTCACCTGATGGTAAGAGATCACCGCTGCCTATGGACATCAACAAGCGCACAAGGGTCGCAGATGCGTTGCCTGCCTTTAAGACCCTTCACCCTGACCAACGTTAGCTGATTCCCTTTCTAACTTTAAGCTAGTTTATTTATTTAATTTGGTACACCAACAACATGTCACACACAAATATTTTAAACAACGCAACAACATTTACACGCATCCGACACGAAGATGGGAGCTAATTCCCTCTTTTACTTCGAACGCAAAGTTCTAACGGAATAAAAGCAAACAGTTCTAGTGTCCAAACTATTTCTATTGAATTTACGATCCACATCGGTGCTCCCACAACACTTACCGATACTCTGGGAATACGCTGGAGTGCTTTCCTATATTCTCGCCGCGCGTGCTGACTGCAATTTATGACGTCACTGGAAGCCATGCATGCGGAACAAGACGGAAAAATAGCGATAGATAATGTTTGGTATTATAGAGATGTCATTTATGTTGAAAATTGGATTTTTGAATTTGAATTTGAAAATTTTTACAATAATAAAAAAAATTATTACAATTGATTAAGTACATGATTATTCTAGAACCACTCCCAGTTGCAACCTCGGCCATTGCCTTGAAGCCTAGGGTACGCTGCGTCTATGATCCTGAATTTATTAGCCTGGTTATAAATGACATTGCATGTAAGAAGGCAGTCGCTTCAGCCGTCTGACCTCCAAAGCACGGAATCATCACTCTGATCGGACAAATATTTACTTTAATAATAATTACTGGGAAAACCAACACAAAGTAAAAGTGTTCCCCGTTGGATTAGAACTCACGACTGAGGTTTTTGAGCTCAGCGCACTTACCACTACACCAAGGAGGCAGTATAAATCAATGAGCAATCATTAATTGACAGCATAAGCTCCTGTATCAGAAACTCGACTAAGAATATTAATATACTAGCGTCCGCCCGCGACTCCGCCCGCGTGGTTATCGGTTTCCGCAATACTATTGCCTAAAGCCTTCCTTGCAAATGGACTATCCAACACAAAAATATTTTTTTAAATCGGAAAACTTGTACCTACAAACTCTTCAGCTTTATTATATTAGTATAGATACTAATACAAGCAAATCTTGATAGATCCAGATGCATCAATACCATTTATAGATGGATTGTATCACCTGGATCGGGCATGACTTTGTCCCCTATAAGGATATCCATGGTGTCGATATGGTCCTGCCCAACAATAGTTATATACGTTACTACCATTGTAGCAAGCAAACTAGACCGGTTGCGTGAATCAATTAATTAGTTATCCAAGACACTGATGTAACGGTATCTCGGATTGAACACAATGAATTTGGAAGCGCTTCGTTAATTGGAGGCCCAACATTCTGATGGAATAAATTGTTACGTGACTATAAGAGCTATTTTAGTGAAGATCGCAATTGGATTAGTTAAGATATTTGGTAGGCAATGCTTCTTAATTAGCGAAGTTGCTGTGGATTTAGAGACCGAGTTCCTCGTAACGAAGACTTCATTGTTATAAATATTCAATGCTGGTAATAAAAATAATGCCAAAAGATTTTTTTTTCTCTTGTGGCATCAAGTTTCATGTACCTCTTTATTCGGAATAAAGCAACAAAATTGTTTTTTTATAAAAGTAATTTACGATAAGATAACAATAAGATTTTCTATATTGTGAAAACTTGAATGGCTGCAAAAACACAACTTACATAATAACTATAATGATATTTATTAACGGGACTAAACGCGATTTGATTTATGTAGTACATAAATCAAATCGCGTCAAGCAGTAAGTAGTATATATGTACTACATAAATCAAATCGCGTTTAGTCCCGTTAATAAATATCATTATAGTAATGCAACGCGAAAGTCTAAAATCTCATCTTACATAATAACGTTACACCACAAAACTACTCACTCTTGGTCGTGTGGATCTTATCCGTCAAGAAACAGAAATAATACAGGCTTTTTGGACAAAATACATCTTTCAAGGCATCTTTCAAAATAATATGAGCCATAAATCAATAACGTACTTATTTTTATATCTACACACCGAAAATATAAACGTTGATACATGGAATTGCTTAAGTTTACATTAGTAAAATAAAATACTTCGTAAAATAAAGAATGTATTGAAATACCAATGATGACGATTTAAGAGCAACAAAAACCCATCGCCAGAAATAAGTCATAGTCCAGTAATTTTAGCAATTTTGATCCACGATCTGCGGAATAATTCCTAGTGAGCTGAATTTTTGTATACACCTTTATTATGATATTGTCATGATGACGTGAAAAATCGACATTGATATCGTGCCGGCTAAAAAAGTTATAGGGGTCCAAACGTTACGAAAATCAGTTTTTCGCAAATATCTCGCGATCTATTGCTCAGAGGTCAATAATGGTTTCATTAAAGTTGTTCGTCGTAAAATTGTCTACAAAAAAGGTCTCTTGCATTTTTCTGTAGAATTAACCGTTTTTGAAATAGAGACTAGAACGCACTCACATATGGTATTGTATACCGTACGGCGCATACCAAGTCATAAACCTATTGTTTGTTTTTTTCCCTTTTTCGTTTGTGTGTTTTTTGTTAGTACAATGATCTACATATAGAAATATAAAGGACTTGTAATACTAGCACAGTCAGGAAAATAGGAATATCAACTATAAAAACAAAGGGGCAATTTTTTTTGTCACTTTATACCTCAAGAACCGGTTCATCGATCCAAACTAAATTCTCAGGGTTTGTACAGACTATTTAGTAAATGTTTTATGTGAAGTTTGAACAAAATCTGTCGTTCACTTTATACGTAGCGAAGCACGTGCCAGGCCGCTAGTAATGATATAGATATGCAATGTGAATTTCAGCAATTTACAGATTTCGAGGAAGTGGACAGTATACTCATGGCTCTTGACAATTACTCCGCATGTGGCTGGGACGGCATTTCGGTGAGGTTTCTCAAAAGTTGTAGAATTTTTATAGTTCCCTTAATAACACAGTTGGCTAACTTATGTTTTGAGAAAGGTATTTTTCCGAACTCCCTTAAGCGTTCTATTGTTACACCGGTATACAAGGGTGGGGACAGAAACGATATAAATAATTACAGGCCCATTTCAGTCCTACCATCTATTTCTAAAATAATAGAAAAATTATTAAATAAGAGACTTCTTTCTTTTCTCAATAAAAATAACATTTTATCAAACGCTCAGTATGGGTTTAGACAAGGGAAATCTACCCAAGATGCAGTTATAGATTTAATAGATTTTATAGCGTATAAAGTAGATGGAGGGGAAAAATGCCTCACAGTGTTTATAGACATTAAAAAAGCATTCGATACTGTTTCTGTCCCCATACTTATACAAAAGCTTGAAGGCATTGGAATTAGAGGTACACCACTTGCTCTGTTTAAAAGCTATTTGCAAGATAGAAAACAAATTGTTAAGATTAATAAATTGTGTAGCGACGAAAGCCTCGTCTGCTATGGCGTCCCGCAGGGCTCTGTACTCGGTCCCACCCTATTTTTAATTTAAATAAACCAACTGTGTTCGCTTCAGTCTTGTGGGGGAAAAATATTTTCCTATGCTGACGACACAGCTGTTGTATTTTGGGGTAAAACGTGGGATACTGTCCAGTCGACAGCCGAACGCGGGTTAGCAGAGATCGCTGCTTGGTTGAACTCTAATTTACTCACCATTAACGCGACTAAAAGTAACTTTATATGCTTCACTCCAAGCAAAAGATCCCAACCAAATGACGACTTTGAACTTAAAATTCACTGCTGTGCTAATGGACTTGATGGTACCTGTACTTGTCCTTCCATCGTAAAAGCTGATTGTACTAAATATTTGGGTATATTGGTTGATAGCAGGCTTTCGTGGCATTCTCACCTGGAGCTCGTCGCTGGTAGGATAAGAAAACTAATCTGGATTTTTCGCAGGTTGCGCTATGTAATGTCTTGTTCCCTTCTTAATAAAATTTACCTCGTCTTAGCGCAGTCTGTGCTACAATATTGTATCCCTGTATGGGGTGGTGCGTCTAGGATGAAATTTCTACAATTGGAGAGAGCTCAAAGGTCTCTTATCAAGGTCATGTATCAAAAACCATACAGATTCTCAACCTGCGAACTATACAGACTTTGTGGACTTCTCTCGGTTAGGAAGTTGTACATCTTTCATCTTATACTAAATTTACATAAAAAACTACCATTTAACAGGGAAAAATTGAGTAGAAGACGTAAACATGCCGTGGCGCCGACCAGGCCGGTTCGGACAGAATTTGCAAAGCGCCAGTTTGTTGCGCGGGCATCGCACGTCTACAACTATACAAATAAAATCCTCAACTTGTACCCAAAACCAAAAGCCAAATGTAAACAAACCCTAATATACTGGTTAAAATCTCTAACATATGAAGAAACTGAAGACATTCTAAAATAATATATATATATATATTTACAATGCTCAAACAACTTATCAAACCCTCAATCAAACAAATAATTATAATTTAAAAAGTCCTTTGAACTTAAAACCTGGAAATATATTAACAAAACTAATAATTACTTCCACACAATAAACACACACACACACACATTCACACACACACGCTCATTCACACACACACGCACATTCACACACACACGCACACACACACACACACACACACACACACACACACACACACACACGCACGCACACGCACTCACACACACACACATTTCAGCATGCATAATGTAAGAAACACTATTTTTAACTATAATTCCCTATTTCCTTTATAACTCAAAGTGTATAGATTAAGATTTCTTATTTAAGTTTTTATCTACTCAATATATTGTGCTAAATCTTGGGAACGAGCAAGTCATCCCCAACACAAGTATTGCATTACTTACTGGGGAGACTTAACACGTGTAACTAATGTATATTGAGCAATAAAGATATTTTTATTTTTATTTATTTTTATTATTTTTATAAAGTGAACGACCGATTTTGTTCAAACTTCACATAAAACATATACTAAATAGTCTGTACAAACCCTGAGAATTTGGTTGGGATCGATGAACCCGTTCTTGAGTTATAAAGTGACAAAAAAAATTGCCCCTTTGTTTTTTATAGTTGATATTCCTATTTTCCTGACTGTGCTACTATTACAAGTCCTTTAAATTTCTATATGTAGATCATTATACTAACAAAAAACACACAAACAGAAAAAGGGAAAAAAACAAACAATAGGGTTTATGACTTGGTATGCGCCGTACGGTATACAATACCATATGTGAGTGCGTTCTAGTCTCTATTTCAGAAACGGTTAATTCTACAGAAAAATGCAAGAGACCTTTTTTGTAGACAATTTTACGACAAACAACTTTTATGAAACCATTATTGACCTCTGAGCAATAGATCGCGAGATATTTGCGAAAAACTGATTTTCGTGACGTTTGGACCCCTATAACTTTTTTAGCCGGCACGATATCAATGTCGATTTTTCACATCATCATTACAATATCATAATAAAGGTGTATACAAAAATTCAGCTCACTAGGAATTATTCCGCAGATAAAATCTTAAATTCCTGGACTATCAACATTTCGCATTACAAAATTGCAGCCGAGTACTTACGCGACGCACGACTTTAGTATAAGTGTGAATTCCATTCCATTATCCTTATTCTGACAAGCGAACAGCAGTGTAACGTGTGGCCCTTATCTCTGGTTTATGTAGATTTATGTCGCGAAGTCGCGAGTTGGCAGCCGCGTGATAGCGCGCCGACAAATTGCAAACGTTGTTGTTGGTGTTATAGGTAATTTTGTGGGCCGTAAAAAGGTCTCTTAAACTGAGGATGGTTAAGCCCGGAATATGTTATGATCTCAATTCACATACACAATGTTGTGATAGAAAAGGTAATGTAATGGAACATGTTGGAATATACATTATGTTGCCTCTTACAACACAACATAAGCGAAGGAGAAACGAAAACATTTTACGTTATACAATATGGCATTTTTACCAAGAAATAGGTAAACATTTGTAACACAACTCTGCGTGCAGTGGTCTTATCAATGTTAATTTTTAAAAATAGTTTATCTTCTCCTATATCCTTTGATCAAGCTTTTGCTGAAAGTAACCTTTTATCTTTGTTTGCCGCAATTCTCCTGCTTTGTGGATTTAATACTAGAGTGCAGTCGAAAATGCACATCCTTTTTTAAATTAAAAATAAATAAATAGAAAACATTAAATTCGATCATAATTCACTAACCTGAAAGCACGGATAGAATTATATTCACTTTACCTGCTCAATTCCATTTGACGAGACTGAAACTGTGTTAAGCTAATATTCATTGACGAGACTAAACTTTGTTTGTTTGCACACATGCGAGTACGTGTGCACCTATGAATCTCTATTCGACGAAACTAGAACGATGTAAACTAATAAATTCGGACAGAATAATCCCATCGCCGACAACACGTTACCTAGGATTTATAAAATTAATGGCCCCGTCTAAATATTCGCGGTGCATCAACACGCACATTAATCATGCAAAACCAACATGTTGGATTATTGTTGATGCAGCCGATGTTGTAGATACAACTGTAGGTTTTGAGCAAGATAATTTAATTACGACTGGTCGGATTAGTAAATTTTCTGTTGCTGAACATGAATAATTTGCATGATTCTGTACAAGCAAAATAATGTATTTGGAGCAGTAGTTTTGATTCTGTGCCATCTTTTTATTATTGCATTCTAGAAAATCTATACTTCTGTACTTGTTTAATAAAGCTGAAGAGTTTGTTCGGTTTTTTAACGCGCTAATATCAGGAACTTCCTGTTCTTATTAAAAAATCTGTTTTTGTTGGATAGTCCATTTGTGAAAAGGAAGGCTTTAATTAAGCTACAATACAACACTAGTATCGACCGCTAGTAAACACTATGTTGATTGAGCATCATTGATCAGTATTTAAAACACTTATTTGATAAATTTTATGCATATTTGTTATAAACGATTAATAAAGTCTGTCAAAAATCGCTTTTCTCATAAAGCTTCACAGCTTACAAAGATTTTTAAAGGCAAACAATAATTAACACTGATCTTAATTTCCTCAGTTCACCCAACAACTAAATGCGTAAAGCCGACCGGACAACTAATGTATACATACGACTACGCGTGAAAATACTCACAGGCATGTTTTCGGAACGTTTAAGCGAAATTGATGGACCTACAGAATCCAGAGCGCGCGTATCCTTTGCCGGCCGTTTTCAAATGTGTAAAAGACGTGGTTTTTTTAACGGGATCAAAGAGAAGTTTTTCCAGCCTAAAATAACAGTCCGCACGTCGTTAACACTCTTTCTAAATGCACATTGAAAAAACAGGAATGCGAACACCAACGCGGCCTAAATGTATGGGAAAGTGAATGGAAAACTAAAAATAGTTGGTGCAGTTGGGATAAACGCTTAAGTGTTTCTTCTTTACTATGAATTTTCTACGATAGAAGACAGTGCCTAAATTAGTAAAAAATCAAGTTGCACTTTAATTTCGCAACTGAATATGAAATTCAGTTACATAATTTACAAATACCTTAATAGAAATAAGTGTAAATAATCTAATAAACGCTAATTTTGTTTCATACACGCCGTGCCTTCCTAAGCATGGAAACATCATTCTTATCGGACAATCAAGTGATTCAAGCCTGTAATGTCGTAATCGAACTGAGAAAACTATCACAAAGTGAAAGTGTTCTTGGTGGGATTCGAACCCTCAAAGGTTTGAGCACTGCGCTCTTACCACTACACCATGGAGGCAGTATCACTCAAGGAGCAATTATTATCAATAGTCGGCATAAGCTACTATATCAGAAACTCAATTAAGATTATTAATAATATTACAAGCAAATTTTGACCGATCAAATTGCAGAGCATCAATACCATAATATTCGGATTGTTTCACGTAGACCCGGCTTCTCGATATTACGTAGCAACGCTACGAGAATTCGTAGCAACAATTTGACGTAGCTGCTTACTACGAAATTTTAGTATGTTTAAAGACGCAAACATGCTCTGCATAGCATTAACGGCTTTTATTTTGAGAAAAGTTGATCTTGTTTTTAAATACAAAAGTAAGTTACTTGAAAAATATCCTAATATTTCAAACATTTTTCGATTCAATAGGTTTAAGAGAAGCACTAATACATCGTCCTTCTTCTCAATCTGAATTCTTCTAAAATCAGTGTAATAGTGTTTTGCGACTAGTTACAAACATTAAAATGTATACCTACTTATTATTAAATATGAATCCAAATATCAGAACATTATTATGTTATGGTTTTCCCAACAAATTTTATAGATAAATTTAGAATGTCAACCAATATTAAAGCTCAGTAACGTTTCAGGGCATTATGATTGTACAACCATTCCAAATTCAAAAAGACTCCGACACCTTCGTATATTTTTAAAACAGATCTAAAACTGCCAGTGTCAAAACATTTCGAGCTGCAAACATCGAATCGACAGTTGAAAACTCTCGATGCTCAGAATACAAAGCCAGTCGCGTCAGTGACTAAATCCCAGCGGCATCAAGCCTTCAGATAGTTAGATATGACTGCGAAAGGAACAATAAAACATACAAAGAGTGATCTTTGATACTTTGGAGACTTCGTAAAGCTGAAGAGGAAAAGGGGGAAAGGGCCCGACCACCATTCTATATTCGAATTAATTGGGTTACTTTATCTGAATTATTTCGACTAGGTATGTATTACCCTTGGTCACCATTTTTTGGAGCAATAAAGTAAGATTCAAGAGTTATACGTTATCTGTGTATATTGTACCATAAAGTGGAGCAAAAAGTTTGATCCCAAGTGAGAGTGATTAATCGCTGAGTTGAAGAAGCTCGATTAAAACACAGCTAACTAATGTGTATTTAATAAACCGATTCAAAAACTTACAGAAGTAGTCAAAATAGCTCGCGTTGCAAACGTCTAATAGACAGCTGAAAACTCTCAATGCTCAGAATACGGAGGCAGTCGCATCAGCGTCTAAATCCCAGTAGCATCAAGCCTTCAGATAGCGTTAGATATGACTGTAAAAAGAACAATACAACTCGCGAAGATCACTGGAGACTAGGTAAAGCTGTTCACACACGTCTGATTACATGTTTTTCTAAGTAAACAATTTTAAAATCCTTTTTTTATAGTTTGTGGTTAATAACTATTTTGGCATAACGCTTATACAATCGGTGCACACAGAATTTATTTATAAAAATCTATGGTACTGGTAAATTGTTATTACCTAGCTCAACAAGAGTATAAGGCTTAAATAGCAACAAAAACACGTGACACTAACTAACAAAACAAAGTCTACCTACTATACTTATTTAACAATAAACGTAAATTCAGTGCAATATAAGACAAAACTACACCCAGAAAAAATCGCAACAAAAAATCTAACGTATGCAGTGATCCTATAGCACACGTTTGCCTATCGCCTTAGGAATATAGAGAGTGAACAAACTTGAACCGGAATTTTATACCATGCCTCGGATATTTTATGAATTCGTTGCTTAAAAAAGTATCGGGTAAAAATGTGAGGAACATGAAAGCAACAGCTCTCCGATCCGAGAGCCGTAGTCTAAGTTTTACAAGAGGGCATTATCTAAAACATTCTTCGGCGACGAGGTTGTTTCGTGCTAGAACTATCTCGACTTGAACACGATCTTTTGCTTTTATGTTGTTTGAGTTTGAATTTAAGCGTACTTTTCTAGTGGTATCGAGAACGAATAGATGTGCCTGAACTTTTCAGAATTTTGGAGGCATTCAATTGCCATCAGTGGCGGCTATCAAGGTGGTGGCAATGAGGAATAGACTATTATTATATCCCAAGTTGTCCGGTTCAAAGATACCAGCGTTTGTTAACAGTATTTGGGAGGCAAATTGATAAAACTAACTTTCGCTAATTTATCTCAATATTTTTGTTATTGTTATTAGATGTAAGTTCATTCTTTCACATATCATGTGTCTTATTGATGACAATTGAATGCAGTGATATATATAATTTTGGCACTGACTAGATCCCACCATCTCTTACACACTAGGCCTGTAAAAGTGATCATGCTATTAATACCTTCTAAAGCTCAATCCACCCTTAAAAACATTACGAATATATTTATATACAACAAAGAAATATATATCTATACACACAGAATGGAGTGAGCTGGCGCAAAATTGTGACGTCACACCTCCTCGGCTGTGATCACAGCCTCGACGCGTTACGCTCTACTTGCGCCATTACGGGACAATCTGTTGTTTACTGCACATAATTACAATATAATGTATGTTACAGGATAACTGTAGGATTCAGAGTGAATGTTTCTTATGTTAGAACTTTTACCGAGTCAACTGGCCATTAAGGACCGAATTCATTTATTTTTCGAGCTTTTACCTATAAGAGTTGGTAAATCTTAGATGTTACCAGTAAATCTTAGGACTTGACTGTGTTCAAGCCATTGCATCAACGTAAACATAGTTCAGTGCTTTTTGGACATCAGAGGTGGAGATAAATATACACAGTCGGTTCATAAGTTCTGTCAAAGCCTTATATTTTTGATTTTTGAAGACCGGCCAGAAATAACGCGCCTAATTTCAAATATAGAACATTCATACATGTCGAAAATAGAAGAACTACTTATTTTTGTACATTATTTGAATATGGAATGGACGAATAAAGACGATAGAGTCACGGGTTTTCCGTTGCACCACTGTTGTAACGCATAGAAGGAGATTTTCAATTTCGTACAAAAGTTGAAAAAAGCGTCCTATTTCTTTTATTGTACTATCAATCGATACAATAAAGTCTCAAGATTTCAAAATCGTAAAAAAAGCGGCAAGCCTTGCTCTTTTAGGAACACTAGCGGTCATCAGAGCAGTGAAGGCGCCAAACGAAAAAAAAACCCGTGCGTAAACAAAAAACGCCATCTCCCCAGCTGTGGCTAAGCAGAACCAAACTAAAAAGAGTGCTAAATGAAAACCTGAGACTACGTGCTTATCGTCATAAGACCGGTTTTTTTTGTAATGATCGTATAAAGAAAATTAAGCAGGAAAGATCCCGGGCTCTGTTACGACGGCACGCGGGAAAAAAAACTGCGAAATTCTTTTTTTGGATGTCTTTTTTTTTACGATAGGTTTAAGTTATCACAAACAAAATGATAAAGTGTATGCCCACATTAGTGAAGAAGCAAGCACGTGTATTTCGAGGGACCAGTGCGGTCATCACCCTTCCTCATTCATGATTTGGCTTGAACTCTCAGATTCAGGCATAACTGAGGTGTTTCTCGGTAAAAAATGGGGGAAAATCAAGGCCGTACTATATCAAAATACTGTCCTAACAAGCATAGTACAACCCTTTTCTTAAATAATAATCAAGAACAGACATAGGACATTCCAACAAAACTCTACACCGGCTCATAGGGCCCGAAGCGCGAAATACTGGTTGACGGCGCGCGGAATTGACTTCACCCAGCATGAACACCGGCTTCCTTCTAGTCCATATTTAAACCGATGGGATTGCAAGTTATACCAATATTTGAAGAGGAAAGTCTGTACTTGACCTCACCCGAATTTGGTGTCTCTCCGAGCGTTTCTGATTAAATCAGCGAAAGAAAGGTGTAAGAATGTGGTGCGTGCAGCGATCGATGACTGTCTTCGTAGATTAAAGGCATCTGTCCAAAATGGAGGAGGATATTTCAAATGATATTGATAAAATTATACTGTAAATTTAATAACCTTTCATTTCATATATAATTTTTATGTATATCTCCAAAGGTGTATCAATAATTTCCTAAAAAGTTTGTGACAGAACTTATGACCCGACTAAGTACTTAGGAAGGAGTGAAGTGGCGCAAAATTGTGATACCAAAAATAACAGATGTACACAAGAGAGAGTGGTATCATAATTGTGACGTCACACCAGGGCTGTGATCCCAGCGGCGACGCGTCACGCTCTACTTGCGCCATTACGGGACAATCTGTTGTTTACTGCACATAATTACAATATAATGTGTGTAACATGATTACTGTAGGATTCAGAGTGAATTTTTCATAAGTTGGAACTTTAACCGAGTCGTCTGGCCATATTGGGCCGAATTCATTTATTTTTCGAGCTTTTACCTATGAGTGTTGGTAAATCTTAGATGTTACCGGCAAATCCTAGGACTTGCCGGTATTCAGGCCATTACATCAACGTAAACATAGTTCAGTGCTTTTTGGACATCAGATGTAGAAATAAATATACTTAGGAAGGATAACAGATGAACACAAGAGTGGTATCATAATTGTGACGTCACACCTCCACAGCTGTGATCCCAGCGTCGGCGCGTCACGCTCTACTTACGCTATTACGGGACAATCTGTTGTTTACTGCACATAATTATAATATAATGTATGTACAATGTTGCATGAGGATACGTTGATTCAGAGCGACGATGTGCTGTATTGCAAGTTGAATTTTTGGTAGGAATATTTTTTTTTCATTTATCGAGCTGTGTGATGGTTGAAAAATAGTGCCAACCGACCTTACTTAATAGTTAAACCGCTAAGATCGTAATCCAATTTGAGTATATAGTACAAATGATGTCCAGGGTTTGGCCTCAGATTATTTATTCCTTTCTTAGCAACTTTCGTCAAGTGGCACTTTGTCAAGTGGTACTTTTATGACATCCACAGCCTCTTTGGTTAGCTTGGGCCTATAATCAAAGTTTGTATGTAATCATGTAGACTTCAAAAACACCATTATAAATTGACAATAGCTCATGTTCAAGAATTAAGTGCATCTTTCACCGAACATAACTTTCCTGTCAACAAACAAAACGCACTGGGCGACAATACAACTAATTACGGCTATATTTTGTCTCCCATTCCGGAACACAGCTCCGGCGAAAAAGTCATCGTTCACACTGATGGACTTATTTAGCACTCAACGCGAACATTAACAAGTAACAATAATAGTAAATTCCGGTAACGTTACGAATAACGTTCCAGTAACGTTCCGGGTCCGTTATGTATTTTTTTAAAGCCTAAATAATGGCCGAGCACGGCTTTACGGTCGCCGAGTTAATCACGGAGCGGTTTAATTGTATAATTCGTTTTTCTTTCCGAGGTTTTAGGGTTCCGTAGTCTACTAGGAACCCTTAAAGTTTCGTCATGTCTGTCTGTCTGTCCGTCTACCCTGGCTCGTTCTCTGCCGTTTCTGCAGCGATTGCCTCGAAAATTGGTTTAGTTGTGTTTACTGATAATCCAAAAATTGGTTTTTAAAATTCTTCTTCTTCCTAGCGTTTATCCCGTTTCTATCCGCTTTGACCATGCGGGGACCGCATTTTTTAAAATTATCGAAAAAAAATATATTTTTAACCCCCAATACAGTGGAAAGTTAATTCGAAAAAAAAACGACTTACCCCATCGTATAGGGTATCGTTAAACATGTATCTTCAAATACAACAAAAAATTATGAAAAACTTATGAAGTTCAGTTGCTCTAACTAAATGGTAATGTCAAACGGTCGCCCCATCTTATGGCTACGGAATCCATTCATGTGCGTGTCCGACTCGCTCTTGGCCAATTTTCTTTCCGAGGTTTTTATGATTTGCATACGCATTCATCGGGATGTAGGACGTGCTGCGTATGCCATATTTTTTTTTCGAGTTGATGATGAATTTTGTTTTGTAGGAGATACACGTTCCTTTTTTTGGCTGATTGGGAAGATACGATGGCCAATCAGTAAATTGTGTAGTTGAATTACACGATACGCTATAGATTAAACGAAACAACAGGAAAGCTTAATTATTAAAAGCCAACAATATTTATAGTTAAATCTCAAGTGTGTACCCTCGTAAATATTGTTTTGGCAGCGTGTACTACTATGATTAAAATACCTAAAATGTGTACAGACTCATGCCCGTAGCATGCGACCATAAAAATAAACATAACACAAGCCAATTCAGCTTAATAAAGTAGACAAGCAAGATTAAATTATGCAACATTTTAGTGTACATAAAAGAAAATTTACCGTTCAGCGATTGAGAGCTCTAAACAAGAAACAAAAATAAAGCAAATGGCAGAGTGCAAATGGAGACAGATAGCCTGAACATTAAGGACAGCGAGCTGACTTGGCAAGAATTGCATTGTACTAGAACGTGCAGATGCCTGAGTGCATAAAATGTCGTTAGTTTATTTAATTTAGGTCCGGAATTTACGATGACTTGAAACCACGGAGGGAATTTTAGTAGTATTATTTTGTAATTTGAGCTGATAATGTTTATAAATGTTTTTGTGCAAAGTAAAAAAAAAATCTTCATATCTTATTCTTTTTATTATCAGTTTTTTGTCATTTTCATACAATTTTTTTTTAAATGTAAGAGTACATTACGTAGTTCTGCGATCTTCAGTCATTATAAAATCAGCTACCATTCTCACTATCTTCTTCTTCTTCTTCCTAGCGTTTATCCCGTTTCTATACGGGGTCCGCTTTGACCATGATCCAGGATTTGGCAAGTCTGGTTATTACAGTGAAGCGACTGCCGTCAGACCTTCGTAACCCATAGAGGGGAACCAGACAGATCGGATCATGGTTACACATTCAGATCTAACTGAACTAAATTCAGAAATCACTGAATGTGCAGGGTTCCTCAAGGTGTTTTCCCTCACCGTCGAGCTAATGGCACAAATCCACACATAGATTTCGAAAAATCCAGAGGTGTGGGCCCGGATTCGAACCGCGGACCTCACGTATGTGAGGCGCCGTCCGTACCACTAGGCCACCATCGCTCTTTATCTACCATTTCTTCTTCTTTAGCTACCATTCTCACTATGTTATGTGATATTTCCAATTTTATAATTTTGTCACTATCTAAATGATAGTAATTCACACAAGATTATCTACGAACATTAAAGATTTTACAGAGAACAACTTATATCCGTCTATTCTATGCATATTTCAACGTCAAACAAAGTTGTACTGTCTCAGCTTAAAATCAGTTGTATCCAGATTAATTTCACTCATCCATAAACTAGTCAGTCCGTTGTTTATGCCGATAGGGTACAAATTGTGCCAAGCACGACCAACCAGAGGATGATGTATTTAATTACCTCGTGGCTCGTATCAATATTTATCGTGAACACGTTTTATACGTGATCTTGGCGAAGGAAGTAAAACCGATATTAAATTTCGGTATTATGGATTTCGTGTTCAGTATTCATTCGGTTGTTTGATGAAATATGAGGTAAGTGATTCGTACGTTAGATTTTACGGGTGGTTGGAAGTGCGTTGGGCGTTTTGGAAAGCTTATAGCCGAATATCTTTACATTGTTACGGAGTAAAGCTTTATTTTACAAACAAAATGTTGTTATCAGGTTAGTAAAATTGCACATAAATCCACGAGAACAGCCTCGCTTATTTAGCGTTTACTTTTAACATAAACGTTTATAAAAACATGCACAACACGATTATTTCTAATATTCTTTCCACCCATAAACTAAGTTAACGTCACCCGAGTATTATCTGCGACACATTCGCTACACGACATTATTTATTCCGTGGATTTTCCTTATAAAACTAAAGGAAACTTACGCGACCAAGCAAAACTGATATCTGGAAAGGAATTACCGTTATAAATAATTCAGAGAGGCGGCACCGAATGCCTCCTACAGTTAAGCTTGTTTTATTTTAACAAATGAAAGTACTCGGATTAGATTTTGTTTTTGTATTTAATATATTACACTTTCAGGATTTTTACGAATGTAAATATTTTTTTTTTATAAGAACGTGACAGATTGTCATCTTATTCAAATGACTTCAAAAAGGTTACATCTTTAATTGTTGCAAACATTTTGTTGTAGTTGTGACTAACAGAAAAATGCATCAAATATAAAGTTATTTGGGTTTGCAAACATTAAATGTTTGATGTTTTAACAGTTGTAAGAAGAAAACACACAGTGAGTGTTCTCGAAAACTGTTTTACCTTATTCCCCTTCCCCGATTCGTCAAAGAACCACGCACGCTGGTCAACGTTGACATCCATTTACCGTGGCCACGATTCGGCCGCAAACCTAGAAATTCGGCAATTCATTTCTTTGCTGAACTATTAACCGATTAACGTGTTTTCTTCTATAACCTGGATTCCTTTAAAAGAAGCGTGAAGAAGTATCTTGCGGCCCTGTATGGCGATGCCAACGGATAGGATACCATCTTTGTACAACTCCGTTGTGATGGCAATTAGGGTTCCTCTTTTCTCCCCATCAGGCATCAGGCAGAGAAGATGTCCCGTGTTAATTTAAAAAAAATCACAAAGAAGTAGATATTTTACTGACCTTACTATAACCGCAAAAAATAGACTCCAGTGACAATCTGAAAAGACGA
Source organism: Nomophila noctuella (assembly GCA_958496325.1). Classification (NCBI taxonomy): domain Eukaryota; kingdom Metazoa; phylum Arthropoda; class Insecta; order Lepidoptera; family Crambidae; genus Nomophila; species Nomophila noctuella. The sequence goes on from OY292488.1 coordinate 3,123,740, forward strand.
ATGAGAGGTTCTTTTATCTCTATATTAATGGTTAGCAATAGCCAGTAATGGCACTATTATTGGTGGAAGGCGAACTTGATAAATGTACTATTTATTCCGAACCAGAGGAGAATAGTTCAAGATATAACAAGATACGGAGATTCGATTTCTGTTATTGAGATTAATCCCGATTACATTTCTGGGATGTGACCTAGAATTAATTTGATGGGTTTTGTTTGAGCAATTCTTTCAAGCAACCGATGTTATTGGGGGCTTCGGAAAAGTTGTTACATGTTTTATTATCTATTTTTGTACACAAGTATATTTAGAGGTCCGAACGGAACCGTCATTGCGTAACGAGTCAAGGGAATTCATCTGTTAGGAAATTAAGAAGTTGTTACTTTTATATTTCGATAGAATACTAAGATGGGCTTTCCATTAGCTTTTGAAAGTATTTTTACAATAGGTCCATTAATTTTTGAGCCTTTTCATTACAACCAAGCAAACAAAGTTTTCCTTTTTATCTAGTGCACAAAGTATTTTTACGATACCTACAGCAAAACCTGTATTTATTTACAAACGTCGTCGTACTCAACGCAGTAGGTTCACCCGAAGTGATACAAAAAGTAAATACAAATCCATCTACGAATTCTTACTGGAGTAATCACAAAATATTACGTATCACGCCTACACAACACTTTCCATATAACTGACGACGCACATCTTCATTTCAACTGGATAGAAATAACATAGGCACCAAATCTTTCCACGAAAAAGGCGTTACGTAAATACAAAAACCTAATTCAGCAAACCTAGTTCCGAGTAATCCAATTCGCATCTGTCACGCAAATCTAACTGGCGGATAAGCGAGGAATACACAAAACAATATTATGAGAAGGAAAAGAACAATTCCGTAGGAAATCACATTTCCTCTGCGAGTCTTGACCGCACGGCACGTCGATTTCCCCTGGGAGGTCGCATTTAATTATGGTGCCTTGCCGGCTTTTGTTTAAAGAAGCTTTTAATTTTTCTTCCGACTGCCTGTGAATAGTGAGATTTCTTGAGGTAGCCGAGGAACTGTAGCGTGATTGGGTTAACGGTTTCGCAGGTAACTCGTTTCAGTTGTAACAAAACATCTTAAACGAGATTCTGTTAGTGAGAAAACTAGGTTGTAACGGTGAGAAGATTTTTTGAAGATGTTAAAACTTTTTAGTTTACGTTTTAGTTGTTTTAACTGTTATTGAGAAAACTACGTTGTAACTGTGCTCAATGGCTGGGAAAAAAAGATATTTGACAGAATTGTAAACCAAAAATTGATAATTATGCCGAATGTTTCAATAGAGATGTATTGTGTTTTAGAGTTGGTTTTTATATTTTTTTCAGTTTTTTCAGTTAAAATTTTTGCACATTTATCAAAAGGTCACTAATTTTTGAAACCGATGAAATGGATCAATAAAAGATTTTATTTGATATTTACTTTCTTCCTTCATCATACTACATATCATAATACCCTCCGGCCGTATGCCATGGCGGTCGACCTTACGATCAGCCAGGTACGCAGGATATATTATAGTGCACAAGTGAGTGCGTAAGCACAGGTGCACTCCCTATTCCCTCACTCTCATAATTCTGTGGGACAGCAATCTGACACGACCGTACTAATATTATAAAAGTTAAAGTTTCTTTGTTTGGATGTTTGTCCGTCAATCACGCTGAAACTGCTGAACAGATTTTGATAAAATTTGGTTGTTCAGGCAGAATATGGGCTGACTTGATATGATAGGATACTTTTTATGCCGATTAAATGCTCCCATGGGATTAAACCGCTGGTAATAACTACATAGACCCAACCGTTTAAAAAAACAAATACCATTACTATTAACTTTATTCTAATCACTAACATATAAGTAACTGTAACTGTGATAATCTCTTTTGAGACAAAACAAGTTGAAACACAACTCTAAATATGACAGCATCACGATAAACCGTTTACGTCTCACTTTGCCAGTGACAGATGTTCCCTTTATGAGCATTCCTCCGGGAAGCCTCCCGGCGCAGATTTATTGTTCGATCACGAATCTACGCATAATACATATTATGTTGTAGCTACGTCAAGGAATTTCGCCGTATATTTATCTGTTTAGTTACTTAGTTAGCGTTTTGTTATAATTTGTTTGTACGATGATTTCATGTTTGGGAGGATCTTGGTGACTATTTAACTGAGAAATGTAGCTGATTTAAAATACTAAGGGCTTGAAAACCCTCATTGTAATGTAAGTCTGACACTACGAATACTGTATACAGTAAATAAAATTCCCAGACTTTCTTCAGTCGTACCTCAAAATAGATCTTATTATATAGATATTTAGGTATAAATATGACAGCATCACGATAAACCGTTTATGTCTCACTTTGCCAGTGACAGATGTTCCCTTTATGAGCATTCCTCCGGGAAGCCTCCCGGCGCAGATTTATTGTTCGATCACGAATCTACGCATAATATTATGTTGTAGCTACGTCAAGGAATTTCCCCGTTTTAGGAAGCGACTGTATTTCTGGTATGATTTCATTAGGGTTTTAAGTTAAAACAGAAATAGGTAAGATGTTTTGGTTGTATTAAAATAAAAAATAAAAAAATAATGATGATGATGCCATCCCGGCCGGTTTCGGCCATGGCGACCACTTCTGGCTCCGTATTAATTAAGTTAGTTGCCGAATGTGAGCTCGCATGTGGCTTGTATAGCCCACTTTGTTAATAAAGGATCTTGAACAAAGCGGGCATGTGAGCACACCATTCACGTACTGATATGTGATGGCCGCAGGTGGTCGGGCCTTCACACGTTCCCTTTTTGCGTCTAGCTCAGAACACCGAAGAGACTCGAAATCGCGAAAAAAAATAATATTTACCTAGCGTTTACTAGGTAGCGTTTAGTAATGATTTGTTTTAATCTATGAAAAAAAAGACTATTTTCGACGGTTTCAATAAACTAGTTACTATTTTTTATTTCTGATAATACTTGTATTTTAATGCAAAGAGCATGAAAACGTTCCATTATTTATTTAAGTCTGACACTACGCAAACTATGAACAATAAATTAAATTAATGGCAAAAACGACTGTGGCTCTGATTTATTTTTTTGACTATGATTTATCTGCCAGTTACACATTTATTTGAGAGCTTAGACATGCTATAAATAACAGCTGTTAAAGTCACAAGGGAGGTTAGTAACCTCACACGACTGGTGATACAACCAAAGATTTAAATGGTTAAAACGCCTTCGCAATACTTCGACTCACTCTAAAATTGGCACTAAAATTTGAAGCGACAGTCGCTTCTCATCGCACTCAACAGCATATTGTAACGTACGTAATTTGTAACTTAATAATACCACAGTTTTCTGGTATCAGGGCATTTCTATCGATTTAAATCGACGCCTCACACGACTGGTGATAGACGTCAATGTGACTTCACAGCAATCTTCGGAGGCAGCGTGTCACTGATTTATTGTTTGATCACTAATCTCCGCATAATAAATGTCTTCGTCGCAGTAAATGTAAGAACACAGTATGCCGAAATTACAAGACCGAATTTCGGCGGCAAAGCATTTTCTATACAAAATTACGCGACGCCATTTCGGCATAATGTATCATCTTCCATTTAAATGTATGTATGTCATATCATGAACACGACGGAACGTTAATCAGTCGCGTTTTTTCCGCTTAGTGTAATCCTACACTTAGAAATGCCCTCGCCATACTTCACCTGCTCTGAAATTAGCAGCAAAATTTGAAGCGACACAGTTGCTTCTTATCACAATAAACAGCATGTAGAAACGTTCGTCAAGTCAAACCAAAAAATGACACAGTTTTCTGCCGTCGGGGCATTTCTAACAATTTAAATCGACGCCTCACGCGACTGGTGATAGATGTCAATGTGACTTCACAGCAATCCTTGGAGGCAGCGTGTCATTGATTTATTGTTTGATCACTAATCTCCGCATAATAAATGACTTTGTCGCAGTAAGACAATTGAATAAGCCATTTCATCGGCTGACATAGTGTTTCGGAGATTAACACACTTTGCTGAAATTACGCGACCGAAGTTCGGCGGAAAAGCATTTTCTATACAAAATTACGCGATATAATTTCGGCCCAGTGAGTGTGTATCATTTGTCATCGTCCATATAAAATATGGACGTCATTTTAGCCGCGTAATTTCTGATGCGTTTTTTTCGCATAGTGTGTTTCTATACTTAGATATTAACTAGTCTCGTACGACTTAATTAAGTTGAAGTATAAGGTTAGGTTATCATTTAATTGTCATTGAAATAGTAATTATGAAATTCGGTATGGCTCATAAATCATCTAATGGAAGACGAGTTATTTCTGTAACGTTGTAATTTTGCAATTACTTTGGAAGTTATAAATGAATGATTCTAATTTTATATTCAAAGTCAAGTAAAATTAGAATAAGAAGGCAAAATTAGATCTCGACTAAATGAATTTGCAAATAGAGTCATCATTTTCAAAAGTAACAATAATTTATAAGGTATCTTGAACGGAACCAAGTACTATTGATACCAAAAGAATGCAAAAATTTAAAAGTTTATTCTGGAAATAACATATACCGTAAATACAAATACAAAAATTTGTTTGCAAAAAATACACTTGTTGAATAATGTACAAAACGTTGACAACCTATTTTGTTTAAGATTAGGTAAACAAATTATAAACGGATAAAACCGCGGTTTTATTACAAAATTTTGAACACGAAGTTTCGACTTTATACGATTTTAGCTGTTCTTAGTTTATTTTTGGCAGACCAAATATTCAAACGCGTTCTAAGTGAACCAGACCAGGTGGTCAAAGTACTTTCTCGACTTATTTAATTTTGAAGACTGTTGAAATTGGTAGTTCATTGTCGCGGTTTACTCTCTCAACTATGATAGGTAGCTTAGTGGAACTTCTTCTAGAATGAACCGCTCATCTGGGGGAGTACTTCCACCTTACAGAAGACCACAGTGTAGTAGAACTTCGCAATTCATTACTATTGTGTTATGTTTTTGTGAGTAAGGTCGCCAGAGCTCAGTTGGGAAGGGTAAAGGGTCTTACAGGTAGGCACTGCATCTGCGACCCTTGGGCGGTTGTTGATGTGCATGGCCAGCGGTGATCACTTACCATCAGGTGACTCTCCTGTTTGTATGCCTCCTTATAGTATATAAAAAACTAGAACTCTAAGAATCGTTATAAACATCTTTACGTCTAGTTTCCCAGTCCAACCACAGCAAAAATAACTTGAGGTAGACGTATTGTGAGCGCGAGCGGTTGCCGTAAGTCAAAACAGAGTAAGCCGCCGTGAATTATGGCGGTATTCTTTTCTGTTTGCATTGTTAAGTGTTTTCGATTTTTTCCTTATTCCCCTGTCCGCGGGAAGTCTAGGTAACTGACGGTGTAGTTAAAGGACTTTAAGATTGTTAAAGATAAACATTTCAGTGGAAAGCAATGTATTCAAATAGAAAAGATGAACAGTTAAAACCAAAAAAAAATACATATTATACGTTACAAAGTACGCGATTTGATGCTGACTGCTAGCTAGTTTTTGATTTATATTATTTTTATTTTATCAATCGGGCTATAAATAAAACTAACTCTATTACTAACAAAGAAAACTTATGGCTTTTGTAGTCCACTAAAACTGTGTAAATATAAAAAAAAAAAAACTATGAAAACCTTATGTTCTGAATAAATCCATCGCACACCAATGTTACGAAACTATGATATAATCATTTGGCCCACGTTTGAAACTGATCTTTCGTAACCTTCTACGAAAAACAGAAATAAATTGTCGATTTCGTAGCCAAGTTTCATAACCAGCTAAGAAAGGAGACTTTTCCCCAACTCATGAGTAAATAAATATTTCACAACATCGCATACACTGATCTGGCTCCGTGTTAAGTAGCTTAAGCACTTGTGTTACAGACATCAGAATGAACAGTGGTATTACAAATATTCTTAAAAAGATACACATAACACCCAGACTAGGACAAACAGACATGTTCATGCACACAAATGTTTGTCATGTGCGGGAATCGAACCCGCGACCTCTTGCGTAATAGGCAACATCTTGTCCATTACACCAAGCGGGTCGTCGTGTATCTTGTAAATGTAATCTTTCCGGCCATTAGCGGGTAAATAGTTACTTTGCAAGAAATCACATCTAAAACAATGAATACCTAATGAAAATAAACACCACACTCAATCCTTAGATCACTTAACAAAGATTCCTGCAGGATAGATGTCTTCTACTCAGAGTTTAAAGAGTAAATACTGAGTCTTGGCACGTCCTGAGTGTTTCAGAGTTCTTCTCACGAACTTGGCTGGTATAAAGCTGTAACGTTTTCAGATTGGCTAATAACTGTAGAACAAAGAACTGACTGTAAACTAACGGATCATTCCGATTTCAATCAGCATAATCTTAACACTAGTATTCGAACACTAATAATTTGTATTTATCGGGAAAGCGATATTAATTACTAGTTTACGGTTTCTACACATATCACTACATAGTATAAAACAAAGTCGCTTTTTCTGTCATGTTGTCCCTATGAACGCTTAAATCTTTAAAACTACGCAACGGATTTTGATGCGGTTTTTTTAATAGATAGAGTAACTCATGAGGAAGGTTTTTATGTATAAATAGTGGACAAGTACCACGGGCGAAGCCGGGGCGGGCCGCTAGTATAGGTATATAGAATAGCCTAAAGTATTCCTCGAGTCCTCGTCAAAAGGACTATCCACCACAAACATATTTTTCAAATCGGACTAGTAGTTCCTGAGATTAGCGCGTTCAACCAAACAAACAAAAAAAGTCATCAGCTTTATTATATTAGTATAGATTCGAGTACGTCAGCGTAATACAGTTGCATCTCTGTATGGTGGATGAGGATTTGAAAAGCAATGCGAATGTTGTAGTATTAGTGGCAAGTATTTTAACAACCTTGCCTTGGTTTGTTTTCTTATCAAACATTTCGTTTCTCTCAGTTACAAAATCATTATTTTTCCTTAAGGATGTTTTTGTTCTATGTGTACTGTTTTTCTCCTGTAGCTATTTTTGTAAGTAGGAAGGATTCTACTAAATAATTACCCCCGCCTATATTTATAAAGTATAGGCAAACTCTAAATTGCCAGGCACGATTTTACAATGACTAGTCATATTGGAAATGACATTTAAACTATTTCAGATTGCATTCAAAATTTCACATCTCTTGAATTGTTATTTTTCCATGTAATGAAAACTGTATTTTATATTCGCAATAGTTACTAGGACTTGCCAAAGTAAACATATTTCAAACTACATATTTTAATGTTATTGTTACAGACACGTACTAGAATCCCTCATTTTCTATTTCACAAGATACTCACATATCTAAATTCAATAAACGACAGCGGACTTAAAACAAACAAAATAAAAGTACCCGATCAAGAACAACTTCTAAATCTGATCCCCAAATGGTTGCAGAAACTTTGCTTTCAACTGGATTCGATGCACTATTTGCAACGATTTTGGACACGTGAATGAAATGAAGATTCTGAGATGGTCCGGAGGTGTGACACGACTAGATAAGATTCGCAATAATTACATCCGTGGAAGCTTTAAAGTCGCACCTATTGCAGAAAAGGCCAGAGAGGGACGACTCAGATGGTACGGCCATATAAGGAGGCGTAGCGAGGACCATGTGGTGCAAGTCACCTTGAACCTACCGGAGGCTAAGAGAGAGCGAGGCCGCCCGCCATTGACCTGGTGGTCAAGCATCGAGAGACACCTCAAGAAAGCTCAACTTCCCAATGTGACAACAGTTGTTACAGACACGTATCAAAAATACCCCAATTTCTATTTCACAAGATACTCACATCTCTAAATTCAATAAACGACAGCGGACTTAAAACAAACAAAAATAAAAGTATCCGATCAAGAACAACTTCTAAATCTGATCCCCAAATGGTTGCGGAAACTTTGCTTTCAACTGGATTCGATGCACTATTTGCAACTATCGATACGGTAGAGTATTCAGTCGGATACAAGTTTCGGTGTCTTGTGTGCAATGTGATTAACTGGTTAGCTATTTAATCCTTATAAACTTCTATCGCAGACTAGAGAATTTAGGAGTATTCAGTCACTTTTTGCATATGAGTGATACTAGTGGCCGCCCGCGATTTCTTCCGCGTGCTTTTAGTTTTCCGCACACATAGGTATATACATACACTATAGAGATTCCCCGTCAAACGGACTATCCAACACAAAAATATTTTTTTTTAATCAGTGCAGTAGTTCCTGAGTTTAGGGCGTTCAAACAAACAAACAAACTCGTCAGCTTTTTATATATTAGTATAGGTATATTTTAGTTTCTAAGTTCAGCACTTTAGATAATGGGGTGGTTCGTGGAGCAATGATCACTGATGCTCATGGCTAACTGTCGAGATGATGATGATACCGCGTGGTTTCGTGGGTTCACCCCTTGAATTGAGGATTTGACAACCTTATGATAGAATCACCATCATTCTCCTGTACTTCGGTCGACACAACATGTTTTCTTCTTCCACTCACACCTGCCAATCGTCAACTCTTCATTCACTACTTTCACGTCCATGTCATACTTCACGCAATCCATCCAACTCTTTCTCAGTCTTCCTTCACTCTTTTTTCCGTCAAAAGTAACATTTTTACTTTCATTATTACGTTACTAAATGGTACGTCTGATGTTCTAAAAAACCGGCCAAGAGCGTGTCGGACACGCCCATGAAAGGGTTCCGTAGCTAAAAGATGGCCCGACCGCTTAAGACACCATTTAGTAAGGGCAACTGCACGTCATTAGTTGGTCGAGTTGTATAAAAATAACTATGTATGATACAGAGTTCGCTATAGTTTTCGTTGAAAGTACTTACTTGGAGGTATTCAGGACATTTTTTTCAGAATTATTTTAATAGTATTTCAAAAGTTAAGGGGGGGGGGACGCTTTTATTTTAACTTTGTATTAATATATCTCGAGACTGGGGTGTTTGATCCACATGGTTTCAAGGCAAGTTTTATTGTATTTAAAAATACCTTTTTAACGGTACCCCACACGATGGGTTTAAGTTGAATTTTTTTTTCCAATTTACTTTTCGATGTATGGGAGGGGGGGTAAAAAATAATTATTTTTCGATTATTTTAAAAACCAATTCTTGAATTATCACTATGCATCTCTCCACCAATTTTCGTGGCAATCGGTTCAGAAACGGCGGAGAACGAGCCAGGACAGACAGACAGACAGACAGACAGACAGACAGACAGACAGACAGACAGACAGACATGACGAAACTATAAGGGTTCCGTTTTTTGCCATTTGGCTACGGAACCCTAAAAAGAAAACCGAGATCGTTATAATTAACTTCGTGTTCCCATTATTGTATTTTTATAACAGTATTTCTAAAAATGGGTGGTTAAGTTTAGATGATTAAAGTACTTATTTCAGTTTTAGCAAAAAACTAGCGTTGATTAGAATGGATTTCAGTGCCATAAAGTTCGAGACTTTATCAAGAGAAACATTAACCTTTTTTTTGCTTCTTGTAAAAAGTAAAATGCTAATACCTCGCCCACATTTTAAACATTCTCATTGTTATTTTGTCGGCCTTTAGACCAATTATAATCCAACAACGACGATTCAGTCTATTACAATCGTACAATAGTAAACAGATTACGATCGGGGCAAGAACAAACGGTTAAGTTAAATACGACAACACAATTAACGGACTCTCCTGCAAACTTTAAATGTTGACTTATGTTTAAAGCGAATTTTAATTGCGCCTAAACTCAAAAGGACAGCTGGGAAATATTCACGGTAATTAGTTCAATGTGTTGTCTGATTTATTAAGGGAATTGTCTCAGGTTAATTGTAAAAGTGTGTTGTTTTTCTTTTCGTGAACTTTTTTTAAGAAGACTTTGCCTTATCGACGAAAGTGGTCTTATAGCGTGCGACTTAACACCAACCAAGGACGCAACCGAGAGAGGCGGATGGATAATGATGATGACTTAACACGTGCAAAAAACATCTGATTAATTACAAAGAGCAGTCTGTAATGATTACTCAAAAATCAAGATTAATGTATGTATTGTGTCGACTTCACCTTACTAGAGCATTTTATTTTGGGCTAGCATCAAACCAATATTTCCTCGGTATAATATTGTGAAGCCTAAACTGGTATGGTGAAAAACAGTTTTGAAACTAAAATACTAAGAGTTTTTAATAACCACTCAACCGTCCGGCGCGTTTTATGACTATGTAAGCATACGTCCGGGTCCGCGCGGCCCGTCACAGCGTAAAATTGCGGCTTGTGAACTCTCGAAAAATGCTTCATAACTCATTACCTAAATGACCTACAGCTACAAAAAAAATATTGTGCTGAAGCTGATTATATACACTACCACACAACATATATTTTATTGTATAAAATTTCATATTTTTTTCTGTATTTGGGCCAAAAACATACAAAACCTTGAATAAATGCTTATTTAATTATTTCAAATTAACTTTTTTGGCATAATTAAATTTGATTGTGACAATTAAAAAATATATTATTAATCTGGGCTGAATTACCTTTCAAATGATACCAAAATAATTTTGTGTTATACAGTTGTTGAGGTACAATAAATTCATAAAGATTACCTTCTCCCTCACATTGGTCATCGCTGGTCGCGTCATGAGTAGGTAACTTTCATGTTATTTTAAGAAATCTTCAGCAGACTTAATGTATTTTTATCAAATAATTATAAAGGTATGTTAATAACAAACTAATGAATCTTCAATAAAACAAATTTTATGGAATAGTTAGAAAAAACCTTATCGGCGGCTATTGTTTGTACACGAAAGTTACAGCCTCTCGTAATAATGGGTTTACTCGATATTCATCGCCGTGAAAGAAACACCACAGGAAATATGTGGTTCTCCAATCATACGGATTAATAAAAACCAACAGAATTATATAATAAAACAAGTTCTAACGACATAATCAGCAGTAATTCCACGCGCATGCACAAGTCCCTCAAAACACAGGTAACACTAAACAACAAAAAAAAAATATTCAGTCCAGAAAGCATACTATAGTGCCATCTATGATTTTTTAAGTGTATTAGTTAATAGAGTATCGTTCTAAAAGCTCGGGCTATCGTCACAGGCCAACAGATGGCGTTTTAAAGCAGTTTTATACACCAAGAATTTTTTTTCTCTGTTGGATACTATAGTATCCACGGACGTAAGTTTACATATTTTTTTTGGATACTATGGTATCCACGGACGGTTGAGTGGATAAATGTATGGTAATTTTGTAATAAACACAAACAAGAAGCCAAGAAGCAAATAAATGGGAAAGTGTGTCCTGCTTTCAACAGGGCCTAGCAGAGGGAGACCGCAAAATTTATTGTAGCCCAAGTGGATTTGTAGGGCCTTTTCAAATGTAAGCAGAGACATATTTAACTGGCTCCTTGGGTCTACCCTATGTGTTTAATTACCAAAAGCATGGCGGAGGAATTTCCACATCGACGAATATTTTGTCGATGAAACAAAAAGTTCATTATACACGGTGTTTTTTGTATTCATTTATGTATGACTGAATTCATTCCAACTAATGTTATAAATGTGAAAGTAACTCTGTTTGTTTGCCTGATACGCTTTTCCGCATAAACCACGTACCCCAATTTGATGATTAGGTGAATTGATTATTGATTAGGTGAAATTTGGCACAGACAGTCTTTAAACCTTGAAAAAGGACATAGGCTACCATTTATTGCGAAAAAAAGAGATCTGAAATCCACGCAGACGACGTCACAAGCCTTTGCTAGTAACATAATAGAAACAAACTGAAGCCACATCATTCCATATTGTTAGAAGTGAAACCAAACAAACTACAACAGTTACAGAGGATGTGATTGTGACCCGATCGGACCGCACCTGCTCCCGGGCCTAAACAAAACTTGATAGTTGAGCCGAAGTTTAGAAACGAGACCTCTTGTCCATTTCTATTACAATAGTTATATCTGACATACATTGATCTGACTCCGTGTTTGTGTTACTGATATCAGAATCAAAAGTTGTATGAATATTATGGTTTTAAAGTTGACTCAACATCAACTTTGTGTTCTCCCTGTTGCATTCTTGGCAATTGCCTCAGAGCCCAGAGTGCGCTGTGACTATCAAACCAGACTACTTGCTCTATTCGGGACCAACGGCTTGACGTGCCTTTCGAAACACCGAATCATCATTCTTGTAGGACAATCAGGTGTATTACGCCTGTAATATGTCCTAACTAAGCTAGGAAAACTCACACAAAGTAAAAGTGTTCCCCGCGGGATTCGAACAAACGACCTCCAAGGTCACATAGTACTCTAAGTAAACTAACCACCACACCACGGAAGCAGTCAAGATTTTAGATATTCCACCAAGGATGTTAATTCTAAATTTACCAGTATAGTCTAAATTAAAGGATTTTCTATTATTTCTGTTCACTCAGGCTTTGCCATTGACCGCGCACTAGTTGTGGTAATGTCTCACATTTCCTATTAGGCTAGGCAGCCGATATTTCCGCGGCTAAATTATAATTTTGTGGAGCTATTACGATATTGATTAATACGAGTGGCAATAGTGCGGAAATACATCAAAATATACGTTTGTTAATTGGACTTTTTGATTGAATGAGTTTTTTGTCGTGTTCCATTTTGACGATGGAATTTGACGCACAGGTTAGACAATACACATTTTCTGTCACTAAAACAGTGCGGAATTAACTGAGCGCAATCTGGATATTCTGTCACTGACTCGTTGCGGAATGCTTGAATCATGTTTTGTCACTATTTTTATAAGACACAAGTTGCCAGCTTCAGCAATTTTGTGGATACTAATGTGATAGACTATTGTCCATGCGTATAAGATGATAATAAGATGATGAATGCGTAATGAATGTAAATGACCAATGAGAGATCGAAGGATGATGACGGAATGATTGAAGAAGTGATGGGAGAGGAAAGTTTCAACTGGAACGATGTAGATATAAAACATTAATTTAAATTTAAGATAAAGAAGGTTTTTACACGGACTTCCTAGTTTTTTGACTTTAACATTCTCGCTCCAACGCTAATAACTCCCCCTGACCCATCTGGCCGCGGCAGCCAAATGTTACGATCCGCTAGGAACCCAGGATACGCGGGGGGACAACATTCTTGTGAATAATATGTATCTTCTACACAAATACCTTCACAAATATAATTCCCAACAGTTTCATGTGACGAAAAGTAAATTACGCAAGCAAGACACAGCATGTAACGCACGTCATATTGTCGCCTGAACATGCCCAATGGAATCCCAAATGGCCTTTGTATTACTTAGTCTATTTTCGTCGCGACACAGCCTACTCGTACAGACATGCTCGTACGCCGCGCTTCAATAAATGTTAACCTTTTCACATTCTTGTAAGGCTGTGTATTACGTGCAAGACGACTTTTGGTCAAATATTTATATACCACTAGGATTGCGCTTAAGCTTACAGCCAGCCGATTGTTAAGTTGGTACCGTCACCACTTATGGATATATGTAAGTACCATGGGAAATAACGTTTGGTATCATTCGAGCGTATTAAAATTACAAGAAGACTTGCGCTGATTGATTTTTGGCTCACAGTCACAGATAGAAAAGAAACATGACAGCTATGGACGACAGTAACACCCTGGCCACAGCCCACAGCGGTTCGACTTGCGATGCGTCTTGCGCCGGCGAAAGTGGCGAGCGAAAAAAACAAATAAAGGAAGTTGTATGAAGCATGCCACAGCTATCGGCGGCGAGATGCGCGACTATTGCCGCAAATCACGTCGCCGGCCTCATCGCACCACACGTCGCGCCGCTCGTCGCCGTAGCTGTGGCTAGACCCTAAAGCAGCACTTCTGCTTTGGTTTGGTCTTCTATAAGCTAAAAGGTACAATTAGGATTGTACTTAGGTCTTATAAAAGCTCGTCTAGGGGAAAATGCAAGTTTTTGGAAATAATTTCTTCGAATTAGTTCCTACTATAGTTGTTAATCTAATTAACTGAGATATATTGAATATAACCTATTTAGGATTTCGCTTAATGCATTCTTCTCATACAAAGGTTTTATTTCGCATCGTGAATAGATAATAGGAGCACGCATTTCATTTTACTAAAATAAAAGTATTCACTCTTTCCTTGAACTCAATGTTCCATTTTTATGCTAACAGTCTGTCTTACAAAGGGTAAAGTTTTTATTCTCTCAACGTAGACGAAATCAAGAATTAAATCTGTCTTTCCACAGTGAAAATGCTGGAGTTTAGTGAGAGTAAAACATGTTTGTTTGAAGAAAGACACTCGTAAAACTTTTCAAAATAGTGGCCGCGGCTTTTGAGATCTTTACATAAAGTAAGTTGGGTCATACTGTGGTAATACTAAAGCTTGTCTGTAGAAACTGAAACATGATTTCAATGCAACTAAAATAATATTTACACAATTATGATGAAACTAAAAGAACATTAAGTGGCTAATTATGTTATGATTTGCGTAGAAAAACACCTAGCCAAATAAACGTGACCGAAGTTCTGCGTGACTACGCATGCTATATAAGGTGTAACAAAATATACTGCAAATATTTTAAGGGCGAATCATTTAGTGGAAATGGAATAAATTTTTCTAGTAATTTTTTTGTTAATACGCTAGTTTCCGAGAAAATCAACAAAATAAATTGAGTGAATTATTGGGAAAAGTCATCCAAATGAAAAAAAAACCAAGTAAAAAATTTGTCATTTGCGAGACAGCTGGTCGTGTCTTATCAGTGTAATACAATTACTACACTTGTCCTGCCCCAAAAGCAAAGTGGTGAAGAGGAGGCGAAGCTTCAGGACGAAAAGAGCAAATTGACCAATGCAGACAATGTAAAATTTGGTAGGCATTAATTTTGACTTTTAATATCTGAAATCGATTACATTGCCCCTAAAGAATTCGCCCTTAAATTATTTGCAGTATATTTTGTTACACCCTTTATAATATCTTAAACGGTGGATGACACACCATGCCGAAATCACTTCGCAAAATATTGGATAGACTATTATGAACTTCCGTCGCTTTTTTTCCGCTAAGTGTGTTTCTACACTTAGGTTAATAACTATTCGAACTTTTCAAATTGACAACACGCATAAAGATACTCGTTTTATTATATCATATCTTCATTCATTTTTAAACCATAAAAATAACCGGGAGTGAAGATCCATTTTAAATTTTTTATGTCCCATTATTGTCAAGGCTACATAATTTAATCAAGATAGGATAAATTGTCAGCTGATTAAGTAATATTCCTTTTATCATCAGCGAAAGGAAGATGCCCCTTCAAAGAAGGATGTCGTTGTCAACGGCCTGACGGGAATTAATGATTCGATCCTTTGTTTACGCTGAATTAAAACTGATTTTTATTAAAATGTTCCTACTTCAGATTTCATTCAGAGCTCGTGTTTCGGGTACGAAGGAAGGAATAAAAAGTGTTTTTTTTTTGTGGTCTAAGTACCGGGCCGTTTGTCGAGGTCCTGGGTTCGATACCCGGGTCGGGAAAATTTGTGTCAGTTTTTCTTTAATAGTTTCCACAATCCTTTCACAAAAAGCCAACGAAAGTTCAAAACGCGTGAGGCTCCTATAAAAACCCCGTAAAAACGAAGTCAATAAACACAAACTATTTCACGCTCACCCCCACACATCATTTGAAATGAAACTCTCCGTATTCAAAGACGGTTTCGCCATATCCTAAGAAAACATGACGCCAATAACTCCATGGTGCCCATTTCTATTCGGGCAATGCTGGGATAATCCGTACAGCAAGCGGTCAGAGTCCAAATGTTATTCCACCGTCTTTTCAACGAGAGCAATATATTCTTTTGCGCCAATATGGATGGGTTATGTTTTCGCAGAGCCGTTGCTTATATGCATAGGGGATGTGTTAAGTCAAATATTGTATGGCTTAGGACACTTTTATTGAACAGTTATTGGACATGAGAAAGTATTTTTATAATCAGAACATCAAATAAAATATGATAATAATATGTTTTTGCAGAATCTACATCACTAATAATGTATTCAATATTTAATAGAAAGCATTTTAGACTTTCGCGTTGCATTAACATTGCGTCAGCTTGCAACTACAATTGTTGTAATGCAGCCGAAACGTCAAGTAGTAAGAAGTGTACATTTGTATATGGCTACACAATTAATATCGCGTTTAGTCCCGTTGAACAACTTAAGTGTTACTTATAATAGAAAGCACATACCAACTTGTTTTGTTCTAGATGAAAGCGACTTTAAAAGCTGACACCTTTAACAACTTTCTAGACCAAATTGACTGGCGAATTACTAAAACGTTCCTTCCAATCCACGAGTTTTCGTAAACAAGGCAGGCATGTCCCTTCAAACTTAGTAAAAATACGAAGGGAAAAAATCCCTTGAAATATGCAAATGCGCGTAGAAGGTACAAGATACTTTTATCTCGCGAATATCCCGGCTCCGGCGGCTTGGGCAATTAATTCTTTAAAAAGCGACAGCCGTAAGGAACTTGAGCAGATCGCGTTGGACACTTATAAAATTACAAGATTATCCGGAGGGAGCTATCTTGGTGCTGGTAGAGATATTATTTTGTGTTGATGAGTTTTTAATTGGTGGTTGAACGTTCGGAGCAGGGAGTTAACATTGTTTGTAAAAGTGCAAATTTTATTATGTGATTTTGATTGAGCGTAACCAAGCGTCATATTTTATTTTTTTTGCTTATTATCAATATTTATCAATAGTTTTAAACTAGGTACATATCGGTTTAAAACATCTTAAGGGATTGGTGTCATGGAAACTGGAACTAAAGGCGGACTACGGAGTTGTTTACAGTAGCCTATCTGCAAAAAGCGTTATTTTATGAACTCGTCAGGATTTATCGATTTCCTAGTAGAAAATAATAAATATTCATAATGGATATTTGTGAACAGACATTTTCTCTGTTTGTCGAACGTTTTCGTCATCAGACCGTAGGCCGTTTTCGGGCGCGAAGTTTTCCGTTACGGGATCCTCCTGTCCCCAGTAATTATTATTTGAGTGGGATTTTTTTAAAATTCCAAGGGAATACGGAGCTGCTGTTAGCTAATTAAATATCAAGTAACTTCTTAGGCCTAAGATTTGCTTACAGGAGATTGCGCTTTAGTTTTTCAAAGAAGATTGGATAAAAATAGATTGTTCCAAACATATTTTCTAAAAAAGGAAGAATCTTCCGCGAAAACGTTTATTTGTGTAAATTGAGTTAAGCTTATAGGTCAAGGTCTCAAAACAAAAGCGTTCATTCAGTATTTCTAATCACAGATTAAACGGATTATTCCTAACGGTTCAATCCGCCGCATGAGATCAGATGATATTTTCTTTGTTTATAATTTTAAAGATTTTCATACTAATAATGAAGCTGAAGAGTTTGTTTATTTGTATGTTTGTTTGTTTGTTTGAACGCGCTAATCTCAGGAAGTACAGGTTGGAATTGAAAAAATCTTTTTGTGTTGCATAGTCCACGTGACGAGGAAGGCTTAGGCTATGATTTAACTGAAATTCACGCGGACGGAGTCGCGCGGCCGCTAGTTCATGATAATAACTATTGACTTTTTGCAAAGTATGCCCTTTAAAGACTTTTAATAAAAGTATATTTTCTTTAAAATCGAGCTCACAAATTACACCCAAAAACACAGTCAATCACATCACCTTAATCACAGCTTGTAAAATCTCTAGACCACGCAAAAGTTGCATCCAACTTAAGTATCTAAAAACCCCAGCGACCCAAACAGTTGCATGTTAATGCGGGCAGCTAACAAATGCTCGGCGGCGGCTAACTAATGCCGCCGCAGCGGGCGCATTCTTCACAAGCGACAACTACAAGTAGTTTTAACAGCCTAATTATTTTAGTTTCTCAATTTGATTTTGTATGCTGGACTAGTGAGAAATAGAGAAGCTAAAAACTGTCTCAGAGTATGAAGATTTTTGAAGATGTAATTTTATCAAACTAGTGGCTAAAGGCAAAGCTACGTCGAATAATAGTTTTTTTTAAACTCATGTAAAACTTAGCTTGTGTGCCAATCAATCACGCTCGACAATGGAACTCTTAAAAATACGAAGAATTTAAATTGCTCCATTCAAACCCCAACTAAGTAAAAACCCCAGCGACCCAAACAGTTGCATGTAAATGCGGGCAGCTAACAAATGCTCGGCGGCGGCTGACTAATGCCGCTGCAGCGAGGGCATTCTTCACGAGCGACAACTACGAGCAGTTTTAACTGTTCAGAGCTAGGTGTATTAAGATAGTAGAATCTGTACTTGTACATTACTATTAAAAAGATATATGTGACAATGAATAGACCCTTAAAAATAATAATGCTCTTATTACTAGTTCCAAATTTACGTTAATTAATCACAGCATCTTAAATATCCAGAGACTAAAGAAAAGTTAAAATACTGCATCCAATCCAAGAAAAACCCCAGTGACCCCACCATAAAAATTAAGCCAATCAATCACAGTTCGTAAAATCTCCAGACCACGCAAAAGTTGCATCCAACTTAAGTACCTAAAAACTCCAGTGACCCAAACAGTTGCATGTAAATGCGGGCAGCTAACAAATGCTCGGCGGCGGCTAACTAATGCCGCTGCAGCGGGCGCATTCTTCACAAGCGACAACTACAAGTAGTTTTAATAGCCTAATTTGATTTTACTGGGAAATAAGCAATCACAAAGCGGAAAACTGGGAAACGGAGATTTGTCTCGTAATTGCAACGTTCCGTGAACTCAAGGATGATGGAGAAAAAATACAAAATACTTGAGAAGTTATTATGTATATAGCCCACTGCAGGGCAAAGGCCGCCATGTGAGCCAATAGTGGCTAAAAGCTTAATTATGATATGTTGCAATTGTGGATAAGTGAGCTGATCACAAATCCTATCCGTCATCAAAAATTACTTCAGTATCCAATTGTTCTTGTATAAACATTTATGATTGATTTTGACTTTATAATCAAAAAAATTACACAAGCACTGATGTCTTTTCGGAATTAAGCACATATTTGTATGCTGTTGATGCAAGTTAGAAAGTTGGATATTGCTATTTTCTTTGAAGCATCTACACGGTAAAGTCTGAAGTACCTTTTTTATGTGTAACAGGATGCATATATTATAGTTATAAACTGGATAATTTTATGTCACAAAGGTCGCATAGAACCTAGATTTGGACTTGGGCCAAAGTATATTGTGACCTTATTAGGCTTCACCACTGTTAAAACTTACTCGTCGTACAATCTTGAATCAAGCAAAACAAATATGACAAAAATACTAATAGTAATAAAATGATTTAAAGACAAAAAAGGAATATATCTGGTACCTGGGTACCTGATATACGAGTAATCCCTAACTTCATAATAATTAAACAAAGACGCTTTCCCCTGTTATTTCCGTTTGTATGCTTAAAAATCTTGAAACAACGCAACTGATTTGCCCTCGGTTTTTTATCAGATAGAGTGTTTCAAGAGGTAGGCTTATTATGTACTAACAATGCACCCGTGCACATCTGGGGTGGGCCGCTAGTATTATTTTAAATAATACCTGTCACACTACGAAGGAGCTTAACTATAGTACCTACCTAATTTGAAACAATAGGTCAACTCACAATGGTGCAGCACGCGTTAGCTACGTCCAGACGTGGATTGCCTGACGCGTCATTTGTCTGCGACCTACATCTGCGAGCTCGCAGTTGCGGGCCTGCGGGTTACGGCAACCTCGTTCAAATCGTAAACTGAGAACGGAATATGTAAAAAAATATTTAAATACGAATAAGTATTCTTTTCTTGCACCATTGATTCCCAAACTTCCTAAATCAACCGTTGTCAAATTGTAACATTCTGTTTTATTTCCTACGAAGCAGTTATGGTAATGTCAAACACAAACAATGGGTCAGCTTGAAATTACAACTGTGCAGCACGCATTAGTTACGTCCAGACGTAGATTGCCTGACGCGTCATTTGTCTGCGACCTGTAACCTATCAGTTTATATGTATAGTCTGTAGAATCCTCGTTATTTGGATATTTTACGGCTCACCAACACTACAACACGCGTACGAAGTACAGTCCCGCCCGCTCCGTTCTCCCGCCGGACGGAATGTCATTCTGACACGTGACGTAAGCGCCTGAGACAACCAACACTATACAGCCAATACACTACATCCCTTTCTTGATTTAATTTAGTTTTATTAAAACGAATGTACTTACTTCATATAATCATGAGACAGTTTTATCCATGTGGAAAGTTTACTACTAGTTACATTATTTTAATTGCTTATTAATCAAATCAAATCTTAATTTACGCATTAAGAGGTCAACCAAAATTTTACACCATTGTGGTGCCTGAAGTGGGATTAAGTTGCAAGATTCCTTTCTTCGTCGTCGATTTAATTTCAATCTTACCACACGCTCCAGTCGCCCTGAATAAGTGCCCTATATTCCTTCTACGGACTTGACCAGTTTCATCGTTTCGGACTTGGATAACTCCACTTCATTATTTCCACTGTATGCGTTTCAGGATTGTAGTCCTAGCATAATTTATTCTGTCTATGCATTTTACTTTTTCTGTTCTTAATATAAACTTTATCACCTAGTACCTACTAGATCACTTTCTTCTGCCTTTATTTTCCTATCTCCATAATCCTTTCCTCTTTCTTTCCTTTCTTGATCCCTGTCCTTGACCACAGAGTCTTTTGATATCCTTTCCATTGTATCACTCACTACAGGAATTTTATCTCTAAATCTTAAATTATTCTTCCGGTGACAGAATGTGGTGTGCTATTGTACATAGTTAGATAGTCTAGTCTAGTAAACTTTCCTTCCAATCTTTATTTTCAGCTATGCTTATTTTTTTAACCGCTTTAATATATCGCGATTTTGTCTTTCGACCTCTCCCTTTTGTTGTGGCCAGTATGGGATTGTATTGAAAAAAAGGTTATGTTTCTTTCTGTTAAAAATGTTGAATTCTTCGCTGATCATATCCGCCATATGTCTTCCATTATCCGCTGTTATTAAAGTTGAATTTCCTAAACGACTAAATATTTCTTTGAGTTTTGCCACAATTTCGGTAGGGGTGATTTTCCTACAAATCTTAACTTCTTTATATCTGCTGTAAGTCTACTACAGCAACCAGATGGTCACCGCTAGGGAGGGGCCCATCAAATCAATCGCAATGTCAATCCAAGAACCGTCAGGCATTTCTCGTCGTTTCATAGGATTTGAGGCATGTAGTGCAGATACAAGAGTGCATCCTTTACACGCTTTTACAATGTTTTCGGCATCCTTGTTACATTTAAGCCACCAAACTTTTGTTCGAAGTTTTGCCTTCATCGATACAATGCGGAGATTTATAATGAGTCTGCGATATTGGTCTTACCCGATTGTTAAACTACTTTGTAGCTATACGACTGTACTATAACCCATATCTCTATCCTAGCACATGTTTTGAACTTGATTCAAATATAACCTCCGACGGTTTGTGGTCTGTTATAAGTTCGAATCTTCTGCCATAGAGGAAAATGTGAAAATGCTCTACTGTCCATACACGGGCTAATGCCTCTATCTCAGTCTGGCAGTAGCGGCGTTTACCATCAGTCCGAGTCTTGTGACCATATTCAATAATCCTGGGGTTGTCTTCAGAATCAGTTTGGACTAGCACTCCACCCAGGCCCACCGGGCTAGCGTCTGCTATGACCATCGTACGATCGTTTACATCGTAGTAACCTAAGGTAGGTATATTTGTCATGATATCCTTCATTCAATGAATTGAAACATCGCTGATTTTCTGGTCGCCAATGATCTGTAATATTTTTTCGATCTCCATTTTTATTTCGAAGAAATGCTTTCAGAGTTTCGTTATTGTCGCATAATTGGAGATCCATTTGCCTGACGAAATTAATCAGGCCTAAGAAGCTTCGTAAATATCGTTGGCCCTCTAAATTCTTTTATCGTAGAAACGTACTTTTCCAACGGTCTCACGCCTTCTGCTGACAACTCATGTCCCAAAAACCTCACTTTACTCATCCCGACAGAACATTTGTCTTCTCTTACTAATACATTATTCTCTTTCAGAACTGACATCACTTTCTTTACTCGAGCATCATGCTCCTGCCTGTGTTTCCCGTAAATCAAGATGTCATAATTTACCACTCCTTCACAACCTACAAGCATGTGCTCTAATGTTTTATGAAAGATTTCCTACCTAAATAGGCCTTTATTATTGGTTATGAGGGTGGTTATATGTTTTGAAGCCATTTTATGAAATGCGTCTTTTATATCCAATTTTGTGAAAACTTGCATTTTTCATCTTTCGGTATTAATTTGTCCATTGTCGGCAATGGGTGGTTTTCTCGTACAGCTTCATAAGATCGACGCATGTCTTCACAAAGACGTATTTCTATTTATCCCCTCAAACTTTGAGACATGGTAATCAATTGAATGGTTCAGATAAATAGGTGTTATCTACTTTGCACATCAATTTAATGATTGGATTATTTATCCCCACAAACTTTGAGACATGGTAATCAATTGAAGGGTTCAGATTGAGCTTAACAATCTGCTTATCACTTTAATAAGCCTTCAACACCGGCACCACAGGGTATACCCATTTGGAAGAGCTTACGGCTGGTTCTATAATATCCCTTTGTTTAAGATATTCAATTTTCCCTTCGATTTTAGCTTCTAAAGGTAGCGGGGTCCTTCTAAAAATGTACAAACAGGAGTAGGTAAAGATTAATAACACATAATAATCAAACAACATCTAAAGATGTTGCAATATTATGTTTAATAAATAATTTAAGGTATCAACAATATTTATTTGGACTTATACCTCACCATTATCATTTATAAATATATATTAGATACTTTATAACAATGAAATCAATACCTGTAAGGCTTTAGTGGTGTGGTATTGCCACAGGCCGTGAATGTTACAGTAGGATTTAGTTGTTGATTAAACATTAAACAAACTAACTTTGTTCTTCTTCATTGTTTACCAAGTTGATTCCTGTTTGAGCAACCTGCATGAATGTCGCTTGTAGATTTTGCTCTGTTTTGGAGCAGAGTATGAATCTAGTTTAGATATTGCAACTTCAAACACGTCGACGCCAATACTTGACTCAATATTAGCACCAGAAATGTTCTAAAACACTTCTTGCGAATCTAAACTAGCGAAATGTAGAAGAGAAGCCCTTTTCTTGATGTCTTTATCAATGTTAGACGCTTCCAAGAATATGAGCAATGCTCTTTTCCAGCGTTCCCATCGTATACCCACTGAAGTGGATTCCCCGTAACAATCAAACTTTTCCAATGACAGGAGTGACATCTTTGGGCAACCTGGAGTGATAAATTTAATGATTCAGATATGTTATCCGCTATTTACTCATCAATTTAATGGTCGGATTATCTGCTATTTAATTTAATGATTCAGATTGATGCCTCCAATCTGCTTATCAATTCAATGATTCAGATTGATACCTCCAATCTGCTTAACAATTCAATGATTCAGATTGATTCCTCTAATCTGCTTATCAATTTAATGATTCAGATTGATGCCTCCAATCTGCTTATCAATTCAATGATTCAGATTGATACCTCCAATCTGCTTAACAATTCAATGATTCAGATTGATTCCTCTAATCTGCTTATCAATTTAATGATTCAGATTGATGCCTCCAATCTGCTTATCAATTCAATGATTCAGATTGATCCCTCCAATCTGCTTAACAATTCAATGATTCAGATTGATTCCTCCAATCTGCTTGTCAATTTAATGATTCAGATTGATCCCTCCAATCTGCTTATCAATTCAATGATTCAGATTGATTCCTCCAATCTGCTTATCAATTTAATGATTCAGATTGATTCCTCCAATCTGCTTATCAATTTAATGATTCAGATTGATCCCTCCAATCTGCTTATCAATTTAATGATCAGATTTTCATCTGCTCTTATATTTATTTTCATTTAATCAACATGTATATAAGTGTGTACTTTTAAAATGGAGTATGTACACTGGGTCCTACAATGTAGTTGTACTTTAAATTTTGTTTTTCCAGTTTTTGGTTGGATGGCCTGGGTCTCAGTAGTCATGCTCACTATAATGTTCATATGTATTTAATATTTTAATTCTGTACCTGAAAGAGGTAACTTTATGGCCTAGTACTAGTAAAAGTACAAGTATGTAAACTTGACAAAATTAAATATTGTAACAAAACTTGGCGATTGAAAAGAGCAACTATCGAGTTTCTTGCCGCTTCTTCTCGGTAGATGACTGCATTCCGAAGTCGGTGGTAGATTCAATGTGTTGTTTTATAATATTGACGATTCATAAGTGCTTTTCTGAGGCCTATTTGAATTAAGTATATTTTGAGTTTGAGTTTGAGTTTGAGTGCGGTATGGGAATCGAACCTGCACCTTCATGCACAAGCGGCCATTTCGTTTCCAGCGACGTCATTGGATTATAATTGTTAATAATGCAACAAAACTAAAATACAAATAAATATTTTTAATTTAAACGTAATCGTTTATTTTCTAATACGAAATAGGTATTTCATGCCCAGCATCTAGCATAATCCAATTAAATAACGTGATTACTGTCGCCAGGTATTTCAAATATACACACATAACTTTTGTAGTAAACGGCCCAAAGAAGGAAAATAGAAAAGTTAATTTCTTAAACATCTCTTCTTCTTCTTCATTCGAGTGCTAGAGCCCGTTTTACTACATGGTCTTCAGGGCGTCTCATGACATGACCGAACCATCGCAGGCGGCTTTCAGTAAGTTTTCTGCAATAGGCGCAACCTTAAAACTTACTCTAATGTGCTCGTTTCGCACTTTATCAAGTCGAGTTACACCTGCAGCCCATCTAAGCATCTTCATCTTACTGACGTGCATTTTCTGTTCATGGGCTTCCTTTATAGCCCAACATAAATTATTATTTTGATAATCCAGTATAAAATAATTCTAACTTCACAATTGATACATGTAACTAAACAACGTTTGTCAAAACAGCCTTTGCACAAAGTATGTACTTTGCCTTACTACATTGGCTTCATTTTTAAATAGCAAAATACTGTTAAAATTTAATGTTAAAATTATTGTTTAACATTTATCAAGTCAGTAACTATACTCATAATTTTGATGTTTTATTATTTACCATCAAACCTTTAAAGAATCGGTGTTAATAAACAACATAATTAACTGTACCGCTCAGAAGTCCGAGCCGCACTCGAAAAACCGAAACAAATTCCCCTCGACCCGGGGCGGGAATCGAACCCAGACCACGACCCGGTATCTATACTATTAGGTCAACACAGTGAGGCGAATGTTCCAATCGTTTCCTTTTGTACGCCTCAATGCCAAGTTATTGACCTACGTTAAAGTTTGTAGGTACAAGGGACTACCCGAACGGTGGAATGTTATTGTTAGAATTTGCGCTCGAACTGCATCAATTTCTTTGTGCGGTACATATAAATTACGCGTTTCAAATGTTTCTTTTCGTTTCTTCTTGAAATACATGACCATTTAACGTTCAACATTTAATTTATACACAATCTTACTAGTATACTGAGAGATACATGAAAAATCGTGGTTTTAGAGATCACTGATTTTTCCTTTATTTTTTTAGTAAGTAGTATAATGTACCTTTCTCCTCGTCGCCACATGTAGAATCCTCGTTATTTGGATATTTTACGGCTCACCAACACTACAACACGCGTACGAAGTACAGTCCCGCCCGCTCCGTTCTCCCGCCGGACGGAATGTCATTCTGACACGTGACGTAAGCGCCTGAGACAACCAACACTATACAGCCAATACACTACATAGTCTATGCTGTAACCTGCGGGCTAGCAGTTCGGGCCTGCGGGTTCAATGCATAAAGAGAACTCACATGTTTAAACAGAACTGTTGTCTCTTCAAACCTCGATTTCTCTGCTCCCGCCATTAGAATATTGACTTAAGATGCATAGAATTTAAAAAAATAACCTGCTTCATCATGATTGAGTATGGAGACTACTCGAGAAAAAATGTACCTATTTTTACATTGGGAAATGTCTAAGGACTCCCTTACCGTCGGGTGACAGTGAGTTATGTTGTATGTTGTTCTAGAAAGTAGCATAATGCACCTAATTAGGTGGACGATATCGGAATTAATTAGCTTAACTTCAAAATCCACCAAACCTAATGAAAAACGTATAATGTTAGCATCGAATAAAAGTTGTATGTTAACCTTAACTGTAGGTTAATCTGACCTCAAAGCCAATTCAATGAAATGTAATTACGATCGGCTGCTATTTTCTGATACCTCAATACTTTTTTTCATAAGCTGATATCAAAAACGACAATATGTTTGCTCCCATTACCCCCACAAGGTCCGGAAATCGTCACTGAGTATGATAATATGGCTAATCAAATCCGGGCCCTCATTCCCGTTTGGCTTCTATCCAGCCATGCCGGAGGCTGTAAAAACATCATTTTACCTTATGCTTTCCGGGATTGTTGCCATGAAATCACGCTGGCCTAATAATAAATTATATCTCAGGGTTGGCAACGGTTTTTAAAAGGTACTACTAACTATGATGGATAGGTACGTTCGGCCTAATTGGCACAAGTCGGATCGCAGTTGGATGTAGAAATAACGGGAGCGGAACAATTTGAAATATTTTGAACCCGAAAATCGAATATGTTTTCCAGTTTTATTTTTACCGAGAATTTACGCAAGTTCTTGTCTTTTTCTATTTTCGGACGGTGCATTAAATTTTTCACGAGACGGATTTCGCCAACTAAAATGCAATAAAATAATAAATGGATGTGCCTACGTTTTGTCAGGTATTATTAAAAAGTGAATAAAATAACTTTGACATAAATGAGGTAAAAAGATACTTGGAAATGATACGTTTTTAAATATTGTCTTGTTAAGAAGAAAGTGTTGATTCCCGTAGCAGTTGAAATTAATGATTTAAAAACAAACACCATCTTAGGAATAGCACGAAAGCGTCTGATTGCCAATACAGACTTAGTAGCTATCCTTCATTCCTACCACTCAGCCGACTAGTGATAATGTAAACAAAAAATTGCTAAACGCATAAGTTTACATAGCTAGTATATTTTCACAATACATAGTAAATAGTGCTGTTCCGTATCCATATTGGTATTCGCGGATATCCACCGGAAAAAAATCCGTGTTCGTATCTGTATAATTTAATTTTCACGCGGATCTCTTACGGATCTTTTCTTTATTAACTTTCAATATGTTGGATGTAGGAAATGATGTAAGTAGGAGATGAGACTTAATCAAAAATAGTTAACCGGCCCAGTGGCAAACTAAACTATAACAAAACAAAAGTAATACCCGCGCAACGCGAGTCGAAACATGTCCTGCGTTTCGTTGCGGCGAGCGATGTTCGTATGAATTCAAAGTCACTCGCACCTATACCGATTGCATACGAAAGTAAAGATCCGTATCCGCGGATCTTGACACCGAATATCCGTTTTTGATTTGATCTGGCACATCACTATAGTGAAGTGCCTTTCAATTAAACGGCACTACCAACCTAGCCGCATTAAACCCGCACAGTCGCAATACTCATCTTTCCGCACAGAATTGAAACGACTTTAGTTCGGAATAAAAACGCATTCACATTGTTTTCTCACACCAAAGGGGTTTTTATACAACGTCACGTGGCGCTAACAGTGTGGCGAGAGACGGATTAGCAAAGTTTAGAATTGTGGGGCTTTACTTGTGTGGGATATGTACTTGGCTTGCAGCGTAAAATACATAGTTGTGACATTTAGTCGCAAACTAACTACGCTTATTTAAATTATTGCTTGCGTAATTTCTACTCGTTCGATTTACATGTTTACCTTTGACATGAGATAGATTAAAAGTTTTGATTACTGGTATATTCATTCTTGTTAAATACCAAAACTCTGATCAGACCCGTACTTATGATCCGTAATTAAAATACTGGTGGTATGGATATCTGAATCAACAACAAAATAGGTAAAAGTTATAACTATTGCTTACCTGAGTTTTCCTGTAGGTATGGTTCCTCGGTTCTTCTACTAAAGACACATTCACAAACGAATCGAAAGTTCACACGTTCTCATTTCAAAAAACACAATTATTTCACAAGTTTAACACAAATACACGATTACTCGAGATGATTTTGAGTAGTTTAAATGATTAAACGCTTCACAGAATTATTAAGGATAAAACACAATCGCGGACGATGCGTACTGATACGCCATCACGACGAAACTGCTAAATTGCAATCTACCGACAATCCATAATTATTATTTTTGGTTCTTTTGTCCTTGTCAAGACAGGCAAAGGGAACAGAGCCCATACAGCCACATTCCATAATTATCAAGATCAGAAATATATTTTTTTAATTTTACCCTAATATGTATGATATTTTTCATTTAATTTTAGGTTTAAATCTGTTTTTTTTCATTTATTGAAGCTTTTGCTAATCTGCTTTCTATTGACGCCGTTCACATTGGCATTTTGAACTATAGGACTGAACTGACTTTGAAAATATTCCCAACATAAATAAGTCAATGATTTTTATCACCGAAGTAAGGAATCGACATTGAATTTTTTATTTATTTGCCAAAGGGGTTGCCATGTGCTTCATAAAGGTTGTGCACAAAAATTATATTTTCGAACAAATATATTCTGACGTGCGTCAAATTTCATAGACTCAAAGGTTCCATTTTCAAAATAAACATTCGGGCCGCCACATACAATTCCCATCGACACATTCACATGTGACGTACTTACGTGTGCACTTCAAAACGTTAGTTTTGTAACAAATGTCTGTCGGACTCACGCCTGCCGGATTGAGCCGGCTTTAGCTCGGAATGAAAACCACGTGCAGGTCACATTGTTTTCTCAAAGCGGGCGCTTTTTACCCGGCGTCACGTGGCGCTAACAGAGAATGGCGGCGAGAGAGCGGGATTAGCCAAGTTTAGAATGGCGATGCCGTGTTCGCCTCCGCGCTTCCCGCAGTCCGGGCGGTTTAGCGCGCGAAGATTGAGCCGCCATATTTGTTTTAATTAAATTAAAACTGGAATACGGTTCTTATGCGATATTTGAAATTAGAATTCTTTATGACTGTCGAACCATGAAGTTGTATTTTCTGACTGGACAATTGCGACTTTATTTTGTACCAGTAGGGTCGATGTTTGTTACGTTGGATATATTATATCGATACCTTAAATCTCAAATGGCGTAAGCGCCAAATTGGTCAAAATGACTTTTGAATGCAGTTTTATTCCGTTTTTTTTTCTCTATCGATCTGTATATTTAAAATCCTGAAATTCGCAAAAAACTGGTCATTACAACCCGATGTTTTTTATAGATTTGAACACTTTTTATAAGGTAAAGAGGTCGTAAGCAGCTATAAATTTAATGCATGAACAACGTCAGGGCGTAACGAGATATTTTAATACATTAATATGGCGTATCACACATAGCCAACTTTATTTGGTGGTTACGCCCTTAGAAATTATTGTAAAGTGAAAGAAAAGTAAAAACACAAGGGGGTAAGGGACATCATTTTTCGGTTTCGGCGTTTACACAACACACAATTTTTATTATTGAAAGGCGTTTACACCCTATAAAAAACACGATTTTCTTGAGATTAAGGTCGTATCTCCCATAAATTCATAAAAAAAATACAAAATAAGGGGTATTTTCTACATCTTTTATTGAATTTGGTACATTAAACGGGTAAGAGGATTTTAGGAAATAAAATAAAATCTAAAAAAGCCAAGGCCGAGAGAATAAGAAGGCCTCATTCGATTAAGCAGTGTAGTGGTAGAAAAACGACCCTTATTCTTAGCAACAATGATGTTTTCTACTTATATTAATATAATATTTACGTAATAATCAACTTTAAAATTAAAAAATTAATTAAAGTCCTAATGGAGTTAGAAAAGATTACAAAAATTTTATTAATTTAAGAATCAATGAATCAAGTAGCTACGTTCAAAAAGTAAGAGATTTTAGAAAGCCTTAATTTAAAATAATCAGTGAAAAAATTAAATTGAAACTATCAAAAACAATCAAACAGTATTTTTCTGTGTCTGTTACTCCGTCCTCTATATCAGTGCCTGGTCCTCTATATCCTCTATACATCTGGCACATCTTCTGCTGTTGGTAATCGGCGATATTCTTCATGATATGTTTTTGGGAAAATGCCGTCTGGGCACATTTTTAGAAGGTTTTAGAATTTCATTTTTGAAATAGGTCTTGTGAACAAAGGTTTTATTGAGTAATTTAGTTCTGTGTCTGTTTATTTTTCCATCTCATTATCGTTAGTGAAACTAGTAATTAATATTCTTCCCGGAGTTACAGACACAGAAAAATACTGTTTTTTTTTATGTTTGATTGTTTTTGATAGTTTCAATTTAATTTTTTTGACTGATTATTTTAAATTAAGGCTTTCTAAAATCTCTTACTTTTTGAACGTAGCTACTTGATTCATTGATTCTTAAATTAATACAATTTTTGTAATCTTTTCTAACTCCATTAGGACTTTAATTATTTTTTTAATTTTAAAGTTGATTTTTACGTAAATATTATTATATTAAAATAAGTAGAAATCATTGTTGCTAAGAATAAGGGTCGTTTTTCTACTACTACACTGCTTAATCAAATTAGGCCATATTATTCTCTCGGCCTTGGCTTTTTTTGATTTTATTTTGTTTCCTAAAATCCTCTTATCCGTTTAAAGTACCTAATTCAATAAAATAAGTAGAAAATACCCCTTATTTTGTATTTTTTTTATGAATTTAATGGGAGATACGACCTTAATCTCAAAAAAATCGTGTTTTTTATAGGGTGTAAACGCCTTTTTGTCATATTTTCAGAAGTCGTAACCGACTTCTATTTTTTAAAATATAAGATTTAGGTGCAAATAGTTCTAACTGAAGCCTTCATCTCAAAATTCTAAGAAATTTGATGTATAAAACATTTTTATAGTATTAAAATATATAAAGTTATAATTTAAACAAATATTTTTTTTTTGTTTTTTTGCTCCCCTGAAAAGTTGTGTTTTGGTGGTTACGCCATTTGAGATTTAAGGTATCGATATAATAAGTATGTAGATAAGTGTAAGTAGTGGAGTCAATGAATACATAAAACAGGCAATATTCGAAAGTCCTCAAGAACAGCTCCGATTTCGATGTTTTTTTTTTTCTTAAATTGGTTTTTTTATTCTATTTAAAATCAGAAACCTCTTATAGCGGGGACGGAACTATTTATATTGTTTAAACAGTATCTACGATATAGTTTATGCACAAAAAAAAATATCCTATACAATATCCATTAAAAACTTGTAAATATATTAATTAATGTTATAAACAATCTATATATATAAAACTCAAATCTATATATATAAAATAAAGCTCGATCTTCTATATACAAAACTCAAAGGTGACTGACTGACATAGTGATCTATCAACGCACAGCCCAAACCACAGGACGGATCGGGCTGAAATTTGGTATGCAAGTAGATATTATAACGTAGGCATCCGCTAAGAAAAGATTGTGAGCAATTCAACCCCCAAGGGGGTGAAATAGGGGATGAACGTTTGTATGAAACTTTGTCAATTTTAAACCAATCGAGCTGAAACTTTGCATACATAAAGCTATTCTGATGTGAGCATCGCCTGAGAAATCATTTTGATAAATTCCACCCCTAAGGGGATAAAATAGGGGATGAAAGTTTGTATGAAACTTTGTCAATTTTGAGCCGATCGGGCTGAAACTTTGTATGCATCAAGTTATTATGACGTAGGTATTCCCCATGAACGGTTTTGGTAAATTCCACTCATAGAAGGATTAAACGGGGGATGAAAGTTTGTATGAAACCCAAATAAACGCGGACGAAAATAATATTAAATTATTGTTAAAAACCTTTTTGTAACAGCTATTTGTTACAATAAGATTATTATAGAGATTTTTCTACAAAAAAATAGAGACCAAACTTAATTTTTTATATCCATATCGTTGATATTGTTTAAACAATATAAATAGTTCCGTCCCCGCTCTAAGAGGTTTCTGATTTTAAATAATATAAAAAAACAAAATAAACAAAAAAAAATCATCGAAATCGGAGCTGTTCTTGAGGACTTTCGAGTCAAATGCTTCATTGACTCCACTAAAGTGGGTTGTTCATGAAAGGATGCAAGTAATGCTGAATTAATGGAGTTCAAAAATTGTGTTTTTATTCGTGCTTGTTTATTTTTTTTACACACTTCGTCCTGGATGTTCTTAGTCAACACCACCTTAGTAGATAATAAAGTAAGAAGATACAATTTTTCGAATAGGTATCTTAGCTACAAACAAAAGTCTAAATCAGATGGATTATAAAGAATAAAGAATATAATATAAAGGCGGAATTTACATCTATAAAATACTGCAGAAATTATAAAGGATAAAATGGCGCTCTTTAAATTTACACCTCATATCCAAAGTGCTAAAATAACGTGCAGAGTAACTGCAGTTGGAACATTTCCACAAAAGCTTTACACGATTATCCGTAAGATAATATAGTTTGTTTAACCGTGTTCCGCTAGGAATGTTCGGTATTAAATTATGCGACGTCATGTGTTTTGAAATATAACATAAAGGTAGGAACACAATTCGAGAATAAAATATTAGTGTACTTCGATTTGAGTTACCGCTTCAGTCACTTAGTGGTTTTATAATCATCATCATCTTCAGCCTAATGTAGTGTTCTGTAGGCCAACCTTACGATTAGCCAAATACGCAGGATAGAATTAAAGTGCACAAGTGAGTACGGAAGCACAAGTGCACTCCCTTCTCCCTCACGCTCATAGCTCGGTGGGACAGCAATCTGATACGTCTGTACCGAGATCAGGTGCAAGACCATCACCCTTACGTGTCTTTCGAGGCACGGAGGAGCTCGAGGTGAAATTTTTCGGACTCTCTACCGATGACTGGCCTCAGCGAAAGTTGTTTTACTTTGCAATCGCAAGCCAAGCGCTTACCACTGCGCCATCGACCTCCTCTTAATCTTGTAGCGTACTACTACGGATATTTGTAACACAACACAGAAATACATTTTGGGAGGTTATCATAATGTGCAGCCATGTCGCTTTACGATTGGCATTGCATTTCAATCTCATTGAGATTACGGTGCCGGAACAAAAAATTGACGTAGTGTGTGTGTTCTATATACGCAATGGATAGACACTTTATAAAGATTAAATTTCCCTCCATCCTGCACCGTTTCTAAGGCCGGCAGTTCCTATTATAAGCCCAACACACGACGGTATCGCCGAAAACTTTTCAGGCAATGGGCTTTGCGGGGATTCCGCACTTATCCGTTTTTCACGGCTGCCGCGTCCCGTGAGATAAACAGAACAAGGTAAGCTTTAATATTTATCGCTTTTCTCTTGCCGACTAAGTATTTCATGGCCGGTGGTTTTGCACAACGCCGATGGGTGGGTTCAGGTCAATTCCGAATTTTGTTAGTAAATGAATTATAAGCCGGCTGAATAGAAAATATGGACGCTTTGATGTGGAGGGAGTGGAAATTTTACTTTTTAATATTTTGAGTGGAGGGTGGGAAATTAACAGAACGTTTAGGCTTTGTTGCATTATTTTGTCTAGTATTATAAACCAATTTTACGTTCTTGTGCTACATCAGTCATAGTATTTACAATAATCATAGAAATTTAGATTTTGCCTGATTCTTTGAGGAGCTCTCATAGAAATTATGTATAAAGGCGTGCTTAGTTAATAAAATTTTTAAGTCATAGTGTGTTTTATGTTCCCTTTATTTACTAGCCTATACACATAAGATGACTAGTCAGTAAATAGCAGCTTACTGACTTTTACTACAACAGTCAGTGAACTGACATTTCATATCCAAATCTAGAACTTAGCATTTGCAGGATCTTGGGTGCGCATTGTTCCAATGGCATTCCTTTGGTCTGAACATTGAGTTTGAATCTATGCTAGGAATGCCCATAAAAGGTCCATCTGGTTGGTAGGGATTAATACTCAATGCCCACCCAGTGTCTATGAATACAAGTTATATCACTATTATTACAAAAAAAATATGTTTTTAATTTTAACAAACACATTTTTTATTCCATTGATTTGATTCGAACTAATATTGTTCAATTGATACTAAAACTTGAAGTAGTCTTGCCTGCACTTACGCCTTGAACAAACAAGTATGCGAGTTAACACCAGATAGAATTATAAAACAGATCGTACACAGCCTTGAAGAAAGCACTGACATGAATACGGAATGTGCTAGGGCGGCCAATGTATCATGAACACAACGTTACGTTACAGCTATTACGTTACAGCTTCTTTACGTAAAATATCACTGTTACTCATTGAGGTATTACTACTACGTATAGAGTGGACATCTGTGGAATAAAAGTTATGAGTCAACTTGTAGTGAAGGGGGCGGATAATTTTGTTATACCTTTTTCTTTTTATCTATGAAATGTCACGCAACTATCTTTATTTTTCGTCTTTTAATGATTTACATGTTTTTAACACAACATTCTCAAAACCTCGGAGGTCGTGGGTTCAAATACCGTGGGGAATACCTACTTTTTTTAACATGACTATGATCTAATTATTTCCATATTTATCCATATTTTCCCTATCTCCATTTTAATACCCGGGCTGGTCAATAATAATTGCAGTTAACCCTGGCCTCCGAGGCAATGGCCGAGGATACAACCGAGAGATGCGCTAGTACTTTTCCTCTCTTAGCGAAACAGTATTAAAAAATGTTGACATTCAACAGAAAGGTTCGAGATTTGCGACCTAAGGTACACAAAATGAATAATACATACCTACTTCCAGATCTTTCCAAAACTGCTATTGTAAAATATTATATAATATTACAAAACTATATAAAATATTATAAAATACTATAGCATTTTTGGAAATTTGTATAACGGAGCTCCGTTATACATTTTTAAAGCATTCTCAACTTAATACATATATCCATATTGCATGCCAAAGTTGAACATGTTGTTCTCAATAATTAGGTTGTCTATTGTTTCCCGAAAATAAGGTACATATATGCAATAATACTCAAATGCCAGAATTTCACTTGTCCGAATTTCATTTGTCCGAATGTTTTGTTTCCCTTAAAATAAATGATGTATCATTATTCTTCTGTCCTCGTACATTCAATTCTAAAATGATACAATTGCTATAGGCATTGTAATTAATTCTATTATTAAACAGAAAATTTCAATTTCACACTAATATGAATATCAAATTTATTCAAAATGAAAACAGAAGCACATGAAATTCCAACAGACGCTTTGAATTTGTTAATTAAATACATTGGGGGGTAAACAAAACATGTGTTGGTGATATTAATTTGACAATACTATAACAGAGTATGCATTTGTTCGCTAGTTGAATTTGTGTTCAAAATAGATAAACAAATAATATTCGTCAGTTATTTAATACAACAAAAGGTATTGTGACGGTTTTTCATAAGCGAAGAATAAAAACAAATGAGGTCCAAGTTTTACAAGGTCTTTTTTTTTCGCAGGAGAACGCTTATACGCGCCATAGCTACAGGTCAGCTAAACCTGCAGCCATGTGTGGGGCTCAGAGCTTTATGTCCCACTACCCACTAAACTCCTGCGGTTTCCTTCGTACCCGAGCAGGGAGAGACCGGCACCCGCCTTGTGAGGCAATTGACGGGTCCATAAGTTTTACAAGGTCTGCTAATTACGAGGAGTTAATTTATAATGCTCAATAACCAGCAGTATAGAGTATAGATATCGTGTTATTAATATCAAGTGACGCCAAGTAACCCCACATCCCTACGGAGCTCGAAACATAAGTTTCCGTACGACTGCACATATTGCCAGCTGTTCTATTGGCGCGGGGATTTCATTGTCCTGCCGATAATGCTCACTGGTTCCCGTCTTATCTGTACTAACCTGCTTTGTTTTGAAAGGCTGATGCAGGTTGGTTGTTTTAATCTTGTTATGTTTTTAAGAAAAGTGAGGAAGAACCTTAACTACCTACACTACAGAAGATCATAGTGAAGTTCCTAACGATAGAAAAGAGAAAGTAGGTAACCTCTTAATTTCTATTAAGTTATCATAATTATTTCCATATTATTGCTTATTCAAAATTATTTAGCTAAATAGGCAATTTAACATCATTTGCGTAGTTTTAAAAAATAAATAAGCATACGCACAAAGAGACAGGGCTGAAAGCGACATTCTCTCATAAAAAGAAAATAGACACAGCTTTGTAAATCGAATTATATTTTCTTCAAAGTAACGTGTCGAAGTGAGACTCATAAAAAACAATATACCACGTCGGACCATCCATAAAGCCCAACCAGTGTCGAAGGAACCATTTTTCTTATGTATCTCGCGTTCAAAAGCGAAAGGGCAACTCTTGACAAGGGTATGTTGGATGTCATAAAAGTTATGGCGAGCGGGGTTGAAACGATGCAAGTAAATACGGCTACTTATTCGATACTTCCCATTCGATACTTTTTTCGTCATCGATACTTTTTTCATATGATGTGGGTAATGGAAGACTAGCTTTTAACCTTATAGTGACTTCCCTTTATATTTGCATATTGTGTTAGCAAAGGGGTTTAGAAAATATTTTTTCACTTTTTGCACGTGGTGTTAACCTATAAGTAGATGTACATTTAGCTATAAGGACTTATATCATATGTATTAAAACATGTAATAATGTAATAATACCCTCCTAGCCGAATTCGGCCACGGCGGCCAATCTTACGATTAGCCACTTACGCGGGATATATTATAGTGCACAAGCGCATGCGCATACACAGGTGCACTCCCTATTCCCTCACTCCCATAATTCGGTGGGACAGCAGTCTGACACGACCGTAGAGAGATCAGGCGCAGGACCAACGGCTTAACGTGCTTTCCGAGGCACGGGGGTGTAATTACACCGCCAACTTCCAAACTCCGGACTGTGTCTGTGTTATCACATCATGAAAACATAGACACAATTTCATCGGTCCGACCCGGGATTCGAACCCAGGACCTCCGGCGCGGCCGCCGCATTAAAGTGCGACACACTAGCCACTGCGCCACGGAGGCAGGTAATAATGTAACATCTGTTGGTTGACCAATAAACTAAAATAAAAAAAAAGCAGGCAATGCATTTGAGGGGTTGTGGATCACTTACTGATGTTACTTATCTGAGTTTGAGAAAACTCTGCTGCACTCAAGTTCGGCGTTAAAGATGGCAGAACAATAAATAACTTTTTTATATTATAGGGAGGCAAATGAACAAGTGAACCACCTGATGGTAAGTGATCAGCGCTATCCATGGACATCAACAACCGCACAAGGGTCGCAGATGCGTTGCCTGCCCTTAAAAAACCCATACCTTCCCTTACTAAGCTCTGACGACTTTAATCACCGGCAGAAACATCTTTATAAGAGTTAAAGGAAAAACATTTTTGTTTGCATTCTCAATCGCAAGTAAAACATATACTGCGGTATTGATCATGCAAATATTGTCTACCGTAAACGGGTAATTGCTACGAAAACATTACTGTTCAAACTTGTTTGCATTTCCTCTTGTTTTTAAAACAAAACACTTCAAATAAACTAGTACAAAACTGTACAACAACAGAAAAAACACCAACATTTTACATCAGGTTTGCATATAAAAACAAACCTTTTTTTCAAAGCGCGTTGCATTTTTTAACTGGCCGAACCAAAGCCATTTCGCAAGCTCTAAATTTCCAATAGCAATGCAGCCGTAAATTATCGTGTGTGCGCAAAATAAATAAATATTTGAAAACATTAACCCATCTGTATTTCCCTCGGGCACGGCGGGTAAAAACCGAATCTAACTTTAACACAATGGCCCCACCGCAAAACTTATAGGCAAAAGTTAGTTTAATAGAAAAACCGTCAAGTGTGTGTGGTTAGCTGGAGAGGTTCTGAAGAACGCAAGGGGTTTAAAATCATCTTTATCGGTGAAAACCTTGTGCTGTCGCGTCATGCTATGTACTGTGTAATGCCGGCCTAGTACTACGTCATCCCTTTACGTGTGTGTTGTAAGAAGACGTGATTAAAGGACCTTCCGTATTCCCGTATTTTGCTTTGTACATACATATTATGCAGTCATGTTTTTTATTGAGGTAAAACAATGAAGTAGTACATTCGTCAATCAGAAGTAAACTCAGTAACCATGGTAAATAGATAGACAGCCATAATATTGCAAGATACTTTTTTGTATAGTTTTAATACACTGTCGAAACATGAGTTGAAATAGAAAAACATCAAACTACATAATGCTTTAAGAAATCCCCTATAAAATAAAATAACAACCCTATTGGAACCCGTTGTTTGAAAAATAAAAACTGAAAACGTTATAACAAGCGTACAAAGAAGCAAAAGGATCGATGGAAACGCCGTTTTTCTTTTACTTGAAGCGATAAAGATATTCCCGATAGTCCTGAGGGCTAAATTAATGGCTGCTAACAGTCAAGGGGCGCTCATAATCAGACGAAGACACAAATGACAGTGCTGTTTGAACTTCGAACGGTGTACGCGTTGTAGCTTATTTTATTTTAAAACCGGCCAGTTTGCGGAGGTTTTACTCCTCCACGGAATGCATCTATGACCATCGACGTGTTAATGTACATGAGCGGTAGTGGACCACCTATAGTTTGAATTTCGAATGGTGTTCACGCATTGTCTTATATTTAAAACGGATAGTCTGCGGACGGAGGTTTTACTCCTTGACACGGTGCACCTATGTCAAGGAATTGATGTAGTGGGTCACCTAATATTTGAATAACGAACGTCTTCTCGCTCTTGCTTATTTTGTTTTTAAAGCGGCCAGTTTGCAGAGTTTTAACTCTTCGACACAGTGCATCTATGGCCATCGAAGTTTTTTTATTCATGAGCGGTAGTGGATCAGACCTATGCTACTCAGATGATCAAAATAAAATAACAAAATATGATTTTATTGGTTAAAAAATATTCCATTACGGTCAAGTACGGAATAAGAATCTATCCTTTGAAAAAGAAAACTGAAAATGTAATAATTAGCGTATAAAAGAGCAAAAGGAAAGATGCAAACTCCGTTCTTCTTTCTCGTAGGGATAAGGATATTCCCGATAGTCCCGAGGGCTAAATTAATGGCTGGTAACAGTCAAGGGGCGCTCATAATCAGAAGAAGACAAACTGCAAGCACGACGACCTACTTTAATATTGCTCTCGGAAAATATAAACACGATGAGGAAAATTTAATAAGACAATATCAGGAAACAATGTTTGTACTTTTACATTGAAAATGTTGAAAGAATACGCTCGTTTCATTATGCACACGGTATAACATCGTGAACGTATAATGTTGAACTTATTTTATTGTTCAACTAGCGGCCGCCCGCGACTCCGTCCGCCTGGATTTCGATTTCCAATAGCCTAAAGCCTTCCTCGTCAAATGGACTATCCAACACAAAATGATTTTTTCAAATCGGTCCAGTAGTTCCTGAGATTAGCGCGTTCAAACAAACAAACATACATACAAACAAACAAACATACAAACAAACTCTTCAGCTTTATATATTAGTATAGATGAACATACTTATGATTCAGTACCTATTGGGTATTAAAAATTAAAGTTAGACAGCCGGATTCAAACTGCCGCACTAGTGCCCTTGTACTTCAAAAATGCTGTAAATCTAACTACATTATCTAAAAGGACCTTGTCACTTCTGTCAAGTCTTCAAGTCAGTGTCCTCTAAAATTTGCAAGATAAATATTTTGCGGCTTACCTGTTTATTTTTTAGCATATCTCCTTTCGGTAGAATCACTTTCCAGCTTAAAAAGACAAATGCACACAACTTTCTTTCACCTAATATTAGCTTGGATAAAAGCATATTTCATCTAGCCACAGCAAAATGCTTTCTCACGTCTAAACCAACTCAAACAGGGACCATTTAAACTAAATATTCGTATGGCTGAAAGCTTTTTTGCCTAGGCACAACGCTCTCTTATAGTCTTACTAGCGATCCGCCCCGGCATCACGCGGGCACAGCTAAAATTATTAGTATATCCATATTGCGCATATGTTATACCTTCACATAAATGTACCTCTTGATCCAACCTATTAAATAAAAAAAAATGCAGGAAAATCGGTTGCGTAGTTTTAAAGATTTGAGCAAACATGGAGACAGATAGAATAGTGACTTTATTTTATACTACATCTGGGGGCACGGCAGTGCCCCCGCCAATAGTTTTTACCCGCTTTGCCCGCATTATCAAGATTTCTGTTTTATCCAACGGGAGCATTAAATGGGGATACTCTATCACCTACTTCAGCCCATGCACTGCCTGTACCTTTACCAAATTTCACGATTTAGTTGACGAACAAACATACAAACAAACAAACTTTCACATTTATAATTTTTAGTATAATGTAGTCTCGTACGTGAACCTGTGAACACAAACAGAACGGTCGAGGGTCATACTCAGCTCCGTGCGTAACCCCGAAAACTTACGGCAAGACAAGTGGGCGGCAAACAAAACTG
Source organism: Nomophila noctuella (assembly GCA_958496325.1). Lineage (NCBI taxonomy): Eukaryota > Metazoa > Arthropoda > Insecta > Lepidoptera > Crambidae > Nomophila > Nomophila noctuella. Next base: position 3,164,435 of record OY292488.1, read on the forward strand.
CGAATGTAGTTTTCCGAGTCATTAGTCACACGAGTAGGTCTACACACAGATGCGATGCTTGGTGTTTTGTTTTAGTGACGGAAAACTGTGGCGCATATTAAGGGTCCCTTTGGGTCTAAAGTAACACCCATTTTTTTAATGAAACTAGCGGCCGCGTCTGTTTCTGCGTGGAATTTCGTTTCGGCACACATAGTGTTATACTATAACTTGAAGTTTTCCTCGACTAATGGACTATGCAACAAAAAAAAAATTCAATTCGTACCAGTAAATTCTGAGTTAAGCGCGTTTAAACAAACAAACAAACTTTTCAGCCTTATTATAATAGAATATATTAGTTTAGATAGGGACAGACATAAGAAAGCGACTTCATTTTATACTAGCCTTCCGCCTGCGGTTTCACACGCGCGCAATTCCGTTTTTCAAATATCCTCCCCTTTCCCACCACATTTCCGGGATCAAAAGTACCCTATGTTCACCGGGGAACAAGTAGCTAGCCAATAGTGAAAGAATTATTCAAATTAGTCCAGCTGTTTTGAAGTTTATTCGTTACATACAAAAATACAAATCTTTCCTCTTTATATGAGTGTAGATGTAGTGATACTCGCACGTGTACCTATGAACTCAAACAGAACGGTCGAGGGTTACACTCAGTTCCGTGCGTAACCCCGAAAACTTACGGCAAGACAAGTGGGCGGCAAACAAAACTGCGAATGTAGTTTTCCGAGTCATTAGTCACACGAGTAGGTCTACACACAGATGCGATGCTTGGTGTTTTGTTTTAGTGGCGGAAAACTGTGGCGCATATAAAGGGACCCTTTGGGTCTAACGTAACACCAATTTTATCATGAAACAAGCAGCCGTTCGCGTCATTCGGTGATGGTTCGTGGAATTCGGTTCCGCATACAGTTTTTACAGTTCTATACTATAGCTTAAAGCCTTCATTGACTAATGGACTATGCAACCAAAAATATTTTTCAATTCGAACCAGTAGTTCCTGGGATAAGCGCGTTCAAACAAACAAACAAAAGTAATAACCAGCTTTGTACAAGGCCTCTTGCAAATAAATAGATGGTTGAGAGACGGGCATAATGTTCTCAGAAACATTCTTAATGGAAAAATGAAAGTAATCCAAAAAATGCAAAAAAAAAACACAGAGTAGAAACACGTAGTCAACTTATGATCTGCCTTCAGATAATATAGGGCTTAGAAAAATGCTAGTTTTTAACCGACTTCAAAAAAGGAGGATGTTCTCAATTCGTCTGTATGTTTTTTTTTTATGTATGTTCATCGATTGTTTCGTCAAATATGGACGGATTTCAAAAAATTTTTTTTTTTGTTGGATAGAGTTCAGTTCTGAGGTGGTCCCATTTTCACCAGTCCAGGATCTGATCATGGAATCCAGGAGAAATCGAGGGCAACCACCGAAAATTGTATGCTCGTATGGTGTTTTTGTTACGTTATCATGTTTTACTCAGGTATATGCTTCAGGGTGTCAACATTTGATGCTGCTGTCCTGATGATGATGCTACAGTACTCCTTAGCGGTTAGGAGTTGGAAGGCAGAACTGCAATTGGTCGATGGAAACTATTTAGTAGTATGTAGGGCTTAAATGTTGCTTGTGAGGTATGCTTGAATCAACATCTGATGCTACTGTGCTGATGATGAAGCTACAGTACTCCTTAACGGTTAGGAGTTGGAAGGCAGACCTGCAATTGGTCGATCGAATGTATGTAGGGCTAACGTGATACTTGTGTATATTACATCCAGACCCACGGCGAGAAATCTCGACGAGAAGTCTCACTGGGCCTTCTCGCGAGAACAAGTAATTTATCCACACTCTCATTTACTTTTAACAACAACTAAGTTCCTATTAATAATTAAGTTCACGACGCTTTAACACAACTAAAAATCATGAAATAAACTGACTTTTTAAAGAAAAATTAAACCGACTTCAAAAAAATCGTGAACATAAAAACAAACTAAAAATTAAAAAATAATTTCTAATATCTATTACCTAATACTATAATTTTCCTAAACTATGTCAAAGTAATCTTAAACAAACTAACTGAAGTCGGTGCCTGCCCAAAAAAGCAGAAGAGAAAAAGCACCGACTTCAGTTAGTTTGTTTAAGATTACTTTGACATAGTTTAGGAAAATTATAGTATTAGGTAATAGATATTAGAAATTATTTTTTAATTTTTAGTTTTATGATGTATGCAAATGATACAAGCAGTCATGCTCCATCATAGAACCGAAATATTCCGGTGGTCACAAATGAGCTACATTCTTTCAAGTTAAAAGAAATCCCTTTGATACTCGTTCTATTCTTTGTACAGACGAAGCTTTATACAGAGCAAAGTTAGCCACAGCAACACAGTCTGTTAGCAAGATATTTTAATTTTCCACTTCAAAGCAAACACAATTCAAGGAAACTGTATTTCTATTTCGAACATTACGGAAGCTCATAAAATATTCGTCTGGAAAAGTTGAGTCTTCACGGTGAACATTAAGAGTTACAACTGTCGCGTGAAATGGGAAATTTTTACATGGAGCCGTGTGTCAGCGTCCCGACGTAAATGATTGCAGGCCGACTTCTCACACTCCTGACGCCGCTTGTGTCGCCACAGACTAAATTGATGAGAGCATCCCAACTAATATTATAAATGCGAAAGTAACTCTGTCTGTCTGTCTGTCTGTCTGTCTGTTACGCTTTCCCGCTTAAACCTCGCAACCGATTTTGATGAAATTTGGTACAGACAATCTTTAGACCCTGAGACAGAACATAGGCTACTTTTTATTTCGAAAAAAAGAAATCCACGCGGACGGAGTCGCGGGCGGCCGCTAGTACTAAATAATTAACTACTAGAGGCCGGCTGCGACTCCGTCTGCCTCGATTTCGGCTTCCGCACACATAAAAATAATAATAAATAAATTCAACTAACACACCAATTGCCTAGCCCCAAATTACGCTCGAAGCTTGTACTATGGATGCTAGGGAACGGATGGATACACTTAAATACTGTTTATAAACATCCATGATTCGAGTACCAATGCCCATGTTCATCACACAAACATTTACCTCGAGCGGACACATAGCTTATAGCCTTCCACAACGAATGAAGAGTTTGTTCGCGAAGCTCAGAAAATTATTGTTGTTGTTGTCCAGTTGTCCAGAAGGCTTTAAGCTATAATATGTATAAAAATAGAAATATATAAATATTTATTATAAATAAATATAAATATAAATAAATATTTCACAACATCACATACATTGATCTGACCCCGTGTTAAGTAGCTTAAGCACTTGTGTTACAGACATCAGAATCAACAGTGGTATTACAAATATACTTAAATAGATACATATAACACCCAAACCAGGACAAACAGACATGTTCATGCACACAAATGTTTGTCCTGTGCGGGGATCGAACCCGCGACCTCTTGCGTAATAGGCAACATCTTGACCATTACACCAAGCGGGTCGTCAAAAATAACACTGTGTATAACACTGTGTATGCGCGCCCAGCGTTTTCCCAGCCTAGTGCCGGGGTCCGCTTTCCTGCTTAACTTCCTCCACTAAGTACGAGTACGTACTAAATTAGTACAATAATTACCCAATTGAAATAAGTGTAACAGCTGCACGTTCTTACTCTGTGCCTCCCACTAACCTTGTGCAAGTTGACACTTGTCAGTAACTCGACTGTCGCGACACCTGCATCTCCAACATTATTAACGCAAACTCACTTATAATTACATTTGTTGCAGACAAGGGTTGTCTTGAAGGTGAGATAAGAGATGTTGATGAGATATTATTATTTGGGAAATACAATATAGCAATGATATCTGAGCATGAGATTGAATACTGGCATGAATGCTTTCATGCCAGTATTAAATCCAGCACATCTTCATTCGAAGATTCATCATCGTCAGCCTATTACAGCCACTGATGGCTTCCCCACAAGAAAAAAATAGTCGGGCTGGTGTCTGCAGTATGGTGAGAGAAAATTGGATCTTTTAACGTTTATAGAATTATTTTACTTTTCATTTTATAATGTTATCTCAGTAATTTTAACATAATGAACTTTCGCATGGTTCAAGATAAAATCCACGCTAAAAGTAAAATCCGCGCTAAGTGTAAAATAAAATATAAATAAATATCCCAGCCCGGTGTTACTTAAAAAGTACAGTTACATTTACAATTTAAACACTCCTACCGTACTTGGCAGGATATTTATGTGCATCAGTAAATACGCATGTTAAAATGCACTCTCTTTTCTCTTAGGTACTTTACTGATCGTAAGTAAGAAGATATTTTGGTGCAGATAGTGATTTTTGTACAAAAAAACGACATCTATGTCTAACTAGACCTTTGTAAACGAGATCTAAATCTATTTTTACGAGCATTAACGTCCATTACACGAACAAAAGATGAAAATACAGCGCAAAAATTGAACCTGTTTTGCCTTTGAGAATAAATAATCGGCTAAGTTCGTATCTTAGTAGCGCGGAACATTAACAGGATCAGTCCGATATCCATTAGGCGCTATTAAAGAATAGTTTCCGATAAAGTAAGCTCTCTTCGATATCTCGATGATACCACTATGTTTCCCGATTTTCCGTGTACCGAAAATGTTCATCTGATTTTTGTGATAATATCTCGTCAACGTAATATGATGAAATAATACTGTCTAGAATTTAATGATGTAAAAACTAATGTACACTATTAAGTAGCGTCAAACTTCCCAGTTTTAAGCCAACACAAAGTGACAGTGCTCCCCGCGGAATTCGAACCCACGACTTCCGAGGTTTCAGTGCACAGAGCTTTTACCAACACAACCACACAGGCAGTATCTTGCCTTGCGTACTATATCGAGAAATTACTCGGATTGAATTCATTTTCTAGACAGCTTCTTCTTCATCAATCAGTTCCAATATCTCAAAAGACATTATAATTCCCCGACACGTTCCAATTTCAAAATGCCGTTACAATTTTTATCACCTTTTTACTGCACGTAGCGTCAAAGTCTAGTTCATCTCAGGTATCCAGTAAACACTTATGCGCTGTATGTTCCAACGATAAAACGTAAGGAGTCTCAATAAATTTCTTATTTACCACGTCTGGCTTCAGCACTCGCTTTACCATTTGGAACATGGTCGGTGACAACTGCTTAAACTGCCTTCCGATGTACGGAATCATCATTTTTATCGGCCTATCAGGTGATTCAGGCCTGCAATGTCCTAACCAAACTGGGAACGGCAACACAAGTGACAGTAGGTACTCTTCGCGGGATTCGAACCCACGACTTCCGACGTTTTAGAGCACATTAGACGATTTTACCACCACACCACACAGGCAGTTTCTTGCCTTGCGTACTACATATATCAAGAAATTACTCGGGTCGAATTAATTTTCTAGTTACCTTCTTCTTCATCAATCAGTTCCAATATCTCAAAATACATTATAATTCTCCGACACGTTCCAATTTCTAAAGCCCGTTACAATTTTTATCACCTTTTTACTGCACGTAGCGTCAAAGTCTAGTTCATCTCAGGTATCCAGTAAACACTTATGCGCTGTATGTTCCGACGATAAAACGTAAGGAGTCTCAATAAATTTCTTATTTACCACGTCTGGCTTCAGCACTCGCTTTACGAGCTCGTGTTCGTTAGCGTCACGTAAACAGGTCGTTCTCCTCGAGACAGCAGTTGCTATGCAGATTACAAACCTTCGCTGTTAAAGGTTATTTTACACCGAAGATATGGCAGTAAACGGTAACGATAACAAACTATTTGGACATGACTAGCTGTGGATTCTTGGCTGGTTGATAAAGCCACTGTTTTATATTTCTTCTACCATATCACAACGCAACTGTGCATGATTTCAGGGTTCTAAGTAAGATTTAATTTTGGTGTTGAGAAAAAGTTATGTCCGTTTTTTCGAGCTTGATTGGAATTTATAATAATAAATCTGCATTTATCGACTACTGTAATAATGGCTCACTTCAAACAAACTTTTAATTAATTTGACATCACAAACATACATTGATCTGACTCCGTGTTAAGAAGCTAAAGCACTTGTGTTACAGATATCAAAATCAATAGTGGTATACAAATAAACTCAAATAAATACATATACCAGACCAGGACAGACAGTCACAGGGATCGAACCCGCTACCTCTTGGTCTAATAGGCAACTTCTTGACCATAACACCAAGCGGCTTGTCATCAAGCAGATCCATCTTTTCAGATAACATTCGCAATGGCGGCCGATCTTACGATCAGCCAGGTACGCAGGATATATTATAGTGCACAAGTGATTGCGCAAGCACAGGTGCACTCTCTATTCCGTCACTCTCATAATTCGGTGGGACAGCAATCTGACACGACCGTAGAGAGATCAGGCGCAGGACCAACGGCTTAACGTGCCTTCCGAAGCATGGAGGAGCTCGAGATAAAATTTTTCGGTCACCCATCCGATGACTGGCATCTGCGAACGTTGCTTAACTTTAGCAACCGCAGGCCGAGTGCGCTAACCACTGCGCCATCGAGCTCCTCAAGAGAATCTACACAGTAACAACCGTAGAAACGCGTAGTTAATTTGTGATCGGCCTTCAGATTATACAGGACTCAGAGAAATGCTAGTTTCATGATGTATGCAAATGATACAAACCGTCCGTCATGCTCCGTCCTAGAACCGAAATATTCCGGTGGTCACAAATAAGCTTAATTCTTTCAAGTTAAAAGAAATCCCTTTGATACTCGTACTATTCTTAGTACAGACGAAGCTTTATACAGAGCAAAGCTAGCCACAGCAACACAGTCTATTAGCAAGATATTTTAATTTTCCACTTCAAAGCAAACACAATTCAAGGAAACTGTATTTCTATTTCGAACGTTAAGGAAGCTCATAAAATATTCGTCTGGAAAAGTTGAGTCTTCACGGTGAACATTAAGAGTTACAACTGTCGCGTGAAATGGTAAATTTTTACATGGAGCCGTGTGTCAGCGGCCCGGAGCGACGTAAATGATTGCAGGCCGACTTCTCACACTCCTGACGCCGCTTGTGTCGCCACAGACTAAACTTAGTAAAAAAATTAAAAAAAATATTGGACAAACACACCAATTTCCCAGCCACAAACTAAGCTCGAAGCTTGTACTAAGGAAGCTAGGGAACGGATAGACATTCTTCCATCTTTATCTATATGTTTATTGATATATGCAAATGATAAAAACCGTCATGCCCCGTCCTAAAACCAAAATATTCCAGTGGTCACAAATGAGCTCAATTGTTTCACCTAAAAAGAAGAAAAAATATTATTTATAGATGAAGCTTTACGCAAAGCGAAGTAAGCCACAGCAACACAGTCTGTTAGCAAGATATTTTAATTTTCCACTTCAAAGCAAACACAATTCAAGGAAACTGTATTTCTATTTCAAACGTTAAGGATGCTCATAAAATATTCGTCTGGAAAAGTTGAGTCTTCACGGTGAACATTAAGAGTTACAATTGTCGCGTGAAATGGGAAATTTTTACATGGAGCCGTGTGTCAGCGGCCCGGAGCTACGTAAATGATTGCAGGCCGACTTCTCACACTCCTGACGCCGCTTGTGTCGCCACAGACTAAATTGATGAGAGCATCCCAACTAATATTATAAATGCGAAAGTAACTCTGTCTGTCTGTCTGTCTGTCTGTCTGTTACGCTTTCCCGCTTAAACCTCGCAACCGATTTTGATGAAATTTGGTACAGACAATCTTTAGACCCTGAGACAGAACATAGGCTACTTTTTATTTCGAAAAAAAGAAATCCACGCGGACGGAGTCGCGGGCGGCCGCTAGTACTAAATAATTAACTACTAGAGGCCGGCTGCGACTCCGTCTGCCTCGATTTCGGCTTCCGCACACATAAAAATAATAATAAATAAATTCAACTAACACACCAATTGCCTAGCCCTAAATTAAGCTCGAAGCTTGTACTATGGATGCTAGGGAACGAATAGACACACTTAAATACTTTTTATGAACATCGGTGATTCGAGTACCTACATACCAATGCCCATGTTCATCACACAAACATTTACCTCGAGCGGACACATAGCTTATAGCCTTCCACAACGAATGAAGAGTTTGTTCGCGAAGCTCAGAAAATTATTGTTGTTGTTGTCCATTTGTCCAGAAAGGCTTTAAGCTATAATATGTATAAAAATAGAAATATATAAATATTTATAAATAAATATAAATATAAATAAATATTTCACAACATCACATACATTGATCTGACCCCGTGTTAAGTAGCTTAAGCACTTGTGTTACAGACATCAGAATCAACAGTGGTATTACAAATATACTTAAATAGATACATATAACACCCAAACCAGGACAAACAGACATGTTCATGCACACAAATGTTTGTCCTGTGCGGGGATCGAACCCGCGACCTCTCGCGTAATAGGCAACATCTTGACCATTACACCAAGCGGGTCGTCAAAAATAACACTGTGTATAACACTGTGTATGCGCTCCTAGCGTTTTCCCAGCTTAGTGCCGGGGTCCGCTTTCCTGCTTAAATTCCTCCACTAAGTACGAGTACGTACTAAATAAGTACATTAATTACCCAATTGAAATAAGTGAGACAGCTGCACGTTTTTACTCTGCGCCTCCCACTAACCTTGTGCAAGTTGACACTTGTCAGTAACTCGACTGTCGCGACACCTGCATCTCCAACATTATGAACGCAAACTCACTTATGAATTACATTTGTGCAGACAAGGGTTGACTTGAAGGTGAGATGAGAGATGTTGATGAGAAATTATAATTTGTCAAATACTGACTGACTACTGAAGACTGGCATGAAGGCCATCCAATCCAGCTCATTCGATGATTCATTATCGTCAACCTGTTTCAGCCACTGATGGACGTAGGCCTCTCCGAGATGGAGGTTTATGCCCATAGCCACAACGCTGGGCGGGTGGTTCTGGGTGTCGGGGCAACCTAAACTACCTTTTACGGCCTGTTCAGTGTTCGCGTGTTTCCGCACACATAAGTATATACTACAGTAGCCTAAAGCTTTCCTCGTCAAATAACAATCCAACACAAAAATATTTTTTCAAATCGGACGAGTAGTTCCTGAGATTAGCGCGTTTACACAAACCAACAAACAAACAAACTTTTCAGCTTTATATATTAGTATATAGATATATAGATAAATTTAACTTTTCATTACATAATGTTATCTGCCATTTTAACATGAGAAATTTTCGCATGGGTGTAGATGAAATCCGCGCTAAGAGCTTAATGCAGAGCTCCATAAAATATAAATAAAAAGGGAATAAAAAAGGTTTAACCCTGTATTACTTAAACAGTACAGTTACATTTACAATTTAAACACTCCTACCGTACTTGGCAGGATATTTATGTGCATCAGTACATACGCATGTGAAAATGCACTCTCTTTTCTCTTAGGTACTTTGCTGATCGTAATTAAGAAGATATTTTGGTGCAGATAGTGATTTTTGAACGAAAAACGACATCTTCGTCTAACTACACTTTTGTAAAGAGATCCAAATCTATTTTTACGAGCATTAACGTCCATTACTCGAACAAAAGATGAAAATACTGCGCAAAAATTGAACCTGTTTTGCCTTTGAGAATAAATAATCGGCTAAGTTCGTATCTTAGTAGCGCGGAACATTAACAGGATCAGTCCGATATCCATTAGGCGCTATTAAAGAATAGTTTCCGATAAAGTAAGCTCTCTTCGATATCTCGATGATACCACTATGTTTCCCGATTTTCCGTGTACCGAAAATGTTCGTCTGAATTTTGTGATAAAAAACTCATGTCATCGTAATATGATAAAATTATACTAAATCTAGAATTCAATGATATATAAACGGACAGCAATGTCCTAACCAAACTGGGAAAGCCAACACAAAATTGACAGTGCTCCCTCCCTCCCACCTCCGAGCACAGTGCTCTTACCACCACACCACGGATGCAGTTTCATGCCTTGCGTACTATATCGAGAAATTACTCGGGTTGAATTAATTTTCTAGTAAATTCGTTATCAGTGTTCAGTGTTGAATGTTTTAAAAGGAGATTAAAATTGCATATCTTATACCTCCAAAGCCATTAAACCTGTGTTGTTCTTGCTTACTGCTTAGGTACTTAGCATGTACTATTTGCTTTAGAAATGTATATTTTTTATTTATATGTCTATCATGTTAACTGTCTGACGTTGGCGCGCGCAGTACTGACACTGTTTATTTTTAGGGTGTCCACGGAAGATCAGCGTGGTGGAGCCGCTGGGCTCCTCGACAAATGCTGAGTGGACTCCCATTCATTGCGTACTAATTGTGTGAATTGTATTGTATTGTTTTTTGGCAATGAATAAATGACTTTATTCTTATTCTTATTCTTATCAAGCAGTTCCAATTTCAATTTCAGTCAAAAGACATTATAATTCCCCGACACGTTCCAATTTCAAAAGACCGTTACAATTTTTATCACCTTTTTACTGCTCGTAGCGTCAAAGTCTACTTCATCTCAGGTATCCAGTAAACACTTATGCGCTGTATGTTCCAACGATAAAACGTAAGGAGTCTCAATAAATTTCTTATTTACCACTTCTGGCTTCAGAACTTGCTTTACCATTTGGATCATAGTCGGGACCAACGGCTTCACGTGATTTCCGAAGCACGGAATCATCAGTCTTATCGGACCATCAGGTGATTCAAGCCTGCAATGTCCTAACCAAACTGGGAACGGCAACACAAGTGACAGTAGGTACTCTTCGCGGGATTCGAACCCACGACTTCCGAGGTTTTAGTGCACAGAGCTTTTACCACCACACCACGGAGGCAGTTTCTTGGCCCGTAGGAAGTATATCGAGAAATTACTCGGGTCGAACTAATTTTCTAGTTACCTTCATCTTCATCAATCAGTTCCATTTTCTCAAAAGACATTATAATTCTCCGACACGTTCCAATTTCAAAAGACCGTTACAATTTTTATCACCTTTTTACTGCACGTAGCGTCAAAGTCTAGTTCATCTCAGGTATCCAGTAAACACTTATGCGCTGTATGTTCCAACGATAAAACGTAAGGAGTTTCAATAAATTTCTTATTTACCACGTCTGGCTTCAGCACTCGCTTTACGAGCTCGTGTTCGTTAGCGTAAACAGGTCGTTCTCCTCGAGACAGCAGTTGCTATGCAGATTACAAACCTTCGCTGTTAAAGCTTATTTTACACCGAAGATATGGCAGTAAACGGTAACGATGACAAACTATTTGGACATGACTAGCTGTGGATACTTGGCTGGTTGATAAAGCCGCTGAATTAGATTTCTTCTACCATATCACAACGCAACTGTGCATGATTTCAGGGTTCTAAGTAAAATATAATTTTGGTGTTGAGAAAAAATTGTGTCCGTTTTTTTGAACTTAATTCGAATTAATGATAATTATAATCAATTTGCATATTTTATCGACTACTGTAATAGTGGCTTAGTTTAAACAAGCTGCTTTTAATTAATTTGACATCACAAACATACATTGATTTGACTCCGTGTTAGTAGCTTAAGCATTTTGTGACAGATATAAAAATCAATAGTGGTATACAAATGTACTTAAATACTTACATATAACACCCAGACCAGGACAAACAGACATGTCCAATGTCCGTGCACACGAATGTTAGTCCTGGGCGGGGATTGAACCCGCGACCTTTTTGGTCTAATAGGCAACGTCTTGACCATTACACCAAGCGGCTGGTCATCAAGCTGATCCAACTTTTCAGATAACATTCGCAACTCAATTTAGCTTCAGTTCGGTGGAGAAGTATCCTAACGACTAAATTTAAGTAACACGTAATAAATACCTACAATTCTTGCACGTGTGAACTCCTCAGTGTGAGACAGATAATATGTCTCAAGTTTTAACAAGCCATGCTCATCAAATATTCATCACAAAGTCTGGCTTTGCTACTTTTGTTTTCTAAAATAAGTTATCGCACCTACGAATTGTCTTATGAATTTACTTATTCATATGTAAACTTTATTATAGCGAAATGTGAAAGTTGCAAAAATATTGAAGGTGGAACTTAAATGTTTAGTTCCTTCACCAATTTGTATGAATTTCGAGCGTTTAACATCTTATGTGGAATTGAAACAAGTGATACCTACTCAAATTAATTAATCACGAGTCATGTAGGTTCAAAAAGTTGTCCCAAAAAAAAAATGTCGAGATTCAGTGTTCGTCAAGATATGGGGCTCGGGACTGATTTGGCAATTTTTCCACACAGAAGTAAACATTTTCCTATCTCGATATAATTTTGTCGAATCAGTCGTAAGGTCTTACGAAGTTTTCTTTAGAAAACCATATCGTAACACGTGATGCCGTCATTTCTGTTAAATAACAATTATTTGAATAACACACAACTGTTAGCTTAAGCTGTTAAATTTCAGTTTAGATCAAAGTATTTTCAGTAAGTAAGTCAGTAGGAAGTGCCATTGCTACCTCATTTAAACCCTTGTCTAACATAACAGATTTACACATAAACTAGTGGCAGTTCATACAAATATACGTTTCATCTATGTTCATGTATACCTAATTACATACATAAGTGTACCTAATAACACTAGTAGAACGTTGATTACTTTGTTAATTACTAAGTTATCAATGTTTTAACCTGCAATAAATGGAATTTCAACAGCCACACTTATGTAGTTAAACACTCATAAGATAAACGGTAAACAAAGGTACCGTTTCATTGTTTTTACCAAATATGTATTTGTACAGAAAGCATTCACTGTACGAGTACAATAATGACCCACTTTTCTTTTCCATGTTTTCCCTACCTCTTTACACAAGGACTGGAAAATGTTACAGGATGTTATTTATTCATTAATGGGATACATTCTTTGTTGGGTCACAAAAAACAAAGGGGTACCGCGTATCTGAACATTGTAAAAGCAAAATTATCGCTTACCCCTCATTGTGTTCGGTGCCAAGAAATTTAAACTCAACAATACCAGGTCTTTGTCTGTATCCATAAGGCTATAAAAGTTACCGAGGCATTCTCCATGGAAAGATAAATAGTTTTACACACGAGTTTTCCGAAGTTACCATCTGTTTCTTTGGGTCGACTCCGTTATCTTGGCAAACATTAGACTATAGTGTTCAAGTTTGTTTCTATTCTAATCCAGTACTTAACTTGAATTTACTGGTGCAATACGGATTTACTTAGCGTATTTGGAGTTAAGTAGCTCTTTCGATACGATGGCAATTTTAGATGTAAATGATACTTTGAGTATGCCTACATTTTTGTTAAAATTTTAACTTTTTAAGTGATTTTTGGCTTCAGCAACTAATCTTCACAAAAAGTGTTGGGCAATTAGGATCAGCGTACCCTGGGCTCCGCGGCAATGGCCGAGGATACAACCGGAAGAAATTTTAAGATGATGATGATGATATGAAGTTATTGGTATTTATTCGTGCATTGAGATTAAAACTAAGGTTTTTCTGTATCATCAAATAAATATTATTAATATTTGATGTATTCGACTCAAAAAATCTCTGTCTTACTATTCTCAAGAGTCTTCCGAAACAGCACCCATTACCTCCAGTCACTTCAACACTGAGAGCGGGTTTAACTAACTAAGGTCGACGGACTTTAACTGCCGGTTAAACTGCAGTTAGTTCAGTAACGACCGCTCCGGCAGTATTGAAGGGTTAATGTTATTGAGATGGAGACGGGTAAGAAACATTCGTAGGGGAGTAAGGCACGCGGGCAGAGAAAGTTCGACGTTCCTAAATGCAGTCAGTGAAATATGTCAACATTTTAACCGGGAAAATAGCATCATGACGTTTATTTATAATATCAACAGGTAGAAAGAGTCACTTCATTTGTATAATATCGAATGTCATGGCTCTGACAAAATATATTTTTCCAATGTATTCGTTTCGTATCCCCATACCCATATATGTCAATTCGGATAACCCTTACTCGGCCCAATCATCCGAATTGACAGTTTTTGATTTTAATATTGTTTCACTGTCGACTAGGACAACAAATTATTGGAGCCATTCAATACAGTTAGATGAAAAATCTTTATACTACGTTAAAGTATTAACGTATTATTTCTAATGTGAAAAAATAATACAATCTTGGTATCCCGTTTACCACAGGGTTTCCTCGCTAAAAACTGGCTTACTCACCATTTATTTTTTTTATTTACATCACATAACGCTGTTCACATTCTCACAAACTTTAAACAGTGTGTAGGGACACAACATTGTATTTCGCTGACTTAGCGTATAAGACCGCGAGCGAGACTCAGGACGGCATCATCGCCAGTCGTTCCCCGTCGCGCTCCTAGCTAACTCGCATTCCCATCTCAACTCATTATAATTGTATTAATTCGTATCTAAATTCGTGTAATGAATATTTGGCAAATACAATCATTAGTGACCTTCGGACTTTTATTTATCTGCACCTTCTGAGAGTCAAGTTACGCACAGTAGTCAAGTAATAGCAACCCTAGTGCGTACAGTGGTGACCCCGACGAACATTTTTTGGGAACGGCTCAATAGTGAGTGGGGTGCGAGCATTATAGCTAGGAGCAAACAACTTCACGGACCGTTCGCAGTAACGAAGAAATAAGTGTAGTGCCCAGTGGAGAAGAAAATAATAGATAGTGATCAAAATTTCAAGATGGCTCAACCTTCAAAAAGCATCGAAACACCAAGAACCGAATTGGCAGGAGTATCAGTTTTCTCAAGACTACCAGAATTTTGGACAGATCAACCGCGTCATTGGTTTATTCAAGTTGAAGCAATTTTAAATCCTCAGCATCTCAGCGACCAGACTAAATACGACCTTGTTATTGGAAAATTAAGTAAGGAAGCAATTGGACAAATTACAGATTTATTAATGCAACCTCCAGAGACAGGAAAATACACAGCTTTAAAGGAAAAATTATTACATGTTTATGAAGAATCGGCTACAAGACAGATACAGAAATTACTAAGCGAGATGGAATTAGGAGATCAGAAACCCTCACAGTTATTACGGCGAATGAGAGAGTTAGCACGAGGTAAAATTCCGGATCCCACTCTCTGCATACTTTGGCAAAATAGATTACCAGCATCGACGAGAGCAGTTTTGGCAGTATCAGACAGTAAAAATTTAGACACATTAGCGAACACAGCAGACACGGTAATGGAAGCCACGAAACCTTTACAAATTTCGGATATCGAATCAAAATCAACTGGCGATTCAGCAGTTTTGGCAGAAATAGCAAAAATTAGTACACGCCTAGCCAATTTAGAGGCCGGTAGTAGCAGTTCACAAACACACAGGCAATGTCAGTGCGGAAGAAGAAGTAGAAGTTCATCAAGGAACCGCTCAATGAATTATCGGCGACGTTCAGCATCTCGGGGGAACAGCAGGCGCACACCAGATAGTCCAAATTGGCTCTGTTCCTATCATTTCCGCTACAGAGAAAAAGCTCAGCGATGTATCCCGCCGTGCGCATGGAAGAATCAGACCCAGGGAAACTAGCGGAAGCGCAAGCTGCGGCGGAAGTTTGTGCTATTCAGCCTTGTCACCGCCTATGTGTCACCGACTACAACTCCAGACTTCGATTCCTCATTGATACAGGTGCTAACATTTCAGTTTTACCCGTTAGTAATAAATTAAATAGGGATGAAAATTTAGATTATAAATTATATGCAGCAAATGGTAGTGAAATCAAAACCTACGGTATTAAAACTTTAGAATTAAATTTAGGGCTGCGACGAACTTTTCGTTGGACTTTTGTAATAGCAGATATTAAACAACCAATTTTAGGCGCAGATTTTTTAAGTAAATTCGGTTTATTAGTAGATTTGAA
The DNA here is from genome assembly GCA_958496325.1 of Nomophila noctuella. Classification (NCBI taxonomy): domain Eukaryota; kingdom Metazoa; phylum Arthropoda; class Insecta; order Lepidoptera; family Crambidae; genus Nomophila; species Nomophila noctuella. Next base: position 3,180,327 of record OY292488.1, read on the forward strand.
AGCGAGGAAATTAGTAGATAGCGTTACAAATTTAAACATTCATGCATTCGTTGTTGATTACAGAGAACCCGCTGTGAAAACTTTGGAAGACGGACATCCCTATCATTCTCTGCTGACCAAGTACCCAGACCTCACGAAACCGATCAACTTTAAGGAGCCGCCGAAGCATGATGTGTGCCATCATATCGAGACAAAAGGTCCACCTATTTTTACTAGAGCTAGGCCATTACCACCGGATAGATACAAAAAGGCCAAGGAAGAATTTAGAATTATGCAGGAATTAGGAATTTGTCGACCTTCAAAAAGTCCTTGGGCCAGTCCTTTACATATTGTGCCGAAAAAGAATGGCGAAATTAGACCGTGTGGTGATTACAGACGATTAAATTCAGTTACAAAACCCGATAGATATCCGATTCCGAGATTACAAGATTTTACATATTTATTGTCAGGCAAGAAATTTTTTTCAAGGATAGATGTAAATAGAGCTTATCATTTTATACCCGTAGCTGAGGAAGATATAGAGAAAACAGCGATAATTACACCTTTTGGCTTATTTGAATTCCCTAGAATGACTTTTGGTTTACGTAATGCCGCGCAGACTTTCCAAAGATTTATAAATAGTACGGTATTTCAAGGATTAGACTTTGTTTCCAGTTTTATCGACGATGCCCTGATTGCCAGTGATACTATGGAGCAGCATCAGGCGCATTTAGAAGCAGTTTTCGAAAGGTTAGACAAATATGGTATTACAATAAATATTTCTAAATGTTGTTTTGGACAGAGTAAATTAGATTTCTTAGGCTACGAAGTTTCAACAGAGGGTATTAGGCCACTGACAGATAAAGTTCAGGCAATTAAGGATTTTCCGAGACCGCAGACAGTTCAAGATCTTCGTCGATTTTTGGGTATGGTCAATTTCTATCGTTCGCATATTCCCAGCGCAGTAAAACACCAGTCTGAGTTAAGTAAATATCTCCATAATAGTAAAAAACGCGATAAGACGCCAATTGTATGGAATAATAAATCTTTAGAAGCTTTTGAGCAGTGTAAGTCGAGCTTAGAGAACGCCGCTACGCTGTCTCATCCTAATGTAAATTATCCTATAGCACTTATGACTGACGCGTCAGACACTTGCGTAGGCGCAGTGTTACAGCAGCATAACGGAAAAGTTTGGGAACCGTTAGGTTATTTTTCTAAGAAGTTATCAGAGTCACAGTTAAAGTATAGTACGTATGATAGAGAATTATTAGCAATCTATTTGGCGATTAGATATTTTAGGAAATTGTTTGAAGGACAGCAGTTAATTGTTTTTACAGACCATAAGCCCTTGACATTTGCATTCAAAAAGTTAAATAGCGATAAAGAAACTCCACGGCGAACCAGGCAGTTGTTATTCATCAGTGAATTTTGCACAGACATCCGATACATTAAAGGTAATGATAACATTGTTGCGGACTCGTTATCCCGTGTCGCGACAATTTCCACTGTACGCACTAGGGTTGCTATTACTTGACTACTGTGCGTAACTTGACTCTCAGAAGGTGCAGATAAATAAAAGTCCGAAGGTCACTAATGATTGTATTTGCCAAATATTCATTACACGAATTTAGATACGAATTAATACAATTATAATGAGTTGAGATGGGAATGCGAGTTAGCTAGGAGCGCGACGGGGAACGACTGGCGATGATGCCGTCCTGAGTCTCGCTCGCGGTCTTATACGCTAAGTCAGCGAAATACAATGTTGTGTCCCTACAAGTGCAACACAGTCATACATTAGCGCTGGGCGCGAAGCCTTAGTTTAGAATCACACTAGGCCGAAAAAACGCGGCCAAAGTTCGGCGTAGTCACGCTGAACTTCGATCGCATATTTTCGTCTTAGTGTGTTTCTACACTAAGAAAGACATTTAACCCTCCGCCATTGCTAACTGCTAACGGGGCCACTAAGCCTCGCTGATGGCCTCCTGAAATAATGTTATCGACTCGGGATTAAGTTGTTGATCGTATCGGGAGTTAGGCCGTTGTTAACTACGTTTTGTGGGTCCGGCCTCGGTTAACCAATAAGAACAACTGACCGAGTCATTATTGTGGAGGTTTAATTGGTTAGGCAGCTGTGGTTATAGCTTCAAAGTTTAGGGCCAAGGTATTTTTTCTAAATCTAAAAATACCACTATTATTGTCCATTTATCTACGAGCTTTTTCAAGATTTTGACGTGCATAGGTTTAGCAACTTATATGTTACTTATTACTATTGATTTATCTACAGTTTTCGTAATCAAAGAAGAAACTATCTTGATTTGACCAGAAAAGTATTTTATGAGACGGTAAGAGAGAAGCTCTTACTTTAATAATCTTCTTCTTAAGATCTTTTTTCTTCTTAACTTTCTCAACCTTTAACATTTACAAGTCCAAAGCTACTTTACTCACAAATATACTTTTTATTCGTAAACATTCCACTATTGACTCCCCAAAATAATTGATGTCTACGGAAAAACATTAAAACTTTTGTATTGGCGAAAATCTTAGATTGTTTTTGTTGATACAAATAGTGATCCTCTTAACAATTCTGAAAACTGTCTTCTTTCTTCTTCTTAATGCTTTTGCAAAGAACTATTTCATATACTGACTTATAATATCAGTCCTCTTCAAATCAGCTGGAAGATAAGAATTAATACACGTAGTATTTAAGACAAGCAAACTATCTAATATTCTAGAGTAAATCTAACTAACCGCAGTTCATCTCCGTTTGTATTTATAGCTTTGTAACATAATCTACATACTCGTAGAATAATTACTCTATGCTGCTACGAGCTACGAATTAAATTGCTCAGTATAATTTAAACGTTTACTTTACTCATGTAAATTCGCTTAATAATTTTCTTTTGGCCCCACATATTCGAACACCATCACATTATTTCACACCCTTTTGTTTGGAGCGTTTTAGAATCCGGAACGGTGTGTATATCGCTAAATTCAATTAAGTTTCTCACGTTGGCTCAAGCGACAAGGAAAAGAGTTGTGAAGGTGTTAATCTGTTTCAAATACTTGTCCGACATGAAAAAAGTATGAATGCGATGCGACAGACAGAACAGACAAATAAATTCTCCATAAGCGTAAGCTGACTTTATTAGGCATTTTATGAGCTAAAAGTTTATACAGGGTGTTTGCTTTTTCAAGATTTTGACGTGCATACTCGTAAGTTAAGCAACTGTAATGTTATCATGACAAAAATTAATTCGCAAAAATTATATTTTATATTTTGGTTTTTCAGGATTAAGATTGACTGTCATGCGAGATACTCAATGTTTAAATCTGATGATCTCTTACGATGTTCATAAAGCAAATGTATTGTCCGCCACTAACTGTGAGCACCGTTACCAGTAATTGCTTTTCCATATTATTTACGTATTTAAATTAACGTTCTCACCAAACTAACTTTAGTTGCCTGGATTAAGTGAGCATACACCACATTAAAATTTTAGATTTTGGCGCTGCATTACTACACTCATATTAGTTAACGGGACTAAACGAGATTTTTAAATATGCAGTAGGTACCTACATACAGACTACTGATCAGTCCGCTAGCCACTACGGTTGTTGTCAGGCAGGAAGTAGTAGGTACCTACTATTACATAATCAATATTCCCGTCCCGTTAACTAATATCATTGTAGCATACCCACAGTCGGCGGCGTGCAATAAGTTTGTTGTGAATGACGTCGTAAAATCGCTTCATCTTGTTCCTTACGGTGTAACACCGTAAAATGGCTGTTCTCGTGCCCTCGCTACATAAATCGGCCCGTTAAATCGACTCACCAATTCTCACGGGGATTCCGTCGCCCTTTAAAATTTACTTAAAGAAAAATTGCTACTTTATTGCGTTGGGATATAATCCAGCCGAATTCGATTCCGGATTTAGGGCCCGTAAGTAATGGGGCAGACTACTAAAAACTAATGGCATCATCTTATATTTGCGTGCCGAGGGAAATATTCTCAAATGGATTGATGAGATTAAGGTAATAAGATTGATTTATAAACGATGAGAGTTAAGTCATTGTCTTTTAATTGGTACTATTATTGAATATTTTTACAGTTCGTACCAGTAATTTCTGCTTCTTCTTCTTCTTGCGTCGATACCCCAGTTACTGGGGGTCGTGACCTCTTAGATGAAGCAGCTTGTGCTTTATTATTGACCGCCATTGATGTCTTAATAATTATTTATTTCTGCTTAGTAAGCAAGATATAATTCAGTCCTGCACAGCTGCTCTAAATAAAACAAATCCTATTAATATGTGAGTAAAGCGTGTATTAGAAATGATTTCGCACATCGCAGTGGCGTGGTCGTAAACATTCCGTGCGGCGCATCGGCCTCTAAAGATGCGGCGCGTGATACTGCGCCGGTAAAAGCGCATTGCACGAACTCTGCAGAGGGGAACCACGCTTTTTACACTGTTTAGAGATATTGAAAAACAATGTATGGCAAAATCAACCAGACAACAATCAAATCTTACAAACGAAGACAGTGCAGCAAAAGTTAAGTCTAAGCCCATTAATGCCCCACTGCAGAGCAAAGGCCTTCATCCTATTAATATGTGAGTAAAGCGTGTATTAGAAATGATTTCGCACATCGTAAACATTCCGTGCGGCGCATCGGCCTCTAAAGATGCGGCGCGTGATACTGCGCCGGTAAAAGCGCATTGCACGAACTCTACAGAGGGGAACCACACTTTTCATTATTCGGGGATATTAAATAAATAAATGCCTTGGACTAACACACCAATTGCCTAGCCCCAAACTAAGCTTGTACTATGAAAGCTAGGGAACGGATAGACATACTTAAATACTTTTATAAACATCCATGACTCGAGTACAAATGCCGATGTTCACCCGCGACCCAAAGCGGAAAAGGTTTGTGTGATGTGTGATATCAGAATTTGTACTCGAGTCATGGATGGTTATAAATGTATTTAAGTATTTCTATCCGTTCCCTAGCAGCCATAGTAAAAACTTCGAGCTTTGTTAAAAGCAATATAAAGTCAACCAAGTGACTAGGTACTTTGAACGTAATATTATTATGTGCGAATGCACTCAACAAGCTAAGTGCGGTCTGGCGAAATTACTGCTGTATTTGAAGGAAAAACCTTCACGAAATATATTTATTTATTTGAGTAACAAACAATGAAATTACACATAATGTGATAACATGAAATACACGATAAGGCGAATAGTTTATTGTTAACATTCTTAATCAATCAATTAATAAAAAAGAGTCATTTATTCAGAGAAACACTTAAATAATTAGATAAAAAGTTATCTTGTAGGTTTGTTATATTATTATATTATATAGCAACGTTTGACCCCGTCACGTTACTAGTTAATTATCGGTCGGGATATCGACAAACGATTTGTTCATCATCCACTGTACTCCACTATGTGTGAACTAACATTTTGTTTGAATTAATCAAACAAAATACATAAATTTAAGATGATGAGTTATCTTATCTGTCTGTAACATTAATATCTCTCCCTTGTGCATGCCTCAATGCATTTGTAATGTGACCACGGCTATGCCGCAGCTTTTGACCACGTCACGCGTAACTAGTTAATTGTCGGTCGGGATATCGACAAACGATTTGTTCAACTTCCGCTGTATGTACTGCCTCTTGTGTGAACTAAAAGTGTTGTATTTTACTAATTGACGGTACCAAATCTAGCAAACATATTTTATAATTTTGTCATTTACTTACCTACTGTAAAGACAATCTCAATTTTTTCGATGTTAACGGCAAAAATCAAAAAATAATTTGATTACATTTTTTTGATAGTCACAAACACAATTAAAAGAGTAGTACCTTTTAAAGAGTACCTAATTGGAGAGTGCACCCTTTTTAAATCATTAAAGTGTGATCAAGAATTTATTGTTATGAATGCAAAGATCAATTTTATATTATATGCTACAGATAGTTTTTTTACGATAATCCAAACACAGGTTGAGGATTTTCCATACATCGGCAAATTTTATGGGGTCCCTACTAGGTTCTATTAATACTACATCTGTTTGGCTTGTAGATACAAGCCATAGCTTTATTACACTTGTTTTATTTAGATATGAGGAGGAATTTATGGACTTCCTGATGGGTGCTGTGAAAATGTTAAAATGCTTTCCGTGTGAAATTCAAATAATGTTAAAATTTTCGTAGATCTTTGTTTAATATACCAAAGCCCGTTTTATCTAGCACGATTAAGGTGAACTAACAGATGTTTGGAAAATTAATGACTTTAAATGCGCCACTTCTACAGAACAGTAGGTAAACTACTGAAATCGGTTTCTCTCTTATGTGCCGTGTAGTGCCATGCCAGCCTAGAAAAAGGAGTCGTATAAGGCGACTTATATATATTCCTAAGGGATGGGAAGTAACGTTCCCCTATTCGTTAATGGTTTATGACTCCGTGGACTGGACATATATTTACAGGCCCCTCTTGCCCACTAAACACAATGGGCATGTGCCCAGGGCTCCGCAATCGATTGGGACCCCAGACCAGGGTCTCAGGGACCCAAGATTAACAAACCCGAGGTTTAAAGGCCCTTTTGCCTAGGACTCTAATGAGTGAAAGACGGTATACATCCACTACCATAGATCTGCAAATGATGACAATGTTGCATTCCACAGATTATGTATAGAACATTGAGTAATGCTTCCAGGAGAAGTGTGATATTAGTCTTTAAAGAAAGCATTTCCTTAATGACCCCTAAACGACCCACGCCTGCTTATCCTAAATACACGCAATAAAATGAAAATGAAGACATCTCTAACAATTCCACTGCGGAATAAACGCTTGGAAATTATTAACGCCTTCTCTAAATGCATCTCTGAGTGATGCAAAGTACGTGATTATACTGAATCCGGAGGACATTCGAGTAGTGGGCGCGACTGTACCTAACAACAACCGATCCTGCGATGCAAATTGCCAGAATAACACTCAAATTGAAATATTTTAAATGAAACCACAAACAAGACTTGACTTTATTTCCACGGGACAAGACTGAAAGTCGCAAATTACATCCAAATGAAAATGTAGCTGTGATATTATTTGACGAGTGGAGAATGAGTGTCCTGAATAAATTTGCAAGTGGTTCACACGATATGGAAAAGGTACGCTTTTAATGGGGCTTCCTTGTTTTAAATTAGTGAGGCTGAATCGGTAACAGGATGGAACTTGTGAAAGAAAATCCGTTTTGAGGATTGGGGCTTTCACGAATTTGACTAATAGAGTATTTAGACAAAAGGACTTCAAAACCTGGAATTCGGTTCAAAATGTAAGTAAGTACTTCTGTTATAAAAGACACGTTTAATGGTTAGATAGCTCTATTGTTATCTTTATATTTTATGAGATAACGTGGATGTGAAATCGAATTATATTAATATTAACTGTATGATTAAATTAGTTGAATGTATTATCGATTATACGAGATATTCAAATGTTTTCTATGAACTTGATCTATATATATAGTTGTGTATATAATACAAGTCACTGTTTACACTCCAACAACAAGGGATCTCTGTTTCTATCCTAAATAGGTGCAGGAGTAGTCTTGGCAGCTACGTATAAAACAACTAGCGGCCGCCCGCGACACTCCGTTCGCGTGGATTTCGGTTTCGAATAGCCTAAAGCCTTCCTCGTCAAGTGGACTATCCAATACAAAAAGATTTTTTCAAATCGAACCAGTAGTTCCTGCGATTAGCGCGTTCAAACAAACAAACAAACATACAAACAAACTCTTCAGCTTTATTTATTAGTATAGATTTATCTGGTCTGGATACTGAACTCCGTCAACAAACTTGTGTATTACCACCATTACAGTTGTGTAGGTCCTAAACCAGCAGCAGTCACCTACCATTACTAAATCACACCCTTACATACCACCTATCCCATAAAACAACTTTTATTTGAATTAGCATAACCACACTCAAAACCACTCAACTGCAAGTAACACATAAATTCGTTTAAAAGCGAAATAAAATCCTTAACCTCACCGTAACGTGCGACAAAACGGTACACTTAAGGATATTTTAGAATTATGAGTATTTATGAACAGCAAACGTGTACAAGAATTATGCGAGAATTCCCCCATGTAATCGTATTACAAGCAACTGTATAATTTCCAGCGGAGACATGCGAGTTGCCGCGAACAAGAACTTTTCAAAGGTTGTCTTAACACTCTGAATGTATGGCATTATTATTAAGAATAATAAAATTTATATTTTCTACAACTGTAGTATTATTTTCCATGTACAGAGTAGAAAGTTGACAAGTTTCATAGATAACTTTGATAATATCAATGATTTAAAAAAACGACTCATGTAACATTTAGCGAATAATTTCGTTAAAGTTTCACAATATAAAACTGGCTCTATCTAGTTTGCCCCGGCAACCATTAATTTTTTCTATCCTAGTATTATTAACTATAATATACATACATATACACAGCTGATTTCAACAGAAAACACCTCTGACTTTCCCTGCTTATACAAAGAATCACAAGTGTGTGTGATACCTACATCCGACCTTAACAAAATTCCGTGAGACAAACTTTTCAACAATAAACTGCCGACTAAACGTAATTACGGTAATTCTGGGGATATATGCCTACAGGATTAGAATGTAACACCCCACGGTTTTAACTTTAACAAATCTGAGTTTAACGGTCGTGTCAATTTCAAAGAAGTACGTACATGTTAAGTCGTTTTATATGAGTGAATACAATCCACGAGCTGACGAAAACTCCATTCTACAATTATATTAGTAATCCTTGGAGTTTGTATACTAATACGAAAAAATATTTTCCTCACTCACTCACTCCTTAATCTCTACTTAAATTGTTAACTAATCTCGGCATCCGTCAAAGTCGACTGATTATTATAATTATTATATCCCAGTAGTATGAATAGGGGTAGGGGGTAGGGGGGCGTAGGGGAGGGGGGACAAATTTTAATAAGCGGGGGGGTAGCGTTTCTTATTTTTGTACCTAGGTAACATACATAATAGAAAATTTTAACCCACCACCACGTCCCACGTTATATTGTTTTACCCCATGAGAGCATTTAATCGGGATAAAAAATGCCCTAAGTCAGCCCTGCATGTACTAAATTTCCTCAAAATCAGTTCAGTAGATTAAGCGTGATTGACGGAAAAAATCTAAACTAACAAACTTTCACATTTATAGCATTAGCTTGATTCTAAATAGCATAACATTGCATTGCATTTAGGAACTTATTACTTATCCAGATCCGAAATTCGATTTCACCGTGGAAAGACAATAGAGGAAACGAAGCGGTCAACCTCATGCCAATATTATAAGACGGAGCTGCAATAGTTGAGTCAATACTTGCAATCAGTGTCGCCCTCTGGCTGCGGGCCAGCTCAACGGTTATGGACTCAGATTCACTGGCAAGGATACAAATCTCACCGGTTGACAACTGCACAGATGCAGGGAGCGATTTGATGAAACGATGCGCTTTTAAGAAGTTCATGATATACGATACGTACCTACCCATATTAATATAGTCTTATACATAGCGAAAAATTGGCACCTCCGTGCTTCGGAAGACACGTTAAGCCGTCGGTCATGCGTTTAATCTCTCTACGGTCGTGACAGATTGCTGTCCCACCAAACTATGAGAGTGAGGGAATAGGAAATGAACCTATGCTTGCGCACTTACATTTTCACCATAATAATTATCTTACGAGGCCGATCTTAAGATCGGCCACTATACATGCGAGCGCTACGCTCCTGACTTGCTACAACCGCAGCACTTAAAACAGATTGATAAATGGAATTATTGTAACACTACAGTGCTACGAACGTAGCACTTACCTATGGATAAAACTTGGATCGGATCTTTACTTTCATTGGGTTCAAAAGGTTTTGTTGATCAAAGTCGGTGCTTAACGTCCCTTTCCGAAGCGCGGAATCATCATTCTTATCGGACAATCAAGAGATTTAAACCTGCAATGTCCGAACCACACCAAGAAAACCTACATAAAGTGGTGTTGTTCCCCGCGGGATACAAACCCACGTCTTCTACGGTTTTTGAGATTAGCGTTCTAACTAATACACCGCAGAGGCTTAACGCAAATCCACTATTGTCTATTCTAACATTAAGCAGTTAGTTACAGTTGTCAGTTTACACAACACACGATTATACACGTGCTGCTGTGCCTTTTCCACGAAATACAGGAGAAGTGTTTACACATTACACTCTACTATTTCGAGGAAAATTTGCATTTGACACCGATACTTAAGTGATGTAGTGTGATAGCAACTTTTGTAACATGAAGGCTTTTGAAACACGGGTAAAGTAACACTCTCTGAACAATGACAATTTAGTTTTTATCTGGGAGAAATTCCTTGTGAGCTGAGTTTTAATACCACCTTTATTGCGGTTTTATTATGAAGATGTGAAAAATCGAAATCAATTCGCGATGTCGATGAAAATTTTTCACTAATAAAAAAATACATACCTAGGTTAAAAAGGGTCACTGCTGCGGTATTTCTTGACGGTTACGAAATGAGGACTATCAAGAAACGAGCGAACTCTCCTTTGAAAGGCCGGCAACGTACCGGCGATACCTTTGGTGTCGTGGATGTCAATGGGCGGCGGTGATTGCTTACCACCAAGCGACAAGCTATTTCGTTTGCCACCTCTGCCATAAAACAATAGTTCGATGTAAAAACTCATCTGCTGGCAGTAATTCAAATAGTTTCATCCAAATCAGAACACTCCCCAAATGTTCATGTTTGATGTTTTTGTTCACTATGTTCGTATTCGCACGTGCGTACACAGCTTTATGCTCAACATGTTTGCGGTCGCAAATGACAGTAACCACACGTTTGATATTTTATGGATATTACCGTCGCTTCATCTATCATCATGCGAACAAACTGGACAGTGACCGTAATGGTTTTCGATTAGAAATTATGTAGCATGCAATAATGTTCTGATGCATAAACCTGAATTTATGTTTAACTAGCAGCCGCTCGCGACTCCGTCCGCGTCGATTTCTCTAAAGACCTCCTCGGTCGGTTGGGTTTGCAATCAGTCTATGGTTTCTTTCTTATGGTTCTCTATTTTTGATATTAGAGTTTTTCAAATACTTTAGTCTTTTATCCGAGACGCCTGAGCATTTTGTCAAACTCGCTCAATAAAAACATTTGTAATTATTATGACACAATTAATTTTATCATTACAGGATTTAGAAAATACAATCGTTGTAAATGAAATAGTTAGTATTTTATTAACAACGGTTGTATTTTCTAAACCATTGATGCGTCCTGCGTGTACTAAGCTATAAAAAATTGAAATAAATGATCTTGATCATAAGTACCTACTCATATTTCTAGAGTACCCAGAAATATTTTCAATACCTCAATTTAATTAAAATAAGTATATAACTGGTTCCAGCAAATCAAATAATGTGTTAAACGCGTAACGTTATTTCCCGCAAACTTCAATCGAAATCACGATGTCACGCACTACTGGTTCATAATTAAAACCGCCTCGACTTGTTTTCAGTGTACATTTGACGGATCGCACGTGTGTTGGACTCAACATATCTGGGGTGCAATTATGCTCCGCCACCGTAATCTCAATGCGATTGAAATACAATGTCAATCGTAAAGCGATATCGCTTGAAATTCGTATTATGCTAACGCCCTATGTTGCATTCATGTTGCATTATGATCTAAACTGTGTCTACATTTTAGTGATACCATGCGTGAAAAATAAATTGCTCAAAAGGGCTGTTTTCGATTACAATAATAGAATTTTAAAGAAACCAATTGATATTTGCTGGTCTTTGTTGGGTCTTTGCCACAGTAAATCAAAGAAAGAAAAAGTTCAAACGTCACGATGACAAATACGAAACGTAAACATCTTAAATAATTCAAAGGTGAATAAATATGTTATTATGTGTTTAACCGTGTTTATGGGCCTAAAAAGTGCTAAAAATGTGAGATGTGAATTAGTAAGTATGTACCAATGTTATTTTTTTAATAATTTTATTAAGTCAGTCAAGAAAATTTTACAAATATGTGTTAGGATTCTAATCATATTAGCCACTTCAAAAAAGGACCGCTAAAGCAGGATTTTGCCCGTTCTAATTACATATATTACATCTATTTTCATCATTTCTTGTGACAACTAGATCACTTCACCCTTTAATAAAGTAATTGTGTGTTACAAATAATACTTTTCAGAATCAAGTAAACAATAGCTGCTGGGTCACAAACTTCAGGAGTCAGTGTTGTACCACATTGTATTTCTTGGAATGCCAAAAACCTTGCTTTAAAACACTGTCATTGAAAAGAAGGACAACAAAGTCTATGGGATGAGGAAACAAGCACATCGAAGACCATTAGAGCCGATGCTGTTAAGGACGGAGTGGGATAGTCTAAGGTATCTAATCAACATAATGTTTATCTAAAGTAATTTAGACGTAAATTACTGGGATTACTATTTATTTATTACCTTATTCATAAGGATACAAGTAAAAATATTCATTTATTTCGATTTTAAATGTTATTTAATGAAGGCTCCACAACATATTTGATACAAAAATGTTATTAAATTTCATTATTTTGTTCATAATAGAAATTTTAAAGTGAAAACAACTTCAAAATTAAACCAAAATAATACTAATATTTCTGTAATTTTTCAGCTCGTCTGGGACTTGACTCCGTAAGTGAAGCAAGGGTGTATTATGCAGCTTCAATCAGCACTGTCTGTGCTGAAGCAAGTGATTCTGAACCAGAACCTGAAATAAAACCAATTTAATCAGAAATTATCCAATTTTTTTGTTGGGTAAATCTTGAAGACCCTTGAAAATATAGTTGTCACAGATATAATTTTTGTTCAATGTAAATGCATAACATGTATAAAAATAAAGTTATTTATTTTAAATCAGATATTTTATTTCCCTGTATACTTAGGTATATACAAATCATCATCATCATCAGCGCTACTTTCAGTTGCATCCTCGGCCATTGCCTTGGAGCCCAGAGAACACTTTTTTACTTATTTATTTATCTTTTACAAAAATCTGTGTACAACAGTGCAGTGTTCCACAAAACTGCTTTGACTATGATCCGGCATGGTCAAGCCTTGTTATTAGAAAGTAAGTCTGTACTGCAAGTACTTACTAATATTGGGTAATCACATTAGATATACTATTAAGGTCTTGATCTACACTGAAAGCGCTTTAAATGTTTTGAAAATGTATGATAAAGATAGGTTTTTAAAAAATTACCTCTCATACTTAGCTGGTCCTCTTGCATGGCTTTTTAGATTTAAATCCCCTGCATAAAGTGCTCAGCAAAAACCTGAAAACAAGTATGTAGATAAATTCACTATAATAAAAGATATTTAAAAAAATATTGAATTTTATTTCGGTTAGTTCTAGTTAGTCATTGGTGTGGTTTAACGAAATTAAGAACCACAACCCGTTTTTATCTATTTGGTAGTTGAAATAGTAGAATTACCAGGAAAAACTGGTGACTGAACTTTTATTTCCTAAAGTGGGAGTTAGTCATAGGAGTTAGTGCTTATTTTCACTAAAAATCTTAGTGTAAGAATAGATTTATGCCAAACATTGCTGAGGCAAATACACAAATAGGCAGCATTGTTTAAATACCTTAGTCTGGGCATTAAATATATTTCTTCTGTGCGCCGATATCCATCCTCAAACGCCTTGTCGGAAAGGTCCAATGCATCACATAATTCATCACATTCATATCAACATTTTGAGTGTTTTTGGCTACTGACGCATGTCCAATGCATGTGCAAGCTCTATGTAGTCCTTAATCAATCCAAAACAAGCCATTTAACACTTTTATGGTAAAGAAAATGCAAAAGCGATACAGCAAAATCACCTTTTTCACTTGATATGTCTGTATCGCGTTTAATGACAGATAATCAATCTTGAAGCGATCCACATCAATGTCAAAAGTTGATCATAATACGAACTTATCGAAGATGCTGAAGCAACATCGTTGCGATACGGGAGGATAATGCGAAACTGGCGTAAATGTCAAAGTGACAGCTCGACGCACGATGCTACAGCGACATCGTTGCGATTTGGTTGCGATACAGAGAGCATAATGCGAAACTGACGTAAATCTCAAAGCGACATCGCGGCGACATCGTTTTTTGTTAGCATAATTGCACCCCAGCGGTTGACTAGTGCGACCGCACTTTTGACATTTCGCGGATATTAACTGCCGCTACGAAACTGCGTCCTTTGTGTAGTGATAAGAGCGTTGAGTTCTAAAACCTCGGAGGGCGTGGGAACGAATCCCGCGGGAAACAGTTTCTTGCCTTGTGAGGTTTCTCAAGTTTTATTCGTTCATTGCATTGAATCACTGATTGTCTGATAGGAATGACAATGCCGTGCTTTGGAAGGCAGTATAAGTGATAGGTCCCGACCAAGATCGAAAAATTTGCCTTGTAAACGGTACAGAGGTCAGCTGACAGTCACCTCAATGTTATATTTCCACCTTAATGTATATCAGGACCATAGTCTAAGCATATCCTGGGGTTCTTTCTTCTTTCGTGAGGCGTATTCCTCATTACTGAGGGTCGTGTTCATTGTATGATATGAAACACACTACAACTCTCTTGGCAATTTTAATGGCATGGTTTGCAATTGCCTTCTCCATTTAATTTACTTTCTCGTAGAGTGTAGGTTTCCTCACGATGTTTTCTTCACCGTAAATCTAGCATGAAATTACGCACAAAGATTTTTGATAATCAAAAGGTGCCTGACCAGATTTGAACCGCCGACCTCCCGCATGTGAAGCGCTGCTCTTACCACTAGGCTACCGAGCTGTTCACAAAGTGTGTAAAAAAATAAAAGCCATGATGATGGCATGTCTGTCTCAACATGTCTGCGGTTGGCTAGTGTGACCGCGCTTTTGATATTCCGCGGATATTTACTGCCGCAGCGACCGACGCATTACGCGGTCGGAACTAGATGGTCACCGCAAAATGGCTTCCGATTAGAGATGAGTGTTGTTGGAGTAGTGTTGTAATATCACTGTTATTTCAATGTCCTTTAGAAACAGATATCGACGAATTATCGACTTGAATATTTTTTGAATTACTCGCAACGTGTAATGCAGGTTTCGAATAGCACTCCATTTCTTGAGGGGATGGTCAGCATCGTTCCCGTTTTGTTTTATCGCGCATACCCAACGTGGTAAGGACAAAATCCCCCATTGGGGGTAGGCCTGCGTCCAGCAATGGACTTCAACAGGCTGGTGATGATCAAACGTGAGGAGGCCTGCTCGGGCATGGGGTGAATGCTACCCTGGTCCCCAATAGGCACATGGACGGCGACCGTGAGGAAGTACTTGGTGTTAAGTGGGTAGTCACACTCGGAGTCCCACATACCTTCGCCAAGGCGGAGCATGCGTAAAGGCATTCACCAAGGATAAAAAAAAAGGCTGGTGATGATCATACTAACTCGCACTGTATGATTAAAAAAAATAACAGGCAACCTTACTCACCAGCAGAAACATAGCACAACAGTTACGAAGTGCTACTTCACTGCGGTCTTCTGTAAGGTGGAGGTACTTCCCCAGACGAGCGGCTCATTCGAGTGGAATTTCCACAAATCTCTACCTCTCCGATAAAAAATGCAAAGTGCAAAGTTGCTTTTTAATTTCACACATATTGATGCACTAGTTATAATTAAAACATTCAAAGAACTTATGTTAAATTAAAATATAAACTACAAGTTTAATGATAAAATTCATAAATGCAGGTAATATCCTACTACTATTATAAAGGCGAAAGTTTGTATGTGTGGATGTATGGATGTATGGATGTTTGTTACTCTTTCACGTAAAAACTACTAAATGGATTTGAATGAAACTTTACCACAATCTAGCTTATACATCAGAATAACACATAGGATATTGGAAATCGAAATCCACGCGGACGGAGTCGCAAGCGGCCACTAGTTGGAACATAATTGATCAGCCAAATTACATTTTATATTCAATATTCCTTTAGTGTGGTCCCTGCGTTG
The DNA here is from genome assembly GCA_958496325.1 of Nomophila noctuella. Classification (NCBI taxonomy): domain Eukaryota; kingdom Metazoa; phylum Arthropoda; class Insecta; order Lepidoptera; family Crambidae; genus Nomophila; species Nomophila noctuella. Next base: position 3,196,414 of record OY292488.1, read on the forward strand.
TTTCCGTGAATTTTCGTTAAATAGCGTACCCAGTGCATTAACTGTAAAAGCTACAAGGCACACAAAAACATCAGCATAACTTGGAAACATTGCAGTACCATTACGTCACATACTCGTATTTTGCACACTACTCTCTGGCTTCACATTACTTCATGTAAAAAGTAAAGTACCTATCAGTATATTAATGTCGCACTGCAGCGTAAAGGCCTCCATAATTCGAAATCATGTTTTCGTTATAAAGATGGGTTTTGGCTTAATCAGCACGCTGGACAAATGCGGATATCATCATCAGCCTATCGCAGTCCATACCGTCCTACCGCATCAGGTCGGGGCGCTCGAAGGACGGGTCGAACATAAGCCGCCCACCAGGCGGCTGGCAGCGACCCGTCCTGATGCGAGCAAAAGGGGAAACTGGAGGGGTTTAGTGGGTAGTGGGCGCTTATTTTGTGCGCCCGAGCCCCACACACGGTCGCGGGCTTAGCTAGCCCGCGGCGACATGGTGCGTCAATGCATTCCCCTCCACAAAAAAAAAAAAAAAAAAAAAAAAAAAAAAAAAAAAAAAAAAAAAAAAAAAAAAAAAGGGCTCTCCATTTAGCCCGATCCTCGGCGACTCGCATCCAGCTCCTGCCAGCCATCTTGCGCAAATCGTCGCTCCACCTGGCCTGAGGGCGTCCTACACTACATTTTTGGGACTCTTGCTGAAACGCGCTATCCACTCCAGAACTCGTTTACCCCAACGGTTGTCGATTCGGCGGCTTATATAGCCAGCCCACTGCCACTTCAGCTTGCTAAATTGCAAATGCGGATTTTGCTCGAATCGGGGGTCGAACCCAGGCCCCGACACCACGGCCCGTTACTTTAACCACTAGACCTCATCAAGGCATTCCTTCATCCTACTACTATTATAAAGGCGAAAGTTTGTAAGTATGGATGTATGGATGTATGGATGTTTGTTACTCTTTCACGTAAAAACTACTGAATGGATTTGAATGAAACTTTACCATAATATAGCTTATACATCAGAATAACACATAGGATCCATCCCATATTGGGAAATCGAAATCCACGCGGACGGAGTCGCGGGCGGCCGCTAGTATCTTCATAAAAATCTTGTACTGTATTTACTGGACAACACAAAAAAACAGCAACTATCGGGTTCCTTTCGCTACTTCTCGATAGATTTCTGCTTGCAGAAGTTGTACAGGATCTATATGTATTTGCATCTCACACCGAAGCCTGTTTTTCGTCATCATCATCATCAGCCTCAGCTCAAGATGACTGGCAGGAGCTGGATGCGAGTTGCCGAGGATCGGGCTGAGTGAAGAGCTTAGGAGACGCCTATGTTTAGCAGCGTTTGTACTAATTGAACAAAACTAAAATTTGATAACAAACAAAATCTTGAAGCTATTAAAAACCAGCTAATATTATAAAACGTGCAATATTCATTAGATATCTCGTATCACTAACAACGTCAACATCTCTAATTTGTAATGTGAACCGCTGACAATTACAATGATGGACCGAGCAGCATAATGGCATTAAACATACGTCGGTGTCACCACGATCAACAGATAACTAATTAAACAGGAAAACAGTATATTAACGTACATACTATATACCAGTTAGTACGATCAACGGAATATTAAATCGCTTTGAGGTTTGTATTAATGACTGATTCTGAAAAGTTGAATCATGAGACCTATTCCGATCCAATACCTACCATCATCTACTCGTAATACCGATGCGATGGTACGTGTTTGTTTAAAGTCATTTTTGTTTTCTCTTCCGAACAAATACCACGGTTTGAATTGATTGTAATAAATATCATTCCAAACAAATACCAAAACATGAATTTTGGTGCGAATCTTTTTGTTACCAGTATTTGAACATTGATTTTATTTTTACAATTAATATTATGCCTACAAAGTAGCGTTTTAATACAAAAATATGGTATGGGGAATGCAAAAATATGTTTATACATATTTAATTAACTAATTCAATTCCGCTGTGCAGGATGAATGAAATATTCACCGCTATAAAAACTGGGATACGGCAACGCAACGTTTTCATTGGACATCACAATATTTATACTCAATTGCAGCGTTCGTGCCAGATTTCACTGTCCTCCAAGGCGTCGTTTCGAGGAGGGAACATTCCTTAATTAAATAAGCCCAGACAGGTGGAACACAAGGAAATCTAATATAGCGGATAAGAATTCCTTTGTTTTTACTAACGTAGGAAAAATATCGGCCGCGCGCCTCCGATTAGCTACTATGTTATTTTACTCGTAGTTTTGATTCCCAGAAGCATTCGTGTTTTGTTTTTTCGGTAACGAGGTTGTTGTTATGCCTAAAGCTATAGATTTACAAGTTTGATTCTTTCTGGTTTTGAAGAATATTTAGGACAGCCCGCTACATATACCTAGTTAGTGTTATACCTAATATAGCTTAAAGCCTTCCAAGATGAGTTAGCGGCGATAGGAAAAATATTTTTACATTTTGAACCAGTTCAAACCAACAAACAAACTCTTCAGCTTTATTATATTAGTATAGTAATTGTTTAGATATAGATTGTCTGAAGGACTCATTTACTTCTGATTCCATCATTCTCATAGCTATCTTTTCCTGCGCTTTATAATGAAATGCCTTTCTTTATAAGTAGAAGAAACGTTCAATTTGAACGCTAAGATTACTAGACCACAGCAAAAGAGACAATATTATCTACGATATAGATACACCCTTATTTCTTCTTCAAGTTCAATGTCCTTTCTTTGAGCAAGAGTCGTCGACCCCAATCCGTAAAATATTTTTCAATGGCTTTGAATGTCACCAAAATAATTGTCCGCCTATTTTATGGCGAATCACGAGGCCTCGACTCCCATCGCATTGTGAGACCGTCGTGGACCAACCGATCCCGAAGAAATTCTGTTTTTCCCTCGTTAATAAGATTTTTTCGAGGATTTTCACAGGCGGTTTTTTCTGAAGCGTAAATTAATTATCCTCTTTCTTTCATAAAACGTTTAATTAGGAGATACTTGAACGGATCTTAGAAATTAATCTTTTTGTTTTAGTACCTTTTTATATCGGCTCTGTGATAAAGGCTTGCCTGTTAAATGGTTTTATTGTTATGAATTAAGCGTTTCCGTCGGTTTTTTAATGAAGTATTTTTCTTTCCTCCTTTCAATTTCATGAGTATCTAACTTCTTGTCTGGCAAAGCCGGGAAGGAAGATTTACATCGGGAAAATTAATTTTGCGAAGACTAATAAGTAATCGTTCTTGGAAACAATTTGTACGCAGCCCATTTCCATTGTCATTTGAAGTGAAATATCGACCATTTTGTTTAAAAATTTTGTATTTTGTATATTAACTAGTGGTGATTCTATGTAGGTAGGTACTAGGTATCTTAAAAATGAACATCGTAAAACATTACATTCTAATCATTGGATATTTTGAATTACAAAGAGGCTTCTATGCTTGTTGATTTATTGAAATACATACTTTAATAATAATTCCAATAATTTTAAATATGTTTCAAATACCGTTGTATATAATATTGTAAAACGAATATTTTATTTATTACTAATGAAAACGAGCACCTTCTACTCATTGTCACCTTTTAAATAGCGACGTATTGTAAAACATTTCATAAGAAGGTACATTCTATCTAACATAAGCGAGCGCGTTGTAAACAGAAAGTGGCTTGTATATTAACTCCCGCTTTTGCTAACGTTCAACAGGCTATAAAAAAGATCTCAATGTATTGGGTTTAAACGCATTGGACCGTGAAGAGACAGATAAATTTAGGGTTCAATATACACCTCACATTCACAAATTGTGAATAGAAAAGTGTAAACGCATAAAGGTTTCCAATATGTATATTATACTAGCGGCCGCCCGCGTCTCTGTCCGCGTGGCTTTCGTCTCCGCACTTATATGTAGGTATTTACTATAGCCTATAGCTAAAGCATTTCTCGTCAATTTTGTTTGGTGTTGGATAGTCCACTATTCAGCAAATAAAATTACAAATATATATTTGTATTTGTTTACATATTTGTTGTTTACAATACAAATATATATTTGTATTTGTTTGTTACCATATTCTCATCACCGTATGGCCACATGTAACGTCTCTATAATCTCTTTGATACGGCTAAGCGGTATAAGGCAGAGGCAGTATCGTATGTTGACACAAGCTAAGTACAGCTTGCAGTAATTTGCTTAGCAATACCTCGGGATGTTTCCGAGATGTCTCATGTCTCGCTGTGTGGTCACAGTAATATGGACACAAGCTATTGTATACAACTTTGCTCTTATACGTATGTATATAATATATACAGGTTAGTAAGTAGGTACATATAAAATACATTGTGAAACTGAGCGGGCTTTATTCATCAGGCATGATTATGATTCCCTTAATGAGAATAATAAAATTATTTATACAAAATAATTTAAAAAAACATTTTACGCTGTCCCAATATTGATTTAATTTCGAATATGCTTTTGTTGTAAACTGTCAAAATTATCAATTTTTTTTGTTTAATTGAGTTTTTAATAAAACTCAATTAAACAAAAAAAATGTTCTCGGACGTGCTTATAATTAAGCACGTCCGAGAACGAAAAATGTGACGAAAACTGTATTGCTTCGAATTGTCATCTTTCATTAATTCATCTTTGAGCAGATGCGACTCTCACTTACTATTCTGTCGCTTACATCAACTTTTGCCGTTAAAGTAATCAAAGTGACTGCCTGCATTGCTTAATTTCCGAATAAAAGCGTACATCAATTTCTTTAAAACCGTGTAATATATTAATCCTTGTATGCAAATCCGGATAAGGCAACTTGCACACACCGTATCGGCTGTTGTTGCAAGCCAAACACCGTTCGCAGCAATTTACTTAGCAAATGCCACGGAATATACAGCCGTACTCACTCACTGGGGTGCAATTATGCTAACAAAAAACGATGTCGCCGCGATGTCGCTTTGAGATTTACGTCAGTTTCGCATTATGCTCTCTGTATCGCAACCAAATCGCAACGATGTCGCTGTAGCATCGTGCGTCGAGCTGTCACTTTGACATTTACGCCAGTTTCGCATTATCCTCCCGTATCGCAACGATGTTGCTTCAGCATCTTCGATAAGTTCGTATTATGATCAACTTTTGACATTGATGTGGATCGCTTCAAGATTGATTATCTGTCATTAAACGCGATACAGACATATCAAGTGAAAAAGGTGATTTTGCTGTATCGCTTTTGCATTTTCTTTACCATAAAAGTGTTAAATGGCTTGTTTTGGATTGATTAAGGACTACATAGAGCTTGCACATGCATTGGACATGCGTCAGTAGCCAAAAACACTCAAAATGTTGATATGAATGTGATGAATTATGTGATGCATTGGACCTTTCCGACAAGGCGTTTGAGGATGGATATCGGCGCACAGAAGAAATATATTTAATGCCCAGACTAAGGTATTTAAACAATGCTGCCTATTTGTGTATTTGCCTCAGCAATGTTTGGCATAAATCTATTCTTACACTAAGATTTTTAGTGAAAATAAGCACTAACTCCTATGACTAACTCCCACTTTAGGAAATAAAAGTTCAGTCACCAGTTTTTCCTGGTAATTCTACTATTTCAACTACCAAATAGATAAAAACGGGTTGTGGTTCTTAATTTCGTTAAACCACACCAATGACTAACTAGAACTAACCGAAATAAAATTCAATATTTTTTTAAATATCTTTTATTATAGTGAATTTATCTACATACTTGTTTTCAGGTTTTTGCTGAGCACTTTATGCAGGGGATTTAAATCTAAAAAGCCATGCAAGAGGACCAGCTAAGTATGAGAGGTAATTTTTTAAAAACCTATCTTTATCATACATTTTCAAAACATTTAAAGCGCTTTCAGTGTAGATCAAGACCTTAATAGTATATCTAATGTGATTACCCAATATTAGTAAGTACTTGCAGTACAGACTTACTTTCTAATAACAAGGCTTGACCATGCCGGATCATAGTCAAAGCAGTTTTGTGGAACACTGCACTGTTGTACACAGATTTTTGTAAAAGATAAATAAATAAGTAAAAAAGTGTTCTCTGGGCTCCAAGGCAATGGCCGAGGATGCAACTGAAAGTAGCGCTGATGATGATGATGATTTGTATATACCTAAGTATACAGGGAAATAAAATATCTGATTTAAAATAAATAACTTTATTTTTATACATGTTATGCATTTACATTGAACAAAAATTATATCTGTGACAACTATATTTTCAAGGGTCTTCAAGATTTACCCAACAAAAAAATTGGATAATTTCTGATTGAATTGGTTTTATTTCAGGTTCTGGTTCAGAATCACTTGCTTCAGCACAGACAGTGCTGATTGAAGCTGCATAATACACCCTTGCTTCACTTACGGAGTCAAGTCCCAGACGAGCTGAAAAATTACAGAAATATTAGTATTATTTTGGTTTAATTTTGAAGTTGTTTTCACTTTAAAATTTCTATTATGAACAAAATAATGAAATTTAATAACATTTTTGTATCAAATATGTTGTGGAGCCTTCATTAAATAACATTTAAAATCGAAATAAATGAATATTTTTACTTGTATCCTTATGAATAAGGTAATAAATAAATAGTAATCCCAGTAATTTACGTCTAAATTACTTTAGATAAACATTATGTTGATTAGATACCTTAGACTATCCCACTCCGTCCTTAACAGCATCGGCTCTAATGGTCTTCGATGTGCTTGTTTCCTCATCCCATAGACTTTGTTGTCCTTCTTTTCAATGACAGTGTTTTAAAGCAAGGTTTTTGGCATTCCAAGAAATACAATGTGGTACAACACTGACTCCTGAAGTTTGTGACCCAGCAGCTATTGTTTACTTGATTCTGAAAAGTATTATTTGTAACACACAATTACTTTATTAAAGGGTGAAGTGATCTAGTTGTCACAAGAAATGATGAAAATAGATGTAATATATGTAATTAGAACGGGCAAAATCCTGCTTTAGCGGTCCTTTTTTGAAGTGGCTAATATGATTAGAATCCTAACACATATTTGTAAAATTTTCTTGACTGACTTAATAAAATTATTAAAAAAATAACATTGGTACATACTTACTAATTCACATCTCACATTTTTAGCACTTTTTAGGCCCATAATTCATTCATTCATTCATTCATTCCGTACCGTTTTCGGTAACGGCGACTTCAAACATGTCAAACTCAACTATGGAAGGCTCTAATATGGCTTGAAAATCCGAATTTGGTTTTAAAAATACGCTGGCAGGGTATGCAGTAGAGCTGGCCAGCACTGTTAAGTGTGTAAGTGTAGGAGGGCTTCGGTCGAGTCTTCCGTACTTGGCGCTTGGCGTCGAGGTCTTCAAGGCGCTGCAGTTCATATTGGTTCACGTTTTGTTGAACAGTATGCCGCCATTCCGGTCTCATACGTGCGCGCTCCTCCCAACACTTGGGTGGTATATTACAGGCTATGAGATTCCGCTTGAGTACATCTTTATATCGCAAGTATTGCCCACCTTGCGTCCTCTTTCCGAGTTCAAGTTCGGAATAAAATACTGCCTTGGGCAATCTGTTGTCATCCATGCGCACGAGGTGGCCACTCCACCTTAGCTGATGTCTCATAATAAGCGCCTCTACACTCAGTAAACCGGATCGTCTTAAAACTTCGGTGTTTGGAACACGGTCTTGCCATTTAATACCCAGAATTGACCTTAGACACTTGAGGTGAAACATGTCTAACCTTCTGATATCTGCTTTATAGCAGCACCATGATTCTGCAGCATATAGTAAAGTAGGTATAACTATTGCCTTGTACACAAGCATTTTGGTTTTCAACTTTAGGTCGTGGGAGTTCCAAACACGCTGCTTCAGCTTGCCAAAAGCAGCTGCGGCGCAAGCTATCCGGGATGGTATTTCAGATGCCAATGTGTTGTCGCATCTGATTCGACTGCCCAAGTACTTGAAATGTGGGACTTCCACCAGCGCAGTGTTGTGTAATGCAACCACAGACGTATCTCCACGGCAACCTCGGGGGGGCTGTTTTAAGACCTGAGTCTTACTGGTGCTACTAAGCAATTACAATAAACATAATAAGCAACTAGAATAAACATGTAGATCAAGTGATTAAGTAAGCTATTCGGCCAGCTATGTAGATCGGTTGTTTGACTACTCACAAAAAAATAAAGTTTACTGCCCAAACATCAACCAATAAACAAAGCTCAATCATGACATTAAACAACATATGCTAACTCCAGCGCGATTAAAAAATCTTTTACCCAAAATTTAAAGTATTTAACGTACATAAACCACTTCAACGTACATTACATCTCCGTACTAAGCGACTTCATTACGGCTCGTGGAGGGGACATGTTTGCTTTGTTAATTGTCCCGCGCCCCGCCCACCCCACACCCGCGCACAACCTTACATTATGCCTATGTGTAGGTTATTATGTTATTATGTGTAGGTACGCCTCTTCTTTATATGTAAATGTACAAATATGTAAAAGATATGTATAACTAATGTTGTAGCGCAGTCATTGAAGCGAAACCTTCAGGGATATTCCAGATCTTGGAATATACGGGTACGCGACCCCGGAGCACCCGAGCTACCATGGCAGTATTCCTTTTCCCCATCCACTGCCGAGGTATCCCAAACCTCTACTATTCCTTCCAAATACGTCTAATTCCTATCCAAACTCGTAAGGTTTGGTCCACCTTCTCCTCAAACGAAGTCCCATCCGATGTAGAGAGCGAGCTACGTCGATAGACAACTGCATTCGGTTTACTGCAGCGGTTGGGCAAGGCACTTGGAGATATGCCTCAAAGGGCGTACGTCAGGACTCTTATAGTGGCGTGCGGCCAATCTCCTGCAACCTCAGTCTCTTGCCAATCGTACCGGTCCTCCGGTCCATTGGCACCAGGATACTGAGGTCGAGAGAGTGGACTTGCACCTGCGCAACTGTTCGTCCACTTAAAATATACTCTCGCGTAAATGACTTCAGCATGTTCCTTGGACTTAGAGAGTAAGCCCCACGGCGATGGAGAGCTGGCGGTGGGGGGAGGATAAGGTGTATCCAAACCTTAGTTAGCATCTGCACGTGGGCGGTCTCCTGGTGATGGTCGCTCTGTATTCCGATTGAGGCAGGGAAGCAGTTCGGCAGCTCAGTTGACGACAAAGCAGCCCTATTTAGGGATCGCTCTGCTTTCCCCAATCCGGGGAGGGGCCTAGAAAAGGTGGCCTAAAAATAGTCTGTCTCATCATTCAAGCAGATGGCTAGCCGCGGTCTCTGTTCACCATCTTATGCGGTCGAAAAAGGCAACAAATTAACTCTATGAAGAACTTAACAATTGCAACTTGGAATGTCCGTACTCTTTTGGACAATGAGCGGAATTTGTGTCCGGAGAGAAAAACTGCTTTGATTGCGAGAGAACTGGCCAGGTACAGCATTGACATTGCAGCCATTAGTGAAACGCATCTCAGTGACAGCGGAGAGTTGTGTGAACACCTAGGAGGATATACTTATTATTGGAGCGGGAAGCCCAGCACTGAAAGAGCGGCTAGTGGAGTAGGTTTTGCTGTACGTAATGAAATTGCACGTAATTTACCAGAACTACCTAAGGGAATTAATGACAGAATAATTACACTAAGATTTCAACTGTCATCTAAGAAATTTATCCATTTGATTAGTGTATATGCCCCCACATTGCCGTCACCTGAAGACGAAAAATTACAATTTTATTCTGATCTTGGTCAGCTTTTAAGTAGAATACCTTCTGCGGACAGAATTCTTCTAATGGGTGATTTCAACGCACGCGTCGGCAATGACTGTGAGGCTTGGGACGGAGTTCTTGGGCGGCATGGGGTCGGAAAGTGTAACAGCAATGGCTTTGAACTTCTGACTCTGTGTGCCGAATTTGGACTGGCTTTAACTAACACCTTTTTCCGATTGCCTGAAAAATATAAAACCACGTGGATGCACCAGAGATCTAGGCACTGGCACCTTTTAGACTACGTGATAGTACGCAAGAGGGATCTCAGTGAAGTACTAATCACTCGTGTGATGAGGGGTGCTCAAGGCTGGACCGATCATCGCCTTGTGCGATCTAAGCTGAGGTTGCATATAACGGCACCACGTCGAAACGCACGTAAGATCCCAGTTAAGATAGATCAGGCTAAACTAATCGGCAACAGGGAACTTGGAATGGAGTTGGACAACGCGTTCCATAACTCTATTCCTGAGATGGAGAACACTGTTTCTGTTGACGAGAAGTGGCACAAATATGCCGAAACTCTCCAGAAATGTGCTTCTGAAGTTGTAGGGAAACCTGTACGGAAAGACCAAGACTGGTTCGACGACTCCGAAGGTTTCATTACAAAACTTGTAGAGGACCACAGACGTAGTCTTCTTTCACGTGACGTATCTGTAAGAAAGAAAGCTAACTACGAACTGAAACGGAAGGTGCGAGCTCTAAAGGACAAATGGTGGGTGGACAAAGCGAAAGAGATTCAGCTTTATGCTGATAAAAATCAATCGGGGAGGTTTTTTGAATGCTTGAGATCTGTCTTTGGGCCCACGGTTAAAAAAATTGCCCCGATGTACAACAAGGACCGAACGCAACGGCTATCGGAGCATAGTGATTTGCTGGCTCGGTGGGCGGAACATTTCAATGATGTTTTGAATCCTAACACTCAATCCACTGACTTGCTGTACGTGAATTCCTTAGAAAACCTTCCAACCGCTAATGACCTAGCGGACCCCCCCACCTTCGACGATTTTGTGGCAGCGCTTCGGAGAATGAAGAACGCCAAAGCACCTGGGACAGATGGTCTGCCGTCTGAAATATACAAATACAGCGGCCCGCATATCACTAACAGGCTATACCAACTTATCCTGGAGATATGGGAGTCTGGAATCGTCCCGCAGGATTGGAGGGATGCATCTATATGTAAACTGTATAAAGGTAAGGGCGATGTCGCGGATTGCAGCTCATACAGAGGCATCTCTCTTCTCTCAGCAGCTGGGAAGATTCTAGCTCACATCATCAATACTCGTCTGTCTCAGCATGCTGAAACCATACTCCCAGAAACTCAATGTGGCTTTCGCCCTGGCAGAGGAACGGTAGATGCCATCTTTGTCGTAAGGCAAATCCAAGAGAAAAGTCTAGAACAACATCGTCCTCTCTACATGTGCTTTGTCGATCTGGAAAAAGCGTTCGACAGAGTACCACGCGAAGCCCTTTGGATTGTGCTAAGTAAGGCTGGGTGTCCAGAGAAGTTATTAAACTTGATACGCCAGTTTCATGATAACATGATGGCTAGAGTTCAGCATGACAATGACTTCTCGGACGAATTCCAAGTATCTTGTGGTGTGAAGCAAGGGTGTGTTCTGGCTCCTACTTTGTTTTCTATATACTTTGCTGCAGTGATGAGGGATGCAATACAATCATGCAACAACAGAATACAACTTAATTGTCGTACTGACAAGAGTGTATTTGATATCTCCCGTTTTAGAGCCAAGCGCCTGACTACCAAGTTTCCTATTTTAGATATCTTGTATGCCGATGATGTCTGTCTTATGGCTGATTCTGCAGAGTCTCTTCAGTGTTATTTAGACTCATTACAAGCCTCCTGTCAACGATTTGGTCTGGTTATAAGCAGGCCCATAAACACGGTTAAACACATAATAACATATTTATTCACCTTTGAATTATTTAAGATGTTTACGTTTCGTATTTGTCATCGTGACGTTTGAACTTTTTCTTTCTTTGATTTACTGTGGCAAAGACCCAACAAAGACCAGCAAATATCAATTGGTTTCTTTAAAATTCTATTATTGTAATCGAAAACAGCCCTTTTGAGCAATTTATTTTTCACGCATGGTATCACTAAAATGTAGACACAGTTTAGATCATAATGCAACATGAATGCAACATAGGGCGTTAGCATAATACGAATTTCAAGCGATATCGCTTTACGATTGACATTGTATTTCAATCGCATTGAGATTACGGTGGCGGAGCATAATTGCACCCCTGCCGTTCTGTCTAGATTAAGTGAAATGCCTCTTCGCGCTTTACAATTAAGTTGAAATTTAATTGAACATGATTGATGTGAAGTTGATGTTATTATCATGATTGCCTCTGGGTGCAATGGTTACAGTCACAAGTTAAAGGCTCCTGGCCAAAGATTTTTGGGTTCGAGTCTCGGGGTAGGTAGGAATTTAAATAGATATTTTCTGATCGTAGCCAGCAGTGATCATTCGGTGAACATGAGAAGTAATTAACTTAATTGATTGATTAGCTGTTGATTAATTGACCCTATTTATTATCTTCTTCGTATTAAAAACCCTTGTCAGTAGATATAAATCAGTATATTTTTGTATACCCACCTTCATTGCTTCTGAACTGTATCAAAGTAAAAAAGTTTCATTGCGGCAATATTCGTGATGCCCAATATTTATTTTCTAAATGAATACAAACCTTTTCAACTCATATTCATTTATAACTCACGATCCAAAACCACAACGTTAATTACCAATATTGATATTGAAGCAAACATCGGTTTCATTAAGCCTAGTAGGACCGGAACACATAAACAATGATTTCCAATTTCCCCTCCGACAAAAGCGACCTCTGCGCAGACTTTCTGAAACGCATAGAGTAAGAACTAACATAGAAGGAGAATAAAACGAAAAAAGATGTGAATTTCATCATCAGCCTGTTTCAAACTTTCTGGACGTAGGTTTCCCAGACAGTAGTTTCCTTCGTAGTCACCATAAATACCTACAGGAGAAAGCCGATGTTTATTCCCCGGAATATGCCTTAGTCGCTCAAGAAACCCACGTAGAGAATGGAGTAGGTAATGCTATACCTACCAATGATGTTTACCTAGGTACGTTTAAGTGTCACTTTTGGTGTAATATATTCTCTATTTTTGACATGGAATGTGTGAATAAACTTCATTTGCTTGTTTTATCAATTGCTAATTGCTGTATTAGAAATTCGAGCAAGATATAGGGACACTTGTCATTATGTATGACGCGACAAGGTTTAGCATCTCCTTTTTGCGAACTCCAACAGAGATAATGTAAAAAGGTTGATTGAATAAATTGTCCGGCTTCTCCTACCTTCTATGCCATTTCTTATTCTATGCCAAAACCGAACTATTGACGGAACTAGCACAGTGAGCATAAATTGTCTACTTGCCGATAGTTTTGGAGGCGAACTAATGTCCCCTTTGTACAGTAAGCGCCAGTATCTTGCACTCGGTATTTGCTAAGTAAATTAGATCGAGCGCTTGGTGCAGTGTACTAAATAGCAAATGGGGGTGGGGTGTTTCCTTACTGACTACACAGTTGCATTCCGTGTAGGCTCGTAATTGTAGCTGGGAAGATTAAGCAAAAGGTACGGAGAACGAGTATCATCTTCTATGCGATTGCGATCTGGTTAGTTAGGGACTAGGTGAATTTTCACACATTGAGTGTCGTATGAAACAACTGAAGAACATTTAGATAGGATGGGCAGCGACAGATACCTCTTGCCCACTGGGCGCAATGATCATGTGCCTAGGACACCGAGATCGACATCGGTTGACAGACCATAGTCTGGGGGCCCCACGATTACTAAACCAGAATCTCTTGGGTTTTATTCTTCACCACACTGCGGCCACCAACGCGCCTGACAACGAGATTCTACAGTTCTAACTTTATAACAAAATCAAATTCTTTTTCATCTGATCCATTCTTGACTTCTTTTACTTTACAATTTCTTCAAAATAAATCCCGTTTGTCTACAAAATAATCAACCAGCATTCACTAGTCATTCGAATCGCTGACAACACCAGCACCCCACCTCAAGACCATTACAATAGAAATGACAGAAGTTGCAGAAGTGATTGCAATCTGCAACGGGTTCATACTCCGCCGGCACAACAATGCCCAAGTTCCACAATTTGCGGCGGGCGCAAGAAAATCGATGGCGGTAACTTCCCAACTATTGGCTTGGCGATTTATAGCCAGTCGGACAATGGTTTGGGTACGGCGATCTCGGTTTTTAACTTTGAATCGGTTTGGGCAGGATTGCTTTAAGTATGTTGTAGGCGTACATATGTGTTACCTACTAATCAATAATGGATTTTGTAGGTATTAACCTTTTGACTGTTTTACTTTTATTTACTACTACTCTACACTTATGTGATCTTTTTATCTAATCATAATAAATAAACAAATTCCTCGGACTTATACACCATTTGCCTGACTCCAAACTAAGCTCGCAGCTTGTACTATGGATGCCAGGAAACGGATAGTCATACTTGAATACTTCTTTTTTTTTGTACAAATATACTCAAAAAGATACAAAGAGGGATGCCGGAATAAGGCCCAGAAGTGCACACGATGTTCCATTTTATAAAAATAGCTAAAATATTCGTTCTTAATTATTCGCGCTATTCGTATGTCGCTAAAAGTTGGGGTTAATATAACAAAAATTAAAAGAAATTCAACTATTTATTAACCCCACCGGAATTGCGTCCTTTTGACAGATATGTGTAAACAAATCTATCTACGCCCTATCAGCATTGCAGTTAAGCTTAAATTCGTGTGTATCGAGCCGACCCGCGGCGGGCTCGTGTGTGTTAAGAGTTGCCACTACAGAAATATAATTTCAGATAATCGATTATAAGAGAATATCGAATATTATTACGTTGGTGGATCTTAGCTAAAATAGAAATAAAAATACCACTTACAATTTATCTACAGAAATGAGGTGAATAATTGGTTGCAATTTTTAAGATACCCGTACGATCGTGACATGAGGGGTAGCATGCCTAAAATAAAAAAATAAATATATTTCAGTGTCATTATCCTATTTATCATTTAAATATTTTATAATCTTAGTAAAATATTTTCATGAATCAATCAAACGTATATTTTAGGCTGCATTATTTTATAAAACTACTAGCGGCCCGCCCCGGCTTCGCCCGTGGTACTTGTCCACTATTTAATGGATGATATTATACATAAAAACCTTCCTCATGAGTTACTCTATCTATTAAAAAAAACCGCATCAAAATCCGTTGCGTAGTTTTAAAGATTTAACCGTTCATAGGGACATACAACATACAACATGACAGAAAAAGCGACTTTGTTTTATACTATGTAGTGATATGAGAATCAAATAGATCTAAAATCGAATATCGATATTTTTTACGCAATGGAAACACTAAAGTAACTGCCAATTCAACTGTCAATGTTCAAAATATCAAAAAGTAATTGTGTTTTTCCTGCATCAACAAAGTGATCGGTTTTATTTCGTGCGTTTAACTAAACAACTTCATCATGAATACTGACTCCGACGATCCGGGTTCAGCCGTAGCAGGTAAACAAATACTTTTTACAACCTTCAACAGCTAATATGGTGGAAATCGTAGATTGTATTACTGATGGAAAATAATAAATATGCATTTACCCAAAAACTGACTTTTTTTAAACCCTACCTTTCGCCAGTTAACTAATGACTATTTACTCTATATTTCCATAGTACTTTCATATGTGTGCACTGTGGGCCTAAACTTCTATGGCCAGCCGGCGTCCCCCTTTCACCCAGACCAGGACAAACAGACATACATGTTTGTCTTGCGCGGGGAACGATCTCCCGACCTCTTGGTCTTAAGTCAACGTCTTGGCCATTAGGTACAACAAGCAGGTCGTAAAAAAATCCCCAAGCTCCCGAAACTTAGCTAGATAAAATTCACCTAAAAATATCTGAATGTGGAACAGTAAGAATAAGAATACTACGTCTGCAATTATTTTTTGTTGAACATTAAACGTGCTTACTCGTACATGGCCGACAATAGGTATCAGTTAGACCGAGCCAGTATCAATTTCCGTCGGACTAGATATTTTACGATCCTCGAGGCCGAAAAACAATTTCAGGCGCGCCAATAAAAGTGCTTTTACAATCAAAATCGACGCGATACCCATCTCATAGCAGTTACATTAAAACGTTCCATATCTATGACTTTTAAATGGGATAGTGCCTGTTATAGTCAATAAAGTCGAAAATCAAACCGAATAAATCAAAATTTGATTTGAAATGCCGGTGAATGCATAACAATTGTATCACGCCGACGCTGCGCGTTGAATAAACAAGCCAGGACAACTTCGCTGATCTGACCCTTACTACGGGACTCTTGTAAAATCACTATAACCTATTTTACCGGACAAATCAAATATGTTTGTAATAGGAACACTTCCAGGTAAAAAATTATAAAACAATACGTTAATTAACCTATGGTTAGTTACCTAACCTATTACAAATATAAGATGTAACAGAAGTATACACAACTATAAATGTATTAAATTAAACTTAAGTAGTACAAGTTTCACTGACAAATTGAGACAGCGGTCACCGCACGAGGAATAGGGAGTTTCCATAGAGGTTTGACTAAACGACTTAGCAGTAGTGAAACTAGCACGAATCTCATCTGGTAATCATCGGTCACTATATACAGCTGATTCCAATAAGAGACGCAAAATTAAGTAGTTCAATTAAGTGGATGGAGATGAAATCGTTTAATAAAAAGGCTAAGTTTATTAAACGACTGGGATTTCCTGTAAAAAGAATTTTGGGGGAAAAGTAAACCATTTTATTGCATTATCCGAGTAACTTAGTAGGTATTCACCAACGTAAATTTTCTCTTGAGACTAATCGAGTTTCAAAAGTAGCAGCTGAAACTGATCTCAATTTCCATGTTACATGTCGAACTATAGACGAGCCGCGTAACTACACGTTGACACTGCGTCGCCCACTGCCCTGGATTCTATTCCTGGCCGGGATTAACGTTGACGAATCTCGACGTAGCTGCGGATAGATCGGAACAATCACTCCCTTTGATTTAGTCTTGTGGTCTGAATCTGATGTGCTTTTGCTGGCTGGAGATTTGCAACTGTCTCTTGAAAAATATGAGAAAAAAACCATAACTTAAAATCTTCTTCCCAAACAAATTGTATTCGAACCGACTGACCGATAAATAGGGCTATTATTCAATTTTTCATTATTGTTGGATTACCTAGACGGTTGTAGGAAAAGTTTTTCTTTGGGAAATTAGAAACTTTTTGTATTTCTGATGCAAAGATGAATTGTTTTACCACATGATCTTTGACGGTTTTAAATTAAACTAAAAATGTGTGGAAGGAAGCAAATCAAAATAAGCAAATCTCATTTTATAAAATATAACTTTTCAATTTATTTCCCTTGTTATCAATCAAAATTTTTCGCCGCTAAAGCTTATTCTTCCCCATAAATATTCAAAACTTGCGACTGGAATTTATAAAAACGTTGCGCTCGGTAAGCTCTTCGCAACACGGTCTTTATAGAAAAGAATGGTAAACTTCTCTCGTCTAGCCGATAGCCGGTATTAGACTTGCAAGTCAGAAGCGGTAGCGAGAGAAGAATCGAATGCGTAATATAGCAAAAAACAGGGAAGAAAACTATTTAGCTACTACCTAGTAATAAGGGTCTCATTTGCCGGTCAAAGAGTCTGAACGGACAAGAGAAATCTGTGAAATCAGTAACCGCTACGTACGACGTTAGGTACTAGATTAGATTAAACACTATGATTGCCCAATTAGTTCAGCTTTTTGAACGTAAACGAGACCTGTATACATATATTTTTATATACATATTAACATAATGAAAATGTTTCCTCGTGTAATTTCATGATATTAAGCTTAACATTTCGACAGAAATTTCACAAACAATAAAATACTTGCAAGAAATAATGGGACATCTTCAGTAAGCAAAATAATTGAGTGAAGACACGTCTGAAATTGCGAAAGACAATATTTATTCAGACGCACAATTTTGTAATTGTTTCATTGAGTAGCTAATGTCCCGAGTAATTTCAATTTCCAATTTTCAAACCGAAGTTACAACAAAGTTAATATTAATGGAAATTTTTTCGGAGGCAAACTTGATGATATAATTATTGGCATTTATTGGCAGTGGCAGTTTTTCTTTGCAGTCGTGAGAGGAAAATACATATGTATACTAATATTATTAAGAGGAAAACTTTGTTTGTAACAAATAGGCTCAAAAATACTGGATTCTTTCACCACTCGAAAGCTGCATTAGCGCCACATTACATAGGGTATATTTTTCAAAATATATGTGTAAATGTCATGTTCAGTGCCCGTGCGGAACAATCTCTAAATATTGTAAAGCGTGACAATAATCAGATTGCATGTTTGTGTACCTACCCGTTATATAAATACATGTACCTACATACATATTCATAAATAACGCGTCGCTTTTCAGTTGCAACCTTTGGATCTTGTCTTGTATCTCCGCCGCCTCGCTCACTTAGCTCACGGCCGGAGGGTCGGTGTCATAAGTTTTATAACTGAATTTATGGTTTCCCCTTCACAGACATTGACATTTCGAAGGGGACTTTAAACTTTAGATTTTCTTTTAACTTGTTCCCACTGATAACTTTCTGTAACTGGAAGCTATCGGACGGGTCTCATAGATGCCAGATGATAATTTTATTACAGTTTGACATCACGACGCGGGGTATTTTCTTCTCCAAGAGTTTTCTTTGAGATGTTTAAAGTTTTTTGTTTACCGTTCGAGTTGATGAAATTGGAGTGGTTTAGTGTCGATTAAACTTTTAAAGTTTTCCTTGTAACTGATTCGATCGTCTCACGTTAACGTAAGCAGCGCTCAGACAAACTTATATTGTGCTATCCGTTGGATTTCGTATAAATAAATAAATAAATAAATGCCTTGGACAAACACACCAATTGCCTAGCCCCAAACTAAGCTCGAAGCTTGTACTATGGAAGCTAGGGAACGGATAGACATACTTAAATACGTTTTATAAACATTCATGACTCGAGTACAAATGCCGATGTTCATCACACAAACATTTGCCCCTAGCGGGATTCGAACCCGCGACCCTTGGTTTTGTAGCCAGGGTCTCTAGCCACTCGACCAACGGGCCTGTCAAAACCTGTATAGGTAGGTAAATAACAACACTCACACCGCAACCTACTTTATAACCAAATCATTCGTAGCTACGATTACTCGAACCTCTTCAAGTATAACGTGAGCGTTTCTTATATGTGAGCGAGCCTTATAGAATACTAGAAACTCAGTCACGACGCAGGGTTACGATATAAAAAAACATAATCGTGTTTTATGAAGCCAGCATGTATGTTTATTTACTGTAAATTATTACAATTTACATATTTTTTCCTTATCACTACATAGTATAAAACAAAGTCGCTTTTTCTGTCATGTTGTATGTTGTATGTCCCTATGAACGCTTAAATCTTTAAAACTACGCAACGGATTTTGATGCGGTTTTTTTTAATAGATAGAGTAACTCATGAGGAAGGTTTTTATGTATAATATCATGCATTAAATAGTGGACAAGTACCACGGGCGAAGCCGGGGCGGGCCGCTAGTTACTAATATTATTATAAGTAACAATAATATTTTCATACAATTAAAAAAAACCAATGAAAATCCTTATACATTTTAACTTTCCATAAAATCATTCAAATACACAAACTGCATTACAGAGTGAATATTAAGAGGCACGTGAAATATTATATTTTTGGCAAAGCGCATTTATCAATCCACAGAATACACTAACGTATCAATATTACACGCAAACAAAGCCACATTCAACTGAAGATATGGTTGTTTTGCTCGTGGATTATCTGTCGGAACTCCAAGTCATCTCACTTCTAGACGGTTGACATCGAAATAAATTAAATAGAAACTTAAACTTCTTCATTGTACTGACTCAAGTAAAAGAAGCATTATATCTTAGCTAATTTAAGGCATAAGTTATCTATAAGATCTTGTCTACAACAGTCCTTCAGATGGCGACTTGAACATCGCGTAAAGTTCGAGTTGTTGGCGACTGCTCTTAGCCCCGGCCTTAGCTGCGCGCACGTCACTGCGTCGATTGATATGCACGCGGGCTCCTTCCATACCTGACCAAAGCTTGGCGACCGATACTAGCTTGCTCCACGGCATTGGCCATTCGTTGCGAAGAAACTGGATGGAAAAAAGTTTCGTGTTATTGCTGTTTTTGGAACAGGCAGAATTTAATTTCTGCATGAATTCAGACTACCATGATCAGCAGAACTATCTTAACTAACTAGTGACCATTTAATTATAAAATACTACCTGATCAAACGGTCTCCGGCCAATGTGAAACATGATGTAAATGAGCGGTGCCTTGTTCACTGAAACGTTATTAGCAGACTTCTCCTGAATGCCGAGCTCCTGGTAGATTCTCTCTGCATGCAACTGCAGGTGATCGTAGATAACCTAAGAAAGTAAATAAATATTAAGATTGGATTGTTGCACATAAAAAAAAAAAAGATTTGCCATGGAATACAACATATTACTTCTTTATTATTATGACACTTGCCCTCAAGCTATCCCTTCCTGATGCGGACATCAATATTTGACTGGTCAAGGCAGCAGCATCGCTTGATCTCTCCGCGTTCGACCCAGGTACATCTCCCTAAAAAAGGATAATTTTTAAATTTCCTAAAAATAATTATGTGTAAGTAACGGCCCGGTAAGTACTTCGCTTCGTGTGGTAATAAAGACCCACTCGATAGATTTTGTGTAAACTTCACATAAACCGTCTATTAAATAGTCCAAACGAACCCAGAAAATGTTATGGATAGGTGAGCCCGTTCCTGAGTTATAAAGTAACAACGGAAAATGCCACTTATTTTTATATATCATACAGGTTTCTTCTTTTTCGTTTATACAAGAAACGGCTATAATACCTAGCTCTTAAAACACCTAGCAACTAACAAAAAACCAACCTCTTCAAACATATCGGCGAACTCGGGGAAGTCCTCCAGGCCGAACGTGCTGGTCAGCGCGACCGTGGTCTTGGACTGCGCGACCAGTTGCGTTATCTCCTGCGTGTGCTTGTCGTCCTCGTCTATCGAGCAGAGCGCCTCCGCTATCGCGAGCGCGATGGAGGATGGAGAACTGTGACTACAGTTGAATCTTTACTTGTTAGGAGCAGCGACCTGACTCTTATAAGCATCATTCTTTGCAATAAGACTACCTAGATGTCGTTATAAATAGGTTTCCAAATAGATAGATTCTTCAGCTCGACGCTTGAATTACTAGTAGGACTAGCTGGTATAAACTGTTTGAACCAACGACCTCAAGCGTTCGAAACGACATTTTTGTCACAATTAGGCTATCTTGCTCCTAATAACACTTGTAACTAAGTAACTAAACGGCACCAACCTCCTCAAACATATCAGCGAACTCGGGGAAGTCCTCCAGGCCGAACGTGCTGGTCAGCGCGACCGTGGTCTTGGACTGCGCGACCAGTTGCGTTATCTCCTGCGTGTGCTTGTCGTCCTCGTCTATCGAGCAGAGCGCCTCGACTATTGCAAGCGCGATGGATGAAGGAGAACGATGACTACAGTCGAATCTTAACTTGTTAGAATACACAACCTGACGCTTTCATCATTTTTTGGGACAAGGTGGGCTAGCCAAGATGCCATTTCGCAAAGGAGAAATATCGATATCTTCGCGACGTTAATCTTCATCGCACACGAAGTATTTGTGTGAGCGGGATGAAGATATAAGTCGAGACGTAAGCGATAGCTCGCGTTCGCGTAGGTTGCATCTTGGCTAGCCTACAAGGTGTCGTTATAAATAGGTTTCCAAGTAGATAGATTCTTCAGCTCGACGATGGAACTACTAGTAGGACTAGATAGCATAAACTGTTTGAACCCACGACCTCATGCATGCGAAACGTCATTTCTGTCCCTATAAGGTTATATTGCTCCAAAAACTCTTGTAACTAAGCAACTAAATGCCACCAACCTCTTCAAACATATCAGCGAACTCGGGGAAGTCCTCCAGGCCGAACGTGCTGGTCAGCGCGACCGTGGTCTTGGACTGCGCGACTAGTTGCGTTATCTCCTGCGTGTGCTTGTCGTCCTCGTCTATCGAGCAGAGCGCCTCGTCTATTGCGAGCGCGATGGATGGTGGAGAACGATGACAACAGTCGAATCTTTACTTGTTAGGAGTAGCGACCTGACTCTTATAAGCATCATTCTTTACGATAAGGCTACCTAGGTGTTGTTATAAATAGGTTTCCAAGTAGATAGATTCTTCAGCTCGACGATCGAACTACTAGAAGGGCTAGATGGAATAAACTGTTGAACCAACTACTAGCTTAAGCATGCAAAGCGGCATTTTCCAAGTAGATGGATCCTTTAGCTCGACGATGAAACTACTAGTAGGACTAGATGGCATAAACTGTTTGAACCCACGACCTCATGCATGCGAGACGGCTTTTGAGTCCCTATTAGGTTATATTACTCCTAAAATCTATTGTAACTAAGTAACTAAACGACACAACCTCTTCAAACATATCAGCGAACTCGGGGAAGTCCTCCAGGCCGAACGTGCTGGTCAGCGCGACCGTGGTCTTGGACTGCGCGACTAGTTGCGTTATCTCCTGCGTGTGCTTGTCGTCCTCGTCTATCGAGCAGAGCGCATCCGCTATCGCGAGCGCGATGGAGGATGGAGAACGATGACAACAGTTGAATCTTTACTTGTTAGGAGCAGCGACCTGACACTTTTAAGCATCATTATTTGAGATAAGGCTACCTAGATGTCGCTATAAATAGGTTACCAAGTAGATAGATTCTTCAACTCGCCGATCGAAGTACTAGAAAAGCTTGATGGAATTAACTGTTTGAACCAACGTCCTCAAGCGTTCGAAACGGCATTTTTGTCACTATTAGGTTATATCGCTCCAAATACTCTTGCAACCAAGTAACTTAAAGACACCAACCTCTTCAAACATATCAGCGAACTCGGGGAAGTCCTCCAGGCCGAACGTGCTGGTCAGCGCGACCGTGGTCTTGGGCTGCGCGACTAGTTGCGTTATCTCCTGCGTGTGCTTGTCGTCCTCGTCTATCGAGCAGACCGCCTCCGCTATTGCGAGAGCGATGGAGGAAGGAGAACGGTGACAACAGTCGAAGCTATACTTGTTAGGAGCAGCGACCTGACACTTTTAAGCATCATTATTTAAGATAAGGCTACCTAGGTGTTGTTATAAGTAGGTTTCCAAGTAGATAGATTCTTCAGCTCGACGATGGAACTACTAGTAGGACTAGATGGAATAAACTGTTTAAACCAATGTCCGCAAGCATGCGGAACGGCATTTTTGTCACAATTAGGCTATCTTTCTCCTAATAACGCTTGTTACTAAGAACCTAAACAGCACCAACCTCCTCAAACATATCAGCGAACTCGGGGAAGTCCTCCAGTCCGAACGTGCTGGTCAGCGCGACCGTGGTCTTGGACTGCGCGACCAGTTGCATTATCTCCTGCGTGTGCTTGTCGTCCTCGTCTATCGAGCAGAGCGCCTCGGCTATTGCGAGCGCGATGGAGGAAGGGGAACTGTGGGAGCCGTCGAAGCTTAGAGAGTTGGAGCGGTCTGGGAGAAGAAGAGTCCGTTAATTCTGTTTGTACTTTTCAATAAAGTCTAGACTATACATATAAACTGAGAGTAGTTATCGTCCTTAGATTACTACTCTCGGTCTACATCGAGCGTGCTAACACATTATTTTTTTGCAAAAGAAACAAGTTCCTGAGTTATTATTATCATATTATTAAATCATAAGACATTATAAAATCAATTTTTTTAATAAAAAAAAATTAATAAAAAAAATTAATAAATTCTTTGGACTAACACACCAATTGCCTAGCCCCAAACTAAGCTCGAAGCTTGTACTATGGAGGCTAGGAAACGGATAGACATACTTAAATACTTTTATAAACATCCATGACTCGAGTACAAATGCCGATGTTCATCACACAAACATTTGCCCCTAGCGGGATTCGAACCCGCGACCCTTGGTTTTGTAGCCAGGGCCTCTAGCCACTAGACCAACGGGCCCGTCAAAATTTTTTGATTTCTTTATTTACTTAGATAACATAAATTTAATTCATTTATCATACATACATACATATTATCATGTTCCTTACTTGTATGACCAAGAATGCGGACATGCTTCGACCTCGGCCGGCTTGCTCTTGAACTAGTACTGAGCGAATCCCCGTTAGATGTCGCTAGTGAAATAAAGAACATATTTATTGGGAAGGCAACTCATGCGACCTAGCGAGCGATAAATATTAATGTGAAAGGGTGGAAAAGAAGAGGTAGACCAAAGAAAAGATGGATGGATTGTGTAAAGGTTGACATGAGTGAAAGAGGTGCGGATGATTCAATGAAGTATGATCGGTCTGTATGGAAGGAGTCCATATATTACGCCGGCCCCGTATAAACTGGGAACAGGGCAGGCGAATTGAGAATTATAATTATTTATGTAAGCTATCACATGTCTTGTTTATTTATTTATTTTTATTTATTTATTTGGATTACCAACATAAGCATTAGTACAAAATAGCTTGACAATTTATCGCTAATTACTTATATCTAACTAAACTTATAATAACAGGTAATCTCAGCATGCAAATATAATATACAATTAAAAAGTGGAGACAGAAATAGTATTAAAATATCATACTTAGGTATACTAAACATACATAACTGTTTAAATATATATAATTATTTATATATAATATAATTTATTAATGAGGTAGGTCCGAACTTTTAATAATTTTAATAAATTTGGGAAGGCTATGCAGGTGAACATCGAGCTCTGGTATCTTTTTAGACAGATCGTTATAAAGTCGTGACAAACGTATCGTTGGAGCATCACGGCCCATTCGCGTCCGGCAAAATTTCTTCCGAAACAATCCACATGGATACCTCGGTATTCTGCTTGGCACATTAAAGGCTAATAGATTCAATATTTTGGGGCAGTCAATGTGGTTGTTCATTAGTTTGTGCAGGAATGACATGTCAAGGTATGTGCGTCGTGCGGAGAGTGTGTCCAATCGGTAGTGTTTCAATTGATCTGCATATGATGATGTACGGGGAGTGTTGAAACGGTATGTCAAACTGCGCATGAGCTTTTTCTGGACTTTTTCAATTCGGATCTCATGTAATTTGTAGCTTGGATACCATACTGTGCTACAATATTCTAGTCTGCTTCGTACATAACTATTGTATAAAAGTGTGACTGTAGTGGGGTTTTTAAAACTTTTGGCGGTTCGCAGAATAAATCCTAATGATTTATTTGCATCTTTTGTAATTTTGTCGATATGGTTTGCAAATCGCAACTGGCTGTCCAACAGGACTCCTAGGTCTCTGATAACGTCAACCTCTTCCAACTTATCATTAGCTATCGTGTATTCCGACTTCAGTCTATCTCTTTTTTTGGTAAATTTTATGTGGTAACACTTCTTGGGATTTAAGGCCATTTTATTGTTTAGGCACCACTCTTGAAGGCTATTGATATCATCTTGCAATAGTGAGCTATCTGTGGCAGACAAAATTTTTCTGGTCAACTTTAGGTCATCTGCAAAAAGGTAGATTCGGCTATGACTAATTACAGTGGTAATGTCATCAATAAAAACATTGAAAAACAAGGGCCCAAGCACAGAGCCCTGGGGAACTCCTGATCGTGCAATAAAAGATCTTGATTGCATGCCGTCAATCACCACTCTCGAAGATCGATTGGTCAAATAGGATTTGCACCAATCCAGTAAACTGTCTGTAACACCAAAGTTGTGCAGTTTTTTTAGGAGCACGGAGTGGTTGACTTTATCGAAGGCCTTTGAAAAATCCGTGTATATTGCATCCACTTGATATCCCGAATCAACAGCTTCCCTTAGTTCTGATGTAGTATATAACACTAGGTTGGTATTAGTCGACCGCTTCTTCATAAAACCATGTTGATCCTCGGTAATATATTTGTGCATATGCCTGTACATAACAGAGTGAACTAAAGACTCAAACACTTTAGCCATTACTGAGAGAATGGAAACTGGACGATAGTTGGATACTATATCCTTTTTCCCGCTCTTGAAAATAGGTACGACTCTTGCCATCTTCCACTCATCAGGGAATCTACCCGTCAATAGTGATCTGTTGTATACCAATGATAGTGGTACTGCCAATGTGCTTGCACAATTAACTAATAGCAGAGGGTGTATGTTATCTGGACCTAAACCCTTTTTTGTATCGAGTTTTTTTAGTTTCTTTTCGATTTCTTCAGGTCGAAATTGAATGGTTGGCAAAACGTCTAAATTATCCAAACCCAGTAATATTGTGTCATCATGAAGTCCATTGGACCCAATATCATCTGAATAAACGGAAGAAAAATGAGTCGCGAACATTTCTGAGATTTGATTTGTGTCGGACGATGCTGTATCATTAAATATCATAGTGCACGGATATGAAGAACTGTTCTTTCTTAGGGTTTTTACATGAGTCCAAAAGTACTTTGGGTTTTTTTTAGTTTTTTTTAGTGTTTAGTTTTCCTTTATTTCAGTTTCAATCATTTCGATATAATTATTGTAGCACGTTTTAATAAGTTTATTGCAATCATCACGAAGATAGTCAAATTCCAATTTATCAAGTGGGTTTCCAAATTTTTTGTATTTTTTATGGTACTTATATTTTCTTTTTATGAGATGTATTAAATGTGGCGTAAACCAAACCGGATATGATCCAGGTCGAGTTTTTGTTTTAGGAATGTGATGAGCAATTGCGCTATGTAAAATTTCATAGAATCTGTTCAGCATCTCATTAATATCATTACACAGGCTTAGTTCTTGCGTCCATGATACCGATTCAAGTATTTTATTAATTTCTAAATAATTTCCTTTGTAGAAATTAAATCGTTCTGTAGACAAAGATTTTTTTGGATTCTCTAGTGCGGCTTTCATTTTTATTTCAATAGGTGGGTGATATTGGTCTATATTACGTATGGGATGTAAACATTCTTCAATAAATAAAGCTTCTTTGTCGCATAGCACCAAGTCTAGAGTCCTATTATTTTTATTAGTGACATTATTGTATTGTTTTAGGCCATGAAGTTCCATGTTGTCAACCAAGTTACAAAACAGTTCATTGTTACTATAATCTGCCGGCACCATGCTCCTATTACTCTGACTTTGCTGCCAAGACAAATTGCTCATATTAAAATCTCCTGCGATTAAAGTAGTTACATTCTCAGAGAAAGATTGAAAGGATACATTCAATTTATCTAAAAACTGATCTAGGTTTACTTTAGTAACTGGAGGTGGTAAATATACAGTTAGTATTGATAACGTCCATATTTGATTAAGACAGCCTTGAAATCGAAGGACCAAAGATTAAAGAGTCAGTCAGTATAAAACCGACAGGGGTTTAAACCCCGCTAGGGTCAAATTTAATAACTGGAGTTCAAATAATACTCTCATATTACCTGCTTTCTCCTTATCAGTTTCTCTCTGTGCCCAGTTTAGCATCTCTTCATACACAACTGTGATCAACATTTGCAGCAGAACGCAGCCTCCCACAGGGTTTATATGGGAAGGTAGGGTCTTCTCTATAATAGTGCAGGCGTTTGAGAAACTACGGGGCACGCAGTCTAGCGAGCGAGATATGCAGGTGAGGCAGAGCGACATGGTCTGAAAGACAAAATATTTAACTGTTTTTTAATTGATTTTGGACCTTATTATGAGGAAATGAGGTTCAAAATATGGAGTCTGAAATCAATAAAGCTAGTAGATTGATGAGTTATAATTTGTGAAAAAAGGCATTATTATATTGCTTGTCCGTTTGGCTAAATAAACTAACATGTATAAAATTCAACTTCAAATTCGTGAAGTCTAGTAAGGTCCCAGTAGGTATCATTAGCATTTATTAGCACCGCGAGGGGTGGGGTTCATGTACCATTTGGTTCCTGGACAAGACAGATTTTTCTCGTTTATCAATTTCTAAATAAATAAAACCAATTACTAAAACGAAATACTATCTTCTACCTACCTGATACATAGATGCACCTGACTGTACTGCATTCACAAGTATGGGCGGAATGAAATTCAGCGCAGTACCGACAATGGCTAAAATGCCTGCAAGCCAGGGCGGCCGTCTGTCACACCACACCTAAAAATAAATCAATTAGGCTCACTTACGAAAAAAATATAAGATAAGTTCAGTGCACTAACTGTTGATTTATTTATAAATAGCATATTTTTATAAAAAGCAAAAAATATTTATTCATAAAAACTAAATCTATACTAATATTAAAGCTGAAGAGTATGTTTGTTTGTTTGTTTGAACGCGCTAATCTCAGGAACTACTTGTTGGAATTGAAAAAAGATTGAAAAAATATAGTCCACGTGACGAGGAAGGCTTACGGTTATAGTATAACCGAAATCCACGCCGACGGAGTCGCGGGCAGCCGCTAGTTAGAGAGTTGAGAAGTATTGACAACATTTAATTTTTTATAAGGTACTATAATTCAAAAACCATTTCGAGATTATCGCTAAATTGACACAGAAAAAATGTTTTTAATTTTTTTCATTCAGTAGGTAACTAAAAAGATATTTTGAAAAAATTCCAAATCCAATGCTCGTCGGATCTACACACAGTCATTCTTGGTCTCGCTTTTACCATCGTGAATTAAAAAAAAGAAACGCAAGTTTGACACAATTTCTTGTCAAACTGACAGAAAACTGTGCATGTGTGTGTACATTTATCATAGAGTGTTGCCGGATTGGCAAAACTCCTGGCCAATCGGGGAAAACCCGTGATTTTAAATATTGCGAAAAAATTATAACTCAGTTGATGTACCCGATTTAATTTTATAGCTTTATGAAATCTTACTAAAACATTATTTACGTAAGTTTAAAGTACGAACTGGGTACTTAAGTGGCACTTTAGGTACTTGGACAACATTTTTGATGAATTTACCCTAGAGTCTCCTGGCAACATTTGTGTGAACTTCCGTCATTCAAGTTTAAAATAACAAAGATAAAATGTTCGTTCATCCCATGACATTGACTTACGCTCTTTTAGAAAGAAAATAAACGAAAAAGAAAAAATACGTAAGCTTTAGTTTTTGAAAATCTTTCAGAATATAAAATAAAAACAGCACATGAAACAATTATAATGTTGTCAATTCAAGTTAGATAGTACTTAATTATTATCAATGACGGCGACATAGCGTCGCCTGGAGTAGGTAGCCACATAAAAGTGTGTTAATTATAAACTAGAGCAGTTAAATATTGTACTGCGTTCAACTAGCCTGCCGCTTATCCAAGCAAGCAGCCCAGTCCCTTCCCGATATCTCCAACGCGTAGCAAAGAGTAGACTTGAGCTCCGCTTTGCTCCCGATAGTCGCAATAATGTGAGTCAACGCGCCCGCGGTTCTTGCGTATTCTTCACGAGCTGAGAAATCAAAAGTGATTGTGATTTAACTCGACTACTTATATTTGACAGGCCCGTTGGTCGAGTGGCTAGAGACCCTGGCTACATAACCAAAGGTCGCGGGTTCGAATCCCGCTAGGGGCAAATGTTTGTGTGATGAACATCTGCATTTGTACTTGAGTCATGGATGTTTATAAAAAATATTCAAGTATGTCTATCCGTTCCCTGGCATCCATAGTACAGGCTTTGAGCTTAGTTTGGGGCTAGGCAATTGGTGTGTTAGTCCAAGGAATTTATTATTTATCAGAGACCCTCGCCACATTACTGGAGGCCGCGAGTTCGAATCCCGATAGTTTGTGTGATGGACATCGGCATTTATACTCGAGTCAAGTATGCCTATCCGTTTCCTAGCATCCATAATACAAGCTTCGAGCTCAGTTTGGGGCCAATTTGTGTGTTAGTCCAAGGAATTCTTTCACTATCCCGTAGTCACCGAAATGCTTAAAACAGCGCTCACCGTCACTATCTCCTTTAAACTTGCAGAAACCATCAGCGGTGCAGAGGAAGCCGCTGCACTTGCGATGCTTCCCGTCCACGCTGTAGGTAGACAAATGATAATAATTATAATAAATATATAAAAATGAATTGCTGTTCGTTAGTCTCGCTAAAACTCGAGAACAGCTGAACGGATTTATCTTATCTTGGTCTTGAATTATTCGTGGAGGGCTAGGGAAGGTTTAAAAGGTGAGAAAAATAGGAAAGGGACGACGGGACGGGACGGGACGGGACGCGGACGAAGTCGCGGGCGGAAGGCTAGTAAAAAATAAATAAATCACAACATTACATACCTTGATCCGACTCCGTGTTATGTAGCTTAAGCACTTGTGTTACACTTACAGATGTCAGAATCAAAAGTGGTATAGCAAATAAAGGTATTTAAATAGATACATACTTATGTATAATATAACACCCAGGCCAGGACAAACAGACATTATGAAGCACACGAATGTTTGTCCTGTGCGAGGATCGAACCCCCAACTTCTTGACCACAATGGACCACTAGATACACTAAGCGGCTCGCCACTTAGATTGAAAATTTATTAGCATTACCCAGATTAGAAAAACCAAAGGGGATCGAATCCTGTACCTGTACCACAGCCCATCTGCCGGCCAGCGCGAGTTGTCCTTAGACATGCTCCTGATCGCATGGATGAGTAATGACCGGGCTAGATGGCAGTTGCGCATCATCAGCACCTGAAATATAAATAATATTTTAATTAGATACCTAATATAATTAACGTACTATCGGTAAATCATTTAAGAGACGGCATGACATGCATCTTCTACTTCCTATCCTAGAATACCAGCAGCTAATTACGAAAGTCGCAGCCGCAGGATTGAAAAAAAAACCGATTTTACTTTTAAAACTAAATTTATTAATTAAAAGAATTACATTAATATTAATAGCTAAGTCTAATTGACCCGATCGATGCAAGATTCGAAGTGACGCCGATGTCGCAAGTCCGGTGTTCGGTGGCTTGGTCACGTTGCTTGCACGCACTGCAGTCTCAGCGATTCCCTGGTTTCGCAATATTTCGGTGTTCTACTTAGAGCTGTCGCCTCAGCGATCCTCATATAGGTGGAATACGTATTTAGCTCATTTGATGTATACCGGCGTTATAGGTCCTCTACACGTAGGCAGAATCATCGCGTCCACCGACCGACATGTGTGACGACATGGGTGATTTGCTCGTCTGTGATAGGTATTTGATGTCCGCAGAAGCGTCTGGCACGTATCCGCAAATGTCGATTTTTGAAGTACAGATCAAAGGATTCGCTTGGTGCGATCGAGCGTTCTGTCCACACGGAAGCGAATGAAAGTGCAAGCGTGATTTTTGCAGTTCTTTTCTGGATTCAGTTACGAAGTAAGTACTCTAGTTCCCAGAGAAAATATGTGAACGAAGATTTTATTTTATTTTTATTTTATTATTGCTAGGAAGACTAACAGCAAATAGAACAATATTTAAGGTATATAAAAACAACTATGCTAATAACAAGTCTCCACCTTTAGAAGATGTGCAGAAATCGACAACTTACCTTTACAATAAGTGCCCACGAAGGTTGCGGCTGAGCCAGCAAAACTTTCAGTTCCAGACCTATAGCGGTCTTATCGGGTAAGTCCTGAGTTGTTTTAACGTTAGAGAGGTCGTCGAAACTGCCGTCAAACAGCTCTGGGCTCACGAAAGTGAACCATGGGTATGGTGCTTCTTTTGCGTTGGCTGTCGGTTGGTCTTTCTCTTTGAAAGCCTGTGGATAAAATAGAAACTGGTTAGGCCATTTAAGAGGTAAATTCGGTCGCCACATCATCCATGCCTTTTTTTCTTTTGGTATACTTTTAAACGGATAATGCTACTACTATTTTAAAGGCGAAAGTTTGTAAGTATGGATGTATGGATGTTTGTTACTTTCACGTAAAAACTACTGAATGGATTTGAATGAAACTTTACCACAATATAGCTTATACATCAGAATAACACATAAGATATTGGAAATCGAGATCCACGCGGACGGAGTCGCGGGCGGCCGCTAGTTCCCATATAAATAAGTAGTTTTAATTAAACCTCGATTTTATCCGTTTAAAAGTAGTTTTATTTAATGAGTAAAAGTCGCGTAAACCTAAGAAAACATCATCACACACATTTATCTGACTTCATGTTAAGTACCTAGAGCATTAGGTTTTAGTACCAAAAGTCTTATAACGTATCGTCACATTAAACTTTATTAAACAGACATGTTTAGGACACCTATTTACGTCGTACAGGTGAGATCTCCGGGACTTTTATTTAACAAATCTAACCCACTATAAATGAAAGTATCTATGACGTTTTTCTCCCCTTCATTGTTTTGAGTATTATCAAAATTATCTAACTGGCCCCTCCTCCACGGAGTCACCAAACTATATTTACTTTTAAAACACTATAAATTGACCTTTCTTACCTGGTGTATAAAGTGCAGATCGGCACCCCTGTAGACGAGACACTTGAAGAGTTCGTTGCACTTGGCGTGCACGTCGCGCACGTCCCGAGGCTGATGCCGCGCGCGAAGACCGGCTAAGTCCGATCCCTGGAAGTTACACACGGAAGTTCTAAGGCTCGTGTTAATAAATCACTCTCAACTCTGAGATCGAATTTGAGCGCGAACTTGAGATGCTATCTATAGGTACTAATATATAAAGCTGGAGAGTTTGTTTGTTTGTTATACAATAACAAACAAACAAACTCTCCGTCGCGCTAATCTCAGGAACTACCTACTGGTCCGGTTTGAAAAAATATTTTTGTGTTAGATAGTCTATTTGACGAGGAAGGCTCTCCGTCGCGCTAATCTCAGGAACTACCTACTGGTCCGGTTTGAAAAAATATTTTTGTGTTAGATAGTCTATTTGACGAGGAAGGCTTTAGGCTATTGGAAATCGAAATCCACGCGGATGGAGTCGGGGGCGGCTGCTAGTTCTAATTTAAAGCAGCATCTCAAGATCGATCCACTACTACGTATAGAGTTGACATCTCGAGGAAATATTTTCTTACACGCATTATGGTCAACAAACAACATGGACAACAAAGTTGCCGTCTATTACACTATTTTTACCTATTTATAAAATCGAAAAATTCCGTGTTGTGTTTGAAAAACGTACACAATCATTAAAGGACGAACAATAAAAATAGTAGCGTGTCATACAATAGATTTTATTTTGAAAAAAATTGGGTGCTGTAAGCTATTTGCAGTGGTAACCGATATCCACGCGGGCGTAGTAATTTATAAGAATTTTATGACGAAACGCCCCGCCATCGCCACCGTACCTCAGAACAGATGCCGCTCAGCAGTTGCGCCGCGCACAGCAGGATGTTGACGATGTCGTTTAGAAGCAAACGTGTTGTAGTTTCTGTTGTGCTGGTCTGGCGAAAAAGAAAACATTTAAAATCTTATACATAAATTTTGTTATTGGACTGTTTACCTACATGTTAATAATGTACCTGGCAATACCGCACAGTCAATATCGTTAGTGTTTCATTTAGCATTCCTGCAAAGATTCTTTGCGCCATTCTCGGTGGAACTGTATCCCATAAGTCTTTTCTGCTTCCTACAACATAAAGATTCTGTTTTTATAATATTCATCATCAGATGCGCGCAATTTCTCAGACAGAACAGCCAGCATGTAATTAGGTTTCCGTTCCCGAAAATTTGTTAATTAACGTTTTATGTTTCTGAGTACAACATAATGTACTACACATACATGTGTAGGTATGTACATGTGTGTGTCTTATTAGTTACAACATAATGCTCATTCCCAATATATGTAATAGCCTCACTGTTTCGTCTGTATCGCCACAAGTAGTTCCAATGCAAATCAACAGATGGCGCTGACACTCGCACAACACATACAAACCTACATCACGCTTGCAGAGTATTCAGAATGATTAACTATACCAACAAATGTAGCAAGGACCTCGGTCCCCGGCAGAAGTACTTTACATTTTAGGGAATCGGTGATTTACCTATTTACTTAATACAAAATTTACCGATAGGTATATTAATTATAAATGAACCTCACCGTTCATATAAAGCCACCAGCCCTGCACAGACGGCGTGCCAGCCTCGTGCACGGTACGCGTGTGTCCGTCGATAGGTCTGCCGCCGGAGTCCTGCAGGATGTACAGGGATAGCACTCGGTTGTGCAGGTCTAGCACACGCTCGGCCACTGCCTCCGACATTGTGACGTAGCGTTTGTAGCATGCCTGTACACAATTGGGATTTCATCAATATCAGCTATGCAAGTGATCAGTAAGTACTTATTAATTTACTATAGGACCAAATAATTTTATTGTAACTTAAATATTATTATTTTTTAACAGGTTTTGGCTTACCTACTGTTCTAACAAACTACAATATTTAGCCACACATACAGTATGCAATCGCAGTAGGAACATATTATCAATCAATCAATCAGCCTATTGCCGTCCACTGCTGAACGTAGGCCTCCCCCAAAGTGCGCCAGCCATCCCGGTCCGAACATATTATAATCACATGATTTTTTTTTAATTTACAAATTATCAAAAAAGTTAAAAATATTTATGTTAATGATACCAACATCTATATCTATAAAACTCAAAGGTGACTGACTGACTGACATAGTGATCTATCAACGCACAGCCCAAACCACTGGACGGATCGGGCTGAAATTTGGTATGTAGGTAGATGTTATGACGTAGGCGTCCGCTAAGAACGGATTTTGATTAATTCAACCCCTAAGGGGGTAAAATAGGGGATGAACGGTAGTATGAAACTTTGTCAATTTGAAACCTATCAGGCTGAGACTTTGCATACATAAAGCTACTATGACGTAGGCATCGCCTAATCAATGAGATTGACAAATTCCAACCCCCAACGGGGTAAAATAGGGGATGAACGGTAGTATGAAACTTTGTCAATTTAAAACCGATCGGGCTGAGACTTTGCATACATAAAGCTACTATGACGTAGGCATCGCATAAGCAATCATATTGATAAATTCCAACCACCAAGGGGGTAAAGTAGGGGATGAACGTTAGTATGAAACTTTGTCATTTTTTAACCGATCGGGTTGAGAATTTGCATTCATAAAGATAATATGACGTAGGCATCCCCTTTTAAAGATTATTTGAAAATTCCACCACTAACGGGAAAAATAGGTGATAAAGAAACCGAAATCCACGCGGACGAAGTCGCGGGCGCCCGCTAGTTTAATACATATAAGTAGAGGTATTTGTATTCTGCGAGCGGGTAATTAGGGAGCTGTGGCCTAGATAAGCGTGTTTTATATAGTTTATTTATGGTTTTAATGAAACCGTTTCATTATAAGAATGAAATTGCACCACCAGCCAGTATAAAACACGAATGCTAAATAACCTGCAAAGAAGCCTGCGTCTCCGATGTGCCCAGGTCTTCAACGTGCTGCAGGTAGCAGAAGAGACTGTTTTTAAGCAGAGCCGCCGCGCCTAATGTAGCAGTCAGGACGGGCAAGTCGGCGTGATCTAACGCTTCTTGAGCTAGCATGTGCAGATGTTCTGAAAAAGTAGAATGACACTGATAAAGTAATAACTTAGATAATTTTTCAGTTATAACAACTAGGACTCTAAAGAAGATGCAAACAAATGACCCTGATAAAGTCATAACTAATAGAATGTTCCACGTAAGAATAACAAGGTGAGACGCAAAAGGTGCAAGCACAATAGGTAATAAATATTATTCCAACATACATTGCGGGTTTTACTGAAGATAAAATATGAAAATATTATGACTGGACATAATATCGACTGTTGTAATAAAATAATTAATCTATTAAATTTTATAATCCTAAGTAATGATAAGCTTTAGTACACTAAAGCTTTTGGAAGAGAGAAAGTCAGTTATGACAGACAAATCCAAAAGTGAAGAAAACCGCAACATAATATCTAGATTGAGCAAACAGATCCGAGAAAGCATGAGAAAGGATAGAAAAAAGAGAAGAATAGAAAAGCTTGAAGACGAAATCCAAAAAACTGGAGGAACAAGAAAAGCTTTCAAGGAACTAAGAGAACAAGGAATGGAATGGATACCAAAACTAAAAAACAGAAGATCCAAAGAAGTAACAAATCGCAGACGAATCCAGAGTCTTGCCACAGATTTCTACAGATCTCTTTACTCGAACAAAGACATTGACCTAGGAGAGAACGATCACAGCGACCCTATTACTAATCATGAAAAAGTCCCATCGATACTCGTGCAGGAAGTGCAGAAAGCTGTAATGTCACAGAAACTAGAAAAAGCCCCAGGACCTGACTATATAACAAACGAACTACTCCGAGGTACAATAGAAGAAATAAACCCAATTCTAACCAAGATATTTAACGAGATTTTAACAACGGGTACTATTCCTGAACAATGGAACGAATCGTACATAATACTCCTCCATAAGAAAGGCGATACAGGAGATATCAGCAACTACAGACCAATCAGCCTAATATCTAACGTGTACAAGGTATTTGCAAAAGTAATCCTGGAAAGAATAACAAAGACCTTAGACGAAAACCAACCTATTGAACAGGCAGGATTTAGAAAGGACTACAGTACAATAGACCACATACACACGATTAAGCAAGTGCTAGAAAAGTATAGTGAATACCAGAAGGCACTATATATTTGCTTTATAGACTACTCCAAAGCATTTGGTAGCATCAAACACAAATTTATCTGGCTGTGCCTAAAAGAACAAGGAGTTGAAAATGTCTACATACAGCTAATCAAGTCCATATATAAAAGGAGCAGAAGCAGCATCAAATTAGAGTCAAAAGGAGAACCCTTTCCAATAAATAGAGGAGTAAGACAAGGAGACCCACTATCTCCTAAGCTCTTTAACGCTGTGCTGGAATACATATTTAGAAGATTGGACTGGGACAACTATGGTATCTGTATAAATGGTTGTCGACTGAATCACTTAAGATTTGCCGACGATATTGTCCTGCTAGAAGAAGATCCCAAAAAACTAGAAAAGATGATACAAGATTTGGTAGCAGAAAGCAGAGAAGCGGGTTTAGAAATCAACATAAGCATGACTAAACTAATTACAAATTCAATACAAAGCAACATAGAAGTCTCCGGGTCTAAGTTCGAATATTTGAAAGAATATGTTTACCTGGGTCAAATCATGTCTCCAGAAGAATGCATGTACAAGGAAATAAACAGAAGAATTGCCTGTGGCTGGAAGAAATTCTGGTCATTGAAAGAGATAATGAAGAGCAAAGACCTTGGTGTACACATAAAGAGAAAAACGTTCAACACTTGTATCCTTCCCTGCATGACATATGGCTGCGAAACATGGACATTGACGGATAAACTAAGAGAAAAACTTGCCAAAGCACAAAGATCTATGGAACGAAGTATGCTGGGAATCAGGCTAATTGACAGGATCAGAAGTTCAGAAATAAGAGGGAAAACAAAAGCAACAGACATAATAGCTCGCATAGACCATCTAAAATGGGGCTGGACAGGGCATATGCTACGCTCCGAAATCAACAAGTGGAGCAAACAAGTAACATTATGGTATCCAAGAGGAGACGCCAGAAGACCAGGGCGTCCAAAAGCAAGATGGAGTGACGAAATCCGCCTCACCCTAGGACCCTACTGGACCAGAGTTGCAGAAGACCGAGCTCAATGGAAGGAGCTGGAGGAGGCCTATGCCAAGAGGCACGCCGAATTACGTGATATACTATAAAAAGAAAAACTCATACAAAAAAAAAAACATGTATTTCGGAATAAAAGGGCTTAAATAAATAAAAATAAAATAAAATAAATAAATAAATAAGTAATGATAGATACTGTAAAATACTAGAGATCTAAAACTTACATGGTTTACGAATACAATTATTGCTTACTAGTGATTACCCACGGCCTTTCCAGCGTTATCAAGATTCCTGTTTTACAATTTAATCACGATAGAAAGTATCCTATTACCTAAGTCAGCGTGATTGGCGAACAAACATCCAAACAAACAAACTTTCACATGTATGATTGATTATATAATTGATTAATATGATTGTACTGACCTAATAGAGAATCGCTAGATTTAA
The DNA here is from genome assembly GCA_958496325.1 of Nomophila noctuella. Taxonomy (NCBI): domain Eukaryota; kingdom Metazoa; phylum Arthropoda; class Insecta; order Lepidoptera; family Crambidae; genus Nomophila; species Nomophila noctuella. The sequence goes on from OY292488.1 coordinate 3,234,432, forward strand.
TAGCGAGCTGGACGAACTTATCTGGGTCCGAAGTCTTTGCGACGCCTCCATCCAATTTAACATCCTCTTCCGTAGTAACAAACATTCCTGATCCTTGCCTGGGAGTAAATAAAGAAAAATAAACATATCAGTCTTCTGTTAAGTTAAAAAACCTTAAAATAGAAGGAGGGAAAATAATACAAGTAAAACAATGAACGGGAGTAAATTTAAAAAGTATATATTATTTTGCTATCTTAAAGTTAAGCTGCAAGTGCAATTATGCAAGTGCATGTGTTTTTTTCACTATCAGCAAAAGGAGGTGAAATACAGGACCAATGGAACATGAAATCCTATTGACCAAAAATCAAAAAGCATTAATAATATTAATTTGGGTGTTTATATATGTATTAAGATGTATTAAATTATATTATTATTTTAATTAGTTTTGACGATTCAAAAGTGCTTGTTTGTATGCCTATTTGAATAAAGATATTTTTGATTTTGATTTGATTTTGTATGAAAATTACAAGAATACATACTAATGTGTTGTAAAATAGTTATAACATTATTTATAAGTTTACTTGAAACATTGATAATTTAACATACTTGAACGCAATCACAAATTCCTCTTCAAGCCAGAGCACAATTTTCACAGCTGCAAATGATGCATTTCTGGGAAAGTCTAATCTTCCACCCACCACACTGGGGCAAATTGTCTCCGACAAAACGGACTGATTTTGCTGTAATACATAAATTAAATTATTATTAATGGCTAAACACCAATAAAATAGTATTGATAAAAACTGGTAATTTACATTGCAAACATACCTCATAGTATTCCAAATCTCTTTGCAACAAAATGGGTATTCTGTCCATAATATTTCCATCTTCAATGACCTCCATTTTGGTTAAGGATAAAATAAAACAAACAAAAACAATAAACCTATTTAATTACTTAAAACAACAAAAATATAATAAAACTCAAACAAGACTATGTGCGCATTGGTTGAAATCAATTTTGTTTTTAACTATTTTTGATATTTCTTCTTGTAGAAGTTGATGTAATGATACTCCGTCGTGTTTGTATACCCAGTAGCCTCCGTTTTTAGTTACTAGGTCATAACGCTTAGGCCCTGACACAGGGGAACTTAGCCAGATCTGTTTATTTGGAGTTTGTCTATTTATGACGTAAGTTCCATATTGCGATCCTAAAGCCACAGTTAGTACACCATCCTGAAAATTAATAAACTGGTAAAAATTTACTTTTATAATAATAACAATCTCACACAAAAAAAATCCTTGCACTTTATGTCTTATTTTTTCTTTTTTCTTTGGAGAGGTCTTTGCTGTAAGCTGCAGCAGAAGGTTACTTTAGCAGCAGCTCGAATGGCTCAAACCACAAATCACATCGTATCAACATTTTTACTTACACTGTACGTAACATCAGCGCCTTTAAAATTCGCAGATTCCTCTATAACTTCCTCAAAGTAATCACACAGAGACTCCAATGTTTCGTTACAGATTTCTTCGAAGATAGCCGGGTCTACCTGATTAGTAGAATCCAAGGTTTCTGGTGGACTCGAGAAAAGCCGAGTATTTATTGGATAGTGGCAAGTCGTGCACCTTTGAACGGAAGAGTACTGCTTAGTAACGACCGCAGGCAAAATATTGATTTGTTTCCGTGCCAGCCACCGGCTGGAACGAAGAATATTCCTCAGCATTTTGTGATTTCGTGCGGCCGAGAGGTTATTTTGTTGTTGACTGACATTACTGACAGATCAGCTGATTCTTGAAGTTTGTGCCAAAGTCAGTGAAAGAATGCGTTCCATCGTAAAATAAATAATATTAATGATATCAAACTAATGTGGTACATAATAGAAACGGTTGTTTAATTTTGTAGCCGTGTAGAAAAACACGGAAAAAAAGACCACTACTTGCTGCTCATGGCTAAAACATATTTTTTCTTTACTTCAAGTGGTACTACTCTTACTAGAGTGATCTTGCGAACAAGCGGAAAGGAATGAACACCTTGAACTGTCACACGTCAAAGTCACGCTGCTGTCAACAAGCTGTCAATGTCAATACGTTGTCAAAACAAAAAAACGCATGCTTTTCGCTGCACGTGTGTTTAGAACTTACGAAATGTGTTAATTTCTATAAATCATTAAAATGTTGAAACCTAAAAACTTGGGAGATGATCTCCCAGGTTTCGAAGCGCCCCCAGAAGATGACAATGAAAAAAATGAAACCCAAAGTAGTAAAAAGAAAAAGAAAGGATCCGGTGGGTTTCAGTCCATGGGATTTAGCTTCCCTGTTCTGAAGGGCATTACGAAAAGGGGATATAAACAACCCACACCTATTCAGAGAAAGGTAAGTAAAACATTTTGTTACCTACTTTATTTCTAAATAATTTCTAAACTAGATTTTTATCGCACCATAACAAAAATGATTTATACTTAAAGATTTTGATTGTTTTAGGCTAGAAGCCTTCAATACTTGTTTGTGATATTAATTAAGTCTGTGTCTCCTGCTGCTGGGTAAAAAAATATTTCACGGCAGCCGCCTCATTTCAACAATAAATGATTGAATTAAAATAACAGACAAATCTTCATCTTTTCAGACTATACCATTAGCATTAGATGGCAAAGATGTGGTTGCTATGGCCCGCACGGGGTCAGGAAAGACGGCATGCTTTGTGCTGCCAATACTGGAGAAACTCACCAATCCAACGAATAAGCCTTTGCCCGGAAAGAATTTCAGGGCTCTCATCCTATCACCGACTAGGGAATTGGCTTTACAGGTTAGTTTTACTTATTTAAACTAATTGTTGATTAAAGATTATGTATTAAATCAGGGGCCGTTCAAATATTACGTAAGCAGATTTATTACAATTATTTACCCCCCCATCCCCCTTGTCAGCAATAGTAAGCAAAGCTTCTACCCCCTCCCCTCATGCTTACGTAAACATTTTTCAATTAAAAATGTATTTTTTTTATATTATAATTTGAATGTTATAATTATTTTAAAAATAAGAAAATTGATTTATATACATAGAGAAAGGGACAAAAATATTAAAATCTTACGAACATAACAAACTAATTTTAAATTTTTGGTACACATATTAAATTCAAATTAACAGTCTTCAGTCCATGAAAACCGAATCCATGATTCTAAGTTTTCGATGACATTGGATTGCTTGGATTGCTGCTCAGTGTTGTGAGTCTGCTCACTTTCATCCGATTTTGGAATGTCTACGTCGTTCTCATCGAGCTATTCAACATCATGGTGCTCTACATTTTGAATAATGCACATCAGTTCTATATTTTTATATTTTACAATTTGAAGCAAGTATTGGCTTTCACGCACATGTTCTGAATACCATTTAATGTCTGGAAATACAGGAACATCTTTTTGACCTGCCCCAACATATTTTGCAGTAACATTATAGCCATCAATTTCCATTTAACTCCATACTTCAGTTAATACATGTCCTGCAAATTCGAAATAACATCTTTCTAAATGTTCATCAATTGTAACGCCACGTTCATCGAAATGAGACCCAAAATGGTCATGAGGCAATATTAAACCAGCCAGTTCCCGACTAAGAGGAGCCATTATACGCTTTACTCTGTTGTACGCACTTCTTCCAGGAGCATTGGTAGCTAAAAACAATGCATCGAGATCAAGTCGCTTAAAATGTTGTATAGCAAACCCTATGACTTTTTGGATTTTCATCTGGCCCTCAACCGTCATGATTAACACTGATTTTACTACTCCATGGTCAGTTTTAGCTAATATTCGAAACTCTTTCAAGTTCGAGAAGCGTCTCGAAATCCTGAGCGTGAGTATTATCAGTAGATGAACTATGCTTTCCACTTCGAATAGCGATGCATGTTGGTCCAGAATATCCAACGGCTTGCGGTTGTCCTAGCATACTAGAAGTGATTTTGATACCAGCATAAACAGATGGTATTAATTTATGACGCTCAGCGATTACCCAATCATGGTCAAGTAATTTGATTCTATATTCCATGTGCATTAGAAGAGGTGCTTGCTTATTTGCCGCAGTTACGCCAATAGGGACTCGAGCTTTATCATCTTGAGATATTAAAATACTTGATCTGGTCCAAGTATGGATGCTATGTTCTCTAAATAATGGAAAGAAAGAAAGAAAGAAAATACATTTATTGACAAAACACAAATACACCAACAATTCAATAAATAGTTCAGTAGATATAACAAAAAATAAAAGAAGAAAAAAAAGAAAAACTAACATAGAAGAATAAGTCGTGTAGACAGGTGAAGAGTGTTATGGATTGATGTTTCAGCAAACTTACTATCTAAGTGGCTCTTGTGGTGATCAGTTTGAGCCCGAATGAGCTTATCAGGGACTGTCGATACATGTCTTCGTCCCTCTGCAGAATTAGATTTTCTGGGAATCAAACTAAGATATGCCCCACTGCGACTTTTGTCAAATCCTATTTTACGCTATTCTTGTCTGAGTTCATCAAGAGTTTTTAAAACAATACTCTGACAGAAGAAATTTAAACAAGTGAACAGCGCGCGGTAATTCCTCGAATCGATTCGAAAGCGCGTATAAACGTAAGCGTGTATATTTGCGGGAATCCCCGAAAATACGTTTTGTTTTCAAACATAGATAATGTAAGGGTTGCCATTCGTGTAAATTCGTGTAAAAACGTAAATAACTATCGATGACGTAATCATCATCTGGACTCCCCTACCCCCCATGTCATCAAAAATAAGCAGTACAAAGACCCCCCCACCCCCCTATAGTGCTTACGTAATACTTGAACGGCCCCTCAGGCCTTGGAGAGGCCTATGTCCAACAGTGGACTGTGATCGGCCTATAATGGCCGATGCCGCCAATAATGATAAAATAAATCCGTTAAATAAAGCTAAATATTTTTTTACGTTACTTGATTATTACTTATACCTACACGATGGATCGAAAGTCCCAGGCGTCAACTAACATTCCTCTCTGTTCCACGTGATGGACCCGGCACCCGCACGGAGAATCCATGGATAGCTAAGAAGTTTGTCACTAAAGATGCAATTTATTTTATTTGAATTAGAAATCACAGTCTTAAATATCTAAAAGCAACTCCAAAAAATTCTTGACCTACTGTAGTAAACTTTTTTTATGTTAAACATATGTTTTTTACTTTGTTTTCAGACCCTAAGATTTGTTAGGGAGCTGGGAAAATTCACCGGTTTGTCATCAGCAGCGATCCTTGGAGGAGAGTCCATAGAGCAACAGTTCAGCGTCATGTCGGGCACAGCTCCAGACATTGTAGTCGCCACACCTGGTCGTTTTCTGCACATCTGCATTGAGATGAGCTTGAAACTGGATAATATAAGTAAGTGTATTTTCTGTTACAAGTAATTTCTTTGCAAATATTATTATATTCTTATTAATTGAAGTCTATGAATAGGTTTTGTCTAGATCTAATTAGTGATTTGGGATAACTTATTTTAGTAGCATGTCATATAACATTGCATGATATACACTATATAGATTCAGTTTAGTTTTTTGTCTAGGTGCACAATGGCCCACCTTAGTTAGAGGCGGAAAATTCCCTGGAAACCTAAACTTAAACCTATGTGCACCATTATTAATGTTTAACTTTTATTTTCTTTTAAAAGAAATCCCATGTTTACCCAGCTAATGAATTAATCAGTTAAAATATCTACTGCATTTTATAAGCTTAAGATTCTGAAAATGATAAATTAATTTATTTATTAAATATATTATTGCCTTTTTCAGAAATGATAGTGTTTGACGAAGCTGACCGTCTCTTTGAGCTTGGTTTCGGCGAACAACTGCGTGAGATAGTCGCAAGGCTCCCTTCTAGCCGACAAACACTTCTATTCTCCGCAACACTGCCAAAAATGCTGGTAGAATTTGCAAGAGCTGGTTTATCAGACCCAATGTTGATCAGATTGGATGTGGATTGGAAGCTGCCGTCCACTTTATGGTTGGGATGGATATCGGTGCGGGCGGAGCTGAAGACGGCTGCACTGTTGCTGTTGTTGGATAAAGTGTTGACTCCGACTACACCTCAAGCGGTTGTGTTCGCTGCTACGAAGCATCATGTGGAATATTTGAACTTGGTAATATTCTTTTACTGTTATATTTTTATTCCAGATATGAATTTTTACATTTTGCGGTTATTTTGGTAATTTTCAAATATAAAAATGTAATGTTATTGTGTAAACATGATGTTGATTTATTTTCGTCGTAACAAATTGGCATCCCTAGGAAGCTAGGCTTTAAGCATTTTAAGATTGCTAAACTGATAAAGTTTTCTGTCAGATCATTGAATACACACAGAACACAGAAGTTTTAAAGCAGTGTTGGCTGTGGTTATGTCCTTCACTATTTTGAATGTTAATGTAATTGAGAAAGTACACTATAAGTTGTCTAAATACTTCAATTAATCCATCTTCCAGATCCTTCAACAAGCCGGCATATCGTCCACATACGCTTACTCCGGTCTCGACCCATCCGCCCGTAAAATCGCTCTGGGCCGGTTCTCAAACAAGAAGTGCTCGGTGCTACTCGTAACAGATGTGGCTGCGAGAGGATTGGACTTACCTGCTCTGGACACTGTTATTAACTACAACTTCCCGGCTAAACCGAAGCTGTTTGTGCATAGGGTTGGTGAGTAGAACAATATCCCAACTAATATTATAAATGCGAAAGTAACTCTGTCTGTCTGTCTGTCTGTCTGTCTGTCTGTCTGTTACGCTTTCCCGCTTAAACCTCGCAACCGATTTTGATGAAATTTGGTACAGACAATCTTTAGACCCTGAGACAAAACGTAGGCTACTTTTTATTTCGAAAAAAAGAAATCCACGCGGACGGAGTCGCGGGCGGCCGCTAGTTCTATTATAAAATTATGATTTAGGCGGCTTTGCATGTCGTGCATTATTTTATTGGAATAAGTTATTCAACAATTGGAGTCACATAGTAAATTCTTTTGCACGTAAAAACAATGGTACAATATATGGCTGTAGTTTGGCTAAATTATTACACATATTGGGTACCTAGTGGATACTAATGAAGGTATCCCTAATTTGTTTATATTAGAGAATACAGTTACTTTTAAATGGATAGCATCGGGGCATAATTTTAAACTACATGTTTACAGGTAAAGCCGCCGTTACGGTTCCTTTTGACGGAATATTCTATTCCGTAATCTAAAATTTGTAATGTTATATTTTTCTATCTACAAATCAAAAGTTCCAGATAATACAAACTTTTGATTTACTTTCTGTTGAATCACTGTCGAATCTTTCATACCCAAAATATAAATAACTAGCGGCCGCCCGCGACTCCGTCCGCGTGGATTTCGATTTCCAATATCCTATGTGTTATTCTGATGTATAAGCTATATTGTGGTAAAGTTTCATTCAAATCCATTCAGTAGTTTTTACGTGAAAGAGTAACAAACATCCATACATCCATACTTACAAACTTTCGCCTTTATAATAGTAGTAGGATTTAATTAAAATAAATTAATTACCTGTATTATCATCATAAATTAATTATAATATTCCAGGTCGAAGTGCTCGCGCAGGGCGGGCGGGGCGAGCGTTCTCGCTAGTGGCCGCTGAAGATGTAGCCCATCTGTTGGACTTGCATCTCTTCCTCGGGGCCGACTTACTAACGCCATCACAGGTACATGATGTTCTTCACTACGTAGTATAAAACAAAGTCGCTATCCACCGAATGTCTGTCCCTATGTATGCTTAGATCGTTAAAACTACGCAACAGATTTCGATGCGGTTTTTTTAATAGGTATAACTAGCGGCCCGGTACGTGCTTTGCTACGTGTGGTAAATAAAGAGCCACTCGACTGATTCTGTGCAAACTTCACATAAACCATCTACTAAATAGTCTGAACAAACCCTGAAAATTTGGTTTGGATAGGTGAGCCCCTTCTTGAGTTATAAAATGACAACGAAAAATGCCACTTATTTTTATATATTTATACATTATTCGTTTATAAATATACATAGTATATATAGTATTATGCTTTTGAAAGAGAGTGTATCTGAATAGTGTTAGCTAGACCGCGTAATAAAAATACTTTTTATGTTACTTATTAAATTTTAATGAATAACATATAATGTTTACTTTTTAGGTGAAAGAAAAAGGGGCAACCTGCCCGAGTGGCGTGTGGGGAGCAATGCCGACGAGTGCTCTTGAGTTGAGGCATCAAGACGTCATGGCTTGGGAGAAGGACCTTTCGGAGATTGTAAGTTTTGCTGAATATTATATTGTTACAACATATTGTTATAATATATTGTAACAATATAATATTCAATTAAAAATAACTATTATTGCCAAATAACTATATTTGGAATAATTAAAGCTACTTTTAAAGCATCAACTTCCTATGACTAAATAAAAAGCTACGGGTTTTTTTCTCTGTTAATTTTTAAGGCCAGTTTCATCACTCTATCACTTTTAAGTTTGTATTTTATTTATTACATCTTTCTTGGCATAACTTTCTGCTTACTTTTTTATTAAAGTCAGGTGACTTAGTACTTATTTATAAGAGTCGGGTGACATATGCCCAATTTGTTTATTACTCTTCTATTTAACAAGTATTCTTAAACTAAATAACTAAATTGTTATAAATATGTATGTTAGACTGTAAGGTATTTATGATATGGGCCTCTGTTTACATATATTTAACATCTTTTTATGTAAATATTGCCTGAAATAAATGATTATTATTATAAAACATTCACAGGAAGAAGCAGTCCGCACGTGTACTCGTGGTTGGCAGCAGTATGTGCGATGGCGGGAACCCGCCTCAGCCGAAGCCAACAAACGTGCCAAAACCACGCCCATACCTGTTCACACGCATCCGTTCCTATTGGACGAGGCAGGGGACAACGCGAATGATCTCGTCGAACAGATTAAGAACTACACGCCTAAGGGGGTATGTTGTTGACAATCCTACTACTATTATAAAGGCGAAAGTTTGTATGTGTGGATGTATGGATGTGTGGATGTATGGATGTATGGATGTTTGTTACTCTTTCACGTAAAAACTACTGAATGGATTTGAATGAAACTTTACCACAATATAGCTTAAACATCAGAATAACACATAGGATATTGGAGATCGAAATCCACGCGGACGGAGTCGCGGGCGGCCGCTAGTAGTCAATATTTAGCACAACACATAAAAAAGTTAAGCCAGTGATCGGATCAGTGACCGAAAAATATCATCTCGAGCCCCTCAGTGCTTTGGAAGGCACGTTATGCTGTTGGCCCTGCGTCTGATCCCTCTACGGCCGTGTCAGATTTCTGTCCTACCGAACTATGAGAGTGAGGGTATTCCTCACTCTCATAGTAGTGCTGTACCTGCGCTTGCGCACTCACTTGTGCACTATGATATATCCTGCGTACCTGGCTGATCGTAAGATCGGCCGCCATGGTCGAAAACGGCCGAAAGAGTTTATTATTATATAAAAGAGATACAATTCTGCATAAACAGACCTCTACTGCGCACCGGCGCTCTACGAGTATTATCGAAGTCGCTAGCAATGAGTAAGGTTAAAAAATTGGCCAAGTGCGAGTCGGACTCCCGCACTGAGGGTTCCGTACAAATTCTATTTTTGACGTATTAAAAAAACTACTGAATAGATTTCGTTCAAACCAATTTTCGTTGGTAGTTTTTATGGTAATGTATATTATATATTTATTTCAGATTTATCATCCTCTTACTTTAGAAGTTAGAGGAGGGACACACTTTTTTCCACTTTGGAAGAGTCTGTCACGCAAAGTATTCACTTAAGAAAAAAATTAGCTTAGAAACCTCAATATATTTTTTTAAGACCTATCCATAGATACCCCACACGTATATGTTCAATGAAAAAAAATATTTTCAGTTTCAGTTCTAACTATGGGGACCCCCCATTATTTTTTTTCTATTTTCGTGTGAAAACCTTGTTGCGGTTCACAGAATACATCTACTCACCAAGTTTCAATAGTATAGTACTTATAGTTTCGGAAAAAAGTGGCTGTGACAGACTGGCGGACAGACAGACAGACAGACTGACGAATATATAAGGGTTCCGTTTTTTTGCCATTTTGGCTACGGAACCCTAAAAAGTGGATAATGACATGTGTTGCAATGTGTAAATATTCTTGCCGGCGGAGTCTCTACTGAACTGGTAGTTTCACAATTGATATTTGTGTGTATGTTTATTTCCAGACAATATTAGAATTGGCTTGTAAGAACGACTCTCCGATGTATTTGGCGATGAAGAAGATGAAACAGACACACAGTAAGACTGTTCAAAAGACGAGAGAGAACAAAAAGTTACAGGTACAGTTCAAAAATCTGTGTAAAAATATTGAAGCTCTAATTTTGTTACTTCATTATGTTATGTAAATTAATAATTATTAATTTACTATTACTTATTTGCAGGCCGAAGGTAAATTAGATATAGATTTGAACGTCAAATCAAAGAAAAAGAAGAAAGAAGTCGTCAGAGATGAGAATTACATACCACACTTCGCAACCGATCAACATACAGAGGCGGGGTATGTTCATTATAGCGTTTTACTATATAGTTTTATACTAGCAGCCCGCGACTTCGTCTGCGTGGATTTCAGATCCCTTTTTTCGCCAAATTTCATCAAAATCGGTTGAGAGGTTTAAGCGGGAAAGCGTAACAGACAGACAGATTTACTTTCGCATTTATAATATAAGTATAGATTAGTAGTGATGTTATAAAATCCTTACTTATATTATAAAGTGGGCTGGCCATATAAGCCGCAGAACCGACAACCGTTGGGGTAAACGAGTTCTGGAGTGGATACCGCGTTTCAGCAAGAGTCCCAAAAAACGTAGTGTAGGACGCCCTCAGGCCAGGTGGAGTGACGATTTGCAAGATGGCTGGCAAGAGCTGGATGCGAGTGGCCGAGGATCGGGCTAATTGGAGAGCCCTAGGAGAGGCCGATGTCCAGCAGTGGATTGTGATAGGTTGATGATGATGATGATTATGAATCGGAAAGAGTTTGTTTATTGCTTTGTTCCGCTTTCACGCCGTAACTACTGAACCGATTGCTTTGAAGATGTAAAGTTAGAAGTCCGGATTAAATAATGGGGTACTTTTATCCCGGAAAAATGATATTTCCGCGGGGAAACAAAAATATTGTTTGCAATATAACCGTATTCCAGCCGCGAGCGGAAAGCTAGTAAATATATAAATGTGTCGTGTATGTGCAGTATGGCGGTGAACTTCAACGTAGGTGCGTCGTCAGCCGAGTTGGAACTGGGCGCGGACAGCGGCGATACTGCCAGGGCTGCTCGTAACCAGCTGCGCTGGGACCGCAAGCGCAAGAAGATGGTGCACGTCGACCCGGTATGTACTGGTTATGACTATGATTACTTACTTGGATACTTGAATGAGAACCAAGATCTACTTTAGGTTGACGACTTCTGAAGCCTGTGCCATTTGGTTATGTCCGCTGACAAATAACAAACTCACTCATATTATTTAACGGGACTAAACGCCATATTAATTATGTAGTATATGTATACTACCTACTGCTTGACGTTTCGGCTGCGTTACAGCAGCCGTGGTCGCAAGCGGACTGAATATCAGTGATATAATGCAACGCGAAAGTCTAAAATCTCATAAATAACAAACTGTTGACATTCAGTTTAGTTAGCTGACACTGCTGACTGTAGCATAGGTTGGCAACTACTGCAGCCTCACCATGACTGAACTGAAGATTGCACACAACTATGTAGGTTGGCGTTCTCTGTAGTCTTCGAAACAGTCGGCCGTCAGAATGTTAAAAAACCGGCCAAGAGCGTGTCGGACACGCCCATGAAAGGGTTCCGTAGCTAAAAGATGGCCCGACCGCTTAAGACACCATTTAGTACGGGCAACTGCACGTCATAAGTTGGTCGAGTTGTATAAAAATAACTATGTATGATACAGAGTTCGCTATAGTTTTCGTTGAAAGTACTTACTTGGAGGTATACAGGACATTTTTTTCAGAATTATTTTAACAGTATTTCAAAAGTTAAGGGGGGGGGGACGCTCTAATTTTAACTTTGTATTAATATATCTCGAGACTGGGTTGTTTGATCCACATGGTTTCAAGGCAAGTTTTATTGTATTTAAAAATACCTTTTTAACGATACCCCACACGATGGGGTAAGTCGAATTTTTTTTTCGAATTTACTTTTCGATGTATGGTAGGGGGGGTAAAAAATAATTATTTTTCGATTATTTTAAAAACCAATTCTTGAATTATCACTATGCATCTCTCCACCAATTTTCGTGGCAATCGGTTCAGAAACGGCGGAGAACGAGCCAGGACAGACAGACAGACAGACAGACAGACAGACAGACATGACGAAACTATAAGGGTTCCGTTTTTGCCATTTGGCTACGGAACCCTAAAAAGTAGTGGCTTCAGCTTTTGCATAACGTATTTTAAGTCCCGTTATCGCCATATCGAGCACACCACAATTTTATAGTGACTAGTTTGCTAGTATTTGACAGGTTAATTAACAATCTTAATATTGTTTATTGGCGTTCTTGGCCATCTTATATATAAAAATCGATCACAAAATGTGTTGGTAAGCGCATAACTCTAAAACGCCTGGGCCAATTTGGTCAATTCTTTTTTTTTTTTTTTTAAATTGTTATATTATGTCCAGGGATGGTTTTAAGGCACGACGGGTCGGGACGGGACGCGGACGAAGTCGCGGGCGGAAAGCTAGTTTTCTATACTAATAATATTATAAAGAGGAAAGGTTTGATTTTTTGTTTGTTTGTATGAATTGAATAGGCTCCGAAACTACTTGGCAGATTTGAAAAATTCTTTCACTGTTGGAAAGCTACATTCACCCAGAGTAACATAGGCTATATTTTATCCCGGTACGGGAAGTAGTTCCCCCGGGACGCGGGTGAAACCGCGTGACGGGCCGCTATATAATAATATTCTCTAAATTTTTGCAGGACGGCGGGCGCAAAATGATCCGTACTGAGAGCGGTGGTCGTGTTCCCGCCTCCTTCCGCAGCGGACGGTACGAGGACTGGCGCAAGCGCAACGCGCAGCCCGACGACGACGACGAGCCTGCCAGGGATAACAATACGAGGAAACCAGGTTAGTAACTTAGTATCGGTGTTGTAAATGACACATGTCACATACCTCAAGAACTTCAGATTAATGAATACCATAAATGCTCCATGTGTTACGTTTGAGTGTCTCCACAAAATCGTCAAAAAAACATTAAGTATGTTGAGAGTCTGTCTCTCTCAACAGAAGATACGCGATAATGACGTCATCCCACTTGACAGTAAGGCGGCAGGAATACGTGTGTCTGCTACCTTGCTCTATATTATTCTATCACACGTGATTCATATTAAGGAGAAAAAGGATAGCATAGCTGTCAAATTATTCGTTGCATCTATTGATATTCAATAATCTGAAATAAGAACAGAGGCCACACCTGGTCTGTGTGACTCTGTCTGCATGTGCCATAGCAACGCCTCTGGCTTTTCCCACCACAAGCCGGATAATGTCTTGAGCAACGCACACGGCTGGAGATCTCGCTCGCCTGCATCTTTAGCATGTAAATGCGGTCCGACACATGAAACGACCAGGCAGACCCGACTTTCACAATGAGCACGTGTCCCCAGGACCCAGCGTTCGTTTGAAGCCCCCAGGTGAAAGACAGTCCTGAGACCTTTGCCGGGAATTGTAGAATATCCTTTCCCTAAAATCGATAGAACAAGCTTGAGGCTGAGACACCACCAAAGAGTGTAGTGGAGTATGTAGATGTATCGTAAAACAGCCAATAGGATGTCAATGCTGAGATGATTACTTGATAGCGACAAAATCCTATTTTGCTTACGACACATCTCCGCTCTCACCCTAAGTGTACACGCGCAAATGCCACTCGCTGTTATTTATTAGTTTGCCGGAATCTGTCAAGTATCCTCTCCCCAGCATCCAATTAGAATTTTCAACCTTAGTTTAGAGCGATTGATTTCGTGTGATAGTCCAAGAAAATAATCAATCTATTCTTTCAGTGTCAGAATTCCGTCCGCACTGGGTGAAGCACAACGAACGCGTAGCCAAGAAGAAGTCCGAAGCGTCCTCTAAAGAGTTCCGAAACAAACAGCAGATTGTCAAGGAGAGGATGAGGAAAGAAAAGATCAAGCAGAAACTCAAGCATAAGACCAAGAATAAGAAGAAGAAGAAGAAGTAGTGAGAATAAATATGTATTATAATTATGATATTTTATTAATTGACTTTTATTGTCCTTTAAATGTTTAATTATAAGCTAAGAAAAAATCATCTGGCCTCCGGCAGAATTCGAGCCCACACCTCTTGCAAACCGAAACCTCTCGGCTTCTGAAAGTATCTTAACATTTTTTATGTTTTATATAAAATGAGTCCATTGTACGTGTAAATCGGAATTGCATAACATGCCATTCTCAATAAAAATATAATGTAATAGGTAATTTAATTGCTGATTGCGGTTTCGATAGCGTGAAAAGTGGTAATATTTTCTTAAGATAACCTAGATACCTTCCTTATTACAGGTCAATTAAAGGCGGGAAGTGGTTGGGAACAATTATATGACCTGAGTGTAATTAAAATAGCTATTTTTCTTATAAACTAATTACATAGCTATAAGTTCGTATAAGAGTAAGAACGAAAATATTGTGACCACTTCTCACATGTTAGTTCGACTTTAGTTTCTTGATGTTTATTGCATAGATCTAAATCGTAAGATTTGCCTTTGCCATACTTTGCAATTGGCAATAAAATAAGAGCGACACTCGCTTCTTAAAGCGAGACACCATGTTGGTAGTCACCCGTTTAAAACTATGGTCAATGTGCTGTCTCGCTCTTATTTTAGTGCCAATTTCGAAGCCGGCGAGGGATAATGTATTGTAAGGATTTATAAATCTATGGTTAATTGCAAATAACATTAAAATAATATGTCTGAATAAATCAAATCCATGTCAAGAAGAACAAAGATATTCGTGTCGCAGGAATAATTTAGAACATCAGTAATTTGACGACTTTGTAACTTTTAACGAATCTCCTTATTATTAATTCTAAAATGCTAAGAATCACGTGTTTCCAGCTTCCTTCGTGAAGTAGCATCCGGCACACATGGCAAAAACTGATCAACGGATAAGATCTTTGTGACTGTGGGAACCATGATTCTTATGGGTATGAGTACGCTATCACGTTTGAATGCCGTATGTCTTACTTATTTCCTAACGTGTGTAGAAGACACGTCTAAAGGTGCGTTTCCACATAAGCTGAGCTGCGCGGAGCTGAGCAGAGTCGTGTAAAAATAGACCAATCAGAATAGGACCGGAGATGAGATGTGTATTTTGAGCAATGTGATTGGTCAATTTTTACACGTCTCTTTACAGTTCCGCGCAGCTCAGCTTATATGTGGAAACGCTCCCTTATAGAATGCTGACGGGTTTTTGTATATCAATGGCTGACGACCAATGTGTTACCTACCTACTAGTGATGTGTCGGATCGCTCAAAATGTAGATCCGCGGATACCGATACGGATCTGTATTTACTTGCAATCGGTATGTGCGCGACTGAACTTGAAATTATAGTTGACACTTCGCCCGTCGCAATGACACGCATGTATTAGTGTGACACTGGGCCGCGTTCATATATCGTTAATACAAGCTTTTGTACAATTATAATAATTAAAAAACAATGTCTACAAAGAAGTAAACTAGATCTTTAAATTCTTTCTTAAACCTACATATACAAATAATTTCATCCTATAAACTGAACATTAGTATAGTAAAGATGCGTAATAGGTCCGCATGAAAGTATCGGATACGGATTTGACTACGGTTTTTTTCCCAGCGGATATCCGCGGATACGGATACGGATATCCGGAACATCACTATTACCTACAACAAATACTCCGGATAGTCGCCGCCCAATCATAACTCGTCTCTTCATATGGGCTTTATTTTCAATCCATTAAAAACCGACTTCAAAAAAACCGTGAACACAAAAATAAACTAAAAATTAAAAAATAATTCCTAATATCTATTACCTAATACTATAATTTTCCTAAACTATGTCAAAGTAATCTTAAACAAACTAACTGTAGTCGGTGCTTTTTCTCTTCTGTTTTTTTTTGGGCAGGCACCGACTTCAGTTAGTTTGTTTAAGATTACTTTGACATAGTTTAGGAAAATTATAGTATTAGGTAATAGATATTAGGAATTATTTTTTAATTTTTAGTTTATTTTTGTGTTCACGGTTTTTTTGAAGTCGGTTTAATTTTTTTAAAAAAAGTCAGTTTATTTCATGATTTTTAGTTGTGTAAAAGCGTTGTGAACTTAATTATTAATAGGAACTTAGTTGTTGTTAATAGTGAATGAGAGTGTGGATAAATTTCTTGTTTCCGCGTGAAGGCCCAGCGAGACTTCTCGGCGAGATTTCTCGCCGTGAGTCTGGATGTAATATACACAAGTATCACGTTAGCCCTACATACATTCGATCGACCAATTGCAGTTCTGCCTTCCAACTCCTAACCGTTAAGGAGTACTGTAGCTTCATCATCAGCACAGTAGCATCAGATGTTGATTCAAGCATACCTCACAGTCACAAGCAACATTTAAGCCCTACATACTACTAAATAGTTTCCATCGACCAATTGCAGTTCTGCCTTCCAACTCCTAACCGTTAAGGAGTACTGTAGCATCATCATCAGGACAGCAGCTTCAGATGTTGACACTCTGAAGCATATACCTGAGTAAGACATGATTACGTAACAAAAACACCATACGAGCATACAATTTTCGGTGGTTGCCCTCGATTTCTCCTGGATTCCATCATCAGATCCTGGACTGGTGAAAATGGGACCACCTCAGAACTGAACCCTATCCAACAAAAAAAAAAATTTTGAAATCCGTCCATAATTGACGAAATTATCGGTGAACATACATAAAAAAAAAAAAAAAAATAATATTATACATACTGACGAATTGAGAACCTCCTCCTTTTTTGAAGTCGGTTAAAAATAACAGTGCAGATTAAATAGCAGCGTTTCTTTGATTCTAATTTTTAAAATTATAGTTAAGAGGTATAATAATACCTAGAATGTAAAAATGCTAAAATAAAATATAAAAAAACAGTGCAGAATTAAAATATAGGACAATAACCTCTCAAGTTCGAACGTACATCAAAGCCACCGTTTTGATTTTAGTTATGGGTAGGCATAAACTGGTTTTAAACTTGATTTTGAAAAAAAAATACCGTTTAACTGTCAGAATGTCATGTTTGACAAAGATATTTGATAAAGAGCTCGAGCAAGTCCAAAGAGTCGGCAAAACTTTTTTTTTTATTTGTTGGTCTCTCATTTAGAATCATTTGTCATTCACACAATTTAATCAAATTAGAATATTATATTTTTTTTTATTTTATTGCTTCTTCTCAACCTGGCCACCATTTCTGGTCATCTATCGTTAATCGTACCTTTGGCGATAAATATTGCACGTCGACCTTTGGAAATGAGAACATCAAGAAATAGATTATTGGTTTGTTCGGTTTCGTAGATATTTCTGTCGTGAACATTACTATTAAGAGCTTTGATATTCCGATAGAGGAAATAAATAGGGGTATCTGACTCTCATTAAATTTTTTTGATTTACGTGTTTGTTACAAAATCTTAGGACATAGAGCCTTTATAACCAGAAAATGTGTCCAAAGCTAGCAAAAGAATACCTATCTAAAAAGGACGGTGCTTGTATAAAATCGTTTCTCTCATTTCTAAGGTTTTACGGTACCTAAATGCATTAAAATGCTAACCATTATACATATACGTTGATACCACCTTCGAAGGTAGTTTCATAATGAACTAGCCCACTACTGGACGTTGGCTTTAGCCCCCAGATGGGGTTTATGCCTTAGTCACCGCGCTGGGTAAGCAGTTTGGTGACGTCATTCTCCCGGGAAAGTCCCTAGTCACTTTCACGACACCGAGGGTAAGTTATGAGTTTGTAATACTGTAGGTCATTACTACAAGTAAAGGCAAGGGCTTGCAACTATTTTTATAAATGGACCAATTATTGCCTAGCCCCAAACTAAGCTCGGAGCTCGCGCTATGAATGCTAGGGAACGAAAGACATACCTACGTAAATTCTTTTACAAAACATCCATTACTCGAGTACAAGCGCGATGTTCATCACACAAACATTTGCCCCTTGCGGGATTCGAACCCGGGTATTGTAGCCAGGGTCTCTAACCACCACCCGTCAAACAACTTATGTGTAGGTACGTTATACCTACAAGTCTCCGCATTAACGGAATGCTGATTGGTCATCAAAAACCCGTTAAATCATTAATTTAAAATAATATTTAATTCTTTTTATGACTGATTTGAGAGAAAGGTCATCGTAAAATACATAATATCGCCGATTATAAAGGAAGTTCTCGTTAACTTCATAGTTTTTTGCCGAAAACCAGTCTGGTGTGCCAGCCTTGAAGAGATGACACCATAATGCAATAACGTGCCGTCCCACCGAAAGCGGAAGGCAGGAAATATTTACTGGAGGAAACACATTAAATAAAATAGGCGATTAACTGCCATCAATCACGCATGATAATATCGTAAATTGTGTTCACATATTTATATAGAAGATTCGGTAGCCCTGAACGATTTTTGTTATTCAAGCTTCTAATTTTTTGTGATTCTTCTCGGCTGCCATTAACAAAATAATACTAACTAACATTAGGTATGCTCTTGTAGCCTCTATAGGCAGGACAGTTATGGCATTTCTCTGGATAATTACTGTCCAGAGTAAAAAAAGTAAAGTAAAGTATCAGCCTATTAATGTCTCATGCGTTGCAGAGACAAAGCCTCCATCATTTGAAATAATGTTTTCGTTACAAAGATGGGTTTTGGCTTAATTACCACCCTTGCCAAATGCGGATTGGTGATCACAACCGAACACAGCCCGTGTTTGGAAAAACCAACATAAATTTGCCCTACCTGGGAATCGAAGCAAGGACCTCAAGACTACGGCCCGGTACTTAAACCACTAGACCATCGTCGTAGCGATTTTGCAAAATATTTTTTATTCCGTCAGGACAGAAACAATAGTTTTTTTTTCTTTGATTGAGTGATGATCACAGTTTTTCCATGACGCATAAAATCACGCTAATTGTACTAATAGGTAATCATAACAGGATCCAGCTCAATGAATCAGGTTTTCCCTGGACTTTTAAATATTTAACTTGTATCATTGTTGTATGGAAGATTTCTCGGTTTAAAGAAATTAACGTCACGTTTTGACGTCATAATCCTTGCGGTTAATAAAGTGACAACGCGGTTTTTACGTGGAATCGAGATGTTTGTCGGCTTTGCAAGGTCGAGCGACAATATGTCGGTGTCATTTAACGACCAATTTGGTATAATGGTAGAGTCGTTGACTATTAAACTAAGAGGTCGCGGGTTCGATCCCGCTCAGTCCAAACATTTGTGTGCATGAACATATCTGTGTGTAGTATGGTATGGTAGGCACCTATTGGCAACCTAAACTGAAGTGCTTAAAAGATAATTAACACGTATTTAAATTAAGGTGTTCGTTATTGACAGACACTTTTAATATACCTACGGTACTTACCAGACAAAAACACATCATTAACCTTATCCCAAAGTAGGTTACTCTTGGCGGTCGTGTGTTCGAATCCCGCGAGGAACAACACTTTCACTTTCTGTATGTTTTCCCTATTTGGTTAAGACATTGCAGTCTTGAATCACCTGACTGTCCGATAAAAAATATGATTCCGTGCTTCGGAAAGCACATTCGTCTGGTTTCCCTTGTAAGGGTGACGGGGACCCGACGGCAGACGCTCCATCAACTATAATGAAATAACCAAGCTGGTCAATTCAGGGTCAAAGTCGCAGCTCACCCTGGGCTCTGAGGCAATGGCCGAGGATGCCACTAGGAGAGGCACTAGGATAATACGATGATGATGTCAATAAAACCGACATGAACACCGCTCCTTCTGAGAGAGAGGGTGCTGAAGTTATTAAATGTATGAAGGTAGATACAGATACCTTATACTTACAATATACAAGACAAAGAGCTAACATTGCCATTATTGCGTGGAATAAAGTACCTAATAAAGAAATGATCCCGGGGGTTTGAAACCCTCGCAAGACAAAGACATTCGTGTAATTAACATTTGTGTTGGATCCGTGTCTATTTAAGTGCCTAGGTACCTACACAAAATAAATGAGAGGTGCTTACCACTGAGATTGATCAATCTACACGAGTAGATAGGTAGGTAGGTATGTGACATCAGATAAATCAAATCAATCGCACGTACAAATATAAGGGATTATTTTTTTTGGCTTTTGACTCAAGAAAGTTACTAAGTAACGGGTGCAAAATAAACCAATACTTATGTTGTATGAACGTTTGTTCTTTGTAGTAACTACTAGCGGCTGCCTGCGACTCCGTCCACTTGGATTTCGGTTTTCGCAAACATAGTTTAAGCCGTCGTTAAATGGACTACTTATCCAAAACAAAAATACTTTTTCTATTTAAACCAGACATTTGCGACTCAGTAGTTCCAGAGATTTGCTCGTTCAAACAAACTCTTCAGCTTTATTATTTAAGTACCTATAGTAGAATTAAATTTTAGCCCTCTGCAAAGGATAGAGTAAGGTCACTAAAACCTAAGCCTTTAAACCAATCACTTGCTAAAAACTTCCCATATTATCAAGGCAAATTAAGCCATCCTACGAAATGGATAGCTTAATTCAACGAGATGTGGTTAAAAATTACATTAAATAACATTTTGACTCTTCCTACGGACATTTCCCTTTCAAAATAACAGTAATTTTACTTAAATTAACTTCCGAGCATCTTTGGCAGACGGTGACCCGAGGTCAATGACCAGACTGGTGGGTGAAACGCTGTAATTATGTTTATTTAAATAGCCCGCAGTAATTATATGGATGGTTTGCAGAAATTTAACATGGATTTTAATGTAAAGCAATAAGGCCCTTCATATTTTTTGAAATACTGGAGTTATTTTAAAGTCTCTCTTTAGCGATATTCTCCATTTCCTCATTTGACGAGCCGCTTGGTGTAGTGGTCAAGAATTTGACTATAAGACCAAGTGTTCACGGGTTCGATCTTCACACACGTCTGTTTGTCCTGGTCATCAAACAAATGGTAATATCAACAGTGTTATACAAATATACGAGCAGGCACTCAATCGTGATTTAGACCAAAACGGATGAGGTACCTACATTGAATTCTATTTTCGAACTCGAAAGGTACATTGACCAACCGAAGCGTTGTCATTCGTTTGGGGTCCCGCTAGGAAGTGACACACACTATCACAAAAGTTATGGAGTGCTCCTGAAGGTAGAGCTTGGTGGCCTTTTTTTATACTTGGTGAATGCTTTACGCATCCTCGCTCTCTATACTCTCTAAGTGAGCAGAGGTTTGTGGGACTCCTCTGGAACGACTACCCACTAAACCCCAAGTTCCTCTCGAGTCACCGTATGTGGCCATTTGGGACCAGGATGGCATGCACTCCTAGAGCTAGGTGCCCTGACGAGAAGCTAATTCGAGTGGAAGTTTCAACAAGCTCTACTCCTATTAAATATTATACCAAATCTCTATTGGTAACAGTTAAGTGTTGTATTGTACCATTATACATAGATGCAGTTACGTCCATATCGAGTATTGAAATGACTTAATACCAACCTAGATTCCTCCGCTACAAATAACGAGGTATTTTCATACTTCATAATGAGACTTGATGTTTTTATTCCCAAGCAGAATGCCAAGGTAATGTCATATGGCTTTATTCAGTAAAATGGCTTCATTCATTGGAAGAAATATGTAATACAAGTATGTGTTCTTGGCAGTGTTATTACGTAGGTACTTTGGTTTCTACATATAAAGGGAGGCATCTACCAATTAGGTATAATGATCAATTTAATTTTATGTCATCGACAATGATACATTGCAAGCATTACAAGGTTCAGTTTCAGAAATAACTCAGCATAATAATGTTTTAAATATTTCAGTTTATATTTCAAGTTTAATAATAATAAGTAAAGTTTCGAAAATATTTTAATAATATGTAAGACCTACTTAAAAGTCAGCATTCAAAACCATACCAACCCTAATTTGCTTTAACATTCAAATACCTAATGCATTGTATTTTTTGCTACATGTGCGATTGTGTGATTGCTAACACGTTTTTGACAAACGTGGTAAATAAGGCAGTGGTAGAACAGATAAGTATGTAGGAGTAGGTAAGTATGTTTTAATCAGGCAAATTAATATAAAAGAAACGAACGACTCATACAAAACATTTATTTCATAAATAAAACTTAGTATTATTACATTCTTAGTCTATATTTTAAAGCTTAGAATGGCGTTACTATCTTAATTCTATTTTGCATGGTGTAAAACTATCGTGCTAAAATATTAAAATCTCCAATTTTTGACTCGTGATTCTTAAATACCTTTTTAATCTAGACACGCCATAATTATGTACTCATGACTCAAAAAGGTACCCAATTGTTTTATTTTACAAATTATAATTGACTTTCATAAGTAGAACTTACAATAATATTTGTTTCAAGTCAGTAAAAGACAACACAGGGCTTATTGAAAATGTTAACATTATAACTACTACCCATTCCCTCGGACAAGATTTAGGTAGATTAGTTATGACAATATTAAAATCGCAGATAATGGCGTTAACACGAGGTCTAATTTAAGAAAGAAGCATCTAAATTTATGGATGCACCACAGAACAGGCTGTGTTATGTTTTTGACTAAACCTTTATTAAGAGTAATGTTGTCTTTGATAACTTCGTTACTTATCAGTATCGGATAAATTGACAATTAATTGACTATCTATATAAGGGCCTCTCAACCTACCATAAGTTTCATAGACTTTTATTATGCGCAAGTACAGGTGCATTCTCATTCTAATAACACTCACACATTATCTCACACGAACATTCTCATTTTATAATCACCTTTAAGTCCACATTAATTAATCGTTTTATCCTGACCGCACTCAGCGTGTCAATATTCTGGAACGATATACGAGTAACACTGGTAAAGCCCCTACCGTGGGGATTACTCCATAACATTTTAAACCTTGGGTTTAAATTAAAACATTTTCGACTTGTAAACAAAACAAACGGATAAAATCACGATTTGGTAACATTAGAAAAATCTCCCAATGTTGCAAAATGCCTTTTATCGATCTAAGTAGATCTTGCTTCGAAAAGACTTTTCTTCCAAATATGTAAGTAAAAAGATTCAGTGTTATAACTATTAACCTTGACAATATCACTGAAAAGAGACATAAATATGACTGATGTAGGTACGTAAGTATAGCGAGAGATTCCATATGTAAGATTAAAACTAAATATAGCGTCTAAAGCTTCTTACTGTAATAAGCTATAGTCTAAACTCGAAACCGTTAAAGAGCTCGGTCGATTTAGTGGACACTATATTTTAAACCTTATTCCCCCTTAAATCTTGTTCTGCCCCAGTCAGGGTTAAAAACCAGATCATCTCAACATAGGTATTGTAGCTAATTCTGGGTTAGTCCTGCATCAAAGGCTATTTAATCGTTGTCTACTAGTCTCTATAGTATAGAACTCGTGACTCGTGAGCTAGATAGTGCAGTATAAATAACGTCCAAAACTAATTTCTTGTTAACGTATAGGTGCACATATTCTTGTTTCTCATCCAGGTCATAGCAATGTGTACTAAATTTCATTCAACAAACCGTTCAGCGTGGAAGACTAACGAGTGCACGTACATAAAAACTCTCACATTTACAATAGCAACAAGTAATATGCACCTATGTATGCCCGGCATGTTTGTTACATTTGAAATTGTAGTATGGACTATGTCGTTGATTTATTGCAAAACATTTTGAACATTAGATAGAATTAGATAGTTACCTAATTTAGATTTCATTTTGTGCAGGATTATTAATAATGACTTAGTTGTCTAACAAGTACATCTTACCTATCACTTAGGTATTTGATAGTGCCGTTTAGTCTTAAAGTAAAGTTTATTATCAGCCTGTCAATGTCCCACTGCAGGGCAGAGGCCTCCTGTCATGGTCGAAAAAAGGGTTTGAAGGGTACCTATTTTTATAATATTCCTCTAGTCAATGGTGGAGAGATTCGGATGCTCGACCAATAGAGTAAGAAAGGTACCCTTTCTAACTTTCTTTGTACAGATTCAGAGTTATGGCGGCAAGTTTGACTTGTTGACCGGAAAAGGCCTTCCACTCAGCAAAATCAAGATATGTAGGTAATAAGGCCTTCGGTTTTGCATGATAATGTCCGAACCACTTATTGAAATGTTGTCAGTTTGTTTGGAGGTTCCTCTGTCTTCCAATCCTGTTGCGTTCACATCTGAAACAAAAATAAAATTAATAAGAAATTTTCAATAGGTAACTTCGAACCTTAAACCTTAAGCCGCTAGGAATATGTTTCCTTTGGCTACTTTAGTGGTCAAAATATAATATAGATCAAGGTAAACATCGAACGAGTGTATCTTTAATGAAATTACCTACTTATAGGCAAAATGTGAAATTAATTTTATTTCGAAATGACCCAATTCTGAAGGCTACTCACAAAGTTGTGAACAGCAACTGTTACTTAAAAGGTAAAAATAATGAGTGTGTGTATAATAGACAGGCCCACAATTTGTTCTTATTATAATTCAGCAACCTCGTTTGGTCTCGATGATCTAGCGCTTTAATTACCAGGACGTGGTCTAATCGTCCTGGGTTCGATTCCTGGGTCTGGTGCCAATTTAGTCAGTTTCTATCGAACCCAGCCTGAGTTTGTGATCACCAACCCGCATTTGCCGAACTTGGTGAGCCTCCACGATTGCCACATACATATCAAAGGAAATCATTTTCCCGAATGATTGAGGCTTTTGCCCTGCAGTGGTACATTTTCACACATTTACAGTTACATTTGTGATTAAAACAGACCAGTGTGTAATTTATTTATACATATACATATTAATTAAATCGATGCGTGTAATCTCGACCTTCAACTCTATTCTAAACGCAGTCAAATGCAACCTACATAACATCAGGCGAACACGTAATGAAGTGGCCTTGCGTTTGTTTAAAGCCGGTTATGAAACTCGCCTGCAATTATCCCGTTTGTACCGGTTTTAATGT
This sequence comes from Nomophila noctuella, assembly GCA_958496325.1. NCBI lineage: Eukaryota > Metazoa > Arthropoda > Insecta > Lepidoptera > Crambidae > Nomophila > Nomophila noctuella. The sequence goes on from OY292488.1 coordinate 3,259,694, forward strand.
TCTATGCGTTTTGTAAGAAGAGGAAATTTCAACGTTTCCTAGACATCGGAAATGTTGCTGCGATCTGTCACGCACCGTTTATGATGATTTTCATTCACTTTATTTTAGTGGTAAATTAGTGGCCTTCCGTCGCGGTTCCACCCGCGCGTTATTCCTTTTTCAAATATTCCCCCTCCCCTTTCTCAATTTTACCTACAAGAGAAAAATTTTGTTAAAAATAAGATTAAAAATTACCTACTGTTAGTAGTACAAAATTTCTGCTGAAGCAGAATTATAGCGCAACATGAAATAATAAATTGTTAAGAAAACAATCGCGTTGATGTAACAAAATAACAATCAAGGAAAATGGATTGTAACAATTAAAATAATAATTATAAATCATTGTAATGACCTGTGACTTTGTAAACAACAAGAAAAACCGTACAGTTTTATCCGGTTGAACGAACGAATTGAATGTTTATAAAGTTCCAATTAATTGGAATGGGACTTTTGTATTTATTTGCGAAACATATCAAGTAAATAAATATTCGCAAGTATTGCTATTTACGAATTCGAATGCAAATGTCAATGACGGGCGTTATAAAGAAATTACTTGGTGAATCGCTCAGTCGCTTAATTTGGACATGGCCAATTCCTGCCTAGTGATGGCCACGAATGGCACAAAAGCACAAAGATAATAAAATGAAAATAATAATTATCATATATGTATTTTAGAGGTTTGGAGAACTTGTCAAGTTTTTGTAAAATATAATTAGTAATTCAACTTCCGTTATACTTTGCCTTAGAAAAATGCGTCGCTGTCAACGTAAATGCTAGTAATCTGCTCTTGACGTCAATATATTATTTGAAAAATAGTTATATTCATTAAAACATAGTTTTCTAAAAGTGGTTCTAAAAGTTCAAGTGGACTATTAATGAGGTGCATCAATTGTGGAATTGCCGTGCATAGAATTCAGCAGAGGCATCTAGTACCATCGCTTCCCGTGCATCTTCACCAAGATTGTCAGTCTGGCTGTTAGATCAGGTACGTTCGTACTTTTGAGATTTATTTGTAGTGGTAGTGTCTTCACAATGCAATCTCATACCAGTTGATTTTATTTTAAGACTTACCTAACTAAGTATTTGTTTTAGCTATTTATGGATGCATACTTCTTTGTTGTGAAATCGATAATAACATTTTACCCTTTAGAAAAATGTAATGATTTTAAAAATCAATAAAATATTAATAGTCACCCTAAATGTTTTAAATCAAAATCATGGTATTTTACATGATTCCAATAACGTAACGTTTTTTTCAATCTTTGTTTGTCTGTATTATTTTAATCTCAACTTCTTGGACTTTAGTTGTTAGTGTTTTTGTCTTTTCTGATAGCCAAAAGTCTAATAACAATATACCATGTTTGTGAAAAATTAATTTGGTATCTAGGCAAACGTTCATACAAATATTTTCCATGTCCTTTAGTGCCAACATTTGACATTGCACCAGTCCTGTTTGAACCAAAAGCCATTTTTTTTGTTTACTTTTTCTTTGAACTTGATGCTCTGTGGTAAACACATTGATTTTGCCAAACTTGTGAACAGGTGCCGCCTTTGGGGACTGGTCGACTAGGACTTAATCTGTTCATGTTAAATATATTTTTAATTATAAACTTGAAAGAGGTAACTGTATGACCTAGTACAAGTATGTTATCTTATTGTATGGACAAACTATTGTTATTATTTGGCGATTGAAAAGAGCAACTATCGAGTTTCTTGCCGCTTCATTCTATTGTACTAATTGACGATTTATAAGTGCCTTGCAGAGGCCAACATGAATAAAGTATATTTTGAGTTTGAGTTTGAGTTTGAAAGTCACGAGTTTGTTGTTTAGTTTAACTCAATTGACACCCACCTAACAACCTATTGTGTTTCTATTTTGATCGTAGCATAAATAGAAAAAATCCGATATCATCGAATATTTAAATGAGCCTAGATTATTATTATTTGCTCATTACATATTCATAGTTGTTATAATTAATCTAACAGAATTAAATTTGATTTAAATTATAAATTAACATTATATGTATGCTAATGTAAATAACGTATTTTGTGAACATCACAACCAGTATTCACGTAATGATTATTATAATAAGTATTCGATCTAATATTAATTTCCTATAATAAAATTATGTTGATAAATTGTTTGGAATTAATCACATAAAAATACGACAATGCTATTTTAAATAAAAATATTTGCATTCTTGTATCGTTATAATGAAAATGTATTATGTTCGAAAATCAATAACTTAGGACGGATTAAGAACTATTGCTAGTTAAATAAAATCGACTTGAAGATTTTTTTAAATACGAACCAATAGTTCCTCGGGTAAGCGCGTTCAAACAAACAAATAAATAAACTGTTCGGCTTTATTATGTTAGTAAAGATCGGGAATATTTAAGAACAATCTATTTCTTCTGACGAACCAATTATAATATAATTATAATCATAGACAGGCCTTAAGATAAGTAAAAACAGTCCGACATACTGTTTTTACTCATCTTACAGCCTGTCGTGGCAGCTCACATCATCTGTTATTTCTATAACAAAGGGGATCAATTACCAACTCTAATTAACTCTAGTTATCTCTGTTACATGGATACTTCATTTATCTAGAATAAGTCTAGCTCAACTCACAAAAACACTTTTTTCAGTGTGTCTTTGGAGTTTATGTATGTTTGAATTTTATGTATGTGTGTTTGAACGCACACTCTGGCAATGTCAAAAAGTCAGTTATCAATAATTTCGAGTAACACATGTCTCTTTCTAGGTTCACTCATTACATACCAAAAATATCATAAATGTTGATTTCGGGGGGTTATGCTGGGGTCCGAGGAATAATAAAGTGGTCCGTGACTGCAAGGAGAAGGATTTGGTACACTTTATTACGTTTACCATAAATAAAGCCGAAATAAAAACAATATTTCATTGTTTTATAATGTTCAAAAAATCTACAGTACAGTAAAGTAACTGCTGCAAGTGGTGGGAGGTACAATAAAGTATTTACCCTTTGAATATGTGTAATTTATCAAAGGGAGCGCTTTTCCGATATCTACGAACCGAGAAGAGTAACTTATCCGTTTCAATAGATATGGAAATTTCCTTTTTCCTTATAATAATGAGTATACATTTATTTTCTTTGTTTTCGTTACAAATAATGTGTATTACAATAACAAAAACACTCTAAAAATAGTATTGTTAAACAATTTTGTCAGTGTCAGGGAATAGGAATGTTTTTCTTTTATGAGTTACTACCACATGAATATAAAGATCGATGTCCGCATTCTTCTGACGTCTACAAAATAAAGTTATTTTTTAATATGACCATTGCAATTTAAGTAAAAATAGGCTCTTTGGATCAATTTCCTTCGGTGTTTAAAGGCAAGTAATTACTTTGATCATCCGTAATGGTGAGAAAAGCGTGGTTATTATAAGGAGAATGTAAGAATGATGTGATTAGAATATTTCTGATATACCTACATATAATTGAAGGAGAAAAAATCCATTGTCACTTCTACTTCACACGTTACAAAATGATTTCCTCTGTTAGTATAATAGTATAATAATAGTATATAGTTTTAATATCTTTGTTTATCATGCAGTAGTGCGTGGTATACATTCATCTATAACCATAATTTTTCATCATCATTTGCCTGCCCTGTTCTTAGATAATTATAATTACAATCTATTTTACACAATAATTATGAACAACATATTTCTTTTAGTAAAAGTTTATATCTTTACCGCCTTACAGGGTTGCAAATGGACTGTTGAGTTCGTATTCGTAGTATTGTGAACGATAAAACACAGGCAAACTTTTCTGCCCGACTCCCAAGAATGACCCTTAGTTGCTTCATACAACAAAAATGTGAAGAAACGGGGTGGCACCAAACAAGGTCAACACTACACGACAAAAGTTAGGTTCAAGGTTGATGTTTGTGAGGTTACTCACTTATATCAGAAAACGTCATATCGAAACCTGAGCATTGCTCACAACTCGCATAATATGTACCTTGATCTGACCCCGTGCTAAGTAGCCTAAGCACTAATTGTGTTACAGACATAAAAATCAATAGTGTAATTACAAATAAATAGACGCCAAGGGCAAGACAAACAGACATGTTCGTGGACACAAATGTTTGTCGTATTCTTGGATCGATCTCGCAAAGTCGTCTAATAGACGACCTCTTGGTCTAACAGTTGACTTCTTGACCATTTCACCAAGCGGGTCGTTGAAATTACTAAATGTCTGTATGTAGGCTTAGGTTCAGTACTCCCTCTTATACCAAATGTCAGTTTAGCGTCCATTAAGCGTTAAACCAACATCACCACACGCTTGAGAAAGGCGTTTCGAAACGCACGCATTGCACAGAAGTTTCCAGACCTGTTCGCGCACCGCCGCTGTTGCAAGCGGAAACTCGCTGGTGCACGGTTTCTCGTCAGTGAACACGCTGTTGCAGTACGTAAGGGTGAACTTGGCCCTCCTGAAGACTTAATCTTTAACTCACTCCAGGTTTAAAGCTAGCATTGCACTGGTGGGCTAGCCAATATGCCACTTTCGAGTGCGCGAGCTATCGTTTTCGTCGCGACTTATATACTCCATCCCTCTTAACACAAACACTTCGTGTGGTGGTATGGAGATAAAATTCGTGACGATAGCGAAAGCTCGCGCTCGCGAAGTGGCATCTTGGATAGCACACCAGGGCTCTATCACTCACTAGCCGTAGGGCCAGAAACTCCCGGTCTGTCTCGCCACCTTCACCTAAGACCTTGCTTGCCCTGATAAGGCAACTCGGTATTTGACTGAATGTTGAAATCACTTCCTTTTATTAATTTTCAAAAGCATTTAGAAGAAACTATATGAATAAAAATAGTAAGCTATGACGTCACGTGTTTGTATTTTTAAATCAACACTTTTTTGGTTTCGATTAACTGTAATAATTTGATTAAAGCGCAACAGAAACTGTAGCATAATTATATATGCGTTACGGTCTAGCTAGAATATAGAAGATTTTTCTTTAAAATCCTGAATAAGAACGTATCTGATACCTACTGAACAAATTAGTCACAAGCACTAGCGATCAGCTTCAGTCTACCCAACTTGACGCGTGCGTGCAGAACTGATGAACTTCAATAGTTAGTAAATGTTTTGCAAACATGTTTATGTTAGGATTGCCTTCGTAGTGCAGTGGCTAGCTAACTAGTCACACTTTGTAGGGATACCCAAACATTTGTGATTTCCCGTTTTAGTATTGTCATACATACTGGGCGGAAAAAACGCGACCGAAGTTCGGTGTGGCTAATGCCTGCGATGTATTTTAAATGGAAGGTTAACGTATCGTAATTTCGCATATAAAATGCATTGCCGCGAACTTTGGTCGCGTAATTTCAGGCAAGTGTACCTACACTAGTTTCTGTGAAAACCTTTTTAAAATTACACATTTCTTCAGATAAATATATTAACGGATATGAAAGAAATTTTAAAATTCTTATTTTTCTTATTGTTTTTATGGGTGTTTTGGAGAATAAAGAAGTGGATATTTACTAGACAGGTAATGATTTGGAGGTTGACAATTTGATAATTTTAAAGGGTGCTTTAAAGGGAACCCAAAGCTTTAACAAAGCTCAAAGGCCAACTTCATTGAGGTCATTGGTTTTGCGGCCAGCATGTCTAAAACTAGAACTAGACCAACTATTAATTTATCTACATTTGAGCCTGCTACAAAATATTTCACTCAAACACCGCAAAATGCCAACTAATTATAACTAATTGATGTTCATGGACTAGGGCGACTGGGACCACTTCAAAACAGGGACCGTGGTCCCAATTGCCTGAGTGGATTTTAATAATTTGTACGTCAGGACCGTTATTATAACTACAATAACATAATTTTCTTAGTTTCAGATAAAGTACAGTTAGAGGAGTAAATGACCGAAATTGAACAAAGTTAGTTGAACATTTTTCTGTTAACTGTATATTCAAACCTATTAGTTATATGGTCACAGTCGCCAGACACCTCAATATTCAACCTAATTGCTGCTAACACTTTATTTATCAGCAAACGATATTGGTTTTACCAAACTACAAGCCGATCTAGATTTTTATGAGTAAAGACTAATTAGAATGGGCTGAAGTGGAATAAGCAGGTATCCTGTGTATTTCTTTAGTGATATAAAGATAATTCCTTCGCCTAGTTATGTTTGGTTGTAATGTGATACTGACTTTCTTAGGATATTTGCTTCATAAATAGGTAATGAAAACGTATGTTTCGGATAATCTGATCTGACTATAAGAACCAGCACGTGTATACTAGAGTGAATGACCTTATCACTAAATGATAACAATATACCATTCACTATTTCTGAAATGTAAGCAACATTTCTGTGTTTTCTGTCTTCATTGTTATACGGATTAAGTCTATGATTTTGTGTGATGTAGGTAGGTGTACGATTCCTACTTTTAAAATGTGTGTAACTTTATTGAAGTATAATATATTTAAATAAATCTATTATTCCTAACATTCTATAGTCCATTTCACCTGAGATGACTCCAGTGACTGTTGACGGTTCAAAGGAAAATCGACAATATTCTAAAGCATTAACCAAAACATGAACCCTATGGATAATCATAAACAGCTTGTGAAACTTCTTGCCTTGAAATTATGTTTAATTTCATATACGAAGTATATCAGTCACCGATATCATCTTAGCTGAAATGGACTATAGGTATCTTTGAAGAAGTATCTGATTATGTAATTTAAATAATTAACTCAAATAGTCAAGTTACCTACTCCGCCAAATTTTGCCAAATTGTGTAACGCCTTCTCATTACTTCAAATATGACTAATATTGAATAAGCACATTAAGATAATTAAGTAAAAAATTAACGTAATTGTTAGTTTTGCCAACTGGTTACACAAAATGTTGTTAATTATTTATTTAGTGAAAAAGTAGTTTAACTCGAATAGTTTAATTAGTAATTAATGAGTCACAATCCTTTGACTACGAACCGAATGGAGAAAGTGTAATTTATGTTTGGGTTGAGCTGATTTGTAAGAGGTCATTAGTTAAACGACGGAAAATTATATTGACATTGGTATTGGTAATTACCAGGAATGTAAAAACAAAATTACGAACATATTTTTTTAATAATTGAATTAAGACAATAGCTTCCATTGGTAAAAGAAAAGCTATAATTGCCAAAATTCAACGTGAACGCATTATTTACGTGATTTTAGCAGTAGTTTAAATCATTGATATTAAGTTCATATTCGTTTTGCTAATTACAAGAAACAATATGTAAACAAAAGTGTAACTACCGATGAAATTAATTGATCTTAGGCAAAAACTTCAGTTGTAGAAATGCCATCATTTCTAGGACATTCTGACGTGATTTCAGAAAAATAAGTCTTGTATATCTCTAAATAGGGAACTTTACAAAAACTGATTAATTAAAGACAGTTCGTAAACAAAAGATTCACAAAAACAAAGGAAACTGAATCGCAGACGTCGCGACTTTGTGTTGTCATTTCGGAGAATTCCCTTGTTCAGTAAGTAATTGAAATAGTAAAAAATATAACTGTGAATCGGAAACGGAACGAAAACGTCAAATAAACATCGAAGAATCACCTCTGCCAGCAAATCTCATTTGAGTCATAAATTGCCGCATAAGAAATCTGTTAAACTCTTTCAGTTGACTTCTGTGAAAATAAACACAGCTTTCACAAGATCCACAGTCTAGGAAATTTCCTAGACGAAAAGGGTTCCTTAATTGAATTGAGCCAGTCAGACCAATTTCAGGAAAAGTATTAGCACCCGTGAGTGTTGCGGAAAGTTAAACTTAACTTCTTTCATTTATCATTACTTCTACGTAAGTCAGGAACATGCAACTTAAGAGCTTTGTTTTGATGATATTTTTAATTTGATTGAGTAATGGTTATTATGCAATGTTTTCCTAGGTTTAGGAATAAAAACAGCGGATTAATTAAAATTATAGGTATAGTTGTAAATTATGTATTGTATGTTTGCGTTCAAGTAAACCGAGATTGCCATCATTTTAAGTAGTTTTATTTCATGTTTATTATAATTTCGTCTCTTAATAACAATAAAACGTTAGTAGAACCGACCATACAAATTGTGAGACGAACTTCTTAGCTATCTATGGATTCTCCGTGCGGGTGCCGGGTCCATCGCGTGGAACAGAGAGGAATGTCAGTCGATGCCTGGGACTTTCGACCCAGCGTGTAGGTTTAAGGGGCCCCTTTATAGTATACTAACGATCACCTTCACCGATGACATTCCTCTCCCTTCCTAACCATATTTGGTATGAGCCGAGTAAAGCGGCTTTAGTTGCTCTTTCCAGTAACGAGCTAATATTAGATCTTGGTAATCCTAAGTCCTTCAGTAGGTTGTAGAGAGATTTCGCTGGTATACCTCTCGCACCCACTTCCACAGCATACAACCGTGCTATATAACCATTTTTAGTCATCTCGTTGGTTAGGTCATAATACTTATTTGTTTTAAACGCGTGATCTTTGGGAATGTTTGTCTCCCATGGAACAGTAAGTTCCACCAACAGTACGCGCTTAAGTTTTCTAACCGTATCATTTCAATGAACACGAAGTTACTGACTTTAAATGTTAAAAAAAGTTTCTTTCGGTAAATTATTTGTCATACTAGCGGCGGCCCGCAACCTCGTCTGCGTGGATTTCGGCTTCCCCACACAAAGCCTTATATAAAGTGCTTCGGCAGATCGACTATTCACATGACATATGACACAAAAAAAAAATTCAATTCGAAGGAGTAGTGAGATTAGCGCGTTCAAAATAAATAAAAAACAAGCTCTTCAGCTTCATTATATTCGTATAGATAAGAGTACCTAAGAGGAGTTTGTATGGAAGATTATTCATCATACTATATAATCCTTTATTATTTTGATATTTTAAATGTACTTAATAAACGCCTTAGCTAGCTACGCCTCTGATTATGTGTGACGTGAGTTACTCGGTACATAAATCGTCATACCCATAAACTTCTGCGCACTGATCGGCCTTAGATGAAACATTGTAAACAATTGCTAGACTTGGGAATTCCCGAGATGATGATTACTTAAACTAATTGACGAACGAGGTCAACTATACACTGGTCAGTAACAAGCAAACTATAGTATGTTTCACCGAAGATGTTCCCGTTGGCAGTTGACGGTTCAAAGGATAATCGACACTATATTTGAAGCAATAAGAAACCGAAAGCAAAATATAGAAAATCACAAAATCCTCGTGGAGCTTATTGAATTGAAATAAAGTTGAATTTCGTATATAAAGTTTACCTGACACTGAGATCATCTAAGATGAAACAAACTTTGGTATCCAAAGTATTTAAGTGACACCTGTACAACCAAGACATTCTAAGAAAATAGCACGCCACGTGTAGGTAATTGAAATGACTTCTCCGATGTCTATAATAACTTGTTGTTACACAATATTGCGAAGAGATTACCTACTTGTATAATATACTAATTATTATAGATACTTTTATATCTCTGCTAGTCATCGGATGGGTGACGGAATTTAATCTCGATTTCCTCCGTGCCTCGGAAGGCACGTTAAGCCGTTGGTCCTGCGCCTCATCTCTCTACGGTCGTGTCAGATTGCTGTCCCACTGAACTATGAGAGTGTAGGAACAAGGAGTGCACCCGTGCTCGCCTCGCGCACGCGCTTGTGCACTTTATCATAGGTAGCCTGCGAAGGTACCTGGCTGATCGTAAGATCGGCCGCCATGCTCGAAAACGGCCGGAAGAATATTATGTTATTGCCAACAACTCACGTGCGTAACACGTTTGTTTGTAATTAGTAAAATGTACAATAACCGCTCTCATAACGTGTCGCAACGTCACAAACTTGTTAAACCTCCTTAAGTTAATTAAAAAGTAATTAATAGTACGTATATTGACATTGACATTAACAATAATATTCCGATGCCCACGATTCCACGTAGTCGTATATACGAGTATATCCGGAATAAGCTTCCTCTCGCATTCATAACAGAAGTAACCTGACACATAATTCGCTTGGAAAACGAACATCGTTGTCCGACCATTATAATAAAATGATGGATTGTTTATCTTATGGCGGTTGTTTGCATCTCTACGCGTAGAAATGATGTCACGAATGTTCTAGACAATAGTTGCATGATGATTATCGTATAGGTAAACCCACCGTCTTTATAAAATATGGTTTAAATAACAGTGTATGAGTGATGCAGTGAGGAGTCTCTGTTCATAATTATTGCGGCATACAGGCGATTGACCGATCTATTCCCGGATACTGCCTGGTCTTCAAAGACCAGGCCATGGGGCACCTAGGTTGGAGCACCCAGGAAACAAGGTGATCCCACCCACCGCCCAGATAATGGTATGCTTTTTGTCACCTCACTGTTCCACGCCATGGACCCGGCACCCGCACGGAGAATCCATGGATAGCTAAGAAGTTCGTCTCAACTGGTCAAATGTCGCTATCCCTAAGGTAATTTAAGTTTTTCGTAGTATATAAACTAAACTATAGTGTGGTGTGTAGTTATATACTTTAAATACCCCACAAAAAATTCTATCCTCATTGGGTGAATATTGTTTTGTACTATCTATTAATATTTATATTCACCTTTATAGTTAATTAAGTGCCTGGCTAAGTTTTAAAAACAATCTAAAAATATTCAGAGATTGTAAAATGTTTTATGGTGATGGCGATTTGGCACCAAACTGCAAGATAATAAAAATTTCAATATCGCACATGGGCAAAAGTGGCAACGGTGCGTCATCTTGGTAATATGAGGTTGGTTAAAATTAGATATATTGAAATTTATGTTGCGATGGCATAAAAGAGTGCGTATACAAAAGTATTGTTAAATTATTAACCAGAGTAGTTTACTGAAATAACCCATTCTGCGTAATATCAAGCGTACCTTCCACAATATAACATGTCAGACATGTTGCTTAATAATAACCATTCAAGTTATATTCAAGACCTGAATAGGTAAAACTTCAAAGCTTTATAAGACAGTTTATTGCCACTCAACGGATAGCGTATAGTTTGTTATTAATATCTTTGTTTTAGAAATATTATGATTTACCATTTTACTCTCCGTGGTGTAGTGGTTAGAGCGGTGTGCTCAAAAGCCTCGGATGTCTTGGGTTCGAATCCCGCGGGGAACATTTTCACTTTGTGTTGGTTTTCCCAGTTTGATTACATTGCAAAGCTTGAATTACTCATATGTCCCACAAAAATGATGATTTCGTGCTTACGAAGGCACGTTGACCCGTTGGCTATGATTATGATCCAAATGGTCTGAGTCTCTGGTAAGGGTTAAGGAGGTCAGACGACAGTCGCTCTATTGTAATATCCAAGCTGGTCAATTCAGGATCATATCGTACCCTACGGCGGAAGCCGAGGCAATGGCCAAGGATGCAACTGGGAAAGGCTGGATGATGCTAGAAAAGTTCAAAATTCCTATACTACATAACATGATTTTATTGCTCACAATAGTGAAGCCTGCCCAGAGCGAACGTGGTGAATATTGCCTTAAATCTTCGTTGGTGGCGCCTTTGTCCAACTCTGTACTGCGACATGTTGATGATAATGATGATGATGATGAAAGCAATTTACTATTCGTATGTGATTTCCAATAGCCTATGTGTTATTCTGATGTATAAGCTATATTGTGGTAAAGTTTCATTCAAATCCATTCAGTAGTTTTTACGTGAAAGAGTAACAAACATCCATACATCCATACATCCAGACATCCATACATCCATACATCCACACATACAAACTTTCACCTTTATAATAGTAGTAGGATTTTTTATTTTCTCTGGTATTCCCTCTTATTAATTACTTAATTAGATGCTGTCTAAACAATATCCTCATCACATAACAAACACGATATTGTGCAAAGGGCCACGGTTGCGGAGTTGAAATCTATGAGAAGTGTCGCAAGGACGGCCGGAGTCTCAAATAACGGGTTCACTGCACGCTCTGTTTCTTGCAAAACATTATAATATGCAGAAACATATGTGTTTACGTCATGCGTTTGATCGTATCAACTTACTGTGAAGCTTCTTCTTGACTTTATGGAATTAAATTCACAAGATCCAAAGTCTAGGGCCAGCCAGACTAACTAAGACTATGACGGGCCCGTTGGTCTAGTGGTCAGAGACCTGGCTCTTCCAGGAGTCCCACATAACCCTCTTGCCGCCCCACGGCAGAGGGTATGCGTCAAAGCATTTCCCGACTTTAAAAAAAAAAAAAAAAAGTGGTCAGAGACCCTGGCTACAAAACCAAGGGTTGCGGGTTCGAATCCCGCCAGGGGCAAATGTTTGTGTGATGAACATCGGCATTTGTACTCGAGTCATGGATGTTTATAGAAGTCTTAAAGTATGTCTATCCGTTCCCTAGCATCGATAGTACACGCTTCGAGCTTAGTTTGGGGCTAGACAATGGTGTGTTAGTCCAAGGCATTTATTTATAAATGCTGCGATTATAATGGTTGATGGCTAGTGACGTCGATCGCTGCCTACCGCTGTTATAATTCTGAGCCTGAACGTGGACCTCCACCACCATTTCCCGCTATGGGTAGACTATTACGGGTAGAAATCGGTCAATCATTAACAGTATTAATACTGATCTGAAGTAATTGAAGGTGCTACTATACTTTGAGCGTCAAAATTGGACATTTAACAATTATGTTCTAAAAATAAAAATACAGCCAGGACTAGTTCTAACTTACTTTTAAAAATAATCAAATAGCCACCAATTATAGTTCCGCGCGGGATTTTCACTCACAACCTCAAGTACAAATGACATCATTAATGAACCATCAAATAATGATCAATTAGAGCACTTCATTTCAATTACTCGTGTCGAATGCACAAACGACAAGGCTATAAATATGCATCGTTAACTACAGTTAAATTGAATCTCTATGGACGAACGATAATATGAACAAATTACGCTTCGGAAGCGAAATTTAAATCATTTTCGAACCAACGAACTTTGCTCCGTGCACGTGCGTGTATTTTAAAACTCACTGGCGATATTCAAATGTGAATTTAATGACATGCGTTTAATCATTTAGTTTTTTGTTTTTCTTTGTTTTCTCGGTTTATAGCACGGTTGTATGCTGTGGAAGTGGGTGCGAGAGGTATACCAGCGAAATCTCTCTACAACCTACTGAAGGACTTAGGATTACCAAGATCTAATATTAGCTCGTTACTGGAAAGAGCAACTAAAGCTGCTTTACTCGGCTCATACCAAATATGGTTGGGAAGGGAGAGGAATGTCATCGGTGGAGGTGATCGTTAGTATACTATAAAGGGGCCCCTTAAACCTACACGCTGGGTCGCAAGTCCCAGGCGCCGACTGACATTCCTCTCTGTTCCACGCGATGGACCCGGCACCCGCACGGAGAATCCATGGATAGCTAAGAAGTTCGTCTCTCTATAGTGGACACCAAGGCACCCCGGGAGTAAACATACATACTTTTCCCGTGTTTTCAGGATTCCTGTTTTATCCCATGGGAGCATTTAAACGGAAAAAAACCGGCCAAGAGCGTGTCGGACACGCCCATGAAAGGGTTCCGTAGCTAAAAGATGGCCCGACCGCTTAAGACACCATTTAGTAAGGGCAACTGCACGTCATAACTTGGTCGAGTTGTATAAAAATAACTATGTATGATACAGAGTTCGCTATAGTTTTCGTTGAAAGTACTTACTTGGAGATATACAGGACATTATTTTCAGAATTTTTGTAATAGTATTTCAAAAGTTAAGGGGGGGGGACGCTCTAATTTTAACTTTGTATTAATACATCTCGAGACTGGGGTGTTTGATCCACATGGTTTCAAGGCAAGTTTTATTGTATTTAAAAATACCTTTTTAACGATACCCCACACGATGGGGTAAGTCGAATTTTTTTTTTCGAATTTACTTTTCGATGTATGGGAGGGGGGTTAAAAATAATTATTTTTCGATTATTTTAAAAACCAATTCTTGAATTATCACTATACATCTCTCCACCAATTTTCGTGGCAATCGGTTCAGAAACGGCGGAGAACGAGCCAGGACAGACAGACAGACAGACAGACAGACATGACGAAACTATAAGGGTTCCGTTTTTTGCCATTTGGCTACGGAACCCTAATAATTTCATCGAAATCCATTTAGTAGTTTCTTTTCAGCGTACTTGATTGTCGGACAAAAATCCAAACATACAAACATTCACACTTAGTATGAAGTATGATACAGATTAAACATACTATGTGGTTGGTTAAAATTTGCAGAATTCGAATTGTCAACATTTTAAACCTCATACAAGGCGACATGTAAGCCAGGGTTCCATGAATCCGGAATAGGTACCTAGGTATCTAAAGGAGCATTTCAAAGACGTTTGAATAAACATTTGTAGGTGAAGCCACCATCTTGCAGTAAATGCAAAGGTTAAGCAAAGTTTGAGGTGGTCATTGCCTTAAGTTTGCCAGTTTGCTAACAACGTCTTAGAAGAAAAGTTTGTCCGATTCTCCGTACTGATGTCGCTCGGGCGGGGAAACTCGACATCTACCTATTCCTAGTTTCCCCAAATGCTCTCTCTCAAATGTGGGAAATTGGGAATAGTCCAAGTTGTAGGCAGGAGGCTTACCGCACGAGGACACCTGAGGCGGTACGAAGTTTTCGTGCTTGGGCTTCACAAGCGGAGTGACCTGGTTTTACGTACCAACGTTGATGGTTGGTATGCATCTAATGAGGGTTTTCGCAAATGAAAAATCCGCTAAATGGCAGTAGTAGTAGGTAGGCGTAAGGTCTAACTGGTATGTGATTGGTGAATTTAGTCATGACATTGGCAGATATGTCAAAATTCACCAATGACATAGCAGTTAGAACTCACTCCTATGTATCGAGTTTAAAAACCGCAAACGCCGCCCTCATTGGTGGAAGAACTGTTGCAGATTTTAGAAAATAAAATGCTTCACTATCACACGATGCGCTTGTGTTTTTTTAACTAAAATAGCAGAACAGATTTCTGAGTGGTTCAACAAACTTTCTTTCCAGTCATGCTTATTTAAACAAACATAAAACTGGGCAAAGTAATTTGTTTGATGCTAACATAGATAGATGAATATTATGTTCGCCTGAGCAGTCACGTGTTTATAAACAGGACAGTAGATGATATCAAATTGACGTGTGATAAATGATGATATCAATCTGATGTCAAAGTGTAAAAAGAAAGTTACTGACTAATAACGTTTTCTTAATGAGACAGGTATTTCCAATAAAAGTGACTTTTTTATAAATAAAGTCTGTGCCTAACATTAAGAAAAAAATTGTAATTTTGTTTTTGTTATTTATGATTCAGGGGAAAGCAAATGCTTGTACGTGGTTTCCTTGGGTAGTAGCTTTATTGTTACTAAGTATGCGTTAAGTGTAGAAACACAGCTATCCGAAAAAATACGATCGAAATTCAACGCCTGCAATGTATTCAAGACACACCATGCCGAAACTACGTCGCGTATAGTAATATTGTATAGAAAATGCATTGCTGCCGTCGCGTTTTTTCCGCCTAGTGCATTATATGACCATATTATATTTCGTTGTAGCATCCTAGGAGATTTAATAATAACGTATAGTATGTTTCCAACGTACTGCATCATCACACGAATTTTAGACATAATAAATAAAAAATTTAATCGTTCTATTGACTACCGCGCCTAGCACTTCAACCTGCCGACAGGGGGCGGGCGATCATTAGTTTTCTGTGTGTTGCATCATCCGCGTGCGCGCCGATTTAAAAACGTAGTTTTATTTAAATTTAAGCAAATTTTGTGTGTTTGTGCTAGTGAAAATGGGGAAAAAGACGAAAACCAAAACAGAGGATAACATCAGTGCAAAAATAAGCTTCTGGAGAAGAAGTTTTCTCGACAAACGTTCACGGATACCCGGCGTTTTTGTTCAAATGAAGGTTTGGACTAATTTGTGTAGAAATACATAAAGTTAAGGTCAGTAAAGTGTTTTTACGTAATAACTTAGGAATCCAGGGATTTTGTTGATGATAGATAATACCACAGCTATCTTCTATATTAACAGGATGGGAGAAATTCCCATATTATTTAAAGGTTATTTCCATTGAGAAATGGCAGTGGTGTACATGATGAACCGACTGGGATTATTGTGCTTAATATCGGCCAAACCAGCCTTGTTACCCAATTTTATTGTCATTAACTGTTCCGGAAAGTTTGTATTTTGAACCACATGAAAAAGTGTTACTTACACCGTCGCATTACTTGTGGCCCATCCTTACACTGGTGGGCGCGAGCAGGCTAGCGTTCACGTGTCAGTCATTAGATACTTAGTGAGACTATATTGGTGCTGCTACATTTGTTGTCTCAAAGTGCCTTGGCACAATATAAATACGGCGTATAAAAATTGGTATAATTTAGACAAGTCAAATAATTTAAATATGTTCTAGGTGCTATTCTGACTGACATAGTATGGCGCAATAACTATATTTATTTTCTTAATATCTGTTATTATATATGAATTTACCTACTATGGTCAGCACATTATTTTTTACAAAATTAATGAGACCTGTACTATGAAGTCAACTCAAATAGAGACATAGATAGACAGTTGTGGTGCACTACACATCTAAATACCAGGTTTCATGTTCAAATACTGTGACAGTGGTTGTAAACACTTTCAATAAGTTAAGTTTAATTATAAATAATGAAATATTATTTTCTGCCAAGTCAAATTTGAATTATTATTTTTAGCGTTTAAGCTTTATTCATTGTACATGACTTTAGAATTGCCAACAGATAAACGTCATAAAACTTATGAAATGGTGGCTGATATGTCTTCTAGAAACTCGGTTAAGGGAATTTGTTTCTTTTTTGGGCACCTTAACCGCAGCTTGTATTGAGGTGTCTTAAGGCTGGATGTAGGCACACTAAACTCCTTGAGAGAGAAATATTAATCCTTGCTACACAAGAAAAGCTACATAGCTAATATGAAAATTAAGCCTTAACAACAGGATAACATGGAGTAATAAAATTGAATTAATTGATAAAGCTATAAGTCCTCGGGCTGCATTTGGAAATATTTTCCTATGCCTCTTTATCAGGGTAGAAAGCTGTTTGTTAAGGAGCAACTATCCACGGAAATTAGTCTTTGTAAGAGAAAAAGAGACATATTAATTTTGTATAATTAAGCAGCCTTTATGGGAATAAAATTCTATTGCAAGTATTTAATTAAATACAAGTTTGCTTTTCTAAGTGGTGGCACGAGATGTCATCCGAAAAGTATTCAATATGTACTTCACTCAAGCTCGACGATGGAACAACATACGTACAACCAGTAGTATTTCCTCAGTGGTAGCACGAGATGTTATCCGGAAATACAAGTTTGCTTTTCTAAGTGGTGGCACGAGATGTCATCCGAAAAGTATTCAATCTGTACTTCACTTGAGTTCGACGATGGAACAACATACGTACGACCAGTAGTATTTCCTCAGTGGTAGCACGAGATGTTATCCGGAAATACAAGTTTGCTTTTCTAAGTGGTGGCACGAGATGTCATCCGAAAAGTATTCAATCTGTACTTCACTTGAGTTCGACGATGGAACAACATACGTACGACCAGTAGTATTTCCTCAGTGGTAGCACGAGATGTTATCCGGAAATACAAGTTTGCTTTTCTAAGTGGTTGCACAAGATGTCATCTGGTAAGTATTCAAAAGTACTTCACTCGAGTTCGACGATGGAACTACATACTACCAGTAGTAATTGATTTCCTCAATGGTAGCACGAGATGTTATCCGGAAATAAAGTATCTAAAAATGGGGATCAAATGATATAATTGTAACCTTTATTTCATAAGTGATGGCACGAGATGTCATCCGGAAATAAAATAAAATCAAATCAAATCAAATATTTTCATTGCGATTGTAGGTACATTATGGTCTTAAAACTAGCTCTCACTTCAGCTACAATTTGCCAATTTGATGGCATGCAATATTATTAGGTCCATCATAAAAAACTTAAAATGTTATACATTTATTAATCAAATACAAATACAAATATTTTTATTTATTCATAAAACAGGTGGGTTTTACATTTCTATGTTGCGATCGAGGATTTATTTAAGTAAATAAATACTTGTGGTAGAATATCCTCCCTTTCCATATTTATTTAACAATATTTGACATGCTTATCGTTATTGGAAAAAATAATTATTTAATTTACTAACAGTAAACAATCAGATTCTTTAACAAAATAACAAATGAAAGTTTTATTATAACTACAATGGATTAACTTTTATAATTTTACATATAAGATAAAATTAAGTTAGAAATTTTTATTTCGTTAAACATTATTGTTATAAATATGAATATTATAATCATGAATCATTTTCAAAATCATATAAATTAAAATCATTGTAATTAATAAACGCAAACAAATGTACATAATGTTAAAAAATTTGCTTTTTTAAGTGGTGGCACGAGATGTCATCCGAAAAGTATTCAAAAGGAGGTAGTTGTACCTACTGATACCTAACATTGATCAATTTTAAAACAGATATGGGCATTATTGGGAAGGAATTTATTGGGAGCAGGTATGCAGGCATAGCCAATCTCACCGTAGACTTAAACCAGAATGATTTTTTGAAGTTGACATTGTATTAGGTAGTATTAAAAAGTATTTAAATAGGTGATTTGAGTATTATCAAACAAGAGAATATTGGATCCACACCATGAAGAGACCATGAATTGTCGCCATCTCTTTTTCCCATCACTGGATAAAAGCTTCATAAATATTGATTGGAGATCAAAGTGTGAAACGGGACAAAAATTTATTTGGAGAAAATTTAGAAGACAATGTCAGATCGATCAAGTTTATTGATACATCTAGCCTGAAAATAAAGAAATTGGCTCCTCAACATCCTTCTGCATATCGCAGATCAACGTCTACAACCTCGCATGGGAACTTGTCAATGCCTCTATATCGAGTGAACTGACCATGCACAAGCACGCGTGTGGCGTGGCCCACTCGTACGCTCGCCACTACCCGCACCAGCTGCGTCGCCGCCGCCAGCTGCATGCTGGGGCCCGTGCAGCCGCCGCTCCTCCCTGCCTCTGCGCCGCCGCCGCCATGTCCGAAGGCCGACAGAGACGCCCTGGAGGTACTTCATGCTGGTCGTATTCAGTATCTTTTGCTAAACTGGCTTAATATTGCCTGTGTCCCACGGGTCTTAGTTAAAGTTATGTAATTTGGAGGTTACTCGAAAACGGTTCAAGAACAGACTTACCTACCGGCTTTAAAAATTATAGGTTTGATGGTATGGAAAACCTTATGAAATTAACAGCAATTGTGTCATGTAGTACAGGGGCAAGTTTTGTTACCTATTTTTTAAATCTGATTCCAAAGAGTATCATTGATTTATTCTAAATTCGAAGCACTATATATTTACTTTACAAAGACATTTTAAACATGAACATTCAAACAGCCAATAAGTTATGTCTCAAGACTCTTAAATGGCAACAATTGCTCTGACTTAGGATTATTAATGAGTGTGTCAGTCGATTTTTAAATAGTGCGTTTAGGGCTAGACCGAATCTACCCAAATATGTAACGCAGATATTGTACTATCTCATATTTGTAAGCTATTTCCTAGGGGATCATTAGACCTGGATGTAATAAACTTATTAAACTGGTTATTAACAGTAACAACATAGTATTTAACAAACCTAGTACTATTATTATTATAGATGACCTCGTTAAAACATCGACGTCCTATAAGGCGAATCAAAAACTGTCCTTTCATATTACACTAATAATAATTCTATTTTTCCAGCGAATGCCTTAAAAAGCAGGTGAGAGGTGCTAGTGCGCAGAAGGTAAGCCGCTGGATAAAGCAAGTGCTGGGAGATAGCGGCACCAAAGTGCGCGGGTCCTGGGGCACAGCCCGCGGCGCGCGGCCACGTCGCCGGCGCCGCGCGCGGGCTTCTCCGCCGGCGTCATCCGGCTGGAGGACCTCCCCTAGTTGTTTGTTGTTGTTGTAACCTTTGGCGGGTCCACGCCAAGCAGGGCATTATCTGACGCAATACTTAAATTACCTTATAATAAGTTCCTATGTGCCTACCTCTAGTATTATGCTGATTAAGAGACTGATATGTATTAGGAAAATGGTTTAAAAGCGATAAACATTGTTAAATTCAGTCGCTTTTATTATTTATTCTGCAATTATTTGATCTGAACATCTACGTTATTATTAAATCTCCTAGGATGCTACAACGAAGTATAATTTATGGTTAATTGAACTTACCTTAAGTGAAGTTCAACCAAAATTATGCGAGTTGTAGCATCCGTAGAGATTTAAGATCCCTACCCTCCCAAGTAACCCCTGTTTTAATATTGTTGCAGAATAAAATGTCAAGGAATACTCTAAAATAAATGATCGCCCGCCCCCTGTCGGCAGGTTGAGGTGCTAGGCGCGGTAGTCAATAGAACGATTAATTTTTTTATTTATTATGTCTAAAATTCGTGTGATGATGCAGTACGTTGGAAACATACTATACGTTATTATTAAATCTCTACGGATGCTACAACTCGCATAATTTTGGTTGAACTTCACTTAAGGTAAGTTCAATTAACCATAAATTATAAGGTATTCATAATTTTGTAACGCAACTTATTTAATCATTCTTTAAATATATTTGTATTTATTTGACAAAAGATTATTCTTGCATTGAATATAAGAAAAAAAACATTGAGATCGCCGCATTTAAAAACATTACATGTGCATGAGAATTGTCAAATTATACGGATTGTTTTTAATACAAATTAAATGAGTGCTCTTTAATAATATCTATATTTGTTTTGATATTTAGTAACTTACAGAACTATATAAAATTATATTTAGAAATTTGTAAAAAATAGGCGTGATTGAAAAAAACAACTTCTTAATTAACAAATAAAATTAAAATAAAATTTAATTTTTGAAAACTTACCCATATTTTCATGAACAGCAACTAGAAGACCGAAGAACAATAAACGATTACACACTTAAACTCAACAGTCACAGTTCAAGAGCGGATTGTGAACCGGGAGAAACTAGATTTTCCTGACGACGTACTTCCACTCGACGAATTTGAATAACTCGACGCAGACGAGGTACTACTATCCTTTCTACTGAGTCCTTTTGTCTTCATACTCGCTCGCGAGTCTTTGAACAGTCTATCGAGGATCTGCCTGATCGTCGAATGTTTCCTATCGAAAGGGTTCGGATACATTATCACGAGTTATCACAAGTGCTCGCTACTCGCTGCCACAGTAAATGCAAGAGTGCCGTCGAACCGGTGCCGACTCGAGTGGGGGCGCTTACAAAATTATAACATTTTAAGGGTCAAGTTCAATAACTCCCATTTGATGTTACTTCAGAGTTACGCGTGAAGAAATGTGTGGTAAGATTTTACCGATCGGACAGTCTTCTGTTGAAAGATTTCAATGCTCTCGTTGGCTAACCTTTGGACGTATTTGCACAATGTTTACTTTTCTTAAATGTTTGAAATCGTGATACGTTTGTAATTTATTCGGTTTTCGGTATATTTGCATCGGAATCTGACAGTTTTGCGAAAATTTGTTTGGGAAGTTTCCTAATAATTTCATCTTATTGTCAACACAATTTGTCAACCAGAAAAAACATGGTAAAAACATTTACTTATGATGCTTCATTATAAGAAATCATTTGGAATAAACATAAAAATACCACACTAATCTTTTTAGATTTTTTGTCTGAATGAAATCACGATAACCCTTTTTAATAATAGAACGAGGTTAACGGCCTATTAATCCTAATTTGTTACTTACGTCTGTAATGTTTCTGAGACTTATTACTCTTTCGATATTTTGAAAAAAATAAAATAGAAATGTATAAATTATATTCTATAAAGTTAGTACTATCATGTTAGGAATCCGTTTCCAAAGTTTATCAACAGTCGCTAATGGCTAGCCTTGTAACAATACTCTAGACACCGGGGCGTGGGACTAATTGTGCAGTTGTGTGACGTATAACACACTATGGCAAAGAAACGCAACCGAACTTCGGCGAGTATTACGACCGCAATTTTTTTTTAAATTTAGGATGATGACACACTGTGCCGAAATTACGTCGCGTTATATTGTAAAGAAAATGAACTTGGTCCGAACTTCGGTCGCGGTTTTTCGCTCAGTGTGCTTTTCTACACTAAGTGCTACCCGTGGCAATAGGTCCTTTTTAATAAAATCCGTAAGTTTGATTTCTGCTTTGGATTAACATATACCACCACATATGAAATCTGCCGCCATAATTACAAAAGGCGATTATAAGAGACGAGTACCTGTCTTTAATGGAGTGGTTTGCCATTACCTTCTCCATTTCACATACTAACTCGTAGTGTATAAGTTTCCTCACGTCGTTCTACTTCACCGTACAACTTCCTCGCGGTGTTCTCCTACACAGCTGGTATGAAATAAAATGCATAGTGAGTTCAAAATATCAAAATGCTCGTATGTTTACCCTAACCAGGGTAAAACTTTTGTTAACGTGCTTGTACAAGCGAATAATGGCATTGCTGGTGCTACTCGTAAACAACAAGTAACTATTAACAATTCGCTTTTGAAACTTCCACCAAGGGATTTACAATGCACGTGATCCAACATTATACTACTTTATGACCAACTACTATGGTTTAGTTTTTAATATGGGTATTATCTATACTAATATATATCTATATCTATACTAATATATAAAGCTGAAGAGTTTGTTTGTTTGTTTGAACGCGCTAATCTCAGGAACTACTGGACCGATTTGAAAAATTATTTTTGTGTTGGATAGTCTATTTGACGAGGAAGGCTTTAGGCTATTGGAAATCGAAAACAACGCGGACGGAGTCGCGGGCGGCCGCTTGTCATGGATGTTATTGAATTTAGAAATTGTACTCGTAGATATTTCTTTGATTTACAAATTAGTCTCAGTTTGTTAAACCGTGCAATGCAAGGCAATAGAAAGTTTGGCGAATCCTGTTTTCTTAAGACATTTCTAACATTTACATTAAGTCCCGTCTTCGCTTACAGTTCTTAAAAATATTCCTCAAGTGATGTTTTGTAACATTTTACAATATTTCCTGGCTTCTTTTTAATATCTCTTATTTAATTATGTGTTTCATTTAAAGGTATACTTACTACGAACTCGTTGTCCTCTTTGACATGACATTCACGTAAGCCATTTAGTACAAAATTGAAAATATACAGGGTGCCTTTTTATTATTCACGATGTTGATGACAAATTCGAAAAATAGAAAATTAAAAATAGCTCCGTACGTGCGTAACGAAATCAATCGATTTGTAATCTACGCACCAATTGGAATTTGGAATATTCCGTTTTAGGACTTTGGATTCCCGTTGTGAAAGCTTTTGATGTATCTATTCAATATAGAAAAAGGAATTTCGGAAATGTTGTAAATGTAAGAAAAGATCGTACCTATAGGTAAATTCTCAGCATCCAGGACATACCTAATACAAAGTGTTTCATCACATTAGAAAGATTTAACGACGATGATAACACTTTGATTTGTTTTAATTAATCTATTACATTAATAATTTAATAAAAAGTCAATTGATTTACTTTTTATTAAATTATTGATTATTAAGAAAGGAACCATATATACGAAAATTCATTTATTATTTACTGCGTTCTGCAGTTCAAAAAACCGACACCACCAAAAGTACGTCACAAGCAAAAGTTTATCTCATACAACGATATCTAACCTCTAAAGTAACTCTTGTGTTTATACAGAGACAGGTTTTCTAAGAATCCTGTCATACCTACTGAATTAGCTGTTTAAATTGCCCTAACGTATTTATAAATGGCTATTTTTCTATGAAATGGATCGAAAGATATTTCAATGTTGTTTAGAGTGCAAAATGTATGTAAGCGATAAAACGTTATTATAAGTGCCTTCTGAATTAATATATTCTTTGCTACACAGAAGTTACTAAGTAATGGTGTGTAGCAAGTAGTGCCAATTTATTATTCTTTATACCATAGAAAGTGACTTAAGTATATTCGTGAGCTACAAATTATACACGTGTTTCTTATAAGATATCATTTTCCGCATACAAAACAATATAATGTGTACTTATTATTCTGAATATTATTCAATATTATAATCAGAATAATTATTAAGAATAATATTCAGAATATCTAATAGGATGAGTTCAACACTTTGTGTTTAATAAAAACATACAAAGTTATAAGTAAGCCACTTTTATGGAAATTAATTATAATTCCCTTCCGGCCTCACGGTGATCCGATCAGATGCGCATTGCACTCCACTCTATACAATGCCCTACATACAGTTGAAGACATGTGTAAATAGAGAAAGATCGTTTGAGACCAAGTGCTGTTTAAGTGCGGTCACGATCCTCATTACTTAGGAATACGACGCAAAACCGGCCACTTTATCGAACATGGCAGCCGATTTTACGATCAGCTAGGTACCCAGGATTTATGTTAGTGCACAAGTGAGTGCGCAAGCACAGGTGTAGGTACTCCCTATTCCCTCACTTCCAAAGTTCCATGGGACAGCAATATGACACGACCGTAGAGGGATCAGGCGCAGGACTAACGGCGTTACAAGCCTTCCGTATCACAGAGGAGCTCGAGATGGAATTTTTCGGTCACCCATCCAATGACTGGCCTCTGCAAAAGTTGCTTAACTTTGCAATAACAGGCCAAGCGCGCTAAACACATCGAGCTCCTTAATGGAAATTTTCTGATATCAATGTATTAAATTAGCAACTTAAGAACTTCATGAAAGGCAGGAAAAAAGTATCACATTACGCTACCGAATCAAAAATAATTTACTCCTACATATAGGTACCTACATTAAATTTAAAGTCATCGTCACTAATTGTAAATCAAAGAAAGAACCTTCAGTTTAAAAATACATCTTTGATTACATTATTAAATCATACTTTGACGTCAACACATTATTTATAGTATTATTGAAATACAAATACAAATAAACACAAGCTCTACAATCTTGCATTTGTTTGTTAAAGATTCATTTGTATAATATCTTCATTAATGTATATTAAATCCTTCCGATTACGATGTTTATTTGAGTTTGTCGTATTTAATTAGACAAGATAACAGTAAGACTTTCTTAATCCTTGTTGAGACTATTCTATGTATTATTTACTTGAATAATTCTAAAATAGCTTTCTAGGAAGGCTCTGTATGATCGACGTATTTTATCTTAGTGTAATTTGAGGGACTTTTTTTGCAATTGTATTGTAATTTTGTTGCAATTGTATGGTGTTAATTATTATTTTAACTATCCCATTGGAAAATAATAATAATAATAACGTACTGATATAAAAAACTTAGAAATTAGAACTAGATCAACGTTAACGAAAAATAAGTATCTTCATCCAAAATCAGCCATTCAACGGATGTATATCAAACGAGCAATGGGAGGAAGAGGACTAATTGATCTAAATATCTTGTTACAAAGCCAGATAAACAGCCTCAGACAATTCTTTTACAGCAAAATGAATAGCAGTCAGATACACAAGAATATTGCAGAAGCAGACAATAATTTTACACCTCTCAACTTAAAATGCACAAACTTACACAGCAAAAGTACAAGTGAAGCAGTTCAGGAAAGACTATTAGCGTGGCGGCAAAAAGAATTGCATGGTAGGCATATTCAGGATCTAGAACAAAATCATATAGATGCTGAGGCTTCAAACAAGTTTTTAAAACTTGGATACTTATTTCCGGAAACGGAGGGATTTTTAATTGCCATACAGGATCAAGTTATCTGCACAAAGAATTACCGAAAATTTATCATCAAAGAGCCCACCGCAAGCGATGACAGATGCAGAAAATGCCAAAAATACCCCGAAACCATCCAACACATTATCAATGCGTGTCCACTCCTAGCCCAACACGATTACACTCACCGTCATAACCAAGTCGCTTACTACATACATCAAAAACTCGCAATCAAGCACAAACTCTTACCACCTAAAACGAAACCATATTATGAATACTCTCCGAAACCTGTTCTTGAGAGTTCCAATCACAAAATATATTTCGATAGAGCAATCCTTACAGACAAAACTATACACTGCAATAGACCTGACATAACATTATTAGACAAAATTAATAAAGTAGCATACATAATTGATATTACTGTACCCAACACACATAATTTGCAAAAGTCGATATCAGAAAAGATTAACAAGTATTCAGAATTAAAGGAAGAAATCATAAGAATATGGAATTTAGAAAAAGTTTTCATAGTACCACTGGTGCTCTCAAGTACAGGAGTAATACCTAAATATTTACTCCAATGTTTAAGCATTCTGGATCTCCCTGAGAGTTCCTACATCACAATGCAGAAAGCGGCAATATTAAACACCTGCCGTATAGTAAGGCGCTTTCTCCAGGAAGAGCCAAGACCCAATAACATGACTGTTTGATAAAATTTTGTACTTGGCCATTGTGCCCGTGCATCATTTTAAATTACCGGCACTTGTGCTGAGATAAAAAAGGAAAACTGATAAATAATAATAATAATAAGCCCCCTAAAATCCTACCTTACGTCCGAGTCGAACACCAGACCACGTAGGGGGCGGACACGTATACAATCGAATCTTATACGGCTAACAAGGCAAAGGTAACCCATTAATATGGAGACTCGTTCAAGAAGAAAACGTTTAGGGCCGCTTCCCGGGGGCGATCGCCGGGGCACACCTGGAGCTGACGCTGGGTGTTTCAGCATGCGAACCGTCAGCGGTGAGGAGTTGAACAGGCGGACTCCCACCGACAAAGATGCTACAGCCGATACCAATAGCGACGATGACAGGCAGACAGAGCGAACAGACAGCCCAGTAGAGCCATATAGCCCTAGTACGGCATCATACACACCCTCTAGAGCATCATCACCATCGATGTCATCGTCGCCTCCCACACGCTTTACACCCTCCATCACTAGTTTCAGTACCGACCCACCTTTACCAGACTTGAATGTTGCGCGGGGGGTAAGTACCTTCTTGCCCGCGTCCACCAAGGCTGGGAAACCAAGAGTTCGCATGTCATGGAGCAAGGAAGTAAACATCTTTATCATGCGAACCTACCTACACATCACTAAATTAGAGACAGATATGACCATATATAGACAACGATTGCATGAGCTTTTTACCCGTCGATACCCAGAAATAAAAGTTACCGAACAACGCGTTTCAGACCAGAGAAGAACAATAATAAGAAATAAGCTTTTATCACAAAGAGAAATAGACGAAATAAAAGAAGAAGTGCGAATACAGCTTGAAGATGAAGAATCAAGACATGGCCCGACACCAGATACTCAAATGCTAACCGACAACAATTCACATACACAAACACACCAATTAGCCCAATCGCAACAAAGCATTAATTCCCAACCTGACAGTCATTCACAAGCATACACACAAAGTACACACACATCTACACAAACAGAGAACATAACCATAATGATAGAAAATGATATTGAGACGTTAGGAGACTTCAATCAAAATAAATTAACAGACACACAAATTCAAGAAATACACGACAAATTTAGAACCGCTCTTACTCAATATTCAGGGATGGATCCAGCAGCGCGCCCAAAATAACCCAAACTCAAATATACCCCAAAACTTACTCATTTAACACATTTATTTAACACAAACATATTAAACCAATATATATCTGAAAACACGCAGCTTTTAGACGTACATACATTGATATATTGCACAGCATTAGTTATATCCGAAGAACTTAATTATAAAATAACAGAATTCACAGGCAGCACAAGAACAAGAAAAACAGACAAACCACCATGGCAACAGAGACTCGAAAGAGATATAGAGAAGCTGCGAGCAGACTGCGGTAGATTAACACAGTATATCAACAATAACAGATCAAACAGAGTGGTTAAAAGAGTTGAAGGAATATTTAAAAATATGGCCATCCACACCAGACATGAAAACAACAATAGAAGACCAGAAGAATTTTTAGATACCTTAAAACAGAAACTCGCCCTTAAAGTCCATAGGCTTAGAAGATACAAAAAGGCACAAGAACGCAAAAATCACAACGCCACGTTCGCTACCAACGAAAAACAATTCTACAGATATTTGAACTCACCACAAACAGACACAACCATCGACACTAACACACAACTACCGACAACAGAACAACTAGAGACATTTTGGTCTAGTATTTGGGAAGAGCAGATACAACACAACGATAACGCCGGTTGGATAGCAGAAGAAGAATTGAAGTGGAGCACGATAGAAGAAATGAATTTTAATGATATTTCTGAATCTGATATAAGATGTATAACAGCAAGACTACATAACTGGAAATCACCTGGAATCGATAAGATACATAATTACTGGTACAAAAAACTAGACTCACTGCACCATATTATCGCCAAAAACTTAACAGACATCATTTTAGGACAACAAAACATGCCTGAATTCATTGCAACTGGAATAACATACATGCTACCAAAATCACAATACTCTACACAACCGTCTCAATACAGACCAATCACGTGCCTTCCCACAATATACAAGATCTTAACTTCAGCAATCACAAGCAAAATCAATAAGCACATAGAACACCACAACATTATAGCAGAAGAACAAAAAGGCTGCAGACGAGGCCACATGGGATGCAAGGAACAATTAGTAATAGACTCAGTAATCCACAAACATGCCACTACAAAAAATAGCAACCTTCACTGTACCTACATTGACTATAAAAAAGCTTTCGATAGTATTCCACACTCATGGTTAATTCAAATATTACGTATTTATAAAATAAACCCAAAAATAATAGAATTCTTACAACAAGTCATGACCCGTTGGAAAACCACACTACAGATAAATCACCGCAGTAATACTATTACAACTCGACAGATATGTATTAGGAAAGGTATCTACCAGGGAGACTCACTGAGCCCCCTCTGGTTCTGCCTTGCACTAAACCCTTTGTCCACTCTTCTCCATAATTGCAAAGTCGGATATCCACTCAAACTCACAACGTCAGATGAAATCACAATCTCACACCTCATATACATGGACGACATTAAACTATACACAAAAACAGAAAAACAAATGAAACAGTTAATAGACACTACATCACAATTCAGCAAAGATATCAACATGAAATTTGGACTAGATAAATGCAAAACACTACACATAGTTAGAGGAAAGATTAAACCAGGAAACTACACAATTAACACTACAGACACAATTACAGCTATGGAATCAACAGATTTATATAAATATTTAGGATATAAGCAGCTCAAAGGTTTGGACCATACAGCTATCAAACAGACCTTGAACACAGAGTACAAACGGAGAATGACCGCACTATGTAAAACACAACTCACTGGAAAACACCTTATCAAAGCACTGAACACTTACGCAATCCCGATACTCACCTACTCTTTCGGAATTATTAAATGGTCCAAAACCGACATACAACAAATAGAAAGAACTACACGCACCACACTCACCAAACATAACAATCTACATCCGAAATCTGCAATTGAAAGACTGACCATCAAACGCCAAAATGGAGGAAGAGGCCTTATAGACGTCCAGCACTTATGGCAAAAAAAACTAAACAGACTGAAAACATTTTTTTACTCCAAAGCTGACACTAGCAACATACATAGAGCAGTAACACTGAATGACAACAACTACACTCCACTCAACTTAAACGCACAGACAGACACACAACTCGACAACACCACTGATCCACAAAAACAAAAGATCGACGACTGGAAGAAGAAAACCCTGCATGGGCGGCACCCACATGACCTAGAACAAACGCATATAGACTCAATAGCATCAAATAAATGGCTTAAAATAGGTAACTTATTCCCGGAGACTGAAGGATTTATCATAGCGATACAAGATCAGATTATCAACACTAAGAACTACAGAAAATACATTATTAAAGACCCTACAGCAATAAACGACAAATGCCGCAAGTGCCACATGCAACCAGAGACCATACAACACATAACAGGGGCTTGCACAACACTCACACAGACAGACTACACTCACAGACATAACCAACTTGCAAACATCATTCACCAAAAACTGGCACTTAAACATAAACTCATACAAGACACAAATACACCTTACTACAAATATACACCACAAATCATCCTAGAAAACACTACACACAAGCTCTACTACGATCGCGCCATACTCACTGACAGAACTATACACTATAACAGACCGGACTTAACACTACAAGACAAAGTAAATAAAATCACCTACCTAATAGATATTGCAGTACCCAACACACACAATTTACAGAAAACAATAGGAGAGAAAATAAGCAAATACACCGAACTGAAAGAAGAAGTCACTAGAATTTGGAAGCAATACAAAGTTTATGTTGTCCCCATAGTCGTCTCGACCACGGGTGTCATACCCACCCACCTGCATCATAGCCTCAAATTACTAGAGCTGAAAGACACGACTTATATCCTACTCCAAAAAGCCGCAATCCTGAATACATGTCGCATAGTTAGAAAGTTCATGCAATTAGAAGATAATGAAATAGCTCCCCAGAACACTACACCTACATAACCACGCACCACACGCTTTATTTACTTGGCCTGGCCCGTAAATATAGCAAAAACTAGCCTATGAGCTAAGAAATAGCAACGCTTACAAAAATAATAATAAATATTTCACAACATCACATACATTGATCTGACACCGTGTTAAGTAGCTAAGGCACTTGTGTTACAGACATCAGAATCAACAGTGGTATTACAAATATACTTAAATAGATACATATAACACCCAGACCAGGACAAACAGACATGTTCATGCACACAAATGTTTGTCCTGTGCGGGGATCGAACCCGCGACCTCTTGCGTAATAGGCAACATCTTGACCATTACACCAAGCGGGTCGTCAAAAAAAAAGGAAAAGTCTATAAATAGTGAAAGCCTTAATTTGTTCTACATTTTATACAATTGGGGTAAAGATGAAACCATTCTGTTCGAAATCCGGCTAGCAACTATGTATTTCCCGTAACATTGAATGACCTTTCAAATTTATCTTAAACAGCATACCATATTATAATAAATAAATAAATGCGATACAGTAATTTGACAGTCCTCATTTTATTTAAAAAAATAACTTACACTAAGCTGTTTGCCGATTGTTACAAGTTAAGTGAAAAAGTGACATTAAGCTAAGATTGACATGTTCGCTGAGAGTGTTAAGTTAAGTGGTTATCTTAATTTCAATGTCAAAATGTGGTCCATCTAATATTATAGTGACTTGATTTTTATACTCGTGATATGGAATGAGCCATTTATGTATGCCATTACAACTGATACAACTCACTGATTTATTAATTTGTTGATAACGATCTTAAAATGATAAAATAAGGGATGCAATATCTCTTGATATCTAAAACACACTTGAATTTGGAATATCTAGAGACATTTACAGTAACCAATAAATAGATAATAAATGTTATCTACTAGCCAAGGAGTCTGGTTAGAATTGCCCATTTACATTTGAATGTTAGTCTAAGTCACGTTATTAGGCCCATTACAAGAATATTTCGACTTTTATTACACTGACCTGACAAATACCCATCTTTACATCTTTTAAAGCTTATTCTACTAGACTAGATAATTAAACAAGCTGACTTATAATTCTGTGAAGATACAAAAATTCTGTGAAGATACAAAAAATGTTAGTGCTCAGGCATATTAAATAAAAAAGGTCACAAAAAACACTTGAAGATCGTTAATACATATCGATGCCTAACGGCCAAAAAGGCCTAAACGCCACTTCACAAACTTTACAGGAGAGAGGATTAAAGACGAAAAATTACGAAAAAAAATCATAAGTCGTTGGGTTTTGCTTCCTAAGATTCCAAATTTTAGGTGTAAATATAAAAGATACTTCTCTTCAAAATGTATTTATTAAAGTATTACAAATCATTCATCTAAGGGTGTTTTTAGTCGCTTATGCTCAAATGGATTTATTTTTTTACAGCAAAAATGTCGTAACTGCATTTACCAAAAAAATTAATGTTAGCCTAAGCGACTTAATTGCATCTGTATTTTTATTAAAATTGCTTAAACGACAATAAGCTAACATAAGAAGTGATTGACGAAAAAGTCTTATTGTTAGCGAAATACTAAATATACAGGGTGTCGCAGATAACCTGTACCAGCGAAAGTCTGCGACCAGGGACACCAATACCCATAGATTGAATCATTTATTTTGAGAAAAAAATGGGATAAGCGCCACAATGCATAGTAATATGTAATAGGGAAAATAATCCTAAGCGCCATATCTTATATTTGAAAATTGCTGCCCGAAAGTTTTAAGCGACATTTTTGTTATTTATTGTTTTCAAGCAAAATTGTCTAAGTAACTTTTTCAAAATATTATATTTCCTAACCACCAGAATGAAAAAAAAACACTAAATATTGGGCGCTTAGGACGTAAAATTAAGGCTTCGAGCCTTAATTTACCAACCGCTTAAGCGACAAAAATAACGCCCTAGAGAGACGAAACCTAGATAGAACGACGCAGAAAAAAAAGGCGATTCCAATGATGTATATAAGTCGATTTCGCAAAAAATGTCGCTTAGGCCATTTTGGCCGTTAGGCATCGATATGTAGATGGCTAATTTATTAGTATAATATTTTACTTATCAGAATAATGAATGATATATCATTATACAAATGATTCTCACCTTCGGTATGTTGTTTCTTTCCAGAAATATTATTATCGAATCCTTAAATTGTTATGAAGTCAAAACGCTACAAGGATGGTTCGATACATTATTTAAATAAAACATACTATAAACAGAATGGTATGCTGGGAGTAAAAATAATATAATAATACAGTTTTATCTTCTACTTCGGAATGTTGTTACTATCCAGAAAACAAAAAAATATCAATGGACATTACGTAATATGATACATTTTTGAGCTCCATTGACGATGGAAACTTTAAATACATTATTCATATGAAAATACATAAAATACAGGTATTTCAACCCGAGAATATTGTCTGTGTCAGTATTATAAAGGCGAGGTCACGGCTTTGTGGTGAAGTGTCCCTTAGGTGGGTGTAGCCTTGCGTATATTGTGTCTTTGCCCTTAGTTTGTGTCTACGTAGGTACTTGGGGTTTACCACTGGGTTGATAAATCTTTTTAGACCTACCTTTATAGGACCTAGGATAAATAAACTTGGCTCAAAATTCGACAGGCATAAAATGGTCAAATTTATATAAGTACCTCCTTCGTTTTTGGGCTCAGTTAAAAAGGAAATATCGTCGGATATTTACTTAGCATGCCTAAATTGCTCTGACTACGAGATAAGTGCCAGTGCTTGTATTAAATTAAACACATGAATATGTGTGTCTAACTTGGCAATCGAACTCACGAATGTTGCCACAAAAGACTTGGTCACTACTTAGTGTGTTATCAAAATCCAAGAATCATCATCATCTTCCAGCGCCCCTCTCGTCTGCATCCTTGGCCATTGCCTCGTAGCCCAAAGTACGCTTCGCCTATAATCCTGAATTGATCAGCCTGGTCATAAAATTAAGTATCAAAATCCAAGAACATAAATTATAATTCTAAGAAAACGAGGAAACCATAAAGGAGTCAATCGTTTTTGTATGGAGAGTTAGGCCCACTTAAAATTTTAGCGTTTACTTACGAAATGGATATCAATTTATTCCTTATAATCTCTAGATTCTAGTGGTAACATTACTTTTTCATATTTTAACCGGAATCGTTAGAAATAAGATGTGAAAAAATATATAAACCTCATAAAGTAATCTGTCATTTTGCTTTCCTGACTTTCAACGCCTGAACCGTAAATACTTACACATAAGGGCGATTTTCCATTATGTTTTTCCTATGTATCTGAAGTAAAAGCAATTTATTATGACTAGTGGCCGCCTGTGACTCTGTCCGCGTGGAATAAGGTTTACGCACGCATAGTCTTAAACTATAGCTTTACATTTTTTAGTTTAAGCCCGCCTCGACTAATGGATAATCCACGCCAAAAATATTTTTTCAATTCGAACCAGCTGTTCCTTATAGTAGCGTGTTCAAACAAACAAACGAACTACAGCTTTTTTATAATTATTATATAGTAACTAATGACAGTTAACAGACGGGAGGTTTCTGACATTTGTATTCAGTTTTTAAATAAAATCAAAATCCGGCAATAGACTAGCACTTGCGTTCCGTTATACGGATTTTTTTGTATTGTTTATTCGAATTATTTTATTTCATTAATTAAATGATTGAAAGTCACTTCCAATCACCGCCTTAGATAAAAATAGGCATGAAAACCGTTCCAAAAGTAATTTGCGTCTCCTTTATGTTCGATTTCAAGTGTTGTATTTTAATTATTTTGATTAAAACCTTTTTACTTTAGTTATCTGTATGTCAGCCATTGTTTACTAATCTTTGGACAGATAGTTCACGGATATAATCAAAATAAGGGTTTTTTATTTTGGTTTACTGACTCCGGTTTCGTTTGAAATTCAATTCAATTGCAAAATTCATAAAAAAACATATACATTTTTTACATACTTCTCTTTCTCTTAAACGTTACCGATTGTTGGTGGGCCCAAAAAAAACTGTCACCTTTATTTATTAAGACACAATCAGTTAGATACAAAACATTAAGTGTCCATCTAATTAGTTCCTGTCCCAGTTTTTTTACTTTGATCTAATAGATGTTTGTTCAAACGACAATCGTCAGTGCATTTAGCTTTTCCTGTCCCAAAAAAATAACATAAAAACCAGTTTAATGATATCAAATTTGTTTGTAAAGGCAATGCGATACTGTATAGTCTTAAAAGACATCGATGAATAATAACTTGCCTTGTATAAATTCTAAAAAGCATCATCATGCCGGAAAATGCAAAGCTTGTGTCGTGGAACAAATTAGTAAATTTTGTTTTGACGACCAGCTAGGTCTAGTAGTCAAGAAGTTGACTTATAGACCAAGAGGTCGTGCGTTTGATCCCCGCACAGGACAAGCATTTGTGTGCATGTACATGTCTGTCCTAGTCTGTGTTTTATACTCGTATAATACATAATATCTACATATGTAAGTAGGTATATTCGTAAAGAATACTCCCCGCACCCTCTTTTAAAGGCCGGCAACACATCAACGATACCTCTGGTGTCGCGGATGTCCATGGGCGGCGGTGGTTGCTTACCATCAGGCGACCCGCTGTCTCGTTTGACGCCTCTGCCATAAAAAAAAGAAACACTGTTTCTTGATATTCTGATATTTGAAGCACAATTACTTAAGGCTACATATTAATTTATGTGATGGTGCGAGATATTTAGTTATTTTCCAAACAATTTGATAATGGTGGTGAGACCTTGACTTTAAAATGTTCAAACGTACTAAGAGACTGCCCGGCACGTTTATGAACATGCTTGTTTTCGAACTGCGTTGAGATTTATTACTTTAGTCGTATTCAAAACTTTATCCTCATTCAAACATGTCCACGTCATAACCCGCATCCGCTTTCACCGGTTTGAATAATTAATAATCTGGTATCCAGTTTACACCGACGTCAGTCAATTGAATCGTGACGAATTAAAAAGTATCTTCTTGATGACGTGAAGGTTTTTAACGGACTTTTTTGTATTACCATTTTCGACCTCTGACATACTTGTCGCTCTGTGTTTAAATAACTATGGATATTTTGAGGTATTATTTCAATATTTATTTCTGTTCATTGCTATACAAACTGAAAATTTTATGTTTACCTTTGTATAAAAAACCGGCCAAGAGCGTGGCGTACACGCCCATGAAAGGGTTCCGTAGCTAAAAGATGGCCCGACCGCTTAAGACACCATTTAGTAAGGGCAACTGCACGTCATAAGTTGGTCGAGTTGTATAAAAATAACTATTTTTGATACAAAGTTCGCTATAGTTTTCGTTGAAAGTACTTACTTGGAGATATACAGGACATTTTTTTCAGAATTATTGTAATAGTATTTCAAAAGTTAAGGGGGGGGGGACGCTCTAATTTTAACTTTGTATTAATATATCTCGAGATTGGGGTATTTGATCCACATGGTTTCAAGGCAAGTTTTATTGTATTTAAAAATACCTTTTTAACGATAC
Source organism: Nomophila noctuella (assembly GCA_958496325.1). Lineage (NCBI taxonomy): Eukaryota > Metazoa > Arthropoda > Insecta > Lepidoptera > Crambidae > Nomophila > Nomophila noctuella. Next base: position 3,296,023 of record OY292488.1, read on the forward strand.
CCCACACGATGGGGTAAGTCGATTTTTTTTTCGAATTTACTTTTCGCTGTATGGAAGGGGGGGGTAAAAATAATTATTTTTCGATTATTTTAAAAACCAATTCTTGAATTATCACTGTACATCTCTCCACCAATTTTTGTGGCAATCGGTTCAGAAACGGCGGAGAACGAGCCAGGAAAGACAGACAGACAGACAGACAGACAGACATGACGAAACTATAAGGGTTCCGTTTTTTGCCATTTGGCTACGGAACCCTAAAAAACAGAGCTGAATTTTTCCCAAACCTCCAGAGTGAGAGGCTTACAGACTTAATTATTTCTTGTAATTCACGTATAGATCCAATATTCACTAGAGATTTTGCTGCTGACGACTTTGAAATTAATTTATTTGAATGCAGACCAATCAGTGCAAACATCACTTAAAGCCAATCACAAGTTGCGTCTTGTCACGTTTCTGTCACACATGGTTAGCTCAATAAGAAACATTAACGAGTAGTTACAAATTGAACGAACGGCCAATTGAGAAAGAATTTATCGTAGTTGGACTTTGGACTCTTAAACTGCAAAGACACAACTCGCAAATGCCTCGTCTAGCGTGTTTATTTCGAGGCACTTTCTGTGTATGTAGTAGTGTGTCTTACCATCAAATGTGATGTATACTAGACACCCATACAATTAGTTAAGTTTGCAGTCGGCGGTAGAGTTTTTATACTTTTTAGGGTTCCGTAGCCAAAATGGCAAAAAACGGAACCCTTATAGATTCGTCATGTCTGTCTGTCTGTCTGTCTGTCTGTCTGTCCGCCAGTCTGTCACAGCCACTTTTTTCCGAAACTATAAGTACTATACCGTTGAAACTTAGTGAGTGGATGTATCCTGTGAACCGCAACAAGGTTTTCACACGAAAATAGAAAAAAAATAAAAAAAGTAGGGGGTCCCCATAGTCAGAACTGAAACTCGAAATATTTTTTTTCATTGAACATATACGTGTGGGGTATCTATGGATAGGTCTTTAAAAATTATATTGAGGTTTCTAAGCTCATTTTTTTCTAAAGTGAATACTTTGCGTGACAGACCCTTCCAAAGTGGAAAAAAGTGTGTCCCCCCCCCCTCTAACTTCTAAAATAAGAGGATGCTGAAATGATTATATAATGTACATTACCATAAAAACTACCAACGAAAATTGGTTCGAACGAAATCTATTCAGTCGTTTTTTTAATACGTCAAAAATAGAATTTGTACGGAACCCTCAGTGCGGGAGTCCGACTTGCACTTGGCCAATTTTTTTTGTGCTAGTCTAAACTGAACATTGGACCCGGATCATCAAGCTAATGGGATTTAAAATGCTCACATCAGATTTAATTCTATTCGATATCTGTGGACCAAATATGAATAAAATCTACTCAAACAGATGCTTTTTGTCCATTCGCTTAGTATATTGTCTCCCTATGTTAAATGGAAATAGAGGTGTCCAGAACTTATCATGGTGGTACCGTTGTGAAGGCGTTGACAACAACACTTTCGTGGTATCCAATCCATGATGTCACCGCCATACGCCCGCAAGTTACCTCTTCACGCTTCGCTTAAAGGAGGTTACTAAGGTTATCTCGGACAGGGATCACACTATACTTTGAAAGATCGAACAAAAACCTGATGCTCGTGACGTACATAATTTGGAAAAACAGGTTCGGAGATTAGCCTACAGCTTTGACAGCAAGCTGAGTGCTTGTTTCTGCAAATTGCTAAACATCCGTTGGGGTTTTTATTGGTAGAGTAGGGTTGCCTGATTACTACCGCCCATGATGATTATGGTGATAAAAATAGGTTTAGGTTAGTATTGACCACTCGAAGTGAAATAGAAGAAGTCATCGCCATGGAAGGTTTTTCTATTGGCTCGATATATTGGCTCCACTCTGCCTGGTTTGCTTTGGTTGCTTTGGTTCACAAAAGAAGAGCCCTGATTGCCTTGACAACAGACGCGGTATCATATCCGTTGGCATATAATATATTTGTCAATTTCATTGTTGATTGGATATTGAAAGTATAGATTTGCAATGAAGCAATTAATTTTATGTCTCATCGCAAGAGTGGCCTCTCGCTAGTTGTGACTCCATCAACTGATGTTTCGATAGGTCGAAAATAAATTGTCGCTTGCTGATCTTTTATTACCAATCGGACAATTTTTATAACCGCCACGTATTATAAAATATTGATTTTGATTTCAATCATAAATTATTCATAACATATAAACTACTGTTACGTAACCGATGCAAATAATTATTCTATGGAAACGAAAATTAAACAGGTTATTTTTGAGACGCATGAAATTAACCTGTTCATTTTTTAAAGCCCTTCAAGCTTGCGTCCGAAGTCTCAAGCAACCAAACAACATATTTGATGGCGTAAATATTTAATAATTATTTTGACTTCAAAAAATTACGGGTAAAGTCACTCAAGTTCAAAAACCCGAAGGTTAATAAAATACATTATAGTGTAATGTTTTTGTTACACAATGTCAAATTAAAAATATAATTGGAAAATAACATTAATATTGGAGTTTATTGTTACTTGTTAAAGTTTCCTCTTAACAGTGACCGTTTAAAGTTATTGGCCTGTCTATAAATCATCTTTTAAACAAATAAACACAAATATCATTGAATGTTGAACAATGATTCAACCAGTAGGTATGAACTTAAATATTTTAACTGTTAATTTTCGTTGTTTTTCCCCAATTACGATTAGTCGAATTTTAGAGGTCTCTACATTAGGAAATAAATATTTAAATATTATAAGTATATAAATCGCTTAAATTGTTATTTACATTTGCGCTTAGCAACATGAATAAAAAAATATTACGTGCGATATGAAATTAATGATCTACTGGTAGTTAATAATTAGCTAGTTAAAAAAAAGTTTGTGATATGATTTTGGCCCATTGGTTATCAACAGCTAGATATTAATGGAAATGGAATTGGTGAAACAGACCCTTTTAATCACGATACTTTGTCAACGTAAATACCGATCATTTGTCATACTCTGGTGATGATTGTGATATTTACGTCAAATAATTGAAAAAGATGGTCATAGCTTTGCTGCGCAAAAAATGGGTCATTAAAATTAATCATTGTTAACGTACAAATCATTTTACCTGCTAACACAGTGAAGTATAGATGCAGTATAGTAATGGCCGTATAAGATAGCTAAGAAGAGTTTAAAACTAGGATTGGAATAATTTGAACTTTTCTATAGTGAAGTCAACTTGGTAATGCCAGAGAGTTTTGTATCGATTGAAGATTTTTTTTTATATGACAGCGGTAGGTGAACACGAGTGTCGCTTGAAGGTAAGTTATAACCGCTGCCCATGCCCAGTGAGCTAACTGCTTTTTAAACATATTATGCCCTCCCCAACTGAGCTCTTGGAACCTTACTCACCAGCAGAATATAGTCGAACAGTTACGATTGAGGCACTTCTCAAAGGATCACTATCCTTCACTATATTTTGACTATTTGTGGTTGTCTGATGTGCATGATGTTCACTGTACCTAATCTACTAACTAAAGTCTTCGGCAAATTAGTCAATGACAGTATTTCAGTTCCTTCTAAAGTAGCTCCACTGTTTCCTATTGCATTGTGCTACCGGTACGACTGGTTCTGATTGCGTATGAGTGTTGGAAATCAGACGATGCGCCGGCCTTGGGGCCAACTAGAATGTTCATTGAATAGTAATGCGTTACAGTTAATAGGTTTCGGAGAGAGTGATAGAAATAATGCAGTGGAAGGTTAATTTTGGCAATTTAATTTTAACCAAATTGTACTTTTTTTGGCGCAGAATAACGTATTTACGCGCCTTAACTGCAGTAAGCGCGACAGATCTATAGCCGTATGGGGCTCGAAACTAAAGACATTCGTCCTACCACTTACAGAACCCCTGCAGTTTCTTTCACACAACCCAGCTTCTTTGAGCCAGCGAACGCCACAATCTGGAGTGTCCTAAGTCCAGTAGTGGACTGCGACAGGCAGATAATTATTGTTTTTTTTTTACAAAGTGTTGTAATTGAGCACAAGGTTCACCCCATGGTGTGAGTAAATGTCGTCGCAAAAGGGAAGCTAGAAGCAGTCATCTACATACATTTTAAATGGACTTCTCGCTTACCGGTTGGCACCTCTACATTAATTAAACTATGAAAACTCATCAACAAAACCACAAGGGTTGCTAATGCTGTTATAACATTTATGAGTATGCTAATCTTTCTCCCGCTTACCCTGATTCATTTTTGCCAGTTTCTGACAGCTTTCCCTATACCCTAATGGATCTTGAGTTTTACTAATCGGTTCCTATTAATCTTATTCATTGTGATTAATATGTGCGCAAAAAATTTTAAAAATATGAGTGTAAATGAAATTGCTAAATAAATAATTCTTTACTTTTATTAATACTTTTAATTTATTAGGTTTTGATCGATTATAGACATTTATACTCACACAGTTTGATATTAATATAATGTTATGTTAAGTTATGAATTAATGATTATGCCATGGTAATTTTCAGATTCATGTAGTTCTTGGTGAAAAACTTACCAAGTTTCAACAGTATAGTACTTATAGTTTCGGAAAAAAGTGTCTGTGACAAACTGGCGGACAGACAGACATGACGAATCTATAAGCTACGGAACCCTGAAAACTTACACAGTACCTTCATTGACCAGAACCCTGGACTTAATTCAAAAAGGTAAAAATAAGAAATATTATGAATTGTAATTTTTGCGACTACATTTAAGGAACCTACCTAATTTGGTTAAGTAACTACTAAAATAGGCAAATGCTCCAATTACCCAAACACAGAAAGGATAAAAAGTGAAACATGAATGCGTGCAAAAAAATAAAGCCAGAAATGAAATTGTTGTTTTATGAAGCCTCGAGGACCTACAAGGCCACACCGTTGTAAATCCTGCAGATTAATTTTAATTTTTCACTCGAAATTTTAAGAACGTTTGTTTTATTTAATTTTTTTCACTCCACTTTTATTATGTTGAAATGTTCTTCTTAGCGATGGCCACGAAATGTCGGGGATCAACGCAAGGTAAGGGCCTTAATGTCATCAATTTAGGGTTTTGGCTCTATCACCACTCTTACCAAATGAGTAGTGGTGATCACAAACTCTAGCTGTGTTCGGGAAAGACGATCCAAATGTCCGTACTGGGAAACGAACCCAGGACCCCGAGGTCACGGCGTACCTAAACCAGTAGACGGACGAGGTGGAGCTTAATCTATACTAACATAATAAAGCTAAAAAGTTTGTATGTTTGTTTTTTGATCGCGCTAATTTCTGGTCTCGTGGTTCGAATAAAAAAAAAATCTGTTGGCTAGTCCATTTATCGAGAAAGGCTTTAAGTTATAATATAGCAATATTTGTGTGTAAAAAAATAATCTGTTGGCTAGTCCATTCATCGAGATAGGCTTTAAGCTATAATATAGCAATATTTGTGCGGTAACCGAAATTCGCAGGGTCGTAGTCGTGGGCGGCAGCTAATCTTTAATTAAATCATAGATTTTAAATCTATTTAATGAATGCGTGAAATTTAATCTTCTTCATTAATTAGTTGTTTTAATTATACCTTCTAATTTAATGCAAATAAAACATTGAAACATGCTTAACAAGGGCCTATCAATCACTAGAAATATAATAACTGACAAAACAGGAATGCTTAATAATACAGCGTAAAATATTAATACAATTATTCTGCGAAGGTATTTAATTAAATTTAATAATTATTAAGGGTTCGTATTTTTAATCGATTTGCATCGGTAGATTAACAACATTTTTAATCACTCTCGGGGTAAAGGTACTCACTGTAAAAACTTCATAATGTTTTTAAGGGGAAAAATAAATCAATGTGTGCCATGTCATATTTCATGTTTGACTTAAAAGTATTGTTCTTATAGACTACTGGGTTTTACCGCGGCTTTGCCTATCAAGATTCCTGTTTTATCCCATGAGATCATTTTATCCTATCAACTAAGTCAGCCCATACCCTGCCTGTATACCAAATTTTATCAAAATCCGTTCGGTCGTTTCAGCGTGATTGACGGACAAACATCCAAACAAACAAACTTTCACATTTATCACATTAGTATGAAGTATAGTTCATTAATACGTAACATATTGCTGTACTTGGGGTCAAACATGTGTTGTGTATAGTCAACCACGATATCATCCATTTGTGTGTCTCGTGTAACATGTTTTCAAATTGTCTTTAAATTCTTATAATTGAATTGCCTGTCGTTTTAATAATTGTGGCATCTACATATTTACAGTCCACACGTGAACAAGACAATTAAAGGCAATTTAAAAGAGATTAACTGTTTCAAGGTAGTGTTTATATCCTTATTTTGTTGTTAGTTGATGACAAACACAACATCTACGTTTAGAAACTAAAGCATCTTTAACAACGCAATTTAGTACAGGCATTAATAGCGACTCGCCCCCGCTTCGCACCCGTGCAACTCAAATTATCACTTTTTCTCCACTGAACCGCATTGAAGTAGCACTTCGTAACTGTTGTGCTATGTTTCTGCTGGTGAGTAAGGTTGCCAGAGCTCAGTTGGGGAGGGTATGGGGTTAAGGCCGGCAACACATCAACGATACCTCCTGGTGTCGCGGATGTCCACGGGCGGCGGTGATTGCTTACCATTAGGGGACCCGCTAGTTCGTTTGCCGGCTCTGACATAAAAAAAAAAAACTCATCATCCTCCTAGCGCTTATCCCATTTCTGTGCGGGGTAACACTTTGACCATGATCCAGGATTTGGCGAGTCTGGTTATTACAGTGAAACGACTACCATCAGACCATCGTAACCCTTAGAGGGGAACCAGACAGATTGAATCATGCTTACAAACATATATCGAACTAAACTAAAGTCAGGAACTATCTGAATGTGCATTCTGATTCCTCATGGTGTTTTCCCTCACCGCCAAGCTAATGGCACAAATCCACACATAGATTTTCGAAAAATCCAAAGGTTTGGGCCGATAATAGATCGTCTTAGTCTTAAAACCTAGCACTTATTATTGTGTAATAGACGCAATATTACAGCAATATTATCGTTACAATATAATGATGAATAGATATTCATCATCATTCAAGATGATATCACGTGAATCCCCATGTAAATAAGTTTTTATTGCTGTTCAATTATTGCGAACTCGAGAAATGATGTAAACGTACAGTCTTAAGCGAGTGTAATAGGGTTTAGATTTGAATGTTTTTGTATACAATTGTCTATTGACTGTACAGTACAATGGCGTTTTCCACTTGACGTCAAACTTGGATTTTGCAGGTAAACACCTTTTAAACAAATCTGTCGTAGGTCTATTTTAAGACTCAAGTTTTGCTAAGCGTTTGATTTCGTAGTCTATTTATAGACGATGTCAGTTAGCACGTGTTAATTAAACGATTCAAAGGTCAGAGTATTATGCGTGATATGAAAAAACAGTTCGATAACATTGCTTAATCGTATGATGATAACCTTTTTAGATGGGGACAAATTTTTGTCGCAAAAGATATTGTAGAGTATTTTACGGTCAATATGACAATCTGTAGAGCAGTTTCATCAGCTTCAGTTATTTGGTAATACGAGTATTTTAATGATCACACTTGCCACTGTTAGTTGCTAACAAACATAGTCTTAGAGATAAAGGATTGAACTAATGTAGGAAGTAATTGCAGGGGATCAAAAATAGCCTGAACGTCCGAGAAAAAGGAAGTTAAGGCCGCGCCTCCAAATAATTGAGATAAGGACCATTTGTTTATGTCGGGACAATACTTAGAATATCTTTATTAATCAGTTTCAAAATTTAAGTTATTCAAAGGCAGGAAACGCATCAGCGACCCTTATACTGTTGTTGATGTCAATGGACGGCGGTGATCATTTACCATCAATCAGGTGACCCTCTTACTCATTTGCCTTTCACTAACATAACAAAAAAAAAGGTGCTACAGAAAGAATAGTACCTACTGGCTGGCACATATTCATTACTGCCAATGTTCAAAAACTGTTTTACCTATAGATACTTCTGAAAGTTCATAATAATAACTGTCTGGTTCTGTACATCACTACATAGTATAAAACAAAGTCGCTTTTTCTGTCATATTGTATGTTGTATGTCCCTATGAACGCTTAAATCTTTAAAAGTACGCAACGGATTTTGATGCGGTTTTTTTTAATAGATAGAGTAACTCATGAGGAAGTTTTTTATGTATAATATCATCCATTAAATAGTGGACAAGTACCACGGGCGAAGCCGGGGCGGGCCGCTAGTTAACTTATAAAAGTGACCTCCTCATAGATTTGTCGAATTCGGATCAAAGGACAAAATGGCAAATGGCTTCGAGGAAATAGCTTATAAAGAGGAAATGTCATGTTGTTTGTTAAAATATATTGTGTCAAAAGTGACAGCTGGCGCTTTCCTTTGACCTTTCCCAAGACAAGTCGCCTAAGTAGAGGCCATGGACAAATAAAATTAATGTATAGAAATACGAAAATATCAATTCTATGTACATATAATTGAGTTTACACGCAGCTAAACCAAATTTATTGCGGTTTATATTTATTTCTGTTATCTTTCCTTAGTACTCGTAGGTATCTCTAGTGCTATGAAACCTTTTTTGTTTATTAAAAGTACAATGCACTCGTAAGTATCATCTACTAGTATTTGTATCCACTCAATAATTTTTATTTGTATAATTGTTTATTAATCTTTCTTTCTTGAAATGTAACTACCATTTACTATAATCAGTATTGCCATATGTACTATTGTCGCTATTTGCGGAATGTAAAGGAAACAGTCAATTTATCATAATATAAACCAGAGTTGCAATGTTTCTACAGTCATAGCTCATTAATTGTGATTTAACTAACATTTCTATGAGGTGGACAAACCCTTTTGGCTTGTCTGATATTGCGTGAATACATACACCAATTGAGATCTGTTATATCAATGAAGTTGTAACAAATGATGCCGATGTCCTTCCGGCATATTAGATTCCGGTCTTCAGTGGCCCCACACGTCGAAATGCAGGTTCTACATCACTCCAATTTTAAGAAGGAGAAATAAAGCACCTATGCAGGCCTTTAATATTGATAATGAAAAGTGCAGTATTAATTGCTGTACTTGTTTTGACCACATTTGGATCACAAGGCCACTTTTGGCCACGTGGTGTGCAGTCACTTAGATAGGATTTTAATTTAAAAAAATAAGGATGTGTCTTCTGACGTAAATGTACACTACACAGTTAAAGTTTATTACTTTCTCGGTGTCATAGTGGATAGTGGGTCAACTTAACACGAGGTTGCAATAAAATTCCTAAGTCGGACTAAAAATATGGACTCAGATTTTCTCTCTTACACTTAGATCTCAGTGACAATACGAAGACAGTGACCTTAGACTTCTGAGGCACGTAAAGCCGTTTCATCTTGCTTCTGACCTCCCTTAGATTGTCAGATAAATGTACCACTTCCCTAGGATAATACGGGAATAGTATGTTGTGTTTGCGCTTTACGATCTCACTTGTGAACTATTTAAAGTGAGCGATGTGTAGTTGTTGAAATTCTGGAGATGAGCTGCTTTAAAGATTCTACTTGTGATAATGCGAATGGAGTGAAGACTGTTTTAACTTTGGAAGAAAAACGGCTCTCTTAGGTAATTAATCGGATATATTCGTGTATGGTCAATTAACTTTGTGATTTTTTATGTTTAAATTGGGTTAGAAGTGATGACCATAATGTGACTAGAAAAAGTCAGAAAAAAACAGGATTTTCTGATTCAAATAAAACTCATTTGTCTACAGTCAGCTTGTAAAAGAGAATTAAGATACTGAGTTAAATGTGATATTTAAGTGTGAAAAGTGTCATTTTAAGTTTTTATAGAAAACAAATTGTAGGCTTTTGGATTAATGATTGTACTGAGTGGAAATCGAATCAAGAAGAAGTAAGATCAGGGTTACACGAGTTCGAAAATATGGACATAGAAAATCCACCAGCTAATTATATCCGTACAATTCCAACTGTTCTCTGTAAATATTTGTCAAACTTATCTTACTTAAATCTAGGTTGAAATAAAACAAATCGTTTAATCAATTAAAATAACGTGTATTTAACGATTCCATCAATTCTCGTCGAATTTTGCCGTACGTTCGGCCGGCCGGCCATTTTCTGACGTCAGTAGAACCTGTTCTGAGTCGCAGCCACTACATCTGAGGACAACAGAATGCGCATAATTAGATGAGATATCCAAACAAAATCACATATTAAGACTATGCAAGGTTAACACATGATGTTTTGTGGTTTGCTCAACTTTGTGAGGTCGTGGGTCGGATTTCCGCAATGTTTTTGATATGGAGGGACTGAACTGTTCCGGCATTTTAGCTAGTATTTGTAATTAAGATTAATACAGATATATTTTATTTATTTATTTATGTGATAAGTAAGTGACCACTGCTGTCCATGGACATCAACAAATGCGCAAGGGGTCGCAGATGCGTTTCCTGCCTCTAAAAACCCCATACCCACCCTAACTGAGTACTGAATATGAGATAAAACAACTATTGTACCCCGATCAGGGCACCGGGAAGTCCAGATAGAAATTGGTTTGTTATTGCATTGCAAATGCCGTGTTCAAACGTAGCCGTTTAGTGAGATGTGAGCAATAACTTTGAGCAAATCTGGGAACGTGAACTTTCACTAGTATATAGATTCAAAAAGTGAAAATATATTGAGTGCACTAGCTTAATGACAGTATTAATAATGAGACGGTATTTAGAAATGAGAGTTGCCTTAATGCCCGTTTGATATTATTCGATCTCAGTATGTTTACATTGTTAATTCAACTGATTCTTATATCCATCTTAACATACGTGCTTAAGTTACTTAATTTGATCATTTTCTATCAGTAGAATGTGATGTTGTAAGTAATAAGTTGAGTATAAATAAAAAATATGTAGATAGATCTATTTGAAGTAAACCACAAAAGAAATTGCACTTTCTGTGTGCCATAAGCACAGATTTCTCCAAGTCTATCAATAACATGAGGTCAGTCCAAATCCTATACATAATATCTTAAAGTATGTATGTACCAACTCTCATTAGAGATTAGAGATTGTAGAGAAAGTTAGACACTTTTAGTTCAGTTCAAGTAGTTCAAATAGTTTTTAAGTTTTTGAAACGTTTATTTTGTATATTAGCGATTGTACTTTTTAAATGCATTTGCAGTAATATCACGGTTTTGTCTTTTCTATAAAAGCGTGCGAATGTTGAATTTATATACAGTAAGCTATAAAGATACCCTTAGTATTTTGTTCTATTATATAAATTAAATAGCCGGAACATCCAAGATTGAAAATCGACTATTATTTTGTATTGTTAGGCTCGACTAAACGATCAAATGAACCAAAATTGACTTAAAGTACTGATTCATTTTCCCTTGTATTTGTGAACAAGGAGATTCAATCAACCCATTTTGGGCTCTCAGTAATAAACAGTTACTAGTAACAATATTAATTTCCCCTAAATTATTGCGGCATAATAGAAATCGAACTCTCTATTGAAGAACTAATCAACGTTTTACTTTGTTCCAAACGTTAATTAAATAAGTATTTAACGGCGCAAAACTAATACGAAATTATTGGCATTGTTGTTACTTAGTGTTTCCTTACATAGAAAAATGTTTGATTAGTTTTTTCTCCGTACCCTTAAGGCTTCGTTGATTTTGATGTCTAAAGCACGTTTTGATTGAAATGTGAAGTTTCGTTAAAATATATTCTTGATAAAATGATAGTTTTTATATGTGATTTGCTAGAAAATTGTTGTTAAGCGAGAAATGACAATTGATAAAAATTGTATAAACAGACAGTGCATACAGAAATCATATCATAATACCTAACTTTACATAATCTGTACATAGTAACAAAAGTTTTACGATAATTTTATATCCGTAATCACTTAATCACTCTAAATCAATAAAACATTGTGTTTCACACTCTTGATAACCAATCTATAATCTTATTGCAATATAACTTATAACCATGTTTCTGATAATATTTCACAGTTAAACATTCGATTGCAAAATGATTCGTTTCTGAAATCTAATGTGATATTGTCGTTCGTACAAGGCCGACCATAAAGTTTTGAAATGCAAAGAAATGCCAAAGAAGTTTGCATTTTAAATAACTTTAATAAACTTTTTTATAATGTTGATGTAATTGCTTATATTTTGAAGCAAACATAATTAACTTGCGAAACATCCAACTCATTATAAAATTCGAGTGTAAATTTAACTTACGCAGGTATATTTATTTTGGGTAATGTTATCAATTTGTTGCCCACGTTTTAAAACTGGCATGCAGTTAATTGAAAGGTTAAATATTAATCTGATATGGATTACTTTAATAACCTATGCAAATTCTGTTACGAAAAAACGATTTTATCAACAAATTATTACCGTCCTATAGTACCTATACTTTGTTTAGTATCCATACCCCTTCATTAAAATAACAAGGCAATGTTGAGTGTTCTTGTTCAAAGCAAATATACTAACTACATATTAAATACCGGAAGGACTAGAACTCTTCGGTTTTTGCTTTACCTAGTTAACCGTACCTAATTTGTTTACAGCTAAGCAAAGTGGTCACTTTTCTGCACTTAAATTATAACCAGACGCTTTTTACTAAAACTTAACGATAAAAAAGTGAAGTAAAACGGTACCAACCTTATTTAAAGTAGCGCACGCCTGGAGATCACTGGTAACCACACACATCACTGAAGTCTTCACCTCTTCCCATTGCAGTTCGGTTTGAACTGCAGCGACGAGAACGACGACGACGATGCAACAGACGACGCACTGCTGTTGTTTGTTTTTGAACTGATCTTCTTCTTGAAGCTGAGTCTCGTCTCGCCGATGAAGCGGTCAAGGGCTTGCCTCAGGGAGGAATGCTTTCTCTCGAACGGGTTTGTGTACATTTTGATTTGTTTTTTGTTTTGTTTGTTACTTATTATTCACGCACGTCCACTCGCGTTGAGTATCGGATAGTTTCTGCCGCCCGCCACGCCTCCCGCTCGCTTATATCAAACGGCTGCGTGTGCGCACGCTCCGAGCTCGGGTCAATAATTTCTTGACCGCGCCGCGCCGTAGCTGTAATGATGCATTGACGTATGTAAGATGTATGCGAGTCAATTCGTTGTTGTTCGCATCCTATTCGGTAATTGATTTATGATTGGCTGTTTATAAGATGGGTTAGGTTTTTGTGCGTACGCATTTTATGAGACAGTTAGAAATGATGCTGTTACTACTTTTACATTGACAGTGCTACTAGATCGTGTGATAGTTCTTCTCAATGACGTAGGGTTTGAACTATTCAATGAGGTACAGCTTCATTCAGATTATTTTTTTAATCTTACTTGTACTTTTATGCTTTCTCAAGCCAAGGTGAGCCAAGTTCAAGATTATGAGCATACGTGTATCATTGTAATCAGATTGAGTTGGGAGGCTTAATTGGTATATATTTTGCTCATAGCAATAAACTGATTTTCAGAAAACTGTAGGCTTATCTGGGACCGTACTTATGTTTATTTAACTGAAATGCCTTTGCCATAGGTATAACTTAATTTAATTTATTATTTCTTTTGAGATAGTGGTTTTATGAAATAAAAGGAAATCTTGACAGGTTGTTGATGTATAATCAGATTTAAAACATCAAGTTGTGTCTGAAAAAAGACAATAATTTAAATTATCAGTTGACGCGATGAAATCTTAGACATTATCTCGTCTTCTGAGCAACTTCTAAGAGCTACCTAAATAAAGTCTTTCAAAGATTTCAACTCTTACAAAGAAGATTATTAATAATTATGTTTTTTTTGTTCACATCATGACGGTTAACAAGGAATTTCTGTTTTTGGTGCGTACGACGCACGTGTTTTGAGAAATATTATTAGATAATTTAATGGGCTTTTACGTCAATACCCATTAATTTGCGATTTAGTTAAGTCATTCTTACATAGCATGTTTTTATATGGTGATACTAATATAAGCAGTAAGAGAATGTTGTTTGTTTACCTCAACCTACATAATGTCTATTAAGACAAGCTTTCCTTAATCTCACGGACAATTAGATACTGCGTATGTTTTGTTTTAATTTGTGGGCTTTTCATCGGGAATGTTCCGAAAATAATAATATTCTTTTATTGTCAGCTTCACAATGTTTTATGTTCTGAACAAAAGCTAACAACACAACATCACATACATTGATCTGACTCCGTGTTAAAAGCTTAAATTTAATTAATTTATTAAAAATATACTTAAAGTCAATACATATGACGCCCAAACCAGGACTAACATTCAGGGTCAATAAATTGTTCATGCACACAAATGTTTGTCCTGTGCGGCGAACCTGTGACTTCTTGGTCTAATAGTCAATTTCTTGACCACTAGACCAAGCGGGTTGGGTTTAAATTGTCTTATAGATTAGGAACTTCGTTATTTGGGTTACAAGTAAAGAACAAGTCAGTAGCACAAGACTATGAGAAGTAATCGTCATCATAATCATCATCAGCCTATCACAGTTCAGTATGAGAAGCAATAACATAAGCTAAAGGTGACCTAGAGTCAAGAATGGCTCTAAGAAGCAGTGTTGCTATGTGGTCAATAAGTCTGGCAGGTTAAAAAAACAGTGACGTGCCAAATGATTTCGTTTCGTTGGAAATCAAATTGTTAATTAGTTCTGTATCTTGATCATGTCTGTAGTTTTTTTATATTATTTTGTAAACTTCTACAACTTGTTATGAACGTCATTAAAACACACACTTGCAAACTTTCAAATTAGTTCTAAATCTCAAAAACTAATCTATCATTGAGTGTCTACACGTCTTGGACTAACCGGTCCAATGCAACCCGGATCTAGCGGTTTCTTTAATGTCTAAAAGTATAGGTTTACTATATTACAAAAAACGCAGTGAAATCTTTTTGTGTTGCATACAAGTAGTGTGAAAAGTACGTTGTGTTATTTTTGGTAAGGAAAGCCCAGTTTTTTTTTTCATGAGGTATTGGTTGTTATGTGTCGAAGATAACGTTACGAAATGTTTTTCTTATTTCTTTATTTTTGTTGAAAAACTCGATCGTAAAAATCTCTCAAATCTTTAAGTTTTTTTTGCATTATTAATGACGACGGCAACTTTAAACATATAGGCTTGTAAAATCTGCAAACTTAATGATCAAAATCACCACGGAGGACTATATAAATTATATGGCAATTCGCATGTAGGTACTTGTATAATCTCATGCATAGTGTCTATATTCCATTCCGCCTCCGCCAGATGGCGTATTAAGCTCGCAACACGCCCCGGGAGAGAACAACAAATACTCTATTTACCTATTGTCACGGATAAACATTCTATCTTAGTACAATCGTGTCACAATACGTTGGCCGGGATAAACTTAGTTACTAACAGCTGTGAAGATCCAATGTCTACGGTTTGCACCATCCCCAAATCTATCAAACAAATCTAGCTGATTGTAAACTTACGAGCATACTTTTATCTGAAAACTTCAAAAAACCCCAAATTGAATACACTTTTATTTGTTAAAAAGGGTTATTATTTAATAAATAATCATTTTTGACCTCTGCAAACCTACTGACTAGTTCAATGAGCTTTAAAGTGCCCGATATGCAAGGAGTAAGGACTCTATTTGATAATATAGGGATATAATATCGGTCGATGGCCGAAGCTCTATAGTCATTAACCTTTATTATTGCAAGCATCATTATATAAAAATTTAATTGGTAAGAGATAAAGGAAATCCTTACTGACGAAACTTTTAGAGATACGTCAGTTTGAACCTACATCCCAAATATTCGACTCGCTTTAACTCAAATTTCGTGTTCGTGTTTCTTTTCGATTACCGAACCGCATCCGTGTTTGTAGACAACAAAAATGTTAAAATATTGATTCACGAAGAAAAAAGTGTGACGTATTAATAGTTTCTTTAAAATAACAAACATCCCATTTTACTGCATAACATGAAAACGTTTTTGAACGTCATCGTTTTTTCCTTTGGAACTTGTTTGCCATACCAGTTTGAATTTAATATGTTCAATCTTTAAGCTCATTATTATCATTAAAGTATGACGCATGGCATCTGTTATTCACAACTTAGACATTCTCTTTAGACCTGAGTGATAAATTAAACCACGTAAGGGTTTGTGATATATGGATAGTGTGACATCATAAGCACTTATTTAAAGTAATTATAGAGTAGTAGTTAACTGTTTGAGTCTCAAAGTACGATTAATCTCGTCATCAATATCGTAGTCCACGGCTAGACGCTTAGTTAAGAAACACACTGAAATGAAAATATTTTATTTATTCAGCAATTCGATTCACATAATAATTTTTTGCACGTCAAAGCTTTTTTCGCCCTATCAGCGCTTTGACGTAAATGGTCTGCTGAGAAAAGACGCTCACTGGAAGAAACCCAGGAGTTATGGCTATTTCTTTGAAAAAAAAATACAGTAAACTATTAAATAAAAAATCAAGTGCGGCCATGTCCATGCATTTTTGTCATTCAAATAATCATCTATTGTATTATAAATATTTTTATACTTAGCCCAATAAAAGTCTTCCCAATTTTATAAAGCCTGAGACTTGGCAAATGAGTCGCATTTTTTCTATACTAAGCAGGCCCCTTCTAAACAAGTTCTCATACTTTTTTTTCTGAGTAGTGTGTGTTTGAATTTTGCAGTTTACAAAAAACTATGTCGATCAACACATTGTTTAGACATGACGTACCTACTTTTGATTGAGCCATGCTTTTTGTTTTGTTTCAATCTAATGTTTTGTTTTGATGTTAAGTATAATGACGTCGTGTTGACGACAACAAACGTCATGTACAATAGTAATGTGGCATCTCGCACTCAGTCACTCGTGAGATTCGACAAATAAGACAAGGAAAATAAGATTATTATTTCTCGCGGAAAATTTCCAATAATAGCAATATTTGGATATGCTGTGATACATCCTAATAAATTCTAGATATATTTAAATAAACCAAACCACACAGTCCAATTTGGCGTGTCTGTTTTGGAGAATTGCGGTAAATGATATAAATAAAATAATATGCGTATTTTTACACTAAATATTTTCCCTCTATCATTTAGAAAGAATAATATTGTCAACATTTTCATGTAGGTGGGTACAATTCAAACTTAACTCGAAACAGCTCTTAGAAACTTGGACCGAAACATCTAAGTTGATAATACCTGGTTGATAATATGTATATACTTTCACCAAATACCCAGAATTATTTAGCAATATTTAATAAACAACATGTCATTATCCACCCTACGTTTTGAGTTTTGTAATTAGATCATTCATTACTAACTTACTCAATACCTAAATATTATGGAAAAACCATTAGACTTGCGGTTTTTAAGTAATTAATTAATGACAATTGCAATTAAGTGTTTACTGTAAACTAGGTGAGTAATATTTTACTTAATCTAAGGTTTACTATTTGTAGCTTTTGTACGTTCTAATCAACTTAAACGTGTCTTTCGATGGGTTTTAGTTCAAGTCCCGCCTGGTAGCATAAATGCGTTTTTCTTGTTAGTGTTACTATCATTAATTTTACAGATCGCACAATTAAAAAAAAAAATTTAACAGACTGCCATCTCATATTAAATAGATTCCTTGAAAAGCTTCAAATCAAAACTGTACAGTCACATACTTGAGGATTGTTAATTTGTTGGTTTCGCGAGAGTTGCAGCCCAAATGTAACTGCGTAGATATAGTTTTGGAGCGGTGCCTACCGCGTAGACTAAGTTTGAAAAAAAAATTGTTCTCATATAAGTGGATTTTGTAATTTTTTTAGATTTAATTCTTAAAACCTAAACCTAAAACCTATTCTAGCGGCAACACTCACAAAACCCTCCAGGTTTTTGATAGATACTATGATGATGTTATTTTCAAATAAGTAGGTTCAGTCCTAAATAAATATAGGCGATTCATAGACACTTAGCAAATGGAAGGACTTTCGCAAAAACAAACCTTAGTCTATCGGTCTGTTTTACTATTTATGTCCATGTTGAAAGATAATATTATTACGGGACGACATTTAGCAGAAGGGTTATTCGCTTTGGGAAAAGGAGTACAAATGCCTATGTTCATCACACAAACATTTACTCCTAGCGATATTCGCCCGATACCCTTGGCTTTGCAGGCGGGCCTTGACCATTAAGCTTAAGACAGGTAGAGCTTAGTGGAACTTCCAATAGAATGAGCCGCTCGTCTAGGGAAGTACCTCCACTATACAGAAGGCCACAGTGAAGTAGGACTTCGTAACTGTTGAGCTATGTTTCTGCTGGTGAGTAAGGTAGCCAGAGCTCAGTTAGGGAGCGTATCGGGTCTTAAAGGCAGGCAACGGATCTGCGACCCTTGTGCGGTTGTCGATGTTCATGGGCAGTGGTGATCACTTATCATCAGGTGACGCTCATGTTCGTTTGCGTTTGCGGCCCTACACTATACTAGGGCCATGGGCCAGTTATGCTCATGATCACCACGCTGGACAGCCGGGTTGTTGACCGCAGCATGGTAAACTTTATAATTATGCGGGAATTGAACTCGTGACCCAAATCAGCCATCGCCAAAGCTGTCGACAAATAAAAATATGGTGCTATCGCGGTCAGCTTTAATCGTGTCGCGACCTCTGTGGCGCATTTCAATTCAGTGGCTGTTGAATGGCTCATTTGCGTTATTCCACATGTACACGTTTGTTTTGAACGTCCGATGGTCTGATCTGATATTTTTGGATCACGTTATCGGGAAGATTTGACGTCAGAGGTTGGATATATTTTTTCAAACTCACGCGTAAGATATGTTTTGTGCAGCAAAACTAAACTCAGGGTTAGGTAATAGAAATAAAAAACAATAATTTTAAAGGTTCTTAAAAATATTTGAAGAATTGTTGTGTCGACAGTCTTCTGGAAACTATTAGAATAGAACAGAAAAATATTTATGAGGCATAAGGTACTTATCCTTAAACTAACGTAATTAAACAAAACTAACTAACACCTAATACCTAAAGGGAGGATCTTTAGGTGGTAACACTTTGTTAAATAAGGCGCTGGGATCTGTATTAGTAGCTGCGTCCGAGAATCAAAACGTTACCCTTCTTCTATACCAATATAAAGATATGGCACTTAGCGGACAAGGAAGAGGAAGTACTCGTAAAATAAAATTGTTGGCTTAATATTTGTCAATTCATTCCGGTAATAAGTAGTGAGAGGATGTCGTTTCATCTCACAAACAAATGTCTAATGTTTGCTCTTCAATTTCCTGTTAGGATCATCTAGGGAACAAAAGATAAAACCCTCTTCATTCATATTTTGACTGTATCTTTCCTCAAAACTCTCCTTAATGTCATCATCATAAATATATTATTTTTTATTTCTATCAAAGACTAGCCTTCCATCGCGGTTTCACCGGCACGTAAGATGTTTTTGAAATATCCCACCCTTCCCTCACATTTTTAGAATCAAAAGTACTCTATGTTCATCATTGAGGTATTACTACTACGTATAAAGGTGACATCACGAACAAAAATTTTCTTACTCGCATTGTGGTCCATGGATCACAAAGTTGCCGTCTATTTTTCATCCTTTGACCAATTTTTTAATAAAAAATGCCGTGTTGTGTTTTTTAAAACATGTACAATCATTGCAAGGCGTGTTATTAAATAGATATAAATACAAAAATATCAATGAATTATCCGCCCCCTTCCCTCCAATTTGACGCAAAATTTTTGTTCGCGATGTCCACTCTATACGCAGTAGTAATACCTCAATGATGTTCACCGAGAAGATTGTAGCCATGCAACAGTGAAACAATATTATTCAAATCGGTCTAGTAGTTTTTGAGTTTATTCGTTACAAACAAAAATACAAATCTTTCCTCTTTATAATATTAGTGTAGAAGTGTAGACTAGCGGCTCCTCCCGGCTTCGCACGGGTACTAAACATGACATTTACGCACATATATCCTTGAAAACGAAATATAGCCTTTAGTACTCGGGGCTAATGTAGCTTTCGAATGGTTAAATAATTTCTAAAATCGGTTTAGTTGTTTTTTAGCATATTCGTGACAACTAAACAAACAAAGTTTTCCTCTCTATAATATGAGTATAGAAGACAAGTTAAAGAACGTCAAACGTTATTTTTTTCTTTGGCACGATTTACTTCATATTTCTTGTTTGTGAAGGGTGTGGCTTAAACAGGTTTTCCTTTG
Organism: Nomophila noctuella; assembly: GCA_958496325.1. NCBI lineage: Eukaryota > Metazoa > Arthropoda > Insecta > Lepidoptera > Crambidae > Nomophila > Nomophila noctuella. The sequence continues at coordinate 3,316,346 of OY292488.1, forward strand.
TGAAAATGTCTAAGCGATTTAATGGAAATACTTTATGGACTATTCATGGAAGTGTTTACAATCAAGTTTCTGATAAAACTCACCATAACAGGTAAAAACTATATTGAAATCTCCTAGATTTCTAGCAAGTCGTTGTTTTAGAAGTATAATCACGATAGCATGGTCGGTAATTTGATGTTTAATTAATACTAACGGCGGCCCGCAACCTCGTCTGCGTGGATTTCGGTATCCCCACACTAAGCCTTATATAAAGAGCTTCTGCAGATGGACTATTCACATGACATATGGCACAAAAAGATTTTTTAATTCGAAGCAGTAGTTCCTGAGATTAACACGTTCAAAATAAATAAAAAATCAAGCTCTTCAGCTTCATTATATTCGCATAGATAAGAGTACCTAAGAGGAGTTTGTATGGAAGATTATTATTTCACCAACCAGTGACGTCGTGGTATTAGCCACAACACAACATACATACTATAAAAAAGTAAAGTATCAGCCTATTAATGTCCCACTGCAGGGCAAAGGCCTCCACTCCATCATTTGAAATCATGTTTTCGTTACAAAGATGGGTATTGGCTTAATCACCACGCTTGCCAAATGCGGGTTGGTGATCACAAACCCGGGCTGTGTTCAGAAAAATTAAAACAAATTTTGCCCGACCTAGGAATCAAACCCAGGACCTCGAGACCACGGCCCGGTACTTAAACCACTGGGCCATCGAGGCGCCACAACATACTATATAATCCTTTATTATTTTGATATTTTTAATTTACTTAATATACGCCTTAGCTCTACGCTTCTGATTATGTGTGACGTGAGTTACTCGGTACATAAATCGTCATACCCATAAACTTCTGCGCACTGATCGGCCTTAGATGAAACATTGTAAACAATTGCTAGACTTGGGAATTCCCGAGATGATGATTACTTAAACTAATTGACGAACGAGGTCAACTATGAACTGGTCAGTCGAGCAAACTATAGTATATTTCAAAAAAGATGATCCCGGTGGCGGATCAAGCTTATTGCCTTGGAATAAAGTTTAATCTATATCTATCTATACTTATAATAAATCTGTAGAGAGATCAATTCTGTACATTAAATATATTTTCAAAATAACTATCAGGGGGTGATTAGTGATCGATACTGATGCCAAAAATGCAATCAGTAAAATTTTTGTCTGTCTGTCTGTCTGTCTGTCTGTCTGTATGTTCCTTATAGAAACAAAAACTACTGAACGGATTTTGACGAAACTTGGTACAATTATTCTTCATACTCCTGGGCATATTATAGGATACTTTTCATCACGCTACAATCAACAGGAGCAGCGTAGTGAAGGGAAATGTGGGGAAAACGGGAGAATTTACTCCATTTGTTAAGCTTCAGTCGCGTGTGCAGCCTTAATGGTTAAAGTCACATAGAAATCATGTATGACGGAAATATTCTATATAAAATAGCCAAAAAAATATCCCCTAACAGCATTTGTCTATCTTTTATGGTTGACTCACAATAACACGTGTAACTCATGATCCAAATTGGTTTGAACGCGCTAAGCTCAGGAACTACTGGTTCGAATGGACAAAATATTTTGTGTTGGATAGTCCACTTACAATTTGTCGAGGTAGGGTTTAAGCTATCTATAGTAACACTGTGTGCGGAAACCGTAACATACGCGGACGGAGTCGCTGTTTCTAATAAAAATAACACTTGTCACTGGGATCATAGTATTCATGGTATCTAAGTTACACCATGACCAAGGCATTCTAAGAAAATAGCACGCCACGTGTACGTAATTGAAATGACTTCTCCGATGTCTATAATGACTTGTTGTTACACAATATTGCGAAGAGATTACCTACTTGTACATACTAATAATTGCTGATACTTGTACATCTCGACCAGTCATCGGATGGGTGACCGAACAATTTCATCTCGATATCCTCCGTGCTTCGGAAGGCACGTTTTGGTCCTGCGCCTGAATTTTCTACGGTCGTGTCAGATTGCTGGCCCACCGAACTATGAGAGTGAAGGAACAAGGAGTGCACCTGTGCTCGCGCACTCACTTGTGCACTATAACATAGGTATCCTGCGTACTTGTCTGGTCGTAAGATCGGCCGCCGTGGTCGAAAACGGCCGGAAGAATATTCTGTTATTGCCATCAACTCACGTGTGTAACACGTTTGTTTGTAATTAGTAAAATGTACAATAACCGCTCTCATAACGTGTCACAACGTCAAAAACTTGTTAAACCACCTTAAGTTAATTAAAAAGTAATTAATAGTACGTATATTGACATTGACATTAACAATAATATTCCGACGCCCACGATTACATCTAGTCGTATATACGAGTATATCCGGAATAAGCTTCCTCTCGCATTCATAACAGAAGTAACCTGACACATAATTCGCTTGGAAATTTACGAACATCGTTGTCCGACCATAATAATAAAATGATGGATTGTTTATCTTATGGCGGTTGTTTGCATCTCTACGGGTAGAAATGATGTCACGAATGTTCTAGACAATAGTTGCATGATGATTATCGTATAGGTAAACCCACCGTCTTTATAAAATATGGTTTAAATAACAGAGTATGAGTGATACAGTGAGAAGTCTCTGTTTATCATTCTTATCAGCCTGTTGAAGTCACTTTTTTTCCGCAGGAGAATACTTTTACGCGCCATAGCCTTCAGGTTAGCCAAACCTGCAGTGTGTGGGGCTCAGAACTTTATATCCCGCTACCCACTAAACTCATGTGGTTTCCTTCGTACCCGGGCAGGGAGAGACCGGCACCCGCCTTGGGAGGCGATTGCCCGATCCATCAACGGATACTGTATGGTCTCTTCTAAGACCAGGCCATAGGACACCCAGGAAACAAGGAGATCCACAGACATGGCTCGGACGAAATCCTCCCCCAGGTAATGGTATGCTATTTGTCACCACACTGGGTGAAATCCAGCGCTGGGAGCTCAGGAAGATGGAACGGTGGATGGATGGTGGACGATAGTAGTTTTTTTTAATGATTTTGTTAGATAGGCTGAAAATTAGTGTGGTGTGTAGTAATTTTCTTTAAAAACCCTCCAAAAAAATATAGCCTCATTGGGTGAGTAATGTTTTGTACTATCTAGTAATATTTATGTTCACCTTTATAGTTAATTAAGTGTTTGGCTAAGTTTTAAAAACAATCTAAAAATACTCAGAGACTGTAAAATGCTTTATGGTGATGGCGATTTGGCACCTAACTGCAAGATAATAAAAATTTCAATATCGCACATGGCCAAAAGTGGCATCGGTGCGTCATCTTGGTAATATGAGGTTGGTTAAAATTAGATATATTGAAATTTATGTTGCGATGGCATAAAAGAGAAGAGTGCGTATACAGAAGTATTGTTAAATTATTACCCAGAGTAGTTTACTGAATTAACCCATTCTGCGTAATATCAAGCGTACCTACTACTTGCACAATATAACATGTCAGACATGTTGGCTAGTAATAACCATTCAAGTTATATTCAAGACCTGAATAGGTAAAACTTCAAAGCTTTATAAGACAGTTTATTGCCACTCAACGGATAGCGTACGTTATTAATATCAGTGTTTTTGAAATAATATAATGATTTTCTACTAGCTTTTACCCTTTGCGGTGTAGTGGTTAGAGCACTTTGCTTGGGAACAATTTCTCTTTGCGTTAGTTTGATAAGGACATTGTAGGTTTGAATCATTTGATTGTTCCACAAAACTGATGATTTCGTGCTTACGAAGGCAACTTGACCCGTTGGTCCCGACTATGACTCAAATGGTCTGGCTTCTCTGGTAAGGGTTACGTAGGTCAGACGGCAGTCGCTCTATTGTAATAACCAAGCGGTTCAATTCAGGATCATAATCGTAGCCAAGGATGCAATTGGGAGAGGCGCTTGGAAGAGGATGACTAGCTTTTTCCCCCTCCTTTATACGGGTGCTAGAAATGTTCAAAGAACAGGATCTTACTACATAATAAAATATGATGTGCATGAGGACATTCTGGACTCAGATGGGATGGGCAGCAACATTCCCCTGTGTTTTATCATTCACAATAGTCTAGCCTGCCCAGAGCGAACGTGGTGAATATTGACTTAAATCTTCGTTAGTGACGCCTTTGCCCAACTCTGGACTGCGACATTTTGATGATAATGATGATGATTAAAGCAATTTACTATTCGTTTGTGATTAGAAAAAAATCTTTACCTTGTTCTTTTTTTCTATAAATATGTTTATAATATCAACAGTTATGAGTGGACTGCAAAGCCAACTTGTACGAGTAACTTTACTGTCATGTAAATTAACTGTGGTAATGGTATGACTGTTAATAAAATACAACGAAGTAAACCCATTCTCTTTAATTTACCCGGTAACCTTCCGGTAATAAACCTAGGTTATGCAGTTAACTTGTTTACTCTAAAAATAAAACATGAACGAACCTTCAGTTATTTTAAGAGAGGAATTTTTATTCTTATGTTGAAACTGAAATGCCTTGAACATCGACCTACCTTTAAAGTGAAGACATTACTTTTATGTTAAAAGACTTGTTCGATATTATAGGCTCGAGATCAGCTGAGCCTTCACTTCATAATATAAATTTCCCGCATAAGTAAAAATGTTATGAGGGTAATCTATACTAATATAATAAAGTTCAAGACATTGTTTGTTTGTTTATTTGAACGTGCTAAACTCTGGAAAATCTGGTATAAAATAGCACAATGTGTATGGAAACCGAAATCCGAGGGGACGAATTCGCGGGCGGCCGCTAGTACTTACGTAATATTGTATACTCATATTGGTCTATAGACATCAAACTCATGAAATGAAACATCATGATGGTATTTTTAGTATTAGATGTTGTTGTCCTATTTATAACAATTTATATTTCTGCGGTCTCGCCCTCAAGCATTAATTATCAAGTAATTCAAGAGATCTCGAGTTGTTTTAATATTTTCTCTTTATATCAATAAAATTGGGGACTACACCTTTTGAACTTTACAAATTGGGGCTTTCAAACTTAAGTAAATATACAGGTGAATCCAAGGCTAGGAATAAAAAATATTTTTTACGTGACGCAAAAATGCCTGTGATTAATTTTGTTCGTCGTTAATTTATGAATTTTGCGGTGACTTTGGCTTGTGGCATTCAATAAAGTGGACTATCACGTTAAAAAACGCACGCGTTTTTATTCGATTTTAGTATCAAAGGGATTCTATTAATTGGATTTTTGCAAGTGATACATGAGTGAAAAGAGCAATTTTACATTCTTTCAATCATTTAATAGGCTTTAACATAATATGTGGATTGTTTATAATATTTGGTCAAATGGGCCATCATAGTAATCACTAACGTAGCCTTGTCATTTTAACCTTACCCTTTAATATAGTTGTTTTTGCTTAATAAGACTAATAAGAATATGGGTTAAAACCGTAGTTGCACATTTTTGAAAATAAGCATCCTTTTGTTTTTCGGACCTCTCCAGGATTGACGAAATAGGATTAGATTACAATATTTTTTGTAAAAGAATAAAATGATATCCAATCAAAAGTAACAAGGGACCATAAAGCTATGAATAGTGGTAAGAAAACTTTACTTTTTGCGTTAGGCTTTGCTGGAGTAAGGAATGTTGCAGGCTTTAGTGAAATTTTTCTTTGATGGATTCACAGCACGTGTTGCTTTCCGTATGCAAAGGGATTCGCGCAGAACTCGGTTGAATGCGACCCAAATTACGCTTTTTAAACTGGCCCAAGAGATTAAAAAGAAAATTCAATTGTTTATACATTTACTGGTTCCTTGTTCACAGTGACTTTTACTGGTGTCTTAACCAAGGGGTCTAATTTCAAGTGTCTTACAAAAGCAAAATGTATGTGTGAAGATTTCAGAAAATATGTTTATCAAAGAGTAAAACATAGTACGGACGATGTTATATAAGATTTAAATAAAATGTTTGTACCATATTAAAAAAAAACTGCATTTGTTACTCTGATAAGTATTTAGGGGAGACCTTTGTCCAGTAATGGGACAAAATTGGTAAATAAAAAAAAATATTAGGAAATATGCTTTAATATCTTCAATGTCGTTTTCGGGTTGTCTCTAGGTATAAAATTCATTTGAAAATAATCATATTTTTTACCTTTTTTAAATCGCTCTTTTCACTGTTGCCTTGCCAGACCCTTTACTGAAAAAAAATCCTTATTCGATTTCCCTTCTTGTGAATCCAATTGCTGAAAGCAAAAGCGATTCAATCAACACGATTTTATTTATGAACTATTTTATAGTTGAGTCCGAACCTAGATTACAATTCAGCAACAATTTTTCTTTGATGGAATTTTCGCATGCAAAATGATTTACGCCGCGGTCCAAATGGTTCTGTGTGAAGGAATTTCATTTCAAATTGCGCTTTTCATGCAAACCCAATAGACGGAATTGGGAAATGCTTGTTTGCACAAAATTATTTTTCCCTCTATAATATTGTGTGACTTGTCTGTGGTCTGAGTTTTTCTCGCATCGGAATGAATGACAATAAAGCAAATATTTATGTTCATCAATATGTAGATATACGTTTGATATGGATAGGATTTAGCCTTACGACTCTTGAAGCATAATAGTGACTGTGACTAACAAATGCAACAATATTGAAATTAAAATAAAATCGGCTCAGGTATTTATATATTGGTTTATTCCGTGCTTGATTTTTAATGTATCTTAAATGTATATTAAATAAATTAATTGGACTAACGCATCAATTGCCTAGCCCCAAACAAAGCTCGAAACCTGTACTATGCATTCTAGAGAACGGATAGACATACTCAAATACTTTTTATCAACATTCATGACTCAAGTGCAAATGCCGATGTTCGTCACACAATTTTTTTTTATTTTATTTTTTTTTTATTATTGCAGTACCATGCATCCATGCATAGTTGGCATAATGTTTCGAATCACTGATTTATCATAATTTTACTCATTAACATGAAATGGACAAACAAAATATTGTTACGCTGACCTCGCTCTTTCATCTCGTTGTGGAATGAACAATATTATTATAATTGATCGCATCCAATGCAGTAATTATCTCTGAATACCGTAGCTAATTATTTACCTGGCCAATTACCATGCTTGAATGGAAATGGTTAGTTAATGTGCATCAACTATGATATGTTGACGCGTTTAAGCTTAATCGTCGATAATTTGCGATCTTGATCTGAATAAATGTCCGGTGACCTATTCTTAGAAGGCTGCTAACAAATTACTTGTGTTGTTGCCAGGATATAAATTATACAATTAGCTTAGTTGATGTTGACTGGGTTAATGATAATTGTAAAGCGAAATAAATTAAATTAGCATTCTGGTATTGATGGGTTTGGTAGCTGATCTTACTTTGTGTGTTTTCTTCTATTTACAAGGGTTTAATAACAGGGGAAAATGTACTGCCCCACACACGGCTGGGAGTCTTTCTAGCTCGCCTTTCTCATACAAGGGACCGACACAATTTCACACATTAATGGGTCTGAATGAAAATGGTGTGAATTTTTATAAACTGAACAGTCTAACTCCCTGAAAATTCTGAAGTTTAGACAATCTGAGAGCTGAGATAACGGTGGTTTAGGAAAAGTGGGGCCGCGATACAATCCTCTCAAATCACTGACATAATTGTTTCATTGTCAAAGGTTTGTTGGCCTAGTGTAATGCAGGAGATGATTGATATCACATAGCAATCCATATTATTCGAGTATTTTGCTGTATCTCCTCATACTCCATCCTCCATATTCCATTTTTCACCATGAAGTGCATGTTTGTAATTACAATTAAACGCAAATGAGCAAATGTGGCGGCACCTATCTACATCGCCACAATGGAGTAGTTCCAATGTACCTCAACAGATGGCGCTGACACGGCAAAGCGATATTTCCATACAAACCTACATCGCGCTAGCAGAGTTTCCGCCGCAACTTAGCATATATACGACTGCACCAGCACAGTGTAGTAAGGACCTTGGTCCCCGAGCTAGATCACCCGCTCGGCAGAAGTACTTTTATCTTTTAGGGAATGGGTGATTTCCCTATACTGGTGACCCCGACGTGATCGGTCCCTATACTGGTGACCCCGCACTTGGACATCAGCGCAGCCTTCGCTCCGGAACACCATTACTCCACCATTAGGTCAACAGCATTCCAGTGATCCACGCAGCACACGCCAGCCGCAGCCAGCCTCATGGGACCTCTCGCAGCCGCTCAAGCAGCTTCCTGGTTCCCGGCCCAGCTCACACACCGGATTGCTCGCCCTCTATCCGAACCGCGGCGGATTCACAGGGTTTCTTCATCCGGCTTCGGAGTTTCTGCCTTCATCCCGACTCACTGAGGACTGACATGGCACATCCTACATCATGCGCTCACAGCAGCGCCCTCTACTGGCAAGCACGCACAGATTGCACGCACTGACGCCTACAATGACCATCGCCCTCCGGTCTTCGGGGGGGAGTCCTGTGGCGGCACCTATCTACATCGCCACAATGGAGTAGTTCCAATGTACCTCAACAGATGGCGCTGACACGGCAAAGCGATATTTCCATACAAACCTACATCGCGCTAGCAGAGTTTCCGCCGCAACTTAGCATATATACGACTGCACCAGCACAGTGTAGTAAAGACCTTGGTCCCCGAGCTAGATCACCCGCTCGGCAGAAGTACTTCTATCTTTTAGGGAATGGGTGATTTCCCTATACTAGTATAGTATCGTATATATGCCAAGTTGCGGCGGAAACTCTGCTAGCGCGATGTAGATTTGTATGGAAATATCGCTTTGTCGTGTCAGCGCCATCTGTTGAGATATTTTTGGAACTACTCCTTTGTGGCGATGTAGATAGGCGTCGCCACAGGACTCCCCCCCGAAGACCGGAGGGCGATGGTCATTGTAGGCGTCAGTGCGTGCAATCTGTGCGTGCTTGCCAGTAGAGGGCGCTGCTGTGAGCGCATGATGTAGGATGTGCCATGTCAGTCCTCGGTGAGTCGGGATGAAGGCAGAAACTCCGAAGCCGTAAGAAGAAACCCTGTAAATCCGCCGCGGTTCGGATAGTGGGCGAGGAATCCGGTGTGTGAGCTGGGCCGGGAACCAGGAAGCTGCTTGAGCGGCTGCGAGAGGTCCCATGAGGCTGGCTGCGGTTGGCGTGTGCTGCGTGGATCACTGGAATGCTGTTGACCTGATGGTGGAGTAATGGTGTTCCGGAGCGAAGGCTGCGCTGATGTCCAAGTGCGGGGTCACCAGTATAGGGACCGATCACGTCGGGGTCACCAGTATAGGGAAATCACCCATTCCCTAAAAGATAGAAGTACTTCTGCCGAGCGGGTGATCTAGCTCGGGGACCAAGGTCCTTACTACACTGTGCTGGTGCAGTCGTATATATGCTAAGTTGCGGCGGAAACTCTGCTAGCGCGATGTAGGTTTGTATGGAAATATCGCTTTGCCGTGTCAGCGCCATCTGTTGAGATATTTTTGGAACTACTCCTTTGTGGCGATGTAGATAGGCGTCGCCACACAAATATACCTCTTGATGTTTATATGTATCACATTTGCAAACAGAATCGGCATAAAATACCTCAACAGCGCCTGACACTTCAATTTAACCGGATCAGCCCTAAAACATCGCGTACTAAGAGAATCGTGACGGCGCAAAATCTTTTCCCCTCGCTTCAACAGGACACATTATATCTGAAGGGCCCTAGCATCAATATGGGAACGGTCTATACGTTACCACCCACGCTTTATAGTCTGTATTTATCGGTTATAAGGGAGAAATAATGGTGTGGATCAAGGTGAGGCCGTTGTACGTGACTGAGATTGTTTTTATTTTTTCACGCAAGGAAAGTGTCTTGCATTCTCCTTGGTGTTGGTCTGGCGACCCTCGAGTGTAGGGTGCCTTTTAAAAGATCTTGAAGTCCCAAAGCAAAACTTAATAGAAGGAGTATCATCATCATCATCATCAGCCTATCGCAGAACACTGCTGGACATTGGCCTCTCCTAGTGCTCTCCACTCAGCCCGATCCACTGCGACTCACATCCAGCTCCTGTCAGATATCTCGCGCAGACCCTCTCTCCACCTGGCCTGAGGGCGTCCTACACTGCGCTTTTTGGGACACTTGCTAAAACGCGGTATCCACTCCAGAACTCGTTTACCCCAACGTTTCACGTTTGAGCCTTATATGGCCAGCCATTGTAGTTTCGAAAGCTAGTAAAGTACCTACTCGGCTTTTGAAAGGCTTGAAAAAGAAAATTGTGTCGAGAAAATTGTGTCGCCAAGGAGGCTGACATGAATTTTTTCAATATAGTATTTATGATATTGGGTGTATGTAAAAATGTAGATTACAAATACAAATGATCAATAATTGATCACATTGTGAACCTTACAGATTTTCCTGATTGCTAAATGAACCATCAAGTACATATAGTGCAGGGTCGCTATCAATCTATAACAACTGCAAGGAAACAGGAAGCGCACAAGTGACTTAATTGTTAATTATATTTGCCATGACCGGTATTTATTGACACAATAAATAATAATAGTACTAATAACAATACAATATTTAATGCGCGTGTCACAAAAGAGATATCGTTATGTCATGACCCCACAAATCATAAGACTACAGTAAACAATTGGATTGATTAAAAACAAATAGATAAATATTTGATAAATTTTTAGTTAATTAGACGATTCTTGAAAGCATGCTTGCTGTGCATGTTATTAGTCACGTATACGTTTTATGTTTTAGACTTATTTAATGAAATAATGGTTGAGATTGGATTATACTTATACTAGCGGCCCGCCCCGGCTTCGCCCTTGGTACTTGTCCACTATTTAATGGATGATATTATACATAAAAACCTTCCTCATGAGTTACTCTATCTATTAAAAAAAACCGCATCAAAATCCGTTGCGTAGTTTTAAAGATTTAAGCGTTCATAGGGACATACAACACACATAGGGACAGAAAAAGCGACTTTGTTTTATACTATGTAGTGATAATAAAGCTAAAGAGTTTTTTTGTTTGAAGGCGCTAATCTCAATAAGCACGGGTCGAATTGAATAAAAGAAATTGTTGGATAGTCCATGTGACATGAATGGCTTTAAGCTAAAGTTCTTACTTTAGCTTAAAGCCGTTCATGTCACATGGATGACTCAGTATAAGCACTCATAGTGCGTAGTACTCATAGTGAGTCTCGGGCAGCCGCTAGTCTGAAGGATAAGCGCGTCATATCCTTGACTGCGTTTTTACTTAAGATCTAAAGAAAATGTTATCCGTAATAATGTCTTCCCGACCGAGTTTCACTTATACCAATAATAACATCCAACTACGCAGAATACAACATTAAAGGGAAAGTGACTGTGCAAGCTTAGGTTCATTTCCTACCCTCTATCCCTTAAATCTTACGATAAGAGATCAGGCGCAGGCCCCAACAGCTTTAAATTGTGGCAAATGGGTAGTGTGCCGACTTCCAGATTCCGGACTTTAACTAAGTTTTCTTACTAAGATTCGTACACAGAAAATGTCAGATTTTTTTTGTGTGACATTGTTTAGACACCATCTTGGCTGCCGTTTAAAGAGGCTGTCTTCGAATCCTTCCTAATCCCACGAATGTTTTTAGCATTAAAGAGTAGTTTGCAAGATCGTGTTGTATGTTTGTAATTCGATTGAGGTCAAACAAGACAGTGCATTAATTGGTTCGGGTAAGCTTCGACAAATACTGTCTAGCTGTAAATATCGCCTGTTTGTGTGTTGTGGACCTTAATAGTCAAAGAAGAACAGGGATAAATATCCCTGCTCTTCTTTTACTATTACGATCCATACATAACTGAAATCAGTTCTGTACCTTAATGTGTAATTTATCTTTACACTTTTTTTTATCTTTACAGATAAATAACACATTTAGGTAACTAAATAATTGATGATGATGTAAACTGGAGTAAAATAGCACTTAATTTTTTTGTGGTTTTACGGATTTGACGCTTCAGGGTAGAAAGCAGGCAACGCCTTTGAAGCTCTTGTCAGTAACATATTGTTGAAAAGATCGGAAAAAAATAAAGCCCTTTGTAACCCGTCGACAAATGCACTGAATTGTAGGTGCTTAATCATAAATCATCGCTATTCCACGAGCTGAGAAATACCGGTTAAAATATCTATTCTTTGTAACTTAATATTACAGACATGAAGCAAAAACACTGCGTCTAATGTCTTCAAAAAAAAAAGGATTGTAAAAAATATCAAAATATTTTTAAATTTATATCCCAAACGACGCAATATTTTGATATATTGAGAACTGTCAGTGAGCCAGCAGAATATTATAAGGTTGACCACCTACAAGATCAGTCACAGGCGACAAGAAATATTTTTATAGTTGTTAACCATAGTTAAATTGAGCAGTAGGTAAAGCAAGTTTCAGCTTAAATTATAATAAAGTATTTTTTCTTCGTATTTATTTATATACAACGTAGGTTATTACGCTAAACTATTTATTAATTAACCTTCCTTTTACTATGTAAAAAGTGGTTGACGAGAAGTCACGGGTCGTTCACGGGAAAAGAAGAAAAGGGAAGCTACTAGATGTATAAAATATAAGTTTTTTTTTAAGATGTGGTAGAGCCATTAGTCTGTTTTTCTGAAGATTAATAAGTGCTTCTATGAAGGCTATTTTTAATAAATAACATTTATATTTGAGTTTGAAACAACCACAAAATAAGACTTCATTATTACTTCAAGTACCTACCTATTTAATTCAGTTAATTTCAGTGAGTACTAAAAATATTAAAATTGTAAAGCTGATAAAAGCCTTCTTTTACTGAAATCTCTTTGTACATTCATGAAGCCGTTTATATCTCGTAATATCAGTAATTTTGGTTAAAATTTTATGTCTATTTTATTACAATGTTTTTAATACAATTTTTAATATGAACTCGGAAATTGTTTTTCCGTATTTGGACTTAGGCCTTATACTCGCACGCAAAAGGTAAAACCTTCATGAATTTAAACTCCCTTTTTAATAAATAGCGAGATCGCAGGTCGTGCCTATTTTGAATATCTCTCGTCTTGTGTTTTCAGGTGTTCCTGAAATGTTTGCTTTGGCCAAAATATGGGTACAAAGTAAGCAAAACAAAATTGTAATGCGTAACAACCAACTGATCAAGGTTGCTTATATGCACGTGCAGCTAATATTTATGCTTGTGTCGTAAAAAATGAGTTTTCCTATGTTAATGCTTTTTTTGTTAAATGGTCAAGGGCTATGTAACACTTGACTGGGAGAACCGATTATGGTGTGCTTTTTGGTCAAAGCGGAAAAGTTGTTACTGATCTTGAGATTGAGTGCCCACTTGATCAATAATCTTGTCTATCGATTTTGACTCTTTTATGTACTTTTATACGTAAAATTAAGAAGAATCGGAATGGGAAATACATATATTACACACAGGAGAATAGGTTATTTCTTTAAGATAGTACTTTCTTAAACTGTACTATACTCTTCCCAGGACAAACAGTTTCGGCGGCTACAAAATGTCAACTCGTTACTCTAGTGGATTGAGAACCCTCGGGAACGATTTGCCTCGAACAGTGATTTCAATCCTGAACGATTTAGTCAGTTCATCGCCCTTTGCATACATTTTAAAGGACTCGATACCTTGACAGGTTTTCGGTTAAGTGAGTTTGAAAACCTTTCTTCTCGTCGTGGTATTTTAGCATAAACTGACGTAGATTTTTAGAATGAGTCATCTTATGGGTTCGCCACTCGTGTATAAATTAGAAAAACTTTAAGGATTCCTTTTTTATTAAGTGACAGTTTATACGAGTATGTTTTTTCCGTAAACAAAGTTATGTCTTGAGGGTATAATAGAAATTAATCAAAAACACAAAAAAGAAACAAAGAAAAAAAGTTATGCTGTACTATGGATGCTAGGAGACGGATAGACATTATTTAAATGCTTTGTATTAACAAATATACAAAGAAATGAAAAGTTATTTATAAAGATTTTCAACATTACCCATAATAAATTTAACAACACAATGAAAACTGTCAGAGTCATTGTCCGTTACTAAGTCTCGTCAGATTGATGTTCTATAAATAAACAATACAAGCAATACCTATCAGAAAATAAATTGAAAGTATTAACTGTGTTTGCGCACTTTTGAACACAGAATAAGTTCGTTATCATCATAGTTCAAGTTATCGTCCGAACTTGAGAAGGAAATAGTTTATTTTAAAATTGAATTGCGTTGTTTGATCTTTTAAAATATCTATTTAAGAATGTTCTTCTAGTCGTTTCTAGGCGCTTCTGATAAGCTGTGTTAAATAAAACGGAGTGTTCTAGTGAGCCTTGACCTATTTTACTATCAGTAATGATTTAATTTATTAGTAATTGTAGTCCATAATCACTACTTATTCAGATTAATAATTTTAGTAATAAGACGTATGTTTATAGTTATCTTATATTATGGTCATCATCATCATCCTAGCGCTTGTCCCGGTCGCATCCTCGGCCATTGCCTTGGAGTCCAGGGTCCGCTTTCCTACTCCTTCTCCTCCACTTCGCACGATCTTCGGCATCCTGTGCAGTCAGGCCATTGGCACGCATGTCATCGTTTACGCCGTCAAGCCAGCACTTCTTGGGCCTACCCCTTCTTCCGGGACCAGGCGGTGGCAACATGGCGAGACATTTGTTTCCCACTTAACTGGCCGGTTTCCGTAAAACATGGCCGTACCAACGTAGGCGACACTCCTGCAGTTTATCTGCAATATCACGGACATGATGGCTACCCTGAATGCGTGAGTTCTTAACGCGATCTTTCCGCGTCACTCCACACATCCAGCGCAGCATCTTCATCTCCGTGACTCGCAGCATCTGCTTGTGTCGCTCAAGTACAGGCCACGTTTCACTGCCGTACAAGAGGACAGGTCTAATGATGGTCTTATAGACCTGCCCCTTCAGCTTAACCGGCATTTTGGGGTCACAAATCACACCAGTCACCTCACGCCATTTCGCCCAGGCTGCTGCAATGCGGGCCTTGACGTCGCAATCAACATCTCCAGATATTATGGTATATGACGTTATCTCTAGTAGAAATATTTATTGAAAATCCTTATCTTACGTACAAACGAAAACAAACCAATACATTATATACTTAAATTATCTCTTTTTTGTAGAAAAAAATAATTAAATTAGCTATACTTCCTTACTTATTATATTAATATAATAAATCTGAATAGTTCGTTTGTTTTTTTTAACACGCTAATCTCAGGAACTACTGGTTCGAATCGATGAGTTTTATTTTGTTGGATAGTCCATTAATCGAAATAGGCATTTGGCTATAATATAACACTATGTCTGCGGCAACCGAAATACTCATGGACGGAGTCGCGGGCGGCCGCTAGTTAGTGAATTATGTGTCAGCATCCCCATACCACTTTTTGCGGATTTGTATAAGACCTTTTTTTAGATATTTTTATTTCTCATAGATATATTTCCATTTATGTTCTTTTTAATTGTCAGTGAAAATAAAAGATCTTCAAGCAGTTCCATTTTTTTCTATTTAAATATTTTTATTTATCACACCATTACTCACTAAGCTCCTGCGGCAACCGGGCCACGTGGAAAATACCGGTGCTCTTTGTGTTGGCGAAAGTCCGACTCGTTCGTTCATCTTCGGATGTGTGTTATGAGACCTAATAGTCGCCTCGTGTAAGGCACAGGGCATTGCCTTTCATTTGTCTACGTCCAGCTTAAGACTGGAACAACCTAATAATGATAATGACTGGTTTTTTTTCTGTATTTCACCTGTTATGAGCTGACAGATTTCTTACATCGGGTGAGTGGTCTTCTCATCCCGTTATGTTAGTATATAAAAAATAGATACATGATCATCATACTCATACTAATATTATAAATGTGAAAGTTTGTTTGTTTGCACATTTGTCCATCGATTAGGCTGAAACAACTGAATGGATTTTGATGAAATTTGGTACACAGTTAGTGTATGGGCCGACTTAGGTGATAGGACACTTTTCATCCCGATTAAGCTCCCATAAAAAAACAGGAATCTTGATAATCCGGGCAGGCCCGCGGGTAAAAACTTGGGTTTTAATATAACAGTAAGTATATGAGAACGTACGTCATACCACAGGGCAAAGACCTCTAAACATACCAACGTATACAAAAAAGACATGAGAATAATTTTTGTAACTAAAAGATTTAAACCGTTTTTTTTATTAAAATAAGTTATGTGCTTTTAAAATGTAAACATCAGATGCACTGAAAATTAAAAAAAAAACTGTGTTTACGAGTACCATCATTTAAGTTATCCTGAATATGAGACTAAACTAACACGAAAATCTAATTTAACTTAGGAACTCAACGCTCAAAGTTTAATTCTATACAACGAAAATTCAATATAGAGTTATTTTTGGAAACAACAACTAACTGGCTGCTTATATTGATAGCGATGCATACTCCTGTATCTGTATGTTATATGAATAACAAAAGGTTACTGAACTCCAAATATATTCCCGATAGATACCCTTCAATTTCGTTTGACGTTTAGTTTGATTACTTTACATTAATCTTAAACAGAGAGTTTGCATCTAAACACATCAAATTGTTACAAATTGCTTGGTATTCCTCTGTGGTTAGTAACAGATTTCTACCATACGAGTTTTAAGAAATCTGCAGTGGTTATATCGTGCATTTTTGGTTGGGTAGTTTATTGAATCATTCTGTGATTAAAAACAGTGATATTATTTTTTGTATTTATTATCTTACCTTCGAGGGTATGGTAATGCAATAAAAACACTTATCTCGGAATGAAATTACCGCTTATATACTTATTACTTTGAGAGTGTAATTTTTATGTCGCTTTATGAAAAAATTAAAAAAAAATATTGAATCGAGTTTGAGTTTATTATTCAGTTTTGGGTTTAAAGATTCTTTATTTCTCAATTAAAACAGATTGTCACTTACTTAAGAACAGAATGTACAATTTGGTTTATTTATGCTATAACTGTCGTTCGCACCGATCAATATTATGAAAAGCATTATCTCAGAATGTTGTCCGCTTGACAAAGAACAGTACTTATGTAAAACTTAAACATGTGATGTACATGTTATATATATATGAGTGCGGCTCATTCAACGAATTCCACAATATATTGTAAGTACAAGTTTCTTTTTGAATGCGTTAAGCGAGTCAATGCTTTTTATAGATGACGGTAGTTTGTTAAACATCTGTTTTACCAATAACATACTTAGTTCTAGTCTAAATTAATCTATTTTAAGACATAGAAATATATTTGTAGTAAGTTGGTTTCTGCGTCATTACTACAAGAATAATAGAAGTGTAAAACAGTAGGCGAAGTTAATTGTAACTGGAGGAAATACAAAAGAGAACAGCCGGAGGTTATCGTTTATTGATTATAACATGTATTTATTTTTTTGTTTTAGATGTAATCAATCTAGCTATAAGGGTCACCCACCCGATGGTAAGAGATCACCGCTGCCCGTAGCCATCAACAACTTCACATGGGCTACAGAAGCATTGCCTGCCTTTGAAAACCCGAGCTCTTCACAATAATTATACACATTGCAAAGCTTAATTATAAGGCTCTAAAGAACAGAAATTATCGCGTTACCAAATAATAAGATTAACATAAACGTCTTTCTTTAAGAGACCCAATTATCTATGTCTTTAAAGCCCTCATTGTTTTCTTACAAAGTTAAAGCCAATTTTGAGTTTTCTTTGAAACCGTCTCTTTTGAGATTTCACACCAATTAACGACCATCGATTAATCAAAAGCAGGCTTTATTAAATTAATTGTCATCGATCATTTAGACAATGCGAGGCTCGTGCCGTTGATTAAGAGAATGCTTTTAAAAGTTTATTGGACTTTCATTAAACTTCCGGCTTTGGTTCTGTCAGATTTTGATGGCTGTCCGGACAGTTTTAATTTGTACCTGTAGTAGATTTAAGCTGAATGTTTTCTTAATCCACGCTAATTACGAATTTTGGACGTGTTTAGATTTTTTTTTTATGTAGATAGATACTTTGATCATCCACCATGAGTTACATAACTAGATTTTTTATTAAAAGGAAATTGTAACCGTATGAAAACTAATAACCGCATGTAAAATAAGAAATATATTATGCAGCTATTTTAAGCAGTTTAGAAATTCGCGAAAATGAATGCCGATAAACAAACAAAACAAAACACTCGTATAACGTTAAATCAATATAATAGAAATGTAATGTTAGGTTCATTACAAACTAAATTATAGTTGTTTTCCTCCACGTCTATTTCGAGTTTATTTAATCAGTTTACTTATTATTGGGAATTCAATGGGCATTGGGAAAACCCATCGTTGTGGAATGTAATATTCAGTCTAGCATTTATTGAAATACATCCCTATTGAATTTATACGCATTATCAGGAAACATGTTGATGTATAATAAACTAGCGGCCGCGCGCGACTTCGTCCCCATGGGTTTTGATTTCCGCGCACGACGTGTTATTGTATCGTAGCATAAAGCCTTCAATGACATGGTATAACACGAAAGAAAAAATCAGTTTGAACTTGTAGTTTTTCAGATAAGTGCGTTCAAATAAACAAAACAAACAAACTTCTTCTTTGTAATAATTAATATTTTGCAGTACTCGACACAAATTCGAATGAATGTAATTCTATGTGCTTCACATGAAACCAAATCCAATCTACGCACTAATCATGTTAGAGTGATGTTTTTTTTTTATCTGGGCGATCCTTATTGTATGTACTTCTTTACCTATTTACAATCGATCCACCCCGGCTTGGCACGGGTGCTACTAAATTTATTAGTATTTGCTCTAGTATATTATGCAAAACTATACATTTAAAACTTCATTTTGAATGTCTCTATCTCATAAAAAACCTGCATGGAAATCGGTTCATTAGTTTTAAAGTTTTAGGCATACATAGGGTAGACTGAAGTGATTCAGATTATCGTTTATCTGATTTTATTATTTCTATACATGCGTACTAAGTGTTGTATCTAAATCTGTAAATAAATCATTACTCATTATTGTGTTAATTATTGATGGATTACGCAAATAAAATGTAACGAGAAAGTAAAGGAAAATAACACATATAATGCACGCGTGCTATGTACATTACATACAACACAATTATACTACGTTATTATTTCCCATCTTATTGATAAATATCATTTCAAAATTTATAATTTTTTCATTGCATGTTTTTGCGATGTGGTAATACAAATATTCTTAAAAAGATACATGTAACACCCCGACCAGGACAAATATACTACATGTTCAATTGTCCATGCACACAAATATTTGTCCTATGCGAAGATCCAACCCGCGACCTCTTGGTCTATTCAAATACTTGACCATCACACTAAGCGGGCTGTCAAAAACATATTGTCCAACATAATATGTTCACAGACCTGTCCGGTGTCCGCCTAGCAGGATGAATATTCAAATCCCCACCATTTGAGGGAGAACTGCTTCTAGTAGAGGACTGCAAAATGCTGATAAAGAAGTTGATTGCTTTTATTTTATTCTGATTCATTAACATGAATCATTAATGTTCCCGCATTGAAATCACTGCTATCTTGATTTACTATTTACTCAATACACACTGTCGATTTTATCAGCAGACCTTAATAAGGATATATTATGTACTAGCGGCCCGTCACGCGGTTTCACCCGCGTCCCGGGGGAACTACTTCCCGTACCGGGATAAAATATATCCTATGTTACTCTGGGTGAATGTAGCTTTCCAACAGTGAAAGAATTTTTCAAATCTGCCAAGTAGTTTCGGAGCCTATTCAATTCATACAAACAAACAAACAAAAAATCAAACCTTTCCTCTTTATAATATTATAGTATAGACTTATCGACTCATTTTTATGCCTAAGATGCATTCGCATTAACGTCGTAGAACAAAGTCTAGAATACAAATAACTAACACTTATCAGTGTTGAAAGAATAATAATACTCACCTATACCAACGATCAATTCGGAATCAAATTATTCATTGCATTACAAAATTGTTTTGCATGCAAGAATGATTTTTCAATGCCTACATACATCATTATATACCAGACTAGCGGGCGCCCGCGACTTCGTACGCGTGGATTTTGGTTTCTTTATCACCTATTTTTCCCGTTAGGGGTGGATTTTTCAAATAATCTTTAAAAGGGGATGCCTACGTTATATTATCTTTATGAATGCAAAGTCTCAGCCCGATCGGTTAAAAAATGACAAAGTTTCATACTAAAGTGAATCCCCTATTTTACCCCCTTGGGGGCTAGATTTATTAATATTATTGCTTAGGCAATGCCTACGTCATAGTAGCTTTATGTATGCAAAATATCAGCCCGATAGGTTTAAAATTGACAAAGCTTCATTCTACCGTTCATCCCCTATTTTACCCCCTTGGGGGTTGAATTAATCAAAATCCTTTCTTAGCGGATGCCTACGTCATAACATCTACCTGCATACCAAATTTCAGCCCGATCCGTCCAGTGGTTTGGGCTGTGCGTTGATAGATCACTATGTCAGTCAGTCAGTCACCTTTGAGTTTTATAGATATAGATTCATGATTGTTAACTTTTGGACAAAGCAAAATATTAATGTGCGAGTATATTGGTGATGATTTGTAAACTACAAATTCATTAGTGTGTGTGCCCTTGCCTTTAGGTAGGCTATTGATAAATAACATGCCTATTATTGCCTAAACCCTGGAGAATAGGGGAGTCACCCATTCTCAATTCTTATCTTTCGATGGGTACAAATACAGCGGAATCTGGATTTGCTACTCAGTGGTCACAATATTGCTCTTAGAATAGGATTAGACAAGTGTTCATTTGCCAATCTAATCAAAATCATAGATAAAATGAAGGTTTCGGTGGTTTCATTATTGGTCCTGTTTGTGGTTGAAGGTACGTACTCGTATACTATTGGAGGTACATACATAAATATTTTCTTTTAGCTCAGGGACTCGATTCTCGTGCATTGCATTTTTTTTAATATGTTCATGTTGTTACTCGTGTGTCCATTTTAAATTATAATCATTTTTTCTTTACATTTAAAATGAAATGAAGAAGCGTTGCTACTGATATCTGCAAATTGGTATCTCAGAGTTAGTTAAAGCATTGTGATGTTGCTGCCAAACGTAGGTTTCTTCAAAGAAGCATAATTCCTATATCCCAGGTTATCTTGCAATTTGCATAAAGTGTCTTTGAATATATATCTGGCATGTATTTTTATTATACTTTTATTTTCCCAGGTCTCTGTATCCCAATAGAAACTATGGAGGAATGGAGTGGGGAAAACAGTCGACGGACCGAAGTGCTGCCTAATCCAGTGTCGCTAGTTGTCATTCAACATACAGTCAGCCCACAGTGCTACACTGATGATACTTGTGTGCGAGCTGCGCGTAGTATACGATCCTACCATATTAACCATTTGGGACTAACTGATATTGGTTACAAGTAAGAGCAAACTTTGACTAAACACCTTTTATGAAAACCCGCTGTAGAAAATCAAACAACTACACACCTTTTATGAAAAGTGGCTGTAAAAAAAGAGATATTTCTTGCTTTTGCTCATCAAAAAGTAAAGTAAAGTAAAGTATCAGCCTTTTAATGTCCCACTGCAGGGCAAAGGCCTCCTTCAATTGAAATCAATTTTCTTAACAACGATGGGTTCCAATCCAACCAACAAATATTCATAAAAAGGCTTCAACACATATCCGTCCGATAAGAAAAGTCCGGTTTTTGTGATGCATTTTATCATTAAATACCCATCGAATTGTTCGATTAGTTTAATATTTTTTGTATAAATACTATAGACGTATTAACTTATTTTCTATATCTCGTTGTTTTTGATACCCATGGGAAGAGTAATTGTACTGTATGAGTAAGGTTAATGTATGTTCATTTCATTTACAGCTTCTTGATTGGAGGGAACGGCAAAGTTTACGAAGGAGCAGGTTGGAACCTCGTCGGGGCACATACCAAGGGCTACAATACACGATCTCTTGGGACCGCGTTCATTGGAGACTTTAGAAGTAAGTGTAATATAAAATTGTATTAGCAAAACCACACTGATAAATAAAGATTACGTAGCATAAACCAACAACAGGAAAAAATCGTCGGATCAAGTCTTGGTGGCGTAATTAATGGTTAGTGCACTCGCCCAGATTGCGAGGATACGGGTCCGAATCTGATCCGATACCTGAAACAAAAAATAAAATACAGTGTAAAACAACTTTGCTTCATACTCTGTATTAAGTTTACTTTAATTAGGTTTTTGCGGTGTCGCGTGCCATATAGCCGCGGAATTTAGTCATTAGCATGCTCTTTACACACGTTGTACTTTATCCCTTTTAACCAATATATTGTTTACTAAGAGGAGAGGCCTATGTCCAGCAGTGGTCTGCGACAGGCTGTTGATAATGATGATGATGATTTTTTGTTTTTCTTAGAAAAATTGCCAACTCCAGAAGCTTTGCAAGCAGCTCAAGATCTCCTGAACTACGGATTGGACAATGGCCACCTAGTTAAGGACTACAAACTTGTAGGTCATCGGCAACTGACTAAGACGGTCAGCCCAGGAGACGCACTACAAGCTGTCATAGAAGGCTGGCCGAATTGGACTCGCACGTTATAAGGAAATGTAGAAAATAAATAGTTAATTTTGTATGAGTGAATGAAAACACTAGGGTAAAATTACGCAACCTTAGTACGCCGCCAATGCATTTTCTATTCAAAAATATCGCCGTTATATCGGCATAGTGACCCATCCATTTTTAAAATACATTGCAGGCGTGGTCACGCTGAAATTCGGTCGCGTTTTTTCCGCTTAGTATGTTTCTATACTTATTCTTAGCTTATTGTTATTGTTGCTTTTGTTAATAAGTAAGATTTTATAGATGTAAAAATATTTATTTGAAAAAAAACAGTGTAGTATATTAGTTGATATTTTAAGTGTTATTATTAACAATAAAGTGCATTCATAATTCCAGAAAAAAAAGTAAATAGTCAGACTTTAGAAATTAAAAATTAATTTCTGTCTTTAACCTACGAGTTGGTACATATTTTTTAACAATCGTGTTCAACCCATGCGGAATTCATTACCACAAAAAAAAATCTCACATCATCACATACATTGATCTGACTCCGTTTTAAGTAGCGTATGCACTTGTGTAAACGATATCAACTCAACAGTATTAGTACAAATATTCTTAAATACATATAACACCCAGACCAGGACAATCAGACATGCTCATGCACAAACATTTTCATTCAGTGCGGGGATCGAACCCACGACCTCTTCGCCTAGCAGTCAACTTCTTGATACTACACTAAGCGGGTCGTCAAATCCGAACATTGTCACCAAAACTCATGACCGCACATATTTGTGTAACGCGCGCCATCGACCTCTGAACTTACTGAATTTACCGCGAAACGGGCGACTGTGTTAATAAAGTTTCGCATGGGACAAATTTAATGCATATCCCGGCAAAGAGGGTTTTCCTCAGAACCGTGGTTCATCACATTTTTCGCAACAGAATTTCCCCCGAGGCAGGACGCATGTTGTAATTAACTTTAGAGGTCTTAATTGGCGGTAACAGAATAGAATAGGGATGTCGATGTCCTCTTCAACACACTTTAAACACACTTGGACGAATTAAACACTGGGATGTGAATATGTTTGATCACTTTTTGTGTCTCTGTGTATGCAAATAAATAATTTATTTATCTGCCCATAGTTTTACGAGCTATTTTGTTTGCACCATAATCAATATTTATAAATTGCCATCCTCCAGACTCCGTAACCCTAATAAAGAAACACTTTTAGATGATTTGTTGTAGCCCCTGTGTTGTATTTATCGCAATGTTTTCGTCATTTTTATTCTGATTTGATCATAGATTTTATTTTTTTCTTGATTTTGTAGTTTACTTTACCGACTGGTTACACTGTTCATCCATAGGCTATCTGTCTTTTCTGTAAATTGTCGAGCACAAACACGTTTGAAGTTTTACGATCGTGAAATTAAATATTTTGCTGCGATTTCGGATTGTAATAAAGAGAAAACTAATTAAAGGTATGTGTATTTTCTATTATTTATCTATGGTTTATTTACTAATCTATGAATTAAACTGAAATTCAAGCCTAAATATGTAGATTCAAAAATATACCGGTAACCTATGTCGAAAATGTATACGGAGGGAGCAATGGGCATTTGGCGCGCGGGTGGTTTGGGCATGCCCAATGCTCCCTCCTACTATGTTCAGTATAGGAGGAGTAGAGCTAATATTTAAGGTTTACTTTAAATTACAGAAAGATGCTGTTTACATTCAAAAAGAAAGAATTGCGACGGGAAATTCCTAAAGATTTAATATTACGAGCCATAGAAGAAGTATCATATGGTGCACAAATAAAAACTACTGCTGATAAATATGTAATCCCTAGATCTAGTTTTAAGATACTGTTTAAGATGTTTTTTATTTGTTAACTTTAATTATTGGTTTCGATTATTGATATAGTTTAATAAATAGTTAATTTGATAACTAATATTTTAATTCCGTTATGGATATAAAGTGATTTATATGCCGGGCCCAAGCCTCCCTCAGGGTATGCCCAAGCCTCCCTCAGGGTATGCCCAAGCCTCCCTACCAAAGGGAGCATTGGGCACTTTTGACTTAGTTTATAAAATGTCTCGTTATGTTGAAACTGATTGTGATTTTAAAGAAATCTCTTTAGTTATATCTAGCCAAATATGTGGTGCAATAAGAATTGGCAATAAAAGTTGATTATATCAATAAATCTGTTTTTTATGTAATAAATAGTGAAAAAGTGCCCATCCCTCCCCTACCTCCCCTACTATGAAAACTTAAACTAGAAAAATACACAAAAGTTCAAAGTCAATCACAATCATAACAACTATTGTTTTGTAGATTTGTGTACTTATCTTAATATTCATAACAATAAATTTTAAATGGAATGGCCACAGTAAGTAAGTATGTAAGTACGTATTATGTTTTACTAGCGGCTGCTAATGGAATTTGGTTTCCACACACATAGTGTTATACTATAGCTTAAAGCCTCCCTCGACCAATATATTGACTTATATTTACAAACAAAAAAAGATTGTTTCGACATAAACAAACTCTTTTATTATATTAGTATAAATTAAATATTCCACTTCAGTGACAGCCCTAACGGATCTCGTACACGGCCCTGGCGACATTGGATTTAGGCGAGCCTAATCACGGACGATCAAATTTCCTAGACCGTACCTGTTAGGACTTAGCACGGTCCTATAATAGGACGTGTGCTAGTCAGTCTTATTATAATGACAGTACATAGTACTTGTGTTAATCCATTGATTGATCTAGTCCTACCAGTTGTTCGATAGTCGAACGATGAAAACGAACGGTAGTTTGGATTTATCGCCAATTGTTGTACTGTTATACTGACCTGATAAACTGACTATATAATTTGTTTTACTGGCGAATTTCATTCCAAACTAGAGACCGCCCGCGACTTCGTCTCCGTGGATTACGGTGCCCACACAAATATTGATGTCATGTCATATTATAGTAGCTTTTACATTTATTTTATTCATCAAAACCTAAATCACAACTTATCAAACTAGGCTAAGTTTCAACTTGAATTAGGTAACTTTTTCACCATTTTAATACAATAAACATGATTACGGGGTAAAGTATTTAGAAACATCCCTGAACTTTTAATATGACACTTCTTCCGTCGTTTCAGAGCTATTCATTTTTTTTACCCTACAAATGTTGAAAAGTGAAGTATTATTCAATAGCGTTATTTGGTTTACTATAAGTAGATCAATTTATTTTTTTTGATCTTCAAACACGAGCGTGGAAACTAATTAATCGGAACATTATTGTAGCATAGATAAACCAGGTTACATATTAATTTCTAAGCAACAACGATGCCTTTAGCGGTACCGCATCGCATAATGTGTAAACTCATAGTTTTACTTAATATCTACATATTAAGAGCTTATGGCGTCTGAACATTGAAAAAAATGTAGTACCTACTTCATTTTTCCATGGCATAAAGCAAAGACGCTTACCGTTTCCTTATATCTAAATTAATAATAATAAACTGAAGATTTTGTTTGTTTGTTTGAACACGCTAATCTTAGGAACCACTAGTTCGACTTGAAAAAATAATTTTGTGATGGATAGTCCATTTCACGAGAAAGGCTTCATGCTATAGTATAAACACTATGGGTGCGGAAACCTAAATCCACGCGGACGGTTTCGCGGGCGGCCGCTAGTACATGTAATATATTTAGTTCTTGTGGTGCCTTCGCAGAGAAAATTAACAAAATGGCATTATGTTATTATGGTGTACTTCCACTTTACAAAACATAAAACAAAGACGCTTCCAGTATCCTTATATGTAGTTTAATTCCCAACGGAAAGATGATTAGTTAAGTTATTTTTATGTAACATCACCACAGACATAGTACGCTCTCTTCTGTTAGTCCCTAATTGTATGCTTAAATCTTTAACACTACGCAACCGATTTTCATGCGGTCGAATCAAGAGGAAGGTTCATGTATATGCCATGTGATAAGCCCGGGCCGTATTAATAATTCCCTACTCAATTGGGCAATGTGATAAAAATAGCGAAATTAATCACTTTTCCCGGCCATTATGAATAATTCCCAACCCATATTGAGCAAAGTGATAAAATAGGTTATTTGAAGTGTTTTTGCTAATTAAATCTTATTAAACTTACAATATTAACATGAAAAGTTAAAGGACACATCAATTGAACATTTAAAAATAAACACTAAAAAAAGCAATTATTGATATAATTAACTTCCTACTTTTATTTAGATAAAAAAATTACATAAGATGAAAAGTCGTTACCATGTGTTCTGTTCGTGACTAGGGGAATTTTAAAAGGTCATAAAAAAAACCCTAACCTATATCCATCCATTAGTCTTCCGCTTCTTAGGTGGTCTAAAATAGGTTAGGGTTATTTTTTTTGTGACCCTTAAACATTTCTTATCATAATGCCCGGTCCAAGTGATAAATTAATCACTTTGCCCAACGCTCTTGGGAATTATTAATAAAGGCCGGCCCTTATTCATAATTCCCGATTAATCACGTTGCCCGTAACATATATAATCCATGCATATTAAAGTAGAGACACGCGGATAATTTTCGTTCGTAATAAAATAATATTAAAGGCAAATTAAACTTTTGACCATTTATCTGAATTATCTGTGTTTACAGAAGTAATAATATAAGTCATGTTTATGTTCGATAAGTTTCCAGACGCGAAGCAATTAGGAACGGTTGAATTCCTTAAGTCCGGAGTAGTTATCTGGATTACAAAATGTTAAAGCAACTTTTTTCTGACATTGAATAAATTGATAATTTTTCCACTATCAATACTATCGAATACTTTGGATATATTTATGTTTCTAAGAAAAACATGACAAATTCCGTTGCTTTTTTAAAACATGTTATGGAAAGACAAACGAACGAGCGGGTCACCTGGGCCCGTAGCCAAGATGCCACTTTGAAGAATTCGCCGTACGCTTTCGTCGCGACTTATATTGCCATCCCGCACACGAACTATTTATGTGAGCGAGATGGAGATATAAGTCGCTACGAAAGCGAATGGCGAATTCGTCTAAGTGGCATCTTGGCTAGCCTACCTGATGGTTTGTGATCACCGCTGCCCATGGACATCAACAACAGCACAACCGTACCTTTTTAACAGAAAAAAAGGAAACTTACATAATACTCATACATTCAAGAGACGAAAAAATAGCTTCTTTCTTTCATACTATGTAGTGAGACAGTTCGTTTCACTGATAGCCATCAGGAAATGAAAACAAAAGACAATGAGTTCTTCTTTGCGATACTTGATTTATATTTTTTACTGATCAATGTTACATAATTATATCATTGCACGTGTAATCGTAGGCACGTTTTTAACCATGCGGTTTTATTCCCCGTAGTAATGTTACTAGCCTTTAACCACCTTTAACCTACCAGTCATTAGTAAGAATTATTCTTTGGTATCAAAGCATGCTATTGTCACGTTGTTCAGTTCACTAAGTGAGCATTGTACAGTACAATAATACTATTTTTTAAGGTCAAGAGACAATGTGACAAACTTTAATTATACCTACAGTAAGTTTTTGTAGTAGAGGAATGTTTTACAGTTATGCGTCAATCAAAGACCATTTCAGAATCTTGAGTCAATCATCATCATCATCCAAGCGCCTCTTTCGATTAAATCCTCGGCCATTACCTTGAAAACCAGGGTATGCTGCGCCTATGAGTCGGGGGGTTTTCGGGACCGGGACCGCGGTCCCAGAAGACCCTTTTGAAATTAATTATTTATTTTGATGGGGCTTCCGGGACCGGCACCTGTGGTCCTAAAAGCCCCCTTAAAATAAGTAATTATTTTAAGTGGTACCTTGGGACCACAAAATTAATATATAAGTATTCAATTAAAGGTTGTCTTTAACTGTACTTTTAATTGAACACAGATGTGATATAAATAAAAGATGGGCTTAAACTTGAGAAAACTTTTATTTGGTACAGACAACTCATTCACAATCATAGGAACCTAACGCCATGACAGTTACAGAGAGAGAGAGAGGAAAACATATACCCGTCTCACTTGCACATACCATATTACATTGCACATAACATTTCTTCACACCCCCTCTCAATGTAATAATCCGATACATAATACTATAAACTTGAACTAAACTATCTACTGAGAAATTAACTTTGCAACTACTAAAACAATAGGTACTCTTATAACATTATACACAGCTAAGTTACTTTAAACCACACTTATTTACAAATTTCAACAATGTAATATTATTCAACGGTTTAGTCAACATATCAGCAATTTGCTCCTCAGTTTTCACATACTTAATACATACTTTTTGTTTCTCAATAAGTTCCCTAATAAAATGATATTTAATATCTATGTGTTTTAATCTCTTAACAGTGTTAGTATTAGCAATAACCATGGCAGACTGATTATCACAGAATAAGACAGCTGGAGTTACATTTTCTATATTAAAATCACACAACATATTTCTCAACCAACATGCCTCAGCTCCTGCCATACTCATAGCCACATATTCGGCCTCGGTGGATGAAGTACTAACTGTACTTTGCTTCTTTGAGCACCAAGAAATTAAGCAGTTTGCATACTTAAAACAAAAGCCTGTGGTAGATTTTCTATCTGTCAGGTCTCCTCCCCAATCAGCATCACAAAATCCCACTAACTCATCATCATTACAATAAAATTATAAATCAATTTATAGTCTAATGTGTGTTTGATGTATCGCAGAACTCTTTTCAAAGCTACTAATAACATGTTACTAGGTTTATCTTGATATCTACTTAAGATTGATATTGCAGCACAAATGTCTGGTCTGGTACTACAAGCTGCATACATCAAACATCCAATTATTTGTCTACATACATTTTCAGTTTCACTTAAACACTTATTATTCTCAAGTTCCTTTACATTAAAATTATGGTCCATAGGTGTGCTAATCTGTTTACATTCATACATATTAAATCTTTTAAGAACATTTTCCAAATAATTTTTTTGACATAATACTGTAACACGAGTTTCTAAATTTTGCTTTACATTAATTCCTAAAAAGTCAGAGACCAGGCCTAAATCTTTCATTTCAAATTCCTTTTTAGGGTTCCGTAGCGAAAATGGCAAAAAAACGGAACCCTTATAGATTCGTCATGTCTGTCTGTCTGTCTGTCTGTCTGTCCGCCAGTCTGTCACAGCCACTTTTTTCAGAAACTATAAGTTCTATACTGTTGAAACTTAGTGAGTGGATGTATTCTGTGAACCGCAACAAGGTTTTCATACAAAAATAGAAAAAAAATTAAAAAAGTGGGGGGTCCCCATAGTCAGAACTGAAACTCGAAATATTTTTTTTCATTGAACATATACGTGTGGGGTATCTATGGATAGGTCTTTAAAAATTATATTAAGGTTTCTAATATCACTTTTTTCTAAAGTGAATACTTTGCGTGACAGACCCGTTCAAAGTGGAAAAAAGTGTGTCCCCCCCCTCTAACTTCTAAAATAAGAGGATGATAAAACTGAAATAATTATATAATGTACATTACTATAAAAACTACCAACGAAAATTGGTTCGAACGAAATCTATTCAGTAGTTTTTTTTTAATACGTCAAAAATAGAATTTGTACGGAACCCTCAGTGCGGGAGTCCGACTCGCACTTGGCCAATTTTTTAATACTGACTTTAAATGTGATACAGAATCTTCCATACTACCAAATATCAGCAAATCGTCAACATATATAAGTACATAAATCTTTTCATTGTTATTACATTTAGAATACAAACAAGGATCGCATTCAGATCTTTTAAAACCTTCTCTAATTAGCACAGAGTTGAACTTATCATTCCAGCACCTTGGTGACTTCTTTAAACCATACAATGCTTTATTTAGCTTTACAATACAATTGTTATTTTCATAGGCTCCATCAGGTAATTTTATGAATACATTTTCATTTATTTCCCCATATAGAAATGCTCCCGTAACGTCCATTTGATATACAGGTAAGTTAAGTTTTGTTGCAATAGCTATAAACAATCTAAAAGTAGCCAACTTAGCCACGGGGGCATATATTTCACTATAACTCAATACATTTTCCTGCTCAAAGCCCCGTGCCACTAACCTAGCTTTATATTGAATATCATTGTTGTTTTGTTTTATTTTAAATACCCATTTAGTACTAATTGCTTTCTGATTACCTGGTAGATCAGTCACTGTCCATGTATTATTTTCTTTTAATGTCTGTAGTTCCTTTTGAATCGCTTTCTTCCACTCGGATGCCTCTGGACTTCTCATAGCCTCCTCATACGACTTAGGCTCACAATCTTCTACCAAAACATTATTACAATTAAAGAATTGAGTCTGCTTCCTGACACGCTTGTTTTCATGGTTTATGGGTGGATTTTCAGAAGTTTCACCTTCACTACTATCACTTGGTTCATATGAGCTGCCCTCAGAAACACTCGGTAAGGTATTCACTGTGATATCGCCTTCTTCAACAACTTGCGCTCCATCTTCAGCATTCTCCTTCTCAGTATCATCCGAATTGAGCTCCTCTACTTCATTGTATACACATGGCACCATTGTCGACTCTGCTTCCTGTTCTTTATTTTCTTTCACAAAGATAATGTCCCTTTTTGTTTCCACAGTATTTTTGTGTGGGTAAAATACTCTGTATCCTTTGGTTGTCTCTCCATAGCCAACTAAAACACCTTTTTCACCTTTAGCGTCCCACTTACGCCTCTTTTCTTTTGGTATATGGACATATACTGGAGTACCAAACACTTTAAGGTTGTTGATATCAAATGTTTTGTTTGACCATAATTCATATGGAGTTTTTCCATCAACTGAGCTTTTTCCAGTTCTATTAATTACATATGCTGCTGTATTTATAGCCTCTGCCCATAGCTTGGTAGGTAAATTTTTCGCAAATAACATTGATCGGGCCGCTTCAACTAAAATTCTATTTTCACGTTCAGCTCTACCATTCTGTTCCGGAGTAAAAGTTACTGATGTTTGATGTACTATTCCTCTTGCCTGAAACATTTCTCGTACCTCGGTATTTACGAACTCGGTTCCGTTATCAGTACGAAAGATCTTAATTCGGTTTCCAGTCTCGTTTTCAGCCCGAGCTATAAAATTTCTAATGCACAGTTTAATTTCATGCTTTCCTTTTACAAAACACACTTCCCTGTATTTTGAAAAATCATCTTTGAACACGACGAAGTACCTCGAACCCCCAACAGAACTCTCTTCCATCGGTCCGCAGGTATCTGCATGAATTATTTCACATGTCCTGGAGCTAACATTTTCACTTCTAGGGTACGGTAGACGGTGAATTTTACCCTTCATGCAACTTTCGCATGTCGCCGAGTCGGACAATTGAGTATTAATATTAACGTTATTGTTCTTCAACACTTCTTTTACATAGGTCATGTTTTGATGCGCCATTTTTTCATGCCATTCGTGCAAAATTGAAGGCTTTGTTTCCGCAACATTGGCTTCGGACGTATTATGATAACGAAAATTCAAATAATACATGCTCCCATTACGCTCAGCAACTGCCATCACCATATTTTCTTTATAAAAGACAATGCCGATTTTGTTAGGGGAGTTGGCGTCTTTTTTTTTTCGAGCGTCCACCAACCAAACTTGGTAATCTATATTCTTGAGGTCATCAAAAACAATATTTGCTATGGCAGTATAGCTGTAAACTCAGTCCGAACTGAGTAAATCAGGTTTGAACTTTTTTTCGCTTGATACATTTTTCTATGGGAAATTGAATTTTTTTGTTTCTTGCGTCCATCGACGAAACGTGAAAATATATATTCTTGAGGTCATCTCAAACAATATTTGCTATGGCAGTATAGCTGTAAACTCAGTCCGAACTGAGTAAATCAGGTTTGAACTTTTTTTCGCTTCATACAGTTTTCTATGGGAAATTGAATGTTTTTGTTTCTTGCGTCCATCGATGAAACGTAAAAATATATATTTTTGAGGTCATCACAAACAATATTTGGTATGGCAGTAAAGCTGTAAACTCAGTCCGAACTGAGTGAGACAGCCAAAAAAATTCAATTTCATACATTTTTTTGTTTCTTGCGTCCATCGATGAAACGTAAAAATATATATTCTTGAGGTCATCACAAACAACATTTGCTATGGCAGTGAAGCTGTAAACTCAGTCCGAACTGAGTAAATCAGGTTTGAACTTTTTCACTCTAGGCGTTCGCTCTTGCATTTTTGTATGGGAAATTGCAACTTTTTTTTCGACCAAACATGAAAATATATATTCTTGAGGTCATCACAAACGATATTTGCTATGGCAGTATAGGCGTATACTCAGTCCAAACTGAGTGAGTCTGGCTAGAACTATATAAATGTACAGATAGGTAAGGAATGAGGCCAGTTGATATTTTGATGTGTTTATTGACATAACTAAAAAAATCTGAGGTTATACCGCGTTCATAATATCATTAATCATTACATTAAAGAGTACAAAAATGACGACAAGGAACTATTGAAAACCATTATTAAAAAATATCAACGTTGTTCAGCATCACTTGACTCCACGGCTTCTTCTTCTTGATTAAGCCGAATTATAATGCTTTCCAAAAAAGAGCAGGAGGACTTATGCTGTCCTAGTGCCTTCCCCATCCTAAATATTAAAAGTTCCTTATCTGTATCATTTCTCAACTGTTTTATGTAATAATTAATTCTATGAACGCGGTATAACCTAACATATTTTTTTATTTCTGTAAATAAACACATGGAAGTATTATCTGGTCTCAATTCTTTACCTTACTTTAGCCATTTTAATAGTTCTGGCCTGTCATCTGTGTGTGAGTCAGTTCGGACTGAGTTACATCTAAACTGCCATAGCAAATATCGTTTGTGATGACCTCAAGAATATATATTTTTCATGTAAATTATTTACATGTTTGGTGAGAAAAAAAGAAGTTGCACTTCCCATACAAAAATGCAGGAATGATCGCCTGGAGTGAAATCGTTCTAGGCTGTCTGACTCAGTTCGGACTGAGTTAACAGCTATACTGTCATAGCAAATATGATTTGTGATGACCTCAAGAATATATGTTTACATGTCTGCTCGATGGACGTGAGAAAAAAAAAACTGCAATTTCCCATACAAAATAGCAGGAGCGAACGGATAGAGTGAAAAAGTTCAAACCTGATTTACTCAGTTCGGACTGAGTTTACAGCTTCACTGCCATAGCAAATTTTGTTTGTGATGACCTCAAAAATATATATTTTCACGTTTCGTCGATGAAATCTATTTTCCATAGAAAAATTTATGAAATTGAATTTTTTTGGCTGTCTCACTCAGTTCGGACTGAGTTTACAGCTTTACTGCCATACCAAATATTGTTTGTGATGACCTCAAGAATATATATTTTTACGTTTCATCAAGATCAAGAAACAAAAAAAAACAATTTCCCATAGAAAAATGTATGAAGCGAAAAAAAGTTCAAACCTGATTTACTCAGTTCGGACTGAGTTTACAGCTATACTGCCATAGCAAATATTGTTTGAGATGACCTCAAGAATATATATTTTCACGTTTCGTCGATGGACGCAAGAAACAAAAAAATTCAATTTCCCATAGAAAAATGTATGAAGCGAAAAAAAGTTCAAACCTGATTTACTCAGTTCGGACTGAGTTTACAGCTATACTGCCATAGCAAATATTGTTTGTGATGACCTCAAGAATATAGTTTACCAAGTTTGGTTGGTGGACGCTCGAAAAAAAAAGACGCCAATTTTACGCATTGTCTTTTGCATTCATTTTCGCCTGTCACAATAACATAACCTTTACTTGTCGCGCGGTTTACAGAGAACAAGTTGGTTGACAGTTCGGGAACATGAAGTACATTGTCTATGGTAGTGTCGATCCATTCGTTCCCGTTCCATACTTGTACTGCCACCTGTCCGCTACCTTTGACACTAATTTGCGTTCCGTTTCCCACAATTACAGATTTACCTTTTACGGAAGAGTATGAATTAAAAAGTTCGTAATCACAACACATATTATGTTCGCTTGCACCCGAGTCCACCAGCCATTTTGTTTTATTAAAATATGCACTTGATTCACTGTTTATGTCCATGACCACGAATGCATTACCTTTTTTGTCCTTTCTAAAACGGCACTGACTTTTTAAGTGTCCTGGCTTATTACAGTAATAACACCTCACTTCCAAATGATGATCCTTGGAATTACGAAAGTCATCAGTCTTATTAAATCGGCACTCACTTATATAATGTCCTAGTTTGTTACATTTAAAGCACTTGACATTTTTCTTGTTTGTCTTCATAGCCACAAACGCTGCCGATGATTGCGAGCTTCCGGATTTTTCTTTAATTCTCTCTTCTTCTATTAACAACCTAGCGACCAGATTATCATAGGTCTGCTTATCGTCTGGGGCGGATTCCCATGCCGAGACAAAATGCTTATAATCTTCCGGTAACGACATTAAAATCTTAGTTATAACAAACTTCTCAGATATTGCTTCGCCGAGCTGTTTCAAGTGGTTTTGCATCTCCTGTATCTTCGATAAAAATACGGACATTGGAAGAAACGTTGTTGTATTATGTGGATGCTTGTTTCAGACTTCTGTTCATAAACACTCAGTAATTTTTGCCACATACTAGCTGAAGTCTCACACGAGATAATATGTAACATGACTTCTTCCGACATTCTCGTGACCAACAACGTTTGAGCTTTCGCATCCTGAGCCTCCCAACGATTTCGTTGTACTTCATCTTCAGGTTTAACTGAAGTTCCATCCACTATATTGTAGACACCTTGACCCCGCAGTAATACGGACGTTTGAAATTTCCAAATGTTCCAATTTCTGGCACCTTCCAGTTTTATAGTGAAATGATTGTTCTGTACGGACTCCATTTTCTTCCTTCCTGTAGACTTTCCTGCCTTGTTGAACTTTCTCGAACAAGTAATTTCCTTCCCGGCTTAACCTCAAAATTTTGCCGCCAACGCTCGCCGGTTTTTGCACTTTTAGACTACAGTATTCACTTTCCTCTTAAACTTTTACGTTTTTCTGCTTGAGTTCGTTATCTGGGCCCATAACCAGATGTGATATAAATAAAAGATGGGCTTAAACTTGAGAAAACTTTTATTTGGTACAGACTACTCATTCACAATCATAGGAACCTAACGCCATGACAGTTACAGAGAGAGAGAGAGGAAAACATATACCCGTCTCACTTGCACATACCATATTACATTGCACATAACATTTCTTCACAAACACTTATTTATATATTGTGGTCTCAACATACCACTGAAAATAATTACTAATTTTAAGGGGGTTTTTGGGACCACAGGTGCCGGTCCCGAGAGCCCCATCAAAATAAATAATTAATTTCGAAAGGGTCTTCTGGGACCGCGGTCCCGGTCCCGAAAGCCTCCCGACTCGCGCCTATGACCCTGAATTGACCAGCCTGGTTTTTGGTTAATTAGACCATAGGTTAGTGAATTATTTTACAACACGAAGTTATTAATCATTGTGATTATATCAACTACTACAACACAAAAAAATTGGGGTTCTTGAAGTATTATTCAACATAAAAAAACGGAAGTTTTTTTGGTCCAAAAATACTTATTGAGTAACCTACTGTCGCAAAACGTTACAAATTAGCATAAATATAAATAATTAAAGTCAAATTTTAATTTTATCATATAGCTTTACAATTTTGACGTCAATAGATCGGAAGACTAAATATAAACCGATCCTTCCTGCCGTTAAACAAAGAGCTGTCGAAGAGTTAGGTTCACCGAACAAAGGAAACACCTGACACGCAGTAACCATAATAGCAGGTCACTGCACTTAATAAACACCAACTTACAACACGACAGGCTATTCTATGGAAACAGCATAGATTTAAATTGTTAGATTTGCCGTCGCCATACTTCAAAATCGGCACAAAAATACATCGTATTTTATCTCGTTTTCACGAAAAATTTACTTGAGCAACCAACTAGCGGCCGCCCGAGACTCCGTTCGCGTGGATCTCGGTTACCGCACATATGGATGGTTATATTATAGCTTAAAGCCTTCCTCGACAAGTGAACTACCCAACACAACAGCATTTTCAATTCCTGAGCTTAGCGCGTTCAAACAAATAAACGAACAAACAAACAAACAAACTATCTATTCAGCTTTATTATGTGAGTGTAGCGTATGTCACGTTAGTTAAAATAATGCTAGAGTTTTCTGGTGTCCATATTACGATTTTAATACATGCATGGAAGTTGAAGGATCTACGCCCATTTGCAAGTTAGGTTCACGAAACTCTAGCTAACAAGCAACTACTTCAGACATACTGAATATATCTTTCGCCTTCGCAAGTTACTCTTATGCTTTGGACAGGCTATACTATAAGCCACTGAAAATGTGAAAATTATTAATCATTTTCAGAGATGGACTTATAAATAGTCAATACAAAATTAGAATTTAATTCTACTACGCTGTAAACTGGAACAGAGTAGTCCATTGAGATGAAGCGGCAAGAAACCCGAAAGTTGCTCTTTTTAACCGACTTCAAAAAAAGGAGGAGGTTCTCAATTTGTCTGTATTTTATTTTAATGTATGTTACCTCTGAACTTTAACCCGGTGCTTCCCGTTCTTCAACAGCCAAATTGTAATTACCCTTACCCCCTTCCCCGCTTAGATGTACAGGAATCCGTATACTGAACTTGCTCTGTCATTCCATACCATCGTCACGTTACTATCACTATCTTTATCGTTTTCCTAATTACTGAGTGTTATGATGATTGTATGAATTAAATACGGTATATTACCATTATACCGTATTTAATTCATACAATCATTAGTAAGAAAACCTTTCATTACGGTTTGGTTTCAGAGCAGTTAATTGGAACAAGAGAGGCGCTCGACGCTTCCAAAATGCATTCTAATTTATTAAAACAAAGTGCTTTATGGTGACCCACAGTTTAGTCTTTAGGGCAAAATCGACGACCAGTGATTTCAAAACTTTACCTATTCATATGAAAAAAAAAACGCTCGAAAAATTATACCATTGATACACAAAAACCATATATGCACAGTCTCAAACAAAATTAACAGTCAATACTGTAATTTTGTTTTATTAACCAAAAACTCTAAGTCAAAAACTGTGAACATTAATATTTGCAAATTAAACCTTATGCAGATTAGTTAAGATTGTTTTCACTAGGGAGTGTTCAAAATTGCGATGGACGCGATACTTTGAAATAAGTGCATTCTGCGCTTATTTTTTGAAGACGTTTTTGAGACGTTGATTGTGTATCGTGGGTTTTTGTATATCAATGCCTACAACACAATTCGTGTAAAAAGGCATATTTTGCATATTGTTCATTTTGCTTACGCAATTCTTGTCATCTTGTATCATTAATTAACCTCGAGCCATTGACGTCAGTCAGCGTTATTTATGAGAGTAAGCATATAAAACATAGTTTTTTTGAGACACACCTATATAATTATATGAATTTTAAATTCACTTGTTATAAAATTATAAATGGAGGTTACAAATAATTTCTATTTATAGTTGCGCGTCAACCAGAAGAAAAACCAAAAACTTGTTTTTTTGTATTTTCGCCTATGTCCTTGGATTAATAAACATAAAATCTAAGTGTATTTTAAATGAAATGACAGAAGATACACTGTGTCAAAACACGGTGCGTAATATCGCATAGGATTAAATAAAAAGAAAAGAAAAAAATAAGGAAATGCATTGCAGCTGGAGCCACGCCAAACTTCGGTCGAGTATTCTCGCCTGAATTCTGTAAGTGTGTTTCTTCCAAGTTTCTTCATTTATAGAATTCTTATTGACACCCGTTTAAATGACAATAGCGAAAATTAAAAACTAATTTGTTTTTCTGCAACACACAGGACCTAGAAACAAAATCTAAAGGACCATTTTTTGGACCGAGCTAGGAATTATTTCCTGAGAAAATAGTGGTAGTCGTTCTGTCAATTAAACCACAAAATATTTTTTTTCTATAGTCTAGCCTTTGTATCTCTTACCAACTGACTTTTCGTCACGAAAAGCAGAACCATCAATTGTTTACTAAACCACTGTTACACAAATGATAATAATACATTCATCAATGTAGTTTTGGATTCAGGTGCAACAGGTAGTAATGCTATGGTAGAATTTTACAGTTTTTTAACGATACTTAACAACAACGGATGGAAAATATTCTTCTTTATCGCATGAAAGAGTTTATGAACGCTAGATTTTATAGTCAGTATATTCAATACATTGTAGTTACCAATGTTATAACCAGGTTTTTAAATACAAAAACATAGTCGTAGCGTGAGTCGGGAGGCTTTTGGGACCACCATAAACAATTAACTTCAAAAGGGTATTCTGGGACCGCGGTCCCGGTCCCAAAAGCCTCCCGACTCCGTAGCGTACCCTTGGCTCTAAGGGCATGGCCGTGGATGCAACCGGGAGAGGCGCTAAGAATGATAATGATATTTTGATATATTGTTACAATCTTGATCTATAATTGTAAGGATAACAATATAAACTTTACAACGTCTGCAAATCAAATATTTATGTTCCTCAGAATAATATTACGCCAATCAAACTGTATTTTAAGATTTGTTATCCTACTACCTACTACAGCATCTGTACTAAATTAATAATAAACATAAAGTAAATAAATATAATTAGTTTCTAAGAAAAGCAGCTAACTAAAGGGGAACAATATCGTGTTATTTAATATTGCTCAATTTTGTTATATATATTGTTCGATTTCAGGAAGAAGGAAAGTTATAACTTAGGCGTTCTGACAACAAACTGTAGGTATATCTAATAAAGTTATAAACATCAAAACTACATACATCTTGAGAGAAGCACTGATGGGTACGTGGGTAAAAGATAATTTATCACCAGAACTCAGACTATTAATTTACCCATATCGAAAATAACACGCCTAACAGTTTTTTAACATTACCAAAATGTTTGTTGCAAAATAAAAAAGCGTAAACAAATATAGATGAAAAAAAAATCTACGCTTTATTCCGTTTTCAGAGTCCTTGAGACACAGCTTTATTTATTTATTTGTAATTTAAGTTAAATTAGGGAAAAGTGGATTTTGAACGCAGAATATCTTGATCAATAGTGCATGATAGTTATATTTTATATATTTGCGCAATTTGTTGGCTCCACTCTGCCTGATGGTAAGCAAACAAGGAATATTATATTAATATTATTAATCAATCATGTAAATGAGATGTCCCATCCCAGGCCCGCACCATGTACGTGGTACCAAAAAATCGGTAAAATATTGCTATTTCCATTAAAAATACAATGAAACATTTTTGGTCCGTAGTTTAGTGGCTTAAAAATAAAATCAAATTCATAATTGTTCACTTTACTTCGTAAAGATGGCAACTATATTTTTTTTCTTTACAGCTTTGGCCCCAGCCTTTTTAGGTCGTTTGTAACCTAAAGATATAAATACTTTGTGAAATAAACTGCATACTGTCAAAACAAAAATAAACTGACGGATAAACGACATAAACGTCATTCAAGTTTCAAAGATGCGTCTTGGTATATTTACTTTACTCTATGGATGCGTCCTCCGCCATATTGTACTGAGTTGCAATATTGTGGTTTAATTTATTGTTTCAGCCAAAAAACTAAGGTTATCCATAAGAATTGGAGTAATTAAAACTGTAGTACACTTATTCGCCTATATTTAGGTATAGCGTACATGGACCAGGCCGAGGCTTCATACATTTCTGGGACATCTCTTTTATGACTCAAAATGAGTTTAACTATGTTTATTTTTACATAGAGTTCATTTTGTGCCGAGTTTTATATTTTTTCATTAACCACCGAGAGTACCCTATTTTAATAAGCCATACACACACATGCTGAGTACTGTTAGTTTAGGTGAATGCATTTAACAATATCCATATAGCGGTCACAGACAGACTCCATCAAATCATTGTGCTATTTGAAGCGAAAACGGAGTCGATTTACTACAAAAGCTCCAGATACCTAGGATATGAGCTATGAGCCAACATCGAGGTCCGTTACTCCCAATGGGGCTTAGCACTTGTATAGGTTTCCGAGACCATCTTGTGTGCTCATTGAAATGTTAAGTCGGAGATAGCAGGAGTAGTATCTTGTCATAGTAAAACACTAAAAGTAGGTATTTCATCGTTTATTATTTTATCCTTAAAATATTTGATTAATGTAAAAATATTTCACTTTTTATGATTTTAATTTTTAGGCAACGTATATTCCATACTAGCGACCGCCCGCGACTCCGTCCGCGTGAAGTTCGGTTTCTGCACTCATGGTGTTATACTATAGCTTTAAATCTTTGCTCATTGCAAATATTTTTTTTTATTCGAACCAGTAACTACTGGTTACTCCACTAAGAACTCCTGTGATTAGCGCGTTCAAACAAACTCTTCAACTGTATAGTAAAGTATAGATTGAAGAGATAATGGGAAAATCATAGTCCTCAAACAATATAAGGCAAACAAATAGTAGCAAGTTCAGTAGGATCGGTGGCAAAAAGTTTCTAAGTTTCCTCACAAATTATAATGTCAGTAAAA
Organism: Nomophila noctuella; assembly: GCA_958496325.1. Classification (NCBI taxonomy): domain Eukaryota; kingdom Metazoa; phylum Arthropoda; class Insecta; order Lepidoptera; family Crambidae; genus Nomophila; species Nomophila noctuella. The sequence goes on from OY292488.1 coordinate 3,357,659, forward strand.
TGATTAAAACCATTTTAAGCAAATACACAATGAAGTAATTTTGCCAAATCTACATACTGAATTTCTACATTAATCAAATTAAGTCAGAAAAGTTTCAGTTACATTGTAAAGGTATCTGGATGATTACAATTATGTTACCCTACTCATTTCTTCATCCAGGACGAAAATGTAATCAGTTTAAAGTTTGACGGGCCCGTTGGTCTAGTAGCTAGAGATCCTGGCTACAAAACCAAGGGTCGCAAGTTCGAATCCCGCTAGGGTCAAATGTTTGTGTGATGAATATCGACATTGATGGCGAGTCATGGATGATTATAAATTTAAATTTGTCTATCCGTTTCGTAGGTTCCATATAACAAGCTTCGAGCTTAGTTTGGGGCCAGGCAAGTGGTGTTTTAGTCCAAATATTTGTTATTATTATTATTTTTTTAATATTATGTTATTTTTATTTTGCACAGAAACAACCAATTTACAACATTATGTCAATAGTAATTGGCTGAAAATCGCTTGTTTCTCACCAGTTTTCAGCCACTTGGAGGAAGTAATATTAATGGTTTTACTCGCGAACTCAAATTTCGCGGCACGTTTCGTCCCCGAGAAATATCATTGTTCGCACTTCTAAAGAATCTTTATAATTGAATTGGTAAAAAGCAATTCATTGTAACTTTTATGGATATTAAGGGTCAAGAGATTAGTTTCAGTTAAAGTTTTCTGCTCTTTTTAGGTGAATGTACTTGTACTGTTTATAGCTAAAATAATACACGGTTTTTAAGTTACGAAGTAAAACACTTATATTTAAATAAAATTAATAATGATTCTGTTTAGTTGTAATAATGCCGATATCGATTTCCGAATAGGCATATTTAATAAATGAGCAAGTTCTATGATTTTGTTAAATGTATGTTTGTGTCACTCTATACTTCACTTTCAGTTCCATTTCTATTCTACTAGTTTAAAATAAAATAAATTAACTGCAATACATTATATACTAACAAAAAGATAATAAGCAATTGTTACTAACACTCTATGGATATGGTCTGAAATAAACGTGTTTATTTATTTATTCTTATGTTACCTGTGGCAATACTTTCCATCAACTGTACTATGGTTATTCCGATAGGTCTTGACCGCTCTGCCCTTGGCCTCTGTCGGCTATCATGCGCCGCCTGCTTGCATCCGTTGCATTTAGTACATACTGCAAGTACTGCAACGCCCCTAATTACACCCACTGGAATGTATTTTAGTTTAGTTTAGTCATCCAAAACATACTTTAGTTCATTGACACTTATTCGCACAACCAAACGTATTATCACTTGAATAATTTGTAAATTTTAGTAATGTACTGAATACGACCATAAACAAACCGGTCGATTCAGAATAATAGTCGAGCATGGCAATAGCCAAATAAAAGGATGCAACCGTGATAAGCGCCAGGATGATGATGAAACGAGAACTAATTTCTCCTCACATTAATTGAATGACTTGCCTTTGTTTGTTTCATGTCTCTATTTCATCATCATCATCATTAAAAACTCGTCATCTATTATTAATAGTTATTGAACCAAAATAGATAGCTTCCGTACACACGTGCAATATCATGTGTGATTCTTCTATTGATACCATAATATCTAAGTGCTCAATAAAATAAGCATGTTCTAACAATACTTAATTATTTAATTTGATAAAGCTGAAGATTTGATTTGTTTCTTTACATACGCTAATCGAACGGCTGGTTTCAATAGAAAAATAAATATTGGGTAGTCCATTAGTCGAGGAAGGCTTTAAGCTATAGTAAAACACCATGTGTGCGGAAACCGAAACTCATGCGGACGGAGTCGTGGATAGTCAATTGAGGTATTACGTAAAGAGTACGTTTTACGCACTGTTGTCAATAGACAAAAATTGCCGTGTATTGTTCTACATAAATATTTTTTTATAATAGATAAAATGCCGTTTTGTGTTTTAAAACATAAACAAATTATTCCAGGACGAAATCCAAAGCAGTGGCGTGTCATTTCATAGGTAAAGAGACAAAAAATTAAACTATATTATCCGCCATCTTCCTTGCTAGCTGACGTACCTATAGATTCTGTTTTCGATGTCCACTCTGTACGGAGTAGTAATACCTCAATGTAGATAGATAGCTCGGCATATTGACCCTAAAGCGGAATTTCTTCATTTCTGTGTCACGTGATATCTGTTTTGATACAAGAGAGACCACAAATATTATTCATGTCAGTGGCTTCGATTTACTCGTTCCTTTATCTGCACTGGACTACTTTTTACTATAATCTAAAAATAATTGTTGAGAATCTGAATGTTAAATTAATAAATTTTAAATTAATTATCTATGTTGGGCGCGTGGCTTAAGAGTGAGTGCGCTAATTTAGTCGGCATCCCTAATCTCATTTTGCATCTCAACGCAATTACACACCAGTCTAGTATAGTATTTATGTCTATTAAAGTCCCATTGCATGTAAAGGCCTCTATCATTTGAAATCATGTTTTCGACTTAATCACTACGCTTGCCAAATCCGGGTTGGTAATCACAAACCCGGGTGCTCAGAAAAGTCAGTTTTTCTTTTCTTGACCCAGGAATCAAACCTATGATCGGGAGACCACGTCCCGGTACTAAACACAATAGATCATCGTTATATACTACTACGTAATATACTTACTAGACAACAGGGTACACGACTGACTTCAAAATAAATTATGAAAAGAAGTAATAAATAAATAATCGCTTATCATTATGTCCAAGTAACTTTTGCGCTTTTAACAAATTATTACAGTTAATCGGACCTAAAAAGTATTCATTTGACAATACTAAGTTGTGACGTCAAACCTTAGTATTTCATACAATTTTCCCTACAAGCTTACGTTTTTGTCGTTTAATAAAAGTGAGTGATTTGACCTGTCAGTCGTGTACCCCATTTGAGATGTTGCAGGCTAGTAGCTAGACATATGTGCATTCGCATTTGTAAAAGATTTAAAATAACACCACTAATTTGTAAAATACAGCATTCTAAAGTTACATTCGGTCACATCAATTCGTTTATGGGGGACAAACGCGTTACAAGCATTTAAAAAGCCTGTCCTCCTTAAGTGTTGCGACGGGGTGCGATCTCAGGGCTCTTATTAGGTTCTCGATGCGACTCCCGTCGTCAGTAGTGTGAAGTTTAATTGAATTATATGCTGGTCTGTATGAACTGGTTTTATTTCACAATACTATTACACGACTTTTACAACTATTGCACTGGTTTACTGATATTAAATTATGATATTTATTTATATTTAAAGATTTATATTTAAAGGTAATTAATTTATAGAGCTCTGTCTGGCTCCGCAGTCGGTCTAGGTCTGGATCCCTGATCAAAAGAAATGCGAAAATAGAACATAATAGACAAATTTTGAATTTTGAATTTTGGATGGAAGTTAATTAGCGGCCAGTGGGCGCGCAGGTTAGGTTTTTCCAGCCATCATGGAGGCCTGAACATCCATGAAGGCTGGAAGGAACGGGCACCGTTACAGTGTTACATTTAACTTACTTTTATGAATATAAACACACTTGACGGAAAAACGTGACCGAAGTTCAGCGTGCGTGACTACGCCTGCAATGTATTTTAAATACGAGATGACACACCATGCCAAAATGTTGTATAGAAAATGCATTACCGCCCAATTTCCATCGCGCAATTCCAGCCTGATGTGTCCTACACAAAGGCTTTGGAATGCAAAAGAGCATTTTCTAATTTGCATAAGTCTCCATTTGTCAATTTATCAGGCGGTACGAGTAGTCCACAATTCGTTCGGCGTCACAACATTTAATTTAACCGGCGGGGTTATCACATAAGCGACAGTCGCTTCGTCTTATCAGTTCACTCGGCTTGCCTTTTGTCTCATTCATTCCATCAGTAACTCTTTTAAGCATTCGTAACACGCATGTTTACTTAAACAGTTAATTTTGCATAAGTACTATATCATTTCAAAATGTATCCTAATCCCTTTAACCGAAGACACTCTTTTGTCTGCCAAGTTTTGGACAGGATCTTCAGGAGAGAAGTTCGCTACAGGAAAAAGAAAAACGGCGTTTGAAGAAAATTGTGTTTCGCTTTTGTGTTTCGACGATACGAATTACCCACGAGGTTTTGGTGAGTTTGAATATTCAATAGCCATGAAATATAAATAATGTATTTAGCAATTTATTAGATTTGATATTACACTCCAAAATGTTTTGCTTTATCATAAGTACCTACCTACCTAAATACATTATTTAGTAATTATTGATATTTGAGAGAATTCCAGTATTTCATTGAATGACGCATTTATCATCTTATCACACAGGGTATATTACAGTATATAGTCATCCTAGTATATTAAGCAGTGTTATTTATTTGACGATCACAATATCCTAAATATGGACTTCCTATATAAAACAATGTTTAAAACTTTTATTGCTCTAAACTGTTTTAAGTCGCTTTTGCTCGTATATTGATAGTAGGAGTTTCTGGCTTTGTTATACTCTTATTGTGCTGTACTCGTTTTTTGTCGTGTAACTTAATCGATAAGGTTTCTCAAGGCTTCAAAACTTATCATTGACCGCCCTTATTATAGTCAACATGCCACTGTTATTATACTTTAAGAAGAACCGCAAGCTTATAAAATTTAGTCGTCCGTATTAACATAAAGAAAAAGGGGTAGGAAAATGACACAAAGATTATTCAAAATTATTCATAGTTCAAACTGAAATAACCCAAGCAATGTAGCAGAACCTACTTCGTTTTATTATAAAACTCTCGCGAGATATAAAAATGTTCCCACAATTTTTCAATACATAGTTTCCTATTGAACTACGCTTGCTGGGTTGAAGTTATTACTTTCGTTGGAAACGTTTCACGGAAAGTATTTCAGGGAATGTGATTTCAAATACTCGCAGAAACTTTCATATAGAAACTTTTATTCGGCGATGCGACATGCACTCAAGAACAGAGGAACAATTGATTTCATGAAGTTTCATCCTTGCTTCTTTGTTTAGGCTTGGCATTGGGTTCTGGATGCTAAAAAGACATGCTTCTAGTGTTGGGATTGAACTTCTCATAAAAAAATATTTATTAGCATTGACGAGCCGCTTGGTGTAGTGGTCAAGAAGTGACTTTAGACCAAGAGGTCGCGGGTTCGATCCCCGCACAAGACGAACATTTGAGTGCATGAACATGTCTGTTTGTCCTGGCCCGGGTGTTATAATATGTGCCTTTTCAAGTATATTTGTAATACCACTGTTGATTCTGATATCTGTAACACCATTGCTTGAGCTATGGACTATGTGAGGATGTAAGTTTTTTTTTAATGTTAATTTGTATCTTTGAAGCCACAACAATTCAGTCAGGTTGTCAATCGACCTCCAACATTAGAAGAGGAGACAAATAATCTTAACCACAACTTGAGAGTTCAAGTCCTAGAGGCAATCTATATACTAATATATAAAGCTGAAGAGTTTGTTTGTATGTTTGTTTGTTTGTTTCTTTGTTTGTTTGAACGCGCTAATCTCAGGAACTACTGGTCTGATTTGAAAAATTATTTTAGTGTTGGATAGTCCATTTGACGAGGAAGGTTTTAGGCTATTGGAAATCGAAATCCACGCGGACGGAGTCGCGGGCGGCCGCTAGTATGGTATAAGCTCAGAAGTGTCAAACTGTTTTTTCAATCTCGAATTTTGTACAAGGACCAAAATGTAATGAAATTGAAACGTTGTTTCATATCACTTAGCCTGTAAGAAAACAAACTAGCATAATCGTTTTTGATTTTGATAATAAAGTGCCTTTTATAATAATCTGCCATCTCTGATACTTAGGCTTTGAAAGAAATAATAAAACTGAATTATCTACATCGGTTAATATTCTAACTAACTCACTCTCTTTTTATTTTTGCAGGTAATGGAAAATAAACATGTTGAAGAATACGTTACAAGATCATTTCAAGAACGTTCTGGCAATGTTGGGATGACATCTATGTAAGAGTAAATAAGCAAGAAGGGAATATACATAGTTTATATTATTATATAACTATTACTTTCTATTTGGAACAATAGCTAACGGAGAAATCAAAATGTTTATGAACTTTATTGTTTCATCATTAAAAGATACTCGTAGAAGCGAATAGAATGCCTGTAGAAATATACATATAAAGACGTAGTTTAATAAATATAGGTCCAGCGTACCTACTTGTAAAATTATAGTCCTTATTGAAATAACAGACGTAACGTGCTGTTAAGAATTATAACGATGTAAGAATTAAATAATACTTTGTACATGGCATTTTGATTGTATGCTTTTCCTCAAAGATTTTCACAGCCCCTGGTATAAGATCACAGAACGAGCCCTCAAAATCTGTAGGAATAATGCATGGTTTGAGAAAAACAAGATAAAGAAAAAATCTTCCTTCTTGGTGTTTTAAAACAATTAACCTAGCCACAAACTCAGCTTCAAGCTTGAACTATGGATGTTACGGAATAGATATACATACAAAATACTAAATACAAAACATTTATTTACCAATAAACAGATACAAATTATAAATGACAAATATGACGGTGGGTATACACTAAGATTAGATTAGAGACTTGGGTACATACTTACATACTTTGGTAAAAATCTATGACTTCTGTACAACTGCCGATGTTCATCAAACGACGATTGCCCCAAGCGGTATTTGAACCCACCACTCTTGGTTTTGCAGCCAGGGTCTTTGACCACTAGACCAACGGGCCTGTCAAATATCAGAGGCTCATACAAATAATTCACGCAAAAAACAAATTCAAATTTAATAATTCATAAAACCAGTTAATAATTTCTGCAATATATTGAATATCATTTAGTAGACTTTCGGTCTGACATTCTGTGAATTTAATCATATTGCAGTTAAGCTGTTCCAAGAAACACATCATTTGAGACTTTGAGAAAACATCAAGAGTAAATTCAATAGAACTGAAGCTTTTGTATTAGCCTTAATTATACATATAATAAGTTTGCTGTTTTAATACCGTCTCATTTGCTTTTGTTCACAAAACTCAATCAGAACCAATGTGATTTTTGTTATACTTCTAAAGTGCAAGTTTTAGTACAGTTATTGAAAAATTTAAATCTTATTATTACTTATATTCGCTATAAATCATATCTACAACTTTCCTTTACTGGCAAAACGGCAATTACACTCATTCACTTGATTAAATTCTATGTAACTCTTATTGTAGAAAGACACCAGGCTGAAAATACGCTACCGAAGTTCGGATTATTCCACTTTGCCGTTTTTAGTAGTTTAATGTAATGTGTAAGTAGTTGAGTAAATCTAAGAAAACATGAAACAATTGGTGTGCAAAACGAATAAATAGAATAAAACCTTTTGTGAAATGCTGTTTTTCTCGGCTCTTTTATACAACTTGGAAGATGTAAAAGAAAATGATTGTGAAGTTTTCTTCTGCCGCATTCAAGTACCTACCTACCTCGTTATATTCTTAAGGCACAGACAGGCTTCAAAAGACGACGTGAATAGATAAAAGTGCTTCATAACTTTATTTACGTTAGTGCTATACTTTTTCTCTAGAAACGCAGTGTCTTTGATTTTTATTTGATAAGTTTTCTTTAAAGTAGCTTTTTTAAACGATACTTTATTATATGTACTTCTTTGTACAACTTAAAAGTATCTAAACGCCTAAATTATTGCACTATCAAAACTTGCAACTTGTGACTTTTCCGTAAAGTAAGAAAATGTTAACAACATATTCATAATAATTACTCATTGCTAAACAAGTTTTGCAAGGAATTACCGAGGGATAGATAATATACAAAATGTTTCGCCTTGGGTAACAAATTGTGGGCAAAATCTGGTAACTAGTTTTACAAATTCGTCGACAAATGGGCAAAATTTCGCTTGGAGCTGAAATAAATTAGTATGTTAGTCGTCGCGCACTTGCTTCGGTCACTGAACTGAGGTAACCACTAACCATGTTTCTAATTTAATTTGAAAATAGAAGATGTTGACTCCTTTGCATAATTCGGATACGGCTTAACAGATAATTAAGAATATGTACATATATTGCTGTGTTTTGAAGAGCATCAATCGTCAATATACCCTTGAGTTATAACGTGCTTGTTCTGAAACAAAACAGTGCTTCGTCACTTTTTTCAGTAGCTTAACTCCGAATAAATATCACTTTTAAATTCTATTTATTTCTTTCTTTTTTATTTCTCGACTAGCTCGCCCTACCATCTGGGGACGGGTGCTATTCTATTTTACTTCACATCATGATTCTTTGAATCAAATTATATAAGTTTTTTTTTAAATACGTATCAAAATTGTTATTTTTTTAATCTAATATTTTGTATGGGAACAAAGGGGAGAAAATGAGCAAGAGGATCACCTGATGGGAAGTGATCACCACTGGTTAGCTAGACATGGGTATGTCTAGCTAAGAAGATCATAGCAAACATAAGAATATTAATACGTAGTAACAGACATCGGGAAGCTACTTATTATACTATGCAGTGGTTAGTCACAGGTAGTTCCCCTTTTAATGTTTTTTCGCTCTTGCAAACCAGGTTCGGTGACATCATAATAGCATGCTTATTTCGTACAGGTTTTTTGTCCTTTTCTGATCGCTTAAGAACAAGTCAGATGCAAGAGGAAAAGGTTATTCCCGTGCATTCCCATATTATCTGAAACCCAAGCATGTTTAAGTCAGTTAAAAGCGATTGCTTGAGTGGCGCAGTTGTAAATAAATCTTAAGTCTGTAAAAAAGATGGTTCTGCTTAAAGTGGTTATTCTGATTTTTTGTGTTTGTGGACTAGCAGATTTGGCAAACGGAGGTAAGTCATTTCTTTTTGGCTGTTTTTTCTTGAGTTTTAATAAAATTTTGAATTTTGCCTGATATTCAAGGCAAAATACTTATAGTGCCGTCTAAATGCAACGAACACCTTGTTAAGACAAAGACAAGTTCTTTATGACAATGAACCCTGTTTATCTCGTATCCCTTTACACGTCTTGTGAATTTCTTGCTTATTTAATTAATACGAATTTATTTTACCTTATTCGTCAGAATTATGATTAAGATGATGACAACCGAAACAAATAACGAAATCGTTTGTTAGTCTTTCTATTGATACTTAACAAAACTAAATCCATTTTCCAGACTGCAATGTCGTAGACAAGAAGGATTGGGGTGGTCTGGAGCCAACCAGCGTGGTCTACCTGCCCCGCCCAGTAGACCTGGTCATCATCCAGCACACAGTGTCTTCACCCTGCACTGATGATAATACTTGCAAGAAGAGACTGCAGAACATACAGGAGTATCACATGGGAAAATTGGGATACTGGGATATTGGTTCTTCGTGAGTATTTAATTTGAACATTAACATAATTTTCATCCTGCAAGTCAATTCCTTACTAATAAGGAAACAGACTTCTCATATCTTCTTATCTGGGAATTGTAACCTTTCGTTGTGTAAGATCTTTCGAATTCCACTACCCACCGGCAAGGCAATAGGGAGTTCAACGGCCGTTTATCGACCATGGTGGCTAATCTTACGATCAGCACAGGTGCACTCCCTATTCCCTCACACCCATAAGCAGATTAAGTCCTAAGTTCATTATTCTTCGTTATATTATAACGCCCTTCATCATCATTAGCCTATTGGAGTCCGCCGTTGGACTCAGGCCTTCCTTCAGATAGTAATGACCACAGTCACTACACTGGGCAAGCATATTGGCGACTGCAGCTTGGTGAACAATAAAACATACGGGTGAACGCTGATGCTCATCCCCCGAGAATGTTCTTCAGACGCTATTTACGACACCCATGGAATGATATGGTGTAGTGTATTTCTATTAATGTATATTACAATACAAGCCTTCCGTCGCGGTTTCACCCACGCGTTATTTCTTTGTTCAAATATCCCCGTTCCCCCACATTTCCGGGATGAAAAGTAGGTACCCTATGTTCACCGGGTATAGTGTGTAGCTAGCCAACAGTGAAAAAAATATTCAAATCGTTCCAGTAGTTTTTGAGTTCATTCGTTACATACAAAAATACTCATCTTTTCTCTTTATAATATTAGTGTAGATGTAGATTTGGGCTGATATAATACATGGCTGGTAGGAGAAATAATTTGAAGTTGGGTTTGAAAGAAATTACTTTTTTTTACAGTTTCTACGTGGGCGGCAATGGAAAGGTTTACAAAGGCACGGGCTGGCTGCATCGCGGTGCCCACACGTATGGATACAACGGCCGATCCATCGGAATCTCCTTTATTGGAAATTATGAAGGTAAGAAAACGCATACAAAAATATTTTGTGCCTAAACGACAGTTTTAGAGACACGACCGAGATATTTCATCGCCATGTTAATTGAGTTATTAACCTGTGCTATTGTCCACCGTGGCGTTTAAGCGGACCCTGGACTCCAAGGCAATGGCCGAGGATGCGATAAGCGCCTGGGATAAGCGCTAGGATGATGATGATTGTCCACCGTGGGGCAATCTATGGACCACCTCCTCCGCGAGTGTCCAAGGTACTCCCAAGCACGATTGGCACATACTCACATATGTGCTTACCTGAACGTAACACCTAACAACATACTGGATCTCATGAAACAAGACCACGCTCTTCAATCCTTCACATCTTTGTGCAAGGATTAGAAGAAGTGTTCACACTTGTAGTACACAAGATTGTAGTAGCAGCGACTGATTTAAATACCTCTTAAAAGTGAAGTCGTACCAAAAAACAACTTCAAATATTTAAAAAAATGTGCTATTGTGGAACTGGGGATTACACCTGTGCTATCGCATGTATGATCTTTACCCTTTACTCCAAATGTGAACTTTATTATGTATTGCATATTTTACAAAAATCACTAATTTAAATTCATGAAACAATTAGCGATCATAATGGGCAGAATTAATTAATATGAATAACAATGAATTTATTACAAGCGTATTCTAGGCGTTAACGTCCAGATTTCTATTATTATAAAGTTTTCATCAACTTATAAAGATTTCTAAAAAAAGTTTCATAAGCCTAGCGAGAAATCTTTTACGGCGCAATTTTTATTCAAGGCTTGTCATTACTCTGGTAATGACTTGTAATTTCGACTTCTGAAAAGTTAATTCGAAAATTAATTAAATTATTTCTCTAATAACATACCTACACGTGTTCATTCAATTATGTTATATCGACAAACCAATAAGTTAATAAAACTCATGATGTAATTTTAGAAAGATGTTGTCTTGAAAATTTATTTCAGTACGTGTACAATATCATAAAATTAATTAAAACGTGCACTACCTACTTCCAGGATTTATTGTTTTCGAGTATTTCATTTATTTGGGTTTTGGCGTCAATTGTTTGCAACTTCTCCAATGTTTCTTTTTTTTCACAAAAACAGTTTAATTATTTAAATGTAAGTTATCGGTACACGGGCCTTAATGATGTTACTACTATGATTACGGCGAAATCTTATACAACAAAATATTGAAACAATGTATGTATTCAATGTAAGTGTTGTTGCACACCTATTTATTTTTTCTTTCAGAGAATGAGCCATCAGAAAATATGCTGGAAGCTGTGAGAGAATTGCTAAAATGCGGAGTAGCTGAGAGTCACCTGACTTCGAACTACCGGGTTGTGGGTCACAGACAGCTCAAAGCTACCATCAGCCCTGGAAAATACCTGTACAGCAAGATCAGAACCTGGCCTGAGTGGGTGGAAGATGTGACTGAAATAAAAAATGGACATTAATAAAATCAAAGAACTGTTTTTCTTACGGTTTCCGCACACATAGTGTTATCGCCTAAAGCCTTCCTCGATACATGGATTATCCAACACAAAAAGATTTTTTCAATTCGAGCCAGTACTTCCTGAGATAAGCGCGTTCAAACGTACAGCCAACGAACCAACTCTTCAACTTTATTGTCTTAGTTAGTAAAGAATGTAAATCATTTTAGTTAAGCCGATCAAGACGAAAACCCTAGAAATATCCCCCTCTCGATTCAAACCCGCCTTAACTTTGATTCTTCGTTTTTTAGGGTTCCGTAGCCAAAAAACGGAACCCTTATAGTTTCGTCATGTCTGTCTGTCTGTCCTGGCTCGTTCTCCGCCGTTTCTGAACCGATTGCCACGAAAATTGGTGGAGAGATGTATAGTGATAATTCAAGAATTGGTTTTTAAAATAATCGAAAAATAATTATTTTGAACTCTGTATCATACATAGTTATTTTTATACATCTCGACTAACTTATGACGTGCAGTTGCCCTTACTAAATGGTGTCTTAAGCGGTCGGGCCATCTTTTAGCTACGGAACCCTTTCATGGGCGTGTCCGACACGCTCCTGGCCGGTTTTTTTTGTCAAAGTATTTGGTCTACACAGTAGGTCTGGCAATGTTCCGTCTAAAGTTTATTGAACGTTGAAAAAAGTTGTTTTAACATTTTCTACAAACCTGCTTACACAAGCTTGCCCAAACACCTAAATAGAAACACAAATACCCATTTTCCTATTATTTTTTTATAACAGTATCCCATGTTTTAAAATGTTCAAATAAAACACAGATTACCTACTTACCCTTCACGGTATGAGTGCATTTTATTCACTCGTAAATGGGTCTCAGGACCTTACCGCGTTATTTCAATAAGTTTTTTTTTGCTAAAACATAATTTGAGGCCACTTAATTTTGCATATAACTCACTCACATTAGTAGAATACCAAAATGTAAACAAATGTTGCCGACAAGTTTGAAGCACAACATAATCAATTCATTTTCCTTGTCACGAGTAGTTCCCCCTTAACAACTCTTTTTTGCAACTCTGAAAATCAGGTCTGATTACGTCTACAAAATAACACGACTATTTGACACGTCTCTTCTGTCCTTTTCTAATCACTAGCAAATGAGTCAGATGCAAGAGGAAAAGGTTATTCCCGTGCACCCAAGTTATCTATGTATAATCCAAACAATATGTTTATATTTAGTCAAAAGTTATCGTTTGAGACGGTCAGTTGCGAATACTAAATCTCTTGAATGCAAGTTTAAGAAGATGGTTCTGATAAATAAAGTTAGTTTTATTCTTTGTGTTTGTGGACTTGCAGTTTTGATTAACGGAGGTAAGTCTTTTATTTTTTATTTTATTATTTCCTTAACACCATTTTAAAATGCGAAACAGTTTGGCATTACATAGCTCGAAAAAAAGAGATCTTGATAAAAACAATGAATGTATAAATTGTTAAAAAAATACCATGAATTCGAATTCCTGCTGGACCTCCGTAAAGATAGCTCCCAATTTTAAAAGAATTTGACACAAGCCAGATCTCGGAATTTATAAAACAATATTTTGCTATGGTATTAATTTAATTATACCTAATACAATTTCTGATCTATTTAAATTATAAATAGCTCTTTTTCAATTACGTATTTGCCTCAGATATGTATCCATAGCTTACCCATTAATCACGAAACGTTAATGAATGTCCTGTTGTGCGATACTTTAATTGTTTATTCATTTCCACAAATAATAAACAACTGTAGATATCCATAACCACCATAGAACAATTTGAAGGAAGCACTCAGATACATATTGATACTATCGTAATTATAGACAAATTCGTTTTGTCGTATTTTCCAGATTGCGATGTAGTAGACAAGAAGGATTGGGGTGGACTAGAGCCGACCAGCGTGGTCTACCTGGCACGCCCAGTGGATCTGGTCATCATCCAGCACACAGTGACTTCTCCATGTACTGACGACGGTACTTGCAAGAGGACCCTCCGGAGCATACAGGAATATCACATGGACACCTTGGAGTATTGGGATATTGGGTCTTCGTGAGTATTCAGCTCTTTCTGAATGTAAGAATGGCAAATGACATGAGGGTCTCTTGACCTGGTCATCGCCTTTGCTCATAAACATCAAGAACTCAACAAGGGTCGTAGATTTGTGCCTGCCTTTAAGCGTCTATACCAGCTCCAAATTATTTACGACCATGAATGGATAAGTCAGATAAATAGGCTAGATGAGTCTTTTTGATCACGTTAATTCGACGTGTTGAGCGAAAACGTTCCAAACAACAACACTTTTTTTTTCTGAAAATATATTAATAAAAAAAATATTTTACTCATTGACAAAAAAAAGAGTGTTAATATTATGATCCGCAGATCATCATTGACACAATTTACAACAAGCTATCACTGCACTTAAAAAAATAATGAACTCAAAACTTAACTAACATTGTGTGGTGTTCGCTAAACTACGTCCAATTGTTAGTTTTATGTTATACTAATGTTAATTTGACAGAAACCTCTTTTAATATTGACAATAATTTTTCCTTAACAGGTTCTACGTGGGCGGTAACGGCAAAGTATACAAAGGTACGGGCTGGCTGCATCGCGGCGCTCACACGTATGGATACAACAGCCGATCCATCGGCATCTCCTTCATTGGCAATTTCAACGGTAAGAAGTATAGAAGTATACATAGTATCGCTGCTATAGCACTACCTATAAAATAGAACTATTTGGTTGCTAAGATATTTAGTTTAATGTTTGATATTTGATACGTTGATCTAAAGGTTGGAAATAATTCGCGAGTCGAAAGATTAATAAAATCACTTTTACAAAATGAAAGTAGGTAATCTTCTGTGTTTGTGAATAATGAAACTCCAATATATACTACAATTACGGACTGGTTTTAATGTAAAAGTTTTGTCGAAAGTGGTTGTCCTTGAATGTGTGTGATGATTCTATGAGCGAATGAGTGATGAATAAGTTTAGCAAAAAATAATAGTAATATAATTACCAATTTGAGGGCAGCATGTGAGTGGAGGGAGCGACGAGTTGCTGGAAGTTAGGAGGCGAATGGCTACAGTAGATGACGAACGGCCACTGCGACGATGTAAAATGCTATTTAACGTTATTTTATCATAAATATTTACAGAGAACCAGCCATCAGACGCAATGTTGGAGGCTGTGCAAAACCTCCTGAAATGCGGAGTAGCCGAAGGTCATCTGACATCCAACTACCGCGTCGTGGCTCATAGACAGCTCATTGCCACCATCAGCCCGGGAAGATACCTGTACGCCAAGATCAGGACATGGCCTGAATGGGTTCAGGATGTTACCGAAATCAAGAACGGACATTAAACAACTTTCATTTGCAATTTGAGTTTTGTTAGATTTCTGGATCCCAACTTATTAGCTCTTGTGGGCTAGCCGTTTTGTGCGAGCGAAAAACCAGTCACTCGCAAAATGAAACAATTGACTACTTTAACCTCGCAGTCTGCGGTGAGACAAATTAAATAGGCATTTGATTATAGCCTAACAGAACCAATGTTACTAAAGAGTTCAATAACATAAGTTAGATAAAATTCGTTGAATTCAGTTATTTGAATGAGGTATTTACTAAAGTTTTCGACTCGGTGAGTAGCTATTAATGAGCATCATAGAGTATGTTTAGTGATGAAATATTTAATCATAAAAAGTAATTTTCGTAAGTTTTGAGAAAAAAAAGATTTGTGTTAATTAAAAAGAAGTTTAATTGTAACAAACTGTTGAGGTATATTTTCATTTTCAATATCAGAGCAAATTTTCCAAGTAATAATGACATCGATCATAAAACACTAATGGCGAAGGATGCATTCAACTAGTGTATCATTCTTCGGTCTCCTGAAACTGGAGTCGAACCTCGTACTGTGATCTGTACCATATCCACCAACCCAGAGCGTGCCTTGTAGCCGCAGACACAATCCAGCAGTAGTAACATACCTAAAATAGTAACATTGATTTTAATAACAACGATTTGTTCGTCTTCAGTATGCTAGGAGTATTTGATGACGTTTTATTGACGGGCCCATTAATGAAGTGGTCAGAGACCTTGGTTCAAAAACTAAAGGCTCGCTGGCAAACAAAGGCACTTGTACTCGAGTCATGGATGATTGTAAGACAGTATTCAAGTATGTCTGTCCGTTTGCTAGCATCCATAGTACAAGCTTTGAGCTTAGTTTGGAGCTAGGTAATTGTTGTGTTAGTCCAAGGAATTTTCTCCTTTGTTATTGCCTGCTCAAATGAGCAGAATTACAATTCACTGTCCAATTATTGTGGTTTCTCGTGATATCTTACTTCGACGGGTTACTGTTTACCTGACTGCCGATGAAAGGAGGATAATGATTTTTTTTAAATTCTATTCTGTACATACATCATTTGCACATCTGGTAAAGACAGCTAATTGGGATGTTGATTTCTATCATTTTTTTTTCGGTCGGACGTCGCTAGTGGTTGCAGAAGGCTACCTTAACAGCTTAACCGGACAATGATTTCTATCATTTTCGTAGGAAAGTCTTTTATAGCCAAAATACTAAGAGTACAAACGCTACTTACAAGGGTCATACAAGCTAAAACGAAGGTGGAAGCCAGCGGCCAAGGAGTGGTGTGGCTATCTTGCGTCATCAGACCAGCCAGAGTCCTTCCTGAGAGCCACGCCGCCAGCACAGCTAGCGGAGACATCAGCATTATGCCAAGGCTGTCTACCATTAACTGTAATTAATACAAATTAAATTAATTCACATTTCGCTCGGCAGGCTTGTGGTTAGAGTGCTACTTCACGTCGTGAGGTCATCAAAAGCACGCACTTCTGGATTATTGAATACCTAGGTATATGTATGTGCGTAATTTCATACCAGCTGTTCGGGGAAGAGAAAAATCGTGAAAAAAAACCTACACACCACAACTAAGTTGTGTGAAAAGGAGAAGGCAACAGCAAACAACTTCGCTAAAATTGCCAAGAGAGTTGTTTTGTGATTCATTTCATGCAATGATCACGACCGTCAGTAATAAGGAATACGACTCAAGTGAATAAATATAATAAAAATTCAATACCATTACCACAACGCCAAGGAAGCAATTTTTTTTTTATTATGTGGTTACGATTATAGATATGAAGGACGGTACGATTTATTTTTTTAAGCTAATTGTCTGTCGAAAAATATCGAGCAAAGTCTCAGAAACATGCATTTGAGGACGTAATAAAAGCGCCTTCGTATGAAGAGATACCTTTAAACAATTTTTTATTCAGCTCAGGCCGTCCAATATTACACCGACCGTATCATTTTCCCCTTTTTCACCAAAAAAGTAGTCTGGCATTAGTTTCACGGAGAAAGTGTCATGTGGAAGGTTAACCTCTATGGAAATATTGCGTTACCGTACTTACGGTCACTTGAGACTCTCTAAGGGCTTAGGATATGGCAATTTGAGTGAGGATTAAGAAGGCTCGATGTGAGACCATATTCAGATATTATTTTTCAAGAAGAGAAAATATTTGACTTGTTAATATGGACATCAGGACATTGAAGATTGCTTGATTTTGATACATTATTCCCTAAGGGCCATAGCAAACGGCGTATTTTAAACGCGCAAACGACGCGCGTTTCAGGAACGCGCGTTTTCGACGCCGTAGATGCCGTAGATGTAGATTGTTGCGTTTGCAATCATGATACAAAAGTTACAAAGAACAATGCTCAAAATAGCTCTGGCGTGTATCGTGATGTGAACTATACCAAAAAAAAGTAGATTTTTTTCTTAGTTAATTATCATCAAAAATATTTTTTTATACAAGCTGGATAAAAAAACGCGATTTTATGTATTTTTGCCCAAAACGACGTTCCAATGCTAAAAAATATGACTCTGAAGTAAACACATAGACAATCTATGTCCCGTTTCACAGATTATGAATAACACGTTCGGTCTAAAGTCGTGAATAAAAGTTAAAAATAATTTTGAATTAGGTTTCTAGCTTTACATTATAAATTAATCTGCTATTTTATTTTACTTACAATCAACTATTGAGATAAAAATAAGTAAAGAGTTCAAATGCTACGTGAATAAGTACGTAAAAACGAACTGTTTTAAAAAGACGAGACAAACTGTCATTGTCAATTTGTCATTTGTTTGTTTGACCTTGGCCTCTGTCGAAAACTAATGCCTACTTTATTAGCTCGATTATTTGATAATTTCATTTAGCACCTTCTTATACGGAAGTTATGATGTTATGATCATTTATTTTAATATAAATCATCATGTAATGTTCCATTAGAGTAATACTACAATTTATTGTTTGTGAAGTTTGAATAGATGGCCGGCTGACATAACCTCATCACTTATTTTAAATAATATGTTTTCCGGGACCCTACTTGGGAATCTTCTTAATAGAAAGCTTTTTATTTTATTGATACCAGTGATGATTGTTTACAACAATAATTAGATTAATACATGTGTTTCCGTTAAAAAGTTTTCTTGTATGGGGCTATGAGCATTGTTCTTTGCGTTAGAATCTCGTTTGAATCGCGTATACGCGTGTAATCGGCGCGTCGGTCGTCTGCGCGTTTAAAATACGCCGTGTGCTATAGCCCTAAGTTTTTTGATTGATTTCTACGAGTACTTATAATTTGTCCGTCTGCAGTAAGTTTATTAATAAAGTCTTGAAGTTTCTTTTTAATTGCAACGAGGAAGTCTAAAAGGATCCCAGCTTTTATCTACGGGAAAAAGTATAAAAAAAAACTTCTTTAAAACAAATGCCCAAGAAACTATTCTTAGTGCAATCTTTGGTGCTCGTTCAAGGCAAATAGTTGGTAGGAAACTTTTTATCGTTTTTCTTTCCGTCTCCTGAGGCAAATTCTCGTCTTTTGGTTCAAATAAAAAGTAGTACTAGTTCAACTTGAGAAAGATTTGTAGTTGCGCAAAAGTGGGAAAAGTAGTCCTTGCACTGTACTTAGTTTACTTTTAACTTATTATTGCTGTAGAAGACATTATAAACTTTTTTTAGGAATAGGAAACTCCTAATCAATAGATATAAATAGATAATGATAAGAATCACGCTTAACAGCTTAATAGCCCTTGTCATGTTACCGGCTAGCTGAATAATATAAGCTGGTATCATGACGTGAATACCCAATCGAGTATGACTCGTTTTATCATTACGTACCTGCTTAGCGTTTTGACTCAGCACCCACATCAGTAAAGCTTTCGGCACTCCATATCTATGAACTCTTCTTGTAGCATACCTAGTCCCACACAACTCGCATCTAGATTTACCAGATTCAGTCAACCACCTCTCTAAGCACTTAACGTGGACTCTGCCTACTGTACCGCGGCAGGAACAAGCTGATATCAATTGCCCCAGTTCATTCGTCAACGTATCTCCACCGTGGCATATACGACACATATCATCAAGTGAGTGATTGCTTATTCGTAGTGGCGGCTCTTCAATAACCTCATGTATATCAATTCCTTTCGATGTTTCGACAATAGCCACTTGTTCAACAGCAGATTCTGTGAATTGCTCAACAGCAATTTCCACCTCTTGAGCCCAGTCGATTGCAGAAATGCCAACAGTTTTACGGATATTCTCAGTTCCTTTATGTTCCACAAGGGACAGACGCCGCTTGGGACTCCGCACTTTGATTCTATGTTGTCGAGGATATTTATCTCTTCTGGCTGGTGTTTTGTCTCTATTTAGCTGCCGTGCTTCTCTCTTGTGGGGAGATTCATTTGGAGATAAATTTTCAACAGACTGTTCAATAGATGAGTCATCTACGCTCAATATGCTAAACAAATCAATGTTGCTTGAACTTGCAGTTACGTCTTTATCCACGGTAGATTTGGGTTTGATGTTACAAATGACTGTTGTGACGCTTTCACGTTCAGCAACTATTTCTAGGTTGTTCGTATTTTTTGAAGTGTTTGGAGACATTTTGTTTTTGGATTTGGACGGCCTCATTGCCACTAAATTGTTCACTGCGATTCGTGTATCGTTGTTTTCTTGATGACTAAAATAAAATGATGATGAAGTATTATTAGAAAAATATCTTTTTCATGTTTTATTTTATGTACATTTTGTTGTGAAGTTTGATTGAGCTGGATAGAGTAGCTTCAGCTTTCGTGAGGAGGATAACCTTTTTTGCAACTAGGTCTACCTATTCGAAACTCGAAATTTTTACGATGACTACATGTCTGTGGCTCACGAGTGAGTTGCGTTGCATTTAATTTATATTACTACACCTCTCACATTAGTATTCATAGGACACCTAGCTTGTTCGTTCGTTTACCTTGTTTTTAGTCCATTTTGCATTTTAGATGAATCCCGTCCACCAATGTCATTTTGTACAGAAAATCTCCGGCGCCTCGTGTTTGGCATTTCACTAGAATTTTATTTTTTGTTGGGTTTCCACTATTTTTTACAAAATAAAAATGTTCACGGAAGCGTCACCCGATCATGTTTGACGTGCATGAAATGTCAAATTTTTATTTTCAGGTACATTTCAAAGAGGTTGTTTATATTTCGTGGTAAGATCTAGATGGATGTTTCTAATAAAACAACATGTTTAATGTTAAGGCGATTGAAACCTTTTAAAAGCGCTTCCCTTTTTCGTGGCTTACAAAGCATTACGAAATGAAAACCGCCATGCTAATCTGTTATTACTGCCGCCAGAAACTTTATTCTAACAGAGCACTGGGTTTAATTATGTGGCTGAAAGGACCGGGTTTGAGGTTCATTGAACTGAAGCAAACTTATTTTCGGGTTGTCATGGAGAAAATTAGGACTTGGTCTCTTTGAGTTCTAAATTGAATTAGAATACGGTGAACAAGGAAAGGACCCATGTTTGAATACCAGTATTAAAGGTTTCATTTTCATTTCCATTTATTTTAAATGGGAGTTTCAAATATTTTTGTGCATTATGAATTTTAAAATTAACGTGTATGTTAGGATCACAATTAACTTTCTTTATTTAAGAATGGTACCTTAGTCCATTTTTGATTTTCACTGAACTAAACTTAAAAGAAACCGTCTGTGAACGGATAACCGACTTACAATAATTATTCTAACCCAAAGGATACTTAGTCCGCTCGTTTCTAAAAAAAAATATGTCTTTTTCAATATAAGTTGAAGAGAAAGCCTCTGAAAATGCTTTGAAGACTATTGGACCAAATATGTAGTTGTTAGAATAGTAATAAATCAGCTTTTTGCTGGACACATTCGCACTAATGACCTAAAGTTGATACCGCACCAAAAGCATTTTCCTAATTAATGACGTTAAGTTTCTAATCAAAAACCAATGAGAAAACGTTTTCCAAGTTAAGCTACTCATGAGCACATTATCAATTAATTATTATTGTATGTGATGTGTCAAATAAGATTTACCTTCTGGCGTGGAATTCAAATAATGTTTCCGAGGCGCAAATGTTGATTTAAACAAAGCATTTAAAACAATATTATTTGTAACAACTGTGTTGCTCACAGACTAGAGATTTAAAAATAAATCATCATTATTTAACATTCATTGTATTTCAAACTCCCATTGTATTGCAGCGGCTTTAAATCAATCATAAAACAAGCTATTATTTTGGCATAGATGAAATATGGTGCGCTGACCACAGGAACCGCATTGTCACACATTGTGAAATCAATGTCCTCCATTGAATATTTGGGTCGTATGCAAAAATAATTATCTAGTTGAGAAAAAGAGGAAAACAATAATTTACAAGTAAGGGTTATCATGGAAAGTATTGCTCCGGTCATAAATTAATATTTCACTAATACAAAAGTATAATATTCAGAAGTGGCTTAGGTTTGTTATGTGAACAAAAAGTTAATTCCACTTATTAGACTCTTAAATATTTTTGGTTATAAAAACTGACCATTTTAAGAAAGGTAGAGCTTTGTCGAACTTTTAATCAAATGAGGGAAAAGTTCTTCCACCGTACAAAACCACAGTGTAGTAGCACTTCGTAACGGTTGGGCTATGCTTCTGCTGGTAAGTAAGGTCACCAGAGCTCACTTAGGGAGAGTATGGGGTTTTTAAGGCTGGCAACGCATCTGCGACCCTTGTACGATTGTTCATCGCCATGGGCATCACTCACCATCAGGTGACCCTCTTGTTCGTTTGCCTCTCTTTCTCATAAAAAATATCATTCTCATTACAACTTTATCATTTCGCAATCCCTAAGTGCCAATCTGAGGGCGTGTTTAGCCTGAGTTCCGAGCGTCCTGATTTTCAAATTGACGACATGAAGGGATGTAAAGTTCGTCCATTACGAATAATGATGTCTGGCTTATCGTCGAGTTTAGCCGGTATCGTTGAAATTCCAACACTGAGGAAGCGTGTTTATTGTTATTTAATACCCACTCCAAATCTGCTATTTTGAAATGGAGAAGGCAATGCCAATTATCTCCATTATGATTGTCAAGATAGTCGTTTCTTATTATCATAACCCCCAGTAATGAGTACTTTTAAGGGACGACTCGAAATCTTCTACATTACGATAAATGCTTCCGATGAAAGGGCATTATTAGGACCATTGGACCTGAAGAAGTCGAATAATGCGACGAGGTAATCATTAGCTGGTACAGGCTAATAAATGTTTTGGTGTCTTACTGTAGCTAAATTATGCAATGCAAAGTTTTTAATACCGTTTTTAGTACCGAAAACAGATTTTATGAAAGACAAGTGTTGGCCCCTTCGATTAAGTGCATGTTCAAACATTAATGAAAACGTCTCAATGGTCTAATGGTTAAGGTACTTTGACGAGGATTCAAGGTCCCGGGTTCAATTTCCAGGTCTGCCGAAACACACTTGAAAATACACTTTAATCTCAACGCACCAATCTTCTATCTTGATTGTTGCGGTCTTTTTTTTGGACTCAATAATATAGTCGTTGTAGTATTGTATATAGGGTGTAACAAAATATACTGCAAATATTTTAAGGGCGAATTCTTTAGTGGCAATGTAATCAATATCAGATATTAAAAAGCCAAAATTAATGCCAACCAAATTTTGCATTTTCTGCATTGGCCAATTTGATCTTTTCGTCCTGTAAGGTTCGCCCCCTCTCCGACACTTTGCTTTTGGGGCGACTGTCTTGCATATGACAAAATTTGTACTTTTCCCAATCATTCACTCAATTTATTTTGTTGATTTTCTCGGAAACTAGCGTAGAAACAAAAAAAAATAGTACACAAATATATTACATTTCCACTAAACGATTCGCCCTTAAAATATTTGCAGTATATTGTGTTACACCTTATATAAATGAGTGAATTTCTAGACTGCGAAAATAATTAGCTATAATAATAAGCGCCACTACATTCGTTTTACTTACAAACCTAATTGCACGTGATAATTGAGAGATGTCTAAATGCCTCTGTTATCTACTTAGTAATTAAACTTGAAGTAGAGTGGCCAACCGTTTGAATCCATTTGTTATTTTATTTCATAAAACTTTTTAATTAATTGAATCTAGAATCGTTGACCGAGGCATTTTAGCACTTCTAATTAAATTAAAACGTCCTCGTTTTCACTGTTTTACTAATCAAATTATATTCAGACGAAAGAGGATACTATGAAGTATCTGTAAGGTAAAGTAATGTATACTTTCTAATTTGTTTAAAATTTTATTCAAATACATTTCAAAGGAGCCGGGCGAACATCCATACAAAATTGGGCCTGACGTTACAGCAACCATTTCTACACTATTTTATTTTGATATTCCTGCCATTTCAAATAAAAAAACTATTTCACAATTGCTACACGGGAGAAAAAAGATATAGGGTGTTATTATTTGCTTCGTAGTAAGTAATTCGTACATACTCTCACTGCTCTCACGTTGTATTTACAGACTACTACTGACTAGATTTTATCAGATTGTATTGAAAGACATTAACACATTGCGGTTTCTAAGATTATTGTAAGGCCCTTCGTACACTACGCTACGCAAATCTCCGATACTAATGTCGTATACTACTTAAGTATCGCGTCGCGAGTATCGAGTAGCGCACGGTCCGTACACACGGCACTGAATCGCAAGACTTGAATTGCCACTTCTGACGTAGCGGCTATACAGATCACACGTACAAAATGTCTGACACAAGTGATGATGAAACTAAATGCTCCGCCATCTTGAAAATCGCGGCGACTTTTGTGGCGACGACTTCGGCAGGCAGGTCGCGTACGACTGGCGCGACGCGAGTCGCGCGACGAATGTCGGCGACGCGACTAGTGTACGAGCCTCAATGAGTTTGTATGGCGGTAGTCGCTTGGAGACTAAAATCGTCGAGTATCGGAGATTTGCGTAGCGTAGTGTACGAAGGGGCTAAAAGAAAAGCTGTTTCCTGCGGGTTTCACCCGCGTCTCGGGGCAACTTCTTCCCGTATCTGGATAAAATATAGCCTATGTTACTCAGGGTGAATCTAGCTTTCTAATAGTTAAATAATTACAAGCATACAAATAGACACACAAAAATACAAATCTTGCCTTTTTATAACATTAGTGTAGATGGGTATAAGTATGAATGAAAAACACATTTTTCTCATAATTATTTATTGATCATTTACTTCATCATAAACGATTAAACATAAAAACATACGCCGCCAGCTAGCTATGCCGCATTTGATACAATGCAGTCGCTGATCACTCATTGTATTCTGCTTCGAAATCCGGTCGTTATAGCTGAGTAAGTCGAGTAGGCAAGAAAACTAAGTCCGTTCAGAAAAGCGTGGGTTGTTCGTTAAAGCAATAACCGTCAGAATCCTTTATACGTAGCCGAAGTCGCAAAACAACACTAAATGAACAATAAAAGCACACGAAGACACAACAAAACGAAATATCCACCATCGTAAATTATGATTTTTTTGACAATTGACTTTTGATGTGACACATAGAGTAAAGTAAATATACCAAATGAGGTCTACTTTGTTGCCAGTACAAGAAAAAAAAACAAACTGTTGATCAATTTATTGTTACAAGGTTTTTATAAGGGTTGTTATATAATCCATTATTTTAAACGTTTTTTTAAAACATAATACGAAAAAAAACACTGATTCACTTTCATTGCTTTGATTTTCTATTTTATATCATTTCTTTATTTATATCATTACTTTCATTCATTTGGCAACATTGTTAAAAAGTGACAGTAAAGCTAGGAAGTAACGAAAGTCAATAATAATATGATTATATATTTTATTTAATATCCCATGGTAAAATGGCATAATATTTCATGATTAAAAATTAAAAATGTAGATATTTTTTTTGATAAATATTTTATTTGTGTAACGAATAGTAACGATAAGCCCAGATTCGCCCGACTCCTTTTAAGTTGTTTACTTGTGTTTTTAGCATACTTATCAATTAGTTACCAGCCTTAATTTTTAGTAGGTATAACAAAAATTACAACGCTTACCGACTTCATGTATGGGATGGCTGGCATATAAATATTATTATATTTGAAAATATTGTAAAGTGTGGTCACAGCTGATACGAGTATTTATAGTAATCCACACTTTAGTTAAGCTTTATTTATGCTGAAAGCATCGTGGTACACTGAGACAAATTATTTTGCAGCAGTTAAGCACGAACTTACTTAACAAGAATACCATAAAAATGTTAAAATTAAATACAACGATGTACACCTGATGTAAAGTTAGCAAACAAATCTCCAACTATTAGTCGCATCATCATAACAAAAAAATATTTAATGTCTTTAAGATTGTTTAAAAGGGTCGTCTGCCTTGATAAAATTAAATCTCTTCTGCAAATCCGGTTATGACCATTGTGAATGTTTGAAAAAGTAGGTAACACCAGTTTTCTATTTTTACTAAAAAAAAATCTAGATTGACCCTCGTTTTTATCGAGGCCCCGTCTCATTTCGCCGAATCCCATTCTGAAACCGTTGAAAATGGGTTCTAATGAAAATCCCATTCGTTGGATTAGCTTTTTGTGCTTTGAAATGTTTCGTGTAATCACAAAACATTTCCTTAATCTCTGTTTGTTTTGTTGTGGTTTCACTGCAATTCGTTTATTTGTTTAAATTTTACGAATGATGTGGGTTTTGCAGGTCGTTTAACATTTGAAGAGGTCAAATTCAAGTATTTTTCCCAGGTGGATTTAGCCTCTTTTTATATGTGTGTATAATAAATACAATGAGAGTCGGAAAAATAACCTCAACCTGTAAAATGTAGTATGTATAGAAATTAACTTTAAACTTTTACCTTTTAACTTTACACTTTTTATCTTTTCGTATTTTTTTACTTAAAACATTTAGTCCCGTATTGTTGACTAATTACTCGTATTTGTTTATAACATTGAAATTATCTTGAAGTCTTAGTTGATCCTTGATCCTTGGCGTAGTGGTCTATGAAAAAGTCTATTAGTCCTGGTCTGGATGGTGCATGTATCTATTTAAGTATATTTATAATACCACTGTTGATTCTGATATCTGTAACACAAGTGCTTAAGCTACTTAACACAGGGACAGATTAATGTATGTGATGATGGGAAATGTATGTGAAAACCAAGCGACTAAAACTATTTTGATATTCACTATACCTACTGAACAAGAATAAGTTCAATATGGTGGAATGTAGTTTGATATTCAGTTAC
This sequence comes from Nomophila noctuella, assembly GCA_958496325.1. Taxonomy (NCBI): domain Eukaryota; kingdom Metazoa; phylum Arthropoda; class Insecta; order Lepidoptera; family Crambidae; genus Nomophila; species Nomophila noctuella. The sequence goes on from OY292488.1 coordinate 3,384,114, forward strand.
TTACGTTTAGTCATTAATAGCAGTAATTGAATATCACAATAGGCTTTTCCCCGACAGAACTATTAATGTGCTTTTACTGAAGCACAACGCTCACTCCAATTAATACAGGGTGGTTAATAGTTAGGAAATGTATTCGAGATATATGTGAAGCGGCCTTCTGGCAATGGCTTAGTCATTAACGAGGCTAAGAAGGCATATTTCTGTATTTTCTGTGTTGTAGGAGACTAAAATAATGTGATATTGAAGAATTTTTAATTATTTTTCTGTGGTTTTTCTATATTTTCATATTATTCAAACCTTCCCTGGACACCTCTATTTTGTGAAGACCAAAATAAGTCAAGTTGTTTCGTCCGTTGAGTTTGAGTTTTAGCAAGGCTAACGACCAGCAATTATTTATATCAATAAAATGTTAAATGATGTAATTTCAAATTAAATTGTCACGCAATGTTGTCTAGATTGCACTCTGAATACGCCTGTTTCAACAAAATCACTACACTGTAATTTGTCACCGCTCTCATCATGCAGCTACGGCTATTCATTACTTCCCGTTAGCGCGGGAAAATTACTCGGTGCAACAAATTATCGGAAAACAATAGCTTGTTTGTTACATTTACTTTGCAGTAAGAATAAACATTCTTGGTTTTACATTGTCGAATGTAATTGTGACTGGCCCGCTGGTCTAGTGGTTAGTGACCTTTGTCACAAAATAGAGGTTTTCGTGTTCGAGTCCCGCTTATACATACATAATATATAAGGCTAATATGTATAAATTGTATAATAATTATAACGCGCTAATTTCAGAAAGTTCTGGTTTGATTTGAAATATTTTTTTGTGTTGGATATTTGACGAGGAAGGCTTATAACACTTTGTGTGCTGAAACCGAAAATCACGCATTCGTGTGCGGCTGCTAGTGTCTCATTAATACACAAAGTTGAAAGTGACTTAGTCTGGCGGAAATCCAGACAGATCTTATTTCAAAGTACATACGCTAAATACCACAGATAGGGTTTGGAGATGTCTTCATGACTGTTTGATTACTTATTTATGGTTAATTGAACTTACCTTAAGTGAAGTTCAACCAAAATTATACGAGTTGTAGCATCCGTAGAGATTTAATAATAACGTATAGTATGTTTCCAACGTACTGCATCATCACACGAATTTTAGACATAATAAATAAAAAATTAAATCGTTCTATTGACTACCGCGCCTAGCACCTCAACCTGCCGACAGGGGGCCATCATTTATTTTAGAGTATTCCTTGACATTTTATTCTGCAATACTATTAAAACAGGGGTTACTTGGGAGGGTAGGGATCTTAAATCTCTACGGATGCTACAACTCGTATAATTTTGGTTGAACTTCACTTAAGGTAAGTTCAATTAACCATAAATTATACTTCGTTGTAGCATCCTAGGAGATTTAATAATAACGTAGATGTTCAGATCAAATAATTGCAGAATAAATAATAAAAGCGACTGAATTTAACAATGTTTATCGCTTTTAAACCATTTTCCTAATACATATCAGTCTCTTAATCAGCATAATACTAGAGGTAGGCACATAGGAACTTATTATAAGGTAATTTAAGTATTGCGTCAGATAAAGCCCTGCTTGGCGTGGACCCGCCAAAGGTTACAACAACAACAAACAACTAGGGGAGGTCCTCCAGCCGGATGACGCCGGCGGAGAAGCCCGCGCGCGGCGCCGGCGACGTGGCCGCGCGCCGCGGGCTGTGCCCCAGGACCCGCGCACTTTGGTGCCGCTATCTCCCAGCACTTGCTTTATCCAGCGGCTTACCTTCTGCGCACTAGCACCTCTCACCTGCTTTTTAAGGCATTCGCTGGAAAAAATAGAATTATTATTAGTGTAATATGAAAGGACAGTTTTTGATTCGCCTTATAGGACGTCGATGTTTTAACGAGGTCATCTATAATAATAATAGTACTAGGTTTGTTAAATACTATGTTGTTACTGTTAATAAGTCTTAACGTCTCAGCCAGTTTAATAAGTTTATTACATCCAGGTCAAATGATTCCCTAGGAAATAGCTTACAAATATGAGATAGTACAAAATCTGCGTTACATATTTGGGTAGATTCGGTCTAGCCCTAAACGAACTATTTAAAAATCGACTGACACACTCATTAATAATCCTAAGTCAGAGCAATTGTTGCCATTTAAGAGTCTTGAGACATAACTTATTGGCTGTTTGAATGTTCATGTTTAAAATGTCTTTGTAAAGTAAATATATAGTGCTTCGAATTTAGAATAAATCAATGATACTCTTTGGAATCAGATTTAAAAAATAGGTAACAAAACTTGCCCCTGTACTACATGACACAATTGCTGTTAATTTCATAAGGTTTTCCATACCATCAAACCTATAATTTTTAAAGCCGGTAGGTAAGTCTGTTCTTGAACTGTGTTCGAGTAACCTCCAACTTACATAACTTTAACTAAGACCCGTGGGACACAGGCAATATTAAGCCAGTTTAGCAAAAGATACTGAATACGACCAGCATGAAGTACCTCCAGGGCGTCTCTGTCGGCCTTCGGACATGGCGGCGGCGGCGCAGAGGCAGGGAGGAGCGGCGGCTGCGCGGGCCCCAGCATGCAGCTGGCGGCGGCGACGCAGCTGGTGCGGGTAGTGGCGAGCGTACGAGTGGGCCACGCCACACGCGTGCTTGTGCATGGTCAGTTCACTCGATATGGAGGCATTGACAAGTTCCCATGCGAGGTTGTAGACGTTGATCTGCGATATGCAGAAGGATGTTGAGGAGCCAATTTCTTTATTTTCAGGCTAGATGTATCAATAAACTTGATCGATCTGACATTGTCTTCTAAATTTTCTCCAAATAATTTTTTGTCCCGTTTCACACTTTGATCACCAATCAATATTTATGAAGCTTTTATCCAGTGATGGGAAAATGAGATGGCGACAATTCATGGTCTCTTCATGGTGTGGATCCAATATTCTCTTGTTTGATAATACTCAAATCACCTATTTTAATACTTTTTAATACTACCTAATACAATGTCAACTTCAAAAAATCATTCTGGTTTAAGTCTACAGTGAGATTGGCTATGCCTGCATACCTGCTCCCAATAAATTCCTTCCCAATAATGCCCATATCTGTTTTAAAATTGATCAATGTTAGGTATCAGTAGGTACAACTACCTCCTTTTGAATACTTTTCGGATGACATCTCGTGCCACCACTTAAAAAGCAAAATTTTTAACATTATGTACATTTGTTTTCGTTTATTAATTACAATGATTTTAATTTATTTGATTTTGAAAATGATTCATGATTATAATATTCATATTTATAACAATAATGTTTAACGAAATTAAAATTTCTAACTTAATTTTATCTTATATGTAAAATTATAAAACTTAATCCATTGTAGTTATAATAAAACTTTCATTTGTTATTTTGTTAAAGAATCTGATTGTTTACTGTTAGTAAATTAAATAATTATTTTTTCCAATAACGATAAGCATGTCAAATATTGTTAAATAAATATGGAAAGGGAGGATATTCTACCACAAGTATTTATTTACTCAAATAAATCCTCGATCGCAACATACCTAATAATATTGCATGCCATCAAATTGGCAAATTGTAGCTGAAGTGAGAGCTAGTTTTAAGACCATAATGTACCTACAATCGCAATGAAAATATTTGATTTGATTTGATTTTATTTTATTTCCGAATGACATCTCGTGTCATCACTTATGAAATAAAGGTTACAATTATATCATTTGATCCCCATTTTTAGATACTTTATTTCCGGATAACATCTCGTGCTACCATTGAGGAATTCAATTACTACTGGTAGTATGTAGTTCCATCGTCGAACTCGAGTGAAGTACTTTTGAAAACTTACCGGATGACATCTTGTGCCACCACTTAGAAAAGCAAACTTGTATTTCCGGATAACATCTCGTGCTACCACTGAGGAAATCCATTACTACCTACTGGTAGTGTGTTGTTCCATCGTCGAACTCAAGTGAAGTCGGTACATTTTTATTACTTTTCGGATGACATCTCGTGCCACCACTTAGAAAAGCAAACTTGTATTTCCGGATAACATCTCGTGCTACCACTGAGGAAATACTACTGGTCGTACGTATGTTGTTTCATCGTCGAACTCAAGTGAAGTACAGATTGAATACTTTTCGGATGACATCTCGTGCCACCACTTAGAAAAGCAAACTTGTATTTCCGGATAACATCTCGTGCTACCACTGAGGAAATACTACTGGTCGTACGTATGTTGTTCCATCGTCGAACTCAAGTGAAGTACAGATTGAATACTTTTCGGATGACATCTCGTGCCACCACTTAGAAAAGCAAACTTGTATTTCCGGATAACATCTCGTGCTACCACTGAGGAAATACTACTGGTCGTACGTATGTTGTTCCATCGTCGAACTCGAGTGAAGTACATATTGAATACTTTTCGGATGACATCTCGTGCCACCACTTAGAAAAGCAAACTTGTATTTAATTAAATACTTGCAATAGAATTTTATTCCCATAAAGGCTGCTTAATTATACAGAATTAAAATGTCTCTTTTCCTCTTACAAAGACTAATTTCCATGGATAGTTGCTCCTTAACAAACAGCTTTCTACCCTGATAAAGAGGCATAGGAAAATATTTCCAAATGCAGCCCGAGGACTTATAGCTTTATCAATAAATTCAATTTTATTACTCCGTCATATAATGTTACCCTGTTGTTAAGGCTTATTTATTTATTATTTATTGAAAAGACACCACCAAAGGCTTAATTTTCATATTAGCTATGTAGCTTTTCTTGGGTAGCAAGGATTAATATTTCTCTCTCAAGGAGTTTAGTGTGCCTACATCCAGCCTTAAGACACCTCAATACAAGCTGCGGTTAAGGTGCCCAAAAAAGAAAACAAATTCCCTTAACCGAGTTTCTAGAAGACATATCAGCCACCATTTCATAAGTTTTATGACGTTTATCTGTTGGCAATTCTAAAGTCATGTACAATGAATAAAGCTTAAACGCTAAAAAAAATAATTCAAATTTGACTTGGCAGAAAATAATATTTCATTATTTATAATTAAACTTAACTTATTGAAAGTGTTTACAACCACTGTCACAGTATTTGAACATGAATCCTGGTATTTAGATGTGCACCACAACTGTCTATCTATGTCTCTATTTGAGTTGACTTCATAGTACAGGTCTCATTAATTTTGTAAAAAATAATGTGCTGACCATAGTAGGTAAATTCATATATAATAACAGATATTAAGAAAATAAATATAGTTATTGCGCCATACTTTTTTTAAATGATCACATAAAACATATGTTAGTCAGAATAGCACCTAGAACATATTTAAATTATTTGACTTGTCTAAATTATACCAATTTTTATACGCCGTATTTATATTGTGCCAAGGCACTTTGAGACAACAAATGTAGCAGCACCAATATAGTCTCACTAAGTATCTAATGACTGACACGCGAACGCTAGCCTGCTCGCGCCCACCAGTGTAAGGATGGGCCACAAGTAATGCGACGGTGTAAGTAAGTAACACTTTTTCATGTGGTTCAAAATACAAACTTTCCGGAACAGTTAATGACAATAAAATTGGGTAACAAGGCTGGTTTGGCCGATATTGAGCACAATAATCCCAGTCGGTTCATCATGTACACCACTGCCATTTCTCAATGGAAATAACCTTTAAATAATATGGGAATTTCTCCCATCCTGTTAATATAGAAGATAGCTGTGGTATTATCTATCATCAACAAAATCCCTGGATTCCTAAGTTATTACGTAAATACTTAGAAAAAAACACTTTACTGACCTTAACTTTATGTATTTCTACACAAATTAGACCAAACCTTCATTTGAACAAAAACGCCGGGTATCCGTGAACGTTTGTCGAGAAAACTTCTTCTCCAGAAGCTTATTTTTGCACTGATGTTATCCTCTGTTTTGGTTTTCGTCTTTTTCCCCATTTTCACTAGCACAAACACACAAAATTTGCTTAAATTTAAATAAAATTACGTTTTTAAATCGGCGCGCACGCGGATGATGCAACACACAGAAAACTAATGATGGCCCCCTGTCGGCAGGTTGAGGTGCTAGGCGCGGTAGTCAATAGAACGATTTAATTTTTTATTTATTATGTCTAAAATTCGTGTGATGATGCAGTACGTTGGAAACATACTATACGTTATTATTAAATCTCCTAGGATGCTACAACGAAGTATAATTCTCTTAATATCTTTAGTTGAATGTCTTCAGAATATCATTCAAAGACTGTCTTGTCATGTCTTAATCGCATTGAATGGGAAGAAATAAGTTTTCCCGTCTGTCTTCCTTGTTATCAGTTAGTTATTTGTTAAACTATTTAGTCAAGTCTTAATCTATGAAACCCTTTAGGGATATTTAACATGAATTGAGAAACTTGTACATATTTAGTAAATAGCAAGGATAACTATGAATAGTTCAGGGTGTCATTTACTCAAGTTATACTTAATACTGTGATAGTTTGTTTGTTTGGATGTTTGTCCGTCATTTACGCTGAAAATACAGAACGAATTTTGATGTTTCGTAAACTTGTAGGGATTAGGGTATTGGCTGACTTAGATGATATTAATTTTTTGCCGATAAAATGCTCCCATGGGTTATTAAGATTCCTGTTTTATCAGGAAACTTAATAACGCGGGTATAACCATGGGTTAAAACTAGGAAATAATGAAAAGAAGCGTAATGCCAAAAGTTTTACTTTTATTGCACTCCGAGTTAACTTACCGATTAACTTTACGAATATTATGCATTATGATATGATAAGTTTTATGTTTTTTATTGAATAGCTCCTGTTTGAGTGTTTTCTGATATACATACATGTTTTAGAAGATACACAAGATCACTGTCCAGCAATAAATCCAAGTATTGATCAAACTGTTTCTGTCTAATATTCAATCTGTCTTTAATTTGTCTCTAACGAATCAAAATATAGACTTACTATTAAATCACATATTCGGTTGAGCCTCAAAGCCAATATCGACGGTCAGTTGACTACAAAATATTCATTAGACTGTGAATGTCACAGTGCGAGAGAATAAGCACTCTCTATTACTATCCTCTTATGTTTCATTGGACAGCTACTTGAGACGATCTAAGAATGGGCAGGCATTAATTAAGCTATCAGTTGGAGATTATCATCTACGTAATATATTCTGATTTGCTCAAACATTTTTTCAAATTGCTCGTAGGTCTAGTGGTTTAAGTACCGTACGCGATCTTGATCGTGGGTTCGATTCCGCACCAAACAAAATTTGTATTTCAATTTAGATTTTGTACTCGTAATCACCAATCTTCATCAATTTGCTTTTGCTAAGCGTGGTGATTAAGTCAAACCCAAATAGGACGATAACTTAATGACAAATGATGGAGGCCTTTGCCTTGTATTGAGGCATGCGTAAGCTAAATCATTTGATAGCTTCCAAATCGGGACCACTCCATGGTACTTAAACCAGTAAACCATCGAGGCGTTTTATTTTAACTGATTTAGAAGATAACAATATCCAGAGCGCTAAATGCAGCAATTATTCCAGTTTTCCCGCCCAATAACAAAGGCTCAATCAAGTGAAAAATAACATTGTCCGTATTGGCGGTCAGCCAAATATATACCATAGAACGAGCAATTGTGTCACAACAGATATAAAATATCAAAATTACTCCAGCTGGTCATAGTTTATTCGACGGTTATTGTTGGGCTACATACAAACAAGATACAAGTAATTACATTAGCTTATCAAAACATGCAAGTGTAAACATGCTATTTAGTGTAGAAACACAATAATATGAAAAAACGCGACCGAAGGATTCTAACGGTGTGTCGAAAGGATTGACGACACACCGTTAGACTACAGCCCATGTTGAAAAAAATAAGGGTCATTTGAACCACCAGGTGACTTATCTATGTACAATGATATAAGAGTATAAAATATGTAATAAGATTCATCACTATGTCGTCACTAGTAAGCTGTCTAACTGAGTGTAGGTGAGAATTCGAAGGTACAGTTAGATTGAATACATTTTGGTCAGATATTTTTGTACGGCATTGCGGAATAAAAGAAAAAAGCGGTTTTGAAATATCATAACACAGATGTCGTGCAAAATAAAAATACTATTTTTTTCGGCAACTACCGGGGTAAATTTGTTAGTAGAAACATAGAAATAGTACCTAAAATTTACGACAAAATAAGTCAAAGTCAAATTCAAAGTCAACGACGTAAATCGAAAGGTCCCGTAAAGTAGACTACGACAGGCTGCGCAATAAGTAAAGGAGGTGAAATTTCATTTGTACTTACTCGATAATGTATGTAAAGTGTAAGAGAACATTCAGTCTAGTTCCATTTGCGTATCTCGTGTGACCAGTTGCACATTTGCATTTTGGTTGTTCGCTCGCATCGCAACATCAATAGTTGCTATTTGTATGAGGGCCAGGCGGACAACTAACATGGGCTCTAGGGCCTTTCGCACAAGTCTTAGTCGCATTGTGATTACTCAGTTGCATTCTTGTTTTGTATGTACAAGGTGAGCTTTAATAATGAGATCCGTATTTAGATTAGATTTGTGAAGAATCGTTCCCCATAACAGTTTCTGGTAATTGAATAAATTCAGTGGAATCATTAATCATTGATCATTGACATTTCATAATATTTCATCTTATGAAATGTTGAAATCTTTACATTTTCTGTACGAGAAGTAGCTGAATGATATCACGCACACCATAATCTATATAAATAAAAATGAATAATAATTGTTGTTCGTCAGTCTGATTAAAACTCGAGAACGGCTGGGCCGATTGAGCTGATTTTGGTTTTAAAATATTTGTAGTAGTCCAGGGTAGGTACGAACTTCGCCGGGTCAGCTAGTGTATTTATAAAATATTGATATAACATGAAAAAACAATTTACAAAACATAAATAGCCACAATACAAAAACAATCTTAAAATTTAATTATTTGTAACTTCATTCAACTGCACGATCGCGACGCGCAATAAATTACAGACACCTGACTCCGTTTGTTTCATTTGTATAATTTTTATTAAATTTTACAACAATTTGTGTCAAATTTGCTTATTTTATAGCCTTTCGGCGCTTGTAAAATAATTTATTTGCTGCCTCAGAAATTAAATGAGCTTTCCTAAAATAAAGTTTTATGACTTGGTCCTTTATTTATGTTGTTTGTTTCACTAGACCTCTTGTACTTTCACCGACTAACTTGATGGATATAAAATGATCCCAAAACACATTTGTCAAAGCAAATATAAAAGCCAGAACTTGTAATAAAAACGAGGGGCTTGAACTGCCTAAGTTGGTAACCTTTTTATAAATATTATGCTCTTGATAAAACAAGGAAGATGTCCAGATGTTATAAACTTACATATTCATATAGGTATGCAACTGTATATACCGAGGAAGTTTGAAACTGTGTCACTTGCTCCGAGTTCCGAACACTGCCACTGATCCAACCAGGTCAATCAAAGTCAAAGTGTAGCTGGCTAGCTGGGTTACAGCAGTATAAGCGGGTGATCGTGTCATTTGTAAAGATACAAGGTATAGATAAGCAAAAGCAATGTTATTTTTATGCGAGAATTATATTTAAAATCAAATCAGTTATTACTCAATTACAGTATAACACTTATTAATTATTGCCAAAACGTTATTACAGAATCTACAATTAATTTAACATAGCAACAGTTAGAACTACTCACATTTATTCAGGGAGCTCCTAGTGTAACTTCACAACCACACAACAACCAACCAACAACTTTTCACAACCACTGTTGATCAAAGACTGACTACCACATTCGCGCTTCCCCACTTATGAGCATTCGTACGGTGGTGGGGTACAACATCCGGTTCCCTTATAGAATTATTACAATTTCTAAGATTATGTTTAACTTCTTAAAATACTACAATACATTTTATAAAATTATTAGTTTCATTTGTACTAATTAATATTTTATAATACCAGTATTGTTGCTTAGTATAGTAACGTGTCAATACAACGTTTCCGGTGTCGTTCTCTGGACGTCATAATTATTTTTGAGTAACATGTTTGATAGTTGTTGTATTTTGTTCCATTAATTCTATAGTAATCATATTTATAATTAAATGATTTTATACAATTTAATAAAATATATTTTCGTTTAAGCAAAATTTAGATACTTAAATCATAACCGGAAGTGTTTCACTGGAAATGTTTTAAAAGACAACACTTCCGGCGAATTAAACAATAATCCTAATGCATGCAAAATTGTAAGTTATTCCTAAATAAACTGATTTACTCTAACAGATTCGGCCATCCGAATTATATGTGTGACCTCACACATTTCTACTCAAAATTAATTATCAAATTATGCTACACAAATACGCATATTATGAAACTTATTTCTAATTATGATCTAGTGAAGATAGCGAGTGATAGATCCTTGATGATATTCACACTAAATTTGTTAGGCTATGTCAGTCTAACACATTAAAAAAAATACAATTAAATCTTTCTAGAGCCCTATCGGCCTTGGCAATTAGACTAATCAAGACTCTGTCAGTCTTGTATATAAATGACCTTGTCGGTCGGTGTCTGTTAAATCCCTGGCGGATTTAATATGGTCACGGACTCTGTCAGCTCTAATTTATTCAGATTCAGATTCACTAAGTAATTCGTCATGGGGTCGTTTGAAATTAAGCCATGGTTTTATTTTATCTACGGCCACTACTGAGGAATATGGTTTACCATTCTTACGGGTCAAGGGAGTATCTTCTATTTGGTATCGATCATGCTCGTATACCTTAACGATTTTATAGGGCCCTTGAAATTTAGGAATAAGTTTTTTACTATTTCCTGTAGCTGGGACATGCCTTTCCACTCTAACTAAATCGCCTACGTTAAACTGGGCCGGTTTGCATCTTTTTCTATCGTAAGCTTTTTTTTGAGACTCTTGATAACGTTCAACATGAGAACTGATTCCTTGTCTTATTGATTCTAAGTTTCGTTCTTCCAAGTTTGTGCTATCTTCAATGGCGGACAAAATTTTGTTATCACTTATACTTTTAGGTCTAACGCCAAATAATGCTTCAGCTGGCGTGCGGTTTATTCCCTTATTAAAAGTATTATTAATACCCCACTGAACATCGTAAATCATCTCATCCCATTTGTTATCAAGGGTCCCAATGCATTTAGTAGTCAAAGCGTCTAGTATAGTTTTGTTGTAGCGCTCTACTTGCCCATTCGCTCTAGGCGTGGCTACAGCATTGAGAATATGTTTAGTGCCCTTTTCAGATATAAACCTTTTAAGAATGTCACTTGTGAACGAAGTTCCTCTGTCAGATATCAGCCGACGAGGCACTCCAAATATTGAAAAATACTCACGTAGGACTTTTATAGTTGTGCTCGATTTGGTATTCCTTACAGGTTTACAAAAAATGAATCGGGTGAAGGCATCTATAATGACTAAGATATGTGTGTTGCATTTACTACTACGGACAAAAGGGCCTAAATGGTCAATGTGGAGGGTATCGAACGGAATACAAATCTTTTCGATAGGATTGAGAAAACCTGGCTTCTTACCACCTGCGAATTTGGAATAAGCACATTCTAAACATGAAGAGACATATTTCTTGACAAATTTACGCATTTTAGGGAACCAAAAATTTGATTTGATTTTCTCAAGTGTTTTCTCTACTGAGAAGTGTCCGATATCGTCATGATTTTGTTTGACTACTTGCCACCTAACACCCTTTGGTACGACCCATCTATCTCCATCACTTGTTATACGGAATAATTTTCCATTTTTAATTTTAAAGTTTGTCTTAATGTCGGAAACATCATTTAAGTTAGGATCTCCTAAAATCCCTTTGATACGTTGAATTTCACTATCAGAATTTTGAACCGTTGTGATCCAGTCCGTCTCCACCACAGTTTGTACTTGGTGTTGTGGACAGTCATCCCCACTTAGCGGATTGCGACTTAATGCGTCTACATGCCCCATAGACGTTCCTGGACGATATTCAATAGTAAGATCAAATTCTTGCATTTGCGACCACCATCTCGCGACGCGGGGTAGTATATCTCGCTTAAGAAAGGTGGCTCGTAATGAGTTACAATCTGTTACGATTTTAAAGTTTAATCCAATTAAATAAGGTCGAAATTTATGCAGCGAGGCAACAACTGCTAGGGTCTCTAAATCATAAGCTGTATAATTCTGTTCTTCGGGACTAGTTTGTCTGCTAAAATAGGCTACGGGCTTAAGTAAATTTTGAGAATCTCGTTGTAATAGTATCCCTGCTATTCCTATTTTACAAGCATCAGTGTGGAGCTCAGTGTCTGCCTTGGGGTTATAAAGGGCCAATACTGGCTTTTGGACTAAGCACTGCTTAAGCTTGTGAAAGGCTGTTTGTTGTTCTAAGCCCCACACCCATGCGGTATCCTTTTTTAATAAAATAGTTAGCGGTTTGGCTATTATCGAAAAATGTTTAACAAATCTACGGAAGAAACTAGTCAATCCGAGAAATTGTCGGACAGTGTGTTGATTTGTAGGTATTGGGAAATTCTCAACAGCTTTTAATTTTTTTGTACCTGGTTTAATTCCCTCCCCAGATACTTCAAACCCTAAATATTCTACTGTACGGCCGAAGAAGTTACATTTATTCAAATTTAGTGTAAGCCCAGACTCTAATAAACGCATTAGTACTAACTCTAGGTACTCCATACCTTGCTCAATACTTTTAGAAGGAATTATGATGTCATCAAGATAAGCTAAAGCCTCACGGTACCGCAAATTACCCAATACTAAATGCATCGTCCTTTGAAATACAGCTGGCGCGTTAGCCAACCCAAAGGGCATTCGCTTAAACTCAAACTTCCCTTCAGGTGTTACAAAAGCAGTTTTGTAACGATCCTGTTCCCTAACTGAGATTTGATAATAACCGGATGAGAAATCTAACGTAGTAAAATAGTAATTTCCACTAAGCTGATCCAATTGATCATCAATTAAGGGGATAGGATAAGTCTCTTTAATAGTTTTCTTGTTCAATGCTCTATAATCGACACAGAGTCGGTATTCGTCAGTGCGTTTTTTCACTAGCACTACAGGACTGGCATACGAAGAGGTAGATGTGGTAACTATGTCATTAACTAACAATTCATTAACCAAGTCTCTCACTACTTCCCTTTCCTTGAAGCCTAATCGGTACGGTCTGTACACAACCGGTTCATTATCACTCAAGTCGATCGACATTTCAGTGACATTACATTTACCCAATTCCTTCATTGTAAGTGAAAAGCATCTTCTGTACTTATTAAGTAGCTGAAGTAATGGTCTAGCAACATTTTCATCTACAATACAGTTTAAATCAGACACTTGAATTTCTTTATTAGGATTGTGGGGAGTGATTTCTAAGACCTGCATAATCTGATGTACGTCCCTATTGTCTTCGTAAGCAATCTTTCCACGAGCTACACATGAACCCTTGTTGATAATAAAAGGCTTTGCGTTAAACCCATTTATAACAATGCTACCCAACCCCTGCTCGATGCGATATAGTCCTGCTATGACAAAGTGACCAAAGCCTACTCTGTGACAAATATCATTATCAATGTATAAATCCCCACAGAACTCTGGTACTGTATAAACACTTAGAAGAGTGCAACCCATTATAGTTACATCTTCTTGGCAATATAATTTAACTTTATTATTAGGTAGGGTATCATAATTGCTTAGTTGTAGGATCTCTAAATTATCGCTAGTCTTTTGGATTATTATGTGTGGCTGTTCAGTAAATGTCTGACCAATCATGAGGGGTATTTGCATGACGTCATCCCCAACTACTAATATTTCAGTTTCTGCTGAAACATTATCAACAACTATTTGAGCATTTAATCTCCCAACGGCATTAACTACCGAGTTGCCAAACCCCTTGAGTATTGGAAGGTTATGCGTTTTTGATGATAGAGCTATTCCTAACCTTGCGAGTTCTGAAATTTTGAGCAATGTGCACTCACTACCTAGGTCTATAAAGGATTCTATTGGAATACCATTGATAAAGGCAGTTTTATAATATTTCTTATTAGAATTAGTGTGAACAACTTGGTTAACCGTTTTTTCGATTCTAGGCATTGAACTGTAACAATCCGTAGCTTCATGTCCTAGTCTTAAACATTTAGTACATTTTTTTATAGGTTGGGGACACTGACTAGCAAAATGGCCTTCTATTTTACAATTAATACATCGTGGACCGCGGTTTTTAACAGGCGGGCCACGTGGTGGGACTGATTCTATATTATTGTTTTTCATTTGAAATTTGGAATTCTTTTTTTCTAACGTCGGAGCTTTTAAATTTTTGGTATTCCTTAAATACGCAAGTAATTTATCTGAACTATCAAATTGACCAGCTTCTGCGCTTAACCTAACGGCCCTATCATCAATGCCATGCAACACACACTCTACAGCCCTACGGCCAGTGATGTCACATCTATTAATAAGAGCTATTTTTTCGTAGAAGTACTCTTCTAAGGAGTCACCAAAACGAGCACGTTTAGCGAGCATGTCACTTAACATTTGACCGTAGTTTTCAGTAGATGGGAAAGCGGCTAATAATTTAGTTTGCCAGTCTCCCCAAGAAAAGAGCACGGAAGGTAGGCTTTCATACCACCTTTTAGCAATACCCTGTAACTTTGGCATAGCAAAATGAATAGTTTGCCGTTCGGACCAGCCATAAATTGTAGCACATTCATTGACTTTGTGAAGCCACATACTCATCGTCTGCTCTTTTCTAGAGGGGTCAAATTCAGGGATAGTATTGGTAGAAGTGGTCATTTTATCTGAATCGGGAGCAATATTTTTCAAGGCACTTACTAGTAACTGTATAGAGCGATCTGAATCTGAATAATTAGTTTGGAAATTCTCACCAACTCCAAGGTGCTGCCGCCGTCTTAACCGGTTGTCACGAACGCTGCTCTGTGGCTGGCCGTGGTTTTCACAATCTTGAGGCTTCATGGCTTCGACTGGCCGCAGGCTGCGTTCCCGGCGCGGTGTACGTAGCTGGTGGTCGTTGTCTACCCGCCTAGAACGGGAACGACTTCGGCCTCGGTGACACCTCCTCTGCGACTGGCGAACGCAATCGCACCGACGAGTTGACTGGTCACAGCGAGTGCAGTGGCCATACCCAGAAATATCTGAGCGGCGTGAACGACTGCGTGGCTGGCGATCGAGTCGTTGGGTACGGGTTAGGCTGCGGGAACGCCGCCGCGACCTATAGCCCGCACTGGGGGTATGGGACCGGCTCCGGGTAGTACGCCGACTGCGAGACCGATGTCTCGGCGTTTGCACTGCTCTCGGTGGCGAATAACGAGGCCTACGCGGTGCCGGTGACATACGACAGGATTGCCGGGACGCTCTCACAACACTTGATAACGCCAAAACTGGGGACGATGGCTGTGGTACATTGCCATTGCCTTCCATGGTAATCTGCCGGTAAAAGAGAAAAAAAAACAAACAAAATTTGATCTAGGCCATAAGCGGGTTTGTATCCCACTTCTGAAACTGTAGCTGGCTAGCTGGGTTACAGCAGTATAAGCGGGTGATCGTGTCATTTGTAAAGATACAAGGTATAGATAAGCAAAAGCAATGTTATTTTTATGCGAGAATTATATTTAAAATCAAATCAGTTATTACTCAATTACAGTATAACACTTATTAATTATTGCCAAAACGTTATTACAGAATCTACAATTAATTTAACATAGCAACAGTTAGAACTACTCACATTTATTCAGGGAGCTCCTAGTGTAACTTCACAACCACACAACAACCAACCAACAACTTTTCACAACCACTGTTGATCAAAGACTGACTACCACATTCGCGCTTCCCCACTTATGAGCATTCGTACGGTGGTGGGGTACAACATCCGGTTCCCTTATAGAATTATTACAATTTCTAAGATTATGTTTAACTTCTTAAAATACTACAATACATTTTATAAAATTATTAGTTTCATTTGTACTAATTAATATTTTATAATACCAGTATTGTTGCTTAGTATAGTAACGTGTCAATACAACGTTTCCGGTGTCGTTCTCTGGACGTCATAATTATTTTTGAGTAACATGTTTGATAGTTGTTGTATTTTGTTCCATTAATTCTATAGTAATCATATTTATAATTAAATGATTTTATACAATTTAATAAAATATATTTTCGTTTAAGCAAAATTTAGATACTTAAATCATAACCGGAAGTGTTTCACTGGAAATGTTTTAAAAGACAACACTTCCGGCGAATTAAACAATAATCCTAATGCATGCAAAATTGTAAGTTATTCCTAAATAAACTGATTTACTCTAACAAAAGTCAAAGTCAAAGTAGTTTATTTTGCAATTTGATTTACATAGAAATTCTTTTGCACGTCATATCTTTTTTTACCTACCAGCACTTCGACGTGAATGGCCTGCTGAGAAGAAGTGCCGCAAGAAACTCAACAGTTTGCCTTTTTTAAAAATAAATACAATTTGTATAAATAATTATTTACATGTCATCAAAATAATAAAATAGAAATATCATGTCCTCTAAAAAAAAAAACATATAACTACAAATGTAATAAATTAATAAATTAGACAACCACATGCGCAGAGTGGTAAGAAATTGTCAGGCCCACAAATTCTTGTCGATATCATTTAAATAATCTTCAATCTTATAGTAACCTTTTCTCATTAAACAATTCTTAATTTTAATTTTAAATTTGTGTAAAGGTAATTCAACAAGATTTTGTGGTACTTTGTTGAACATTTTTATGCTTAATCCTACAAAAGACCTTCCCGTTTTTTGAAGTCTGACACTTGGATAGGCAAGTCTGTGCTTATTTCTTGTATTGAATTTGTGAGTATCCGATTTTTTAAGAAAATGTTTATTATACTTTCGAATATATAAAATACAATCAAATATGTACTGAGAAGGTACTGTTAAAATATTAATTTCTTTGAATACATCCCTAAGTGAGTCACGAGGTCTAAGGTTGTAGATCGCACGGATAGCTCTTTTCTGCAATATAAAAATTGACTCAATGTCAGCAGCAGAGCCTCACAACAGTAGACCATATGACATAATACTATGAAAGTAACTGAAGTAAACCAGTCTTGCCGTTTCAATGTCAGTGACATATCTTATTTTTCTAACCGCGTAAGCAGCAGAGCTAAGTCTTCCTGCTAGTGCAGTTATGTGATACCCCATTGTAACTTGGAATCGATGGTGATTCCTAAAAATATGGTTGAATTGACAATTTCTAGTTTCGCATCATTCATAGTAATTTGTGTATTAATTTGCCTCACATTAGGCATCATAAATTTAACACATTTAGTTTTTTTAGCATTAAGTAACAAATTATTAGTACTGAACCATTGTGACACCTGCAAGAGAGCTCCGTTTACTTTGTCAAATGTTTTTTCGTTTCTCTCTGTTTTAAAAATGAGAGAAGTATCATCCGCAAACAAAACTATCTCACAGAGGTCCTTGGTAAAATATGGAAGATCATTTATATAGATAAGAAATAGCAAAGGTCCTAATATCGAACCTTGGGGCACGCCCATTTGCAGTTTAGCACCAGCAGAATTGGTGTTTTTGATATTGACTCGTTGTATCCTGTCAGTGAGGTACGACTCAATTAATTTTAAAGAAAAGTTGGAGACACCGTAATATTTTAATTTAATTAGCAATATTGAATGATCAACACAGTCAAATGCCTTTGACAAATCACAAAAAATACCTATCGCATTCTGTTTATTTTCCCATGCATCAAGTACATGTTTCATAAGTGGAATACCTGCATCGGTTGTACTCTTGTTTTTAGTAAAACCGAATTGTTTTGCATGAAGTAAATTATTTCTATTAAAATGTTCTAATAACTGATTAAAAATTATTTTTTCAAAAATTTTACTTAATGAGGGTAATATTGATATTGGTCTAAAATTTGATGGGTCACTTTTGTCGCCCGATTTAAACAAAGGTATTAATTTACTATATTTCATTAAATGAGGAAATTTATTTTCATCAATGCATTTATTAAAAAGGTAAGCCAAATGAGGAGAAATTATTTCAATTATAGATTGTATAATATCAGTTGATATTCCCCATAAGTCCTCAGTTTTCTTTTTATTGAGGTCTTTGAATGTTTTTAATATAGTAATTGGGGAGATGTGATCGAAACTAAATGTAGTCTTACATTGATCTACACAAGAAGCTAGGATGTTTTGAGCTTTTTGTGTACTAGAATTTAGCTTACTAGTGGTTGTTATAGGTATGTTTGAGAAAAAAGTTTCAAAGGCATTTGCTACTTCTATATCTGACTTTATAGTTTTATCGTTAATTTTAAGGGAGTAATCTCTTTCATATGACTTGAATTTACATGTTTCTTTGTTAATTATATTCCAAGTAGCTTTTATTTTATTACTTGAGTTATTTATTTTATGTCTCAAGTAAATAGACTTGGCTTTATTGCAAACTTTCTTAAATACTTTAGAATACATCTTAACATATTCAATCACTTTTGGATCTTTAGAATATGCTTTTAAACCATACAGCTCATACAGTTTATTCCTACTTTTATATATACCTGGAGTAGCCCAGTCACTAAACTTAGTTTTAGGATTATTAACATTAACATGTATAGTCCTTTTAGGGAATACTCTATTAAATTCAGATGAAATTAAGTTAAGTAAATTTTCATAAAGAACATCTACATTATGGTTATTAAAAGAAATGTCGGGGAGTTTGTGAACTATTTTATCTTTAAATCTCTCTTTACGCCCCTCAGTGACAGGTCTACATATGATGTCAATAGATCTAGGAACAACACAGTTTTCAAATTGAACCTGTTGTCCGCAATGATCTGACTGTATATAATTTATATTTTTTTTATTAATTACCTTACTATTACAAAACACATTGTCTAAACAAGTTGCACTCGTTGGTGTGATCCTTGTAGGTTCATTAAATAAATTTAATAGATTGAATGAAGTAAACAGATTAATAAATCGACTACTTAGTTGTGAACCTTCAAGAATATTCACATTAAAATCTCCACAAACAATTACTTTTTTATTAGTCTTACAACTTTTTTTAAGAATTTCCTCCATTGAGGATTCGAATAAACTATAATCTGCCGAGGGCAGAATAGTTGAGACATCTGTCAATAACTTCTTAAACTATTCTTGCACCTCATGGGGACCTCTTTATAGAACCAATAACGACTTTAATACCTAACCGGCCAAGAGCAAGACACCGAGGGAATTACTGAAAGCTCGTCTTGTAACAGTTGCCTAACGATATCAAGCATGTCAGACATAAATCATGTTTTATTAAATACATTGCCTCTTTTCTTCGACATCAAGTCAGCTCTAATTCGACAATGATTGCTGATTACCGTGACCTATTTCTCGTTAAGCACACTAAGGGAACTAAGGAAACAGCTCGGTAGCCTAGTGGTTAGAGCGCTGCTTCACATGCGTGAGATCGGCGGTTCAAATCCGGTTAGGCACGCATCTCTGGATTATTAAAATTCTTTGCGCGTAATTTTATACCAGCTGTACGGTGAAGAAAAATATCGTGAGGAAACCTGCACACTACGAGTAAGTGTGTGAAATGGAGCAAACCACTCCATTAAAATTGTTAAAAGAGTTTTTGTGTGTTTCTTTTAATACAATGATCACGACCCTCAGTAATGAGAAATGCGACTCAAGGAGGAGGAGGAGAAGCACACTAACGGAAAAGGTCGTGGCTGAAGTCCAGCGCTTTCTAAGAACTAGGAAGATTTAGTACTCCTACACTCGTTTCAATACCATACTTTCTTATTTTTTTTTATAATTTATGTTACGCTGTGTATCCATGAACCAATTTGTCTGGTTCCCCATGGGTAACGAAGGTCTAATGGTAGTCACTTCAATGTAATAACCAGACTTGCCAAATCCTGGACAAAGCTGACCGCGCATTGAATTTATTATTATTCCGCGGAATTAACGCTAGGAAGAAGAAAAGAAGAAGATATTATAGTACGCTTAGATATATTCACTTTTCAGCAGAAACAGCTTTCTGAATTAATCTAGATTGATATTAATTAGGTGCGCCTACCAATCTCATCCTCTTAATTAATGGTATTTAGTAATTATCGGCTTTATTAAAGGTAATCAGGACTAATTAACGTTAAGGTATTGTTGTCATCACAATTGTCTCAAACGGTAAAGTTTAAAGACCTTGACAGAGACTTGTTTTTAATGTTTCCGATATATTTAGCAGTAATTATCTTATATTTTAATTCCTAAATTAAAGAAATCTATAAATTATTGAAATAAGGAACATAAATATTTTTAACCGTCTTAAAACGTTTTGAAATCAAATCTTGTTCCAATTTGCCACATAAAAATTAACTTTGCAGAAAACTTTAAATTAGTCGTCTTGAAAGTTACAATGTGAAAGATATGAAAAACCTCATGACAGGCAAAGCCTGATCGGAAAGTTTTCTCATTAATACTTTTTCCTGATTAAATTAGGTATAGGTCGAGAACTGGATTGATGAATGATTACTTTAAAAATTTAGCACGCAACTTTTAGTGACTTTAATAGTTAGTAAGATTCAATTAATTTATAGTACAAATTAACAAGACAACACTTCCACTACGGTTGTTGTTGTAATAGAGCCGAAATGTCAAGCAGTAAATTGTATATAATATGCAATACATAAGTAAATATTGCGCTTACTACTACTATTATACACCGGTAATTTGGCATTTTTAACCTTTCCAGTTGGTTCCGTTTTAGTTCACCTTCTTAGGTCTGTATGCAAAGGATCTGGGATTGATGTTGATCTGTCAGTTTTGTTGCCTTCGTCGAGACAGATGACGCGACGAAATGCTAACGTTTTGGCCGGCGATTTCCATGTCGGCTTGCCTGAATCTGGTAGAGATATGGCACGGAATCGCTTAGACAGGCACAAAAGGTACTCTTATATTGAATTTTGGAAACAAACATTTTTTCAATGCATCAATAACCTGTACCTGAGGTTCGATACATAACCTGATATTCATGCAATGACTTTGTCTAATGATAAATAAATAAATAAATATTTCACAACATCATATACATGTTATACATGTTATCATACACGTGTTAAGTAGCTTAAGCACTTGTGTTACAGATATCAGAATCAACAGTGGTATTACAAATATACTTAAATAGATACATATAACACCCAGACCAGGACAAACAGACATGTTCATGCACACAAATGTTTGTCCTGTGCGGTGATCGAACCCGCGACCTCTTGCGTAATAGGCAACATCTTGACCATTACACCAAGCGGGTCGTCAGTCCTGATGTTCTATTTGCAAGTTTTCCTACGAATGGAGACTCATTATGAAACCACTTTTCCATCAGTTTTTGTTTTTTTAATGGTGAGTTCTGCTGTATTAACAAATGACCAGTGAACTAAATTCCACAGGGACAATTAGTTGCTATTTTTATATTTTAAAAGCCGTGCCAATTTGACTTACACGTGCCTTTGAACTCATTGAAAAACTCAATGAAACATTAAACTTTTAATAGGCGATTAAACAATCCCGTGCGGATTCGCTGCCAGTCGCAACTCAAAGCATTTTTTGTTCAAATGCAGCATATATTTAAAATACAAGTATATATTTCTAAAAGCTTTTATTTATGCGTTTTATAAAATGCAAATGGAGCTTTCAGAAAGTAGAACCTTAAGGATCTGAAAATGCGAGGCGCAACCTTAGAGATCCGAGAGTAGTGTGAGAAATTTTACAGAGAGATATAAAAATTGATCTCACAGAAGCTATATTCCTGGAATATTTTATTTGAGCTTTCAGCACATTGAATATGGGTACTAGCAAAATCTCATTCTATATTTGCATGAAATACCTATACTAGTATTAAAATATGTAAGTAACATAAGATAATACCTTCTTAGCAGGCATGAAACATGCAAAATGCCTTGTATATCAAATGTTCACCATTATATACAGAAAAAAATGTTGCTTGAACAAAAATAACAATTAGCACAAATAAATAATTATTTACCAAAATTGTAGTTTTCTGTTCAGTTTTCCTAGTTTGGTCCTAACTTTGCAGGCTTGAATCACCTTATTGTCCGATAAGACTGATGATTCCGTGCTTCGGAAGGCTAGTTAAGCAGTCGGGCCGACTATGATCCAAATGGTCTGGTTTCCCTTGTAAGGGTTACAGAGGTCAGACGACAGTCGCTCCAATGTAATAAACAGGGTCAATTCAGGATCATAGTCGCAGAGTACCCTGGTTTTCAAGGCAATGGCCAAGAATGCAACGGGGAGAGGCGCTTAAATGATGATATAGTTTTCTATTTGGGTCAAACCAGCATTTTAATTCCATTGAACTGTGTTGCACCAGAGAAGCTGTTTACCATAAAGACGTGAACGTACACATCCCATCTCCTAAGATCAATTGAATAAATTCCTTATTTCACGCTGCATTGGAGAAATAAATAAATAAAATAAATGCCTTGGACGAACACACCAATTGCCTAGCCCCAAACTAAGCTCGAAGCTTGTACTATGGAAGCTAAGGAACAGATAGACATTCTTAAATACTTTTTATAAACATCGATGACTCGAGTACAAATGCCGATGTTCATCACACAAACATTTGCCCCTAGCGGGATTCGAACCCGCGACCCTTGGTTTTGTAGCCAGGGTCTCTAGCCACTCGACCAACGGGCCTGTCAAAAATTATTCAATTGTTATATATAAATCGTACCTCGTCATATGGACTATCCAACACAAAAATATTTTTTCAAATCGGACCAATAGTTCCTGAGATTAGCGCGTTCAAACAAACATACAAGCAAACAAATTCTTCAGCTTTATATATCAGTTAAGAATATATAACTAGATTTTAATTTTTTAAATAAATTTTATATCATATTATTTTTCATTATAAAATTCTAGTCAGTGGAAAAGACCTAAGCGCCACGACTACCAAGTGAATCACAAGCAAAAGGAACACATACGGCAAAAAAAAAATTGCAAGATTTAGTAATTGCCCGACTCCGTGAGGCGAGGGTTCGTATTTTTTGAAGGTGAGTGTTTGTTTAGGCTTCCATTTTACGTGTTTGTAAAACAAATTAAATACTGTTTACCTGGGAATTCGAATTACACGTATAACCTTGTATCATGTCACGTTCCCATCGACTTAACGTAACAATGTGGCCAGTGGAAAATTTCGTAAAAAATATTTGCGGGCTCAATTTCGCTTTATGAAAATCGAAAAGTTCACGCTGAATAAAAGACTTGCACAATATATTTTATAAAATAAAATACCCTTCCTGGAAGTACTGGTTTATTCTAATCACGTAGTCTGTATGCGGGTTGCCTAAAGTGAGTCTAAATCGACGCGGAAAGCTTCCAGTTATTTTTGATACTTTTATATTCTAAAAGGTCAATGTAATTGTTGTTCTGTTTTATAGTAACGCATTTTCTTCTGACCAGCATTATCAGTGTTGTAGAGTCCGAATCTTCAGTACCTAGATTAACATTGAAAGTCAATAGTGTCAAATTCATACACTAATGTAATCAGTCAGAAAAGGCAGCGGGTCTTCAAAAAAGTAAAATTGGCTTTATTTTACATTACCTGCAACAGCCACATGTGCTTAATCAGCTATTTATTTTTGCAAGCACCAACAAGAGCTTATCTTACATGAAACTGAGCAAAGCATGAATAACGGGCACTACATAACAAAACTATAATACCATGATCACAAACAATAATTTTAGGACTGGGCACTTGTTATTTTTCATCAAAGAGATTGACATCATTTTGGTCAAATTCAATACAAATGATCGTCTTCATCATCAGCCTAACGATTATCTAGGTCCCATTCTCGACTATTGCCTCGGAGTCCAGGGTCCGCTTTCCTGGGTCGAAATGATATTTTTCAAACAACGTTTTGAAAAACTAGTTCAAGAAGTACCAGCCAAAATCTTTAAAATAATTTTAATTCACACTCAAATCTGCTATTTTCATTGTAACTTCAAAAGATGTTATACATCTCTTGTGAATCTAAGGCGCAATTAAAATTAATACCATTTAATTTGTACAAGGGTTTAAAATCCTCAGAGACAGACGTTTTATCTCAAAGTGAATCCTTAAAGTTTCCCACACATTAATTGCGCAGGTTAAATTAATTTCACAGTTGGCACACGCAAGAATCTGGTTTCGGAACAAAAAGAAGCTTTCGTTTAATTTTAATTAAATTCTGGACACACACAATTCCAAAACTGTGTGTTCTAATATTGTGGCGTATGCTTTGTTGACTATTTTGGTGTCCTAGTTGATTGGTAGTCTACGGGGCAAATAATATATGAATGAAATGGCTTGGAATGCTCTTTCGGCTCACGTGTTTCCTTCCTCCTATGATCCTGGGCTTTTTAGGCGGGGCGTGATGCGGCATCATTGCAGGCCTTCAGGGTGAGGTTGACTTCGTACTTTTGAGCCAATCAAACTTATATTTGGACCTTACATCCACTTACCATTAGGTGGAGTAAAGTCATCCTGACAGTCTTCCTTATATAAAAAAAGAATAATGCAGTAATCAACTATTATATTTTGCAATAATTTTAAATCATTCGGTTTACGGTATTTAGATTGTTTGATCTGATAAAATACTCGTATTTTCACACGTGCAAACGTTGCGTTCGATTCGCAACAACTTATGTATGTAGTTTGCACGTGTGTACCACTAACGAACATCAAACACATTGTTCGTCAAAAATGTTGACCATACATGAAAACTAAATGTTCATGTTTAGGTGCTTTTGTTGGCTGTTTCCTCGTGGTACCCCCAGGGGGACAACATAGGGGTACCACAAGGAAACAGCCCTTTTGTTCACTACTTTGTTACTACTTTTGTTCGTAGACTACACTATGTGTGTACACAGCTTTATGTGGTAAGAGGCTTTACTGTTATTACCTATATGTAATAACGCATTGTAACCAGTATGTATTATGAACAAAATCACATCGTTTCATTTATCATTCTCAAAACAAACAGCGTCGTAAAATCTGCGTTGTTTTCCAAATTACAAATGCGGCTGTTAAGGACGGTGGAAATTCTATTTCATCATAAATCGTTTCAGTTTAGTGTTTCGGTTAGATATTTGAGCAAAACGACGCCATTAACATTGAAATGGTTAACCTTATAAAATAATAAAGGCGCCTTCAAAGAACACCATTTGGTACTAAGGAAATTTAAGATTTATCAGTTTAACCTTCGAATACGAGCTCTGGATGTTGGTTATCTTTTTGAATCATAAATAAATAAAGCATTTATTTGGATCATTACATTAAACTTAGTCATTTTGAATAACTTGAACAACATATTATATCTTAACTTGGAATATTTGTCTGTTTAAATAATCTTATACCAATAGAAAGCTGGTCTAATCGGGGGATATTATAAAGTGCTAATATACGTACAGAATGGACATATACAGGGTGGAATTTTGAAATGGGTTTTAAAGGGCAAGTACATTAATCGTTGTAGCAACAAGAAGACGTTGTAAGGCAACCATTCATAACTCTTGAGATATTTTGATCTGCATTCAAGGATTTAAAAAAAGACACAGTCAGCAAAACAAATACTGAAAAAGGCAAAAAAAAAATCATGATGAATAGAGTCATTTGATCCTTACATGAAATAGGATCGACCTATTTCATGTAAGGATCGAATGACTATATTGGACCATTTGAGTTTTGAGTACCTACTAGAAAAGTCAGAAATTGCAAAGAAGTTTTTCCATACATTTTCTACAATTGCAAAATTTTGCTAAATTTATCAAAAACTTAAAAGTTGTTTTTACCGATTTTTACCGATTTGGTTTTTATTTGTCACACATAATATTATTCTAATTAGGTTTAATTCATGGGGTCAATCAATGTTCTGGGTTGTTGTATAGGAGAGGATGAAATAGGAGAGGTGAAATAAAACATCTCCTAAATATTAAAAATTCGAATTTTAATTGGTCGAAAAATATTTTCACATCTTCCGTGATAAGTTTACATCAATGTTTCAACGTTAAAATTTCATACATAAACTCGAACGTACATTAAAATCATATTTACAGATTAACATTTATTTTGATTTCACTCACCATCACTTAAACTTTACGTAATTTTAAATATTATGAAGTTCGTTGACTAGATTTCAGGGTCATAATGTAATGTCTAATCCAAACCAATATTAGTATATTTTCCTTATTAAAAAACAATTATTAAAATAATGTTTAATAATTATTTTACACTTTGAAAATATAAGGCTTAAATCAAATAAAATGACATCATAAAATAAGTACAATCAACATGAAAAGATAAATAATTTTTCAAAACTTATAGTAAAAACTCATTTTCGTAATACAAATACTGTAAAATTATGTCAACAAAGTTTTACAGTTTTAAATATTCTGTCTTGAAGTGTGATTAAAATAAATTACATCGGACGCATTTAATATTTTCTTGGTAATTTCTATTTGAATTTTGACACAAATTTAATTTTTCCAAACATTTTTATAGTGATAATCTGCAGTACGAAGTTACACTATTACAGAAAAGAGTACCATAATTAAAAACTTATTTGCAGCGCTTTTATCTATTTATCTACATATCTATGTTAGGGACTAGAAATCATGGATTATATTTACTTATGTACTTAGTGATACATTTTATGTACTTATAATTTAAAAGTGTCCACACAGCATGAACACAGAACGGGTTTCATTTTTTTTACATTTGCTTAATGACACTAAGACTTGACTCTAACAGAATTAATTACACCTGCAATATAGACTATGTCTAGTGCGGGTGCCACAGGAAATTATCTCAAAAAAAAGTGTAAACATATCCTTACATAATATGTATACCTGTATTTTGTATCTGTTTATTAATAATTATACAAATGTTTTTATTGGTTTTTATAGATCGCTTCTTATTTGATAGATACTTATATATTCTCGTTTCTATGAATTGTATGAGCATTGAGCATAGCAAAGTGTCAAACATCAATCTTAGTTTTGCAACTCTAAGAACTAACTAACTTGATAATGCGCCGTATAAAGATTTGCATAGCTTAGCAAACTTTTAAGCTACATTAATAAAATAAATGGTTAAATATTTTCACCAAGTAAAATTAATGAATACCTTATAATAATGAGAATTTCTTGGACTATCTACTAGTAATGTAAGATAAAAATCGTTGACAATTTATTTTTAGTCTTTCAGGTTTCAAATAACTTAGATACTTATTTAAAGTGCTTAATAATCATACTTGAGCTAGATTTATTCATTGTAGTTATACAATAAATATATAAATTTGTAACCTTAAAACTACTTTATGAAATTATTCACTGATATTACTGATACATTAAAAATAAATAATGATTCAAACAAAAAAAGTAATTCAATAGTACTAGAATGAAAATAAAAATATTTGCTGCTTGTGTTTAGTTAGTTTTAGCAACGGCAATAATCAAAGCAAAAAACACTTTTGTGTATGTGTCCCTAAACCAAAACTATGTGTAGTAACACACTAAGCTGAAAAAACGCAACCGAAGTTCAGCCAAAGTTCATTTTCTATACAATATTACGCGACGTAATTTAGGCATTATAATGTGTCATTCTACAAAATATAGGGTGTAACAAAATATACTGCAAATATTTTAAGGGCGAATTCTTTAGTACATAGCAATGTAATCAATATCAGATTAAAAAGTCAAAATTAATGCCTACCAAATTTTGCATTCTCTGCATTGGCCAATTTGCTCTTTTCGTCCTGTAAGCTTCACCCCCTCTCCACCACTTTGATTTTGGGTCAGGACAAGTGTAGTTATTGTATTACACTGATAAGACACGACCAGCTGTCTTGCATATGACAAAATTTGTACTTTTCCCAATTATTCAGTCAATTCATTTTGTTGATTTTCTCGGAAAATAGCGTATTTACAAAAAAAAAAATACTAGACAAATTTATTACATTTCCACTAAACGATTCGCCCTTAAAATATTTGCAGTATATTTTGTTACACCTTATATATTGCAGGCGTAATCCGGCCAAACTTCGGTCGCGCTTTTTCGCCCTAGTGTGTTTCTTTACTAAAACTCACTTTAGTCGGGAGAGAGCTAAAACATTGTTCAATAATGGTTTCCACCACAAGGAAACATTATGACAACTGAACTAAAAACAAAACATATATCAACCAGGTTTAGAAACATGGAGGAAATAATTTCCACTTAAATGGAAAACGTGTATTTAGTTGTTGGAAATAAACAGCGAAATGCAAAAGTAAGTGGCTGCCATGTTTCAATTGGCTAGCTGTTTTCTTGCTATAGAAGGTATTAGAACAAATAAAACGATTGAAAAGCAATGAAAGCCATACAATTGACCATTGAAGTAGAGTTTGCAGATAAATTTGTTATCTGGGAACTACGAAAATAAAGAAACGAATAAAACATGTTTTCAATCCAGCGAATAAATGGCCAATAGAAGTGTGGAAATTTCATTCGATAAATTAAAAACATTGTTTGATTGAAACGTTTTAATTTTAAGATCCGAAGAACCTTTTATTTAGTACGATTTAAAGCGTTCAAATATACGAGTATTTTGTAAAATAAAAACATGAGTATTTTTTGCGCTTCGATATTTTTATTATGATATTAGTTAGTTACACAAAAGTATGATGAAGTTAAGTGTTTATACAATGCCATTATTGAAAAATACTTTTTTTGTACTGCGATTGAATTTGACCTTTATTCAGACGCAAATACAAACATTGATCTAAATTCGGGGTTATTTGTATAATGTACAAGATTATTCGTATGTTACGACAATTTGTATACGAATACGCAAAGGGAAATTTATAGTCGCAGTTGCGTGATTGATATATACGCCTATTCACTGTTAGGGAAAGCCATGTGATTGAAATAGGTAATCTAAGTAACTTCCAAGTAGCGGTGTGATGTGTTTCCCTTCTATGATAATTGATGAACCTAAAGTTCAACTGTATTCGGTGAAGTGGGTTAGATTTTACTAATTGCTATATTCATTAAGCTGTTTTGACACTATGTGACAAGGTCATTTATTTAGTTTAATCAAATATTTTTTTATGACAACTGATTTAAATTACAAGCTGATAACTCGTTGATGAAATTTTTCATTGATATCAATCAATGAAAACAGGTCGGGCAAAATTTGTGTCGATTTTTCTGAACACAGCCCAGGTTTGCCACCAACCCGCAATTTGGCAAGCGTGGTGATTAAACCAAAACGCATCCACCAAGTAACGAAAACATGTTTTTAAATGATGGAGGCCTTAGCTCCGCAATGGGACATTAATATGCTGGTACTTTTAAACTATATTATTATATTACTGAAAAGTGTTACATTTTATATTTCCAAGGACTAGATACTGCCTTTTCTTGGAGGGCACTAGAAGGGGAAGGTATGTACTTAAGCTCTTTTGTCTGCATTTAATGGCTGTGGAAGGGAGAATTTACAGTGTTTGCGTTGCTTGTAAAACGTTCCCTCAGAAGTGCCCTTGGTAAGTTCATTGATAGAAAGAGGACATTAAGATTGCTATATTATCATTTTTCGTTTGATTATTGGACCAAATATAACCTGATTACCGGAATGTTTACTATGGAATTAACTATTATTAACCTTAATAAATACTTAATTGTAACAAAAAATATCCTATACGTCATTTTCAGATACTACCTTGCTAACATTTAAAGATGCATGTTATTTGAGGGGAAATCTCCAATAAGGGGTTTATAATTTAAGGTATTTTTCGGGGTGACTATTCAAACTTACGAAAAAGCAATAAACCAGATATTGGTTTATTGCTTTTTCGTAAGTTTTTTTTATGACGATAAAAAAAAGTCATGTTTTTTTAATCGATGATGACGATGATGTACTATATTTTTATCTTTAATTCAAATTCAAATTCAAATTTCTTTCTTAAATAACATTCCAATTAATAACTGCTACATCGTACAAAGGCTCCCTTTATCCTCTGCTGTGACCGACATTAATCAATTACAGAAACTATTTTATCAGCTGTCAAAATGGAATCTTATCTTGTCGGACGAATTATAATATGAGTAGAATCAACTAGATTACACTACAAGTATCTATTACTTTTGTTGAAATAAATCGCAGAGTATAAATGAGAAGAAAATCTCTAACGGAATAGAAAGAAAATCTAGTACCGAAAACGTTCTCAAACCTCTTCCGTGAATTAATGATAAAATGTGTGAATTATTTTTGTTTTGCAACATCATTCACCTACAGAAAACTATGAAAAAATGCGGGCGAGGAAAAAGGTGAATTCCAAATAATACTCAAACATAGCAAAAGCGCTTAAAGAATACACTGTGAATAATAAAACACCAACCCCTGTATGTTAAGAATGCCTACACTTCACATAAATAACATTTGTTTTAGGATATGCGGGTATAAAACGGCTACCATACATACTGAATAGTTTGCCCGTCGATATACGCCGAGAACAAAATAGAAAGGTATTTAAAAGGAAGCTTAATACGTTTTTAGGTACCTTAGATTAACAGTTAATTTCAAGTACTTAATTATTTTATTTACATTAGCTAGAGACTCGTGATCCCCCAGACAAACTATGCAAATAGTTTTGTGACTTTTGTTATTTTTTGTGTACCCCTGTTTTATTAATAAACGAATAAATGATAAATGCAAAAAAAAGGGTAAGTTAGAAATACTTGCATGCACTGATGGTGTTAAGTCAACAAGTTATGAAAAATAGCCCACCTACATATTTATTCGGATACAGTACAGCGCATAAATAAATAAGCCGCATTTCTGCAGAAAACTCGAAAATGGAAGCCAAAATGATGAAAATACACATTTCCCTTTTTTCTTGTTAAATATTATGTAATCGATTTCCTAATGAGTAGAAAATAAAATGCTTGTGATAAAAAAAACACCCTCTATAATGTTGTATGTATTCTCAGTTAATAAAATATTTACACAGAAATTATAACAAGCGCTGATGCTATAAATAGAAGACGATACTAAAACGCCTACTAATGTCTGCCTAAAATACACAGTATTGAATAAGTAGGTATTGTATAGTAGGACCTCCTACGATTTCCAGGAGCGATTTTTGGTAATTATCTATTAACCGTTACGACACTTTATCTTTGACAATAATTTGCTACATTCAAGCAACAGTGAATTACTTACTTAACATGTATCAATAATTAAAACAAAACCATCTATTTGAATTGATTCATGCATTTTTGTTGTAATTTTGATAAGGTTATCTAAATTAGATAGTTTGCCAGGATTTCTTTAATCTTACATAATATTCTAATTATCACTATGAGTAAAACTCAACAACCTAAATACATTTATAATCACATTTAAATATTGACATTTTATGACATAGTGAAATTTTACATTTAATGTTCAGTTTATAACTATTACATTCATTTACAATAACATCGTTAAACAATGAGCCCTCTTACACTTTCAGTGTACAATGTGTTACTTACTTAAAACTTACATATTTACACTTTACGTCCATGGATATAAGCTGAAACAAAAGAAATCGTGTGAGTAATCTGTAAATAGTTTCAAGTTAGTCCTAACTTAAGTTGATTTAGAAGTAAGCTTTGTTCATTCGGTACTCAGACATACAAGTTGGCTAAAAATAAAAGTTATCGGCGGGCTAGAGAACCAAAGTGATAAATTAAATAAAGAAATACTATGGTCTAACACATACACTAATTGCCTAGCCCCATAGAAACACTTAAAGGACGGACACTGAACGGATAGAAATACTTAAATACATTTATTAACATCCATGACTCCAGGACAAATGCCGATGTACATCACACAAACATTTGCCCCTAGCGGGATTCGAACCTGCGACCCTTGGTTTTGTAGCCAGGCTCCTTAATAGGAAAGAAAAGAAATAATTTTATTGTTTATATTCGGAAATCCACTGTTGATATTGTTTATTTTTTATTTGGCTTTGCGCTAATATATGATATGCCAACACCAGTGATTGCGCATTATAAAAAAATAATTTTGCAAGTTTTTTTTCAAACGCGCACTTCGCTTCGCGCCATAGATTTGACATTTCTCAAATATATTAATACTAGCGGCCGCCCGCGACTTCGTCCGCGTGGATGTCGGTTTTCATTATACGAATGTTTTTTCCCGCTAACTCCCGTTCCCGTGGGAATTTTGCAATATCCTTTTGCAACTAAGCATCAAGTTTACTAAGGGACCTGCATGCCAAATTTCAAGCGTCTAACTCAAGTAGTTTAGATTTTCCATACAAACTTCCACCCCCTCATTTCGGGGAAGTGGGGGGTTGGAATGGGTCAAAAAGTAGCCTATGTTCTGTCTCAGGGTCTAAAGATTGTCTGTACCAAATTTCATGAAAATCGGTTGCTAGGTTTAAGCGGGAAAGCGTAACAGACAGACAGACAGACAGACAGACAGACAGACAGACAGAGTTACTTTCGCATTTATAATATTAGTTGGGATTGAAAACTATTAATGCTTCGATGACACATATATCAAAAACATTACTACAATGGAGTTTGTAGATTGTTACACAAACATTATCAGATTTTATTGCTGTTTATCACGTGTTTATCATTCTCCTCAAACTCAAACTCGAAAGGTACATTGAACTACTGAAGCGTTGCCATTAGTTTTATAATTCCAGCTCGGGAGGTCCCGCTAGGAAGATTCACATTTTTTCTTGCTCATATCATTTTGGTTTTCTAATTTCTTGACCGACCGCATAAGCTGGTGAGTTATTGGAACATAATATTTAATGTATTTAGTCAACTGAACAATCTAATAATAGGGGATGAGCAATAATGTTCTCCTAAGACAGCGGTTTTGCCTCGGGCGGCCAATATTTACGATCACGACATGGGATATATTGCTTTGCGCAAAGCAAAGTGGAAAAGTCGTCGCAGGAAATCGGACCGTAGTGACAGTTTTGATCAAAACAAGGATGGACACGCTAGGAGAACCAAACTTTATGACTAGTTTTGAATTTAAAGAAACAAACTAGCCTGAAAATACGTGACCGAAGTTTGTTGGCAATGCATTTTATATACAAAAATACGCGACGTTATTTCGGCATAGTGTATCTCATTGCCACGCCGAACGTGGGTCGCATTTTTTCTGCCTAATGTGTTTCAAAACTTAGTGTGTCAGCGTATTAAGCGTGTAATTCAAACTGAGATTCACTTAAGATGCTGGAGACGGAGTAATTTTTAAATACTTGTATAACCATGAATGATTTAATAACAATTCGGTTTTTAACTAGGCAACGGACGTGTCAATATTTTATATTTTTCTTTTATCATATGTTTTCCTGATGATGATGATTCCATTGATTGCGTTAACCTAGGCTGCACTTCGCATATCATTTTGTTAGTCAGTCATATAGTTTGGGTCGGACAGTAATCTGGCTCATCCGCCTACCTTTCTAGGTCATAACCACGAAAGCAATTTACGAACATAAAAACTAAATTACAAATTCTCGACCCGACCCGACCGAGGATGCCAGCCTACTTTATAAATTTGCGGCCGTCACACGAGTTGGCCAGCACAAAAATGTACTTGAAAATAAAATAATAAAAACGAAACCACATCAACATAACGTGTCGAATGTTGTATCTTCAAAGCAAATAGATAATACACATCGGAAGGCCATTTGTAATCAAAATTTGTTTAGAAAAAAATCGGATTATCATATTCGTGGTAAAAAAGGCATACAGTAAATACTTGAATGAATTTTGAAAATGGTTTGAAACTGAAACGTCATGAATAAAGGTTTTTGTTGTACGAAAACTCGCCGAGTTCAATTAATTTCCCTGTATCTATGCCGCGATAAAATTTCATAATATGCTTGTCGCAGCCATCTGGTTAAATCAGCCATTTAGTTAAGCGGCTAGCCGCTTAACTAAACGCCGGCTCCTAGTTAAAAGGCAAGCCCGCTTGTAAAATGAATAAGAGAAATAAACATATTTTTAAGGGTTTAAATAAAATAACCACGAAGCCCAACGGGCGGGAGCTCGGCTCCTAACCTACTTCTGTCAGAGTAGAATTTCTGCATACTTAGGCTAGTTTTTTGAATGGAGCTTAGCCCTTTACTAGGCGCCAGCGTTTAATTAAGCGGCTAGCCGCTTAATTATCTGGCTGATTTAACCAGTTGGCTGCGACATGCTAAAGAAAACTAAGCGCAGTGATATTAACATGTTCTCGAACCGAACATAACCGCTGCTTGATCTGGGGGTGGAGGCTAGATGTGGTCTGATAACTTGGTGTGATAACTAAAAGGTCCCTTTGTTACCACTCTGGACGAGTGGGCTGGTGACCGAGGTTTGCTACCTACAATATAGCTTTAAGAGTTGTTAGCTCACCATCATAGAACAGGCTGTGAGGGCACTTCGGGCAGCTAGCAAGCGAAGGCGGTCTCTGCGACGGGTGATGGACCATCCACCGCCCGTACGGCTGCTGCGGCCATTCTGCTACTGCTTTAGGAGTTGTTTACTCACCATCATAGAACATGCTGTGAGGGCACTTCGGGCAGCTAGCAAGCGAAGGCGGTCTCTGCGATGGGTGGTCGAGCAGCGTCCGATACGACGAGTGCGGCCATTCTGCTACTGCTTTTCCTCTTGAGTCTCTGAGTTCCTCTATACCTGTAAAACCGTATACTTCAAGGGAGTTTTTAAAACATTCGTTCCCACATTATATCATATTATTACAAGATGCCAAAAATAATAAGTTTAGTAATTTGGGTAAGTCTAATGGAAATCAGACTTTAGGCAAAACCCCCGAAATGGGGTAGGCCTACATCCAGTAGCAACATACTGATGATGATGAAGGTCTATCAACCTCGGAAGATCCGGCCCTGTAACAGGACGGTCGGGGATTATGTGGCAACGACCCCGGTAAAATAAAACCACGTTATTGAAAAGGAATAAGTTTTGTTTGTTAACTCATGACACCATGACACGTCAAAAAATGTGTTTCATCTACGCTTTCAAAGACTTAAAATTAGTACGACGTAGGTGCTATGTTGGATAAAATTTCAAACACAGGATTTGCTACGTCAGCAGCACATTGTGTGAAATTTTGTTCTATTGACAAGTTTCACTGACGCGTGTTGAGCGAAACGTTCAAAACAGCACGGAGTAACAACCGTTTTCATTTTATTTTACGGTGTCATGGGTTATTAACAAAAGCCATTGATTTCATATAAAAGCTTCGAGTATATTTTAAACGTTTTTATGCTTGTTCTTGCCTAATTAATGTATTTAAACTATTTAAATTTTGGCACGTGAAGTGTCAAACGCAATGTTGTTAGACATTGGTATAATTATATAATATTTAACGTTACCTTTTATAATTGGATGATGAAAAATAATAAATGTGCTAAAATTTTGTATTTCGTTTAACAAAGGTGAAATTTAAATAATTTTGTGAAAATAATAACATTCGTATTAAAACAGTGGTGTACGTTTAAATGGCACTGTAGATATTTAATTTCCTAAATTCGTATGAAAACAATCTTCAACTTAATTGAATTCGAGCGGTTATAATAACAATCAACAAACTTTTCAGAAATAATTCTGTTATCATCAGTGATGTTGCGGATATCCGTAACCATATCTACGGATATCCGCACAGGAAATAAAATCCCAATACTTTTTACGCGGATCTTTTACGGATATTGTCTTTCCTTATTTTCATTTTATAAGAAGAAACGCTTCTACGTTTGAGATAGAATTAAAACAAATCTAGTCAACATGTTAGAAGACATATTTTTACCAAAATCCTAAAATAGTAACGTGATGGACGCGGCCCAGAGTCACAATAAACTTGTTTAAAACAAAAGCTATGCGTGTCGCTTCGACGTTCGAATCGTTTTAAGGTCACTCACGCCTATACCGATTGCATACGTAAAAAAAGATCCGTATCCGTATTCGCGGACTTACACATCACTAGTTAATATTAAACTTCTTGTATTACAATAAATTGCGTAGAATTGAGAATACCGTAAATTGTATGTTGTGAAGGGATGGTTTGAAACGAGAAGTGTAATTAAGAGCAGTTATATTTTTTGAACGTTCAGTCTGCAACGTATATAGGGTGTAACAAAATATACTGCAAATATTTTAAGGGCGCATTATTCAGTGGAAATCAAATAAATTCAGAAAGAAAAAAGTCAATGTTAATACGCTAGTTTTCCTGAAAATAAACAAAATCGATCGAGTCAATAATTGAAAAAAGTACAAATTGTGTCTTATGCGAGACAGCTCGTCGTGTCTTATCAGTGTAAAACAGTGACTATGTTCGTCCTGCCCCATAAGCAAAATGGAGGAGGGGGTGCGAAGCTGGCAGGACGAACATAGCAAGTTGGCCAATGCGGGATATGCCGAATTTGGTAGGCATTAAAATTGACTTTTTACTGACTGATATTTGTTACATTGCCACTAAACAATTCACCCTTAAAATATTTGCGGTATATTTGTTACACCTTATATTTAAAATAAAAGGTTTCGAATTAGGTACTGGATATGTCAACGGACAAGTCATATAAATTACTCCGAAACCTTTCATAATATGGTAACTGCTATTGAGATAACAATGTATTTTTTTATAAATTCTTTGAATACGTACTGGGATTAAAATTGTGGGTAAAAGATTGTTTCTAATTTATCAATAATTAATCAGTCTATTAAAGTGACAAAAAAAAAAGGTTTTATCACAGACTAGACATAACAAAAACATAAATACTCAGTGGTCTTATGCTCATACGATAAAAACTAGTTTCAGTAACCATAAAGTTACAAAAAGTTAACTTTTCTACTATATACGAGTATCGGGCTCTAAAGCACCCTTTTTTGTTCATAAGATTGCTAGTTAATAACTTTACGTGCAACATAAGTTTTGCTACACAAGTAATTTTTATTTAAACTTCTTACTTCAATATTGTCAGTAAAGATTATACTCTAATATGTACCTTCAGCAGCATGTCTTCAAAAGGGATTAATCCTTGATATTTGCTCTTAATATTAATGCGTAAATGGATGTCATATCCGGGTTAATAATGAGATCCTATTGGAATATGTTGCGAGCATCATTTACTTCATAAATAGGGTATGAAATACGGATTACAAGCTTTCAAATGCTTGTAAACCAATATATTTTATATTATGCGTACATAAGTACATATATTTAATATTTATAATATACGGCAATAGGAATATTAAACTGGCAATTACTGCTTTAATGGAAAAAGTAGAATCATTGCCGACGTTAAGTACCTACCTACTTTAATATTGTAAGTATGTGAAAGTACTTTAATTTGTGTAAGTTTGTTTGTTTGGATGTCTGTCCTTAAATCACGCTGAAACTACTAAACAGATAAAATTTAGTATACCGGCAGTGTATGGGCTGACTTAGGTGATAGTATACTTTTTATCCTGATTAAATGCACCCATAGAATAAAACGCGACCATAAGCCGCGGGTAAATACTAGTATTCAATATAAGTAAAAATTAACTACGGAGTTAAAAACAATAACTATTAAGTATGTACACAATAAATTACTGTTTAAAAATGCTCAGACGCGGCCGTATTTTTACGAAAATTTCTCTTTCCGACAGAAATCTGGTGCACTAATGCATTTTCGCGGAAAAACTGCCCATCAACGTATTCCAAACGAAAGCAACGAGAGTTGTTTGTAATCTCCGCGACTTTCCGGAAAAGCTTTCACTGCTTACGATAGTTCTATCGCGATACCTCTGACAAATGCCAAAAATGTTTTTGTCAAGCATTTCAGATGTTGTTTCATAACATAACGCAAACAACCCTGTTTATGTTACGAAACGATACCTGTTTGGCATCGTGAAAAGCATTATGAATCGTTGGTTTATTTATATTGATTTTAGGTTAGTTTAAGGTTAGATTAAGGTTAGTTTAGTCATAAAAAAATAGTATAAAAAAATAATTGCCAAAGACCGTGCGAAGTGGAGCAGGAAGGCGGACCCTGGACTCCGAGGCAATGGCCGAGGATGCGACTGGGATAAGCGCTAGGGTGATAATGAGTATAAAATAATAATTTACGAACCTATAAGCCTTTAAAAATAAACATTTTAATTCTTAAACACGCCCAAATTGGAAACAAAGGAAATTCCATCGTGTATTTTTGAACAATTAAAACATCATGTAATTGCTAAAAGGAATAAAAGACCTGTCAATGAGAGAAAATAAAGACTGTGCGTAATATTTTTATATCTTTATGTTTCGAGATTATTAATATTCACATTATTATTTATTGCACTACATAAATTATACAGGTGATAAAAACGAGAGAAGACACATTATTATGTCGGGCACGGCAAATGAGAGAGGGGGGAGTCACCTCCAGAATTTAACTAACAGCTGTCGTTACAAAGGTTTACTTTCTGCAAGCAAGTATCTACATATTATGTTTAAGCCGTACACCTAAATCCTAAGATATCTAGGCCCAGTGTTGCCATTATCATATAGCAGGTGTTTCCACAAAGCAAACACGACGGCAATCATGTTACCCGAGGGTACAAAGGCGCCAGTTTACTTTTCAATGTTTTGTTAGACGTTACTGTTTGAAAGGTTCTGTTTCAACTTACAAAGCCTCTAGAGCACGTATGTTTCTTGTTTAATACGTTCCACTCGGAAAAATGAAATGTTTGTTACTGTTCAGCGTGTAATTCATTGTGATGTTTGTTATATGAAGTAATATTTCTCAACGCTGTGGTATGTCTATCTGTTAATTCTTTAAAAGCTGACTTCTAAGTTTTCTCCGTTTCTATCGACGATAAAACAAGGGCATTGTTTAGGATTTTTTGTGAGCAATGAAATATATATATATATATATATATATATATATACCCTAAAAGTAAAGTATTAGCTTATTAATGTCCCAATGTTTTGGCTACGAAGATGGGTTTTTATCGTAATCTCCACGCTTGCCTAATGTGGATTGGTGAACCCAGGCTGTGTTTGGAAAAAACCGACACAAAGTTGCTCGACCTGGGCATCGAACCCAGGACCTGGAGACTACATCCTGGTACTTAACCACTAGACCATCGATGCGTTCAATAAATACCCTAACCCTAACTAAATCAACAAAGGTACAAAGACATACGAGGTAAAAAAAAGTAATTGGTCCATGCAAATGTAATATCGTACCTTTGTTTTCATTGAATGAATAGTCTATTTATGTTTGAGTGTATACGTTTTTTGGTTCGTTCTGAATTGGCTGACCGAGCTTTCACAATATCGGAGGACAATTTTTTTAATTTTACTAACTAACTTAACGCAATGTTAACAATGTATTGCATTTGAACAATATCGCGAATGAACCTTTTGAGTCAGTGTTTAAAATGAAACTCGATAGTCTGAAATCTTCTTTGCTTTTCCAATCATTTCGCCACTACACCTGTCTCATCCATCAGTCATACGTTGTATTGTGTTCGTTCTCGATACACCGTGATTGCACAAGGCAAGGCCTATTCATTGTGAAAGCTATTGTTTTCATCTCGGGCTGTCCACTCATAGATAGTTTGCACGAAGAGAAATACAAATATTTGGCCAAGATCATTCCGTAAAGGGAAATTCAAACGAAGGGTTCTGGATTCAATATCCGGTGTAGGCTATTTTGCCTGAACCGCCTGACTGAACGGGAGATGCCGAAAGACCTTTGACAGCATAAAAGAAACATGAATATTTCTCTGTTACGTAAGAGGGAGGCAAACCTTTTGCCATTCCCATTGAGCTCTGAAAATGACTACCAAGAGAAATACAAAAGCACAAATAACGGTTCATTCAAGTGGATGTTTCACGTAATACGTACGTCTGTATATCACAGAACGCACAGAGAAATCAGCAATCCACTAGCGATACGCTTATTACTTAGATACTTCAAAGTAAAGAAAATAATTTAAAATTACTCTGACGATATACTCGTATTATCTCCATGCGACAGTGCTGTATAAGTACCTTTTTGATAACAAATTTCACTTTCTTATACCACGAATGGGGATAGATTGGCCCCAAGCACCGGGAGCTCAAAGGATACCGATTATATCCACAAGCAAACCTCAGACTAAAATCCCCAGGGAAAAAGGAAGTTTTGCTCGTCAAATATGGTGTCGCACTGTGATGGCAGAAACGGCGGGCATCTGTATGACGTGGAGCGAGATCAAGCGTGAAACTCAAGACCGATCGAGATGGAAGACTTGGTCGCCCTCTGCTCCATCTATAATAATACCCTCCTAGCCGAAGTCGGCCGCAGCGGCCAATCTTGCGAATAGCCAAATAAAGCCAAACAATCTTCGGTCCGACCTATAGGGCATTGGAATTAAAGTTAGTCAGTCTTTCTACAGCTTATAACAACAATATTCAATTGAGTCCTATTGGTATCATAAAATGTTCTATAAGGGATTTATCAATATCGGTAAACAACAATAGGACTTAATATTAGAAATCTATTTATTTACGTCGAAGCAACATCATAATTATATATTTACTGATACTATGCGTCTAATTTGAATAAAACAACTGGGACAGAGTAATAATTAGCGTTAAATTCGGGGAAAATGTGAATATTCATAAATTATTACTAATTATTCCGATTCCCGTTAATTTCAATGCACGAGTTGATACTGTTTGAATGATACAGTTTACGCGTGTACCAACTATTCGTACAGAGAAACTGGGATTACATTCCATTATGTGAACGATATAAACTAAATTTCGCAGAATGAAGTGCTTTTATTTTTGGGAGGGAATGGTACGATTTATATCCGTAAATATTATTTTTAACTCAAGTTAAATCTCTTTTTAATATGAAGTATGTTACAACATTGCGGCGGAATAAAATATTTTAAATGCACCTTTTGTAATAAAAAAGCACCAATATCATCAATATCGAGTGAACTTAACAAAATTAACGTGATTCGCAATCTTGTATCTTTCCGCTTCAGTTAATTAAATAAAACTTAGTCATAATATGATTACAAAACATACAATTCAAAAAGCTAGCTTTTATTTATTCGGGGATGTTGTTGAAAGCGATTGGCGTATCATGATTTTTCCAGTTGTGTTTTTAATTCAGAATTGAAAGGTTTCAATTCGCGCCTTTCTTTGATGTTATAATGAATTGGTTTAAGAAAATCTTTCACAAAACTTCGATTTTTGGATTTTTGTCTTTAACTGATATTTGTCAAAATGTTCATGTTATTTTATTGAGAGATGTTAAGAACTTTAGTTTGAAAACGCATAGTCTATACTTTATTTAATAAAGCTGAAGAGGTTTCTGCTCACATAGTGTTAGGTTTACTGTACTTTAATGCCTCCCTCGACTAATGGACTATTTAAATAAACTCTTAAGCTTTATTATATTTTATGGATATTATTAACAAATTGTGGTCAAATGTCTAACATTCCAAAGGGAAAATACTTACGCGTTCGGTTCGGTTTATCAATAACCAAAGAATGGAAGAGCTTGTATTGTACCTAGTAGTCAGTTTGCTCTGTAGAAACCTAGAGAACAAACATTTAGAGTAGTGACGAGAAAGAAGAGTTTCTATTCCAGGTTTCTAAAAAAATCCTTGTAGTAACAAATAAAGAGTAATTTGTTACTCCATGGCAAGGGAGCTGCTAAGCACGCAAATACTGTCTGATTTGCCGTGTTAAATGGTTAAAGATGTAAAAGGTTTGTGAATTTACTGCATGAAACATAGTTATTTATTGTTATTCGATCCTTTGCGTATATAGTTAGGTTTTTAAAACTGTGAAACATATTTTGATCCGCTTTTAAGACATAATGGGGTATGGATCGATGTACGTATACAGAGCATGGACCGATTCACTTACCTACCTATTCGCTCTTTGATTATCATGGAATTATGTAAAACCAACACTTACTAATAACGTTCACCATTTCGTTTATATACTACTCCAACTGTCCAAAATGTTCGTTTGTCAGGAAAGCTTCCCAAACCAACAAAATATATTTAACAGCGTTATTCAATGATGGAATATTTCACGTAAACCTTGGTTCCAAATGATCTTACGCGTTACGGCGGTTTTTCATGCTTCTCTAATAAATATTTATGGAGGATATATTTTATGGTATGATCTCAATTTTATAGACTACAGCAATATAAACACGATGGTTAAATTACACAACTAAATAATAATTACTTACAACCTATAAAATTAGGGTTGAAGATCTTTCAAATAATAAAGCGTACATTTTGAGTATGGTGAGCACAATTACTATTTTGTTTTTGTAAGACGATTTCGAATTGAATAACTCAAAAATAGTAATATTCAATAAATTTTATGTCATCAAAATATTTTAGGTTGTTATTTAATTACTCGATATAAGAAAGGTAAGAAAATTTTATTTTTATCCACAGACACAGTATAAAATGCATAAACTAACTAATTTCATATGAAATCATGGCTTATTTGTTTAAAAGAACGTTTCATTGGCAATGTTAAAACACAAATTAAATTTTAATTTTCTGGTCCCTAAAATATAATAAAAAAATACTTATGAATGATTTCTTGTCGTACTTGCACGTTAGGTATGAAGAAAGCTTTGATAAAAAAGACAAACCTTACATTTTCACTCATTAATTCATAAAAGCATTATGATTGTTTAAAACAAGGTATAAAAAAGACTAAAAATTACATAATAAATATTGG
The DNA here is from genome assembly GCA_958496325.1 of Nomophila noctuella. NCBI lineage: Eukaryota > Metazoa > Arthropoda > Insecta > Lepidoptera > Crambidae > Nomophila > Nomophila noctuella. The sequence continues at coordinate 3,427,046 of OY292488.1, forward strand.
TTTTGGCCCAAATAATGTTACGACTTGATCTAGATTTAGCCAGTCCAGTTATTACAATATATTGACAGCCTTCAGACCTGTGTAAGCCTTGAAAAGGGTCTTTCGTAATAACAAATACATTTTTTAATACTGAACACAAATAAAACTCAAGTGAATATGTATATTAATATGCTTCTTTCTTGAGCTCCTTAGTTTAACGTTTTTTCAAACACAATGAAATTAAATTTTCAACGGGGGGAGTTACAGTAAAAAATAAATGAGTTTTTATAGCTTTTTCAAAATAATTTGAGCGTGAGCTGCTGTCATAGTGAACTTAAACAAACTAATTTAAGTGACCGATTGTGCAAATACAACTAAACTGTGTTGAAAAATAGTTAATTTAAGAATTTAGGCGAAAAGGAAAGATATAGCAAGTCATTTACACTCAGAGCAGCTGTTTAACAAAACGAAGCTGCCGTTATATTTTACCATTGTGCCGTATATTTTATTAATGGCACAAGTATACAATTAAATCGAACAATAAACTCAATACTAAAAACGACTAATAAGAATAGGCAGATAAGATATTTCTAGTTACCCCATTGATGATGTAGAATTCAAATCTTTAAAATTTTTTCGTCTTAATTGAAATAAATTTTTAAATTTGTCTCAAAATCCTTAGATTGCTAGGTGTTTTAATCACAAAACTTTCGCTTTGCGGTTTGTGGTGAAACTTTCGTGGGGCCCAACTAACGAGCTCCCATAGTTGAAGTGTTAAATTAATTTTTTTGTCGACTGTAACTTCCAGATTTTACGAAAGTTTTTCAAAGGTGTGTAACTGATTAATTGCCCTCAAACCTAGCAGTGACTTTTTTGGTCTAATAAATTTTATTAATATTAAAAAAGAAAATATCACTGAACGTTAAGCAAAATGTGACCTGCTATAAATATACAATACTTGAAACTATACTTGATACTTGCAAAGTGTTTGGAATCCAATAGCCAGTATTTACTTTTTTTATTTAAGAGGGAGGTCACTATCAAGAGGTTCATGTGATAGCTGTCTTCGACTGACCAAACAGACTATCAAAGCCTTTTCATCGAGTGCCAACAATTGCTGTATCTTCCCTTCTTGTTCCAATATTTTCCACGATACCAAAGATATCAATCACTTCAATAATTACGTTAACGAGTAAAAACCTGATCGGGATCGGCTGCCGGACTGCGAGACACAGTCCGGCGGCGACTCGGGCAGCGGCCTCTTGCGCCGGCGGAACGCTTCGCGCCATCTGCACAGGATCGCTGTGCGGAAATATGTCCGGAACCTGGGGAAAAAAGTGTTATTATAATAATGTCATTTTAGATAACGTCGGTCCAATTATCAGAAAGCGTAACTCCTTTGACGTGAATTTTACAAGAAGAAGAAAAATATGATTATTTTTGTTATTTTCTGTAATTAATTTTGGGGTTCCATCCATTCAAAAGCAAATTCGATCAACGAGGCATTAAACCACTATTTAAATTACCTATAACGTCGCACAATTTAATTATGTAGAATCTAGAGATGTTTTTCACAACGCATATAATTTTATAACCTACGGCAATTCGCCACAAAAGTCTATATCGATGCCTAACGACCAAAAAGGGCTAACCGCCACTTCACAAACTTTACAGGAGAGAGGTTTAAAGTTGCAAATTTAGAAAAAAAATCATAAGTACCTACTTGGGTTTTGCTTCCTAAGATTCCAAATTTTAGTTGTAGATATAAAAGATATTTTTCTTCAAAGTAAATTCATTAAAGTATTATAAATCATTCATTTAAGAGTGTTTTTTGTCGCTTAGGCCCAAATGTCTTTATTTTTTTAAGGGCAAAATTTCGTAACCTCCTTTACCAAAAAATCTCATGTTCGCCTAAGCGACTTAACTGAATCTTTATTTTTATTAAAATTGATTAACCGACATTAAGCCAACATAAGTAGTGATTGACGGTACAGACTTAGTGTTAGCGAAATACTAAATATACAGGGTGTCGCAGATAACCTGTACCAGCAAAAGTCTGTGACCAGGGACACCAATACCCATCGATTGGACTATGTATTTTGGGAGAAAAATAGTATAAGAAATATGTTATACATAAGGACAAATCATCCTAAGCGCCATAACTTATGTTTGAAAATGGCGGCCCGAATGTACTAAGCGACATTTTTGTTATTTATATTTTTCAATCCAAATTGTCTAAGTAACTATTTCGAAATCCTACTACTATTATAAAGGCGAAAGTTTGTATGTGTGGATGTATGGATGTATGGATGTTTGTTAATCTTTCACGTAAAAACTACTGAATGGATTTAAATGAAACTTTACCACAATATAGCTTATACATCAGAATAACACATAGGATATTGGAAATCGAAATCCACGCGGACGGAGTCGCGGGCGGCCGCTAGTATTATATTATCTAACCACCAGATTGAAAAAAACACTATAATATTAGTCGTTTACGACTTAAAATTAAGACTCTTATGCTTAATTTACCAACCGCCTAACCGACAAAAAGTACATCGTAGAGCGACAAAACATGGATAGAACGACGCAGAAAAAAAAGACGATTCCAACGATGTATATAAGTCGATTTCGTAAAAAAAAAATGTCCCTTAGGACATTTTGACCGTTAGGCATCGATATAAATTTACTAAAACGATTCTCAACTTCTACTTACAGATGCCGCTGGTAGTAACTTACGTTGCACTATTAGAAAGTTTTCCCGCAAGCAATAAATTGTTGTCGCTCGATTTGCCATTAAACTCCATTCAATATACCTACGGGGTATATACCACAATCGCACCACTTTCGTTTTATACGATAAAACGTGAGGCGGGATCCAAATTTATTTAGCAACGCGGAAATAAATAAAGTTAAGAGCCCATCCGTGCTTTTATCCTTGATGGCAGTGTCGTTACAACATAAAGTGGTGTAGTTGACTTGTCGATAGTTCTTATAATACGATGATCGACTTTTGTAACATCATCATTTAGCTTCTTGCCTTGTTTTAAGTCTGGTTGAGTTATTTATGTATGATGTAAATAAATAAAATACATAAACTTTCAAAGTATTTACAACGAATTAAGTAATGCTCTTGGTAAGTAGTTAGTCGATAGTTTTGGTTCAATACGTTACTTTAACACACGCCTTGTAGGTACAGAAGGACTTTTCACGTTACACATTTTTTATTTTAGTATTATAAATAAAACGGTACGGCTCTGTCCGTATCATCTATACTTCTATACTTAATATAATAAAGCTGAAGAGTTTCTTTGTTTGTTTGTGTGTTTGAATGCGCTAATCTCAGGAACTACTGGTTCGATTTGAATAATTCTTTTTGTGTTTTATAGTGCGTTTGATGAGGAAGGATTTAGACTATAGTATATACCTGTATGTATAAATGCAGAAATCGATAACCCGCGACTCCGTCCAAGTGGTTTATAATGAAATCCGTTAAATGCTCAGTACGGGTTTCCCTCCAGTCTTTAACAGCTCTGTTTTAACGCCATCCTCACAGGGGTTTTTCGTTTTTCAACTGTCTCAGAGCGATCTCGATTTCGCCAACGCTGAATTCTGGCAGATCTTCGCCGTAGTGGCATGTGAGTGTGGCTCTAGAATCTTTATTTCCGGGATCAGGTCGAGATACATGCGAGGCGTATAACCGGCCGTAGAAGTCTTCCACATCCGACAGAATAGCTGGTGTGGAAGCAACGACTTCTCTTGCTGTGGTCAACTTCGCCAGGTAACTTCTTTTGAGAGATTGTACAAATACTTTAGAGCCCCGATTTTGCTATATAACTTTTAAATTGAGTAGCGGAGGTCATTACACACGAGTTAAAAAGATATTGTAATATTAATAATTTATAAATTATTTCACTTATCAAGAAGGCGGGTCACTTATCATGATCAGTTATCCGATTAACAAATCATAATCTAATCGACACGATATCGAATTGTACGTACAAACTCGAACATTATCAGAGTTAACTGTCCATAAGCATAAAAAACATTGTCATTATCTATTGTATACCTACGCAACTTTATATATCACTGTTTTACCTGATAATCTGTTGTTTTCGTCGTTTGCGTAGGAAGAAGATAAAGTAGGTATTCTGCTTAATATTGGAAGGAATGCCAAATTTCGTCATAATTGTCATGCGCTCCGATAGCCGTGATCGTCTAGTGGTTAGGACACTACGTTGTGGCCGTAGGAACCCAGGTTCGAATCCTGGTCACGGCAGTGAAAACTGTCGCGGCGGAGCCCTGTTTTTGATATTTGACATTACAATCAAATACATTAACACGTTTTGTGGCTAAGTCCTGCAATACTATCGGTGACCCAAAACCAAACATAAAATCCAAGGAAGTTGAACTACGTATTGATGTTAATTATATAAGAATTCTTTGTAAATAAAAACTAAACGACATTTTCACGGTCTAACCTTTGAACAAATTCAAAGGGCATCGAATGCACCTTTGGAACACTACAGCTTCTCTTGTCAAGTAAAAGGGTTAATAAATAACAATTTGTGTAGGCTTACCGATAGCAAAATGAGCACACAATATATTTCACAATACACAAAGCGAAAGACGTTGAATATTTCGTTAACATAATTAACTTGAAAGGCACACAGCGTATGCTCAGGTGTAACCGCTGACTTTGCAGAATTAGGGGAGACTCAAGTTGAAAACTGACAACATATTTGCCGACGGTTTGCAAGAAACTTTTGAAACATGCAAAGTTCTTTTGAATCAAAGTTTCTTCAGATACCTACACAATAAGTCGGATTGTTAGGATTGTTTCTTTCCTTCTGCACTCAATTATTAAAACATTCCGAAATTGGCGTATAATTTGGTACTATACTTATATTTTTCTAAAGTAAACTATCGACAACATTATGTGAGACTAGCGGCCGCCCGCGCCTCCGTCCGCGTGGATTTCCATTTCCAATATCCTATGTGTTATTCTGATGTACGTACATATAAGCTATATTTTGGTAAAGTTTCATCCAAATCCATTCAGTAGTTTTTACGGGAAAGAGTAACAAACATCCATACATCCACACATCCATTCATACAAACTTTCGCCTTTATAATAGTAGTAGGATTACAAAAAAAAATTCTTATTCTTAAAAGTGAACGCCACTCATAGATATAAACATTTTTTAAATGGCTCACTAATGCGTTTCCTGCGTTTAGATACTAATTGAGCTCAAGAGACTTGAAACAAAACTACTTTTAAACGGATAGAATCGTGTTTCTATCCGACTCAACTCCTAAATCATAACAATAATGTATCTGTTACATACTTTAAAAAAAGAAATAGGAACTTCCAAAGAACAATCGACCCCCTAAAACAGTCTGATGTTAAAATATTGACTTGGTTTCTTGCATCACTGTGACCGAGCACATTTCATAGCAATGCCCCCTCGAGAAACTGCCAACATTATCTATGCCCGAAATCCAATCTTCTTTTATGAATATCTAATGGCTGTAAAAGCGTCACTTCGCAAACAATAGGTCTTTGAATTGAACGTCGAGATTCATCGCTCGCGGGGTGAGATCGATTTTATAGCAAAAGTTTTGCACGTTACGCAAATTAAGTAAGATAAAAAAACAAAAGATGACATTTTGTTGTTCTTCATTAAAGAGAATCGGGTTTCTTCTATACAAATATTATAAAGAGGAAAGGTTAAATTTTTTGTTTGTTTGTATGAATTGAATAGGCTCCGAAACTACTTGGCAGATTTGAAAAATTCTTTCACTGTTGGAAAGCTACATTCACCCAGAGTAACATAGGCTATATTTTATCCCGGTACGGGAAGTAGTTCCCCAGGGACGCGGGTGAAACCGCGTGACGGGCCGCTAGTATTAAATAAATAAATAAAGTCTTGGACCAACATATCAATTGCACGAAGCTTGTGCAAGCTTTGGAAGCTAGGAAACGGATAGGAATATTTATACTATGTAAAAATGCATGATTCGTGTACAAAAAATGTTGGCGTTGTTCGTTACACAAACATTTGCCCCAAGCGGGATTCGATCTCACGACCCTTGATTTGTCAGGGGTCGCTGAGTAACTATTTATGACGTAAAAAAAATAAACATACATAGTTATTCCCGCCAATGTAGTAATGTTCTCCTTGTTCTTTTTAACCTTTCTAAAATACAACGCCATTACAGTCGTCTTTAAAGGTTAGTACAATGGTAATGTACAAAACTAATAGGGCAAATCGAGTATAATTTTAACTATCATAGCGGAACAAATCAGTGCCCTTTCGAAAGTACCATTAATCCAACCACTAAAACATTTTTCCATGAATAACTTTTCACAATAGACAATCTTGATTCAGATTTAGTTACTGTAATGATTCTTATGATCTCAACTATTAAGGCCTTTTTGTTTTGAGAAAGGTATTAATAGCCTGTTACTTAATAGTTTACCAGAGTCACGAGTTAAGGATTTACAGGTACGAGTATATTTCGAAGTTATACCTTCACTAGTCCGATGAACTGAAGTTGCTCTATCTTGGGCCTAAGTTTGTGGTTGGCTTACTTAAGTTGCAGAGGATTATTTTGATAGAAGTATAAGTAGCTTATCTACTTCATAAGTTAAATATACCTAACAAGTCGATCAGTTTGCAAACTTATATAGCAGTTGCTCTATTTTTAGTTAACGATTCACCAACCGCCGAATTGACACATAGCAAGTTAACTTTATTTCTCAAAGTTACGACAAAAAGCCTCGACAGTCTAGTGGTTTAGGTACCTCGAGGTCCAATTCCCGGACGGGCAAAATTTGTGTCAGTTTTTCCGAACATAGGTTTGTGATCACCAACCCGCTTTTGGCAAATCGTGATAAAACCAAAACCCATCTTTTTAACGAAAAAAATTTTTCTTTGTTTTTAATCTTAAAATTTGAAAATAATATTCCAAATGATGGACCTTTGCCCTGCAGTGAGACATAAATAGGCTGATACTTGACGACAAAAAAAATGATACGCAGAAAATATGTATTTAGTAAATTCTACCGATTTTTAAAAGAAAAAAAAATCTGCTAGAATATATAATTGTTAACAAAGTAAAATGTACAGGATTTAATGGCATTTCATAGAAGACGAAATATTATTTAACATTTATTAAAGTCACGGCAGAATCTGGTGAATCAAAAGAGATTTTACAGGAAAATATTTGAAATTCCCTTTTGCGGAAGATATTTCTTTTACTGTAAATTCCATGCGTGTTGCGCCATTCTTGTGAAATGCGTGTTGAAAATAACGAAGTATATTATCTCATCTTGCCAAAATTAGAATTATGTGTGTTATGCCGCAATATTCATCATCATTCTCCTGCCCTGTTCCCAGTTTATCTGAGGTCGGCGCAATACGTTGACTTCTTCCATACAGGTCTATCATTCGTCATCGAGTCATTCACACCTTTCTCACTCCTCATCATCCTGCTATGCCTCAATATTATCAGCTAATAATACTAACATGATCCAGTTCGTTAGCTTTTATTTGTGGTATTGCCACTGTGATCTACTAATCTATACCAGCTACATAATTTTCTATATAATTTGGATTTTAAGAAACGCATTTACACTTTTAAACACTTAAAATTTATGACTGGAGTGTTACTCGGCAGTAACACTCGAATGTTTGTGCAATGAAAGTCGGTATTTTCATTGCACAAACATTCACCGAGCAGGATATCCGGTGTCATTAAAGAATGCATTAACCCACTTTCGAGCTCGAGTGTCACCTGGTGGTAAGTGATCACCGCTACCCATGGACATAACAACCCAACAAGAGTCGCTGTTGCGTTACTTATGTAATTAAAAGAAATGAAATTATTTATTCAGATAGTAATCTACATAGTTAGTTTATCTACATAGTAAACTCTTTCGCATGTCAATACTTTTTTCACCCTACCAGCGCCTCGACATGACTGGCCTGCTGAGAAGAGACGCCGAAAGAAACTCAGCAGTTTGCCTTTTATAGATTGTACATATAATTCTGTCAATATTAAAAACAATAATGTCATAAAATCCCATACCTTCCCAACTGAGCTTACTTACTTTGCATTCATCCAGTAGTATATGATAGGGTTGACCATCGCGTTCGCCATCGCGAGCCAATAGAACCCGAGGTAGACGTGCTGAACGTACTTCATGTATAGTATAGAAGGGTTGAAGTGTGTGTAGATGAAGTAGCTGTGATACGGCAACCAGCAGATGCCAAATATCACAATCACTAAGATGAACATCTTCACCACCTGAAACAAATTAATATTTTACGGAACATGGCGACGTTTAAGAAACAACACCATCTTACTGCATTGGGGTTTTTCTAGATTTTTATTTTAGAACGATTTATTTTATGGCAAACTTACATCTCTTTTAATCAGTTACCCTAATGAATAATGAGTTTAAGGGAAAAAATCAATACCGCCTATAGTACGTGCCGGAATAATGAACAATAATAATATAGGGTGCGATTTTTTACTGCGTCTTGCTTCATCGGCGAATGTAGATAGGGTCTTGGTTAGCAAATGTCGATGAGGAATACTGATAAATTCATTGAGTTGATGGTAATGATTCATTACCGCCACTACTATTGCAATTCAAGTAACGAGCAGTCATATTTCTAGTTCATTAAATAAAATATTGTCTAAAATGAAAGTTTTATTTTATTAATCCTAAAATGCCGCTCCTATTCGAATAGTCTTATTGTCTACAGTGAAATTCGACCCTATGACCCCGAATAGGACAGGGTCACTGAATCTATCGTGTCAGTCGTGTCATGTTTAACATTCAGACTTCATTTAAAAAATAAATAAAACAGATTAAACTCAAAGAAACCTCATAAAAGTGTAACGAAAATTTTGAAATATTAGTATGAAAAGGCGTAAACAATTTTGTCATGACAGTGAAAATAAACGTTTATCGTGATAACATTCTATGACTTCGTGCCGTTAGCAAATAAACGCAGATATTGTATTGTACAAAAGTGATGTCTAGTCTTTATTGCGAATTTTTTCGTGGAAAAATAGCCTGATTTCCGAGACTTGTCCTTTTTATGCCGAAATATGATTTATCAAATGGAACGGCAAATGATCGAGTGATACAGGCTTTTACAGTTTATTAGACAATGTTATTTGAAACCAAACATTGAATGTTACGTGGTTTTAGAATTTGACTCAAACGAAGCAGATGTATGTAATTTGCATACATCTGCTTCGTTTGAGAGCAAAATACATAGATCTTATCAAGCGCAAGAGAGACAAAATCGGGTGAGAAAGAAACACCCGATTAGGAAAAGTCTAGAGAAAGAAGCTCGAGGCTACAACGCGTACATATTGCAAAGAAAAAAGTGATTTCTGAGTGAAATGTTTTCTTACTCTCTGGCAGATATTCCGTACAAGTTATATGAGGTGTCTGCCAGTCACCAGGAAATTATCTTACTAAAGAAACTGCCTACCGCAGATACTACGGTACTTCACGTAGTGCCTGTTTAAACGCCTCGATGGCCTGGTGGTCTAAGTATCGAGCCATAGTCTCGAGGTCGTGGGTTCGATTTCCGGGTCGGGCAAAATATGTGTTTTTTTTTCGAACACAGCCCGGGTGATCACCATTCTGCATTCGGCAAGCGTGATGATTAATAGTACGAGAGCCCACGACCAAAATTTTTGTCTCATAGCAATACGGCCAAAACCGCATCAAATCGATAGATACGATTATCCTGAACTCGAAAATACCAATATCAGACATTTTCCGCGTAGCGTTTGATCTGACCGAATTTTCAAAATTGTCAAAAATTTTACCGAACTGCATCATAGCAATATGTCTGATTTGCAGACTGTAGTTGAATGATAGTTCTGAGATACCGGAAACATATTTTTCAGACGTTAGTGGTGTAGCGCAAACCCGTAAAATCACTTAAAAAAATTAAAAATGAGACAAAAAAAATGTCTCATAGCAATACGTCTGAATTTTTTTTTATTAGTAAATTTTGGTTATTTGATGCGAACAAAACAATTTTTAGACGGAAATGTGAACGCATTAAATTTTGAGACCGTTTTGAAAATGTTAACAAATTTTACCGATCGGTATCATAGCAATATGTCTGAAAATTGTTGGACATGATAAAATAAGTTGTCCACGTGTGCAAAAAAATTAAATCAAACAAATTAAGTGTAGCACCTTCTCTACCTTGGGAGTATATGCTACACTTAAAGTGTCTGAAAACAGGTTTTTGGTAATCATGGCAGCAATACGAAAAGTTGAAAAAAAATTTATCCGTATTGCTATGATACAGGTCGGCTAAATTTGTTGACATTTTCAAAAATGCGCTCAGGCTATATGCTACGCGCAAAATGTCTGAAAACAAACTTTTTCGTAATACAATTATAAAATCTATGTACATTTTCACTATCAGACGTATTGCTATAATACCGACTGTCTTTTTTTTTGACACAGCAGAAATGGCCTCCCACGCAGTTGCTACACTTTCGACCGTTACTACACACCTAGTCGGGTTCAGAATCATACAATCTAACGATTTTATAGGGTTTTTGCCGTATTGCTATGAGACATGGTTTTGGTCGTGGGCTCTCCTACTATAACCCAAAACCCACGTTTGTAACGGAAACATGTCTATTTTACCGTGTGAACATTATTAAAACACACTATAATAAATCACATTATTTCGCCCGACCCAAACCGGATATTTCACCAACCCTTAGTTTATTTTACCTGTTGGATGTGTTGAAGCAATTTCCGCTAGGAAACGCCGGTACGTATCGAATATGTATTTATTGATCTAGTACGCTGCAAATTGTCTAGTTCTACCGCGCTTCTAGTGCCACTGCCTTATCAAATATTTACTCTAAAAACATTTGTGTTTGTTCTGTGGCTGAATGGTTATTTGGTTTGTTTAGTTAGTATTGTTACCTGTGTTTCTGATACCCCTATCTCGCACTAGAGATACCGTATAATTTGTCTTAAACTGTCTATTTTGTCGTTTATGCTGATGCTCATGTATGAGTATGGGAACAATAAATACTGGCATAAACTTAGACGCAGTTAAATAAACATTATTATTATTAAAATATAATTACCTTTCTCTTGGAACGTATTGAGTCCACCTGCCTTTGCGTGAGCTCTCCGATAGATCTTGATCCCCAGAGCACCTTTCCCATTGCTGAGTAGAAGAACGTCATACCCAGCATCGGCACCACGTACGTGACAACGAAGAATAGAGCTTGATACCTGCGGAAGAAGGAACAAATTAGTTTGATTGCCTCTTTACTAGGAAAGTACAATTTTTTTTCTACAAATACCCTTTTGTTTTCTTTAAATAAGGAATTATCTTCAGTTATTAACTTTGGTTATTCGAAACGAAACTACTGTACCTAAAATCAAAATAACCTTTTGGAAAGTCGATTATATTACAATTTAATTATATTTTTTACGTCAATTCGATCTCGCACCCTCCTTGTATACTAACATTTTAACGTATAATTCTATTCAGTAAAGTACATTCTCCCAGGATTAATAAAAAAAATGGGTTTCTTTAAGAAATCATACAGATACCATTGAAATCTTAGGATCGAAGCTACATCGTAACGGTTATGAATAAATTGTTTAGTAAGTAGTTTGTTAAATAAATAAAACATAGAACGAGATATAATCAATTTATACTACATAGGTATTTATTTGTATCCTAACCATATCATTACATATGGCACGTGTAAGTATTTGAAATAAATATACTGACATTCCGAATTATTCAGAATAATAAGATAGTGAAATATTTACGCTTCCAAGATTTCGGGTCTTATTCGAAGAATAATATAAACGTATAAACATTCTGAATAGAAATGTTTCTAGATCTAGTCAATATATTAGCTGACCTTTGACTTAGGCCCAAACGGTTGGGTCTTTAAGTTAGCTATACTGAAAAACTTTTCTAATATTTCTAGGGCATCAATATTCTCTCAAGGGTTTATACTTTAGGTCTCTTTTTGCTTCAAACTTTGAAGGTTATGTACCCGTTTTGGTTTTTAGGGTCCTACTGATGAAATACTGTGATGTAAATCATTCTTGCAACAAAACATAGAAACAATATGTTGAAAGACTGAATCTAGAAGTTTTAATCATTCTTCTTACTATACGCCTCGATGGTCTAGTGGTTTAAGTACCGGGCCTTGGTCTCGCATCCGCATTTGGCAAGCGTGGTGATTAAGCCAAAACCCATCTTTGTAACGAAAACATGATTTCAAATGATGGAGGCCTTTGCCCTGCAGTGGGACATTAATAGGCTGCTACTTTACTTTTACTTTACTTACTATATAGCTTATCTATCGTTACAATGTATTTATTGTTTCCGTTGTAACACATACGAATATCAGATGCAAGAAAACTCAATTTATATCCAAGTAACGGCCGCTCGGTAGATTTCAGATCCCTTTTTTTCGAAATAAAAGTAAGCCTATGTTCTTTCTGAACAGCTCGGTAGCCTACTGTTAAGAGTGCCGCTTCACATGCGTGAGGTGGGCGGTTCAAATCCGGTTAGGCACCTAGCTGGATTTTCAAATACCTATGTGCTTGTTTTCTATGCCAGCTGTACGGTGAGGAAACTTACATACTACGAGTTAGTGTGTGGAATGGAGAAGGCAATGGCAATCCACTCCATTATAATTGCCAAGAGAGTTGTTGTGTGTTTCATTTCATGCAATGATCACGACCCTCAGTAATGAGGAATGCGACTCAAGGGTGGATGTTCTTTCTCAGAGTATAAAGATTATCTTTGCCAAATTTTATCAAAATCGGTTAAGAGGTTTAAGCGGGAAAGTGTAACCGTCATATAGACACACAGTAATTTTCGCATGTAAACATAAGTAGGGATGAGAGTCAATGTTATATTTCTCTAGAGAGAAAAGCATATTATATTCTGGGAACGTAAATGAAAAAACACGTCAAATACGAAATAAATTTCCGCCATTCTGTATTCTCCGCACTCACGGAAACATCTGCATCGCTCTTCCATCTAATATTAAAAAGACATTTGCCAAGTCAAAGAGCGATATATTTAAAGATATGAGAGACGAGCGGCCGCCCGCGACTTCGTCCGCGTGGATTTCGGTTTCCGCACACATTGTGTTATACTATAGTTTAAAGTCTTCCTCAAAAAATGGAGAAGGTATCCAACACCAAAATTTTTTTTTAGTTTGAACCAGTATTCCTGAAATATTACCGTCATACATTATGTATGTAACTTAAACCATTAACGCTGCCCAAGCGATGGAAGCTTAAAATGGAGTAACTTCTTTCGTTTTCCTAAGATGTCCCTTCACTACTCTACTACTTCTATTGGTCGAAGAGTGATGAAAAGTGAACTGCAAAAGTATAACCTGCCCAGGAGTATGAATAATAACTGTACCAAGTTTCGTTTAAATTCGTCGAGTAGTTTTTGTTTCTATAAGCAACTTACGGACAGACAGACGAAAATTTTACTGATTTCATTTTTGCCACCATTGTCGATCACTAATAACCCCCTGACTGTTATTTTGTAAATAAATTTTATGTAACAGATTTGACCTCTCAGGTTTATTACAAGTATAGATAAAACAACCTCCTTCCATCCACATTTCCCTGATTATACCGTCCGGTGACCGGGCCGAGCAAACAGTGGTTTGGCACATTGCCCAGCCGCCAGCGTCCAATGCAGTCGGATGCAGTCTACTTCAACCCAAACTGCAATACGAATTGAAAGTTCGACAACACTCATACTAATGGGGCAAATGCGAGTACAAGCCTTATAGTTAGAAGCCGAATGAGTTTGGTGAACGCATGAGGTTGTCTCAGTATGAAATGTTTTTTTTTTTGTATACTTAATTTTAAGCATTTCTACATACTAAGCATGGAGAATTTATCAGGTCCATTAACGGTCTCGGTAGCTTAATGATCAGAGCACTTGCCCTGCCTACATTGCAAGAGGTGCTGGGTACGATATCCGCCTGCGCCACCTTAGATCAGATGAATTACTCTTTGTTTTTAATTTTTAAAAACTAAATAAATGGAAGGGTAAGAAAACGATTCCTCACAACTCACTCCTGAACATCGTGCGTGACACTGATATTTTTAATTTAAAAAAATGTGTTTTTATTATAACCCTCATTGTCCTTTACGTTAATACATACTACAGTGCATTTAATGGTAGCATAACTTGTTTGTGGAGTTAATATTTCTAGGTCATGGATTTAGAATGAACCGACATTTGTATAAAACAAGTAAATCAGAAATCAATTGTTACGTTTAACACTGTTTACAACAAAAAACACGCAAGAGTTCCATGTTGGAAGGAATGAAAACTTAAATTACGTAGTGAATTAAGGAATAACAACACTGCTTTTACAATATGAAGGCTGCATAAATTTCCCAGAATACAATTTTGCGAATAGGTGGTTTGTCTTTATCACTTAACTATAAGGCAAAGCTCAGGAATAACAATTGACAATACACTTAATGTCAGTGGTTTTGTCTTCAAATTCTCAAAGTGATGGTTCCTATTCAGGGAGATTAAAATCTTCTATTTAAGTTTAATGTTACCATTCATCTTTGTTGTAATTAAGTAAGCCGGTGAAAATGATTTCCTCAAAGCATTTTAATTCAAAATTTATCATGAAAGTACTTCCATATTATTTAAAAGGAATTTTCGTATGGTTTGATCTTAGTTATTATTATCGTGTTTTATTTTTTGCAAGCCTTAAACATGCCCCCACAATGATAAGAGTTTTCTTCCGTTGTGCCATACCGACTAAATATTTTCAATTTCAAATGTAAATGCAATGTAAATGAATCATACACAAGACGAATTTTAGACGAGCCCGTTTGTCTAGTGGCTACAGAATGCCCGCGGATTCGAATCCCGCTAGGAGCAATTATGTTTGTGTGATGAATATCGACATTTGTACTCGATTCATAGATGTTCATAAAAGTTTATTATGTTGGTTTATCCGTTCCCTATCTCCCATAGTACAAGCTAAAAGCTTAGTTTGGGGCTAGACTATTGGAATGTTAGTTGAAAAAAAAAAACAAGCAAACAACAAATACAGAATTATTACGTCTATGCCACGGTGAAACCATACCTCCGTGTCTGTGCGTAGTAAAAAAAGTCGTATATATTTATTGTTTCGACAATGTTTGTACATTTCGGCCTAAAAAGTAGCAACGACCCGCATAAAAAAAGGTTTCAGTTCAATATTACCATAGCCAAATACGGTGATAGACGAAAAAATATTTCGTGTTTATTGCATCTCGGAAAAAGCACAATTTATGTTAATAAATAAAATAAAAATAAAAAAGCCTATATTTCTCACAGAAAATTTGAGTATACATGGATTGTTAGTATTTACTTATTCTATCTATTACTTAACTATATGATTTTACTAATAAAATGATTTATGCTTTCTAGTGTTAGTAATTTTAATTTTTGCTTAATTTGTAATTGTAATGCTTAATCTAAAGGTATTCTGCAAGAACCCTTTTGCAGGTGAAGGCCTCCTCCAAATTTTGCCAATCTTCTCTGGATATTGCAATTTGCATCCAATTTGGTCCTGCTGTGTTTATAATTTCGTCTTCCCATCTTTTACGAGGTCTTCCTTTTTTTCTAATGCCAGCCGGACCTCTCCACTCTGTTATAGTTTTAGTCCATCGCTGGTCTTGAAAGCGTGCCACGTGACCGGCCCACTTCCATTTCAGCGATAGAGCTTGTACCAGACCGTCTGTTGCTTTGGTGGTATTTCTAATTTTTGTATGTTTTATTTTTTGTATTTTTCTGATATTTAACATGCTTCTTTCCATCCCGCGTTGGCATGTTACAATTTTGTCTTTGACATTTTTATTAAATTTCCACGTCTGGCAGGCGTAGGTGAGACATGGTATAAGACAAGAGTTCATCACTTTGGTTTTCAGCTTAATAGGTAATGAGCTCTTGAATATTTCTTTTAGGCTCCAGTATTTGTTCCATGTTAGCTGAGCCCTACGTCCTACTTCTTGGTAATTGTTTGACCCATTAAAGCTTACTTGTTTTCCCAGGTAGATGTACTGGTCGGTATATTTTATTGGTTCACCGTCAATATGTAATGTTACCCTGGTGCTGTTGGTCATTAGCATGGTTTTCGCGAGGTTCATTTCTAATCCTGCCTTCTTGCTTGCTTCATTTAAGGATTCTACCATGTGCTGAAGTTCTAGACCTTTTTCAGACACCAGAACGAGGTCGTCGGCGAAACGTAGGTGATTCAAATGATTATTATTGATCTTAATGCCGTGCTCTTTCCAGTCTAGTTCACTTAATATAGATTCTAGAACTGCTATGAAAAGTAGAGGCGAGAGCGGATCACCCTGTTTTACCCCTCTCTCTACCGAGAACCATGGGCCGACCTTATCCAGTTTAATTCTACTTTTGCTGTCTTTATATAAGTTTTTTATGACTTGTATATATTCGTTTTCCACGTCTTGTAGTGATAGAGTTTCCCAAATGTAGTTGTGCGAGACGGAATCGAATGCTTTTTTGTAGTCGATAAAAACCAGGTAGAGTGGTCTTCTTTTCTCTTGATACTTTTCAATAAGAAGCTCCAGCGTGTGGATATGATCTATTGTAGAGAAACCTTTTCTGAATCCCGCTTGTTCTACCGGTTGTGTTTTTTCCAGTTTGCTACTTATTTTTTTGTTAAGTATTGTAGAAAAGAGCTTGTATATTGTTGGTAGTAGGCTTATAGGTCTGTGAAATAATGAAATAATAATGAAATAATGATTTATTTAGCAATTTGATTCACTTAGTAAATTCTTTTGCACGTCAAAACTTTTTTTACCCTACCAGCGCCTCGACGTGAATGGCCTGCTGAGAAGAGACGCCGCAAGAAACTCAGACAGTTTTGCCTTTTTTAAAAATAAATTTCAATTTTACAATTATGTCAAATATAACTTAAAAATAAATACAAAATAAGTGCGGCTGAGCAGATTAACATGTCCATGCATATTTATCATTTAAATAATCATCTATTTTATAATAACCTTTCTTCATCAAGGTTGATTTAATAAACAACTTAAATTTTTGTTTAGGAAATTCAATAACATTTTCTGGTAATTTATTAAATATTTTGACACTTATTCCAATAAAAGACTTCCCAGTCTTATGAAGCCTGAGGCTTGGAACGGCAAGCTTATGTTTATTTCTTGTATTAAAGCTATGAAAGTTATCTTTTCTAGAAAAGTTATGTAGGTTCTTGCGTATATAAATTATGCAGTCAAAGATGTATTGTGACGCTGTAGTTAAAATATTAATCTCCTTGAATATCTCACGGAGTGAATCACGCGGCTTAAGGTCATATATTGCACGGATCGCCCTTTTCTGTAATACAAAAATTGTTTGTACATCAGCAGACGATCCCCACAATAACAGACCGTAAGACATAACACTATGAAAATAGCTGAAATAAACCAATCTCGCCGTTTCAATATCAGTCAGGCGTCGTATTTTTCTTACAGCAAATGCTGCAGAACTTAGTCTCCCAGCCAAAGCAACAATATGGGGGCTCCATTGTAATTTGGAATCTATAGTTATACCTAAAAATACAGTGGATTTGACAACATCAATATGTTCATTATTCATTACAACATTTGTAATAACTTGTGGCACATTTGGCATTGTGAATTTAATACATTTTGTTTTCTTAGGATTTAGTAGTAAGTTATTCGTTGTAAACCAATGATGGACTTGTGAGAGGGCGCTATTTACTTCGTCAAGTTGTGTTTTACGTCTATCTACCTTAAAAACTAAAGAGGTATCATCAGCAAACAACACAGTCTCACATAGACCATTTGTAAAGGCAGGAAGATCATTAATATATATAAGAAAAAGGAGTGGTCCCAATATTGAGCCCTGGGGCACTCCCATTATCAATGGTGCGCCATCGGAGTTAGTTCCATTGATGTTCACCTTTTGAACTCTGCCAGTGAGGTATGATTTTAAAAGCGTTAAAGCGAACTCTGAGACGCCATAATGCCGTAGCTTCATCAGCAAGGTTTCATGACTTACACAGTCAAAAGCTTTTGACAAATCACAAAAGATACCTATCGCATCCTGCTTAGCCTCCCATGCATCAAAAATATGTTTTACAAGTGAAACTCCTGCATCAGTAGTGGATTTGTTTTTAGTAAATCCGTACTGATTTACACTAAATAAAGAATTTGAATTAAAATGTGACAATAATTGATTAAATATAATTTTTTCAAAAATTTTACTGAGTGCCGGTAGTATCGATATGGGTCTGAAGTTTGACGGATCACTCTTTTCTCCTGATTTAAATAAAGGGGTTATTTTACTATGTTTCATAAGATTTGGAAACTGACCCATTTCAATGCTCTTATTAAATATTAATGCTAAATATGGTGCAATGGCAATAATAATAGTTTTTAAAATATCTATTGAGATACCCCATAGATCTTCCGTCTTTTTTAACTTTAGTTCTTTGAATGATTTAATTATAACTAGTTCATCAATATGCGTGAAACTAAAAACAACTTTGCACTCTTGTACTTTTGATTTAAGGAGGCATTCAGCAAGATGCGGTGAGGAGTCTAATAAGCTAGTAGTCGTGACTGGAATTTCAGAAAAAAAGTGCTCAAAGGCTTGTAGTTGCCTATATCTTTAGGGTCGCCTTTTTTGTATAGCAGAACTATGTTAGATTCCGACCATTGGGTGGGAGTTTCTCCGGTTTGTAGGACGTGATTAAATAATTTTGTCAAGGGCCTGACCAAGAATGGAGTGGCTAAATGTAGGGTTTCGTTTGTTATGTTATCCGAGCCCGGGCTTTTTTCTGTTTTGAGTTTATTTAATGCCTCCATGGTTTCGTCTTCTTTGATGTGCGGGCTTCTGAGATTTTTATTTGAGCTTTTGGTATTTTGAAATTCATTGTAGGTGTTAATTGGTTCTTTGGCGCTATATAACTCTTTGTAAAAATCGGTTGCTATACTTATGATATCGCTGCGGTTATTTTCGGCTTTATCACCTCGTTTTAGCCCTTCAATCCACGACTTGTGTGTGGAGAGTTCTTTGTATGCTTTCTTCGAACTTCCAGATTGACAGAGGTGTTTTTCAATAGTCTTATATCTATAATTTTTGTAGTCATGTTTTATATATTTACTAACGAGTTTGTAGAGAGCGGAGATTTCGTTTTTTATTGTTCTAGTTTTATTTTTACTTTTTTGCAAACCTTGTCTTCTCTTTAATAGGTGTAGTGTGCGTTCTGATAAAATTTTATGATTTTTCTTTGTATTCTGAGTTTCTCGGGCGCTTCGCATGTTTGTGGTGATAATTTTAGTTAAATTATCATAATAATTTTGAGCTGAGGTGACGTCTTGGTTTGCAATCTCACTTTTTGATATGTCGAGGCTTAGGCTTTCTTTGAATTTAGAAATTTCTTTTTCGGTTGTTAGTTTATGATTGTTTGAGCTAGTGTAGGTTGTTCTGCTCTTTTTCGGTTGTGTGCAGGTTATTGTAGCTCTTACTGGTCTGTGGTCTGAAGAATAGTTTATATTTAATACTTCTATGTTTTGGAATATTTGTGGTTGGTTTGAAAGTATGAAGTCGATTTCATTTTTTAGGTGCTATTTGGCGAACGCCAGGTCCATTTGGTTTTTGCTTTTTTCTTGAAAAAAGTATTTAAAATTGATAAGTTATTTTCAGTGGCGAAATCGATTAGCCTTTGGCCTCTTTCATTTCTAATACCGTATCCGTGTGTTTTCATGATGAGATATTCTTCTTTTTTTGGTATACCAATTTTTGCATTTAAGTCACCCATCAGTATCTAATTTTTGTTTGCTACTTGAATTGCCTTCCGTACTGTGGTGTAAAAGCTCTCAATTTCATTGTCATTTGCTGTTGTTGTAAGAGCGTAAACCTGTATTAATGATAGTCTGATGTTTTCAAATTTCAGGTTTAATATAGCTACTCTCTCAGAGAGACCAGTATAGCTATCTATATTTTTTGTAACGGGATTTTATTATAAAACCTACGCCATGTCTGCCAGACTTATGACCAGTGTAGCAAAAGATGAAGTTTTCATGTTCTTCAATTTTGTCTCCGATGCGCCTTGTCTCCGATATGCCTATTATATCATATTTAATTTCTTTAAGGGCTTCATTTAACTCTAAAACGCGTTCATAGGACGAAAGTGTTCGGGCATTAAATGTCAATATGTAGAGCTTTCTTGGTGGGTTCCTTTCTTCATTTGGAGGGTTTTGGTCGTAATCTTCCTCGGTGACCAGCCGGCTTGGAAGATGGTTTTTATGTTTTATTTGTTTTTGTATGTTGGTGTTGATAGTATTAGTCGTGGCGCTGAGAAGATGAGGAGGCGGCGGTAATTGTTATATGTTTTCGTTTTTATTTTCTGATGTACCTTGTTGGTTATTTAGGTCTTTGTTAATTAGGTAATTCAGTATGCCAGGCCACAATTTATGTTATAACCTCGTTATTACTACATTATCTGACGATAACTATGGTCGGTACGAAGCACAGATAAAATCGTGAGCCCGCACGCAAAACCACGGTAATATTATCTGTATTGTGGCAAAAGTGCGATGATTTATTGACCTTGCCTATTGTTTTATTATTAAAATGTACCAAAGTTCAGGTAACTTTTGAACTTAGACAAGTTAGTTAGTAAAATGTACCAAAGTTCAGGGAACTTTTAAACTTAGACAAGTTATTTATATCATGATTAAAATACTTGGAAACTCTTTTTGAAAATATAACATTAATGCAAATATTATCTTAAAAACTGATACAAAATACTATCCGTAACTCAATAATATTTTCTTTATGTAATTCGTGTAATTGATTTAGTGATCTCTATTATTAGAAGCCGTCTTCAAAATTATTGCAACAAAGCAGTATTTACATCAGGCGTACTAAAAAAACATGGATGCAAATCCCCTATGTCCCTGAATATATTTGTACCTAACCTTAGACGGATTTGCTTTTATGTGCTATTTTAGATTCTGCGAATGTAGTCTTAGTTATTTATTTACGAGTCAATTTGAACCCGCGTCGTCGCTTTTTCAGTGCAAACACCGAACGAAGATGTCTTGGAACATTCATTCAGAGACTATTTTTGCCGAAGAACTGGAAAGTCGCAAAATCTAATTGTCAAAGCTATTTGTTAGCCTAGCAATCCCAACTAATATTATAAATGCAAAAGTAACTCTGTCTGTCTGTCTGTCTGTTACGCTTTCCCGCTTAAACCTCGCAACCGATTTTGATGAAATTTGGTACAGACAATCTTTAGACCCTGAGACAGAACATAGGCTACTTTTTATTTCGAAGAAAAGAAATCCACGCGGACGGAGTCGCGGGCGGCCACTAGTTACCTATAGAAATTATTTTATTACAAATCAACAATATTAATTAAAAGTCAAATATCATATTTTAGTCCCAAACGCAAATTAAATCTAGAAGCTCTCCTGACGGTTTATACTGGCTCGGAGATTAAAGGTGAAGTTTTCCCAGAGTAGCTTATTGCAAGGAAGATTCGTTATGCAATAATAGCTGTATTTTCCATTTGTAGGAATATAACTTACATATCTCATTTTCAGTTTTATTTTTATTCTTCGTCAATAAATCAAGCCCCTTGAATCGAAGCCGACGCTACACTTATTTATCTCTAACCCGCGGGCCAAATAAAAGTTTTGTCAACTTCAAGTTACATACGGCTTGGCTGAAAATAAACGTGTCATCCCCAAACAACTTTATTTGATAGGAATAACGGTAGCTATAGCGAATTCTATTTTTAGAGTCATAGATTTGTCTTGTTATGGGTATCATGTAAATCTACATCATACTTATATTAACAAATATGAAAGTTTGTTTGGATGTTTGTCCGCCAATCTCGCTGAAACTACTGAATGGGTTTTGATGACAGGCAGGGTATGGGCTGATTTAGGTAATAGCATATTTTTGTCCCGATTAAATACTTGCATAGGATAAAAAAGGATCTAGTGTCCGGTTGTTGTGGATTTTTAGGGTTCCGTAGCCAAAATGGCAAAAAAACGGAACCCTTATAGATTCGTCATGTCTGTCTGTCTGTCTGTCCGCCAGTCTGTCACAGCCACTTTATTCCGAAACTATAAGTAGGGGAGAGTGGTCAGCCTTCGTACACTTTTTACTCAAGGATTTTTAAAAAAATAACTTATTGCTATGTCCCAAAAATACTTATGCTTTTGCAAAACCTAGTTATTTGGCTTCAATAATAATGTAGCTCAGTATTGATTTAATGAGAAATGGAAAAGATATGGCCTATTCTCCAAAAAATGGAAATAGTCCGAAAGCTCCCCACACGTGGGGTAGCTTCGTACAGAGGGGCAGAGCTTCGTAAACAATTATTTATATCCAAACCACTAAATAAATCACCTCAAATGTCATTTTAATTAACAATAAAATGTAAAACAAACAACTTTACAAATACACATTATAAAATCAACATTTGAAATTGACCATTTGGGTACATGTTTAAAACTAGTCTATTTTTGCACATTAATCATAGTTTGATCTATTTTAAACACATAAATAATTGTTTTTCTTAATGTAGCAGTATGAATACTTAAAATATCTCCTCATTTTTGTTAGTAGAAAACATAGCATATTTTTTTCTTATACTTTATTATATACGAATCTACCCCATTAGAAACTGTACGAAGGAACCCAAACCAAAATTTTTCATAAAAATATTTCAAAAGAAAAAAACTATTAAAATAACAACCAAATTCAAATTATCATAGTTATATATGGCTCATATCCAATAGATTTTACAAATTACTTAAGCAATAGAGCAAAACTTATTGGGAATAAATGTTTTCAAAGATGGATCGAAAAATTTCTTATGCGGGCCATAAACTCATATCGACTTGTCCAGGCGAAGCTTATTGAAGCAGTCCTATTTCGTTTAGTTGTGAGTCTTTGGGCATTAGGGTCCTTACTTACACACAAATACGAAAGCATCAACATTTATAATTGTGAAGATATTACTACTGTACGAATGCTCCCACTGTACGAAGCCTGACCACTTTCCCCTACTGTACTGTTGAAATTTAGTGAGAGGATGTTATTCTGTGAACCGCAACAAGGTTTTCACACGAAAATAGAAAAAAAATGAAAAAAGTGGGGGGTCCCCATAGTAAGAACTGAAACTAGAAATATTTTTTTCATTGAACATATACGTGTGGGGTATTTATAGATAGGTCTTTAAAAATGATATTGAGGTTTCTAGTATCATTTTTTTCTAAAGTGAATACTTTGCGTGAGAGACCCTTCCAAAGTGGAAAAATGTGTGTCCCCCCCCCTCTAACTTCTAAAGTAAGAGGATGATGAAACTAAAATTTATGTATAATGTACATTACCATAAAAACTACCAACGAAAATTGGTTTGAATGAAATCTATTAAATAGTTTTTTTATTACGTCAAAAATAAAATTTGTTCGGAACCCTCAGTGCGCGCGTCCGACTCGCACTTGCCCAATTTTTTAAATGTTGGTCTCTACTTTGGCCCGACTGGTCTGGTTTCCCTTTTATGGTTTACGGAGGTCAGACGTCAGTCACTCCATTGTAATAAACAGACTGGTCAATTCTGGATCATAGTCGCAACGTATCCTAAGCTCCGAGGCAATGACCGAAGATGCAACCGGGAGAAGCGCTAGGATGATAATGATGGCTCCCAAACCCCATCTAAATTAGATCAACCATATCAATTGGATCAACAATAGACCTCATCTACCCGTTGCATTCCACTGCTAGATGTAGGGCCATCAGTCGAATGCAACAGGTATAATGATGGTGATTATGACGATGTATTATGGTGATGATGACGATGAGCAAAATAATACAATATTATTACTTACACAAAATCCATGTAGGACACGTCTGGCAATCCATCTGGCCAGGAAAGTAAGCACGCAGTCTTGAGTGTACCCTTCGACCTGTGAAAAAAGAAAACGTTTAGTTTATTACAAACAAGATTACAATAAATCTATACTAAGATAAGAAAGCTGAAAAGTTTGTTTGTTTGTTTGAACGCGCTGATCTCAGGAACGACTGGTCCGATTTGTAACAGTAACACGCAGGAACTCGCCACTATACTTGATGGCTTGAGCTTAAGGTAATAATATTTATTTATACAAATTTTCGTTACCCAAACTAGACTAGAAATCCAACTATTTTATTTACATTTTATTGAATTTCGATTATCTTTACGGATACATAGTAAATAAATAATAACTGTTAAATAAAATTCTAATAAGTTGCTTTACCACGAGATAAAACGTCAAGAGCATAAAGTATCACGAAACATCAAACATCACATTTGAACTTTAATTAAAGCATCCTTGATTAGTGTATAAGAAGTAATTAATTGAAATATTAAACGCTCACAAATTATTGAGTAACAGCATTTGCTATTTTTTTACATAAAATTCACTTTATTAACGTTTAAAACGTTTTAAAACACATTTCGCCGCAAAGTCAGAAAATTGCAGACTCGAGAACTTTTAAAATTAAATTTGTTCCGAATTCACGTCAGGAATTTTTGTAAAAGCCACATTTACCTTTGCCCAAAGTGTTCTAAGAGCATTCCTGTTGATAAATAAGGATCGTTCCGTTTTAAAACAACTTCGGTTGCACGAAAACTGACACAAGTAATGGAATGGAATGTAAATCCTACTACTATTATAAAGGTATGTATGGATGTATGGATGTTTGTTACTCTTTCACGTTTTGACGTGAAAGAGTGTAAGACTACTGAATGGATTTGAATGAAACTTTACCACAATATAGCTTATACATCAGAATAACACATAGGATATTGGAAATCGAAATCCACGCGGACGGAGTCGCGGGCGGCCGCTAGTAATAAATAAATACCTTGGACTGACACACCAAATGCCTAGCTCCAGGCTAAGCTGGTAGCTTGTGGGTACTATGGATGCTAGGACTTTGATATATATAATATATCCATAGGTGGAATTCACCAAGTGCAAATGTCATAATCTCACGGTTGTAACAATGGCGACAGTACAAAATTAGTACTAAATTCCTACTGTCAACGATGATACAACCGTGAGATTATGACATTTGCGCTTAGTGAATCGCCCCCCATGACTCGGTTACCGACGAGTGTCACCCATTGGAATTACTTTGATGCATCAAGTAAATATTTACTTGGAGGATTTGTACTGACAGAAGGTGCGACGCTTTATGCTTCTCATTACACCGAACCTACAAAGAACCGATAACACCAATGCAACTTTTTGAATTTTATTCATTTAACAATTTCTATCGATATCCGATGAAAAGATTCATACGACACTTTTATTCTGGCAGTACTACGATAATCCATCAAGTGATCTGAGTGATTTATTTCTAACTACATTACATTATGTTTCATTAGTTACTAATAACTTGTAATAACATACATTTTTCCTCATAAACCACGATCTCTAAAGTGGGGCGTGATAAAAGATCTCAGGGAAACGATCAGTTACGCA
Source organism: Nomophila noctuella (assembly GCA_958496325.1). Classification (NCBI taxonomy): domain Eukaryota; kingdom Metazoa; phylum Arthropoda; class Insecta; order Lepidoptera; family Crambidae; genus Nomophila; species Nomophila noctuella. The sequence continues at coordinate 3,452,664 of OY292488.1, forward strand.
ATATTAATGTCGTACTTCGTCACGGTTGGAACTAATGGCCGGTATAAGGTCAACCTTAAAAAATACTCAAACACTAGAGATCTGCTGACTCAGACCATAAAACACCTACTAAAACGTCAAATATATTCGTAAGTATTTTACCTAAAGAAGCGGAGACAGAGAGACGCAGAGCAACTAAGTAATTAAACTAACTCATTATGGACGATAAATGTTTTCCAAGACTGATTAATACAGATAAAACGCAATTTTTTTTGAAACAATATTTTTAGAATACTATTTTTAAAATAGATTTTAACGGCTGTCGAAAAAAACGTCAAAGAATCTAGATACTAATTTAATATCTAGGATGAATTTTTATAACAAAATTTATCTAATTAGAAAATAGACTAAAACAGAGGCATGTTGGTATTTATATTTTTATAAGAAAATTCCATTCTCATTTTCGTTATCTTTAAAAGTTCAATAGAGGAAAGATGAATTTGTTTTTATCAAAAAAGTAAATACTATAACACTGTACAGTACAATACTCGAATTGAATAATTTATGTAGTACAGTTAACGTTAAAAGTAAACATATTCTTTTTATATGGACGCAGCAAAAGGTGTATCTACGTTTTATTAATAAAAAACAAATACTCACTATCTAATCTCTTAAGTTTTTAGTCGAATTCATTAAAATAACTTTAATAGCATGGCTTTCAGCGATCGGTTTTTTTTAACGTTTGTATTTCTACGGAAAAACCATTTGTCTATAAGGGAAAGATTGAACAAAGGATTACTTAGTTATTTTTCTGCGTCCATTCTTTATCACTTTTCTATGTAAATTTGCATAGAGGTGCTCAAGTGATATTAGCGGACATCGCGGGTTTTCCATTTCTATCGTCAAACTTGACTGAAAACATCGTTCTATTATATTTAGGCATTTCTACTTAGTATAGAGTTGACATTGATATCAAAATTTAGTTAACTTGGAGGCAAGGGCACGGATAATTTGTGTTGTTTTGTTCTTTTTAGGGTTCCGTAGCCAAATGGCAAAAAACGGAACCCTTATAGTTTCGTCATGTCTGTCTGTCTGTCTGTCCTGGCTCGTTCTCCGCCGTTTCTGAACCGATTGCCACGAAAATTGGTGGAGAGATGTATAGTGATAATTCAAGAATTGGTTTTTAAAATAATCGAAAAATAATTATTTTTAACCCGCCTCCCATACAGCGAAAAGTAAATTCGAAAAAAAAAATTCGACTTACCCCATCGTGTGGGGTATCGTTACAAAGGTATATTTAAATACAATAAAACTTGCCTTGAAACCATGTGGATCAAACCCCCCAGTCTCGAGATATATTAATACAAAGTTAAAAAGTAGAGCGAACCCCCCCCCCCCCTTAACTTTTGAAATACTAATAAAATAATTCTGAAAAAAATGTCCTGTATACCTCTAAGTAAGTTCTTTCAACGAAAACTATAGCGAACTCTGTACCATACATAGTTATTTTTATACAATACTCGACCAGCTAATGACGTGCAGTTGCACTTACTAAATGGTATCTTAAGTGGTCGGGCCATCTTTTAGCTACGGAACCCTTTTATGGGCGTGTCCGACACGCTCTTGGCGGGTTTTTTTCTATGACATGACACGCCCACGAAAATGGCACTACACAAATGTTTCTGAAAACTTATTTAAGAGAAGTCATCAAACGTATACGCAATTTTGCAACGTACAGAAAATATCTTTACTCCAACTAGTGTATATTTCAAAATAAAGAATAACTTCAAAATTATTTATCGTTACTTTAAAAATGTACGACATACTTTAACGTACTACCCTTGGTACGACCGTAACTGTCATAGAAAACAATACCGCAAGCGTAAAAAGAGAAACCATTACACAATAAGAAAGAATTATTCCATCTACTAAATATTCCTAACCGCTCCAGACTGTAAGGGAACTTTACAAAAATGGCGCCTGACGGGCACTCAATGATATCTGACGGCGGAATATTCAACACAATAGTTCCTGCCCATGTTATGCAGAGAGATTGACACAAAAAACACTCAAGGGTCTTTTGAACCTAAGGTTGGTACAGCGTAAAATTGTACGACAAAAATCCATCTGAAACTTACGTAAATACACATATAACAGTTATTGAATGAAATGCTTACAAGTCAGAACCTTGTGTATGTTTATATCCTTAAACTTTTATGAAATAAGGGACTATAGTCGGACGTTGATTTACTACGCAACATCTTACACATCGTATGCTATGTTCTTCTATTGTGCTGTATTCAATCTGACACTCCACATTTTTTTATGTGCAATGAATTTCTAAGGTGGCGTTCGGGACCACATGTCTCGGTCCCAAATGCCACGTCAAAATATATTGCTTAAATCAAAGCTGGCTTTTGGAATCAATGTCCCGGACCCAAAAGTCATCCGACCCATGAAATATCCTGGTAAAAACTGTTATATTGCCTCAACTTGTGTTGGCTAGTCAGTTATAAACTCGATCATGTTACTGAGCCCAACACAGACTGACTAGATTTTGATACGTCATCGCCGACATTTTTAGCTCACCCATTTTTCAACCTTTCATTTTGCTCCTCTGTGTTTTTGACGTGATTCATTTTGTGGCCATTGTGATTTATCCACTTTAGTTACGATCCTATAAAGTGTGTAAAAATGAACCTATAAGAACGTAGTTTTTGCATGATGAACTTTGGCCTAAGTATTCAAGGCTATTTATAAGAGGTTAATAAAATTTAATCCCCTTTTAAGTATTCATGTTACAGGCTACAAAATTAGTTTGAGGCGAGAAATTGGTTCACGAACCTTATTTTTAACAAGCGGTTGCCCACGACTCCATTCTGATGGATTTCCAATAGCCTAAATAAAGCATTCCTTGTCAAATGGACTATCCAAAACAAAAATATTTTTTCAAATCGGTCAAGTAGTTTTTGAAATTAACGCGTTCAAACAAACAAACATACATACAAACAAACAAACTCTTCAGCTTTAGCTAGTATAGAAGTATAGAAAAAATATGTTGAACTCTTCAGTTTTGAAATATTAATACAGATATTATGTTGGTACATTCGATGATCTCAGACCCATAATAATCTGGTGCGTTCATAATATTCGCGGAACCAATGCCAACAGCGCAAAGGCTTTTTGTTACGTTTTTTTTTTTACATAAGACTTTTTATGTCAACATTTCTATATGGACAGTAATAAATGACCATACATACCTGTATTCTTTAGTAGTGGAGTACAGAAGGCATGGTATGGCGAGCAACATGCCGCTGACCCAGATAGCTGCTATCATGATGAGCGAACACGTCTTGGACATCCGTGGTCGCATCGGCCTCACGATGGCTTGATACCTGTAGGATAAGGAGCATAATATCAATGACTGAAATGATTTATGAAAATGACAAAATAATAATAATATTATAGTACTCAGGCCAGGACGAAGAGACATGTTCACGCACGCAAATATTTGTCCTGTGCGGGGATCGAACCCGCGGCTTCTTGGTCTAATAGTCAACTTCTTGATCATTACACTAAGCGGGTTGTCAAAATGTATATTACTTTGACTATAAACAAATATCTAAGTAACCAAGGATTGGATCTGGTAACGTTGTGGTGGTGTATGTTCAATTAAAAAAGTCCAGTACAATGAATAATCTGTTGCAATCATCAATTAAATTATTCACACTAGTTAAGGTTAACCCATGACATCAGGATGGAGGAGAAGAATTATTTATACAAGAAAAAACAAATGACTCGCGAAATTCAAAAAAAGAATACACCCCGCGATGATTCTCATTTTCTTCATTAATTTTACGAGTCTACTTAGGTTTTACTCCTCGACAACTTCTATGCATTGTTGATAGTTGATCCCGCCATCTTTCTTCCTATTTCGTGAACAACTATATTTCGGAAGGCAAGACAATAATGTTACGTTACTTTGTCACAAGTGTGCTTAGAAAGGTTAGCATTTTTCTTGGCCATCTGTTCATAGGGGAAATGTACGAATGGCGATTTCGTGACGGAAAAATGGTTTTTGTTCCAACCGGTGTCCAGCGGGCGTAATATTTCATGAATCGGCTATTCCCTGAAGATAAATCCATAGAACGCAACAAAAGTTAAGTGGAATAAATTCAGTATAAAATGTATTTTTAATTGCGTAGGTGCCTTTTATCACAATATAGGTTTCTCTACTGGGAAGTTATGTACTAGAAGCTAACCGCGACACCGTCCACGTGGATTTCAGTTTCCTCACAGATAGTTTTATATTATAGCATAAAGCCTTCCAGGACAAATAGGCCTTCCTCGAATCTAAAACAAAAATATTTTTTAATTCGTACCAGTAGTTCTTGAGATAAGCGCGCTCAAACAAACAAACTGTTCAGATTTGAACTGACACTCATGAACTCCTCACTAGCAAAATCGTGGTACAAAGTCCATACATTACCACATGACCCTTATATTTGAATTTGATCTAGACCATTAGATCTGTGACCCGAAGAACTTGCTCCATTCATTTGTGGACCTTCCCCGGTCCATCACACAATATCCAAGTCATTATCAGATTTGTTCGACGACGTCCTAAATGTAACAAGGCAAAAAGGGTGCACGTACAAGCCCAATGATTTGCGAAATTTCTAGCTAATCTTTTTCGTAAATGGACAATTACTCATGTCCAGTCGGGGCCAGGTTTTGGCGTTTAACGAGGGTGACTTTGCAGCAAAAAGGGCTTTAGCAGCTCTTATTAATCTTCAGGTATTTTATGAAGTCTTAGTACTTCTAAAGACCTCACTTCAAAGGTTCACTTGTACAGATTTGATAAATGGTTAAATAGTTCGAGTATTCCATTAAAGGTAAGTTTGATTCTTGTACAGTCCAAATATTTTCTTTCCGGATTATGTCCATAAGAAATGGTTTTGTGTGTTAAAATGTTATGTTTAGTTCAAATACCTTTAACACATTATGGAGTAAATTTTTGCTTCCAGCATATTTAGCATGGAGCAAAGTCTTTTTAGGTTTTCGGATTGAGTTAGTACTATATAATGAGTTTACTTGACAAACAAAACTGTGATAAAATATAAGATTTTAGACTTTTAATTTTAAGCACTAACATGTTTAGTTCCTTTAAGTCAATGATAGTATTTAAATGTACCTAATAAAACTTCCACAGAATGTTCCGTTAGTGTTAATTAGAGCACAAGGATGACGAACTATGCGCTGAAGTTATTATAATAAGTTAAGTTAATACGCCGCGGTAGCTGATGGCCTAATAAACCGCTCGCTGTTACGTCATTCATACTTAGGAAACTTTAGCAATTATATAAGTGTTTACTTCAGTTAAATAAATGCCTCATTAAATTAAAAATATTATGTACTTAGCCATCGAGGTATTTCTTCGTGAATCTATTATTTTAATACGTATTTAGTGAATTTTTGTAAAAAAAATGTCGGCCTTATATTTTGACAACATTTTTATTTCTTATTTTTTTTATGCCTTTGATAATAATTATGCTGTCTATCTCGTGAAATAGCAAATATCTTTATAAATTAATTATATTTGATCGAAGCCCTTGGGTGTGCTAAGTGGAAAACCTGGTATGCTCCGTCTGTGTGTGCTTCGAGGAATACCTCCAACAAACAAAATCCCCTTAATCTGCTTCTTTTTAGTATCCTAACAAATGAGGAGCAATTTCCACTAAGCGTTTCCGTTCCACCCTCGTGCTAGGTAACTTGCTAACCTACTCCAAATTAATTTGAAAGCCGCAGGTTCCATCCTATTAGTCTAGTCTGGGTCGGTTGGCTACAGAAAATAATCATGTTTTCACTGAATTTTAACGCTCACGTAGCGGACTTAAATAAACGCCAATTTGTGGTTAATGTTTGAAGTTTGGTCGGTGGTTGGACTAAAAAAGTGTTCAAGGGTACATACACTAAGGGTAATTTTCATCCTTATTAATAAAATAACATCGTTTATAAATTCAACGTTATAACTGACTAAAGGATCTGAGAAATCCATAGTCTAGTGGTATATTTATTAAACTATAATTTCAAATCAGAATACCTACCATAATTGGCATTTTTAAATTGAACCACGTACTTGTCTTGTATCGTACTGAACATGAATAAAAAAACATATAGCAATCGTTAAAGTTATTACAAAACACACAGGTGAAGGCCCAATCCTATTAAAAGCTCAAATCTATTTGAAGTCAAATATTACATAGATAAGTCAATACAAATAGAATAGAAAAACAATAGAAGTCAGAAACATTAAAACTTAGTCCAAGTCCAGTAGTTACTGAATAAGCAATACAAACACAAGTTGTTAACATTCTACAAGCACTGTCATTCAATTTTCTGAACTAAACCAAACAAATTAACCGAACTAAAACAGCTCAAGATACTATAAGATCGTGTTTCACTTAGTCCAATCCTAAAGTTAGGGTTGACAAGTTAGTGATTAAGATATTTTAATTTATATTATATTAATTTTACGCCATTAAATGACGGGCTAAATAAAAAAAAAATTAAACTACAAAAGGCGGACTTAAGGCCTCATTGCATTATTTACCAGTGAACCTTAGGGCCAAGCAGAAAGTGAACTTTTTGCTGATAGATAGTGCTAAAAATATAATATATGTATATATATTGATTTTATAATACATTGCTATTAAATTATAGTATATAAATGAATGCATTACATTAACTAAATATAACAAAAAAACATTAAAATTATGTATTCATCGTTCATAGATTTGTATATATGGGAGAGTAGGTACATAAGGTTTAAAGAGGTCTTCGGGTTTCGAGTAGGTATCGCGTCTTCGACCCTTTTGCCAGTTATTTATGTGCGGTTCTGAGCGCGCGTGATCACTTACCACGTCCTGCCCCGTTTATTTAATTTTCCGCGTGGTATCTCAATTTAAACCGATATTCTTTTTGTGTTTTAGGCATAAGTGTTTAAGACGTACCCTCTAACATGGTAGCGAATTTTCTCTCCATAGTTACTCGTATACTAATCCATACTTATAAACTAAAGCTGAATAGTTTGTATGTTTGAACGCGCTATTCTCAGGAACTATAAAATCTTATCTACAAAAAACATATTGTCTTAGATAGTCCATATGTCGATGAAGGTTTTAAGCTATAGTATATCACTATTTGTGTGGAAACCGAAATCTAGCGGACGGAGCGGCGCCGGCGTGCGGCCTCTAGTGCAATAATATCTGCAGAAATGCGTTTGCTCGTGTCACTTCCTCCGGAGATAATTAATAAATACCGAGATCAGAAAGGATTTCCGGCAACCTTGTTATTTATACCACTGTTTATACGTTTGAAGCCATTAAAAATTTCTCAACTTCACCATTTACCATTAAAAGTATACCGTTGGAATCCATTTCATTTTCATACGAAAAAAAAGCTTGCAAAAAGGGACCGCGCAGTAATAGGATTAAATCCCCGATCCTTGCTCTGTAGCCACTTTTCCTCTTATTTTGGCAGCCCTATTCTGGACTAATGAAAAGCGGGCAGACTTAATGAACTATTCGGCCCTTATGAGCGGCGTCAAATTACGCTAACTGCCACCGCTGGAGACGGAAAATGTTTTATGCTAGCTGTACTTTGGTACTTAGTACTTACTTGGTTAGCAAGGGATGAATATAGTTTCTTTAGTTCGACTTTCTGGGTTATTTAGTTCTCAACTGCGTTCTTGGGATTTTTTTGTAAGTATCCAAGTTCTTGTTCAATTATCGCTTTGGGTCTTATTGCACCGCCAAAGAAAAGTAATACCCTGTATCTTTCCCTGGGTGTCGTAAGGACTCAGGGATATTTTGAGGGCATGGGAAGCAGCTTCCATTATCCCCCAAGAGTGGGAAGCCTAAGACTTAAGATGTCTGCAAGAGGCTGATAATGATCGCATTATTTTCATAACAGCTTATTCAACAAGCTAGTTATAATGCACGGACTAGTAAAAAAGTACCTTCCAAGTGATGCAACTTAAAGCAAGCCTAACTCTATTAAAACACGCACCTACACGCACGTACTCACTCTCTATTATTTATTCTCGATACTTGACATCTTCTTTGACATTACCTCTTACGGGTAAACTATTCCTTTACATTATTTTTTGTTATTTTTAAAACGTCATTACACGTCATTTGCCATTGACATTGACGTAACGCACACACATGCAGCAAATATTAGTGGCTTCACGTCTCATTACCACGGTGCGGAGTCCTTACTTATTTTATTGGTCCGTGTTACATTGTTTACATGTGAAATCCATAATAGCTCTTATGCCCGCCGCATATTTAGTACATACTTGTAAAGCAGCCTCCATATTTGAATTTACAAGCTCAACGAACAGAGAAGTCTACTCTGTGCCAGTACATTAAGCAAATGTTTCCTGGTGAAGAAGCACTAAATGGCTTAGTTCGAAGCAGTAGCTTATCGTCAGGTAGAGTACCTGCATTTTTAGGTAATGGATTCAATATAATGATGATTCATTTATGAATTAACAGCGACCCGTCCTTACTTCGTATGGAAATGTGTTCCTTTACTTTATTGTGCGAACTACTAGTTTCCAAATCACATTTTTTATTGATTGTTAAACAAGCAATATTGTTATAAAACTGTATGAAATACTAAGGTATCACTTCACAAGACAGTATTGTCAAATCGTTACCTTTTTTAGTATCACGATGGCATAACGATTGTGTTTATGCTATAATTTCGTCTTTAATGTAAAAGTTTTATTTATTTTTTATTGCAGTCAAATACGCAATTGAACTCAAATCCTAACAAGTTTATTTCTAGCTCAGCCTTAGTTCGTTTACATGACCCAATACCCTAAAACCTAACTGAAAGTTTGTTTACAAAGCTGAACTTTGATTGGGAAGGGTGACAATTAGAGCAACAAGATAACAGGACGGATATATTCGCCTCAATCTTCTATTCCGTATCGGATTGTTTGTCTTGCAGATTCTAGATTAGTCAGAATACTCGTCTATATGAACAATTAGTTAATCAGCGGGTAGTATAGTACGGTTCAATTAGTAAGATTAGGCTAACTGAGGGATGATGTGACTGCAGATTGGTTTCAAACGTAGTTACAGAAACCTGCGTCCTTGTCCATGGTTTGAATATCGATGACAATAATATTTTAATGACGAGAGATTTTTATATTAAACTTTACCCGCGGCCCGCGTTGTCAAGATTTAGTCAAGATAAAAAGTACCAAATTTCATCATAATCCGTTCCGTAGTTTCAGCGTGATTAGTATCAGTGGCCTTGACAAAGAATAGGATCTAAACTTTCCTTCAGTTACTTAAAAGCTACATTTACGAAATAACTTCAGTGTTTTGGTATTTTCATCGTCTGTACGAAACAGGTTCCAATTAATTTAGTTGAGAGTAGGTATTTGAGTGACATTGTCGTTCCAAGTCTAAAAGCAGTTATTGCTTTCTGTGGAATAGCAATCATGAGTAGTAAACTGACCTGATAGGGCTTTAAAATTTAATTTATACTGCGATAAGTTTTTAGTTATTTTAAAGTTTGTGTGAAATACAACATGAATTGCAAATGTAAAATTAAATAAAAAGACACCAGTCACGATCTAAACAAGCTTTGACTAATGATACAAAGTCCTTTGGCAAGATTATTTCAAACTACAAAGTTCATTTATTAATTCACTGTTAGACTTTTGCGGTAAAAGTTATCCCTCCATTCAAAAGTAGTTACATGATTAAACCTTAGTCGTCAAATTATAATGTGAAACTTAAGTAGTAACTAGTTTGGACAAATATTATTGCTTCATCGCATGTTCATGAACTGTTAGCGACTTTTTGTTACTCTATCACCATCCAAATATAATTGAAAAGTTGGTTTTGATTTGTTAAAACACAAATTATGGAGTCATTGTGACTCTAACTTTTAGTTGGTATAGCTAAAGTAATTAAATCTAGCATCACTATAATGTATCACTTTAATAAATACGTGCAAACACATATGTATAAAAAAGATTGATACCTTATCGAACCTATGGTACTGAGCAAAAAGCACGAGATACAAAGTGCTACTCTTAAATACAAATATTTTTAAATATGAATGATATTAATAGTAAAATATGAATGTACATTAGAAATAATTCTATCCCGCACGTAAATTTTGTCCAAATAATATTTTCTCTGTAATATGTGTAAACTTTATATTTAAAATTAAGTTAGAAACCTTAAAGGCGTTTACAAAGGTTACTTTGAAAAAAGAACCTAAGTGGTTTGATGAAAACATTTAAGAAAAAAATAAATGTGAAAACAGAAACTTTCGCCTCACACGTTTATAAATTGTAGTTCTGCATGGAAAAATGACGTCCTTGCCTGTTAAGGTTAAAGCAAACATGTTGTTAAATTGAATTACGTATATTTATAAGTTAAACTGAAGTTCTTTTGTTATTTATTGGAAAAATAAGCTTTTCATTAATAAGAATTGCTTTGCATGGCTTTGTGTTTTTTTGTATTTATTGAGGATGTAAATATTACTACCCCATTTAATCTAGCCTTCGGGCCCCGAGTACCTTATACCATAAAAGATATTAAAGGATAGTAACTTTTATTGATTATACATATTTAACAAAGACAAAATTAATGGCAATAAATAATTGGTAAATTATGGTTTCCTGATAATACGGAAGGACAGGGGCGGCGTTAGGGTAGGGCGAGGCCGGGCGACCGCCCAGGGGCGCCAGACGAAAAGGGGCGCCGCGCCGCAGGCCGCGGCGCCCTTTTTCGTCCGGCGCCTCTTTCTGATTTTCTATAATTTACTACAGGCGCCCCCTTATAGTTCCCTCGCTCATTGAGTAAGGCCTACTGGGCGAAAAAAGACAAGAACCGTGAATGATATTTTTTTTGATTTCAAGTTGCCTCACTGGCAGTCTGTTTTTGCTTGAGCAAGTTTATGAAACTGCCCTCGACGAGCCTATTGTTTCTCCCACTCACAATAACACGTGTATATGTAATAACTCCTGATCCAAATTGGTTTGAACGCGCTAATCTCAGGAACTACTAGTTTAATTGACAAAACTTTTGAGACTTTTGTGAGAGATAGTCCACTTACCATTTGTCAAGGAAGGCTTTAAGCTTTAGTATAACACTGTGTGCGGAAACCGAAATCCACGCGGACGGAGTCGCGGGCGACCGCTAGTATACCTACTTATAATAAAACAGATTCCTGAAAAACCTGACCTTGACAAACTCTGTAGTGATCTCCAATTTTAATTAACTGTGGATTCTAAATCATATATCGATGGTTATATGTTGTGTGATGAACTCATAAGCCTGAAATCCTTTTTGCCTGATCAGAATGTAGCTTCCCCTGTTTATGTTTTAAATTTTATTAAAGACTAGCGGCCGCCAGCGTCTCCGTCCGCGTAGGTTTCGGTTTCCGCACACAGTGTTACTATAGATAGCTTAAAGCCTACCTTGACAAATGGTAAGTGGACTATCCAACACAAAATATTATTTTGTCAATTTGAACCAGTAGTTCCTGAGAACAGCGCGTTCAAACCAATCTGGATCAGGTGTTGCACGTGTTATTGTGGGTCAGCCATAAAAGATAGACATATGCTGTTAGGGTATATTTTTTAGAAAATTTTATGTAGAATATTTCCCTCATACATGATTTCTATGTGACTTTAACCATTAAGGCTGCACACGCGACGAAAGCTTAAAAAAAAACCGGCCAAGAGCGTGTCGGACACGCCCGTGAAAGGGTTCCGTAGCCATAAGATGGGCCAACCGCTTGACACACCATTTAGTAAGGGCAACTGCACTTCATAAGTTGGTCGAGCTGTATAAAAATAACTATGTATGATACAGAGTTCGCTATAGTTTTCGTTGAAAGTACTTACTTGGAGGTTTATAGAAATTTTTTTTCAGAATTTTTGAAATTGTGTTTCAAAAGTTAAGGGGGACGCTCTAATTTTAACTTTGTATTAATATATCTCGAGACTGGGGTGTTTGATCCACATAGTTTCAAGGCAATTTTTGTTGTATTTAGAAATACCTTTTTAACGATACCCCACACGATGGGGTAAGGCGAAGTTTTTTTTTCGAATTTACTTTTCGTTGTATGGGAGAGGGTTAAAAAATAATTATTTTTCGCTGATTTTAAAAACCAATTCTTGAATTATCAATACGCATCTCTCCACCAATTTTCGTGGCAATCGGTGCAAAAATGGCGGAGAACGAGCCAGGACAGACAGACAGACAGACATGACGAAACTATAAGGGTTCCGTTTTTTGCCATTTGGCTATGGAACCCTAAAAATGGGGTAATTTCTCCCGCTTTCCCAACATATCCCTTCACTACGCTGCTCCTATTAATCGTAGCGTGATGATAAGTATCCTATAATATGCCCAGGAGTATGAAGAATAATTGTACCAAGTTTCGTCAAAATCCGTCCAGTAGTTTTTGTTTGTATAAGGAACATACAGACATACAGACAGACAAAAATTTTACTGATTGTGTTTTTGGCATCAGTATCGATCACTTATCACCCCCTGATAGTTATTTTGAAAATAGATTTAATGTACAGAATTGACATCTCTACAGATTTATTGTAAATTAGATCGAACGTTTTTTTTAAATGATGGTTATTTTATTGTACCTATTGCCTTTCTTCGTACCTATGTACCTAGGTAATTGAATTGTAGTTAGGGGGCGCCGAAGAAATCTCGCCCAAGGGCGCTTGTAGTGCTAAAACCGGCACTGCGGAAGGAAACACTTAATCATCGACATCTATAATTTATGAATTCTGTATCCCTTATAATGTATCAAGACCTCTTAAGTATATTACCGGGTTTCGGAGGGATCTCCGTTAAGCACACAACTTTAGTAGTTCCTCACTTGTATTGTTTTGTAAATGATCTTAAAGTTGGCCTTTGTTCTACTTCAAATCGGCTATAAAGTCCGGAAGGGCTTCACTCCCAAACGACGAGTACATTGTTGTGTGGTAAATGTGTGTTGTAATACTACGTATCAACTTCCTACTTATATTTTTTCAATGTTTTCCTTTTATTCAATTAATGAAGTTTGTTAGAGAGATATAATTCTTATAATCGACTTCTATATTACTATCGATGGAATTAAAGTACAAAGTAAAACTTTGACAAATTTTAGTCGGTTCGATTACCCGGTGCGGCACGCAAAATCCCAAAAATATTTGAATGCAGTTTTCTTTCCTTTCAAAAATAAATGAATGTTTCGTTAGAGTAAAATTTTCTATCTACAGTATTAACAGTACTTTCCCATCAGGTGGCATTACAACATTCAACCCTATATAACAAGCTAGAATACCTTTTAAATCTAGCTTATGTCCGATAATCCATGACTGAGCTAGATCATATAACAAAAAACAAAAGCTTAACTATGCAGCTAGTACGTTCTTGTTTCCCGTTTAAAATATCGGACACTGTCGAACGTGGACTAAAAGCTGTAAGCTCAGTATTCACAACAGTGGCTTATAGGAAAAACTAACTCTGTTGACAGTATGTTATACAACTTAAAATGTGGTATAACTAAACAAACAAAGATATTGTGGAAAAGTCTGTCACGTCCGTGAATGTTATTTCTTCTAGCCTAAAGCTTAGTTTTTTTGACGAGGTAGTCAAAAAAACTATCCAACACAAAAATATATTTTCAATTCAAACCAGTAGTTCCTGAAACCAGCGCGTTCAAACAAACAAACTTTCAGCTTTATTATATAAGTATAGCGCGAAACGTCTGGTAGCATCGGTGGCCACCGTCAGTCTCGTTCTCAATTATCCCTCTACTATTCTTGCAATGGGCCCGGATTTGATGAGTGCAGCCATTGATTGCTGAGTTCTATACCTACTGCGTGCAAACGTGCATAATATCAGCATGATAGCTGTGACTATAATTAAGTGTCAGAAGAACACACGTACTAGCTACTTCCTTGTCAAGTCTCCCTCTTAATGGAAGGTTCACAGAGGGCTCTTACTATTGAACTGCGTACCTACCTGTATTCTTACAGAAAAGGCAAGAATATTAAAAGACTTAACGTGAAACTTACACAAGTTTTTAATGAATCTTAATTAATTATGCGCAGGTGATGAGTGGATAATAATTGCTGAACAATTTAGTTATTAATAATTACATTTAATATTTAACAGAATATTAAATTTTGTCTAAAACATTTTGAAGTAAGATAAAAGCCGAACTTCGTTTCGAAACCATTATAATTTCTTCAAAATCTTTTTAGATTTACAAGAAATTTACTTTTAATTTTACATTATTACACTTATCTTATGAATACAAAACCACGTTTGCACCCAAAATATAATAAGAAGCTGTTTGTTAAATAAAAAGAGTACCTTCAACTTATCTAAAAGTACTTTTTAATAAGACTCGCAATGATAAGCACTCTGACTTTCTGACTTGAAGAACCCTCTTGGCGCAATCATATTTCAATATTTATTGTGCCATACATACATTTCGAAAATTCTAATCCCTTTAATGTTATTAATCTCTCAGTCAAGGAATGTACAGGATAGATAGTGAGAGTAAGGGAAAAGGGAGTGCACTTGTGCTTCCACACTTACTTGTGCTCTATAATATTAACCTGGAGTCCAGGGTCCGCTAAGGAGCCGGGAGGGTACTATAAGTTTTAAATATAACCAGCAACCCAGTGCCCCTTGTAGATGACTTCTCATGCATCGCAAGTGAACGGAAAGCAAAATATCTCAGCATGCATGTAATATTCACCTGTCGAAAGATATCCCCGTGAGCGTAAAGACGCTCGCTGCAACAGTCACATTTGCAATAAAGTTGCTCAGCTGGCAGTACCGAACTCCGAACACCCAGTCACTGAAACAATAGAATATAGTTATAACAACGTATAGACAATAGCACTTCAGACGAGACTCTTTGGACTTGTTCTATTCCTTATGTCAAAGGAATAAGGGCTGCAAACTGTAGGTACTTCTTTACACTCAAGTTGTTGGCCATCCGTACAGGACGAATGGCCCATTGCAAGAGGTTTTGAAGTTAACAAAATAAGCGTTGTTTGCATCAAAACATTTTAAATTTAAGAAACTGGGTTATATCGCATTATCATTATCATTTTTTTATCAATACACAGCCATTTTTTGCCCACCACAACAACACTGACAACATTCATTCAACAAAATCCAATAATCATATTTTAACGATGGATATTTACAATGCTTCCGCTAATATTCATAATCAAGCAGATCTAGAAATCAACTGCTTGATTAGCGCTTTTTAAAGCACTTATTATCTAGTGAAATCTAGCCTTAAATAAAATAAACGGGTAGAATCGCGGTTTGAGTGTAACTTAAATCACTTGAAACGTGATCACGATTGCTTTAAAGTAACCGCGCACAATTTAAACCTCATGTTTTAGTGTAGAAACCCACCAGATCGAAATTACGCGACCGAAGTTCGGCTTCTTTACTCCTTTAAAATGAAGTATGACACACCATATTGAAGTTACACCTTAGTAAGGTTTTATCCATGTTATTTTATTCAATGAAATATCACTTACACCTAAAAAAAAACGTGATATGGAAATATTTCAATATGATACGAATATAAAGCCGCTAGCCAGACAAAATTTACTCATACCCAATCCTCCAATTTTTGCCGAAATATGTAGATTATTCTCACATTGTTTGCGTAAGGGAAATTATACAAACACAATTTACTGTGCATTTAAATATTAATAGCCACTCCGCTTAGAAGTCTGATGACAGTAGATAAATGCGAAATAAATGCAGCGATAAATTTTGTTCATGTACTTTCAGATTCATGAATACTTAATAGTTCTGGGCTAGTATTTACATAATTTAATAAGTCAAAACGACAAGATAAATGCGCATTAAATTTACTGTTATAAGATTTTGTATTATTAGTTGTTTTTACTAATATTGTAAAGCTGAAGAGTTTGTTTGCCAGATGATTTCTCTTTTTTTTTATATTTTGTATGGGTATTGACAAGTCCGATGTTGATATTAAAACGACTGACGTCTGACCTCATGACCTCTATAAGGCGAATGCTTACATAGTACTGTTGTTGAAACTTCTGAATTTGCACCACATAACATCAACCATTGTTATCAGATTGTATAGGGTTCCTTATTTATTATCCGTCACTGCCAAGCAATGGTAAAGTTTTGCAGCACATTGAATAACACTTCTTGTTAGAAGGACTTCAACAATACAGTTAAGTGAAGTACTAGCCTATTAATGTCTCTGTCGACTACAGGCTGGCTAGGAAGCCATTAAAGAAGTAAATACTTTATGTCACTCTTTGACATCTGTCTCTTCTTCTCTCGCCTTCCTAGCTGTAAGTACGTTCTGGTTTGGTTTGTTATTTTATTATTATATTTCTTTGTTATTTCATACTATTCTTTAATTATACAGTCCACTCTCTTTCCCTATCGTCGACAGTCTCACTGCAGGGTAAAGGCATTCATCATATATGCAATCATGCTTTTAGTACAAATATGAGTTATGGCTTATTTACCAAGCTTGCCAAAAAAAGGTGATCGTAAACTGAGGATGTGTTCGGGAAAGCGACATTTTACCGGGGAATCGAACCCAGGACCTAGATTCCAGGGCTCGGTACCAACCACTAGACTATCAAAGCGTTTAACAATATACCCGCACAATATGGAGCAGTATCTGTTTATCTTCAGGTAGCCTACGTGTGTGTCTGCCCAACGGAACAGCATAAAATATTAACCCGAAAGCTATTCGTAAAGTGATACCGTAAAACAATATTCAGCAATTCTGACACCGCGAAATTATTCATTCCCTTTGATCATAATTTGACAAAAACGCAACGGCAAACCTGAATCGTAAATATTTAATAGAAAATTACGCCTGCCGTTGATAGAATTGCCTTTATGTAGCATACACTCTAAGTGTAGAAACACACCAGACGGAAAATACGTGACCGAATTTAGTCGGCAATGCATTTTTACAAAAAACGCGACGTAGCTTTGGTGTGCCATCGGTCATTCAAAAAACATTGCAAACATAATTCCACCGAAATTCGTTTTTGCGGACTTGTGTGTTGCTGTACTAAGTGCGAGGTTGGAAATAAATTTATGTAGATTATAAAATGCACCATTACATTTGCAGGGCAATCGTTCGTAAAATAAGTTCATTAGTTTTGTTTTATCCTCTTGATGTATATTTGTAGCAATACTTTAAAATTCGTTGGTGCTGTTAATTCATAAAAGGCGTATAGTTTAACACACGATTTGATTGTAGTGTCTGATAGACTTTAATGTTTGAGTTGATGGTGATGAAGTTTAATAGCACACGCACAGAAACATAATTATCGAGATGGAATGGTCGAGTTGCCTTTTTCGCCTTCCTTTGATTGAGCCCCGCCCACAAAGTCACTTGATTTACGTACCTATTGTGCGAATGAATAAATAAAATAAATAAATAAATAAATTCATTGGACTAACACACCAATTGCCTAGCCCCAAACTAAGCTCGAAGCTTGTACTATGGATGCTAGGGAACGGATAGACATACTTAAATATAAATATGTACATTTATAAACATCCATGACTCGAGTACAAATGCCGATGTTCATCACACAAACATTTGCCCCTAGCGGGATTCGAACCCGCGACCTTTGGTTTTGTAGCCAGGGTCTCTAGCCACTCGACCAACAGGCCTGTCAATAAGATAGCGTAAAGATAAACATGCGATATACCTAACGCATGATGGTATACTGCACCGTTTTATCTCGATTATGTTTTCTGTCTTTACTGGTCTGGGTGTTTATACTTTGTACGTTTAAAGGAAGCGTATCAATAATACCACTGTTGATACCAGATCTTATCAGTACAGCGATCTCCGAAAAGGTCACAGAATTCCGGATCTATTTCGCATTAGTCTTTGACCCCTGTCATATCAATCTCAATTGGGGTTGATTAATGATTTTCTATCAAGCGAGATTATCCCCGGTTAGCTGAAAAGTACTCACAAACATTTATAGAAAATATAACTATCACGTATAACATCCATTAAACAAGAGTGATTGAATTGTATACAGTCCAGGAAGGTTGGTGTCAGGCAGACGGCCAATTGTTAAAGTAAAAATATGTGTCGGGAGGCTTTTGGGACCGGGACCGCAGTCCCAGAAGACCTTTTCGAATGTTTTTTTTTGTTGGGGCTTTCGGGTCCAGGGCCGGTGGTCCAAAACGCCCCCCTCAAATTAGTATTTATTTTTAGTGGTACGATGGGACCACAAAATAAATAAATAAATGTTCAATTTAAAGTACAGTTAACAACAAAGTAAGCATTTAATTTTTGCTTAAACAACATAACTAAATCTACTCGTTCTAGAATTATGTTTTACATTATTATGTACATTTAGTAGTTATACATGTAGTATCAATTCAGTATTCATGTGGTTTAGGCACAGATTACAAAAAAGAACAGATGCCTCATCCCATACAACGAAATGCGTCGGTCCTAACTTCCCTAATTCTCCGGGCTAGAAATATTGTTCTTCTTTGCTAATAGATGGCGCCTAAGTGCGATCAGATACACACAGCAAGCACAGACAGCAAGTGTATAAAGTTTTCTAAAGACTGCCAAAAGATAGCGCTACTGTCGATGCCCAGATAATCAAAATAACTTACAAAACCTCGAATCGAAATACCTTTCATAACGTGCTGCGCTAACGCGTCTATGTGTGCGTAGCAGGTGAACAATAATGTACTCGTATGTGTAGGTAAGACATCCACCAAGTAAGACTTTGAAATTCTTAAAAGAGCGCATATTGGGCACGTTGCGCTTATTCCATAGGCATTCTTGAAAAGAGCATTTAAAATTTCTTTGTTACGAATCTACACCAGGTTACTTTTTAAGGAATAAGTTAACATTAAATTCTATAAAAGTTATTGGTGGAAGGCAGAAATATACTTCCGCGGCTTTTCAAAGGGGAAATAAAAATATAACTCACTAGTTGGGGTTAAAAAATATATAATGTTATATTTTAAATACTGGAAAAAAGAAGAGGTTTCTTGTTTTAAATCCCGGTTAATTATACTTCAAAGTAAGAATAGGTACTTACCAAATGAATTATAACTATTGAACAGGGGGTAATTAAGCACAATTATTGTGCTAATTATAGTATCCTTTACTAAAACTAGCACAATGAATGTGCATAATAAAGTAAAGTCACCGAATTATGAGAGTGAAGGAATAGGGAGTGCACCTGTGCTTGCGCACTCACTTGTGCACTTTTATATATCCTGCGTACCTGGCTGATCGTCAGATCGGCCGCCATGGCCTAATACAGCCGGAGGGTATTATTATTATATCTTCAAATATTTTTTAATCAACTTAGTGATTCATATCATGATAATCGCCCGCTTGGTGCAATGGTCAAGATGTTGCCTATCACGCAAGAGGTTCGATTCCCGCACTGGACAAACATTTGTGTGTATGAACATTTATGTTTGTCCTGGTCTGGGTGTTGTCTTGTATGTATCTATTTAAGTATATTTGTAATACTCAAGATACTAACATAACTTTTTGTATATTTTATTTAGGCATTTTTAAATGCTAGGTATTATACCTTTTAACTCATTTTTTAACTATAATGTTTAAAATTTTATAAGCAAAGAAAAATTCATAATTTTAAAACAAAAAAAAAACTATTAATTTTTCTTACTTAAATTTTAGTTTTAAGACAAACTAATGTTTGAACTAGAATATTATAGCATCATTTTATATTTTTTTATTTATTAACTTGGTCCCTTAAGTAAAAATTCGAAATTACTTTTGAAGATACAATACGCGAACATTATCGATGCTTTATCGTTTCTTTTAAGCGCCATCTATCAAAGATTGTCACAAACAGTTTGTCTTGTGTCTTAGTCAATAATGTCCAAAAAGCAAAATGTAAACTAGCAACTAGCAAGGGTAAAATTGAACAAAAACATGATTATTAAAATATTTGGATAACACTTTCAAAAATGCTTTATTTACTTTTCGTACACCCGAACTTATTTGTCAACATCAAATTTTGCCTAAAAACGTCGTAATTATTTATATTTTATCATTTAACAGAATCGTGAATTACTCAGTGATACAGGTAGCGCCATCTTTTATTATTTTTTTAAATCACACTTCTGTTGTATGAGATGGGACCCCATGGTTTAGGTGTCTTTTGTTCTGTAAAATTGTATTTAAACACTGACTGATGTTATCACAAGTCATCTGAAAGGGTTTTAAGTGAACACGGTCAACTCATTTCAGTCATAATTTTATTAAAAGTCAAGAAAAATTGCTTAATTTAATTGAGGTGTTACGTCTACGTATAGACACCTCGAAGAAATATCACTGTTGTCAATGGATAACAGTTGCTGATATTGTACAAATTGTATAATTGAAAAAATGCCACCTTGTGTTTTCAAATCATTTCAGGACGAAAAATAGAGGTAGTGGCGTCTCATTTCATAGGTGAGGAGACAAAAATTTGCTCAATTATCCGCTCCTTACCCTGTCAGCTGATGCATTTTGTTGTCGATATCCATTCTATACGTAGTTGTAATGCCTCAATGGATTATACAAATGAAATGTATAAACTTAAATCAAGAAACTGAACGTAAATTGATAGTAATGGAATGCTGGTTTGAGGAAACTTTGTTGTGCGTAGCTAATTTGATTTTCGTTCCAACTACGTGTACAAATTAGAAGTCTAAAACCACGGTCTTAGACTTTGAGTTAAGAAGTGGAATTCTTCATTAACTTACGAGCAATTTCCAGATTCATTCCTCAACTGAAGCGGTGGTATAAAACATTCAGTTTAATTGCCTGCTACAGGAAGTCTGAATAGCTTAGATCGGTATAATTTCCGGCGAAAATTTTCTTTGCGAGAGCTGAATTGGTACTTAATGTTAAATTATAATAAGCTCAAACTCTTAACGATTATAATCTTTTTGAATCTTGGTATTGGAAGAGAAACCAAAGTGTGTTTTTCACTATTTTACTATTTATAACTACTGTCTTAATCAAAATCGTCGATTGAGTGGAATTAGGTCTTGTGATGACATTTATATCCAATTGTAGTGATAATTACCCATTTTTTTTGCCTACATTGCGTGATCTTTAACATTAAACACGCTAGCACATAAATGTTACAGTAATTTGTCATCATAAAATCATTATTTTTGTAAAGAATTTGTGCAAAATGTCAATGGAAACAAAGTTATTCATCTCTCGGTTAAATCTGCCTTTTTTTGTCGCGGGGAATGCGTTACGCACCTTAACCCAGTTTTAGATGTGTTTTAACTTTCGAGAACAAGCTTGATAAAGCTAGCAGAAATCAGTTTATATAGGAAACATAATTAAGAATTTTTGATGATTTTATGAAAAGGACAGATTTTCCTTAATACCATATTAGTAGCGGCCGCCCGCGACTCAGTCCGCGTGGATTTCGATTTCCAATAGCCTAAGACCTTCGTCGTCAAATTGAATATCAAACACAAAAATATTTTTTCAAAAAGGACCAGTAATTTCTGAGATTAGCGCGTTCAAACAAACAAACAAACAAACAAACATACAAACAAACTCTTCAGCTTTATATATTAGAAAAAATAGAGTATAGATGATAATGTCGTAAATATAAAGATAAGTATATTTTAAAATAAGGATCATATCAACCAGGTGATAAGATCTTCCTTTTATCGTGAGTAGGACATCCGGAGGCTGTAATCACATTAGTGAGTCCCCTCTTGAAGTGGATGTCACTTCGCAGCATTCATTTACCGCTAGTGAGTATATCCTCTTATTATTTATTTATCTAATGATCGTATGACTAAAAATAACCTTTGTTAAATAAGTAAGTTACGAGCTCGATAGCCTAGTTAAGTGGTTATAACGCTGCTTTACTTGCACAAGGTCGTTGGTTCAAACCCGGTCAAGAAAACACATCTGGATTATCAAAGATTTTTGTAGTATTCATGCCAGCTCTATGGTGAAAAAAAATATCGAAAGAAAAACCTGCATACTATGCGTTATGAAATGGAGAAGGCAAAGGCAAACTACTTCACTGTTATTGCGAAGAAAGTCGTTGTGTGTTTCTTCCATCAAATGATCACGACCCCCCGGTAATGAGGTGCTCGACTCAAATACAGGAACTCACTATCAGTAAGACAATGCATTTGAAACTTCCACTCGAAAGACTTTAGTTAGAGCGTGCGACGTTACCGTTCCCGTTTCCACAAGAAGGGCCTTAGCGTATCATTAATCGTATAAAATATATTAAAATGTACTTTTTGCTCATGCAGTCAGCGTGTGATAGATAGTGACACTCTGAGTACTTAAAGATAGTCAATAATATCGGAACAAACAAAATTCCATATTCTTAACATGTTCCTTAAGCGTAGTCCAAGAACATTTTCTATTAAAACTGCAAAAGGTTTTTCAGAATAAACAATAATTATAAAAGCTTAGGTACGGAATGATGACTTTAATAATAATGATGAAAACTCAGCAGAGTTTGTTAATTGCGTTTTAATAAACAAACTCTGCTGAGTCTTTGTTACATCTGTACATGTTTAATTGACGGCCGGTCTGCGGCCATTCTGAATAAATTAACTAACCTCACCTTTTGTGTTTTAGTGACGATGAAAGATAGGCTATTGTATGTGGGGTCAGTTATGGGAGGGTCACTGAAAGAGGTACCTACATTGTTTAACCCCGTTCAAGAAATGAAGCCAATTATGTCGTACGACACTTTATGCTTAATATACATATAGGTTCACTAGGCCCCTTAAGATATGTACGTTCGTAACTACAAACGTACATTATACAGAGGTTTGAACATTTATATTTAAAAAATCATACACCAAAATATGCATTACGCGGCTTTGCCCGTGTTATCAAGATTCCTGTTTTATTTATCCCATGTGAGATTTAATCGGAATATAAAGCCTATCACCTAAGTCAGCCCATACCTAGCCTGTATACAAAATTTCATTTAAATCCGTTCAGTAGTTTCAGCGTGATTGACGGACAAACATCCAAACAAACAAACTTTCTCATTTATAAAAATAAAAATAATAAGAAATACAAAGGATGTTACAAGCAAATGGATATCAGAAGAACAATAAAAGTTTCCAAAAACTTGAAAGTTAAGAATTTATTGTTCAGATGAAACATTCTTTGCAGAACATGTCGAAATTAATTAGGCAATGGTTCGCTGACTACGGAGAAATAAGAACAGTAAACAAAAATAAACCCAAATTCCTTCTCAAACGAAACGAAATACTAGATCGCAAAACTTTTACGCTTAAACAGACAAAGTTTTTCTAGAATATTATGAAATATTTGATTAGTTGGCGAGATACATATCGTTTGTGGTATTATAAAACCGACATACATGTCAGCGAGGTTCTGCGTTTGATTGCATATACTCAGAGGGTTAGAAATCTGGGCAGCGAAATTACGCTAAGCAATTTGTTGCATGTGTCAGTTATCGGTTTGTTTATTATAAAGCTTTGACGTATCCGACAACGGCGAACTCACACTTTTCCTTGGTGAGCACGAATACGGCTGGCAAAACCAAACTTCGGTTTAAACGTCTTGACGATAACATTGAGAAAATTGGGTATGCAATAGGCAAGATATGGATAGATTTAACAGCTAACACAGTAATTAATAATGATTAGTTTTAAAATAAATGGTTTGCCCAGGTAAATTTCTAATCAAACAATATTTTATATTGGAAGGTAGTTCACCCATGGCACAAAAGAAATCAGGTTATATAGAAGCAAAATGGAAGCCAGAAGGTACCAATAAAATGTCACAAGCAATTTCAGTTAACTTACAAAGGAACCTTTGTCTGTCTATGTCTTCCATTTGGAGAAAAATGTTCTCGAAAGATCTGGTGAGTAATGTGTTTTTTTTAAATAAAAAGATGCAATGCTGTTTTAAAACAAAAAAGATAACAATTAATCATTGATCACTAATGAAGTTTTTGCTAATTATTAGACTGTGTTCTTTTGAAGCTAATACAAAGGTATAATAAATTATATCAGAGACAATTTTCAGTCAATGTTTCAAAGATTAAAAGAAGTAAAATGGAAGATTTCAAGTTCCAAATCTTCGAAGATTAAGGGAAGTAAAATGGAAGATTTCAAGTTATTAATTTATTTTAGCACAAAATTTAATCAATGTCTAAGGCTTTTGTGATGTAACGATCGGATTTGTGATGTTTTGTTGGCTAATCTGACGCACGAAAAGAAAATTGTGTGCAAGTCAAGTTGTATGGCAAAGAATTATTTTTATGCCAAGACAGCCGATGGGCTGGTGGTGGTTGTGTTGGTGGTAGTTGGTGATGACAAAACAGCCTGTTCCGGTACTCTTAGGGTATTTGTCAGAGTCGACAGTGAAAAAATATAAAAATTAAAACTGTCAATTTCTACACTTGGTCTGAGTAAAGTTGGTCCAAATTGATATTTACTCAAGTTGCTGCCTTTTCCCCTGGGATTTTCCTAAGCCGCTTCTCATGGCACCTATGGGACATTATTACCCCAGACTGGCACAACATGGCATACACTACACACATACAACTCATTTGATAGAAACTGCTGCGGACTTCCTCAAAACAATAACTATTGATGTTTCAGATACGACGCTAAGTATCTTATAGTTGGAAAGTCTTAACAGTATTTAATTTTCGGCTACAAAGGACTACTAAGCTTAAGACTTATAATTTTATGTAAGAAGTCTCAAGGTCCTATTTTACGTCACCTAATTCCTAATTGAATTATTAATTTTAAAAAGCCAGGCAACAGATTCAAGGAAACCAGGCAAATTAAAATTACAACGCTATTAAAATTTTTGAATTATTTGTTTACAGTTTTATCTATCTAATAATAATAATGAGGAAAAATTTCTGTCCAACTATCAATTTTATTTTTAAAATGTACTTATTCTCATTATCTTTTGACTTGTTAAGAAATTTTGAAATATGTTTTGGTCGTATAATCTTCTTTAGATGTAACATTCTCAAATATCCATATTCCATAACCTCAATATTTGCCCTGAGAGCGATTATCTGCGAAAAGCCTCTTAACCCTTTAGATATCGACCCCTCGTTAAACATTTAACTGCGGCACTATAAATCAAATTAAATATTTACATGACACGTAACCTTTTATGTAGGCATCGGCTCGATAAACTAGGGTGCACCGATGTGTTATGGCGACACCTAGCGAAGAAGATATAGGTACCTGCATTATGAAAATGTATAAACAAAATAGCACAACAATACTAACTATAATAATTACAATATTGCCTAAACTTAAGTATAATGTTTCATTACTAACACAACATTTTTAAGTAATTTGTACAAACCGATGGATCATGTTGTCCGAAATAGTGGTTTAAGTGTCGGGACGCGGCCTCAAGGTCCCGGGTTCGATTCCCGAGTCGATTAAACTTTGTGCCGTTTTTAGGGTTCCGTAGCCAAATGGCAAAAAACGGAACCCTTAGGGGAGAGTGGTCACCCTTCGTACACTTTTTACTCAATGATTTTTAAAAAAATAACTTATTGCTATTTCCCAAAAATACTTATGCTTTCGCATAACCTAGTTGTTTGGCTTCAATAATAATGTAGCTTAGTATTGATTTAATGAGAAGTGGAAAAGATACGGCCTATTTTCCAAAAAATGGAAATAGTACGAAAGCTCCCCACACGTGGGGTAGCTTCGTACAGAGCGGCAGAGCTTCGTAAACAATTATTTATATCCAAACCAATAATTAAATCACCTCAAATGTCATTTCAACTGAAAATACAATGTAAAACAAACAACTTTTACAAATACACATTATAAAATCAACGTTTGAATTTGACCATTTGGGTGCGTGTTTAAAACACACATAACGAGTCTATTTTTGCACATTCATCATAGTTTGATCTATTTTAAAAACATAAATAATTGTTTTTCTTGCTGTAGCTTAAAATGTATCTTCATTTTTGTTAGTAGAACACATAGCATTTTTTTTCTTATACTTTATTAAGTACGAATCTACCCCATTAGAAACTGTACGAAGGTACCCCAACCAAAATTGTTCATAAAAATATTTCAAAATAGAAAAACTATTAAAATAACAACCCAATTCAAATTAACATAGTAATATATGGCTCATATCCAATAGATTTTACAAATTACTTTAGCAATACGAGCAAAACTTATTAGGAATAAAAGTTTTCAAAGATGGATCGAAAAATTTCTTATGCAGGCCATAAACTTATATCGACTTGTCCAGGCGAAGCTTATTGAGGCAGCGCTATTTCGTTTAGTTGTGAGTCTATGGGCATGAGGGGCCTTACTTACACACAAATACAAAAGCATCAACATTTACAATTGTGGAGATATGACTACTGTACGAATGCTCCCACTGTACGAAGCCTGACCACTTTCCCCTATAGTTTCGTCATGTCTGTCTGTCTGTCTGTCCAGGCTCGTTCTCCGCCGTTTCTGAACCGATTGCCACGAAAATTAGTGGAGAGATGTATAGTGATAATTCAAGAATTGGTTTTTAAAATAATCGAAAAATAATTATTTTTACCCCCCCTCCCATACAGCGAAAAGTAAATTCGAAAAAAAAAATCGACTTACCCCATCGTGTGGGGTTTCGTTAAAAAGGTAATTTTAAATACAATAAAACTTGCCTTGAAACCATGTGGCTCAAACACCCCAGTCTCGAGATATATTAATACAAAGTTAAAATTAGAGCGTCCCCCCCCCCTTAACTTTTGAAATACTATTACAATAATTCTGGAAAAAATGTCCTGTATACCTCCAAGTAAGTTCTTTCAACGAAAACTATTGCGAACTCTGTATCATACATAGTTATTTTTATACAACTCGACCAACTTATGACGTGCAGTTGCCCTTACTAAATGGTGTCTTAAGCGGTCGGGCCATCTTTCAGCTACGGAACCCTTTCATGGGCGTGTCCGACACGCTCTTGGCCGGTTTTTTTCTGAACACACCCGGGGTTTGTGATCACCAATCTGCATTTGGCAAGCGTGGTTATTAAGCCAAAACCCATGTTTGTAACGAAAACATGACTTCAAATTATGGAGGCCTTTGCCATGCAGTGGGACATTAATGGGGCAATACTTTACTTTTTAACACATTACAAAAAAATTCAAACTGAAATTGATAGCACCTGAAAACTGATTAAACCATTTCTAAATTAAATTAGACTAACTATTTTGAAAAAACGCCTCTTTGAACTCCGAGGGGACTGGATTGTGTAATCAAAAAATCATTACGTCTTGCAGCGGCCCTAAATACCAAAAAATTATGTGCACCTGAAAAAATATTAAATATTTTCTAATTTACATTCCAGTGACTACAGTGTAAACGTGCCAACCTTTTAACTCCAGTGATGGAATTTGTATAATTAAATTGCTTAACTTCAATTAAATTATTACCTAAAAATTCCGACTTGCACTTCTAATATGTGAGAGCGATGGTGGCCGAGTGGTACTGACGGCGCATCACATACGTGAGGTCCGCGTTTCGAATCCGGGCCCACACTTCTGGATTTTTCGAAATCTATGTGTGGATTTGTGCCATTAGCTCGGCGGTGAGGGCTTCCCCTCTATGGGTTACGAAGGTCTGATGGCAGTCGCTTCACTGTAACCAGACTTGCCAAACCCTAAATCATGATCAAAGCGGACCCCGCATAGAAACGGGATAAACGCTAGGAAGAAGACTTCTTATATGTCACTTATCTACCATCGTTTACACAAATTGCTAGGAGTCAATGGCCGTCTATCTTCATTATCATTAGACCCAACCCACGCATTTCTCTGTTCTCTGCACGCATAGTAATCTAATGGTGTTTTGAATTGTTCAACATCCGTCCGTTAAAGTTTATCTAATTTAAAGAGTTATAATATGTAGAATGATTAATGATCAGATAATACTTTCTAACAGCAGCTTTTTCTAGTTAAAATTTAATATAATAAAGCTGAAGATTTAGTTTGTTTGAACGCGCTGATCTCAGGAACTACTAGTTTATATCGGACAAATATTACTGCGTTGGATAGTCCATTAGTCGAGAAAGGCTTTATAGTCATAGTATAACACTACTGTACGGAAACCGAACTCCACTCGGACAGAGTCGCGGGCGGCCGCTAGTATCAGATATCAGAACGCAATATACTTTTTCTACAGATATTAAGGGTACGGATTCGCGTCAAAAGTCAGCAAAAAAGTTGTTTCGCATTTTCGGCCAGGCCTTTGACATCTTAGACATCTAATTAGCGAAACTTTTAATTTACGACTACAGAAATGTTTCTTGCTTTCTCAGATTACTAAAAGATATCTAGTTTTAGCCTGACAAATTAGTATGCACGTCATTATACCAAATACTATTGTGTAGAACATTTGCGCTCTAAATCCAGTCAAAAAGCTTACATCTATCGACCCTACTTAGTATTCCTGACGCAAGCAAGGGAGTAGTAAGTAATAATAATGCCTAGAAACTATGGGAATTCAAGTGTTAAAGAAAGAAAGATGCCGGAATAAGGCCCAGAAGTGCACACGATGTTCCATTTTATAAAAATAGCTAAAATATTCGTTCTTAATTATTCACGCTATTCGTATGTCGCTAAAAGTTGGGGTTAATATAACAAAAATTAAAAGAAATTCAACTATTTATTAACCCCACCGGAATTGCGTCCTTTTGACAGATATGTGTAAACAAATCTATCTACGCCCTATCGGCATTGAAGTAAAGCTCAAATTCGTGTGTATCGAGCCGACGTGTTAAGAGTTGCCACTACAGAAATATAATTTCAGATAATCGATTATAAGAGAATATCGAATATTATTACGTTGGTGGATCTTAGCTAAAATAGAAATAAAAATACCACTTACAATTTATCTACAGAAATGAGGTGAATAATTGGTTGCAATTTTTAAGATACCCGTACGATCCCGTACGGTCGTGACATGAGGGGTAGCACGCCTAAAATAAAAAAATAAATATATTTCAGTGTCATTATCCTATTTATCTTTTAAATATTTTATAATCTTAGTAAAATATTTTCATGAATCAATCATACGTATATTTTAGGCTGCATTATTTTATAAAACTATATTAGAATCGAGTAGATCTAAAATCGAATATCGATATTTTTTTTACGCAATGGAAACACTAAATTAACTGCCAATTCAATTGTCAAAGTTCAAAATATCAAAAAGTAATTGTGTTTTTCTTGCATCAACAAAGTGATCGGTTTTATTTCGTGCGTTTAACTAAACAACTTCATTTTGAATACTGACTCCGACGATCCGGGTTCAGCCGTAGCAGGTAAACAAATACTTTTTACAACCTTCAACAGCTAATATGGTGGAAATCGTAGATTGTATTACTGATGGAAAATAATAAATATGCATTTACCCAAAAACACTGACTTTTTTTAAACCCTTTCTTTCGCCAGTTAACTAATGACTATTTACTCTATATTTCCATAGTACTTTCATATGTGTGCACTGTAGGCCGAAACTTCTATGGCCAGCCGGCATCCCCCTTTAACACAAGAATACCTACTGATCTGATGTAGTGTTTTCATGCGCATATAATTTTAGTCAAGACTTCAACCTTTGTTCACATATTACACACTAGCGGCCGTCCGTAACTCCGTCCGCGTGAATTTCGGTTGCCACACATAGTGTTATATGTACAATAGCTTTAAGCCTTCCTTGACAAAGGGAGTATCCAAAACTAAATATTTCTCAATTCGAACCAGCAGTTTCTGAGATTAGCGCGTTCAAACAACCAAGCAATTCAGTAAAAGTATTTTACTTTCTACAATTACTTGCCTAGAATTTTCCATGTCGTAAAAGTATTTCAGACTGGAAGGACGCAACCTAGTAAGTACAATAAAGTAGAATAGATATCAGCACCACTGTGTGAAGGTTGACATTTGACTTTGTTACGTTAATGTCTCACATTAATTTATATTTATAATGTGTCGTGACTTTGTTACTGAAAATCGCCTCTCATGTGAGCATATAGAGTTCAGATTTGCTTACCTGTGTAGCATATAAATGAAGTTGAAGAGGCAATTGAGTGACGCCATCATGAGGTCAGCAAAAGACAGATTCACCAGAAAGTAGTTTGTCACTGTCCTCATTCTTCTGTGAGCTGTAAGGAATAAAAAGAGATATTAGCAGTCGTTATTTGGACTACATAATATGTGTAATGGAATAAATAAATATACAGATATCACAACATCACATATATTGATCTGACTCCGTATTAAGTAGCCTAAGCACTTGTGTTGCAGGCATCCGAATCAAAATTAATATTTCAAATATATTTAAATAGATAACACCCAGACCATGATAAACAGACATGTTCGTTCATGCACACAATCGTTTTTCATATGCGAGGATCGAACCCGCGACCTCTTGATTTAATAGTCCACTTCTTGACTACCACACCAAGCGGCTCGTCAGAATAAGGCATACTCATTAATATCATCATCATCATCATAAGCATAGTTCATAGCAGGACGAATGTACCACAGTCACCATTCTGGGAAGTTGTGTTGGTGCTGCAGTATTTTTGATGATCATAACCCATAGAATATACATAAATGTAAAATGCAAAGTGTAATGTAAATATGGTCATTGAGAAGAGAAGAGTGTCAGAAATAGTAGAGATAAGAAAAGGAAAAATTCTGGGGCACCTTAAACGCCATGACAAACTAGTTAAGACTACATTGGCAAGGAAAGGAAGAACAGGGAGGAAAAGACCGAGAAGGAATTTCATCCAGCAGATAAAGGAAAGGCTTAATGACAAGGCGTATAGGGGAGTTAAGGATCTCGCATAGTCCAGAGAAGAGTGGAGCTTGCTTCAACGACAAGAGCAACGCTCTTAAATTTTGATGATAAGAATAAAGTGTTCTGCAGCCCATCCCACCGTTTTTCCCTAAGTTGAGTCTAACCAGCAAACACAAGAAAAAGGTTAGTTATAAACAATAGCTTCAGAAACAGCAAATATAACTTTAATAAATAGTTATCCGTCCAAGTAGATTAGTAACACACCAATGCGTCTGCACGTCATAATGTTTTATTATCATAAATGAACCTCGATGTCAATGACTCGTTTTATGAAGGGGAAATTGCTGTTTAAAAGGTCTTGACCCACTTCTACTTTCATATGTAGTTTGCCGTATAATTTACATTTGCAGTTGTTGTACATACATAATATTTAGACATTTTCACCTTCATTCTATTTGATTTTTAGCATGTGAGTGAAACCACCCCGTACAATTTAGTTTGATCAATATAATATTATTACTGATTAGTTTGTGCCAGTGCATTTGTATTTTATTTGTTCTTTTGGAAGTTCATTCTTTTAGATTGAAATATTACTGTTGGTATTATGAATATTTGTTATTCAAGGACAAAACAAAGTAGCTAGTAGACTTTTTTTATCAGTTTTAACAATGCTGATCCGAAACTTTTGCAAAAGTTACATAAACATCTTCAGTCGAAGCCAATAGCGTCAGTAACTCGCCCGAGTTGTGAAAGTGAGTGATTGCTGTTAATCGGTCCATAAAACTTCTTATCTCCGACTTTCTGCATCCTATTGAGTATCTTTCTTCTCGAAACATAAAAGCCAATGCGGAAAATTATGTTTCCTGAACTGAGATAATGGCTATTTTGTTTTGAGGCATTTGTTAGATAGTTTCTTTGTTTTTGTTTCTTGATATTCCCCTCTTTTTATCTTGATTAGATAGACGGTTCCTTTCAACGCACCCCACCATATGGTGGGTTCATACTTGGTAGAGGAACATTATAGGGTGTAATCACTAAAATTTCCCTTGTTCGAGGATGCCAATGACGAAGCCCATACTCCGACATTTTTTCTTCCATAAAATTATATTATTTTTACGGCGAAAAACCAAGATTAAGAACGAAAGAGGCTTTAAGAATTGCGCTGAGCCAAATTCCTCAGCTAATTATAGGAAAGTTAAGTAATTACTTTGATGTGAAAATTTATTGGTTCAAATTAAACTGTCTAATTTATTATCTTTAATTATTGAAGTGGCTGTAACAGACGGAAGTTACTTTAGAGCATCGTTATTACTTATAACATGATTTATCAAGTTGTAATTAATTATATCGATGCCTAACGGCCAAAATGGCCTAAGCGACATTTTTTGCGAAATCGACTTATATACATCATTGGAATCGCCTTTTTTTTCTGCGTCGTTCTATCTAGGTTTCGTCTCTCTAGGGCGTTATTTTTGTCGCTTAAGCGGTTGGTAAATTAAGGCTCGAAGCCTTAATTTTACGCCCTAAGCGCCCAATATTTAGTGTTTTTTTTCATTCTGGTGGTTAGGAAATATAATATTTTGAAAAACATACTTAGACAATTTTGCTTGAAAACAATGAATAACAAAAATGTCGCTTAATACTTTCGGGCTGCAATTTTCAAATATAAGATATGGCGCTTAGGATTATTTGCCCTATCACATATTACTATGCATTGTGGCGCTTATCCCATTTTTTTCTCAAAATAAATGATTTAATCTATGGGTATTGGTGGCCCTGGTCGCAGACTTTCGCTGGTACAGGTTATCTGCGACACCCTGTATATTTAGTATTTCGCTAACACTAAGACTTTTTCGTCAATCACTTCTTATGTTGGCTTAATGTCGGTTAAGCAATTTTAATAAAAATACAGACGCAATTAAGTCGCTTGGGCTAACATGAATTTTTTTGGTAAATGCAGATACGACATTTTTGCTGGAAAAAAATAAATCCATTTGAGCATAAGCGACTAAAAACACCCTTAGATGAATGATTTGTAATACTTTAATAAATACATTTTGAAGAGAAGTATCTTTTATATTTACACCTAAAATTTGGAATCTTAGGAAGCAAAACCCAACGACTTATGATTTTTTTTCGTAATTTTTCGTCTTTAATCCTCTCTCCTGTAAAGTTTGTGAAGTGGCGGTTAGGCCTTTTTGGCCGTTAGGCATCGATATGTATATCCTTGTATCATTAATTAAAATTATGTTATCAATTTTTTATGTGGATTTCGGTTTTCGCACATATAGTATTATATAATAGCTTAAAGCCTTCCTCGACAAATGGATAGTATGTACATATCCCAACCAAAAATATATATTTTCAATTCAAACAAGTAGTTCCTGAGAATAACACGTTCAAATAAACAAACGAACAAACTCTTCAGCTTTATCTGCATAAAATTAGTATAGATTTGTATAGATTACTTGTGAATACGGTTACTGAAATTCGTCTGTTAAAATGTCAATGGTTAAACAAAAGTAGAAAGCTATCTAGTTAACAAGTTACTTTTTAACAAGAAGGCTAAGTTGCATTTTTCATCTCGGCAACAAAATAACTGTTTTTGAGCAAGACTGCCTAAAACTGCACTGTTAAACTCTTCAAGTCACAAAGTTGTCGTTGAATCTTAAACAAGTTACAGTTTAGCCTACTTTACAAACTGCTGCGCCTTGTCATTTAATTTCCTTTAGAATTTAAAGTGCTCCTGGGGAATGGCTTGGAAAACAGAAAGTTAGAGCATTTAGTATATTCCCTTAAATTTAAATTGTTAAAGTATAGTACTAGCCTATTTCCCACTGCAGGGTTAAGGCCTCCATAATTTGAAATCGTGTTTTCGAAACGAAGAGCAATGTTGGCTTACCAACCACCACGCTTGCCAAATACGGGTAGGCGATCACAAACCCGGGCTGTACTCAAAAAAATCAAGACAAATTTTGCCTGACCCGGGAATCGAACCCAGAAACTCGAGACGGCCACGGCCTGGTACTTAACCTACTAGACTCGTCGAAAACGTAATTATGTAATATCTTCCCATCCCAGTTTTCTCTACACATGTATATTTTCCAAGAGCTTACTTCGTTGAGATAATACACAGTTCATAAGTAAATGCCAAGCCCTCTTGATTTCTTCAATCTTTTAGCTTTATAAGACGGAAATCTGATCTGTTACGACCGTACCGTGGTCAGGCGGATCAAGTTTTACGTGTTATTTCTTCAATAACTTAGGACGATGGGACAGAAATCTGATACAAATCGTTTGTCCGTTTTTGTTTTCTGTGCCTGAAACACCGTCAATTTTAAGACTCCAAATAAGCACGAAATAACTTTCAAGCTAAGGGAACGTTTTGTTTTTCTTTTGTGAATTAATATGCGTCTTTAATCATAAATCCTACTACTATTGTACAGGCGACAGTTTGTAAGTATGGATGTATGGATATATATCTGTTACTCTTTCACTTAAGAACTACTAAATGGATTTGAATGAAACTTTACCACAATATAGCTTTTACATCAGAATAACACATAGGCTATAGCTTACGCGAACTAAGTCGCGGACAAGAGCTAGTTTTGTCATATTATGATGATCGATTCACCATTGTAGATTTGAAACCTGAATATGAAAAGTGTCTCTTTTGTAGGTTACGGAACTCGTCAATCAAATAATTGTATCAAGGTTGTAAATATGTTTAGGTAAAATAACATTTCTGTATGCGACGTCTGTTAGACACTTTCTTTTCCATTTGTTTTAAAGTCCCGTACTGTTTTATATTTATTTTCTTTTTTTTCATCAATTAATTTACGTTTAGATTATACTAGCTTTTGCCCGCGGCTTCGCTTGCGTTAAATTCGGGGTAGCACAATTTTCTTTTTCTGGACACAGAGGAGAAAACTCGGAACGGACTTAAACACATTATACGCTTACTCCTGTTCCCGTGGGAATTTTGCAATATCCTGTTGCAGCTAAGGTAAACGCTTACTAAGCTATCTGCATGCCGAATTTGAAGCGTCCAACTTAACCGGTTTTGACCTTTCATACAAATGTTTTTTCCTGCTAACTCGCGCTCCCGTGGAAATTTCAGGAATACCTACCTCTCTTAGTGTCCCTCTACGGTACCTAAGCTACGTCCATTCCAAAGGGGGACGCCGGCTGGCCATAGAAGTTTCGGCCCACAGTGCACACATATGAAAGTACTATGGAAATATAGAGTAAATAGTCATTAGTTAACTGGCGAAAGAAAGGGTTTAAAAAAAGTCAGTGTTTTTGGGTAAATGCATATTTATTATTTTCCATCAGTAATACAATCTACGATTTCCACCATACTAGCTGTTGAAGGTTGTAAAAAGTATTTGTTTACCTGCTACGGCTGAACCCGGATCGTCGGAGTCAGTATTCATAATGAAGTTGTTTAGTTAAACGCACGAAATAAAACCGATCACTTTGTTTATGCAAGAAAAACACAATTTCTTTTTGATATTTTGAACTTTGACAGTTGAATTGGCAGTTAATTTAGTGTTTCCATTGCGTAAAAAAATATCGATATTCGATTTTAGATCTATTCGATTCTAATATAGTTTTATAAAATAATGCAGCCTAAAATATACGTTTGATTGATTCATGAAAACATTTTACTAAGATTATAAAATATTTAAAAGATAAATAGGACACTGAAATATATTTTTTTTTTATTTTAGGCATGCTACCCCTCATGTCACGATCGTGCGGGATCGTACGGGTATCTTAAAAATTGCAACCAATTATTCACCTCATTTCTGTAGATAAATTGTAAGTGGTATTTTTATTTCTATTTTAGCTAAGATCCACCAACGTAATAATATTCGATATTCTCTTATAATCGATTATCTGAAATTATATTTCTGTAGTGGCAACTCTTAACACATACGAGCCCGCCGCAGGTCGGCTCGATACTCACGAATTTGAGCTTTACTTCAATGCTGATAGGGCGTAGATAGATTTATTTACACATATCTGTCAAAAGGACGCAATTCCGGTGGGGTTAATAAATAGTTGAATTTCTTTTAATTTTTGTTATATTAACCCCAACTTTTAGCGACATACGAATAGCGCGAATAATTAAGAACGAATATTTTAGCTATTTTTATAAAATGGAACATCGTGTGCACTTCTGGGCCTTATTC
This sequence comes from Nomophila noctuella, assembly GCA_958496325.1. Taxonomy (NCBI): domain Eukaryota; kingdom Metazoa; phylum Arthropoda; class Insecta; order Lepidoptera; family Crambidae; genus Nomophila; species Nomophila noctuella. The sequence continues at coordinate 3,488,776 of OY292488.1, forward strand.
CGGCATCCCTCTTTCAAGTGCATACGTTAAGCCATTTAGGCTGTGCGATGATATGACAATCAGTCAGTTTTCCCTTTATATATTTAAAGATTTTAAGACCACTGCGAGTTGCGTCGCCTACAATCTCACTTAATTTAGTTACTCGTATATTCGAAACAGCATAGAGTAAACAACCGTATATCACAATGATGTCAGAAGGTCAAATGAAAGTAAAATTGTAAGCCGCATTTTCTGTTTCACGTCATTTAACATTATTTTCCTCGTAGCGTTTATTCCATTCATAAATATTTGCTAACCAATGTTTGTTTATGTCTGCGTATGCACGGTTTGATACCGAATCTGGAATAACAAAATTTGACAAATTACATTATTTTTGTTTTTTTTTTTTCGTTATCAAAAAACGGTACACGGAATAAATCTCAAAACGTTATTATGCATGAATGAAAACTGTTTTTTTTACTTGTGCCTTTCATCTTTATTCCGAAAACATACACTATACGATCCTAGACTAGCGGCTGCCCGCGACTCCGTTCGCGTGGATTTCGATTTCCAATAGCCCAAAGCCTTTCTCGTCAAATGGACTATCCAACACAAAAATATTTTTTCAAATCGGTCCAGTAGTTCCTGAGATTAGCGTGTTCAAACAAACAAACATACAAACTGTTCAGCTTTATATATTAAGTATAGATTTACACCACTAGATTGTGGTATTTTCTTTATGATTCTTAACGTTATCCTACCACAGAAAGATTAATGATTATCCGGTTAAATTGACTTGTTACAATCTATCTCAAGCTTTCCTTTCTTGTCAAAAAGGCTCCTTATTAAGTTAATAATGTACTTTTAGAACTTTGGAGAAATAATAGATCTTTCAAATCCACTCATTGTAATACAAAGATATCTTCAGAGATTGTCCCACTGTTTCGCAGCGCTATTATAAAACACTTCCAATTAGTTGCGTCAAAAGATATTCGGTTATTGTTGAGCACCCACGCAAACGTTATTTGCTAATGATGTTAATATTCACTGAGTTTCAAAGTGTCAGTTTACGAATCACAAAATAAATAATATGATAGAACAAATAATCTTGAAAATTATTATATTAAAAACTAGCGGCCCGTTAAGCGGTTTCACCCGCGTCCCGGGGGAACTACTTCCCGTACCGGGATAAAATATAGCCTATGTTACTCTGGGTGAATGTAGCTTCCCAACAGTGAAAGAATTTTTCAAATCTGCCAAGTAGTTTCGGAGCCTATTCAATTCATACAAACAAACAAACAAACAAAAAATCAAACCTTTCCTCTTTATAATATTTGTATAGAAAACGCTAATCGCGGCGGTCAACGTGGATGTGTAGAGGCACGCCCATGACTTGTGCGCCAATAGTGGCATCGTTATCGTAGCAAGCCCTGACGTCGAAAATAAGAACAAAAACAAGGCGAAATAAAAAAAAATTGAAAGCTAGTTGTACATGTGACGATCCAAATGACGATCGCATTCCCGCCAATCGCGACGGCCAACATGGCGGCGAAGAGGCACACACACCAATGAGTTGTGCGCCCACAGCGGCATTGTCATCGACGCGGGCGCGGACGTCGGAAATATGTAAAACCACTAGGCCAAATAAAAAATAAAAAATTGAAAGTTAGTTGTACCTGTGACAATCCAAATGACGCTCGCGTTCCCGCCAATCGCGACGGACAACATTGCGGCGAAGAGGCACACCCATGAGTTCTGCGCCCACAGCGGCATTGTCATCGACGCGGGCACAGACGTCAGATATGGACGCAAATAGGCACAACCACAAATATACATAACAACCAAAAAGAGACTACAAAAGTAGTTGTACCTGTGACGATCCAAATGACGATCGCGTTCCCGCCAATCGCGACGGCCAACATGGCGGCGAAGAGGCACACCCATGAGTTCTGCGCCCACAGCGGCATCGTCATCGACGCGGGCACAGCCGTCAGATATGGACTCAAAAAGTCAATAGGTAGTTGTACCTGTGACGATCCAAATGACGATCGCGTTACCGCCAATCGCAACAGCCAACATGGCGGCGAAGAGGCACACCCATGAGTTGTGCGCCCAGAGCGGCATTGTCATCGATGCGGGCGCAGACGTAGGAGTCTTCGGCACGAGAAGCGTGGCCGCGCTGAGCATGCTCCGGTTGAAGTCCATTTTCCAGGTGTACACCACCTGAGGAAAAAATATAAAAATTGTATATTTTTTAACCGACTTTAAAAAAAGGAGGAGGTTCTCAATTCGTCTGTATGTATATTTTTTTTTATGTATGTATGTTCACCGATAATTTCGTCAATTATGGAAAGATTTCAATTTTTTTTTTTTTGTTGGATAGAGTTCATTTCTGATGTGGTCCCATTTTCACCAGTCCAGGATCTGATGATGGAATCCAGGAGAAATCGAGGGCAACCACCGAAAATTGTATGCTCGTATGGTGTTTTTGTTACGTAATCATGTCTTACTCAGGTATATGCTTCAGGGTGTCAACATTTGATGCTGCTGTCCTGATGATGATGCTACAGTACTCCTTAACGGTTAGGAGTTAGAAGGCAGAACTGCAATTGGTCAATGGAAACTATTTAGTAGTATGTAGGGCTTAAATGTTACTTGTGAGATATGCTTGAATCAACATCTGATGCTACTGTGCTGATGATGAAGCTACAGTACTCCTTAACGGTTAGGAGTTGGAAGGCAGAACTGCAATTGGTCGATCGAATGTATGTAGGTGACGTGATAACGTGATACTTGTGTATATTACATCCAGACCCACGGCGAGAAATCTCGCCGAGAAGTCTCGCTGGGCCTTCTCGCGAGAACAAGTAATTTATCCACACTCTCATTTACTTTGAACAACAACTAAGTTCCTATTAATAATTAAGTTCACAACGCTTTAACACAACTAAAAATCATGATATAAACTGACTTTAAAAAAAAATTAACCGACTTCAAAAATATCGTGAACACAAAAATAAACTAAAAATTAAAAAATAATTCCTAATATCTATTACCTAATAGGTACTATAATTTTCCTAAACTATGTCAAAGTAATCTTAAACAAACTAACTGAAGTCGGTGCCTTCCCCAAAAAACAGAAGAGAAAAACAAGAGAATGCCAGGGAAAACAAGTGAATGTCGAGGAAACAACTGAATGTGTAAAAAACAACTGAATGTCGAGAAAACAACTAAACTAAATTATCTGGGGATCCCATGAGAGCGACGACATGGAAGCGTAGTAAATGTGATAAATTATATCACAGGATCCACTGAAATCAGAGGTGGATCTCAAGAAACTCCCAGAACTATATTCGATCCACTGGTGGAGCATATTAGAAGATTTAAGTATGACAGGATCCACCGAGACCATTGGTGGATCATAGTGAACTCCGGCGTGCTATTCAATCCACTGGTGGATCGAAATAGTGGATCCTATGGGATTGAGGGGTAATATCATAGCTTGAAGCCTTTTTTGAAAAAATAACTATCTAGCACAAAAATATGTTTCAATTCGAACAAGTAGTTCCGAAGATTAGCGCGTTGAAACAAAAAATATACAAACCTTTCAGGTTTGTTATACATAGGTAATAGGTAATAGTATATTATATTAGTATGTATATTTTATTTCAAGGATATAAATTGAAGCCCATTCTATGAGTGACTAGACACTAGACAACCGTGAGTTTTCATATCTCGTGATTTATAACTATAGGTATTAGGTATAACACACTAAGAAAATGTATGTTACCTGAAGAATGATGATGACTATTAATTATTATTATTTGCGTAGAACGAAAACTGGAAGTTACCACACAAAACATACATTATATTTCATGTAGATTATTCCTTCGCCTAAAATGTTTACTTGAACATAAAACTACGATAGAAAAATATTTTTAGCAAATTGAGAACCACCCACTTGTTTTTCATTCGAGTTAAAGTAACAATTGGAATGTTTTCGAGTATTTACGGAGCACTTAATAATAATATGATTTACTTTTAGTACATCATTTTAAATGTCTATTTCAAGACCTATGGAATATTAAATATTATAATGGAACATGTGTTTCAAACAAACGATGAATCGCAAAGTGGCTAAAATAGAAAATTTCCAAAAAAATTGAATCATAATAATCCATTATGACTTGCCGATTTAAGTGCACCCTTTTCAAATTTACTCTGGGTAAAGTCCCAAGTCTCTAAGAATAAATATTGAACATGAACAATTAAATGTAAGAAGAAACTAGAAATTAAATATAAATAAATATTTCACAACAACACATACATTGATTTGACTCCGTGTTAAGGACTGTGTTACAGATATCAGAATTAACAGTGGTATTACAAATACTTCAATAGATATATATTATAAAATATGTATAACACAAAGAACAAGACAAACAGACATGTTCATGCACGAAAATATTTGTCCTGTCGGGATCCAACCCGCGACCTCTTGGTCCAATCGTCAACTTCTTGACCATTACACCAAGCGGGTCAAATGAATACAAAATTATGTTGACGAATGTTTATTAGTCGACACTGTCGAGAAGCCTAGAATTTTGATTTACAAAATCTTGAGGTGATTCAATTGCTAATTAAAATTGTATCTTCAAGATGATTTGTTTTATGAGCTCTGTGGTTTGTGTTGAAACAAACTATCGTGGACGTAAACTTATAATTACTCGTAGATTGTGTTGATCGCAATTTCTGCGAAGATTGAACATAGTCTAAATTAAGAAACTTTGCATAGGTACTAACGTTTCGTAGGTTTCTAGTACAGCTTCATTTTGATTAGTGTTTAAATCGAATACAACTTTTAAGTGAAAACTCTACGAAATCTTTTACGCTTAGTGTAAAGAAAATTCTGAGAAGCCGAGAAGCAATTCTAAATTCAAAATCTGAGAAGCTTAAATTATGATTTCATTCGAGGAATAAAATAAACAATACTTATAATAATAAATAAATATATTACACCATCACATATTATGTACTTTGATCAGAACCGTGTTAAGTAGCTAGAACTCTTGTGTTACAGATATAAGAATCAAAAGTGGTATGTATTAGAAATATACTAAATAAGATACATAACACCTAGACCGGGACAATCCGACATGTTCATGCACACAAATGTTTGTCCTGTGCGGGGATCGAACCCGCAACCTCTTGCTTTAATTGCCAACTTCTTGACCATTACACCAAGCGGCTCAAAAAATTAAGAAGAGCGATTGCTGCTTTGGTTAATTTTTCTAACATTCTTTACGGAATAATCACTGCTCCTTTAATACATATACTTTGTATGTGATATACATTTATAAACCTTCCTTTTATACCTAAGCAATCAAATATTAATAGGGACACTAAATCAAAATTTGCTGTATACGAAATAAATGTTTGTTAATTTATTTTCGGGGCAAAATAATTTACTTGTGATGTACGTTATGTTCGTCAATGGGAGCAAAATAGCCTCCGTATTTCAGAAAATACTCGTAGTGAATAGTTAATTTGATAGTTTCGGGATCGTACGGAAAATTTCAATTGGTTTCTACAGTTCTGAAAATACTTAAGTCAGCCACTACCGTTAAATAAAATGGGTTTGTTCGTGGCTTCGTGCATAATTGCATATTACTGTATTTAAAATCGCGGCCTCAGATACGTTAAGTAGGCTCTCTGTCTAATTTAAAATCTCATTCTACAAGTATAGTATGTTTTTTTATGTCTTAAAATCCGCAGGAAATGTTTGAAATATCTCATTACCTAGTTTTCCATTACAAACCACTTTGGAACATTCATAATGGTAATCCGAGAGTGTTCATTCGGATTTTCAGATATTCTAATATAAGTCTAAATTAAACTAAGAAGTAGTCAAGATATATCTGCGTTGGTGGATAAGACGTATTATCAAAATAAATAAATTTAAGATGACGAATCAAATCCCGAAAATAGATTATTTCTATTTAATCCAATTGTGCTTTGAATATTCTGATTACTTTGAAATAATCTTAACTATTTTAAGATCTGAGATACTCACAATTTTAGATTTTGCTTTTTATGAAGCCTCCAAAACAAGTGCTAATTTATATTTTCTGTGCTTATATCTCTATTCTGTTTATAATCTTATTAATACCATATTATTATTAATTAATTCGTGAATATAAACCAAACCTGCCTTCAAACTTTTTTGTAGCTCAATTTTATAAACTTCTCATGTAGATAGACGGGCGGAAAATGTCAGATTTTAATAGACATATTATTATTCGCGCTAGCCAGATGGTAAAGTTAAGAACTTTGCAGACAAAAACATCATGATATTATAAGTTACGTATTTGGTTAGTTTTAGTTGAGTTCCGAAGTAAATAGCCGGCATTCTGTGTGAATAAAATTATGTATAAACCTATGTAAATCAGCTGATAGATTTCATATACACAGTTTACAATAAATCTATATCTACTTTAATTTTACTAGCTATCGAACATTTATTTTTCAATTTTAAGCGTTGTGAAGTGCGTCGCATTGCGATATTTTAAACACGTTTCATAAAAAAATAACAATGTAAAAAGTTTTCGACAAATAAAAATGAAATGTTTATAATACCGCTCACGTAACTACCGGGCTCACTGATTTTATACAAAGCTTTATTGTTTGTCATTCAGCCTTGCCGAGATTGGCAATATGTGATTTTCATATGAAAATCCCACAAACCCGGGTTTTCTACGAGAAGGCCCCGGAAGGTCTATTATAGTAAAATAACAATTATTTTGGAAAACAACACGCGTTGGGAATACTTAATTTACTTTATGTTGATTGAATTACAGATTTATATTTATTTATATTTTCAAGGAAGCTGTTACAAATACAATGTATTCGGATGTGCAAATGATAAAAATAAACGCGACATACAGGTACTAAAAATAATTTCATCCCTCTTTTGATCCTCCGCAATTTTCATAAGATTATAACGTTGACAAAACGATAAAATTACGTTATTGATAATGAAACAATTATCAAACTTTAATGGAGGAACAAAAATCATTATAGACGTACAATTAATGGACTGTCCAATTGTTTTTTTAAAAGTATATAAATGAGTATACCGGTTAATTAGGCTCCCGTTAATTACTTAATATAACGGTGTACTGTTTGTAAAACGTTTAATTAATGTTGTGCTTTGTTTTACAGGCAGCACTATACAGTATCATAAAACAACGCAATTAACTCAACACTATATCAGTTAATAATATTATGTTGTGGACGTGATGGCCGAAAAGGGAGCAAGTTAAAAACTTATTCTGTGAATCAAGACAATAGTTAGTTCCAAGAACGTCTAACTCACTCGTCTTCATAAGCAAAAACTGAAGGAAAGAAGGAAGGCAGAAAATGAAACAAGAAACAGATATCATCATACGAATCATACTATCATACTTATATTATAAATGTCAAAGTTTGTTTGTTTGGATGTGTGTCCGTCAATAACGCTAAAACGACTGAACGGATTTTGATGACACTTTGTATGCAGGCAGGGTATGGGCTGACATAGGATAGAATACTTTTTATCACGATTCAATGCTCACATGGGTAAAACAGGAATCTTCGGTTAAAGCCGCGGGTAAAAACTAGTAAGCAATAAAAAAAATGCAAGAAATTGTGGTTCAGTCAGTTTATGATAGTGGCAAAAACCGACATAGCTCCTCTTTAAATAATACTGTGCTTGTTCATTCATGTTCAATACAAGCTATACTATCTCAACTACTACTAATTCTGGTCTACTTGTACTAAACTTTTATCCGTGCAAATCAAACCGTATTATATTTCAACTTTTGTTCGCCGAATGAAATGTGCATTCCTCGTTAATCACTGAAGAGCGTATGCCTCACCGCGTATACATTTACTGATGAAGTACCTAAACACTCGTTATTCCTCTTTTCTATTCACGTGTCACGTGTAACTAATATTATCAGGAGGAAAGACTTGAATTGAAAAAGTATTTTACTATTAGATCATCATTACGATCAGCAATAATGTACCGTTAACTACAGGATTGCTGGCATGACATTTACATTTCCATATAAAAATTAATGAAGCATAAAAAGTTCAAGCCTGTCTCACACTCAGTTTGGAGTTGGTCTGAGTTCTCAGCTATACTGCCTAAAGAAAGATCGTTTGTAATGCCCTCAAGAATTTATATTATACATATTACAATTTTTCATTGATGGGCATAAGAAAAAAATAACGCCACCTCCCCCCACAAATTTTTTTTTAGGCAAGAAACATTAGATCACGAAGGATTCGAACGTGCACCGCTCGCCATACGGACATCCCTACTGCTACGGTTTGGTTCAATAATAATTAAAATAGCAACTGCAAAACTTTCAAAATGTATCAAGACATAAGTAAAAAGTTCAGATTTATGTCTTAAACATGCTTTTTTTTTCTTAGATCTCGCAATCTATGCCAAAAAAGACGGTTATCATACGAACTCTGAACTGTACTATACGGATTCGCTCAATAACACACACTTCCACTCATAATGTTTCATAATAACGCGTTCTTGTCTTGGCATTAAGACGTCTGGATTTTCTGCCTTATTCCTGGAATTATTGTTGTTACGTTTGAAACCACGTTCCAACAATGTTAAGTCTTTTATTACTTACTTGGTAAGATAAATGCTTGAGATTTCTGTTTCAAAGCATTTTGACGTTAATGGTTAAATTTTTAATAATTAAGGTAGAGCAATTGGATGGTGATTAATTATTTTTCTGTATTTAAGAAAATATTTTTTATTAAACCACTTTACGTCGATTCTGATATTTGTAACACAATTCTAAGTGCGCAAGCTGTCATATAAATTTTAACTTTTTATATTTACATTAACTTCCAAGTAAGCTGAGAGTTGCGGTAAAATATTACTCAAGATCTTTCATTAGTAAGAGATTTGAAATCCGTGACCTCATCTGAAAGAAAATATTAATAAAAACAAACTACCACGGAGGGTCTCAAAGGCATAATTGAAGTTTGTCGCGGAATAGAATTGGGTGTTTCATCTTGGACGATTTCCAGGTCACAGTTCAGAACCTGAAAGCTGATAAAACACATAAATCGTTTAGGCCTTATCTCTGTTGGATAGTGGTTGTCATAGTGTCAAGCCTTGTTGAGTAAGTGTTAAAAAATAACCTTGGAATTGGCGTTTCAATTTTGTTTTGCGTTTACTTAACATTATTTATATAGGATCAGCTTGTTCAGGTATTTATGTAAAAATTTTGAGTAATTCATTTATATTTTTAATGATGCGCCGCCCCATTTTGTGTGGGATAAGGGAAGGAGGATGATGATGATGTATAATTTTAAATAAAATATTTGTTCAAATTTTTAAATCTGATCATTGTTGTTACCGTTAGGTCATGTTATAAAAAAAATAATGATGTTGATGATAAAAAATATTTTGGTAAATATAGTTTTGAATTCTAAAATATTTTGTTTTGTTTAGCCAATGTTTACGCTCGTTATTTGCTGTTTGTCTAACGCAATGTGAGTCAGTGCATTGAATATCAAAGGCCCGAATATTAGAGGCGACACACAGCTGTGGCAATCCTTTCTGGTTAAGCTGCTCTAATTGTAATGGGCTGCGGTGGTCGTTTAGTATCAAGTGGGCTGCATGGGCTTATAGGCGGTTTAAGTTTTGATTACTTTTGTATCATCAACCCATTGGCTGGCATTCTACAGAATAAATAATGATAAATTACGTCAAAATAAATCATAATAAAACAAATTCGCTTATCAATTTATAACACGTTAAGATTTTTAAAACTTTACAACGGATTAGTATGCAGTTTTTTTAGTTGAAAGAATGATTCAAGAGAAGGTTTGTTTGTATAATACATGATTGTGGAATACATATGCGAGGCGAGCTTAATTCTAACACTCAACTTGCACGCCCATTTCTTTTACTACTTTTTTGATTAGGATTTTGATTTTTGACTACAAGTGAAAAGTTAAAATTAAAATATTTCAAAACACACCACATAGTGAACTTTTGATATATTTTCATTCACGTGTTTGAACATTAACGAAAGTTATGATACAACCAATAAGTTTATAATTGAAATGCATAACAAATACAAAGGTATTATTTCGAACAATTTTTTCATGCAAATAACACACTGACTTACCTCCACGTCATCAGAATTTGCCGGGTTCTTGAAGTCGTGGGTTGCATAAAACTTCTGCCGTTCTAATGTTATGTTATGCATTATATCCATTGTGTGAACATAATTTTTCCATAATTAGCAAACTTAATACGGACTTCCGATCCAAACATTGGAATTTTCGTTCACCATTTAAGTATCAACTGCGTCATTTTTCCATGAAATAGTTTATCACTTCACTTAACTTGAAAATCAATCTGAAACAAAGAAAACGATAAATAAAATAAATAAATGCCTTGGACTGACACACCAATTGCCTAGCCCCAAACTAAGCTCGAAGCTTGTACTATGGATGCTAGGGAATGGATAGACATACTTAAATACTTTTATAAACATCCATGACTCGAGTACAAATGCCGATGTTCATCACACAAACATTTGCCCCTAGCGGGATTCGAACCCGCGACCCTTGGTTTCGTGGCCAGGGTCTCTGACCACTCGACCAACGGGCCCGTCAAATAGATAGGTACTTAAAATTTAAATTTAAAAAAAATCATTTGAATTATTGAACTCGACGACTGCTTTTATCATCCGTGACCCCATATGACTAAGGCTCGTGTTAATAAATCGCACTCAACTCTGAGCTTGATCTTGAGTATAAGATTGACATATTGTAGTTCGCCCTCAAGATCGAGCTCAGAGTTGAGTGCTATTTATTAATACGAGCCTAAGATTGTTTGCACCAACTGATATTTAAATAGTTTAATTTTTTCTTTTTCTCTCATTTAAATCGAATCTAAGCACCGTCTATTCATAATCTTATGATAAAAAGCTGATGGTGTCGTGGAGCTGCACAGTGATGTGATGTTCATTATTAATCAGTTTTTTTGTTTTTTTTTTTCATTCATTGAGTTTAAGTTGAGTAAATCAATAAGTTTAATAATGAACATTACTCACATTTTTTTATTTATAAAAATAAAATAAAAATATTATTACACTAGTATTATTTAACGGGACTTAACGCGATATTGATTATGTTATATGTAGTATATGTATGATTATGTTATGTAGTATATGTATACTACTTATCATAATGTCATAATGTAAGACGAAAGTCTAAAATATTATAAAAAATTTTTGATGAAAAATTTTAATTAAATATGAAATATTATAGCAAAAAAAACAGTTACATTAATAACTGATTCAATTTAAAAATATTTTTATGTTCTACAATCTTCTTTTACCTTTTCTGTACTTGTTCGGGCCTCTACGTCTATGTCAGACGATTTATAGTGCAAGCCTATGAATATTTTCGGTACTTAAACTATCTAATATATTTAAGTTAAAATTGTAGCATTCATTATTCATTCGATCTTTCTTGACATTCAAATTCAAATTGTTTTAATATAGAACTCTAACTTTAGCCTGACCAAGATAAGCAAAAGTTAGGGTTTAATATTAAACTATAAAGCAAAGCTCCTTTGCCTAGGGAATAGATAAGGCAAAGTCTAGATTTCTCGTAAAGAGACAAAAGACAAGGACCGACCGCCATTTGCAAAAACAAAATGGCTGCAACATGGATGCATTAAGTGCAAATCGGTGTAAGCCATCTTACAGGCGAAAGAAATCCGCATAAAAAAATTAAGATTTTAGAGACTGGAAGGAATATGAATTTAAATTTTATAAAATATCAGAATACCTTTTATAAGAATAATGCATTTCCATTGATTTTAATTAGTTTTTTAACAGGCAGACAAAAGAATAAATAATTTCATATTTCAATTATCATGAGAGTCAGATACAACTTTATTATACTGGATTTCATTCGTCAATTTCTCGAACAATGAAGGTTGTGTTTTTGACATTTAATAAAAAAAGTTGATTTGGCTTGTCAGTCAACTACCCACTTCTTAATTATTATTACTGATTTACACATTATAAAGAGGAAAGATGAGTATTTTTGTATTTTTGTACGTAACGAATACATTCAAAAACTACTGGACCGATCTAAATAATTCTTTCACTGTTGGCTAGCTAAACTCTCTCCGGTAAACATAGTGTACTTTGATCCCGGAAATGTGGGGCGAAGGGGGGTATTTTTGAAATAAAGTAATTACGCGCGCGTAAAACCGCAACAGAAGGCTAGTTATAATCTGCTGTCAGAATCTTAGAGGATTTTCATTTCCATGTCTTTATAAGACAAGATTTTACAATTATCACAAATTCACCGAGCGGCTTGCCAAGATGCAATTAATAATTCAAGATCTTTTAAAACCAAATAGCTGAAACCAAGTCGCATTTCTATCGGTAAAAGAATTGTGAGAAGTTTCTTTTTTCAACATTGTGCCAAAGCAAACGCAATTTTGAAAAATTTTGAACCTTGCAAATAAAGAGAACAGCTAAATATTTTGCCAACTATGATCTCATATTGTTTCTTAATATTCCGGGTCATCTATTTCCAGGCCTCATCCGAATACAGCATCGAGCACAACTTAACAATATTCCGGCCAAACTTCGCCGTCACGTACACGGGGAGAATCGTAAATAGACTAGACTTGCGATGCCAATATCAATTTCCTTGGAAAAATAGGCGATACACAGAACTATTTCGGTGGTGCTATCTAATGCCCTTCTTCTTATTTCATGTCTACTTGTCTAAATCCTACTAGTTATGAGTAGACCCTATCTTTCTTAAAAAAAATAAATAGTTTGTCACATATTGACCAAACGCGGTGACTAATTTAGCGGCTATGTTATTTGGTGTGATGTTTTTTTCTTCATGTATACCTATTACTATGTATTATCATCAAAAAACTCCTGAAGTAAAGGCACTTCCGACCATAAAAAGCTTCGAATTAAAATCCTGAAATGTAACAGTAGTTTCCTGAAACTTCATTGAAATTACATTTACGTCCCAGCAAGTGGTTGGAAAGACACTGCCTACTTTTCCTGCGTTATTTGTACTACTAGCGTCCGCCCGCGACTTCGTCCATGTAAATTTCGGTTTTCGCACACATAGCTTAAAACCTTCCTCGACAAATGAAATATTTTTAAATTTGAACCTGTACTTGCTAAGATTAGCATGTTCAAACAAACAAACTCTCCAACTTTATAATATTAGTATAGATAGACAGTATAGATTATCAGCAAATATCTATCTGATGTATACATGAGAGCACAGCAATTCACGTGACTTTACCAACATGTTGGTAGATAACACATTTATTTATTCCAAAATATTTATGTAACCAATAAAAAGTAATGAGGATTACGAACCACCAATTTTACTCTTACGACTTCTGCCTTGTTACTTTACCCTTGTCTGCCCTGGGGGTGACATTTCCATTGATTAAAAAGCCTACAGATCTTATTGAACAAGATCATACAACAAGAAAGTATAAATATGAGGGTTCCGTTTTTTGCCGTTTAGCTACGGAACCCTAAAAAGTAAAGTATCAGCATATTAATGTCCCACTGCAGGGCAAAGGCCTCCATCATTTTAAAACACGTTTTCGTTGCAAAAATGGGTTTTGACTTAATCACCACGCTTGCCAAATGCGAGTTGGTGATCACAAGCCCGGATTGTGTTCAAAAAAATCGACACAAATTTTGCCTGACCCGGGAACCGAACCAAGAACACCCAAAAAAGTATACCTTACATAAGATTATTTTTATAAATAGTGTAGAATGTAAACTTCTCCGAGTGGTTCAGACCCTGAACACAAAACTTAATGGTTGCTGGTTAAAATTCTGCGCCAAGCATTTTTTGTTTCGTTGTTGAAAAGTGGCAATTTTATGTGTAAGGGATGTTTGATAATTTCGTCGTATTTCCAAATATTATGTAGGTACATCAAGTTTATTATCGCTACCAACACTTAGCAGTCATGTTGTTTGGTTACACAATACAATATATGAAATAGATGAATTCAAGTATTGATTGCATACATTCAATGGAATAAATGAAATCCAGAAGCCTAGGTTTTGCTCTATATATGGTTTAAGTGTTTAATAACTTTCTTATTTGAATTCCGTTTATACGCAGTCCATTAATATTCTATTTTAATTAAATTTATTCCGTAATTTCACTCAATGACACTAATGACATTTCCTTAACACCCCCACATCGTATCATCGAAGTGGAATAGTCATTAAGTTTAATTAGAAATACCAGGGAATCACGTCACAGGCACATTCTTTTTTAATTAGGGTTCCGTAGCCAAAATGGCAAAAAAACGGAACTCTTATAGATTCGTCATGTCTGTCTGTCTGTCCGTCCGCCAGTACCTATGTCACAGCCACTTTTTTCCGAAACTATAAGTACGATACTATTGAAACTTGGTGAGTAGATGTATTCTGTGAACCGCAACAAGGTTTTCACACGAAAATAGAAAAAAAAAAAATGGGGGGTCCTCATAGTTAGAACTGAAACTGAAAACAATTTTTTTTCATTGAACATATACGTGTGGGGTATCTATGGATAGGTCTTTAAAAATTATATTGAGGTTTCTAAGCTCATTTTTTTCTAAAGCGAATACTTTGCGTGACAGACTCTTCCAAAGTGGAAAAAAGTGTGTCCCCCCTATAGATGCGACGCCGGTTATTAACGATTTTAACCGTGCGGGTAAATATGCATTTTTCGTTAGAAACGGTTAATAACCCGCATTTTATGCATTTTACGGTTAAATTCCACTAGATTCCGCTAGATGTAAATAAGTGTTTGTATAATAATAATAGTAATAGATTGTATATTAGACGCAATTATAAATTAAAGCGACATATAATTTAACATTTACGTTTCGTAGTATTTGCGTGAAAGAGTAACAGACATCTATCCATCCATCTATTCTTACAAACTTTCGCATTTATAATCTTAGTAGGATTAGGTAGTAGGATAACATCTAAAATGAATTTTATTTATCTTTTGAATATCGATTTTCTCTTCACAAAGGAAAAAAACTATACCCTTTTTAGCTGTCACTGTCAGATAACTAACCGTTAACAACTGCATTTTATCGGTAGCTAACCAAAAATTTGGTTATTTAACGGTAGCTAACGGGTTTTTTACAACTATAGTCCCCCCCCCTCTAACTTCTAAAGTAAGAGGATGATAAATCTGAAATAAATATATAATGTACATTACTATAAAAACTACCAACGAAAATTGGTTCGAACGAAATCTATTCAGTAGTTTTTTTAATACGTCAAAAATATAATTTGTACGGAACCCTCAGTGCGGGAGTCCGACTCGCACTTGGCCAATTTTTTGATTTAATATTTGAATTAATAAATTCGGGACTTTATTAATGTAAGCAATTGACCTACAAAGAAGATAAGAGTAAAGGTCGTGTTTAATTAAGAGTTTTTACCTCATTTTTAGCAAGGGGAAAAAGTACGTAATTGAGTAGTCGACTTTTTCAAAAATAAACTATATTTAAAGAAAAGAGAGAAAATAGTTAATAATGAATCAAATAATATTATAAGAAAGAAGAAACGAACCTTTTTATTTTAAGTCCATCTTGTTATCCAATTTGTTATCTCAACTCAACATAAACTCTTAATCCTCAAATCAAATTGTACCTACTTATAGATAAGTAATATAATAAAGCTGAAGAGTATTTTTTGTTTGAACGCCTTAATCTCGGGAAGTACTTGTTCGAATTAAAGAATATTTTTTGTGTCGGATAGTTTATTTCTGGAGAAAAGCTGTAAGCTTTAATATAACACTATGTGTGCGGAAACCGAATTTCACGCGAATTAACATAACATCTATGAAGCGGTCATTTAGTTAGCATCCATGTCATTCAGATTTTGATCAGTTAAAGGATAATAAGTACTGGAAATAAACTTAAACTAAAACTTCTGTGACTAGCGAAACTTTTCTTTCTAATGTTTTTTTTTTGATACGATTAAATAATCGTGAACACATAATTCACCGGTAGGGGAGGTAAATAATATTCGTTGAACATTGTATAATGTTTCCTTTTATCAGACGTAACCAAAGACGTAATTTATGTTCACGCCAGAGTTATCTAAAGGTAAAATATTCCCTAAGGCACTGTTTATAAAGAATCAAAACATCTTTCCAGTAAAAACGAATCTCTGGTATTGTGAAATTTGCTTCGTTAATTTTACCATTTTGATACCCCAGTATATTTTTAATAAAAGATGACGAGAATCGGGATTTGATATCTAAACAATAGATTTGATTTGCTTTTTTTGTAGTGTTTATTCTACTAGCTAGCTTTTACACCTTTTTTTTAGTACCTATAATAATAACAATACTCTCCGGCCGTATTCGGCCATAGCGGCCGACCTTACGATCAGCCAGGTACGCAGGATATAATAGTGCACCTATACCACTATAATATAATGTAAGCAACCTAAGGTCGATAATCTCATAATTTCAGGATTGTGTGGGTTCAAATAAATTACATTAATATGAAAGAAAACATACGTTTAGGTTGTAATAAAAACCCTCATATCAAAATATCCCACACTGCGCCAGCACAATTATCTCGGAACACGGGTCCTCCTCCTATAGCAATACAAACAAAAAATCTTATACAGACCGAAATATCGTTTCCTTCTAGCCCTTACAAAAAGCCCATTCCAATAGGTGATTTATTCAAGCTTACCCTTTGACAGAATAAGACCGCCCAGCAATATAGGCGTCCAATATTTATTCAATAGTGAATATATTTGGCTACTAAAAAGATTTCCGTTTCTAACCCTATTTTATTTAAGATAAGACACTGCCGGAAAACTGGTACAAGACAAGATGGGCTTTTCCTGTTTTTATAAATATACGAGGCTAAGAAATTGTTTAATAATTATTAGTTGTTAATTTTTTATGTACAAGTTAAAGTGTATTATTAATTCTCTTGCTGACATTACTCGGTAGGACTACCAATACATAACGAGACGAGATAGATCTAACACCTTCGATTTAGTACTTTTTAATGTTGGATGGTAAAATTAATAGCTAATTAAAACAAAAAAAAAATTACTATTGTATAAATTTTAAGAGCTCCCATATCTTAACTATCTGGCGTACCAAGAAAGCCTGCTCCAAAGTAAATTGAAAAAGACTTACGTGCCACTTTAGTTTCCTTTGGACCTCGAGTAATAAGTATTTAAAATAAGTCTATTGAAATTACATAATGTACCATTAGCCTTACCATCTAACCCTGCCAGGGTAATTCAAAAGTTCAAGTCTGGCTTGTTTATTATAAATATTGGTAGAATGAAATTAAAAAAAACTGTCCACACCATGGATCAATAACTTTAAATTGTATGTTTCGCCTCATCAAATTATACGGTCTGCATGACACCAAGCGTAATTAACTGCAGTTAGTTTGAAATATCTTGAAAAGTTGTTATAATTATACGAAGGAAATTTTTCGTGCGGAAGATGGCACGCCAACTACAATTAAGCCAGTTGGCGCCAAGGGAGTTGGTCCAGACTGTCACTTCTTTTGTCAAAGCATTGTAGCTCTACTTTCACTTATAATAAAGCTAAATAGAGCTATTTTACATAGCCACTGTAAAAGGAGCAGAATATTTACATTCGTAATAACTGAAACACTTTATAACTTGGGCGCAATAACTACCCAATAATTTTTATCTAGTATGAGCGAAATCTCATTGGATTTTAAAAGTCCAAATTGAGACAAATCTGATACAGTTAAAAGTAAATAATTATGTTTATTAATAAGATTTAAAAGAAAACTCCACGGTGACTTTAGAGTACCTAGGACGATTAAATTTTTCCAAGAGAGTTGAGTTAAGATTTTTTGCATTAATTTTCGACTCTCTTGTTCATATCCCTTGCATACCCAAAAGGTTTAATTGAAAGTAAATTATTTTTACAAAAATAAGAAATCATTCTTGAATGATAACTAATTTAGACTTAACAGTTTGAAGCTTGAGCTCTCATGCGAAAGTACAAAAAATATTTGGCATGACACTTTTTATTCTAATTTCAATTTAAATTGTCAAGGCGCAAGTCCCCAATCCCCGGCACTGATTTATGAGTTCCAAATTCTCCTCAATTTTCAACATAAAAAGTTAGAAGCAACATGAGGTACCTACACGATACCCTTGATCATATCGAAGGCGCCCTTATAAAAAAAACGGCCAAGTGCGAGTCGGACTCGCGCACTGAGGGTTCCGTACAAATTCTATTTTTGACGTATAAGAGAAACTACTTACTAGATTTCGTTCAAACTAATTTTCATTGGTAGCTTTTATGGTTATGTACATTATATATTTATTTAAGTTTTATCATCTTCTTATTTTAGAAGTTACAGGGGGGGCGGGACACACATTTTTCCATTTTGGAAGGGTCTCTCACTCAACACTCAACAATTGAGGTGTCTCATATCATTTATTTTCTATTCACTTTAGAAAATAAATGATATGAGACACCTCAATATCATTTGTAAAGACCTATTCATAGATACCCCACACGTATATGTGCAATGAAAAAAAATATTTCAAGTTTCAGTTCTAACTATGGGGACCCCCCATTTTTTTATATCTTTTTTATTTTCGTGTGAAAACCTTGTTGAGGTTCACAGAATACATCTACTCACCAAGTAATAATAGTATAGTACTTATAGTTTCGGAAAAAAGTGGCTGTGACAGACTGGCGGACAGACAGACAGACATGACGAATCTATAAGGGTTCCGTTTTTTGCCATTTGGCTACGGAACACTAAAAAGACCTGGCTACAAGATTGTCCGATTGCGGAAATAGACTGTTTCCTTCGTCATACTGCGCGCTTCCTGGGCTCGTTCTTATGAATTTTACAAGCACGACAATACAAGGGAAAACAAAGTCTTTCTTTTTTTATTTCTTGATCTTTTATTCTTTATTTAAAACGAGAAATCACCTCTCCAGAATTCTATTAAGTTGTAAATACAAACAAATTAATAATAAAATAAATAAGTTTTAAAATTATCTGATGTTCCTTTATAAATGATTAGAAGTGTCTCCCACACAGGAGAATTTACTGTATGTCTGCAGTGAAGATAGAAAACTTTTTAAAAACAAGATTATAATTTTATTTTAATTAATTTGTAAGATAGGTTTATTAAACCCTGTAAGTATCCGTTGCTGTGGGGATTTAAAGTACATTTCAATAGTTATTTAAACACAGACCCAATATTGCCTTGGGTCAATGAAAATATGTGTTAGTAATGGAGTTGCCGACGGCTTATCAACTTATACATGTATATTCTTGAATTTACTTTTTGTTACACTAATATAAGATTTGGCATTCGAAATTCAAATTGAGAATTTTTAAGTACGGATACAAGTTTGTTTTAAAGCCTTTTTATCTTAGTTTGAAAGTTTGAGTTTCAATAAGTAGCTTTTTAGTTCGGTGTATGTTTTCATTAAAAGAGTCATTAACCCTTTTTTAACAAAAAGTTTGAAAGTTTTAATAAATTAGCCACAGTTCTAAAGGTATCAGTTCGGTTTTGTCAATCAGCCACAGTTCTAAAGGTATCAGTTCGGTTTTATGCCTTATTAATGAAGAAACGAACACTTCATATTTTTTTACTACTACCGCTGCTTTGCTCGCGTTAACAAGATTTCTGTTGTATACCATAAGAGCATTAAATCGGGATAAAAAGTAGGTATTCTGTGATTAAAGTCAGCCCATACCCTGCTTGTATACAAAATTCATCAAAATTCGTCCAGTAGTTTCAGCGTGATTGACGGACAAACATCCAAACAAAGTAAACTATCACATTTATCATATTATTGTGATAAAACACTGTTCCCAAAAGTTCCATTAAAGATTAGCCAAGTTCCACGCCGTCCATACGTTATCTTGTTACAACTGTTTCATTAATTACTGAATAAACTTGTACTCCCTAATGGCAAACACACACAGAATTTCCCGAGCGTTTTAATTCTTAAATATCTGATCCAGCAAAATTCAGATAACATTAGGTTGCAGACCTACATTACATTACATATACATTCTAAAATTATGCCAGTCTCTCGTGGGGCATACGTGATAATAAAATCGAAGCAAAGTCTGTTAACGTCAGAAATATCTTTTTAATATAACTTTATTGCAGGCTCCTTTGCCCCTCAAACTTCCAAAAATCCTTAAATATACAAAACATTGTCTTAAACTCAACAAGGGGCTTATGACCGACCATTTTAAAGCCACCGATTTGAATTAAAGTAACACATATTACTTAAACTCCAAGGCTCAGAACCTTCATTAATTGTTATCATAACTATGATGGACAATTAATTATACCTACTTAAATGCCGGAAGCTTATTGGAAACCCAAGGAGAGAGCAGTGTCCGCAAAGTCCATTTATTTTTTTCCAACGCCCAAGCAATTTCGGGAACCGCAAGCGAGAGACTTATTAAATTTGTTTTATCTCTCAGCTCAGATTACAGAGTTCTTAACTGAGACCATATTTACGTCACGATGGGTTGATGACCTCCTCAATTAAAATCAAATCATCGTTAAAACAACGAGTGCTTAATCACCACGTCTGCCAAATTTGTTTCGAAATTACAATCGAGAGCTTTCGTCAAGAGTTCGAAACAAATTATCTTCAACGGGGGATTATAAAACTTAGGATTTATTTATAATTCACTGATTTGGTGGATGTTGTATTAACTAAATCTATACTAATATAACAAAGCTGAAGAGTTTATTTGTTTGTTCCTCTCAGGAACTCTGTCGCAAATCTTAGGAACTACTGGATCGAAATATTTTTTTGTGTTGGATAGTCCATTGCCCATGCTATAAAACACTTATTTTGTGTTCGAAAACCAAAATCCACATGATCAAGTCGCGGGTGACCGCTCGTCTATCGATATAATTATTAAACATCCTACTACTATTATAAAGGCGAAAGTTTGTAAGTATAGATGTATGGATGTTTGTTACTCTTTCACGTAAAAACTGCTGAATGGATCTGAATGAAACTTTACCACAATATAGCTTACACATCAGAATAACACATAGCTTATAAGGCTTTAGGCTATAGTACATACCTATGTATGTGGAAACCGAAAACTACGCGGACGGAGTCGCGGGCGGCCGCTAGTATAAAGCTCGATTATCGCATCGAAGCTTGCACACTAGACATTGAAACTAGTTTGTAGCTCAATTATGATGTGAGATTACTAGAGTGCAGATACGAAATACAGTTACAGATAGTTTAACTTAGTTTGTACAGATTTAACAAAAGTCAATGTCAAGGCGATTTCTAAACTAAATGATCACAACAATGTTAATCAAATGTTTTAAATATTTTCATTGATGATCCTTAGATTGTAGGCACGTTCTCACAATTTTGTTAATATGTCTCCTATTTTGCTACAAATACATATTTGAATATAACAAAAGACTATAATTGTTAGGTGCTTAATCTAACAGAAACTATCCTCATGAATAAATGAAGCTTTTAATAGTTGAAAAGTTTATTGTTATCAAGTTGTATCATTTTCTATCGGCAATAATTTGTCTAAAAGCTCCTCTACTAAGCCTTTAATTCAATCCTGAAGTAATAGTCCAGTAATTTTAGCAATTTTGATCCACGATCTGCGGAATAATTCCTAGTGAGCTGAATTTTTGTATACACCTTTATTATGCTATTGTAATGATGATGTGAAAAATCGACATTGATATCGTGCCGGCTAAAAAAGTTATAGGGGTCCAAACGTCACGAAAATCAGTTTTTCGCAAATATCTCGCGATCTATTGCTCAGAGGTCAATAATGGTTTCATAAAAGTTGTTTGTCGTAAAATTGTCTACAAAAAAGGTCTCTTGCATTTTTCTGTACAATTAACCGTTTTTGAAATAGAGACTAGAATGCACTCACATAAGGTATTGTATACCGTACGCCGCATACCAAGGCATAAACCCTATTGTTTGTTTCTTTCCCTTTTTTGTTTGTGTGTTTTTTGTTAGTATGATGTTCTACATATCGAAATATAAAGGACGTGCCGGCTAAAAAAGTTATAGGAGTCCAAACGTCACTGGACATAGCATATCTATATCATTACTAGCGGCCCGCTACTTGCTTCGCTACGTATAAAAAGAACGACCGATTTTGTTCAAACTTCACATAAAACATATACTATATAGTTTGTACACACCCTGAAAATTTGGTTTGGATCGGTGAGCCCGTTCTTGAGTTATAAAGTGACAAAAAAAATTGCCACTTTGTTTTTTCTTGTTGATATTCCTATTTTCCTGACTGTACTAGTATTACAAGTCCTTTATATTTCTAAATGTAGATCATTATACTAACAAAAAACACACAAACGAAAAACGGAAATAAACAAACAATAAGTTTATGCCTTGGTATGCGGCGTACGGTATACAATACCATATGTGAGTGCGTTCTAGTCTCTATTTCAAAAACGGTTAATTGTACAGAAAAATGCAAGAGACCTTTTTTGTAGACAATTTTACGACGAACAACTTTTATGAAACCATTATTGACCTCTGAGCAATAGATCGCGAGATATTTGCGAAAAACAGATTTTCGTGACGTTTGGACCCCTATAACTTTTTTAGCCGGCACGATATCATTGTCGATTTTTCACATCATCATTACAATATCATAATAAAGGTGTATACAAAAATTCAGCTCACTAGGAATTATTCCGTAGATAAAATCTAAAATTCCTGGACTATAATATTATTTTACCATTTATTGTCGCTTCCCACTTTTAGTTTAGCTTCAGCCTGATGGGCTCAACAATATTAAATTCAAATATTTCAAAAACATCTGCCAGACATTGTGCTTATATTTATATTTCTCGTCAAGTGGCAAACTTGTACCGAACAACATCTTCAGAAAAACCCGATGTCATAGTTCATGAATTTTACTGAATTAGAAATGTCATAGACATAAAAAAAATAGATCATGCTCTCTTCACTCAAACAGGTTTAACTGTCGTTACACAAGATTAAATGAGATATAAAAAAGTGCGTCAAGTGTTTTTACCGCGAAGCTTTTAAATAAAGGTCATTAATCAGTACTTAAATGTCATGTTAAGATGAAGACAGAGACGAGCAATGACCGCTCAAAAGGCTTTGAAAAAGACATGCCCTTAACTGCGACTTGTATCTGCTCTCAGGTACTCTTAAGGAAATAAAGTTATTGATATAGCCAATCGAAATAGGCGGAAATGCTACGATGGGCGGGCTATATCGCCCATTCAAACGGTTACCATTACGATAAGATGGCGGTAAGTGCGTCATGGGAGGATAATACCATGGGTAATGGGAACATCAGATGCCCTACAAGCAGGATAGAGTGGCACTATCAACTTAAGTATGCTTTACTATCCGCCTACTGTTTTCCGGCCCTACAATGATCACACATTTTGTTTTTTTTCTATCAGAATCGCGTGATCATGTTCAAATAGAGACTATAAATCGGCTAGGTAAATATCATGTCTCCGAGGCAACAGCCGAGGATGCGACCGGGACAAGCGCTAGGATGATGATGATGAGATATCATGTCGAGCTGAATAATGACAAAGATGAATTAAAATGTTGCCCAGGGGTTTGTATAAAACATACTCTGATAATAATTTTACTGACTGAAACCAACAGCTGAAATTGCCTATTATTATAGTGTTTGTTACTGTTTCCGAAAAACATTAAAGAAACCTTCTGCAATTTTTTTAACATTAAAAAAATTATGAGTAAAGGTGATATTAACGTCATAAGGGGAAATAAAAATAATATCTAAAAACAAAGAATATTATGCTTACAAGTGTTTTCATTTAACCAATGCAGCTATGCTATTTCTTGCGGTTTCATAAGAAAGTCAGGCCAACTCTAGTTTTTTTTTGATATGAAATATCTTTCGTCACAAATATTTCTCCGGTCCGTAGCTTCAAATAAATCACGTTTCCCTCCATAACATTTCTCAAATGATCTACGAGCCGCTACATTTTACAGACATATGCTTTTGTGGTTCTTATTTTTGTAAGAACGGAAATTGAGCTGGAAAATTTACTAATATGTGTACCTCAGATTTTTCTAAAAAATGCCTTCGTAAATAGTGCCTACTTGCATTTTATAACATACCACCATCTAAGTGGGTAATTACAAAATATCTGTATGAGGTAACGTAAGTATTATTCAAGCCACGACGTCTAGAAAAATATTAAAGAACATCTAAAAATTCTCAAGCTTCCGTAGTACAATATACAGGCTTAATTTAGATCTAGGTAGGTAGGTAGGTAGGTAGGTGGTAGAAATTTGTCATCGGTGGAGGTGATCGTCAGTATACAATAAAGGGGCCCCTTAAACCTACACGCTGGGTCGCAAGTCCCAGGCGCCGACTGACATTCCTCTCTGTTCCACGCGATGGACCCGGCACCCGCACGGAGAATCCATGGATAGCTAAGAAGTTCATCTCTCTTAGGCAATTAGGGTGTCAGTCCGAAGAATTCATTATTAATTTATGTAAAACATAAATCAAGTGTTGATATTGCCTGTCACATAAGAAAACCGTGTTAATAACTTATTTTATTCATACTAGTAATTGTACCGTTTCCCCGAAATACACAATTATTGTAAAAACAAATACTTTAACACCTCTATTTCATCAAAAATCGTATGGAGAGACGTACATACGTACTGACCAACGTATCCGATGTTAAACTTTTAACATTGAAACCTTTGAATAATATTAAATACAAACCGCCATAATGATACAATAGAGAAACGGGAAAAAATATGTTCAAAGTAAATCGAACTAAGCGAACAAAGATCTAGGAAACCTGTCTAAAGCCTTTTTGCTAAGAAATACGCTGTTCATATTGGTTCTATTTTTATTTCAATCTGGCAAGGCCTGGCTGACAGTTCCATATAGTTTGCTACGACATTATTGAAATGACGTCATGGCGGTAGGTATTGTATTTCTTTTAAAATCAAAATGGCGTGTTCTATTCTTCCTCAAAGAGTGACATTTTAAATTAAAGCTCTTACTAAGGAAAGTTCGTTCACCTTAAAGTTTGTCTGGTTTACATCCATTGTGGACTCTGGAGTCCACAATGAAGGTTACCCTGGGGTAACCTTCAGAGGAGGGAACCCTTCAAGTTTAGGAGCACACTAAGCCGAAATTTCGTGACCAAACTTTGCAGCAATGCATTTTCTATACAAAATTAAGCGACGTAAGTTCATGGTGTGTCATCGCCCATTTAAAGTGTGTTATATCATGAACACGACGGAACGTTAATTCAGCCGTGCAAATTCGGTCGCGTTTTTTCCTGCTTAGTATCTTCCTACACTAAGTCGTTTCACACCAAGCCGCCCGACGACTCGATTCCCATCCAAGATAAATATGTGTCGTGAACAGTCGTGTTTGTTTTGTGTCTAGATTTTTGTATCTGTTTGTGTTGACATTGTTAATTTACTATTCCATCAACATAAGCTGTTTTAATGCTACTTCCAAATTGTGTACATAAAGAACAGTTTGAAAGCAATTCACTCAACTTACTGATGGTGTTGCCTCTCTGAATCGCAACAAGCTTGCATTATACATGGGACCGGGCACGGAGAGACAATGTTAAATTATTTGGAGATTGCGGGACCTCAGAAAACGAGATTTTCACCTTACTTCGGGTAAAAGGATAGTGAAACCCGACATTCTTGGGTATGACCCAAGATTTTCCTGATAACATTTTAATTGTTATTTTGCTTGGGATTGAAAGCTAAATGTCTGAAAATGCAAATAGCTTTATAATGCCGTTCATGATACTTTGGCAGATTGCTATACGATGGAACTATGAGAGTGAGGGAATAGGGAGTTGACGACTATGAAAATCCTGCTTTTAGGCTGATTGACAAAGACTGCCATGCCCGAAAAAAAAACAGTTAGGATTATATTATATTAAAAATAGTTGTAATCACGGAACAGAAAAAAGAAAAACCGGCCAAGAGCGTGTCCGACACGCCCATGAAAGGGTTCCGTAGCTAAAAGATGGCCCGACCGCTTAAGACACCATTTAGTAAGGGCAACTGCACGTCATAAGTTGGTCGAGTTGTATAAAAATAACTATGTATGATACAGAGTTCGCTATAGTTTTCGTTGAAAGTACCTACTTGGAGGTATACAGGACATTTTTTTCAGAATTATTGTAATAGTATTTCAAAAGTTAAGGGGGGGGGGACGCTCTAATTTTAACTTTGTATTAATATATCTCGAGACTGGGGTGTTTGATCCACATGGTTTCAAGGCAAGTTTTATTGTATTTAAAAATACCTTTTTAACGATACCCCACACGATGGGGTAAGTCGTTTTTTTTTTTTCGAATTTACTTTTCTCTGTATGGGATGGGGGTAAAAATAATTATTTTTCGATTATTTTAAAAACCAATTCTTGAATTATTACTATACATCTCTCCACCAATTTTCGTGGCAATCGGATCAGAAACGGCGGAGAACGAGCCAGGACAGCCAGACAGACATGACGAAACTATAAGGGTTCCGTTTTTTGCCATTTGGCTACGGAACCCTAAAAAAGTGATAAATGGACGTATTTCCATTAAAAGGATCCTACCCAAGCCCAGACAGTTTTGACAATGAGGTTTTTGAACTTGGAACTGGATTCTTCCTTAATTTATCTAGATACTTTAGCAATTTGGAGAAAAGCTGTGGGTTGGATCCTTTTCATGGAAATACATTCTTGTGTAATAGGGGAAACTAAGCTACACTCGAATCACAGTTCCAAGCAATATTTGATCTGAAACAAACTACCCTTGCATGGGATTTCCGTAAAACAGTTTTAGGCACCAATTCCCCCATCCCAAGACTTTGCAAGTCGCTAAATGATCACAGTAATCTCATTGATTTGCACGCAGACTCATTCTCCAAACTCAAAAAGACCTTAAGCCATATATGGCTTAAGGAGTAAAATAATGAAAAAGAAAAATATACATTGTATGATATGATGTTTGTGTATTTGTTATATATGATATGTTTGTTTTGTAAAGATCAATGTCCTTCATTTTGCATGTGGTGTTTACCTTCAAATGTAGTTGCACTTAGCTAGTTTTTTTTCTTTAAGTTTTTGTTATATTTTTGTTTTAGTGTAAATTACGCTGGTGAACCTAAATAAATAAATATAATAAATTGGAGCCATGGATAGCCATGACCCAATGATTAAACCACTTTTGTCTAAACCAACACGTGGCGACCTTTTCTGATATTTATTGCTTATTAATGAAGAATAGACGCATTCAAACAAAGGTCTATAAGTAATTATTTATTGACTAATGTAAGTTCCATCAAAGCTAAGTGGTACCTTCGGATACATAAACGACGTCAATGCTCAAAGTTTAAAAGCAAAAGGCACTAGATTATTATCTATATTATGGATAATTATAAAGCCACGATAGTCTAATGGTGTATGTACCCAGCCGTGGGTTCGATATCCTATTATAGCCTGGGTTTGTGATCAGCAATCCGCATTTGGCGAGCGTAGTGATTAAGCCAAAACCCATTTTTGTACTGCAAACATGGATTCACGCTTCATGAATACTTAACTTTTATATACGATCATTCATAAGAATATGTGGAATCAATTTGTCCGTATTCTTCTCAGCTACTCGAAATAAAAGTTGAAATATCAAAGAGTCTTCTACACAGCCATAAACGGTACGTGTCTGCCAACTGAATTGGCACATTATAATAATAATATTATTATGTATAACGAACTTCT
Source organism: Nomophila noctuella (assembly GCA_958496325.1). Taxonomy (NCBI): domain Eukaryota; kingdom Metazoa; phylum Arthropoda; class Insecta; order Lepidoptera; family Crambidae; genus Nomophila; species Nomophila noctuella. The sequence goes on from OY292488.1 coordinate 3,516,671, forward strand.
ACCCGAGTTTCGTCTACGACGGGAACTATGCATATTTCTAAGCATAGGTATATGTAAACTAGTGGCCACCTGCGACTTTCTGTGTGTCCTTCTGATAACTAATCTACATTATTGTAAAGTTGAATTTTAACCCATTGAGAACCCTTTTAAATGGTTAATCCGTTGAAAATCTAAGAAAAAACTTTAATCACCTTTTTTATCCCTTTAGGGTGGAATTTGTCAACATCTTTTCTTAGGGAATGCCTACGTCAAAATAGGTATACATATGCCCGTAAAGTGTCAGCCTGATCGATAAAAAAAAATTAAAGTAACATATTACAAACTTTTATCCTCTATTTTATCCCCTTAAGGGAAGAATTTCCTAATCCTTTTATGTAATGAATATTTTGATACGCAACCATATGTATTATCCTTACTTTCGTGTTTCGGTAGGACAACAGTTGATATTGACGATAGAGACTTAGTACTACTAGACTATAATAACTTTATGTGGCTTCCGAGGTATACGAGTAAGTACTATACAACCAACTGCCAAACTCCAGACCGTAACGGAGTTAACCAAACAGGCAAACTTAGATACACAATTCCGGCCCGACCTGGGATTCGAACCCGGGACCAATGCTCTATGTGTTCGTTGCGTGCATTTCGTGTACATTTGCAACTAGCCGTGTTTGTGAAAAAAAAAACAATGTTTTGTAATTTACTCTCAAAGTACCTATGCCATTAATTTTGCTATTTTACCGATAATTTATGAAACTTCCAAGATTACGTAAACGTGTTTTAAAACCTCGAGCCGTCTCGAAGGTTTATTGATTTTATAATATTCAGTTTCCTTTGTATGCTAGTCGAATGCACGTAGCTGCGGTTGTCAAGATAATCATATACATAAGTTACCACGCGACAAAACCGATATTTTTAATTTTGTTAATATGTCAACAGGAAAAAATCTCGTGACAGGAAAAATCTATGTCGTATTAATTGTCTATGATGCATTTGAGATTAAGCAAGTAAATGCGTAATATTTTTTTAATGTTATTGGGTGGCAAATTAACAAGATGGTCACCCATGGTAAGCGATCACCGTTGCCTAAACTGCCCATGGACATCAACAACCGCCCAAGGGTTGCAGATGCGTTGCTTGCCTTTAAGACCCCATACCCTCCCCAATTGAGCCCTGTCGACCTTACTCGCTAGCAGAAACACAGCATATTTGTTACGAAGTGCTAACTACACTGTATATGTATGTATTTCTTTAAAGGTACGGTACATTTAAAAAGTGCAGACATTAAAGAAAATAATTTCCAGAATCTCAACAGATGGTTAAAAACAAGAATCTGGAGTTGAATTAAAAAAAAATTGTTTTGGGTCAACCTAACGTATTTTATGAAATTGTATCAGTAATATATAACCGACCGATATAAAAGTATACGGGCTCCCAAAATTACATTCCTATACATATATTATAATGTTAGTGTCGCAAATCTCATTCAGTCTATCAAAGACTGACGAAGTCTGAAAAAAACATAGTTCAAGACATAAATAAAAAGTCTTTAGTTTGCTTTTAAGTATTATAAAACTCTAGGTGGATGAAAAGCGACCTAGATTTTAAATTGAAGAAGACACACCATACAGAAATAACGTCGCGCAACTTTGTTGTAGAAAATGCATTGCTGCCGAACTTAAGTCACGTTCTTTCAGCCTAGTGTATTTCTACACTTACTTTCATTGTTGCACGTGGGCGACCAAAACTTATACCTTGATATTAATCAAACAACCAAACTTTATAAGTTTATAAAGAAAGTGAAGAAGTAACGCATCAACTTCTAAAGTTATTCTCAAGTTATCACAAGAGACACCTTTTCATCGCATGAATGAACTTTGTCACAGATTATGTCTGTGGCATTTTCTTTTTTGAACATCTAGTGCTAATGTTTTGGCAAACAAAGTGTTTTTTTGTTTTTTGGTTTGTTTTTAATAAGTTAAAGAATGACAATGTTCTTAGGTAATTCAATTAAATCACTAATATTATTATTTACGGGACTAAACGAGATACTCGTCACTTTTAAAAGTACACACAATTAAAAGTCACTTAATAAGTGACGAGTTGGGGGTTTCAGAAGAAAATTCACAACGGCGCCCGAGCAGACGACGCCCCGCACCACCATCCGCTTGCGACCACGGTTGTTGTAACGCAACCAAAACGTCAAGCAGTAAGTAGTATACATATACTAAACATATATAACTAATATCGCGTTTAGTCCCGTTGAATAATATTAGTGATATAATGCAACGCGAAAGTCTAAAATCTTATAATTCAATTAAAGCAGTAAAATTCCTTTGCAATTTCAAAAATTGTTACCTATTTCGTTTTTAATTACGATGCAACAGCTAAGCCAGCTTTTATAAGCCCGGAGAAGCCTTTATTAACCGCTTGAAGAGCTTAGCTTTATGATCCTATTTCTTAGAGTTAAATTCGCGTTATCACTTCAACGACTTCTTTATACCTAGACCAGTATAGCAAGTAACACCTTCTATTAACAGGTCTCGGAATCCAATTTAACAAATTAACAAGTTGATTGAGAGTTTAACCATTATGAGTTTAGAAAAGTGGTTGACTTGAAGTTAAGAGCTAACGTAAATTAAACGAAACTTTGTTCGGGAATAATTCAGAATTTGAAAGTAATAATCAAATGCTTGTTGTATCTAAAAGAAACACTGAATGATTGTAAATAATTCAAGTGAAAAATTAAAATATTTTTGGAGTTTCCAATTAATTATGCCACTGTCACCAACAACCAAACGAAATTCTTAAGATTAAAGAACTTCTTATGTACATTAATCAAAATATTTCTTATTAACTTTAATATTGGAAATAAAATATTTGAGATATTTGGTAAAAAGTGTTTTGTTTTTCAATACATCATTTATATTCGTAATGAGATACTTTTAAGTTATGACACAATAATGAATTAAATACGATTGATTTTATTATGCCCCCAGTTTTATAAAGGCGAAGGAACTGAGAACTTTTCATTAATTACTGTAAAACAAAATAACATCAAGACACGTATTTTAGACGTTCGTACATACACACATAAATATAATAAATAAATAAATATAAATATTTTCACAACATCACATACATTGATCTGACCCCGTGTTAAGTAGCTTAAGCACTTGTGTTACAGACATCAGAATCAACAGTGGTATTACAAATATACTTAAATAGATACATATAACACCCAGACCAGGACAAACAGACATGTTCATGCACACAAATGTTTGTCCTGTGCGGGGATCGAACCCGCGACCTCTTGCGTAATAGGCAACATCTTGACCATTACACCAAGTGGGTCGTCAAAACATAAAGGTTTAAAATAAAAAAAATATCAAATGCTAATTAAAAGAAAATTGACGTCGTTACTATGGTTTCATATTAAAATGGCACGAAATGAAAATTAATAATTAAAAAGGAATAATCAATAATTTGATAATAATTTAAATAAAATATATCACAGTCAACAAGACTTTTAATTAAAAACAACTATCTAATAAAACTTGTTTTTCTTACCTTAAACTTTTTAAATCAATGTCCGCTCAACTTTTTCACACATCACAAAACAAACTTTTAATCAAACTGGCCAAGTCATTATTCATAAAATAAGATAGTTAATATTGTTTCACAGTTAATATTTCGAACAAAACACGAGCTCGGTCAAACTTGTTCGGGGGTGGCGCACGTCTGCACTCCGCGAGCTATTATCACGAACTGGCTGGTAAATGGTTATCCCAAGTCGCTTCCACAACATGTACATAGTACTTGGGTATAGGAACTGGTCGTTGGTATGTAAGTACCTACTAGGGACGAATTTCATTTTCTTTTTCGGATTATCGGCCAGTGCTAATTTTGTGCGGCTTTTGTGGACGTTGGTAAAATTGTTACAGTGCGAACTCCTTATGTGACGTACATTCAATATGGCCGATTTGATTCATCCAAATTTTTCATTGGACGTCATTTTGGATACCTAGTTGAAGTTTTTTATAGATTTTTGATTATTATTTAGGTAACTCGAAACCCAGTTTTTTGTATTTATTACTGTATTTTTACTTTAAAAGCGCGTAGAAAATTCTTTGACGTTTTCGCTGTTAGTTTCAATTGACTCAAATATTATTTTATTTGACGCCACTAATAGCCTTTCAAAGTATGTAATGAAATTTTATCTCCACCAACTTTTAAAAATTGTTTCAACTTAATAGTTACTCTCGTAACACAATTTCATCAACTTTTTGTGGAGCCTTTTCACTGAGGCACAGATAATAATCTGAAGAGACAATAATTATCTGACTTTAAGAGTTGGTTGGACTATTTACATTGTAGCAGCTAATCAAAGAGTTTTTATTTGAAGTTAATGAACATTTTATTGTCAACGTATTATAAAAAGTACCAGACATTTTTTTGCGTTTGATGAGCCAGATACTTATACAATTTTAAACCGCTTAAACTAACTTTGCTTTATCGTACCTTGTTGTTTAAAAAAGCATTTATAATAATCAGGCTGGTCCATTCCCGATCAAAGTCTCAGCGTACCCTGGGCTCCAAGGCAATGGCCGAGGAGAGGCGCTAGGATGATGATAATGATGATGTTTTAAATTGCTACTTAAAGTAAAGATGAAAAGGCCGGTTTGCTTTATATGTTGTTCAGGGATCCTTTTGGTTATTTTCTGTTATAGCTGTTATATACAATTTTATTTGTGGATTCATAGCTATATTTAAAATATCACGTTGTTTTGTAAATCTTTCATAGTATAAAACAATGCCTCTTTCTTATGCCTATCTCTATGTTTGCTACAATCTTTTATGCGGTTTCATCATGAAAATCAGATGCATTGATTCAAGAAGAAGGTTCAACAGCACTGCATAAATGTGAATTGAGGTGGGTCGCTAGTATATTATGAATAAATGTTTTTCTCAAATTTTGTATCATCTTGCCTAGCGTAAAACTGACCTCATAACAATTTGTCACGTTTATATTGATTGGTGGAAAATCTTCGATGATAAACAAAGTCATTGTTATTCGGTACGCATTCAGTTCTTGAATTCAGATAACTAGGTCTCAGGGCGATTCGAATTCTATTGTGTTACATGTTTCTCGTTAAAATACTGATTATCCTGAATAGTCCCGTGATTGAACACAGAAAATGTCTGTATTTCGAATTTTAAGGTAAGATAACAATTACTCAAAAATACGACAATTTGTTATTGTAGTGATTTTTTTCGGAATCGTAATCAATAGTTGAAGAATTCAAAATTAAGGTCAAGGAGTCAGCTGTTTGGGTCAAATCTATTGCATATTGACCTTAAAGAAAGTTTGTGTTTTTTTTTTCAAAACCAAAGGCATTGGACCTAAACGGTGATTGCTCCCACTACAATTTAAATCTGGCACTCATAACAAAAGATAAAATAATGAAATAGGCATGTTGATATGAGTGTTCCAGCGATATATATTTTAATCGATTAAATAACATATTTTTTGAGACTTCACAATCACCTGATTTCTACCTACCGAAAGCCATCGTCATTTAACCTACCTCACTAATCGCGCGAAATAACTGGCAAAATTCGCTTTCTTATCAATTTTGTATTTTTAAAGTTTCCGAAATCTTAAAGAAAACCGAAGAATACTTCTAATCAACTTTCTCCAGTAAACTAAACAAAGTTTTTAAACAATACCATCTGTTCAAAGCATCCGTTACCGGCATTATCTTTCAGGTAACACTTGATATTCTTAACAAAGTTTACATTGTAGGCGTCTGATATTCGGAACTTTGATGACTAGTATGGTTCCCCCTTTCACGGTAACTGAATACTGTGAAAGTTTTTTTTAAGTATTTTTTTTAACAATTATCTTGAAGAGTCTTTATAATACCAGAGTACATCGCTTTATTTAAGTATAGAGTTTTATATTTATTTTTAAAAACTTACATTTTCCGATAGCTTTTCCTCTAAACAATTATTGTGATATCACCATATCACTTTTAATTTTTTCTCGGCTTATTCCACACATCCCCTTAGAAGATCCCCTGCGCAGGGGATTTGTAGACTTTTTGTCTAGAAATCCCCTGTAATACACAGGGGAGGTTGGCAGGGGATTTCTGGACTAAAAGTCTACAAATCCCCTTAACAAATATATTGATAGTAAAATTATTAATAGGTATTTTATGACCCCGATAATTAAAATATCACAAAAAACAATGTCGGATTACCCATGCAGCCAACTAATATAATGAATATCTTGATCCTAAATAAAAATAAATTTTGTAGAAAGGAGAATTTGATTTGTCTAAATTGGACATGTCTATGCTTGGTCCATTTTAAGGCTGAAATAATTCATAGCCTACTCTGTTTTATTGATGAAGTTTTAGAAAATTATTTTAATGACTCTATTACAAATACCTTTCTAAATATAGCATACATTTGACCTAACCCGATATTGTATAAGTTTATTGAATAGCTGGTCTTCTGCTAAGCATGAATAATGTAGATATTAATATGTGAAACTTCATCAGACCTTTGATACATACATATCTTTTGGTATATATTGTATGTGTAATGTGTATCAGTTCGTGAAAACTAATAATATCTTTGTTTCGTACTCATAGCCAAATTCCAGCTGTTGCCCGTCGATCATTGCCATCAACCAATCACATGAATAACAATGAGGCCTTTGACCTGCAGTGGGACAGTATAGGCTTATAACCATTGATTGGATATTCGGATGCATATTTACCTAAAGTTCATTATTGGCTAAGTTTGTACGAAAGCGGCTTCTGAATGTTTTCAAATTTAAATCCCGTGTTTACGAAATTTTCGGGAATACGACGAAATTAACATGTGGTATACGAGTTTAATGAAGAAAACATAGAACTCCTGGATAACATATATTTTTTAGTGTACTTGAAGTTGATTTTGAGCTTTCCATTTATACTCGTGTTGAATACTTCTACTTCGCCCGATTTGAGTAATTCTTTAATACAAACACTAAATTTATTGATTCCGAGACCTCTTGTCGATTAAAAATGCTCTTTATAGTCATATAATAAAAGTCGACTCATAAAAATTTATAAAATATACCTTGGTTTGATATAAGTATAAAAAAACCTAAGTTGACCAATTCCCCAAAATCCCGGGACTTTTTCGATTCAAAAATAAACTCCAAAATAGCCTACACCTAACCTGTGCCTCAACTTTAGATAATGCATCCGATTAATCACTGCTTATAACACAAAATGCCTATGTTATAAATTCTGGAAGTGAGTGCGCAAGCACATTTGCACTCCTATTCCCTCACTCTCAAAGATCGATGAGGCATCAATATTAATATTCTCGTAGTACGACCGCATACGATCGGAGCGATATCACGAACAGATTTGCATGCTTTTAGTGGCACGGTATGTTTCAACTAGCCGGTTTGTAACTGACTTCCAAATAGAAAAACCCACCCAGAAATAGTCGATCGACAAACGGCTTTTGCCATATACAGGTTGGAATTTTGTAATGCCCCCTGAAGGGGAACTATCTTTATACTGTAGATTAAAAATGTTACTCAAATGAATCTTTCTTTTATTTTTGAAAAGAAAGAATACTGCATTCAGAGATTATAAGTACAGGGGAAGTAATTTTAATCTTTGAATGCAGTTTTCTTCAAGTTCAAGTTGCATTACCAAATTCATCTTTAAATAAATTTACTGAAAAATCTCTCAAAAAACTGCTTAACTTTTATTTAAAGCAATCCGAATGTTTTTTGTATCAGTGGCTCGCCGCGACTCCATCAGCGTGGAGTTTGGTTGCCAAATGTTATATGTACGTTAGGTTAAAGCTTCCTCGACTAATGGATTATCCAACGCAAACATATTTGCTTATACATAGTTTTTAGACTACACACCGTATTATGATGAATTTCTTTTAATAGACATAATTATTTAAGGGGTGGTTCGTATATAACACACACGTATACGTATAATAGCAAATTACTGATTGTAACCATACGAAGCCAGTATGAGTCCAAGTTTAAGGAGCTGTGAGGTGCGATTCACTAAGCGCAAATCTCATAAAAGCCTTTGGTCGCAGCGGCGAAGTAATCGGTATAAGGCTTCTAATATACAGTTTTCCATTTAAATACACACAGATGACCACTCCAGTTGATTGTCGCCACTGTAACATCCCTGATTGTGAATACCATTACAAAAAAACACTAGTTTTACCGATTACATCGCCGCTGCGACCAAGGCTTTTATGACATTTGCGCTTAGTGAATCGCACCTCAGAGTATGATATCGCATATTTATGCTCGCACAAGCGGTATTAGTAATATTTTGTATCATGCCCCATTATTTTTGATGACCGCTAAAATTTTTGGTAAATTTTCGAATACTCAAATTCGCACGTTTGTAGAAAAATGCAGTGTTCGCACATATGTATTTTAGAGATCGCTCAAACAATTTCATATCCAGGGGCTACAAAACCATTCAAATCGAAATTATTCTACGTGATTGAATGAAAAACAAGTAAAATTGGTTAAAAATCGCAGTACCTACTCGCTTGTAAATGGTAGTTTTGAGTATATGAAGCCGTTAAAGGACTCACAATGAAGATTGATTGTTTATTACCAACGAGGTTAGCTTCATGATTAATTTCCTCACAGCGTTAGGCGAGTAAAATCTATACTACTCTAATGAAGCTGACGAGTTTGTTTGTTTAAACGCAACTTCGGACACTACTGGTACGAGTTGAATAAAATATTTTTGTGTTGGATAGTCCATTTATTGTGGAATCTTATATGAAATTTAGTTAAAAAATAATTTACGCCAAACTCATTATGTTTACATGATTATTGAATACTCACAACTTATACAAATATTGCCTGTATAGGTCCTCCTAAGTAACATAACTGCCGATTGCGTTGTGCTGAGATTATTGAGATTTAAAGTTAAAATTCCTTTACAATGTTTCCATTTCTATTGTTTAAGGCTATTTGCTTGTAAATCGCATCTGGCCTTAAAAACGCGAAAAAACAGACGTATTTTTTTTATTTGGAGAAAAATATGTACAGTCGTACACCTTGTTTTCCAATAGCCAGTCTTCGATCTAAGTATTAATAAATATATTTAAATGGCTGGAACCCAATTCCGAATGTACAGTTAAAAATTACTCTTGCGATTATTAATAACTCAGAATCACGGCACAATTCACAATTCGAGACAGGACATTTATTCAAGCAAGCGACGCCAGGTGTTGCCACCATTACTCTCTTGTCAGCGGGATCAGAACATTATAACACTACGAACTTGTATCAACATGGCCCCCGAATACATAAATATGCATGTGTTAGAGCAGAGTATGGACTGTATATAAAAGATGAAATGAAATAATAGAGAAAAATAAGATAAACACGGTTTCGGTATCAATCCGTTAAAAAACAAATTGCCATCACAATAGAAAGCAAATACGACTCACCTTTCCTCTGCAACTGCCGGGCTCCAGCAGCGAATACGATCAACCACGTCGACCACAATTGTTAAAACTTGAAATATCAGGGATATTTAAAGCAAGCGGATTAAAAATTAATTATAAGTTCAAAAACTAGACACGCATGGCGATGTAAGTAATTGGTTTTTCTTGAGAGTGAAAAAATGTGACGTTTTGATTTTCTTCTTTTTCTTAACTTTTTTTTCTCAACGGCCAGTATTTGTGCGGGCGCGCGTATTCGGCCTCGTTGGTAGGGGATCGTGTAGGGAAACACCGACCGCGCATTAGTCTAGTGAGCGCACTCGACATTTCACCGATTAAGCATCTGTTCTATCACCGGATGTGTTTTTAGTAGCAAGGACCAACTTTTTTATGTTTATTAAAATTAGAAATTATTAGAAATTAGTACTCAGATCAAATAAAATTAGGTTAACTATGTGAAGCGGAGAGTAGTGGGATGCGGCTGAATCCTAACTAACTTAATGAAAAGCGAAGGAAAATTGGAAAATACTTTATAACTATCAAACCATACCCGAGACACGCGGCTGACAATAAAATAGTAAAAATCAATACAATAATGTCAAAAGACGTATAAAAACATAAAGAATTGTCAAAAATTATTGTTGGTAAACCAATAAATAAAATAAAAATAAAATAAAATAAAAAAGGTTTTGCTCGGCAACATAACATCAGAACATCAGAGGCATCTGAGTAAGGTTTCAATCTTTCAATGGGAAAGTTTGATGGCTTACAAGCCTGGGTCACATCGTGTCTAAAATAAATACATTTCAGATGTGAAATTGAAAGTGTATGATCGAGTTTCCAGCCGCTTGGGCGTCGTAAAACAGCTCGTACAGAAACTCCATCTCAGAAATTACATCGACGTAAATAATGAAATCGGAAAAGGTCGGATTTTAGTATATTTGTAATGTTCATTCACATATGTACATATGTTGTATGAGAGGGCAGAGGAATTGGTGTAATAAAAAAGGAAAATGTAAAAGATATTTTTTTTGCTTTGATCAGGATTACGAAATACGAAATATATATTCTATTTGCCAGTAAATAAAATGATTTTAATATTGGAAAATATCTACCTGTAGTTGGTTTTTATTTATGTAAGGCATGCATAATTATCTTTGATTTACAAATTGAGAACCTAGTCGTATTTGACAAACCCAACAGAAAAAAGAAATTCCTTCATTGCTGCCATTTAAACAATGTAAAATTGTCAATGTTTGGATTCTATTTTTAATGTATTTTTAAGGCCCCGGGCGCTTGCCCTTTTGAGTGTTTGGAATCGTATTTTTCAGAGTTGCCATTGAATAAATAAATTAAAAATAAAGTCTCCTTAGTCCTTTAAATACACGTGAAAAACTATTTTTAGCACTCCCACGTACAATATTGAAGATAAATGTTACCTTAGCTTCTGGGCCGAATTTCAGAATACTTTCACTTAAACCGTGACTTAAGATATCTATTCAGATCGTTGATGCCTTATTCTAAGGGTGTGTTTATGCTGGTCACTTCAAAAACACCACCTGACATTTAATATCTCATACTGGTACATTGAGAGTTGAGACGAACTTCTTAGCTATCCATGGATTCTCCGTGCGGGTGCCGGGTCCATCGCGTGGAACAGAGAGGAACGTCAGTCGGCGCCTGGGACATGCGACCCAGCGTGTAGGTTTTGACGAGTGAATATTCGTAGATGATTAGCAAATCTATGGTCTTTTTTTAAAGCTCAGACTCCATAATGTTGTCAATAAGGATTGAAATGCGAAATAAACTTTTGACTTACATTCGATTGGATCCTTATATTCAATGTTCAAGGAAGTAGTTAGATTTTGATATAACTTCAAAATTTCGCGTTGCATTATAATTATTTAACATTACAACGGGACTAAACTATTTTAAGTAGACGACGCCGCGCATCGCCGCCAGTCCGCTTGTGACCACGGCTGCAGCATCGCAGCCGAAACGTCAAGCAGTAAGTACTCAGGTACTTATAAAAATAATATCGCGTTTAGTCCCGTTGTAATGTTAAATAGTTAGATTTTGCTTAAATAGGCAGATGTCGGATGGAGGGTTCACAAATTAATGTATCCAATAGAAAGTGATTTGTAAAGTGGCGGCCTAAAATAGTTTATCTAATAGTCAACTTCTTGGCCATTACAACAAGCTTAATAGCACTTGATATTTTTGTTTCACCGCGAATGTCGCCAACCAAAGTCAGCGCGTAATTAATCTATCAGCGTTATTATTCTTTGAACGCCCAATAATAACTTCAGGTCAGTGAGTGAGAATGCCTAACTACACCTTTGACCTGCGAAGTATTCTGGGACCTGTTAGAATTTCTATCCTCGTATTATAAATTCCAGAATGTTAAAATAATAATTTCTTAGTTGCATCGATGAAAATTTAATTCGATTACTTGGATCAAATTAAATTCTTGCAACTTAGAGTATACTTATGTTTAAACTAAATGCCTGGCCTAGTTCAAAGTATCGATGTTTAATTTTCAGTGAATAAGTTATGTGAAACTAAAGGCTAAGTTCACTGCACTCAAAACGAATCTAGGGAATGGCTTTAAAACTTTCCTACTATATTATTTGTTCCAAACATGATTTCGTAAAATATAAAATCATTAGAAGTTACATTCTCGTAAGGTAAATAAATAATCATGAGCTTAACTTTCTGATTGGAGCTTAAGTAAAGTAACTTTAAATATTACTGAATTGTATTGCTTTTGAACTAATGAAGGTTATTAAAATAAAATAAAAGGCTAAAAATCAATATGCTTCCATTTTAGTATGCACTAGCGGCTGCCCGCGGCTTCGTCCGCGTGGATTTCGGTATCGCATACATAATGTTATTCTGTTATGTGTACGGAAACCAAAGGCTTCAATTGAAGGCTTAAGCTCTATATCTTAAGATATAGAGCTTAAGCCTTTCTCGTCAAAAATATTTATTCAATGCGCTATAGCGCCTTAAACAAAGATACAAACTCTTTAGCTTTATTATATTAGTATGGATTGATGACTTTTTCGTGACACTGGCATATTTACATGACATGATAAATAAGTACCGTAATACGTATGTATTGAATGTATATTCAATACGTAATACTAACATGTTACGCTACACGCCATTGTAGGTACAGTTTTCCCTACAAACTTACTTATTTTCTCTTCAATATAAGTGGTTGATTTAACCTGTCATTCAAACACCGAATTATATTTCTTATTCACACCTTTTTTCCAATATGGACGTACCCTAGTAAGCCACGTTCAGCTCTCAGCTATTCTGAGAGCACTAAAAATATTTTCCGCCGAAAATCTGGTTTTATTCCTTTTTTACTACCGAAGCCGCTCCAAAACCCGCTAAAAGACGTCTAGGGACGCTTTCGTCTTACGTTTCCCTACAAAAAGTAAATCTTGAATTTTATTTAATAGGTTCCAAAGTGCTTATTCGTCTTTCTCAGCACATTTTTAAACCTAGCGCCTACTTTTTTAATGACTTTTTTGGCTTTGATTTTTCACTTCTTGTTGTAACTTAGGTTTTTCTTTGAATATGAAATTTCACGCGGCTTCTGCAAGAAGTAGCAAACGAGCAAGCGAGTCACCTGATGGTAAGTAATTATCACCGCCCATGGATTTAGGCAACTCCAGAGAGGTCTATAATGCGTTGTCGATATTAAAAGTTTCTGCAGATCAAATACCGATCGAAGGATACATAAAATAAAATGTGATTGATCTGACGGCCAACGTAGTAGCCTAGATAGGTTTTGTTAACACCACAACGCTTTTTTCACACCACAACGCTTTTTTTCATCACCATTATGCCTTCGAATTTTGTCCAAGAGACTAAGCTATCGTTACAAGCGCCGATTTTGTTCGCTCAGAACACCTAAAACTTGAGTTTTAATAAGAAAATCTTTGGTTCACGTTCGCAACCACCTTTTTAACCACAAATGAAAGCAAGCCCATTAATCAAAAACATTGGGCGAAGTCGTTTGAGAAACTAAATCTTTGAAAGATTTGTAACACAGCGGAAAGGGTTAGGTAAAACTTTGGCAAAGAAACTAATTAGTCTTGATGTGACTTAATGTGAAACTCGTTAAACGGTATGTTCCTTTTGGTATAATTACTTTTAGATGTGAAATTAGGTTTAGAAATTAGGAACAATTTTATCTGACTCGTGAATCGTGATATGGTTACATTCCAGCAATCAGTCAACTGTAGTGGATATAATCTGTTAAGCTTTTAAGTACGTTTTGTTTCCATGCTAGATTATTATTAGATGTATATATATAATGGCAAAGTTATATATGCCATTTATAAATGCGTTTTGCGTGGGAGGTTAAAACAAACGAGTTAGGCGAAAAAAATGTGACACTTTAAGAAATTTTTGTTAACGTAAATATACAGCTTCCTAAACTCGTATTTGGATTGTCAGGCCAGATCCCTTGTCCCCTTGATTGATTTGTTTCTTTTGATATTAATCGTATTTTTTTGTACCGATAACAGTGTAAATGTGACTCTCGCCCACCGTCGCCGCGTGGCTTGTCTCTCGGTGTTCTACCGGCTGCACTTCGGAGAGTGCGCGCAAGACCTCCACAACCTAATTCCTGCAGGTCCTTTCCACCTCCGGACTAGCAGACGCACGGCGGGATACCATCCTTACATTGTCGACATACCTCCTGCTCGAACGAAGCGATTCGCCTCCTCCTTCATTATACGAACCGCCAAAGAATGGAATTCCTTGCCGGCCTCTGTTTTTCCTGAAAATTATGATCTTGGTGCTTTCAAGGCCAGAGTAAATAGGTTATTCATAAGTGGGTATGCTCCACCCTCGACCGCATTATCACTTTCCATCAGGTGAGATCGCGGTCAAATACCCACTTATTCTTAATAAAAAAAAAAAAAAAAAAATGTTATTTTTTTCTGTAGCCAAGATTCCAAACAAGGCAAGTTTAGGTCAAATTATTATTATTATAAGAGATGAACGTTTTATTAGCAAGCAATGATGGTTAGTGGTAGTTGAGTCTATAATATAAAAGTTATCGCGTTTTTAAGTGACAGTTTTATTTTTGAACATGTCTTTATAATCCTCATAGTTTATAAATGCATTAATCTGAGTTTATTTTTAACTCCCGCCTTCAGTTATTAATTCCATGGTTACTGTCAGTGTTTGTAATAATTCTGTATATTTCACACCATCACATACCTTCGTTTGACTTCATGTTTAGTAGCGTAAGCACTTGTGCTACAGACATCTGAATCAACAGGGGGACAGAATCGGTATTGCATATATTTAAAATTGTAATCACACCCAGACCAGGACTAACACACATGTTTATGCACACAAATGTTTCTCAAGTGCGGCGCTAGGCAACATCTTGACCATTACACCCAGAGGGTAGACAAAATACTGCGAGAAAGATAAAAGAGAAAAAAAAATTGTCTAATCTCAAAAAAAATAATTTAAATAGGCAAACGACCCGTATCAATAAACCTAATGTTGCGGCCTCCACCGGCCTCACTGAAGCTGAATCAGACGGTGTATTTGCATAAAGTCCGTATTGGTTGCGTTGGCATACTGAATATCATTTAAAAGGGTAGACTGAAAGTAAATAAATAAAGGTTAAATACATGTTGGATTGTTGAGATTATTTTTGTAAATTTATTTTTAAGCATTTTATATGCTAAAATCTATACTCTATTCTAATATAATAAAGTGAAGAGTTTGTTTGTATGTTTGTTTGTTTGTTTGTTTGAACGCGCTAATCTCAGGAACTACTGGTCGGATTTGAAAAAATATTTTTGAGTTGGATAATATATTTGACGAGGAAGGTTTTAGGCTGTTGGAAATCGAAATCAACGCGGACGGAGTCGCGGGCGGCCGCTAGTTATTAACATAAGTCTCAGGCGGGGGATTGAGCCCATCACCTCTTGCAATCCGGACAAGCGCTCTATCGAGACCGTTAATGGACCTGACGAATTTCTCATTCTGTTTCCTAAACGCGTTTCCTAAACATTAGGCGTTACCACTAGACCAACATGCACGTCAAATATAACATAGATCTTTGATAATCCAGTGGTACGTGCCTGTCCGGATTTTTTCCTCGCGTTCAAATGAAGCGGTGTTGTTATCACTAGGCTAACGAGCTCGGGAAACATTGGTGTCCTCAAAGTCGAGCCAGCTCATTTTTGATACTCGCTGTATCATGAATGGGCCGGCACGACCTTTTTCACGTTTGTATTAGACCCGGTTCCGTGAAAACTGAACGTGTTCACTTTTTCCAAAACGCTTTGGTTTTTAATCCGTTCCAGATGGTGGTGGCAAATTCAATGAATACACAATGAGTAAGCCCGTGTCGCAGCGCGCTTCGATAATCCGATTGCGTGGATTATAAGTGACACCTATCCGATGTTGGGGAAGTTCCAATTAGCACTCAGCACAATATGTGGAATAACAGATTCCAAAATAATTGACTCTCTAGAGGTTTTCAGTGACCTTTACATTGAGCTAGTAGCTAGTCTAAACATCTGACTGGTACCTTATACATAATTCAACTTTTTCACTGGGACTTCGTTGAATGGGAAATAATGCAAAAATTAACAAAATAATTATACCGCATACTAGCTACTAGGGCTAGAGTGTAAAATGTAATCTTTTGTTTACAAGAGACATGTGAAACGATTTAATTTCAAGTGACAAAGTCGAAACCACGAAACATAGACATTCCTCATTGCTCATTCCTCACTGTCTTGCAAAGTTTGTTGTTTATTGTGAATGGGTGAATTTAATGAAAATTCAGCTCATTACAAACGTAGGGACAACGGTGTGGCGCCTCCGTTAAATGTGTTACGAAACAAACGCATTGTTTCCAACTTTCATTGTAAACCGAGAAGCCAGCCAAACAGTGTATTGTATTGTATACTTATTCAAATGGTTTCTTATAAATTTGTTTCAAAGCTTAAATTTCAGTAATTATAACTTTTCTTATATCTTAATTTGTAAAGCTTAATTTTGCAAAAGTATTTTCTTTGACCTACTTTACTGACACATAATAATATGATGTAAAGGAGCATTAATTTGCTTTCAAGTTTCCACTCGAACAACCACAATAAAAAAGTCTTAATCTTTTTAATAAGTCACACAAGTGACAGGCCTGTTGGTCGAGTGGCTAGAGACCCTGGCTACAAAACCAAAGGTCGCGGGTTCGAATCCCGGTAGGGGCAAATGTTTGTGTGATGAACATCGGCATTTGTACTCGAGTCATGGATGTTTATAAATGTATTTAAGTATGTCTATCCGTTCCCTAGCATCCATAGTACAAGCTTCGAGCTTAGTTTGGGGCTAGGCAATTGGTGTGTTAGTCCAATGAATTTATTTATAATTTATTTATAGTGATTTTCAATGAAGAATAAAATATTAAACCAGCTCTGGGCTTAACAAGGTATTGGAGTGACCGCCCATGTCCCTTTGCCCTTAACACAATCAACCGGCTAAATGGATCATGTCCACATACATGGTCCAATTTGTCGGGTTATTGTAGCAGTGTACCGTTGCTATTGTAATCTAACTCTGCAATGTTTGTTAAATATTTTCCCAGAAATATGTAGCATTCTGGGGAAACATTTCACAAAACTATAAATGTATAATATCCAATTTTTTACAACATTTTTACCATTTATGTAGGTAGTAGAATTATAGTTAGGATTAAATAAAAACAAAAACTTAATATCATAACAAAACAATCGTCAAATCGTGACACGTTATCAAAACAAAAGAAAAGAAAACCCTTATCTGTGGTCCAGCCTTAATGTCACTAAAATAAGAAGCAGCTAATTAAATATTATACCAATAAACATGCCTTGAAAAGGTCATCAAGACAAGATGGTAGATTCGTGAATTGCCTCATGAAGCGTGAAATAACTTCAAGAGAAGGTACCTAAGTTTCATTCGCAAAGTTGCGGTAGGCGTCAGTCACGTTGAAACAATGACTATCTCACGACGACAATCTAAATGAACTCGTGGAAAAAGATATACAAACTGCAATGAGTTATATTTTTGCCGACGCTCTTTTGAAACACTCCCCTGAGGTTGAATACCCCTGAAAACTTTGTAACGAAAAACTTTGTTCATTTTACTTGTTTGCCGTCATTATATTGCTTCAAGAATCTCATTATTACTTTTCTTAAATACAAAACATTTCTCGTGTAACTTAACAGATCTAGGGCTTAGCAAATCGTTAAAGCTCATTTCTATTTCCATGTTAGTAAGGGAAGGTCAAATAGCCGGAGTTACAAAATCTATTTAATTTACTGAAACTTTGGCAATTAAAATTACTAACGACAGTATTCTCAAAGAACATAAAGGATATTGAAAACGAAATACTATTTGGGCAAAATGTAGAGATAAGCCTTGTAATATAGTTTTACATTTTGTGGGCGAAAACCAAAATGCTAGAATTATTCGATCTGAATATATTTGTGCTAAAACTCGACAGAATAGTTACATGAGCTGGATCTTACGTCATGTTTCTGTGGTTTTCGTTTTAATGAAGCTCAAAAAAGGATCAGTTGCTGGGTTAAATCTATATTCATGTTGCTATACCATGCCACACACGTTTCGCTTGCTTTAAATAAGACAGCCGTACTTTGAAATCCAGGGTTGGACCCTTTTGAGTTTGAATGAAAAATATGGAATTTTCACCTAACTTTTTTCGTGAGGCTTACATTATTTTGACTTGTTGACATCAAAATGAAACTTGACATGAAAATCCTATGAATAATTGAAAACTGATCAAAGCGGTACATTTACTCCGTTCTAAAATTGAACGACAGACAAGCGTGAAAAACCTTTGAAGGGACTATGAAACATGATCCAAAGAATGCTGTTTTTCAGTTTTATACTTTTAATAAGTCAAAATATAATTGTAGAAATCTGACAGAGCTGGCGAAAGACAAAATGAAGTGGTATTTAATGAGGCCAGTCTCATTTTCGACCACGGTTACGTAGGTGACCGAAGGGACTGCGCAATCATAGTAAGTCTAGATAATTGAGGAAATCGAACTTTGATTTGACCTCCATTCGCGGCGTAGTTTGCGCTCTCTCTGCAGTTGACAAACTTCAGCGGTTTTATAACTGCCGTTTGATGAATGGGCGCTTTGTGCAGAACTCCTAGTCTTTGTTCTAAACTTTCACTCCCAGACTTTAAGCAGAGTTAGCGTTGTTTGTTTGAGGAAACTGTTCAACAGGCCAGAAAAATACAGTCGCTGATTGTTCACTTGCGGTCGTGCAAAGGCAAAAGGGGAATGTTCTCATTTTGACAATAAAAATGATCCATTGTCATGTCCTCCTGACTTCTTGTGTCATAATTAGTTGACTTGTCTGGTTTCAGAATATTCCACAAATTTACTTTTCCAAGGACCAAGTGGAAACAGCGTTTTAACACTTCAAAGATATAAACGAATTATTTTATCTTCATATTTGGTATCTTTTTTATCTTTCAGCACAATTATAAATCTTGTACCCATAAATCTTTGCTTAACAATTGAGTTCAGTCCGACTGTAAACAATTTTATTTTTAGAATACGTTGAAAAGCAAAGGGGATTTTATTCCTTGTTCAATTTTCTCCGACTATCGTATCTTTCAGTTCCATCGACCCTTTTTGGCGCATTAAAATGAGAGATTATTTCTGCGCACGTCACGAATCTTTTTACTTTGCAGCCAGAATGAGATTGACTTAAGAATTCTTCGGTTTGGTTAACGTGAATGAGATGAAAACAGGCATCTATTGTAAGTCTATCTTAGGGATTGACTACATAATAGCTCGGGGAAGAAAACGTCTAAAAGTGAAATGGAAGAGGGATGGACGGGGTAACGGACAGTTTTATAATCTTTCGATGTTTTGAGCAAAAATATTTTGCTGTCGGTTAAGAATATGAAAATAAAAATATTGGCAGGCAAGAATTTGTTATATGTGGAAAATGTTCTAGGTCGTCGTGAAAGTCACTTCAGAAATGTTTCTATTCTTTTCCTTATTTTTGTAGTAGAAAAAGGTTGCCTTAAGTCCTTATGAGTTCATTAGGACACAAAACCTACATCCACTCTTGATATAAGAAAAGAACACTTGAAAAGGTCAAAATATCAGAGAAGCCGTCAGAATGGCACTAGTTGAGAGGGTTTCCCTAATAAAATGTCCTTCGATAAATTACCCCAATGACAGAAACAGCCATTTACCTAATGGAGTAGTAAATACGTAGTACACTAACTCTAACTATGTGGTATATTCAAAATAAAACAAGGACTGAATACTTTTCTATCATCATCATTATCATCATCAGATCATTAACGTTCCAATGATGGAGTAAAGGGGCTTACTATAAGATTGATTTATTTAAATGAATAATAATAAAAACATTGGACTAAAAGATTATTGCCTAACCCCAAACTAAGCTCGAACATTGTATTATGGATGCTAGATTACGGATAGACATAGAGACTTAAATATTTTTATTAACAATAATGGCTTGAGCACAAATACAGATCATCATACAAACATTTGTCCCTAGCGGGATTCAAACCCGAGAGCCTTAGTTTTGTAATCAGATTCTCTTACCACTAGACCAACGGGCCCGTCAAATTCACCTTACCTAACCAGTCATCAAATAAAATTTATGAAAAACAATTAAAAGTGCAATCTGGGTCGACATTCATTTAACACAAAACGTGCCACATTTTACAGTACCTAAATGAATTTATAGCATCATCAAAATGTAAATAGACTAAAATGCTAAGGGTGAAACATCCCGAGACGATGTCCTAATTATACGACCTACCAATCCTAAGTCATAAAGAGTATCAAGAGTTACGGCTGGGATAACGAATGGATTAATAAAGGTGAATTATTCTACTGAATTGTAGGTTACGTTTAGGTTACACCTTGAATTCACAATGGGCAGTACCGAAATTTAACTAGTCTGAAGACCTAAACTGGATTTCTTTGAATAAAATAAATAATACATTTTACCCTCCTCGATCTGACGATCAACCAAGTACGCGGGATATATTATAGTGCACAAATAAGTACGCAAACACAGGTGAACACCCAACGCTCTAAAGCTTATTGTTCGGTAGGAAAGCAATTTAACACAACTGTAGATATATCAGGCGCAGGACCAGCGACTTAATGTGTCTAATGTGTCTTCCGCAGTCCGCAGCACGAAGGAGCTGAGATTTCGGTCATCCATCATTTTTCGATGATCGGCTTTTGTTTTAGTTTCTTAACCTAATCAATGACATTCTCAATAAACAATGACATATTTAACAATTTATTAATTAATTTAATTTAGGATTTACAACCAAATCCATTCTGAAACCATCATTCTCCTGCTTTTGAGTCACACTCAGCAGGTTCAGGGTCAAATGTTTTTGTCAATTCAACAGATTTCAATAATATTGTTTTCATTTAATAGTAAACGGCAACCAAGGTTCACTTTAAATCTCAAACCTTCCACAAGGTCTAGCTTTCTCGTTTCTCCAAAGCTGCACAAAATTTAATTAGCAAAAACCACGGTAGGTGATTTTGCTCCTAAAAGTTGTTAGGAGCCGTCAAAGGTATGCGAAAGATAATGAAATGCACCTCCAAGGTTATTTTGGCATGTCTTAAATTTATCGTTTCGTTGTAGTGGTATTAACGTTTCAATTCAATGGTAAATTACCTGCCAATGCTTTAAAATTTTAAGACCATGGTTGTAATCAATAGAAGCTTAATAATTTACTTTAAAATTGTATGAATTGACTGGGTTGGCTTTATTCGATTTAGTTCTGCGTAGTAATTAAGAAGGCAATATAGGTAGGTATTGTGTACTTTAATCGGCTTAAGTTGTAGACAAATTGGCTTCTACACCTCAAATTATATTCTGAAATATGAGTTATAAACTGTAAAATCATTATTAGCGAACAACCTTAAAGTTTTCTTGTTTTTAGAATATATTTTGGTTAATATACCTTTATCTCCAATGTTCTCTTAGAATATTAAATAATTAAAATTTAAAATATAAACATATCTGGTTGTTTTAGTATTATAAGTAGCATATTTATTACGTCGTAAACTATGTTTAAAAAATAGAGCATACATAATACAAGTTTTACATAATTTGGGGTAAGATGAAGTCCAGGGACCCTTATTTATTCTTGGCCTGTGGCCAATTTCATTATGGACTTCACCAAAACACATCGTCAATTGTGTTAATACACTACCCATATCTTCCAAGTAGCTATATTTACTCCCATGATAATATGTGTATTACCGAAATCCATGCCGACGGAGACGCGGGCGGCCGCTAGTCTATACTTATCTATACTAATATTATAAAGAGGAAAGGTTTGATTTTTTGTTTGTTTGTATGAATTGAATAGGCTCCGAAACTACTAGGCAGATTTGAAAAATTCTTTCACTGTTGGAAAGCTACATTCACCCAGAGTAACATAGGCTATATTTTATCCCGGTACGGGAAGTAGTTCCCCCGGGACGCGGGTGAAACCGCGTGACGGGCCGCTAGTATAGTATAAAGCTGTAGAGTTTGTTTGAACACGCTAATCTCAGGAACCACTAGTCTCAGTAACTGCCTCCGTGGTGTAGCGGTTAGAGCTCTGTGCTCAAAAAACTACGAACTTGGAGGTCGTGGGTTCGAATCCCGCGGGGGACACATTCACTTTGTGTTGGTTTTCCCAGTTTGGTTAGGACATTGCAGGCTTGAATTACCTGATTGTCCGATAAGAATGATGATTCCGTGCTTCGGAAGGCACGTAAAGCTGTTGGTTCCGACTATGATCCAAAATTGTCTGCTTTCCCTTGTGGTTACGGAGGTCAGACGACAGTCGCTCCATTGTAATAACCAGGCTTGTCAATTCAGGATCATAGTGGCAGCGTACCCTGGGCTCCAAGGCAATGGCCGAGGATGCAACCAGGAGAGGCGCTAGGATGATGATGAATCTCAGGAACCACTAGTCCGATTTGACAAAGTATTTTTGTGTTGGATAGTCCATTTTACGAGAAAGGCTTATAGGCATAAGGCAAGGCGGGAAACCAGGCGGACGGAGTCGCCGCTGGTTCTATTATAAAAACAACTACTTATCTATTGGACCTTACTCTTTTAACAAGGTGCTAATTTGTCTCTTATTTCATCTGAAACAAAAACAATAACTATGTGTACCTTCCTCAAAGAGTTAAAAATATCTTTTGCAAAACCAGTTTGAATGTTGGTTTGCATACAGAACAAGCTAATTACGTTATTTTACACGTGGCAGGCAATTTTATTGTAACTTAACCTAACAAGAGCCTTTCGATAGGAGAGAGGCAATTAAAAATCAATCCCGCCTGTGATTTATATCGAGTGAACATGTGACACTAAAACGGTTTTTAATTAAATGACGAAGTATTTTTATCGCTCGGCTCGATTTATGAAGGTATATTGTTCCTTCAAGTAGTACCTACTTTGCTGTTTTGAAATAATTGATTTTGTTCCGTGATTAAAATAACCAAAGCATTCCGGCTCTTTTTCCGCTAATAAATAATATTTGCGTTACCGAAATCGTTTGTGAGTGTTGTTCTTGTTTTGGTCTGGATTTATTTGTGTAAAATAAAATAAAGTTTTGAAATTCCCAGTCTTATAACATAGCCGTGTTTAATAATCTACGATTCTTATTTTCGTTCAAGAATAGGTGAAATCATTTCTGAGCAATTTCCCTATGAAAAATATACAAGGCCTAAGCCAGATTTATTTATTTATTTATTTATTTAAACTTTATTGCACGAAAAAGATTTTGTACAAAAGGCGGACTTAATGCCTCATGGCATTCTCTACCAGATTTCTTAGCAGGTACAGAATTAATCCTTCCACGTACTCGTATGAAGTAAATATCTTCACTTAACGTTGCTAGGCTCGACGTAATAAGCCTCTTAACTGCCTGTTCATTTATAGCCAGGCGTTAATCGGTTGGGATATAGTTTAGCATACACATAGCTTAAATAAAGCCGTCCGTTTGATTGTTTTAACAAACGAAGCTATCAAATTAGCGTTTAAAATAGTTGACAACCAACTTTCATTAAATACATCAAATCAGTTAGTATTTATTATGTATAATCATAAAAATACATGGTCAGAAGACGTGTAGAGCCATATACCCCCAACCTTTGATATTTTGTAGAGACGTTCCATCAACGTTTGTATGTCTACTCTATACCTACCTAATATTCGGGCATAACCATCGTCTGTCAAAACCATAGGTTACCAAAAGTGAAAAAAAAATAGTTTCATTTTATAAACTAAAATTAACTTATGCATATACTTTATAACTTAGCTTGACTTTGCGAAACTTATCTACTCATTATTTCATTCTCAAAATACAATCGTGAAAGAACTTTGATGGACACTATTCAAATAAATTGTGAATCTATTTTAGCTTAGAATATCTAAAAGAAAAACAAAGTAATAAAGACTTACTTGAAAATTTTTATGTGTTTATAGGCATAAAAACAAGATAATATGTCAATATATTATTAAAAATGTTCTATTGAAAACTCCGCAACAATCGTAGTGTTCGAACATCAAACATGATAAGGATAAAATAATTTACTTTATATTAAACTTTATTTTGAAGGCAATAGACACCGACAATCAAAGTTTCTAAGAATCTATCAATCGTGATGTGAAGGGGGGTAAGAGGCTTTGCTAGTGATGCGTCATTAAAAATAAATGTATCGACATTTTTGAGGAAGTAAAATAGTTTATTTGTGTGATGGTGGAGATCTGTAGGTCTTTTGTATATAGCCCCGGGTTCTTGAAAATTTCATTCGCAAGATTACGATGAAATTAGTTTTTCCTACCTAACGATTTGACGTGAAAGATCCTTTTTTTTGTTGCAGGTAAACACTTTTACGCGCTTCAGCCGAGAACGGGCCTTGGGACTAAATGCACTCAATACCCAATTCCGTTTTCTTCGCACCCGACGAGGGGGGATCGACAGTTTGGAACCCGGTTTTTGGACAACGATATGTCAGTGGTAACTGTACCATGGTTTAAAAGGATGAAAAGGGGTGTTATATACCTATGCCTATAGACAGAGACGAACTTCTTAGCTATCCATGGATTCTCCGTGCGGGTGCCGGGTCCATCGCGTGGAACAGAGAGGAATGTCAGTCGGCGCCTGGGACTTGCGACCCAGCGTGTAGGTTTAAGGGGCCCCTTTATAGTATACTAACGATCACCTCCACCGATGACATTCCTCTCCCTTCCCAACCATATTTGGTATGAGCCGAGTAAAGCAGCTTTAGTTGCTCTTTCCAGTAACGAGCTAATATTAGATCTTGGTAATCCTAAGTCCTTCAGTAGGTTGTAGAGAGATTTCGCTGGTATACCTCTCGCACCCACTTCCACAGCATACAACCGTGCTATATAACCATTTTTAGTCATTTCGTTGGTTAGGTCATAATATTTATTTGTTTTAAACGCGTGATCTTTGGGAATGTTTGTCTCCCATGGAACAGTAAGTTCTACCAACAGTACGCGCTTAAGTTTTCTAGAATAAATGAAAAGGTCTGGTCTAGACGACGATAACGCAATGTCCTCTGGAATACTGTAGTGCTTTTCATACGTGTCCATCATGATCTTCCAATCTGGAGCTACACTAACGATGGAGTAAGGTTTGACTTTGGACTTCTTGGTAGATCCTTCCTTGACGAAGTTGATGTTCCTTGTATTCGTCGTCAAACCTTTTGCTGCTCTTGCTATTGAAAGGCTCACCGCTTCACGTATGATCTGCAACACTCCGTCATGGCGGCGAGAGTAGTGACCTCTGTCTAGGAGTACTCTGCATCCCACCAACAAATGCCTTGCGGTACCTACGGCCTCACCACAGAGCAAACAGGTTTTGTCCACCGCCATTCCCCACCTTACGAGGTTGCTCTGATCGGGTAGGGTCAACTGAAAGGCATTCAGATAGAATTTAAGCAGCGCTGGAGACCAATCGTACAGTATCGACCGCCACTTCAATGCTAAAGGGATACAAAACTCACCAAGGGACACCCACTCGTTTTGCATTTCGAGATTAAGCGCATGTACTCTATACTCGTTATCTTCATCCATTCGCAGAAAAGACTTAATGATGTTCCGGTCATCCTCTCTTCCTCGACATCCCAATCCTACCCTGTTTGTTTGCGCTCCCACCATAAACTGTTTATGGAACCGTAGCCTAGACTCTAACTCACTCATATTCTTATCTTTTGGGAGTGTTGCCACTGCGTTGTCTTTCGATTTACCCAGAATGTGCATCTTGGTGACTCTAAGATGTTTGTATAGCTCCGATGGCTTGTTTAGGTTCATCCCAAAACTATTTTTGCCCCTAAATAGTGTAGAGGGGTCTGCCGAGTGAGCTAATCCAGTCCAAGACTTCAACGATTTCACAACAACGGCATCTAGTCGCGACAAAAGGGTTTTTCCGAAGTCGTACACGAGGAAAGGCCAAGACAAGCGCGATGACAGGTAGTTGTTGTAGATCCATAGCTTCTTAATGTTCCCTATGGGTTGGTTCTCAACCCTACTAATGGAATCAATGAAATCCTCAACAATTCCCTCCAAAGATGGTGTGCGGCCTCTATAGTCTATCTTTCTGCCTAGAAATTTGAACGGGAGCGCTTCAGAAATTGTGGCAACATTCTGACCGCCAATCGTGAGTCCAGGGTCATAAGATGTAAATTTCGTATCTCGTCTACCCAGACATAAGCAATAGCATTTACTTGGTTTCACCTTCATGCCGTCAGTCCAAGCACAGAACTCATCCACCTTTTTCAATAACACTTGACACTGCTTCGGGTTTCGTGTCAAGATTGCGAGATCGTCAGCAAAGGCTAGGATTGATTCTGTGTACTGATTATTGATTTTAAACCGATAACCCCATTTCTTCTCCTGTAAAATCAAAGTGTCAATTAAAATATTTATAACTACATTAAATACTATAGGAGATAAACAGCATCCCTGAAATAGACCAATATTATAATTTAAAGGTTTTGTGTAACCGTCTTTACAGCTAATTACAAAAGATAAATTAGAATAATATGACTTAATCAAATCTAAAACCAAAGGGGGGAAGTTATACCATTCTAACGCGAAAAACATCAGCTCGTGCTGAACTGAGCCAAATGCATTCTCTAGGTCAATCCAGCACACCGCTATTTGTCTTTCGTGTTTCCTGGCATCCTTTAAACTTTCCGCCAACAATGTGTTATGTTCTAAGCAACCAGAAACTCCTGGTAAAAACCCCTTCTGGTGGTTTGGCGTAAAGTATTCGTTGTTTAACATAAATTTTGACATTCGATCTTGCAAGATCGAGAAAAATATTTTCGATATCGTGTTTGTAAGAGCTATCGGCCTAGCATCTTTTGGATCAGTGACTGTCTCCTTTTTAGGAATGAGCACGAAAACAGCTTTACCAAATACTTCCGGAATCTGCTTTTTCGACCAAATCTTAACAAATATATTTAAAAGATGTCTACACACTGATGGGCACTTTTTATATACAATGTACGGAATACCATCGGGCCCCGGAGATGAACTTGATGCTTTCCTTTTTATCTGCCGCGTTAGTTCTTCTAGGGTAGGAGCCGTACCCTGAAACTCCGATACAGGATTGCAAGGTCTCTTAGAGCTCGGGTCATTGTAAATCTTCAGTTGCTTCGGCACTTCATATGTGCGCCTAAAATGGTCATATATTTGTTCATCTGTCAGTTGCAATCTTCCGGGCGGTTGTTTAAAAATACTTTTGGAGTACAAGAATGGGTTTTTATCGAAGTCAACTTCATGCCTAGCTCTCATAAGGTTCGCCTGATTTCTAGTCATTTGCAAAGAGACTCCTTGAATCAATTTCAAGATAGATCTGAGTGCTCTTGATAATTGGTGACTGAGGTGGTTATCTCCCATGGACTTCGCTACACGAAGTTGCTTGACCAATTCTCTTTTCTTCCTCCGCATTTTTGCCTTAAACATATTTTCTCTTTGTTTGTGAGCATGCCTATTAGGCGGTGGATAATGCTCACTAAAGTATGAGTGTATCTTATCCTGCATCGTTTCAACTTGGGTATTTAAATCCGCGTTGGTACCTGGATATTCTAACAGCACTGCCAAGTTGTCACTATGGTATTTCCAAGTAGATGTCTTTAAACTGGGGATGCTAAGACGTGCCCGGATGTTTATAGGCTCCTGGTAACTAACCCATGAAGGCCCACCATGAGATATGTGAGGGTCAACTCTATCCGTAGTGGAAGCTGAAGAGTTTATACTTACCGACGACCGTCGTTCTTCAACACCATCATGCGTTTTCAAATGCTTGAGGTACCAGGCTCGTCTCTTGTAGATTTTCCCGCACACAGGGCAATTCAAGTCCGTAATATAATAATATAAAAATATTGTAAACTTTTCGTTTGTTACCAAGGGAAACTTATTCTTTCGTCACAGTACCTCGTATAGTTTGGGGTTGCTCGTATAGTTCAAATTATTAAACAATTTTACAACAAGAAGGTGGAGTGACGATCTGCGCAAGATGGGCTGGCAGGAGCTGGATGCGAGTCGCCGAGGATCGGGCTGAGTGGAGAGCCCTAGAGAGATGTCGAGCAGTGGACTGCGATAGGCTGTTGATAATGATGACTACAGGAAGTGAAAACCATCGATAATCTCGACTTAAACCATTCCCCATCACTACGAAACAAGGCTTGCGCGCAGTCAGTGTGACGCATGCGCTTGCGCACATCGCTCGCCATCTACCGGTGCGGAGCGACTATTGCGAAGTGAAAGTGCGTGTTCTGTGACAGGTGTACTTCTTACACGAAATCCAACTTTATTACAAAGCAATAAGACCCACGAGTTTAATCATGCTTTAATTATCTGAAGATCTTATTGCTAGAGAATAGTGTCGATATTCCTACGAAGACAAACCGTTACGGGACGCATTAATACTGAAAAATATTATAAATTGAATGCTAAGTGATCACGGCATAGTTCTGTTACGACGAAGATGTTCGGATTTACTGCGAAACAACGACTCATTGTTCATGTATGTACGGATTTATTTGAACTTACACTTCCTATAGATAGTGTTTATTTTGTAAGTCATCTGTATAGTCTGTCTTATATTTTTAATATGTTAGCTGGTAAGGTATATATCTATGGACCTGCGTTGCCTGACAACAAATAAATAAATATACAATAAAATTCAAGTGTTCACTTGACGTATAAGATCATCAACATAACCTAAAACCAATCAACCATCACACTTCTTTAACCCGTTGGACACAATGCCTAAGATTGCATGACTTTGATATCTCTACAAATCTCTACAAAGCAGTTAAGTTAGATATTTTCATCTTATCATAAATAAGCTGTGATTTGATTTGTATAGATAAGTCGTAAGAAATATATTCACGAGAGGATTATTCGTTTTTCCTCTTAAGAAATACAGTACAAAGTATCTTGTATGTATTTGATTTTCCTGAGACGATGACAAGATTCCAATTCTTTAAAGGATTTCGGTCTCTTCGACATAAAAAATAAAGCATAAAGTCATATGAATTCATATCAACTATTAAGCATAAGCCGATTCACACATAATGAAGTAAGTTTATGAGCAAAGCAAAGAGTACTACCGCTGCTTAGATATTTTAGTTTTAATTTGCCTTAAGATACAATTCAATTTTGCTTGCTTGAAAAACACGTCGTCGATTCAATCAATTCACGTGTTGGTAGGTATGGACGTAGGTATCATTAATAACAACCCAACACGGACTGGTCCACAAAAAAGCTTAATTGTTGTTGAAAAATATTTGAATATAATTTAGTATACTAGAACATAAATACCTGGAAGAAAAAAAATTGGCCAAGTGCGAGTCGGACTCCCGCACTGAGGGTTCCGTACAAATTCTTTTTTCACGTATTAAAAAAACTACTGAATAGATTTTGTTCGAACCAATTTTCGTTAGTAGTTTTTATGGTAATGTACATTATATATTTATTTCAGATTTATCATCCTCTTACTTTAGAAGTTAGAGGGGGGGGGACACACTTTTTTCCACTTTGGAAGAGTCTGACACGCAAAGTATTCACTTAAGAAAAAAATGAGCTTAGAAACCTCAATATAATTTTTAAAGACCTATCCATAGATACCCCACACGTATATGTTCAATGAAAAAAAATATTTTCAGTTTTAGTTCTAACTATGGGGACCCCCCATTTTTTTTTTTTTTTTTCTATTTTCGTGTGAAAACCTTGTTGCGGTTCACAGAATACATCTACTCACCAAGTTTCAATAGTATAGTACTTATAGTTTCGGAAAAAAGTGGCTGTGACAGACTGGCGGACAGACAGACAGACAGACAGACAGACAGACAGACAGACAGACATGACGAATCTATAAGGGTTCCGTTTTTTTGCCATTTTAGCTACGGAACCCTAAAAAAGGACTATCATCCATCACCTAGGAAATAAAACTGAGAAGTTCGTGCCTGCATCACAAAGGACATGGCTCATTCCTGCCTAGTGATGGCCACGAATGGCACAAAAGCACAAAATATATTAAATTAAAATATGAATTATCATGTATTTTACAATCTTGTAGAACTTGTCAGTATTTAAAATAAATTAATTAGTAATTTAACTTCCGCTATACACTGCTTTTGAAAAAATGCGTTCCTTTCAACGTAAATACGGATAGTCTTCTCTTGTCCTCCATAGACACAATATAATATTGTATGAAAAACAGTGACATACAATAAAATATAGCTTTAACTATAAAAAATATTTGAAATTGTTTCACGTAACGTATTATTTATCACAAACAACTTATTTTAAAAATAGTATTTTATAATTTTTCCCAAAATGAATATTACTTTAAGCAGAAAGGAATGAATATTATTGTCATTATTTCGACAGTTATTGTCAAATATTTAAATCCGTTGCCATGGAAATAATATACAATGTGTGACAGAGTAAGCGTTAGCAAAATTACGATAAGAGAAAAAGAGACAACATTTTTTTCACGGTACACCGTGGAGTAACCTTAGTAACCAATGTATCATGTCATCCATAGAGTAAAGTAAATATACCAAATGTCATCAATCAAAACAATGCTACAGTAAGGGATTGAAATGTTTTTTGCAATCTTTGTGTGTCTGTATAATTATAATCTCAAGTTCTTGGACTTTAGTTGTTAATGATATTGAATGTTCTGATAGTAACGAGTCTAATGCAATACGACATGTTTGTGGGAAATGAATTTGGTATCTAGGCAAACGTTCCGTAGAATATTGGCCATGTCTTTTAAATATACACATATATATTTATTCAACATAAACAAACCTACAATATCTGGAAACTTTTGTGCGTGTCAGTCAATTCCAATTTTGCATACCTACATACTTTAAAACTTTTAGTACCTATATTAGGTAGTAGGTAAGTAGTAAAAATATCCGCATAAGAATCATTCATTGCCATAGGTACGTAGGTACTTTCACTTTAAATGTTAAGGACATTATTAGTAGGTACTTACTTCCTTAGTCAAAAGTAATTTTCACTAATCCCATTAAAATAACTTGACGTCCAAACTGATTTTTAACTAACATTTCATTTAACAGTTAACGTAATGAGTTGGCGTATTAAAAACCAATTGAGATAGGAAATAATAAGTTTTACGTCCGTTTTATAGTAAGGTATAAAAAATGCTGACGTGACACGTAGCTTCCGCATGTCCAAGGTCATTGCCCGGATAGAACGGATTAAACGGCAACATTAATTGTCAATTATGAAGGTCAAATTGAACTTATAAGTAAGTTTGAGTTGTTACTGAAGTTAGTGGGACAAATTACCCTAATTTTGTTCACTTAAAATGAACTTTTAAGTTGAGACACGTGCTAATTCCACGTTTATCCTAGCAGTTTTGCAGTTTATAATTTGTTATTTAAAGTATGTGTGAATTTGTGTATCCTATAGATGTATTAAGTAAGAAATAAGTACTGACCTCCCATATACATATTTTACTAAGAACGTTGATAAACAAAGAAGAAATACCTATATGTAGGTCTGACAAATCTACATTTCACACTGTCAATAACATTTTTAGTTGCAGTTACATGTAATAAGTAATCTTCATTTTTTATTATCAAGCTAAACACGAAAACATATTTTTTCTATTGATTGATGTATTAAATCAATCAGACTTTTTTCGTTCACCTTGATGTAATTATTCTGTTCGAAAACGAATCACGGGAACTACCTACGTAGAGTTACCCTTAAACACAAATCTACACTAATAAAAATATCGTCACACACAAAATACCTACTGACCCAATTCCAATAAAATATAAGAGGTAATTAAGTAGTATTACGTCAATCGAAACCAACTAAGACCCCACAAATATTATTTGCGGATCAAATGTATTGCTCATCATATACTCGTAATCGTTCGACCGGAATACCAATAGCCACCTGTCCTAATAAAAGGCCCATCCATAACTATTTAATTAACGATTGTGGAAGAGTAGAAAAATAGAACAGTTATATAAGATGTTATAACAAATAAATAAATTATATGTTAATGCCTCGATGGTCTAGTGGTTTAAGTACCAGGATTTGGTTTCGAGGACCTAGTTTCGATTGCCAGGTCGAGCATAAATTTGATTTGCCCGGGTTTGTGATCACCAATCCGCATTAGGCATGCGCCAAAACCCATCTTTGTAACGAAAACATAATTTTAAATCTTACTTAGCCTGAAGGTTGTACTATGGGGGTAAGAATAGGAAAGTCATATTCTAATTATTTTATACTAGCGGCCGCCCGCGACACCATTCGCGTGGATTTCGATTTCCAATAGCCTAAAGCCTTCCTCGTCAAATGTACTATCCAACACAAAAATATTTTTTCAAATCGGTTCAGTAGTTCCTGAGATTAGCGCGTTCAAACAAACAAACATACAAACAAACTCTTCAGTTTTATATATTAGTATATATAGATTATACATAATACATCCATGACCCGAGTGTATAAATGCCCATGTACAGAACGTTAACTCTATATGAATTCGAACCCTAGGTTTTGGGATCAGCGGATCAGTCTTATGTAAGTCAAGTCAATTAATTAATGTAACAATATTAAGATTAAAACTAGAGACTCGAAAGCGTGTGAAACTGAAGACTAAACTAGGGCAACCCTGTATTTTAGATCTCCAGGTAGGTCCCACTCGCGAATCGCAAAAAAGGAAAAAGTAATGATGCTCAATTTGCCGTAACTGGTGTATGTGTGTGTGTGTGAGTAAGTATGTGTGTAGAACACAACATCCAAAAACAAAAGAAACATTTATTCAAACAGAATGACATTATGCAGCATCTGTTAGCTATTCAAGTCTTGTTAAGGGACAGACGAACATTCGGTTCACCTGATAGTGACTACCTATAGACATTTCCAACGCAAATGGAGAGACGCAAACGCGCTGCCGGCCTTTAAAACCTGTTTCATGGTCAGAATACAAAGCGATTTGGGCCCGAGCTTCCGCGATCGTACTTTATTTTTGACTGGAGAACCCAGATCTACCGTCTGACGCTCATCTGATTACTAAACAAAGAGCACTTCGCAAAAAACTTAGATTCTTGTGGGCAAGAATAAAGTTATAATTAATTAATAACAAAATTTTAGTATTATATTTCCAGCCTTTTTATATCAAAGGCAAAGCCTCCATCATTTGAAATCCTTTTATCGTTACATAAATGGGCTTAAATCACCACCCTTATATGCGGATTTATGTATCATCATCAGCCTATCGCAGTCCACTGCTGGACATAGGCCTCTCCTAGGGCTCTCCAATTAGCCCGATCCTCGGCGACTCGCATCCAGCTCCTGCCAGCCATCTTGCGCAAATCGTCACTCCACCTGGCCTGAGGGCGTCCTACACTACGTTTTTTGGGACTCTTGCTGAAACGCGGTATCCACTCTAGAACTCGTTTACCCCAACGGTTGTCGGTTCAGCGGCTTATATGGCCAGCCCACTGCCACTTCAGCTTGCTAATCCGGTGAGCTATGTCGATGACCTTAGTTCTCTGCCGGATCACATCATTTCGAATGCGGTCCCGCAGAGAAACTGTGGAGTGACTATGGGCATATCCTCCGATGGCGTCACAGAAGGCACGGCCCTCAGTTCCCGGTGGTCCCGCTATTCCTGGTCATGGTGGCGATCATGGTAACGGCGGGACGGGGGGTGCGAAGAATCTCCGGGCTACGGGAGGCCACCATCAAAAACTGACCCTGGCTACGTTTAATGGACGCACACTGCGGCTTGACTCGCATCTGGCGCAACTTGAGGTGGAACTTGGGAAGATAAGGTGGCACATCCTAGGGTTGTGTGAAGTCCGAAGAGAGGGGGAGGACACCGTAACCCTGGAGTCGGGCCACCTAATGTACTTCCGCGAGGGAGACCAAAAGTCCCAAGGTGGCGTTGGGTTTCTGGTAAATAAATCGATCTCTGACAACGTTGTAGAAATCTCCTGTGTGTCGAACAGGGTAGCGTAC
Organism: Nomophila noctuella; assembly: GCA_958496325.1. Taxonomy (NCBI): domain Eukaryota; kingdom Metazoa; phylum Arthropoda; class Insecta; order Lepidoptera; family Crambidae; genus Nomophila; species Nomophila noctuella. The sequence goes on from OY292488.1 coordinate 3,550,814, forward strand.
CTCATCATAAAGCTCACTAAGAGATATAGTCTCAAGGTGGTGCAAGTGTACGCTCCGACTTCGACACATTCGGACGCTGAGGTGGAGGAAATGTTCGATGATATATCGAGGGCCCTCCACCTCACGACAAAGACTCACTACAACGTTGTCATGGGTGATTTTAACGCTAAAGTGGGAGTACAAAATTGCAGTGAATCGGTAGTAGGATCCCATGGATTTGGAGTCAGGAATCATAGGGGGCAGATGCTCGTCAATTTTCTCGAAAAGGAGGGACTCTATATGATGAACTCTTTCTTCAAGAAACAGTCCCAAAGAAAATGGACGTGGCAAAGCCCTGACGCTATGACAAAAAACGAGATAGACTTCATCCTGGCGGACAGGCGACACATATTCAGAGATGTCTCCGTGATCAATAGGTTTAACACCGGCAGTGATCACAGACTGGTCAGAGGCACTCTGAATATCAACTTTAAAGCCGAACGTGTCCGCCTGATGAGGTCTCGTCTACGACCTACTCTGCTCCAATCCATGCAAGGGTCTGAAACATTCCAGTCAAATCTGGAGAACCGGTTTGCTGCCATGGAAACCACAACAGACGTCAACCAGAACCTCGAAAATGTGGTTCGAGTTCTCAGGGAGGAAGGTTCGAGATTCTGTTACATGCGGCGTAAGGGCAAAAAGTCAAAACTTTCCGAAGTAACCTTAGGGCTAATGAAACAACGACGTGAAAACCCACCCGTCACTTCGTCGGAAAAACGGGCTCTTAACCGGGAGATCAACAAACTCGTGCGACACGACCTCCGGTGCTCGAATACTATTTCAATCGAAAAAGTTATCGAGCAAAATCGGGGGTCTAAAGTGTTCGTACAATCTCTCGGAAGAAGCCACCTGACGAAGTTGACCACAGCAAGTGGAGAAGTCGTTGTTTCGAAGCCAGCTGTTCTTTCGGAGGTGGAAGACTTCTACGGCCGGTTATACGCCTCGCATGCATCTCGACCTGATCCCGGAAATGAGGACTCTAGAGCCACATTAACACGCCACTACACCGAAGACCTGCCAGAAGTCAGCGTTGGCGAAATCGAGATTGCTCTTGGACAGCTGAAAAACGGAAAAGCCCCTGGAGAGGATGGCGTTACGACAGAGCTGCTAAAGGCTGGGGGTCGACCCGTACTGAGGGAGCTCCAAAAGCTTTTCAACGCTGTCCGCTGATTTATGTATAAGTATATCAAAAATACGTAAGTACTTTATGATAAAAATATATATTACTTATTTCTTAATTTTATGCCGCCCCTGCTTTCCCAAAAGACTCCTTTGATCTCCGCAATTTTGAGTTTTTTTTTGCTAACAATATCTTATTAAAAACTTCTTTGCCAAGTAATATTATCCATTGATACTGAAGCTTTCATTTCAACTGTATCGGCTTACACGTTGATTTTATAAATCAGTGAGAGGTGTCGTTGAGAAATAGCTCTGCCACTAATTGATTTCTAACTACTAATAAAATAAAAGATAAGAATCAATCACGGCGAAGATTTAACTCAAGAGATGTTTCATTACAATTTAATGTAATTAATCAAGATGAAGGTTAAAAAGAAGCTATTTTTTACACTTAGTAATAAAGTCTGTACATAGATAGAGTCAACGAACACTGCGAATAAAGTAATGTGCAATGATAATGAAATTTTTGGTGAAAGAAATAAATAAAAAAATAATAATGGTGATTATTTTTGTTGATTTGTGTCTTATTACCACAGTTTTAGAGGCAAAATTCAGCCTTGTTACTAAATAAATGGTCGAAGAATTCTTACATTTATTAAGATTGACGGATAGGTTATTAATAGAAATGAAAACAAATCAAGTCTTGTTTACTTCGTCAGTGCCATTCTTATTTGGAAGTACGCCAGGGACAATACAAATCATACAAAAGAAAAGTAGTTGTTATACAGTTTTTATTACTTCTAAAGATAATGATAACTTGGCTGATTTTGGTGATAAGGCAACGATGTTTTTGGGAGTCCTTTGATAATTACAGGATCATATCATCGATTGAAGGTTGATAAGTTTAATAATCGTCAATAAAGGTTGATAAAATATTTGGTTGACTCATACACGAATTCGGTCATCGAGTGAACGATAAACATTTTGTGGACTAAGGTTAGTTTAAAGTTTTTTTAAAACAATGAAATTGCTTTTATTCGTCGCTTTATTAAACCCGCTTTTTGGAAAAAAGCTTATATTTCTTAAATAGATATGTTACGGGCATAGTGATTAATCGGGAATTATTAATACGGGCCGGCCTTTATTAATAATTCCCAAGAGCGTCGGGCAAAGTGATTAATTTATCACTTTGCCCGGCCCGTATTAATAATTCCCGACGCCTCTTGGTCCATGTAATAAATCAGTGTTTGAGATGGCTTGTATTTATCACTTGGACCGGGCATTATGATAAGAAATGTTTAAGGGTCACAAAAAAAAATAACCCTAACCTATTTTAGACCACCTAAGAAGCGGAAGACTAATTTGATGGATATAGGTTAGGGTTATTTTTTTTTATGACCTTTTAAAATTATCCTAGTCATGAATATAACACACGTTAACGACTTTTCATCTTAAGTAATATTTTTCTAAATAAAAATAGGACGTTAATTATATCAATAATTGCTTTATTAAGTGTTTATTTTTAAATTTCAATTGCTATGTTCAATGAGACGAAATTCTTAGCTATCCATGGATTCTCCGTGCGGGTGCCGGGTCCATCGCGTGGAACAGAGAGGAATGTCAGTCGGCGCCTGGGACTTTCGACCCAGCGTGTAGGTTTAAGGGCCCCCTTTATAGTATACTAACGATCACCTTCACCGATGACATTCCTCTCCCTTCCCAACAGTATTTGGTACGAGCCGAGTAAACCGGCTTTAGTTGCTCTTTCCAGTAAGAAGCTAATATTAGATCTTGGTAATCCTAAGTCCTTCAGTAGGTTGTAGAGAGATTTCGCTGGTATACCTCTCGCACCCACTTCCACAGCATACAACCGTGCTATATAACCATTTTTATGTTTCTTTTAACTTTTCATGAAAATATGGTAAGTTTAATTAGATTTAGTTAGCAAAAACACTTCAAATAACCTTTTTTATCACTTTGCCCAATATGGGTTGGGAATTTATCATAATGGCCGGGAAAAGTGATTAATTACGCTATATTTATCACATTGCCCAATTGAGTAGGGAATTATTAATACAGACCGGGAATTATTAATACGGCCCGGGTTTATCACATGGCCCGTAACAGATACACACTTTAAATAAAAAAACTAAGGTTAAACCAAACAGAACACACATCACTATTGAGTTCTTTCTCCTATCTATTCTCCCGGTGTACCGTTAAAACGCACTTATCAAACTTTTTTGAAATCGCTCGTATGCATCGACAAGTCCACTTAGGCCAGCTAAGATGAAAGGTGAGCAAGATTCTTGCACCGAGTACCGCCTACTGCCTAGTTTGTAGACGACATTCCATTATTTACGTACGCCAGTTGTGGCCGATTACGTTCATGGAATATATTAATTTGTAGATACATACACAAGATCACCCACTCTGATTGTCGGTATTAGCATTATCATAACCGGGTCTCAAAATGAGAATAATCTTAAATGTCATTTCTAATATTAAACACGTATTATATCATTTTCAGTATTTCGTTCTCAAAAACTTTCATTCAAGGATTTAAAAATTCAGCATAATACAACAAAATTATTGCTTACATTATTATTAACCCGTAAACATAGCTAACCAAAAAACTGTTAAGAGTTTTACATTTCATGACTTTGACTTATAGTCAGTCACTAGGACAATACCTCACTCAAACAAATTGTTATTGAAATATAGTTCCTATAATTAACGTCAATTACAAATCGTATACAATCATAATTTGAGAAAATGCGATGGTTACAAAGTTATAATGCAAGCACAGTGATTTGATGTATGTATAAATTTATTTTTTATTTTGTGTAACGTGGTTTTGTTATACAACCTGAACTAATAAATACTGTAAGACTATATTGACAACAGACAGAGGTTTAAAATATTTGTACTCTCGGTAAGTTTACTTAGGGGTGGTAACTCACCGCCGAATGCAGCAAGATAGGGGGAAGATATTACTCTCTGGGGCACACCGCAACCAAACAATAGAGTTAGTAAACAATGATCTATTTATTAAAGGTTTTCTACGTTAGTAAGTATGGTATCCAAAGCTCAATCAATCAATCAATCAAAATAATATACCTCATATATGTAGCCCTCTGCGCGGCACTTAAAAATCGTCAAGAATAATTACAAAAGAATGACTCGACCACCGACTTCGGAATGCAGACGTCTGCCGAGAAGAAACGGCAAGAAACTCGATAGTTGCTCTTTTCAATCGCCAAATTATTAGGGCATGGGATTTTGGAGGTGACGCGACGCATCTGTGACTCGTCTGTAGTGTAAGATTATGGGTGGCGAAAAATTATTGTTACCATACATACATAGACGACCCTTTTGTTATATTATTAAGAACCCCATGTTTCTTAAGGTGCTTGCGGGACGAGGAATAAGCTTTGTCTTAGTATTTCATTTATAAAAACACACACTTTTCATCTTGTTCTTTATTGCGGTCACAATGGACACTTAAGTATTTCCTTGAGCAACAATAGGGGTTAAGAGGGGCCCTAGCCTTTTTTGGCAACAAGATTTCAGTGTACGTATATCCTACTAAGAAACATTATTGCAGAGAAACCAGTTGTTTATCGCCTTGGAAAATGGCCGAATCTCGTGAATTTTGGGGTCAAGACAAATTGGGACGCAAATCGTTTTTCCGGTTCAGCCAATTTAGATTGTAATGGTTGACACAAAAAAATGTTTTGTTAACATTTAGCACTGTTTTTTCTTTCTTCCGACACGAACAATAAATAAAATGGATTATTTCCGAACACGATAATGTTTCCTTTTGGCTTGATTTACCATAACGCTTCATTGATTTAATTAGCTTCAAAGATTTAGAGCGTAGGTATAATTGCTAAGGCCAGCAATATTTGTATAAAAAAAGAAAGGTTAAGTATTAGCCCATTAATTTCTCGGAAGTTGAACCCAGGAACTGGGCACCACAGGCCGGTATTTGAACTACTGGACCATCGAGGCGAGGGGGCATTTGTAAAATGATTTGAAAACAAATAAATTCGATCTACTCGAAATAAAAGAAAATACCATAATATGTACTACAAACTATCATTATTACAATTTGGGTACCGAAATAAAATGTATACTATTTATAACTGGACATGATCTTTTCTAATACTCATAACTTATTCAAGGATACCAATGTTGGTTTTTGTTTTTTGAGGAAAAGCTTTGTTTGAGAAGGGTGAAAAGGCAGTGTGTCAGATGAAATTATGACTATTATGTCGTACACTGAATAAGCAGAGAACTGAGAGCGATAGTGGCCTGATGGTACGGACCGCGCTTCACATACGTGAGGTCCGTGGTTCGATTCCGGGCCCACAACTCTGGATTTTTCGAAATCTATTTGTTGACTTGTGCCATTAGCTCGGCGGCAAAACACCGTGAGGAAAACTGCACATTCAGATTATTTCTGACTTTAGTTCAGTTAGATCAGAATGTGTAACCGTGATACAAAACTGTCTGGCTCCCCTCTAAGTGTTACGAAGGTCTGATGGCAGTTGCATCACAGTAATAACCAGACTCGCCGAATCCTGGATCATGGTCTAAGCAGACCCCGCACAGAAACGGGATAAACGCTAGGAAGAAGACACTGAATAAGCAGAGCCTGGCGCGTCTTCACTCCATGTTCTATCCGGCGCTTACTTCCAAAAGAAATGCAGATACGACTCGTCCAGAATTAGGGGTAGACTCCACCAAAGCTGAGATGTGCGAGCTGAGCGTAGATATAACTTTAAACTTTCGCGTTGCATTATAATTATTTAACATTATAACGGGACTAAACGCGATATTATTTTGCTGCAACATCGCAGCCGAAACGTCAAGCAGTAAGTGCTGAGCGGAGATATGCCGTAATCAGCCAATAGAGTTTTGGCTCAAAAATGTGACCATATCAGATATGAAATCATATTGCCCGTTTACGCCACATTTCCGCATAGCTTGCACATCTTAGCTTTGGTAGAGTTTCACCCTAAGAGAGTTCTCTGGCGGCAATAGAATCGAGGCATGAAGCTAACCTAGAAGATTTACGTTTATTACATTAAACTCGGATGTTTAGTTTCAAGCAATTTACTTGCAAAATTGCTTTACATTAACATTACACATTAACATTACATTACATTACATTATACATTATAACATTTCAAAGTAATAAATTGTAGATAAAGATTTTATTTTTATTTAGCAATAGACCTAATTGGATTTAAATCGATACTTCCGTTATCATGTAAAAATCATAAAACAAGGGAAAAGGTGTTTTTGTTAAAGAAATGAAGACGCAGATGTAGTCGAGCGCGATCGCTAGTTATACTCGTTTCAGAACATTCTAAGTACATATTTTTGGTTACCATTAACGTTTGCAGTAATCCTGTAATTATTGCCACGAAAATAATACTAGAATAAAAGGAGCCGTAAAATTGCTGTAGTGGGTAGATATAATCATTGAGTCTTTAGATAAGCATTAAGCTTTCCATCAATTGTATACCTTAAGCCTATTAATTATCCTCAGGAGATAAAAGGTCTGCAGGTCTTATACCTTCGTCATTGTATGTCAGATATCATATAAATTGATGTTTTGTAAATAGCTTTTTGGTCTAGTGGTTTCCTAATTGACCCTGATCCTGCAGTCAAATCAAAATAACATGTATTTTATAACATAGTTCAGGATTGATAAGCCGATTATTCAATCATTAAATCAAATAAAACACTTACTACCAATAACTGTTTTAGCACTAGAATATTTGGACCCGAAGTACCCTACCGAAAATAAATAGACACCGTTATATAAAATCAATATCCATTACATTAATATTTTTTGCATAATTAATCTTACATGGGTACTAATCCTTAACATCCTATATATTATTTTTACTCTAGACTCAAATTTCTAGCACGTTCTACAACATTCTCGCAAAGGAAAATAAAATATTTTATTAGTCTCATTTAGCAGATAGCAGAGTGGTCCATCCTTAAAATCATGTCTGTGTTACAATTTTGGGTGCTGATTGGTTGGGATAACCTCACGTCTCGCAAATGCATATTAATGATCACGAGTGTTGTAACTCAAACATGAATCAAATCACTCTCAACCCAATAATGAAACAGAAATCCTCGATTATTGGACTTGGTCGCCAACTGGCGAGCGCGAAACACGTGAATTAGCACTTTTTAATTTTACCTCTTTTTTTTTCGTCAGCTCTCCCTTACTCGAAGTATACAGACAAATGAAAAGAGATTGAAACTTTAAACGTCATGATAAATATTATGGTTTGATACTAGACTTACAAAGTAGGAATAAAACGTTCACAATCTGCAGTCGTCGTTTCAAAATAGAAGTTCGCTTGATATCTTTCTTATTACCATTCAACTAATTTATTTCCTGCGACGGATCCGGTCTAGACTGCAATTGAAAAATAAGATCGTTTATAGAATTTCCATTAAAGGAGACAAAGGGTTCTGATCGGAAATTGTTTTTTTTTTTTGTTACTATACTCACCTCGTGGATTAGTACCTACTAGCGGCCGCCCGCGACTCCGTCCGCGTGGATTTCGATTTCCAATATCCTATGTGTTATTCTGATGTATAAGCTATATTGTGGTAAAGTTTCATTCAAATCCATTCAGGAGTTTTTACGTGAAAGAGTAACAAACATCCATACATCCACACATACAAACTTTCGCCTTTATAATAGTAGTAGGATTGTTGACGATCGCGAAAATGAGAATAATTTTGTAAATAACATTGATTAGCACGTTAATTTATTTTATAGTAGACCTATTTTAGTTCGGTGTTGAGATACTTATTATTTCGATTTATTAACGTAAACGAATATAAATAACACGAAATAAAAAGTGTCTTCCATTCAAAGTTTAAATGTTATTGTTAGTTAACTCGTGCTTGTTGCGTTTTATATTTTAGAATTATTTTGTAAAGCTTACTTCTAGCGCGTACAGCATAATTGTAAGCTATACAAAAAAAATATCCATCATAATCTAATGCAGAGATTCAAAAAACTTTCTTCTTTTGGCAGGTTATCTAATGTTCAACACATTGAAAATTGAGAAACGAATATAAATAAAGTAAAATCGCACTCCTTAAAAGATCTTTATATTTTTTTTGATAAAAAAAGTATTTCTTTTTAAGATGAAAAAGAGGTATCCTTATTAACACAAAAGAAAGGAAATAATTTTGTTCAATATTTTCGTCCCTAGCAACAGCTTACCTTTTACTAACCGACAATGGGGAATATCCAATAACCGTTAAGTACCGGGCCGATAATCTCGAAAAGAAAACCGATTGATTTGTTACACTTTCCTCCATTTCATTTATGTATTATGTCGTCTTGTTATATTCTTCTGGACAATGGAAGAATCATAGGGACTGGCATAGTATTATTAGCAAAGTACCTGTAGTATGGTTTGTTCCAATTATAACTTATTGTAGGTATATTTATTTTAGGCAGCGGTTGCCCGGATTGCAACAGGCGCTGGGTTCGATTCCCTGAGCAACCTAAGAACTGTCGAATTTTTCTTTGTTAATAATTTTAAATAGATAATTCAGTTGATGGTACTTTTAGTTCAAGTGGAGCTCGGCCTGCGGTTGCTAAATTTAAGCAATATACGCAGGGGACAATTATCGGTTGGGTAACCGATTTTTTTTTATCTTGAGCTCTTCCGTGTTTCTATAGGCAAGTTTAGCCGTTGGTCTTGCGCCTGAGCTTTCTATAGTGAGGGAATAGCGAGAGCATCTGTGCTTCCTCACTCACTTGTGCACTTTAATATATCTTTACTTGGCTGAATGATGGATTTGCCACCATAGTCGAAATACGGCCGGGAACATTCTTTTAGGTTAGGTTAATTTTTACCTAGAAGAAAGTTTCACGAGATGAAAACAAATAACATTGTATTAAAAAAAACATATCCAGTGACTATTACTACTCCAGTCAAAATAGACAAAATTTAGACCCAAGTTTGCATTAATTCCCAACAAGCTGGATTTTTGTGCAGGCCTTGAATACGTCATTACAAATGATATGTCAAAAGTCCCCGTCGATCCCGCTTGTGCGTTGTTTTTTATTCGTGGTCAAAGGGCTCAAATTTGCGTTTTTTGCTTATATCTCTGAAACTAAGAGAGCTATCGAAAAATGGTTCAGGTAAAGTTTGTAGATCGTAAAATTGTCTATTTAAAAGATCCCTTCACTTTTCTTCTACAAAGCAGCGCTGTCGAGATATCGTGACTTTAAGCCGCAGGAAAGTCGTATTTTCGAGTAGCCCACATTATGCAATTACAATAAATTGTGTTGAGTAGGTTATCTGGAGCAGGTGGCAGTTAAGTATGAATTGGCTCTAAACTATTATTTACCAAATTCCAGCCCCAATTTTCAGGATTTAGATCATTGAAGTCAAAAAAGACAAAATGATGTATCAAGCTTGCATTCATTCCCAACAAGCGGGACTTTTGTGCAGGCCTTGAATACGTCATAACAAATGATATGTCAAAAGTCCCCATCGATCCCGCTTGTGCGTTGTTTTTTATCTGTACTGAAAATCTTCGGATCCTATTTCTAACCTTTCTGGTAGTCAACCCTGAATGGGCTCCATAGAGACTTTTACTCCTTACATGAAATAGGACCGATTGGCGTGAAAAAAAACTTTTGGAATTTTCAGTACAAAATGTATGGGAAAAGTTTTTTGCGATTTCTGACAATTTTTTTTCATGCCAATCGATCCTATTACATGTTAGAATTAAAAGATTTTATGGGACCATTTGAGGTTTGAGTACGAGAAATGTCAAAAATCGCAAAAAACTTTTTCCATACATTTTGTACTGAAAATTCCAAAAACTTTTTTTTCGCACCAATCGATCCTATTTCATGTAAGGAGTAAAAGTCTCTATGGAGCCCATTCAGGTTTGACTACCAGAAAGGTTAGAAATAGGATCCGAAGATTTTCAGTACAGATAAAAAACAACGCATAAGCGGGATCGATGGGGACTTTTGACATATCATTTATTATGACGTATTCAAGGCCTGCACAAAAGTCCCGCTTGTTGGGAATGAATGCAAGCTTGATATATCATTTTGTCTTTTTTGACTTCAATGATCTAAATCCTGAAAATTGGGGCTGGAATTTCGTAAATAATAGTTTAGAGCCAATCCATAGTTAACTACCACCTGCTCCAGATAAACTACTCAACACAATTTATTGTAATTGCATAATGTGGGCTACTCGAAAATACGACTTTCCTGCGGCCTAAAGTCACGATATCTCGACAGCGCTGCTTTGTAGAAGAAAAGTGTAGAGATCTTTTAAGTAGACAATTTTACGATCTACAAACTTTACCTGAACTATTTTTCGATAGCTCTCTTAGTTTCAGAGATATAAGCAAAAAACGCAAATTTGGGCCCTTTGACCACGAATAAAAAACAACGCACAAGCGGGATCGAAGGGGACTTTTGACATATCATTTGTAATGACGTATTCAAGGCCTGCACAAAAATCCAGCTTGTTGGGAATTAATGCAAACTGGAATGTCTATTTTGACTGGAGTATACATTGATAAGTAAAGTAGGTAGGTACAAGTATACCCACCAGTGGTGGTAGAAACTCGGTCGGTTATAAGGTGGTGGTATCTCTATGTACCAGTTACGGGCCTAAATTACTTTTAAAAGCTGAACTTTTAGGGCACTAGTGAGCAATTAGTGTGATTGATCCAATTAGCTTTTAAATGAAAATGTTTTTTAATGAATTATTTTGTTTGTACCCTTTGTAATTATGCATTTATCGTTGTTGCTTTTGATTTTAATTCAAAATTGTAGTCTCATTAAATAATTCGCGTTATTAGATCAACATTAATGTAAATTATTTAATTTCGTATTTTCCACTTAATTGCTCAAAACAAACAACAAAATTTACTCAAATTTTTTTTGCTTATGCTTTGTATTGAGTCAAAGAGAAATAGTTTAAAAATAAAGAAATACTACTATTTGTTTGCGAACAAAAAGGATTTGCAACAAATCTTCGGAAAGGCAAAATGTAAATGAAGAGGTTTAACTCGTGAGCAATAAAATTGGTACTGCAGGAACTTTTACTGCCGGGTTTCAATGTGAGCATAGATTTGGAAGAAGCATAAAACTAAAATGTAGCCGAATGTCCGCGTATTAATTCAAGTTTCCTTATATGTAGGTAAAATCAACAAGTTCGGAGAAGAGGTAAAAAGCGACAATTTCGCCGTTTTAAGCGTTCTGTATTCACATTTTTTTCCTAATTACAATAAAAAGCCTCGATGGTCTAGTGGTTTAAGTACCGGACCGTGATCTCGAGGTCCTGGGTTCGATTCCCATGTCGGGCAAAACTTGTGTTGATTTTTCTGAACACAGCCCGGGTTTGTGATCGCCAACCCGCATTTGGCAAGCGTGGTGATTAAGCCAACACCCATCTTTGTAACGAAAACATGATTTCAAATGATGGAGGCCTTTGCCCTGCACTTTACAATAAAAAGGATTGAACCGTTTCTTTTATAATACCCTTTGAGGTAGCTATAACTAAAAGAAAACACTCATTTATAAGTGAAAATTATTAAATAGTGAATATGAAACGTCTTCTAATAATACTCTGGAATAAAAAACACCAAAACATAAAAAAATATAAATATAAAACGTTGTTATTATTGATCAACTAGCGGCAGCCCGCGACTCCGTCCGCGTTGATTTCGATTTCCAATAGCCTAAAGCCTTCCTCGTCAAATGGAATAGTCCATTTGACGAGGAAGACAAAAATATTTTTTCAAAACGGACCAGTAGTTCCCGAGATTAGCACGTTCAAACAAACAAAAAAACAAACAAACAAACAAACAAACAAACAAACATACAAACAAACTCTTCAGCTTTATATTTTAGTATAGATTTAAAGGCACTGTGCTCCCAAGCAATGGGAAACATTGGTTAACAGCTCCAAGTTATATCCAGCACCTGCATTAGTCTTTTATAATGAATTCCTCCTCTTAAATGTTCTGTGTGAATGGACAACATAGTACAAATTTTAACCCGGCCATTACTAGCGGTCCCGTTCGCCATTCCCTTGCATTACAATACATTATCCTACATCGTTTTTTTCGTTTCCAGCGGCAAGTAATTGAGCCCAGTACTGGTTTTACTGGGTCACTTGAACGGCAGGTGGAAACGATAGGGCTGGCCCATGGGAACGGGGCTTTTAAGCCCGCTGGTCTAGTGGTTAGAGATACTGACCACAAAACCAAGGGCCGTGGGTTTGAACCTCGCTAGGGGCAAAAGTTTGTGCTATGAACATATATCCATCCGTTCTCTAGCATCCATAGTACAAGCTTCAAGCTGTTAATCAAAGAAATTTATTTATTTCTTTTCTTGACACGCTAAATGCCAGATTGCTTTACATTTTCATTTGTAACACCAATATAAGAAGAGACGAAAATAATGTTAAATTAAAATGCAGGAAACTTCAGGACCCACCTATATATACATATATAGCCTTGCGCGCTTTACTATTTAATTTTGTATGCAAATTGTCATTGGGCTAGAGCGAGCCCTTAATTAGACGAGAGAGTACACGGAAACATTAATATAGAATCAGTATAAGGATTTAAAATGCGCAACAAAGTTGCGGGTCGACATTGTTAATTCATAGTTCGCTTATGAAATTGTTCAGATTAAATCTGGAAAAATTCATTATTTCGGTGAAAAGAAATTGGTACCACAAGGGAATTAAACCAGTCCAATATTTTTTTAAGCCTTGTTCAATTTACTTTTTAATGTTTTATTAAGCCTTTTTTGAAATCTAATATTTTAGTACCCACATTGAGCATTGGGCTAATCTACTAGGCTTAGCGTTCATTATTAAATTTTATTAAATCAAAGCGTATCGTAATCACCAAGAGATTTTTTATTCACTAAGTCGCAAAGTAAAACACGTACTAAGGTGACCTTTGACGAACTATTTCCTAAAATCATAGCGTATTGACTTTACGGTATTTTGCAGAGAAATCTTGGAAATACCAGCACCTTACAGAAGGCCACAAATTACTTCGTAACTGTTTTGCTATGTTTCTGCTGGCAAATACAGTTTTCAGTGCTCAGCTGGGGAAGGTTTGGGGCTTTAAAGGTAGACAACACATCAACGGCCTTTTGGGGTTGTTGATGTCCATCACCATCAGGTGACCAACATGCAAGTTTACCTCACGCAAAATCTTAAGCAAAATGTACCTACCGCGATAACCCTACAGTGTCAGTAGCAGGTTGTTTTGGTTAATAACGACCAGTTAAAAAAGCTATCGAATTGGAGCGATGGGCCGACGAGGATACGATAAGGTGGTATTGAAAATCCATTCCACAAACAAGGATACCTTCTCTTTTCTCAACACGAAATTTCCAATCAGACTGTACTTGGAAGTGGAAAAAACATTAATTTCCAGCCAAGCTAATTGGAATTGTTTCCATAGGAATTTTATATATCAATTTCAATGGGAAAGAGGGTGATTGAAGGATCTGTAGACGCCTTCTTTTTGTTAACATGAAATTTGAAATGGAGACAATCTTATTTTGACATGGAAATAGCCTATTGATTTTGTCACTCCAATTCAGAAATCTTCAAAGTGTTGCGATATTTGAATAGGAAATGAATCACGTGCTTTGGACGCAGTGAAACATTCAGTAACCATTGTTCGTTATTTTATTTAAACATCAACAACATTTTCAATTTATTATAATATGCAGATATCTCTTTTAACTGTTACAGTTTCGTGTACAATCTTATAAATTATACAAAAAAGACAATGAGTTGCCGCCCTCTATGATACACATCTCATTAATAATTTATTTTCTTCTTGTCGCTGTCCCCTCTACTTATCAGGACAGCTTGACTGAAGGTAAGGCTAACAGTAAAGCTACCGTTGCAGCTTTTGACGGAAATGTGTTAAAGCAGAAATTTCCTGTGTTGTTTGTAATTACAGCTGCAAACATTCATTATGCAGTAGCGTAATTGAATTATGAAGTCAAATAAGTCGGTTTGCAACGCAGGCAGTGCATTTGTTTTCATTTTAAGAGGGGTAGAGCTTAGTAAAGGTGCAATTTGAGAGAACAGCTCGTCTGAGGAAATACCTTCACCTTACAGAAGACCACAGTTAAGTATTGCGCTATATTTCTACTGGTGGATACGGTCGCCAGGGCTCAGTTGGAGAGGGAATGAGGTTCAAAAGCCGGCAACGCATAGTGAGTTATTGATGTCGATGGGCAACAGTGGTCACTTACCATCAGGTGAGTTTCTTGATCGTTTGCCCCCCGCTTTCATAAAAAAAACATGGTTCAATGCGCACAACAGGGGAACGAACAAAACAGAATAATTATATTATCCATTAACAAATCACTCCGATCGACTTTCATTTAGCTTGTCAGGTTTCCTTCATTCACTTTCACCGCTAATAAAAGGAAGGCGTCAACATGACTCGACATTCGTGAACATGGACTTCCGTATACACCTACAGGCCGGAATTTTGTAATGCTGCTTGAAGGGAAAGTACTCTTAATACTGAAGATAGAAAATGTATACCTACGCAAAAAGTATTCCTTTATTTTGGAGAAAAAATAAAATAAAACTGCATTCAAAACATTTCCAAAATTCGTATTTTTAAGTAAGTAAGTAAGTCCCGACTTTATCGTTTTCCTAAATGTAGATTTTATTCTTAATAAAATCTACATCGATCGATCGATCAATCGATCGTCAGGGTTAATTATAATTAACCCTGACGATCGATTAAATAAAAGCACGCGGTGTATATTTATGGGTTTTACCTGGTTCGATTGTCGGGTGTGGCAAGGGAATTTTAGAAAACATTTTAATGCCGTTTTATTTTTTTGAAAAAGTGAAGGAACGTCTTTTTGCGTTAAAGTTTTATCGTAAACATAAAGAATATTAAGATTCAGGTGGCAATTCCAACATCCACCTTGTATGTATTAAGGTTTTGCAGCTTTGTAATAAGAATGACATTATTTTGCACAATTAAATTACGAGACATGCCTTCAATTATTTTGTTCCTCGATCTATTTTATGAGATACGACGAATTCCTTCGAGATTAAATTCATTTCGATAGCTGTATACTTTATGGTATAAACCATTTTTACCTGGTAAACAAAATTATTGCAACATGCAAAATTCTAGGAAATAACGCGCGAATATAAAAGGAGACGATCCATTCTGGGCTTGATTGTGCATTGATAAATTATATACCAAAAAAACTGTAAATTTTTGTTAATTAACCTCTATAAATAACAACGGAATAGGCTTTGGCCAACTTAAGTTAATTGCATAATTATATATTTTACATTATCAAACATACTTTATAAACGACATAGCACTATATTTTTTAATTTTTAACTGTCTTCAAAAACGCACCTAATAACATGACAGATTAAATAATCGATTAGAGAAAATCGATAAGCGGAGATTAAATTAAATGCATCATGTTCCAGTGTGTTTTTGCTACATATTGAAAAACTACAATCATTTATTATTTGTAATATTCGTTATATCTTAATAATGATCTACTTTTTACGTCTTCATAATAAAGATAATAATAAAATCAAACAATTGATCGATTAAACGATCAGTGTCAATTGAAATGGAGCCATTTTGGCACTGACCTATATCTTGTCTATGTATAGATCAGTGCATTATGGTTTTACGTCAAACGTCAATGTCAATCCTGTCACTTGATGTCACACCATATAGATATGGCAATAATAATGAATATTCATGCATGATTTTAACATATTTGGCCGTTGTATTCAGCTATTAAAATTGGGCAAATGTAATCTTTTGAAGTGTTCTAATCGGTGACCAATTTGTAGCCGTGCACATCCAGGCCCCCGTTTGTATGAGAAAAGGATTTCTCCTTTGGTTTTCTCAATATTATGATATTAATATTATCTATTTACGGAATATATTTTATTATATTCGTTCATTTATCTTCTGTTCGAGAGCTACAACTTTTTTAGACGTTGCTAAATTGTGTTTCACCCCAGATTTTTGTAAGCTGAAAATACTGTTATTAGGGTTCCGTAGCCAAAATGGCAAAAAAACGGAACCCTTATAGATTCGTCATGTCTGTCTGTCTGTCTGTCTGTCTGTCCGCCAGTCTGTCACAGCCACTTTTTTCCGAAACTATAAGGACTAAACTGTTGAAACTTAGTGAGTGGATGTATTCTGTGAACCGCAACAAGGTTTTCACACGAAAATAGAAAAAAAATAAAAATAGTGGGGGGATCCCGTAGTCAGAACTGAAACGGAAAATATTTTTTTTCATTGAACATATACGTGTGGGGTATCTATAGATAAGTCTTTAAAAATTATATTGAGGTTTCTAATATCACTTTTTTCTAAAGTACTTTACTAAAGTACTTTGCGTGACAGACCCTCCCAAAGTGGAAAAAAGTGTGTCCCCCCCCCTCTAACTTCTAAAATAAGAGGATGATAAAATTGAAATAATTTAATAATGTACATTACCATAAAAACTACCAACGAAAATTAGTTCGAACGAAATCTATTCAGTAGTTTTTTTAATACGTCAAAATAGAATTTGTACGGAACCCTCAGTGCGGGAGTCCGACTCGCACTTGGCCAATTTTTATATTTTTTTCGTCAACGA
Source organism: Nomophila noctuella (assembly GCA_958496325.1). Classification (NCBI taxonomy): domain Eukaryota; kingdom Metazoa; phylum Arthropoda; class Insecta; order Lepidoptera; family Crambidae; genus Nomophila; species Nomophila noctuella. The sequence goes on from OY292488.1 coordinate 3,567,696, forward strand.
TTTGTATTAATCATGTCTTATTGATTAAGAGTATTTGTATATTATATCAATATAAGGGCTTTTAAGTTAGTACTGATGGTCGATGTAATAACATCACTTTCTTTTTAGCCCGTATTTTGGTCGTTTGTTTTAACGCAACTCTTACTTAACTGTAACTCATTTAACTTTAGACTATAATGAAGCCCGCATTCTAGGCATAAATGAACTAAATCTATTTGATATCGATAAATCGTAATGAACCCTGTAAAGGTCGAAAAAAATTAAACAAGTTTTTGGCTTTGATAAGTGAGTTAGTAACATGGATTTTAGTGAGGTTGATAAAATAATATGAAGACAAGTATTAGTTTTCTTTAACAATTGTGTACTCAAATATGTGTAATATATTGTATGTTTGGATAAAATAGAGCTGAATATTTTGTCAAAGAGAAACTTGGTCTAGCGTAAGGGACCAACGCAATCTGTTTGGCAAAATTGTTTAGGCATCGTTGGAATAAGATTTCCTGATACAGTTTTTATTTAGGTAAACATTTCTTTGAGGATTGAATACAACCCTCATTTATGTTTCGGTCTCACTTATACACTAGCTGGACAAACAATATGTAAGTAGGTACTTCTTATCATGCCTAGTTTTTTAAGAACCCAGTAATACCATGCTTCCTTTGAAGTAACCATTTTTTTGTTATTTTATTTATCTTTTACCATTTCTACGCAATAATAAGTAATTAATGTAACTCCTGGAAGGCAAATACGGATTACTTTTTAGTCGTAAACATTTTTGAAGTAATAATACAAGGCATGGAACGGATATCAAGAAATAAAAATTAAACTATTATCGCTTAGTAATGTAATTTCTTTACAAATACAATTTTTACAATTACAAACTTAAAGAAATAACATAAAATAGTTTAAAAGAGCCAATCAAAAAACAAGCTTATCTAGGTCACGATAAAATTGCCTAAGGCATAGGTAGGTACCTGAAATATCAAAAGAACGAAATTCTAGAAACTTAGAAAATGTAAATTTACTTATAAATATCGATGTAAATTTACTTATAAATATTGTATCGATCGTCATACCCTCTTCAACATACTGAGAAACTTTAATATTCCATACAAGCTGGTGCAGTTGGTCCAAATGGCAACCAAAGAAAGTAGAGCTGTGGTCCGGGTTGGGAAAGAATTCACGAGGGAGTTCGACATCAAGACTGGTCTAAAGCAGGGAGATGCTCTATCACCTGTGCTTTTCAACCTAGCCCTCGAGCATGTGATGAGACAAGTCTTGTCTCTCGATGTTGGAGTGCGGTTGAACGGAAAGCATAAGGTGATTGGATATGCAGATGACCTTGCTTTATTAGGAGAGAGTAAAGAAGAAGTGGTACTGGCAGCTGAAACATTGGAGGATGCGGCAAAAGAAGTAGGTCTCAGAATTAACCACCAAAAGACTGAGTATCTGCATATGCGCAGGTACAAAAACGCTAGAGTCACGAGGCCAGGTCTAAGAGTTAGAGATGTCTCTTTCAAAGGTGTGGACAGATTTAAATATCTGGGCTGTACTATAACGGACACTAACACTAGGGAACAAGAAATAGATACAAGGATCTAAAACGCCCTCCGTTGTAGTGCGGCATTACACAGGTTATTAGTGTCCAGGCTTCTTAGCAAACGCACGAGACTCCGGATTTACAAGACGGTAATTCGTCCGATACTGATGTACGGCTGTGAGGCTTGGACGCTGACTTTGAGGGAGGAGACAAAACTTCTGGTAGCTGAGAGGAAGATCTGGAGGAAAATTCTGGGACCAGTGCAGGAATCGGATGGTACCTGGCGGAGGCGTACCAATAAAGAACTGGAGGACCAGGTGGCCGAGCCTAACATCATTGGCGAAACAAAAATGCACCGACTTCGCTGGCTCGGTCACCTAGAAAGAATGGAAGAACACCGTGCCGTTAAGAGAGCGTACCAGGGAAGACCATATGGACGTAGACCAGTTGGCCGTCCAAGATACCGCTGGACAGATTCAGTGGAAGCGGATCTGCAGAACCTTAGGGCGGATGACTGGCGGGAGATGGCGCAGGACCGACCAAGATGGAGACTCTTATTATCGGAGGCCAAGACTCACTATGGGTCGCTGCGCCAACCTAGTAAGTAAGTAAGTAAGTACTTATAAATAAATTATACCTAAATATATTTTTTCAAAACATCACATAAATTGATCTGACTCCGTGTTATGTAGCATTGGCACTCGTCTTACATACTTCAGAATCAACAGTGGTATTAAAAATATACAGTGACAGCATGTTGACAGTCATACGTCATGTGAAACAAAATAATGCCCAAGTTTTTGCTGTCAGGGCATTTTTAATGATTTAAATATCTGCCTAAAATGCCAAAGTAGGCAACACCATCCGATTGAGATGAGATATGTTTCGAAATACATTTCATGTCGTGAAAAGGGCATGGGACATCCCTTTCCCCGAAAACGTGATGGTCCCAGAGGACAGATAAAGGCTTTCTCCGAGAGACAATTCCAGGCTACGTGCACAGCTGCGCCCATTTTTCTTTCAACTAAGATCAAAATCAAATCAAGAATTGGGCGAGGAATTGTTGAAATGCCTTAACAATTTTACTTTGATGTCAGCTCGCACTCGTGATTTTGGTATTCAATGGTATGATGACGTTTTATAATTGTTAACTATGGAATGAATTCTGATGATTATTATTATAATACAGCAAAAAAAAAACAAAGCCTTATCAACGACAGATATAAAACTGTTTCTAATTAATTTTAATGATAACTTGCCTTAATTATTGTTTTACTCGATAACTACATATGTTAACATATCCCGTTCATTCTATAGGTTTTTAAATCATAATTCATCAATTATTTGGTTATCACGAAACACCCACTATTTTCTCTGTTAGAGTGATATTGAAAAGTATTTCAAGGCATTAAAATGAACAGGAAATATTATAGACAAATACACTAAATATTGTACACAAAAACTTCTTGAGCATTTCTGATAAATTAGCATTGGCATAACGAAACACCCACTATTTTTTGGGATAACTAGCGATCGCCCGCGACTCCGTCCGCGTGGATTTAGATTTCCAATAGCCTAAAGCCTTATTCGTCATATGGACTATCCAACACAAAAAGAATTTTTCAAATTGGTCCAGTACTTCCTGAGATTAGCGCGTTCAACAAACAAACAAAAGCTATAGCCTATGTGTTATTCTGATGTATAAGCTATATTGTGGTAAAGTTTCATTCAAATCCATTCAGTAGTTTTAACGTGAAAGAGTAACAAACATCCATACACCCATACTTACAAACTTTCGCCTTTATAATAGTAGTAGGATTAACTTATAAGATAACAAAATAAGACCATCTAAGTGTTTGTTTGCTAGCATTATAAATGATTGAAAGTATTTTTTTATACTTTATACGCCCACGGTATATTCTTCATTGAATAGATAATTGGGTTTAAAAATGTACTATTAAAGAAAAGAAATAATACTATCCAGTCTAATTCCTCAGACAAATTGTTTTTTTTTTAATGTTTTTTATGTTGAGTATTTAAGGGCATACAAAATAAATTATAAAACACTAACGAAAACATCGAGATTCAAACTTTACACAAACCATCATTCCACATTCATAGTTAGTAATATAATGTATTAAATATAATATAGCTTAAAGGTTTGTTTGTCTGTTTGAACGTGTTAATCTCAAGAACTACTGGTCAGTATTGAAAAAATATATATTGAATAGTCCATTTGTCGAGGAAGGCTTTAAAGCTATAATATTATTATAATACAAACCCTATGTGTGCGGAGACCGAAAGCCACGCGCACAGAGTCGTTAATAAAATTCTGCTTACTGGAAAACAACGTAAATGCCGATGACATTGAACTGAGATAATTAATATTAAAAACTTCAAATTCCATTCTTCAACATTCAGAACTTTACTTAAAGTAAAACTCTATGTATTTAATGTCTCCTGAGCAATTTTTGTATGAGAACGTGTAAAGTCTCATCAAACGATATGGAAATGGTAAACGTTTCGTTCCCATCACAATTACCAAGGTAATAAGATATCCCAACGGAATGTTACAGTTCGCACGGTGGTTGATAATGTCGTCCCAACAATGACGGTGTAGAATTCTCGCCCCCGATTTTGCATTCCCAGACTTAACACGCTTTGCCTCAGAAAAAAAAATACCACATAAAAACGAGTAAGTGCCAACCACCCCGTGGCCCGCCCCGGTTACGGGACGATTGGGAAAAATAAGTCCCAACGACCCTGACGAAACAGCCCGTAGATACACTTAATATGCACAGTAAACCAAGTTAAATACAAAATTGGTCTTTTCCGTTTTGAAAGATATTAAGTACATAATATATTCTGATGTAGGTTGTCCGTAGGTACATGATGATAAGCGTGGTGAACAGTGAGCGTCAGATTTTGGTTGCGTATTTATTTGAGTAACCTTTGTGTCTTTCGAACGGGCCGCTATGTAGAATATCTTTATTCTACATAGCGGCCCGTCACGCGGTTTCACCCGCGTCCCGGGGGAACTACTTCCCGTACCAGGATAAAATATAACCTATGTTACTCTGGGTGAATGCAGCTTTCCAACAGTGAAAGAATTTTTCAAATCTGCCAAGTAGTTTCGGAGCCTATTCAATTCATACAAACAAACAAACAAACAAAAAATCAAACCTTTCCTCTTTATAATATTAGTATAGATTATGTATTATGTAGTGACACAAAGGTACTCAAATAAACATACGCAACCAAATAGTTAATAATACCGATACAAACAAAGTAAGCATATTGTTGACAATATTTTCTTTGTTCAAAAGTCAATAATTTCAAAATGTCATAAAGAATCGTCAAACTTTTTAAACACTTAAAATGCTTCGGTACCATTTGCGCGATGATTGTTAGAATATTTATGGCGGTTTAACTAAACCGATATTATATTACGTTCGGAATATGTCGACTTTTTGAACAATTAGAATGCTGTCAGTAATATAAAACTTTGTTACTACCAATATTATTTACTTTTAGTTGAGTAGGTACCCGAAGGATCACTATCTGAAGCTGACTGTACAAATGCTGTGAATGTGTGGCAAGCAATAGTTGTGTTATGTATTTCAGCCAGCGGAAACAAAGCATGACTGTTTTGCATGAAACTGTAGCAAGCAACTTTGATGTTGATAAACATTGGTGTTGCTTGCAAAAATATTTATAATGAATGAATACGCGGAAATATCTTTTCATCTCATTATTTTCACTTCCTGGAAAATGTTGAAATCTTTAATTTGATAAAGCAGTCAAAGACACGTACAATGCAAAGTAAAAAACCTTAGTAAGAAAGGAAAATGAACTCAGCATATTATAAATGAAATCAAAGCCGACGTTATTAACTTTCGTTCATACAGTGGATAATTTTTAGCCAAATATTTCCTCGTAAGATTGCCTGCAAGGATAATACTAATATTAACCAAGTAATAACTTCTAATAAAAACAACTTCGTAAAAAAACAATGAATAATTTTGAATGAAAATCTTTGTTCAAGAATTAATTTTTCATGTGAATGTGTAACAACACATAAGGGTGACTCTAGACTTGAACTTTTGGAAGAGCATGAAGAGAACACAAGCAATTAATATGTATTAATTTACGATATCACTTTACATTTAACTTAATTTAATATTTATCAAAATTGGTATTAAACTAACATTCGTAATTTAAAATTACCTTCAAGTATCGTGGACTGTGTCTTATATACGAGTATCAGATTATATTTAACAGAATATATCAATACATAGTATAAAACAAAGTCGCTTTCGCTGTATGTCCGTATGTATGCTTAGATCTTTAAAACTACGCAACGGATATAGACGCGGTTTTTTTTAATAGATAGAGTGATTCTTAAGAAAGGTTTGTATGTATAATACATGTAAGTAAGTACCACGGGCGAAGCCGGGGCGGGCAGCTAGTAAAGAATAAAATCAAAAAATTGAGCCATCGATAAGTTTAACTACAACCACTAACGCTATCTTTATAACATCAATATAGAGTCACACATTTGCCAAATCTTACTGGCATTAATGTTCCTGATAAAGTTACCCTTAATTGTCTACGGTAATTGCTTATATCGTACTGCCAACTAACACAAAAATTATTGCAATTTGGCATTAAACTTACACAGCTGATACAAGATCCTTACGTTACTTTGTACCAATTGCTTTCGCGTCTGGACTTCACTTCCACTCAACGTCCAGCGCGTAATTTTTTTTTTCGATTATCCCCCCTTCCCTCCACATTTCCGATCAAGAGTACCCTATGTTCACTGGGAAAGAATTATTCAATTCGGTCCAGTAGTTTTTGAGTTTATTCGTTACATACAAAAATACAAATCTTTTTCTTCTTTATAATATTAGTGTAGATTCTCTGTTATACGAGTACCTACAATCAACAGAGTTAAACAAAAATATACAATAAATTACAAATACACAATGTTAGAAAAATATTATCTTTAATTTCGGCAAGATTCTTCAATTAAGGTAGTAAATATTGCGTACCTTTGCGGTTAATTTGATCTTTATTTGTCTTAACTTTTATAAATAATACCGAAATATGTATTACTAGCGGCCGCCAGCGACTCCGTCCGCGTGGGTTACGACGATTTCCGCACGACGTCTTACTTAATATAGCTGAATAAAACAACGGTCTATATGCAATATGCATGCAGTCAACTTGCACACTTTAACGGGACTAATTGCTCAGGATAGAAATACATAATAGTCTATTTAAGTGACGAAAAACGCTTATCATTATCAATACATAGTATAAAACAAAGTCGCTTTCGCTGTATGTCCGTATGTATGCTTAGATCTTTAAAACTACGCAACGGATTTTGACGCGGTTTTTTTTAAATAGATAGAGTGATTCTTAAGGAAGGTTTGTATGTATAATGCATGTAAGTACCACGGGCGAAGCCGGGGAGACCTTATACATTTGAGAAATCATCTGTTCACCGCGATTCAGATCCGCGGCCGCGCCTCTAGCGAGGTGCGCCATCTAACGGCACATTTTAGAACTACATAGTTCGCTAGCACAATTTACAATGATAAAATAAAGGAATATACAATAGCTTAAAGCCTACCTCGACAAATGGTAAGTGGTAAGTGGACTATCCAACACAAAATGTTTTGTCAATTTGAACCAGTAGTTCCTGAGCTGAGCATTCAAACCAATTTGGATCTTGAGTTGCACGTGTTATTGTGAGTCAACCATAAAAGATAGACATATGCTGTTGGGGGATATTTTTTAAGAAATTTTATGGAGAATATTTCCGTCATACATGATTTCTATGTGTCTTTAACCATTAAGGCTGCACACGCGACTGAAGCTTAAGAAATGGAGTAAATTCTCCCGTTTTCCCCACATTTCCCTTCACTACGCTACTCCTGTTGATTGTAGCGTGATAAAAAGTATCCTATAATATGCCCAGGAGTATGAAGAATAATGGTACCAAGTTTCGTCAAAATCCGTCCAGTAGTTTTTGTTTCTATAAGGAACATACAGACAGACAGACAGACAGACAGACAAAAATTTTACTGATTGCATTTTTGGTATCAGTATCGACCACTAAACACCCCCTGATAGTTATCTTGGAAAAATATTTAATGTACAGAATTGACCTCTCTACAGATTTATTATAAGTATAGATAAGTGGAAATATTTTTTTAATGCCAATGATCATCCCACAACAGGGCTTAGTATTTGTTCTCATTGAAGTTATGTCATAACATAAAAATAACAAAGCTTCTTTTTACAATTTCATCAGCTTATAAAACAATGAAAAATATAATAGGATAAGCTGTGTACAAATTGTAACAGATTGGTAAAAGCAAAACAATATAAAAATTAAGAAGAATTATGTAAATGATGCCCAAAAAATACTCTTACATAAAATAATAATGATACCCTTGAATTGAATTTAGAACCTTAGGAGCTAGGGCATACTTTAGGTAATACTTAAATTGTACCCAAGGGAAATTATATCAAACGCTATTTATCGCTGTAATAACCCAAAGGTCGGAGGCGTCTTCAACTAAAACTATGTATTATTCGACTGCGTAAAATATATTTTGCACAAGACTTTTTATCATGACGAAGTGTCACTCCCACTTTCGTCGTAATTTCCTCCCAAAGTTTGGCGAGACAGCAATGTAATATGTAGCATAGGTAGTTATGTAAGTTATGTTCTTCTACCTATAGTCCAGGAATTTTAGATTTTGTCTGCGGAATAATTCCTAGTGAGCTGAATTTTTGTATACACCTTTATTATGATATTGTTATGATGATATGAAAAATCGACATTGATATCGTGCCGGCAAAAAAAGTTATAGGGGTCCAAACGTCACGAAAATCAGTTTTTCGCAAATATCTCGCGATCTATTGCTCAGAGGTCAATAATGATTGTATGAAAGTTGTTCGTCGTAAAATTGTCTACAAAAAAGGTCTCTTGCATTTTTCTGTAGAATTAACCGTTTTTGAAATAGAGACTAGACTGCACTCACGTATGGTATTGTATACCGTACGGTGCATACCAAGGCATAAACCCTATTGTTTGTTTTTTTCCCTTTTTTGTTTGCGTGTTTTTTGTTAGTATGATGTTCTACATATAGAAATATAAAGGACTTGAAATACTAGTACAGTCAGGAAAATAGGAATATCAACTATAAAATACTAAGTGGCAATTTTTTTTGTCACTTTTTAACTCAAGAACGGGCTCACCGATCCAAACCCAATTTTCAGGGTTTGTACAGACTATTTAGTAGATGTTTTATGTGAAGTTTGAACAAAATCGGTCGCTTAACTTTATACGTAGCGAAGCACGTTCCGGGCCGCTAGTAATGATATAGATATGCAATGCTTCAATGTGTAGAACTGTTCAAACGAGCAAAGCTGAAAGAAAGTTTGCTCTTACAACAAAAAACATCATTTATAATAATTACAAATAAGAATACTAACAGTTTTATTTCTATAAAGATCTAGTCGTATCAAATAGCGCCAGACCACACAAACTTTAATCTCAATAGCCATGACAACGGCATTCCTCTTCCATTTCGGATATTTGTTTAGGATCTTGTGTGATGTTTTCCATCAATCAACCAGTTATATCTATTCAAATACTGAGTTTAATTAGTTTTAAGGCAAACATACTACCTACAGAGTTCACAGTTCTCACGAACCTTTCAAGGTTCTGTGAACCCTGTGTGAACCTTTTGCTCATGTCTAGTGTAAGTATAATTATTTTACCCAGGCGTTTTATCATCCAAATCTAGTTAGCCAATTGTTCTAGTCCGTTACTATATTATACACTAGTTTTTACATGCGACTTTGCCAGCGTTATCCAGATTCCTGTTTTATCCTATGGGAGCAATTTAATCGGGATAAGTGTCCTATTATCTAAGTCAGCCCACACCCTGTTTGTATACCAAATTTCATCAAAATCCGATAAGTAGATTCAACGTGGTTGACGGACAAACATTCAAACAAACAAAACGTTAACATTTATATTATGATTGTTTGGCTCTTTAGTATAAAAACGATTCCAGAACCCGAACACCTTTTATATAGGGGTCAAAGTGGTCGCCATGGCCTAAATCGGTCGGAAGATTATTATACATTTATATTATGCTCGCAATAAAATAAAATGCTAACGACTCGCATAGATATTATGGAGTTTTTCCTAAGATTTTCCAATTAATTTTACCAAAACTACATTCGTTTCTTGAACTCAAATTATTAATAGGTAGGATTTAACACCCAAACATAAGTCGGCTAGAACACAGGTGTGCTAAATTTCATGCTTCCCTGCTCTGCTTTCGCCATTAAAGTAATTAAACTTCACACGAAATTGAACCTTAAATTGAACAATAAAAAGCGTGTTCAATACTGTTACGTAAAATGGTTTGTTGAACGATCGATTAAGCACTTAAAGTGTTCGTGGTTTAGACATGGTTTGTGAAAATCTGGTGTATTTTCCGTCCGTTGGAATGCTTTGAAGAATGCATTTGATAAGCAGATGGCGTGGAATGAAATGGCGTTAAAATGGCGATAAATGTGTTTTTTTATTCAGTGTAAGTTCTTACACAGTCATAAGACTAATAAGACCATGCCATTTCAAAGTTTCAAAGGACGACTAACTCCTTACGGTTTATTTATTTATTTAATCTTTATTGTACTACACAAAATATTGTACAAAAGGCGGATTTAAAGCCTCATGGCATTCTCTACCAGTCAACCTTAGGGCAAATCAGAAAGTGAAGCAGGTAGTGCTCATCAAAATTAAATAACTATACTATACTATACTATACGGTTGAGTAGAACATTATTTATATAAAATTAACAACATAAAATGAGCAATATAAGTATATGGTCCTCGTATTAAAAGGCACAAAACATAACATCCCTACAACCCCATTCCTCCCGAGCTGTCATTCAAAGCACACAAGCACACGTTTCATTCAACTTGTTCCGCGACCTTCCCAGCTACGGCTTGTAATAATCTTGTGTGAAAAACTCGTAATGACGTCGAGTACTGTTGCAGCGAACGCGGCCGAGCATGCACGTGAATAATGACTGTGGATGCACAGTGCAGGGATGTGTGCCTGTCATTTATACTATTTTTACGTATATAAAGATCTGAACTACTATCTATTATTACTTTTTTTATTAAACACAATATTATAAGAGCTGATGGGTACAATAATTTTATGGTCATTATAATATACTTTACATTTTGGTCTTATTTAGGTTAGGTTTGATTGATTGTTTGTCTTGAATAGGCTCCGAAACTCCAACATTGATTTGAAAATTCTCTTACCGTTGGAAAGCTACACTATCCCTGAGTGACATAAGCTGTATATTATATATTTATAATTCGGTTCTTTAAGAAATCTCCGACAATGCAGCCAAACTTTTGTCACAATAAACGATTTTCAATACAAAAAAAAAATACCACTGCTTGAACTTTTCATCCTGATAATAATTCTAATTATACAATGCTTACAAGTCGTTTGTATCAGTGTAGAGAAGTAGCATTCAGTGAAATACTGCACCAAATGTGTGAAAATCAAAGAGCATACCAACTTCTGCGATAACTGCCATACTGTCAGTTATTTTACTGTGGATGTTGAACCCGCTTCTGCGACTTCATTAATATTCCCATGTCCATGTAGTCATTTTAGACCTTCATTACCGTTTTCGCAGGACGCATTGAGTATTAATGTATTCTAAGAGAATTAGTTTCGCTGTTCTGTTGTATCCGCATACTTCATAACAGGGTTGCAAGTAGAACATAATTGTACTATTCGAAGTTGTATTATAGAAATAAGTACCCTTATTATGTCCCTACACTGCTTAAACTGAGTAAACCTTAAGTGTGATAAGTTTGAAAATCTATACCTATAAATAAATATGAATTGCTGTTTGTAAGTCTGCTTAAAACTCGAGAACGGCTGAACTGATTTAGCTCATCTTGGTCTTAAACAAGGGTAGTCCAAGGATTGTTTTATCAATCAGAAAATATGCAAAAGCATCGAGAAAATAATTTTATTTCTCACACAAATTATCGTAATGTTTTCTTAGGTTTACGCGACTGTTACTCATGAAATAAAACTACTTTTTAACCGACTTCAAAAAAGGAGGAGGTTCTCAATTCGTCTGTATGTTTTTTTTTTTTTTTATGTATGTTCACCGGTATTTTCGTCAATTATTGACGGATTTCAAAAATTTTTGTTTTGTTGTGTAGAGTTCAGTTCTGAGGTGGTCCCATTTTCACCAGTCCAGGATCTGATGATGGAATCCAGGAGAAATCGAGGGTTTTTGGCCTGCCCAAAAACAGAAGAGAAGAAGCACCGACTTCAGTTAGTATGTTTAAGATTACTTTAACATAGTTTAGGAAAATTACAGTATGAGGTAATAGATATTAGGAATTATTTTTTAATTTTTAGTTTATTTTTGTGTTTACGGTTTTTTTGAAGTCGGTTTAATTTTTTTTTAAAAAGTCAGTTTATTTCATTATTTTTAGTTGTGTAAAAGCGTTGTGAACTTAATTATTAATAGGAACTTAGTTGTTGTTAAGAGTGAATGAGAGTGTGGATTAATTTTTTGTTTTCGCGTGAAGGCCCAGCGATACTTCTCGGCGAAATTTCTCGCCGTGGGTCTGGATGTAATATACACAAGTATGACGTTAGCCCCACATACATTCGATCGACCAATTGCAGTTCTGCCTTCCAACTCCTAACCGTTAAGGAGTACTGTACCTTCATCATCAGCACAGTAGCATCAGATGTTGATTCAAGCATACCTCACAAGCAATATGTAAGCCCTACATACTACTAAATAGTTTCCATCGACCAAATTGCAGTTCTGCCTTCCAACTCCTAACCGTTAAGGAGTACTGTAGCATCATCATCAGGACAGCAGCATCAAATGTTGACACCCTGAAGCATATACCTAAGTAAGACATGATTACGAAACAAAAACACCATACGAGCATACAATTTTCGGTGGTTGCCCTCGATTTCTCCTGGATTCCATCATCAGATCCTGGACTGGTGAAAATGGGACCACCTCAGAACTGAACTCTACACAAAAAAACAAAAATTTTTGAAATCCGTCAATAATTGACGAAAATATCGGTGAACATACATAAAAAAAAAAAAACATACAGACGAATTGAGAACCTCCTCCTTTTTTGAAGTCGGTTAAAAAGTAGTTTTATTTCATGAGTAACAGTCGCGTAAACCTAAGAAAACATTACGATAATTTGTGTGAGAAATAAAATTATTTTCTCGATGCTTTTGCATATTTTCTGATTGATAAAACAATCCTTGGACTACCCTTGTTTAAGACCAAGATGAGCTAAATCAGTTCAGCCGTTCTCGAGTTTTAAGCAGACTTACAAACAGCAATTCATATTTATTTATAGGTATAGATTTTCAAACTTATCACACTTAAGGTTTACTCAGTTTAAGCAGTGTAGGGACATAATAAGGGTACTTATTTCTATAATACAACTTCGAATAGTACAATTATGTTCTACTTGCAACCCTGTTATGAAGTATGCGGATACAACAGAACAACGAAACTAATTCTCTTAGAATACATTAATACTCAATGCGTCCTGCGAAAACGGTAATGAAGGTCTAAAATGACTACATGGACATGGGAATATTAATGAAGTCGCAGAAGCGGGTTCAACATCCACAGTAAAATAACTGACAGTATGGCAGTTATCGCAGAAGTTGGTATGCTCTTTGATTTTCACACATTTGGTGCAGTATTTCACTGAATGCTACTTCTCTACACTGATACAAACGACTTGTAAGCATTGTATAATTAGAATTATTATCAGGATGAAAAGTTCAAGCAGTGGTATTTTTTTTTTTGTATTGAAAATCGTTTATTGTGACAAAAGTTTGGCTGCATTGTCGGAGATTTCTTAAAGAACCGAATTATAAATATATAATATACAGCTTATGTCACTCAGGGATAGTGTAGCTTTCCAACGGTAAGAGAATTTTCAAATCAATGTTGGAGTTTCGGAGCCTATTCAAGACAAACAATCAATCAAACCTAACCTAAATAAGACCAAAATGTAAAGTATATTATAATGACCATAAAATTATTGTACCCATCAGCTCTTATAATATTGTGTTTAATAAAAAAAGTAATAATAGATAGTAGTTCAGATCTTTATATACGTAAAAATAGTATAAATGACAGGCACACATCCCTGCACTGTGCATCCACAGTCATTATTCACGTGCATGCTCGGCCGCGTTCGCTGCAACAGTACTCGACGTCATTACGAGTTTTTCACACAAGATTATTACAAGCCGTAGCTGGGAAGGTCGCGGAACAAGTTGAATGAAACGTGTGCTTGTGTGCTTTGAATGACAGCTCGGGAGGAATGGGGTTAAAGGGAACTATTAATTATACTTTTTAATACGAGGACTATATACTTATATTGCTCATTTTATGTTGTTTATTTTATAGTATAAATAATGTTCTACTTAACCGTAAGGAGTATGTCGTCCCTAACCTTTGAAATGACATGGTGTAGACATGACATGGTGTGGAGTAAAAATCACGGGGAGGACCAATAAATAAATATGAAATTAGCGTATTTATTACGTAACATCATATGTAAGTACGAGTACATAGTACTTGCGTTGTTCATGGAATTATCAAGTTGTTAATTAAATTGAATGTGACTTTAATTTTTTTAACTAGTTTTTACCCGCTGTTGTGCCGCGATATCAAGATTCCTGTTTTATCCCATGAGAGCATTTGATCGGGATAAAAAGTATGATATCACCTATGCCTGTATACCTAACAACAATAAAATCCGTTCTGTAATTTCACCGTGGTTGACGCACGAACATCCAAATAAACAAATTTTCTTATTTATAAAATTTGTCTTATGACTGTGTAAGAACTTACACCGAATAAAAAAACACATTTATTGCCATTTCAACGCCATTTCATTCCACGACATCTGCTTATCAAATGCATTCTTCGAAGCATTCCAACGGACGGAAAATACACCAGATTTTCACAAACCATATCTAAACCACGAACACTTTAAGTGCTTAATCGATCGTTCAACAAACCATTTTACGTAACAGTATTGAACACGCTTTTTATTGTTCAATTTAAGGTTCAATTTCGTGTGAAGTTTAATTACTTTAATGGCGAAAGCAGAGCAGGGAAGCATGACTTATGTTTGGGTGTTAAATCCTACCTTATTAATGTTCAAGAAACGAATGTAGTTTTGGTAAAATTAATTGAAAAATCTTTAGAATAACGTCAAAGCCGGGGCGAGTTGTTAGTATTTTATTGTATTGCGAGCATAATATTATTAATTATACTAATCTTCCGACCGATTTCGGCCATGGCGACCACTTCGACCCCTATATTTATGTAGAATGAGTTCGGGTTCTGGATTTGTTTTTATACATACTAAAAAGCCAAACAATCATAATATAATTATTATATACAATGTCATAAACGTTAAAATTTAGTTTGTTTGGATGTTTTTACGTCAATTTTTGCAATTGCTCCCATAGGATAAAACAGGAATCTGGATAACGCCGGCAAAGTCGCATGATTATACTTGTGTATAATATAGTAACGGACTAAAACAATTGGCTAACTAGATTTGTATGATAAAACGCCTGGGTAAAATAATTATAGTTACACTAGACATAAGCAAAAGGTTCACACAGGGTTCACAGAACCTTGAAAGGTTCGTGAGAACTGTGAACTCTGTAGGTAGTATGTTTGCCTTAAAACTAATTAAACTCAGTATTTGAATAGATATCACTCGTTGATTGATGGAAAACATCACACAAGATCCTAAACAAATATCCGAAATGGAAGAGGAATGCCGTTGTCATGGCTATTGAGATTAAAGTTTGTGTGGTCTGGCGCCAATTGAGACGACTAGATTTTTGTACGTATAAAACTATAAGTATTCTTATTTATAATGATTATAAAAGATGTGTTTTGTTGTAAGAGAAACCTTTCTTTCAGCTTCGCTCGTTTGAACAGTTCTAAACATTCGAAATGAAGTAGTCAAACGAATTAGTACCATTCAGTATGTGAAACTCACAGAGGTCTCTTTTTTTAGGCGCCAGGGAATCACCCAAAATTGCATTAAAATTTATTTTAATAAACGTGGCATTTGAAAAAAAATTAACAATATGAAAAAAGACAATACAAAAATTAAGAAACAAAAATACAATAATATTAAAAACAAAAAAATAAAACACAAATATATTTTTTCATAATATAATTACATAAATCATTGTAAATCGTGAAGCTTATTTTCTATTTTTATCTGTCTTTTAAATTGCATAGTTATTCAGAATACTGACGATGTTTATTCATGATCTTTTTATAATAAACTGTTGTTATATTTTTTCTGAAGATGATAAATAGACTTCAACTTAAACGCGGGTAAGTTAAAAATAATGAGAATCGATGTAAAAAGTAGCTGTGCCGTGGAGCAATGAACTGAGGGGCCGAATCACCAACCGTGTCATCCAACACAATCTTTAAAGTGTACAGAACATGCAGAATAAACAAGAAATGAAATAGTACAGGTCTATAAAATACATTCCTTATAACGCCTCGATGGTCTAGTAATTCATTTTTATTCCCATGATTCCGCCGCTTAAATCATCTGTCATAGATGGGAAGGCATATGTCTGTTTGTATTTATTTATAATAAAAGGTAGAGTCATAATTATGATACATTTTTTTGCCGATACATAAGTTCTTATATGGAGCCCAATTGAATCAAGAATATTTTGAGTTTGAGTTTGAATTCATACAATAGTATTTATTCGGCATTTCTTTAGTAAAAACTAAACACATTCTTCAAAGACAACTCATTCAATGCGTACTGTGTAACACATGTGCACTGATATTCACCGCACGATATAAAAAAAACATTTTGGACAATTTCATTAGGTTTTTTTTTTACTATAGCCATGGGTCTGGTACAAATGAGTTTTACCAGACCCATGGCTATACTGGTACATAAGAGAAACTATCTTTATTTTAAAGTGGTCGAGTTATTGCATTGATGTATAAGGAATTAAGATAACATGAAATTAGAAATAAATTGAGGGCATGGAATTTGCAAAAGGAATTTTAAAAAATATCACAAGAAATGAAATGCCTTGAAACAATTCAACGTGCAGTTTTAAGAACACACGAATATTTAATTTTCGGCCTAAGCAATATGTATTCTAGATATTATTTAGTACACCTGAATTTTATAGGCATCTAGGTGACAGCACTCAAAGTCAGCTGTTAGGTTTTATCTGTCATCAAGGATTTATCGCCGTGTCCTGCCCGCGCCTCATATAAACATAAACTTTAAGACCACAGTAAAGTACCAGTTCATACATGTTCTACAATATTTTGGTGAGTAAGGTATATTGGTGTCCTAAGGTATAAATTTACGAGGTTATGGCCTATGGGGTTTAAAAGGTACACAACACGTGGAGTCGTTAATGTCTTTGGAGGAACGTGATCATAAGTCATCAGCCTTTAGTATTTTATTTGTTGTTAGGCAATGCCGACCCTTAAATGTATGCCTTATTAGTTACCAAACATATAAGAAAATATAAAACAGATTTTGTCAGTAAGTAAATACCTAAGACTATGTTAGAGCATTCTTATACCACACGTATTGTTTTATTCGGCGAAGTGTAACACAATCTGTTGTCGGGTTATCGACCTCTTAAGCGCCGAAACATGGCAACCTTCGGCTGAAACTCCTCCTTTATAAAGGTCCATAAATGTTCTACCCCAAATATTACTACCCCATTTCTTGCAACGGCAAGAACAACAAGAAAAATGGTGCCGTAAGAACTAAGAGATATTCTGGCAGTGAAATGCAAGAGGTTGACGAAATTGACCACTTCAACCATTTGTCTTCGTCCTTAAAAAAAACTGTCACCTCTCAAAACTGTAACTCTTAGTCGTAACAAAAAAAATCCACAGCAAAACACTTGGATTTATATCGATTTTATAAAATGAAATCTAAAAAGTTTATTTAACTTAAGCGACAAAAAGGCTAAATTGAAATGTCAGGCGCAGTTTGAAGCCTAAGTTAATGTCGTTACTTTGTTTACCATTTCATCCTGGCAAACCGTGGATTTCACAATATTACTCAAGGCTGAGCGCACCAACTTTTGGTCTAAAGTATAAGATTCTAGCGTTACTTTGGCAGTAACATGAGATTACACTATGATAAAAAGATGTTTTTTTAAAGTTATCTGTGCTTATTTCTAGTTTCGCTTCGTAAATTCCCGTCTTGGAATAAAAAATAAAATCTTTATTTCATTCTCATATAAAATAATAATACCTCCTAGCCGAATTCGGCCACGGCGGCCAATCTTACGATTAGCCACTTGCGCGGGATATATTATAGTGCACAAGCGCATGCGCAAGCACAGGTGCACTCCCTATTCCCTCACTCCCATAATTCGGTGGGACAGCAATCTGACACGACCGTAGAGAGATCAGGCGCAGGACCAACGGCTTAACGTGCTTTCCGAGGCACGGGGGTGTAAATACACCGCCAACTTCCAAACTCCGGACTGTGTCCGTGTTATCACAACATGAAAACATAGACACAATTTCATCGGCCCGACCCGGGATTCGAACCCAGGACCTCCGGCGCGGACGCCGCTTTAAAGTGCGACACACTAGCCACTGCGCCACGGAGGCAGTCAATTCTCAAATATGTAGAGGTTATATCTTGTTCATTTACTTACATGGCCAAAACAAAACTAATTGGACATTTGGCCCGCGGACTCGTTTCTATGCAAGCGATATGTCCTATAACCTTTCGTAGGGTTATAGGACACCGCACAATGCTTTTAATGTGGTTAACATTTGGGTGTATTCCAATATTGTATTTCAACATATCGTGATTGTTTTACTCATCTTGAATCATTACATCTTTCTTAAATTACTCCTTCTACAAGCTTAAATATAATTTGAGGAGATTATCAACCAAGTTACATCAAAATCCGTTCAGTAATTTCAACATGTTTCACAGGCAAACATCAAAACCAACAATCTTTCACATTTAAATTCTAGCATGATGTAAATAAAGAACGTCTCATTTGTTCCCTTAAAGCAAAATTTTAAATCGCTAACTGTCACAAGTTGCATCAAACGTCATAGTTTAAACAAGACTACCCGTGGAGTTTCTCTCAGCTAGATATTTTATTTCAAACGGATCTTTCGTGCATTGCGGATCTAACATTCGCTTTACGACATTACTAGATATACATAGTAGTTATTATGTAACTGTTTCATAACATTGACGTCATTACTTTTATACGGCCGCTAGTAGCACACTAGCGGCCGCCCGCGACTCTGTCCGCGTGGATGTTGGTTTCCGCACACATGGTGTTACACATATTATAGCTTATAGCCTTTCTTGCTAGATGAACTATCCAACACGAAAATAATTTTACAAGATTTTAGACTTTAGCGTTGAATTATGAAATTAATAGTAGTATACATATTATGTACATCATTAATATCGCGTTTAGTCCATTTTCATACATAATATAAGTGTGATAATTTTACAATTTGAAACCAGTACTTTCTAACAAACAAGCAAACAAACGACTCAAACTATTGTTATTGTCCTTTGTGAATGAAATTTACGAAATTCTTACTGTTTAAAAAAAACTTGTTCTTAAAGTGACTTTGATTTGATAGTTTTAGAAACGGGATCCATTTGGCCTAAAGTCAACGAAAGATTATGCTACATTCATACATTTTAGTTGACATAATTAACAATTAACCCTACTTTTTACCCTGGCATCTATGTACCTCGTGTCCAACAACACTTTTAATCGTCACAAATTGACCGGGATCGTTGTTTCTTGACCCAAATAGCTGGCGACTCATCAGACCTCTGAGATGCAGGTTCTACCGTACATTCTAATGAGTTGCTTTGTATAAATAGAATACGAAATACGTCTGTGTGAATCTTCGTTGTCCTTAGCAAGTACAATGGCTTTAATTGAGAATACAAATACTCTGTTATTCAGTTTTCCTTCAGTCCTGCATTTGTTTTTAACGGATGAATACGGAACCTAACTGTTTAGCTGCTTTCCTCATGTTACAATGAGAACATTGAAATTAGCAATATCGAACATTCAAGATTTGATTAGTGTAAAATAATTCAGGATTGATAGTTTGATTAAAAGTTAGTAACTGTGTTGCTACCACAATTAAGGTTGCCGTCATAATATGATCTCATGGACAAGCAAGGCAATCTCCCTGATCATACAATATAAATAAGTGATTAACTATTCTAACTGATTAAATGTTTGTAGATATTTTCATTTTATTTCATCCTTAAACTAACCAAGCTTAAAATCGTCCAGTTACCTGTCTATTTATGCGTGAGAAAACACAGCCTGGTCCAGAAAGACTATATAAAATCTCGCAATTTTATTCATGATTTCCAGTTAACTAGTTATGCCTTGAAAATTCAGCTTATATTTTTGTCTCAATTTTGAAGTTGACGTTATTACAACATTGGTTCGTGGAAAATCGACCTAGACCAAACATCGCTTGTGCTGATCGCCCACCAAACTATCTGAACCGTAAAATTAGATTTCTAGACACATGAACTGAAGTAGGTATCAAAGGCAATGATGTGTCGAACGGAGCAGTGAAGACGAACACGCAAAATATTGTTACAGAAAAGACTGAAATATCGTTGTTGAGAGACGGGCCCGTTCGTCTGGGGTACCCTGACTACTAAACCAAGGGTTTGAAATTCGCTAAGGCCAAATGTTTGTGTGATGAACATCAGCAACATTTGTACTCGAGTCATGGAAGTTTGTAAAATCATTAAAGTATGTCTATCCGTTCCCTAGGATTCATAATAATAGCTTCGAGCTTAGTTTGGGGCTAGGCAATGTGATGTGTAAGTCCAAAAAAAGGGGGAAGAAATTGTAACACTGCAACTATCATTTCCAAAGGCTGTTGCAAATAGCGCATAACAAGAAAAGCCATCTTAAAATAAAAATTGACTGACATTTTTTATCTTATTGTGCCCATAGACCTGGAATGTATTTTAGTATTCTTACGACACCCACATGAAGGAATCGTGTAGTAGGTACTATTCCAAGCCGACATTGCCAACAATGATAGAGACATAAAGTTATAGCTTGTAAACTTAGCATAAAAAGGGCTTGGTTTTGAGACAACATCTAAGCATGTCTTCACTCAGAGTTCGTTTGCATACTAGACGAGGTACATAACTTTGTTTACTCCACATCTCTTTAAGCATGATGTTGGCTGTGTTACGGAAATCAAGAGATGCTTACAACTTAACATTTGAAATCAGATTTTTTTGGAGTAAAATACTTCTCCTTAACCCTTTGCTTAACATTTATTTGTGGAAACGTTTTTAATTGATATCTGAGTTGGTCTTAGTACCGAGAGTTAATAATGTTTTTATTAATTTTGCTTTTATTAAAAAAGCTTGTAAATTTTTTTTACCAAAAGGAAATATTGAAAAATGAAAGGTATTATGAATATATACGCCATCGCTGCATTGGTATTGCGTTTATTTCTATCTTATCTTTTAAGCATTATAACAAAAACTGTAACGTTTGATTCAGGTAAAAGCATGCATGATGATCTCTGAATAAATACTAGCACTTTCGTATTTCCCAACAAGTTAAAAGTGGATTTCGCTCTGAAATGTTCGCACGCAGTCCGGGACAGAAACTGGAAAACCGCAATTTCATTATTTAGTAATAGTGTCAAAATGTTGGTCGTAAAAGCGACAATACACGCCTTTTTACGAGTCTTCAGAGCACGAATATTATTACTATAGAAGGTCTATCGCGCAAAAATGAGTTTATTTATAGATTAGAATAAAATTGGCTTTTCCAAGTTATTTTCTTGTTCAAAAATATTACATGTCATGTTTTTGTTACAACTTTAAAATGATGTTACAGCACTTTAGGGTTAATAAACATACTTTTAAGATTCTGGTTTATAAGGGATGTAAATGTTTATTTTCTCGCTGTTTTGTGGGAGCACGAAATGGAAACACGTCCTAAAGTTTTCTCTTGTATAGTTAAATATTTTTCTTACGAAAACCTTTTGTCTTGAACTAATTGTTTATGTGGTGTTGCAAACGCTAGTTCAAATTATAAAAGCTCCTTTTGTTAAATTTTAAGTTAAAGTTCTTTTATGTCTAAAGTAAACACTAAATGCAAGTGTTAAATTGAAAACGAAACAACTTTGATTTGTTACCTATCTTAATAGTTTAACGCTCAAAAATAATTGCCTAAACTTTTTTCGATGTATTTTCGACCATTGTTATAGGGCTATAAAACTATTCCCAAGGGATTTCGACAAAGAATATCAGATTATGATGTACATTTTCACAACTCAAGTCATCGAGTCTCCTTGCCTAAATAAACTTCGCGAAAATGTTTAACTTTTCAAATGAAGGGAAAAATTGTTTGACTTTTTTATCCAGGGCATTCGTTGCCTTGGCGTTCCAAAATTTAACAACTCAGTAAATTGCCAAAAGCGGCTTAATAATTGCGGCTTTTCTGTTGGCTTTGGTCGTTCTCTTGAGTTTTGGATGAGTTCCTGCTTACTTCCTTCTAAATTCCAAATGAAGTTATATTTCTCACAAGTAGAATAAGACAGGTTCTACATAAAAAAAAACACTTTTCCAGTGTGTCATTAGAGATGATGTAGTTTTGAACGCAGAATCTGGTCATGTCAAAAAGTTTTTTTCAATCGTTTTGAGTTACACTAGTCTTACTCTAGGTGTGCGATTGTCTACAGTACATTACATTATTTCTAATGTACTATAGACAATGTAGCTTTATATGTAGTATTCTGATGTACACCATTATTTTTTCACGTCGATTTCAAGCTTCCTATTACCGTTGCTGGAACTCATGTGCAAATTAAAAAAATATAATAATTATTTTAGGTAAGAATAAAATTTACAACAAATGCAGAAGATAATTATGCAGAAGACAGATACGATTTCCATGCGAAGCTGGAGCGTCCCGTGTACCTTATTAAATAAAACCATACCTATCTCATTATTTTTATTCAAATGGATAAAAGGTCCGTTCTTGTACAAGCACAAGCGCGCTCACTATTCTCCTACAATAAATACATCCCGCATAGTTCCTTTATCGGAAACTTTTCCGCTGTAGCTGAAACTCAACAAGGCATTATTATAAATGGTGAAGTTTAACGCTAGCGCGTGTCTTCTTCTATTTAAAAATTCTCTCTCATTTTTATGCCTTTTATAAGTAAGCCGCTTAGAAAATGCATGGCATCTCATTTTCATAGTGCTCGCTTCACTTGAAACAAAGGGTGAGCTTACACCGTTGTACGGCTCCCTGGCTTTTTCCCAAACATTTTGTTTTCAAGAGAGAGAATACCGTACGTGTGAAGGTAAAAAGGTCTTCTTTGCGTCAACGCTGTTCTAGCCAATCTTCTATGATTAGCTTAATATGGAAAATGCATTGTAGGGCGCGGTGCAAGCACTCAAATTGTTTAGTGGAACAACAATATGTTACGACCATTTAAATGCGAGTATATCGAGACAGAAATAAAAAGTTATATTAAAGAACAAAATTTATTGAAACCGAAACTGTAATATTTCACACAACACGATACGTTCGAAATAGTTAATTATTGAATCACGAGTATTTTTAAAGCGATTGGAGTGAAATTTGCGGCTAGCAATTGAGCTCCTGGGGCGACTAAGCAGTGAGGTAGGTACATGTTTTTTTCACACATGTACACCGTACACCAAGTTTCTTGGTTCGGCTACTAAAGTACTAACCAATACACGGAGGAAATCAAGTATTAGTATACCAAGCACGTGGCCAGGTCATATTGACAAAATATAACAAGACGTTAAAGGAGATTAGATCGCGAAACCGGTTGGCATTGGCGTCGGTCAGTGGCGTTAATACACACGTTCGTTTCTTGTTTCTCGAAGTTGACGCAATTTGAAGTAAATTCAATTAATTTGTAGTTAAATAATATGTAATTTAATTTAGATGATATAGGTAATAGTCTTATGGTGCTACTCTAGAAATTAAGAAACCACAGTTGATCAACTGTGGTTTCTTAATTTCTACCATTATTTTACAATATTAAAAATAAATCTTCCAATATGACAACATAAATATTAAACGAATAGTTTGATATATAGCACATTATAATATCGCATATTTTTAGACTGTATGTGACCTTATCAAATGGCAGGCTTAGGTTTAGATTATTGTGTTTATATAAGGGCACTTATTAATACCAATAGAAAAGTAAATAAAATTGAAAAATACAAAGTATTAGAATAATGAAGTCCTCCTTGTTCCATCTAAAAACAAAAATCTCAGACTACTTAATAATATGAATTGCTCGTAATTTATTAGGGTAATATGAAACTTATTCCGTTAAGTCTCCACAAGAACGGACTTCTTAACTTCTTTAATAAATAAAATAAAATTCTTTCTGGGAATTTTGACTTTTCTCCAATTAATTTCATACGAGGTCAGACTTGTTCAAGGTAATAAGCTGATTAAATGTTTACTATGTAAGTTTTCATGTAATCATATAAGCATAAACAAAGTACTTGCACTTTATTTTCAAAAGTGGTAGGTGTTGTATGATATATACACGAAGTAAGACCCTTAAGAGTAACGAAGGGAAAGGTCCCTTCTTAAGGACTTAACAGGATAACCCGACGTTTCGGCTGCTAAAATGTAGCCAACACATCGGGTTATCCTGTAAATATGTAGTTTAAAATGACACCGCGATTATAATCCATGTAAAGTAGTTTTATTTCATGAGTTACAGTCGTGTAAACCTTAGAACACATAACGAATTTATTTGGTTATGTTAAAATATATGTATAAGTAGTATAGTAATTTTATACTTTTATATATTTCACGTCACATGTTGAAACTGTAGGAACATGTAGCTACTCTTCCAAAGTTTATTTGAATCACGCTAAAAGTACGCTTCTATGTTAAAGCTTAGAAACTGTGTTCAACAGTAACTTTATTCCAAGAATTCCAATATAATATCACAAAAGGGCGTTTAGCATAATATAATGTTTACATTCTTAACTATGAGATTACTCAGTAATTACTTGATGGCTTCTTAATTGCTTTACATTAAATCGCTATTGAGCTAATTTCAACTTAAAACATATGTACGTTTCTACAAAACAATTAAAAATGCACTTACTTGATAAAATAACGACTACTGCAGTGGAATAGTAGATTGAGTATTTAGATAAAAAAATTGAAGTAAATTAATTCCCCAGAGCATATTACTGAAGTTGAGAAATAAATGAATCAGTAAAAAACACATCGTTCTTTGTAAAGTGCGAGTAATCGACAAATCACTCACATAATGAATTAATTATGTCGTTGACATTTTCATGCAAAGAGTTGTGCGATCGTGATATTTCGCATATTGAAGTGTTTTTGTATTGGTTAATGTTTTTTTTTCAATCTGAGGGTATGCTTTAATTTCACAATTATAATTTAACACGCAGAACAACGCTAGATATATTTTTAATAAAGTAACAATGTGATTGCTAGACTTAGTAGACATATACAAAGTAGTATTAATATCATATCTTTTGTTACCGTGGAATGTATGTTACACATATTATACATTCCATTTGATAAAAAAATTAAAGTTCAATAATCATACCAACCAATCAGCTACTAATATGAACTGCTCACCCATAATTGGTTAACGCTACTTACTCGTAAAGTAAAACCAATAATTTAATATAGTATCGACCTAGTTTTCTCTTTTACGAATCACGAATTCGTGACTATAGATATAAATGAAGTGGAAAGAGTTGATGTGAGCCATTCAGTGCATTTACTTTTTGAATCGTGTAGTTTTACAAAGCGAGTTAAGAACTAGGTTGAAGAAGTAACAATAAAATATACGACTCATTCACAGATAAAGTATACTTTGTTCTGTTAAAAATGAAAAAGGTAAAAAATGAGTATATTAGTGTCCCATTACAGATTAAAAGTATGTTTCATTGATACTGTACTGGATTAGGCTTAATAAGTAGTAATAAATGAATAAAATAAAATAAATGCTGGCATATTTGACGGGCCCATTGGTCTAGTGGACAGAGATCCTGGCTACAAAACCAAGGGTCTCGGGTTCGAATCTCGCTAAGGGCTAACGTTAGTGTAATGAACATCGGCATTTGTACTCGAGTCACGGATGTTAATAAAAGTATTTAAGTATGACTATCCGTTCCCAAGCTTCCATAGTAGAAGCTTCGAGCTTAGTTTGGGGCTAGGCAATTTGTGTGTAAGTCCAAAGAATTTATTTATTTATTTATTCATATGACTTGTCAAAAGTGGATTGATGATAAAAAAAACCTTCAATTCCGAATTGCATCCAACCTGGAAAAACTAATATTGGTCATGTCTTGTCGTATCAACATCGAATAGGTATTTCATTCTACGGTTGTTTGTACAAATTGTTTGTGTGGTTGTTTGTACGTGTGTGTAGGGTCTATGACAAAGACGGATATTAGAAACAATGTGCAAGTTATACTTTCATTCTAAAATTTATATTATGGCGTTCTTTTGGTGAACTTTCAATATTCTTCATAAATTTAGCTACAAATATTAAGAAAATGTTGGAACTGTTTGTACCTCGTTAACAAAAATAGCAAATTTATTTTTAGAACACTTTTATAAATACGAGTACAAGGTCATTAAGGACAAACGCGGAACCAAAATTGGGCAAAGTTAAAGGAAAATACGATTAGAAGTGCGGGATATCCATTAGCATTAAAATTACATTAACCTCAGATTCCTATTTTTATACAGGTTATTACACGAAAAATCTTGATTTAATTTATTTCCCACTTTGTTCACAGATAATATCGATTTTATTTTATACTTGGTATTGGGCCAATGGCAATTAAATAAGTTTGAATGTTAATTTATTTCTAAAATGTAGAGTCAGAGGTTACAATCATTACTATTTTCTCGTATATCCATACTCGTAAGGAGAAGGAAAAACACATTTTGTTTTTTACCTCGACTTTTAACTCGAACTTATCTTTGCCTAGCAGATTTCGTAAATAAAATACCTAGAAGCTCCTTTCTAATTTAGTCTAAATAGTAGATAAAATATCTAGATTAGATAAAATATTTGAGTTAAAATTATCAACTAATTTATTTCTACAAGCACGTCTTATCATTGAACAAATCTTATTGAAATGATAAATTCAGTAAACGTTTCCAAAGAGTATCTGACTTCATCAAAATATTTAAATTCAATACGGTTTCTAAGTAAAGTTATTAACTAAAATAACATTATACAAGTATTAATTTCCTAATAGACTCTGTACACTTATTTATTTGCTTGACCAAGACAAGATCTAACTATTACCTAATTAGTATAATCGGTAAACAGGTATCGTTGTTCAATAATGCTGAGCACATACTAAGGCGAGTTGCCTGCGACTTGGCATCGTAACGCGTAGGTATTCGTGGTCAGTGACTTTACTAACGGTAGCGTCATGCCATACGACCGCATCTCACCGACATGCTTGATACACTAGCTGATTGATTGTGAGACATAGATTTATATCGGTAGATCTGGCTTTGGACGCGAGAATTTCAGTCGCGACTGGAAGAGTGCTAGATTTTCTGGAAGCCTGGAGGAATTTCATTCCATACTCAGTATAAGTTAAACTGCCTTCGTGGTGTAATGTTTAGAGCGCTGGGCTCAAAAACCGTGGAGGGTTCGAATCCCGCGGGACACTACTTTGTATCTGTTAGGACATTGCAGGATTGAAAGACATGTTTGTCAAATAAGAATGATTATTCCGTTCTTTGGAAGGTAACGTGCTGTTGGTCCGGACTATGATCCAAATTGTCCAGTTCCCCTTGTGTCGTTGCGAAGGTTAGACGACAATCGCTCCAATGTAATAACTAGGATTGTCAATACAGAATCATAGTCGAAGCGTACCCCGGGCTCCAAGGCGATGCTCGAGGATCATGATGACTCAATTTAAGTAAAACACGTCATTCAATACTTATTGGACATCATGAACTGTTATGTTGTTGACACCGAAAAGTGTCCACAAATTAGTCTAAATATGTATTTGAGGTATCGACTAAGTATCACCCTTATTATGCAAGATTAATATTGATATTTCTCGATATTAGATTAAAGTTTTTCACTTCTATAACTGAATTCTTAGCAATTAAATACGATGAATTCAGAACTCTTCCAACATTTTATATCTCCGTAACACATCCCATTTGGTCAGCATTCCCGGATCGACAGGGCAGCAATAGAAAGACTTCTCGACTTGTACGGCTGCTTCAAGAGTGGGAAAATGTTTGCAGTTGACAGTTCACTTGTGCAAAATATGTGTGGATAAATCGGTGTTATTGTAAAAACATGCTTAAGTTATTTATATATCGTGCAAAAAATCTGCCTAAAGAAAAAAATATGTAAAACAGATATAAAAATATGCTATGCGAACTTCGATTCAGATTATGAATGAGACAAAGGCTTTATTTTGAACATAAGTACATACATTGTGCTGGTTTATTAGTGCTCATAATGTGTTATTTATCCAAACAAGTAGAAAAGTAAGTAGTACGTAAATTACTCAATAATAATTTAATTTACGTGCATAAATACTCTGTCAGCTGACGAACTCTGAACCACAAAATTACGTTCATATGACTCATCCACTTTGAATAAGACATTCGAAACCGGAGCTATTTACCGTAGGCCTTGGAAAATTTATACCGATATCTTTAGAAATACACAAATTGACATGTCGCTTATAAAAACATTCAGATGACAGAATATAAGCTGAAGTAAATAAAAAGATATCAATGATCATACTACGCCTAACAGCCGTGTCAATCCAACTTTGCAAACGAATAGCTAAACAGCAGATCCTATTTCAATCAAATCTCGTGTTTTCCCCAATTCGACACCTACTTGTTAATTCAACATGTCTTCATGTTCGATTATGTGTTTTACGTCATTGGTATTACGGTTCCGTTTCGATCAAGAACCGGGTCTGTAGTGGGGCTCGATGTCATTGTCATGAGTGCGTGAGACCAGTCAGCCGCAAGATCCGGTGCGCGCGCGTCGTTCGAATGGCGGACCCGCCATCTTGGATTTAAACTTTCGGATTGTTATTTGTATTTTGGATGTTACGTCAACAAGTGCTCGTAAATCAGTGAAAGCTAAAGTGGATTTTACCATCTATTAACTTGGAATGGATTATTAACAACGGACTTTTGGATCTAGAGGTAAATCTCCAAAAATATTACGGAAGTAACTTAAAAGTAAATGATCCGATTCTTGATTAGCCGGTCCAGATCTATCTTATATGGTTTTCGGTATCATCAATAAACTTTCTATACTTATTAATGAATGAACATTGGATATGAATCAAGTGACCAAGCAGTTTGATGCTTTCTTGTCTATACTTTCTCTACGCGTTAGGTACATTGCGTCATTACTTTCTTATTTTCCAATACCACATTTTAACTATTTTCTTACTTTGAAAACAAACAGAAAGAAAAACTCCAACTT
This sequence comes from Nomophila noctuella, assembly GCA_958496325.1. Classification (NCBI taxonomy): domain Eukaryota; kingdom Metazoa; phylum Arthropoda; class Insecta; order Lepidoptera; family Crambidae; genus Nomophila; species Nomophila noctuella. The sequence continues at coordinate 3,596,962 of OY292488.1, forward strand.
TATGTCTTTTTTATCTGAAGTGATCAAATAACTTCAGTCATAATTGAGTAAGGATGGTATGTAGACTTGTTAACGTTTTATGATAATGCTTGTTCATTGGAGAAAAAAGTCGTTACGTTTCCATTTTTTACTCCCATTATACAAAGACGTCAACGTACAAAAGCAATTTAATCATAGGAACGCGTGACTTTATAAGCTATGTAATTACTAGCATTGGCTGCAGAGCAATCATTAGTAGAACAATCGCTATGTAGTCCGTGTGTATTAATTTGAACTTTAATGACTCTAGGGGGAATGGCAAGTATGTACTTAATGTCGTCTTGTTGATTGTAAGTTGCAACACGCGGGATGGCGGCATGTCTTCATATCGAATGAGCTGTATCTTTTTTATTATACCAAGGTACTATTCAATTTGTTAAGTTGACTTTTATATGCCGAGTTATTTTCTGCTCTAACATCATCATCTAGTAATTTCTTATGGGGCATATTTGTAGAGGTTTGTGACGTACGTTTTTTACACTTGACTGGATTAGGCACACAACGTTGTTGAAATATTTTTCACACATTTGACGAACTTCATTAAACACCATAAAGGAATGCAGTAATTTGGCATTAGTTTCATAATGTGGTGTCAAATTCGTCATTTACATAATCCAAGAAAAGTTTAAATCGTCTAAACTTTGAACCGTCATGGTACATCACAACAAATTACTACAACTTGTAACTAAGGCATTATTAGTTGGAAATATATATGTTTTTTTTTTGAGTTTATTTTGGTATGATGTGCTGTTTTACGTTCTTTAGATAAAAAAAATTTTTTTTTCAAATTATACAATTCACAGCAACAAAACGATATCGGGAGCAACAAGCACTGTCACTAGAGGCGTAACCTACGAAATCTTTTGTTTTCCCATTCCTATCTTTATCAGTCTTGCCAATTTCTCCCCAGCTTCTGACGTCAGAATATCGATAAAACAACACTATTCGGAATCCGTCGCGAATGTTGCAACCAGTGTTTTGCCGGCTACAGCCAATTACGTATTCACTCGTCGTTTACTCTGTCCGTCAAGAGAAAGCTCGGTACATTATGGCCTGCGGTACGCCGCGCGTCGTGATCAAGTGGATCACCTTTAGTTTCCAACTGGTGGGGATGGGTTTTTTCAATACCGTCGATATCACCACTGTCGGATATAATTATTACTTAATAAGCAGGTTCGGTAGCAGTTTTTGTAATGAGTTTGTTATTGATATAATGAAAGTGCCAGTACCATAGCTAATCGTTTTTGTACGCTTTGGAAATATGTTTTAGTTCATGCTATTGGTGCACAACCTCAAGCCTCTGTCTTCTCTACTCCTTTTAGGAATGTTTGATTTCTTTATTGCTCTAAAAAATTATTGAGACCATCATCGTCATCTTCATTAACGTTTAATGCTATTTCTCTTTCCTGACACATTTTTTAGTTTAATAAATTAAAATTTAACTAAACCGTAATTTTAATTTTAAACTTCATTATTTTTGCTTCGTGCAGCGCAGTTAGTAGTAACGGTAGATCGTTCAACTAAGCAACATTGTTACTATTGTTGGCGAAGTAAATGCTGTCAATGCGATTGTCAGGATTTACGTTTGTATAGAGATTTGCATCTGACAACAGAAAGCTTTCTTGTTTCATCGCCTTTTCCTGGTTTAAGGAATGCAGCAATGGATATAATGAAGAAAAGGGTTTCACGAAATCAAATGTATATCAATTTAAATTAGAAGTTAAGGTCAATGAACACAATGTGTAAACATTCGAAGAAGTTTCTATCACAATGAAAGTTTTCCTTCTTTCTCGAGTTAAGATTTTCTTTAATATCTTTGTTTTTCATTTTGACCAGTGTAATTACTTGTTGAAAATGCTTAAATACAATCATACTACTGCAAATACTACAACATACTACTGCTTGATTATTTCCATTTTCAAAGATGTTATAGCGCTGATTTGAAATAAAACATTGAAATTCTTTTAAATGTGAAAGTGATGTAGGTACTCATATTAATAACTAGCGGCCGCCCGCGACTCCGTCCGCGTGGATTTCGATTTCCAATATCCTATGTGGTATTCTGATGTATAAGCTATATTGTGGTAAAGTTTCATTCAAATCCATTCAGTAGTTTTTACGTGAAAGAGTAACAAACATCCATACATCCATACATCCATACATCCACACATCCATACATCCACACATACAAACTTTCGCCTTTATAATAGTAGTAGGATAATAGGGTACGCTTCTGTAAAATAAAAGGGGCTTCAACTGCTGAACAGTGTATTATAAAGACCTTTATACTTTTGCTGAGACATAACGAATGGCACAAGAGAAGAAAGATTCAACGAACTGTATATAACAGTTATAAATAATATAACCGAGTTGAAAACTGCTCACTTCAAAACTTGCGAGACTTTCTTAAAACTGTTTAATGTGGGAGACTTTGCAGTTTCAGCTGAAGCAAGAATAGACAATTTTGGTCGTATGAATACGTTTCCTCATAGCTAAGCTACCGTGAAGGTGACCCAAATATGTTGCAGTCCAGTGCTAGATGTAGGAACCAGATTGAGGGCATTATGCCCATAGTTACTACAGCCCATATCCCCGGAGTGTTCTTTAGTCGCTACTTAAGAAACTTCCAGGAAGAAATAAGGTAGTGCTATTCTAAGCTAGCTTGAAAGGAATTTAGCTTCATCAGGTAACGAGAAGTCACATCCTTAAAATTATTACATGATCTAGCACCCGCCCGTGACTTCCTCTGTATGGATTTCAGTTTCTTCGTTACCTATGATATCCCTTGAGGGGTGGAATTTATAAATATCATTGTTAAGGGGATGCATTCGTCATAGTAGCTTTATACATGCTAAATATCAGACTGATCGGTTTAAAATTCAAATTTTCATACAAACTTTCATCCCCTTTTTGTCCTCATGAAGGTAAAATTAATCAATAGTTTTCTTAGTAGATGCCTACCTCATATAATCTACCTGCATGTCTAATTACAGCCCGATCCATTCTGAGCTTAGGCTGTGCTTTGCTAGATCAGTATGTCAGTCAGAGGTTTATAGATATTTTTAAGAATAATTGATTTTTTTAATATGACGTCAATGATATTAGTTAAAGGGACTAAACGCGATTTTTTATTATGTTGTACCTACATATTTTATACTACTAACTGCTTGCGACCACGGTTGTTGTAACACAGCCGAAACGTCAAGCAGTAAGAAGTATATAATTATGTATTCCATAATCAAAAATCACGTTAAGACCCGTTAACTAATATGTATTTGCAACGCAAATGTCTAAAATCTTATATTATGTGAATGGCTTAATCAATATAAACAGGACAATTACATAATTAACTTGATAGCGCACTCTCTGACTATGACAGAAGCATCATGCTCGACTGCCCTCAATCAGATGAAAATAGCCCTAACAAGACCTGTCCCATTTTCTCAGTAGGACTGAGAGTGAATGCCGATTAAATTTGAATAATGAGAAATTTTTACATAATTCTCGAAAAAATGTATCTAAAAACGTAATTCCTTTATCGTATAAAAATGGGCCTGATTAATGATTTGTCTGAAATTATCATGGGACTTGTTCAATTTTATCTTGACAAAAAATGAATAGGTTTAGTTAATTCATATTAGTCTAGGATAACATTTCATAAACCTTGCTATTTTTTTACTAAAAATAATTAATAAAATGTTATGTCATAAAAAAGATTATTATTTTTATAAAGCCACACAAAATCTCTTATGCTTATCCTGCTGTACCGAATTTTCTTTTAATTCTACATGACTTCTATTATTTTATATTATTTAACCTTCATAGTATTAAAAGAAAAATAAAATGTTGATTTTTAATTATATTTAAATATTGTTTTGGGAAAGTGTGTGTTAAAATTAACACTTTAGTGATATTCTATCTACTAATAATAATATGTTGAAACTTGAAACTATTTTTAAATTATCACCTTACATTTGTAATGTTTGCGCGATGTCAAAATTTAGGAAGCATAATATTAAGGTGCAGGTACAACTGAAGTAGGTACATAAAGCTGTACAGTCTTAAAAACCAGTTTCGCTTAAAACGTTCTGTCGACTTTGAAGGTCATTCATGGTCAATACAATGATCAAAACATTACATTCGGCCTTCTAAAAACTTGTTGAAAGTTTCTTTGTTGTATAAACGCAATTAAAGTTGTGTCTTTGTTGTGGAAAAATAACCATCTTATTAAAATCAACCAAATTAATATATGCTAAGCATGTTACAGTTTTAATTAATAACTTTATTTATAAAACTAACCACATAAAAGCAAACTAATCACGATATATTATTATTTGGAATAATCAGAAAATCGGAGGTTGTTACAAATATGTAATACTCTTAATCAAATAAATAGAGGTATTCCTCGAAGCGCACAAATTAAATTAATAACATAATAAATAATAAAATTGTAATGTGTCATCTCGCTCGATCGAGCGAGTTTTAAACGAGCGAGTTGACGAATAAGTCAACAGAAATAAACAACTCGAAATATCATAAAATGCAACTCCCTTGGAAATACAGTCCAAAATAATATTCTAAGTGTTTTATGATTAATTTCACAACGCACATCTAGTATTGAGTTGATTAACCTGTCTGTTATCTTAACGTAGCAAACAGACACCTATTTTATTTATCACTTTGTATTTGGCTGTTTAATTGTCTGTCTAGACCAAGGTACCTTTTTACACATAGCACTAAAAACGAGAAATGAGTGCCTAATCAAATTAAGAAAATACCAATCGTCTAAATGTTGGTCACTATTTTTAACCGACTTCAAAAAGGAGGAGGTTCTCAATTCGTCTGTATATTTTTTTTTTTTATGTATGTTCACCGATATTTTTTTCTAAAATCACACCAAGATTGCATCATATTTTTGTAGGTTACCTTCGTATTACGCATAAGGGATCAGAAAAAAAACGAATTTAATGGTGAATCACCGCAATTTTAGCATAAAATCAGCAGAGTAACCTCACACATCGCAATGTTCTCACTTAAACTCCTTGTGGGTTAGCAGACGAAAAGGTATAGCCTTTTCCTACTGTCATACAAAGCTACAATACGAGTAAATAGCCTTGAACTCGGATCAATTTATGGTAGGTATGTATCAAATATTGAAATGAATTAAAAATATTCACTTTTCGTAAGAGGCAGACAGTTGCCGCATAATGATATGGTCTGCCAAAAGTTTTATTTTTTCACGAAACTAGAGTTTTATTTATTCTTTTAAGGCTTTCACACCGCGCGAGAATCACCACATGGCCTATCTTACTTCAGACTGTGCCCCATAAAAGCTACTTAACGCACACGGACCACTTACTACCGACTAAATTATATTCACTTACCTTCTTTATTTTGTTGGTCTACTCTTATTAGTCTGAACGCGCAGTTATTTTGAATTTAATTAGCAGAAGAGAGTTTTCGCTCCAGCGAATAACGTGAACATTTGCTGGCTCATGAAAATTTATAGCGCACGTAACACTTAAGAATAGAATTCACACCTAAGGCTTCGAGAGGTATTTGAACCCGACGCAAATGTAAATATGGAACGGGATCATGATTAAGTTTTGTTGGTGAACCCTAATTGACAGAATAACGAATGTTTGTGACACCTCTAATACCTGAATGGCGTATCTACAATTCAGAATTCTCGGAATGGAAGATTTAATTGTATGTTAAACGCAATTTGAGATCTCATCCGACACTCCATTTATTTTATCTTCACTGAAAGCGACATTGCGGCATTTAAGTCAAATTTTGACAACTTAAATGACAGTATTTAAATCGGCTTTCTTAACACTGTGACTAACTGGATTCCACACTTTCTGTAGTCTTTAAATTGTATATTTTTTATGATATTTATGTGTAAATCTTACCTATGGTTAAAAAAATAAGACTTTGATGTATCCGAAGTGTATAGGTGGACGAATTTAAGTTAATTCTTATAGAACAAACACACGCTCACATATTGACGCTTTGAATGGGTGAACGGGGTTAAATCAATTTATTTCCAATAAAGAAAATATCTTTAAATTATCAATGGTTTTGCTAAAGTTTTGCTTGGATATTGTACGCAAAATCAACCAGCTTCCTAGGAAAAAAATAAAGCAAGTGAAAACATCATCATTCTTTGTACGGTGGGAAAATCCTTTCACGCTTATCCTCGACTTAGACGACCGATGGTTATCCATATAACCCAAAAGAGTCCCTCAGGACCAGTTCATCTACAGGTTAAAAACCCGTGAGAGGACCCAACCCATATATCTATGTATAAGGCGTAAATTCACCTAGTGTCCTTCTATCCAGTAATATTTTAAGCAATCTTGTATATCCGTAGTCATTTCTGATTAAATCTGAACCCGTCCCAGAAACTCCAAAGTCTTTGACAATTTTTAATGTTGCTTGATACTACTACAAAGGTATCGTATTCAAAATGTCCCAGCATACTGGGTACTCAGCACTAAAAAGTATAATTAAAAATAAGTGATTCTGATTAAGACAAAGTCGTCAAGCAATAAAGTATTTGAATTCGATTTAAACAGTAACTAGTCGCAATGATAATAATATTATACGGGATTGATTGGAACCAATAATATAATTACCAAAGCAGCCTTCAAAAGAACAGTGGCTAACAAATGTGGCAATACGGAAGACAAATCTATAAACATGTTTCTACAACACACGTAACAATCACACAAAAGTGTTGCTCCTTTTCCTCCCCTTTCCTCTCTGCTTTATAAATACGTTGTGTTATTTTTCCCACAGATTCCTTTGTTTAATTATACTTGTAATATTGTCTTTGTTTTCCTTGTGGCTATTTTTGCGTCGGCTTAATATCGTATTGTGGGTTAAGGTCCGTTTGATTCATTCTTATAAACCGCCTACGCAGTACAGCCCGTGATTAGCAGGCTATTATTATTTAGAAACTCGGTCCTGGGTTTAATTTAGGTTGTCTTATGTTTTATGGACTTTCTCGTGAGATGAGGCTGACTGGTTCACCCCACAAGTAAGATCTGTTACAATAATGGATGTGTCCATTTTATTACGTGTGAATTTGAATATACATACTCGTATAACCTGTTCACCTAGAAGTGGGTGGGTATTCTGGCCAGGCCAGGTTATGGAAGGAATTTCTTTTACAATTAAGCATTGATCCTTTTAATTAAAACTATTATCAGTATCTCCCAGTCCACAGCTCGACACAGGCCTCTTCGTATGTATATCTAAAAACCATTTCTTCCAATCCTTTGCTACTTCTATTTATGTTCTATCAAGTTTGACGACCCGCTTGGTGTAATGGTCAAGATGTTGCCTATTACGCAAGAGGTCGCGGGTTCGATCCCCGCACAGGACAAACATTTGTGTGCATGAACATGTCTGTTTGTCCTGGTCTGGGTGTTATATGTATCTATTTAAGTATATTTGTAATAGCACTGTTGATTCTGATGCCTGTAACACAAGTGCTTAAGCTACTTAACTCGGGGTCAGATCAATGTATGTGATGTTGTGAACAATATTTATATTTATTTAATATATATCAAGTAGAACATTTTTTTTATTTCATTGTCCCATTTGATAATCTAATGCGCAGTAAATCTGGTCCAGATTTATATTATCACAACGAAATATTAGGCCACAAATGTACAGTAAAATATAGTGATTATATTATTTTAATAATGTTAAATAATCAACCCTTACTACGTACGTACTCCACGTCCAATCTAAATAAGCACAATTGTGTTATTTTGTTTGTTTCTGATTCATTCATCGGAATTACCTATTGAGTTCGTTATGACCAATAACATAAATAATATTATATCAGTTTTAACGTCATAAATATTTTGAAGTTCAATGTTCGTGGAATAGATTAAACAATATGATGACTTTGTTGAATACTTCGATCATGAACTCATAATAACAAAATTAAATGGTTTTGAACATAAAGATATCAACTTTTTTTTTCAATCACTAAATAATATGATATTATCGTTACAAAACATGACAATCTTCAAAGCCCTAATTTATAATTATGTATATCATTATGGTGTCCAATAATAATATTTACTAAAAAAAAAATCTTCTTTCCAGGTCACATCGTAACCTAACACCAAAGTGAAAAGTGGACGAGAAGTGAAAAGTGAATTAATGGAGTGAAGTGAAGTGATGACAGTGAAGTGTGATCCCACCCAAATGAAGCGACGACGCAGGGCTGCATACAATAAGTGCGCCGCGCAGTGAATAACGTACAATGTTCGCGGGAAATATCTGGATTTTCCTCATAGGATGTATACCTTTTGGTAAGCTTAATAATAACTTGTAACTCTTCATTATAAATTGAATAGCGATCCGCCCGGCTTTGCACGAATGCAACTTTTATCGGTGTTCTTCTACTATAAATTCATCATCATCATCAGCTTATCGCAATCCACTGCTGGACATAGGCATCTCCTAGGGCTCTACATTTAGCCCGATCCTCGGCGACTCGCATCCAGCTCCTGCCAGCCATTTTGCGCAAATCGTCTACTATATTATGAATGTATTATTACAACCTCCCTTAAGAATCAATCAGCCTCTACCTTATAAAAAATCTGTTGCGTAGTTTTAAATATCTAAGTATACATAGGCGGATGGCGAATTTGTTTTATACTATGTTTAAAAAAATCCGTCTCGTCTTCATCGCCTAAAAATAAACTATTCATCATAAGCACCTTAATTAAATACCTATAATAATAGTGAGATAAAAATATACCAATCTTGTTGATAGGCATCTAAAGGTTAAGCTTATGAAGCCTTGTTTTATATTTATTTGATAAAAATAACTACAATACAGTGAATGAATCGCTTTATGGGGTATTTAAACAAACTTTCTTGGATATTCTCATACCATATTACAATACTCAAACTAAGTAAAGATTATACTGAAGTTACCAACGGGCAAAATACTACTAATTAATCAAAAAGCTTTAATATACACAGATAAGTCGTATAATTATTATTAGGACCTGTAGTGTCCCACTGCAAAGGCCTCCCTACCCTCTTTCCATCTTTTGCGGTCTTAGTGCAATGGCGTGTCGAGCTCATCTCCTTTTAGCCTATTTGAAGGTACCTATTCAGTGGATATTTTGGCGCTAAGCTGATCAGGCATATGGCAGACATGACTGACCAGCCTAGTTGTGAAGTCTTGCTTGAGGCTTATTCTTCTAAAGTCCGGGAGCTATGATTGAGTTGCGAATACGGTCTGTCAATTTGAAACCAAGCATACTGCGCTCCATGGCTCTTTGGCAAACATCGAGATCAAACTTTTGCCGATTAGTCAAAGATCAGGTTTAAGCATCATATGTAAGAAGATAAGTCGTAGTCTCATAAAATATTCTGCACTATTCGAACTAGTTAGGTAGTTCAAGATAAAATATTTGATATGCTCTTTCAATTCGAAAATCGGTAAAAGCAACTTAAAATTTATCTAATCCAAAATTATTTGACGTCTGAACAATGAATTATTTTCCGTCGAAGCAATTTTTCATCATAACAGTGATTGCTAGCTCAACAGCACAAAAGAATAATCTTGTTTCTTCATTTAACTAAAACCATTCAAAAGATGTAAATGAGCACTTTTATCTTTAGTTTCAATACGAAGATTGTTATTTATGCTTCAAGTCTAGTAAGGTGATTTCTAATTAATTACTCTACTTTGCCAGAGTAGCGGAATGCTCGAGGCTTTGAGAATTTAGATCAGGGCTGTCCAAACCATGGCCCGCGGGCCGCATGCGGCCCGCGGCTTGTTTGATTGCGGCCCGTAGAACCTTTTTTAACTGACTTCAAAAAAAGTCCGGTTTCCAAAATTAACAAGCAAATTATTTTTCTCTCATCAAAATCGAATGTTTTGGGTATGTTCGATTACGTTGCTCACATCGTAACATCGTTACGTTAAATTGTTCAAGACGTCTCTACAACAAGATGATTTTTCTCTTTTTCCAAGTTGTAAAGAACATTATTTAGAGATGAAAAATTTTGAAGAATGTAATTTCTTGGACCACCTCAAATACATGGACGAAATAATCGTCGAATTTAAGCGGCGTTTCGCAGATTTTGAAAAAATTGAGAGTGATATAGCACTCTTCACTCAACCATTAACAATCGCAGTTGAGACTGTAAACATTGATTAGCAACTGGAACTGTGTGATCTGCAATCAGACCCCTTTTACAAGGGCAGAACAGAAACAGGCATTGATTTTTTTAAACTCCTCGCTGAACGTTTCCCGAAACTGACGAATTTCGGACAAAAAATGGGCTCGATGATGGGCAGTACCTACCTTTTGTGAAAGTGCATATTCGATACAATGAAGTTTATTAAGTCTAAATACAGGGGGCTTACTGCCAGCCGTTATAGCAGGACGGATTCCAGTGAGTAAGAGAGATGCCGCTTTACATCATGTAAAGCGGCATCCCTTTTACTCACTCGTTTAAAGATCGCTTTAAGACTTGATGGTAAGGCCTCAGGTCTTCATTGACAGATACTTCACTTAAGCATGCACTGCGCCTAGCTACTACTAATATTAATGTTGATATTGACAGAATTGTAAAAGACAAATTAACAAAACAGTAGGTTATCTACCTACTAAATAAAATAACAAATCATTATAAACTGTTTTTTATTTTTACAAATATTTTGCGGCCCACCAATGTGTTTAGTATTTTTTATTGGCCCTGGGTCCCATCTAGTTTGGACACCCCTGATTTAGATCATTATTTTTCATCTTAATAAACTCCCACACAGAGCCAATGTTCTGATTGGAAAGTGTTTGACATGAGGTTGTTTCACAGTATGATAGGTGCATACGATTCGTGTGATGACGTAGTAATTTATTGTCGTGTCGAAAATGTTAACCACATATCATATTAGTTAACAAAATATCATAATTATGATTTACACCGCATGTAACATATCGTTACTGTGGATGTATGCTTTGCAAACAACACAGATACAACAATGTTTGCTTAAAAACAGTATCATTCACATCAGCCCATCAACGTCCCCTTGGGTCCATATTCGAACACATTATTATATAGACGTAGAAATCAAACCAAAGTTAAAAATTAAAAATAACCGTACTATTGGTTCTCAAGTTAGTAATTGAGGTCCTAATGCGACTTTTTTACTCTTGTGAAAAAAACCTTGGATTATTTATATTCCCATGATAGAACGTTTTACAGAGAACGCTACCTATGTGCGCCCTTGATAATTAAAAACGTTTCTGAGATTCACAAGTGATGGTGATCCGTTCCCACGGCATGCATTCATCGGTATAAAGCTGCGTTACACTAGAACCTGAGCGCACGTAGCTAGTGCACATAAATCAGTGAAATAATATTATTGCTTCCTAATCTCTGACTTATAATGCCGCGTCATGCAACGTCGTGTAACTCGCACTTTGTGAAAGTCCAACCTTAAGGTTGGACGGAAAAAACCGAGGACTTGGTTGTAAACCAAAAAAATATATGGCAATGAAACCATCTACTTTCTTAGCGCTCCTTTCAGCGTAAACCTTAAAATAACTAATGAGGTATTTTTGACATTTCAAACAAACTATGTCAGATGAGTACAGCAAATGCTACATTTGAGTCCATTTGCGCATCGTTGTTTTACATTTACAAGATACTTTTCGCTTCTCTTGCACAATTTTTTAAATTAAATTAAATTATATCACCACCTCTGTCAGAGCTCGAGTGCAAATGCAGCCTAAACCGTTGATTGGTTGGTTCCGGGTTCGCTTCGAAGCCCCTTCACTACACGTGATTTCGAAAAATCAATTTCAATCATCATTTCTATGAAAACCTTTCATTTAATGGCAGAATTTTACTTTCCCTACTAATAATAATAAGGAAAAATTTTTAGAAAATATTAATAAGTTATAAATATCTTCTAAGATTTAAATAACAACTACTCCTGCTCCTACAAAATAAAATTTAAAAACCTTAAAAAACTGATAAAACAAAAATAAATACTAATGACGGATTAAAATACGCTAAATATTTCATTAAACCGAGAATTTGGTATTCATTTGTTATCTTACTTATTCATTTTAAATAGTTTTTAGGGTTCCGTAGCCCAAATGGCAAAAAAACGGAACCCTTATAGATTCGTCATGTCTGTCTGTCTGTCTGTCTGTCTGTCTGTCTGTCCGCCAGTCTGTCACAGCCACTTTTTTCCGAAACTATAAGTACTATACTATTGAAACTTGGTGAGTAGATGTAATCTGTGAACCGCAACAAGGTTTTCAAACGAAAATAGAAAATAATAATAATAAAATGGGGGGTCCCCATAGTTAGAACTGAAACTGAAAATATTTTTTTTCGTTGAACATGTACGTGTGGGGTATCTATGGAAAGGTCTTTAAAAATTATATTGAGGTTTCTAAGCTCATTTTTTTCTTAAGTGAATACTTTGCGTGACAGACTCTTCCAAAGTGGAAAAAAGTGTGTCCCCCCCCCTCTAACTTCTAAAGTAAGAGGATGATAAATCTGAAATAAATATATAATGTACATTACCATAAAAACTACCAACGAAAATTGGTTCGAACGAAATCTATTCAGTAGTTTTTTTAATACGTCAAAAATAGAATTTGTACGGAACCCTCAGTGCGGGAGTCCGACTCGCACTTGGCCAATTTTTTTTACTAAAATTGTTGTTTTATTTGACTCTAGTGGTATTTGCTATCTCGTAAAATTTTACTCTTAAAATGGTGGAGACCAGTGATCATAGACGAAAAACATTCCAATTTACTTTAAATATTTAAAACATAAACAGTATTTCATGATGAGTGGACTTATTTTATTCAGACACAAACAAATATTCAAATAAAAATCGTCCAAATATTTGATGCAATGGTTGTTAATTCTCGAGTAATGAAATTCTGGCTAAAATATATGTAGAGGTCACGCGTTTACTAAGCGGATTGTATTGAATTTTATGTTTCATTTAACTTTAAAGTACTTGAAAAGTTACAACAAAATTATGATTCTATAATTTGTAATAAATTAACTGTGAATTAAACTGTAATAGTGATTAAACGGAACTAAAAACGTTTCGACTGTGTTATAACAAACGTGGCCTCAAGCTAACAACTGACTTTGTATTCTGTCTTTTCTCAATTTGTTTACAATGAGATACTTAAATTAACTTTTCACTTCTCACCACAAGTATCTTTTAACGCACTTCAAGACATACCTTCTGTAAAATATGGCTAAGTATTCCGCAAACTAATACCTGTAAAGGCCGTCGACAGTTCCGGGTTCGATCCCCGGCCCGTTACGCATTGTTTGCATGCGTAACAAGGCTTAGTGTGATGTCATCGGCTAAGACTGACATTCCAATTTCAAGATGTTATTGGATTGGATTTTTGGCATGAATTGCTGCCAAATAAACGACGTTATAGAGTCTGAAGTATGCAAAGGAGTTATATTGCATTTTTTAAAGTTCAATATCGTGTTTGAGATTTTGAAGACAGAATTCCAACGGATTCAAAAACGTGTAGGCACTTTATATTTTAAGAGCTGCAAAGTCACTCAACGAAAAACTGATGATCTCATGGGTATTTATTGAATAAACTACTATCATAGGACATTTATTACACAGGTCTGAACTTTACTATTTATAAACACTTATGTGCAATAAGATTTTAGAACTTCGCGTTGCATTACTATACTGATATTATTTAACGGGACTAAACGCAACACTTATGTGCTGTTTTTTCCTTAATCTATACACTCCATATTAAGTTCGTGGAACTTAAATTATGCATTAGTGTCACACTACCGAATGATTCTTCAAGTTCTATACTCGTACATACGAGAAAACACGAAAACAGTAGTTTAAAAATGTTATTTTTCATAATTTAGTGTTATGGTTTAAAGTACTTTAAAGCCATTCGAATATTTCCAGGCGGATATATGTGTTATACCTACTCGTACTTCAACCCTTCATTTTATGATCCTTATATGGGTGAAGGCCTATGAGTCATAAAGAACCTTCCCATTTTCCCATGAAACAGTCTTTATGATGATTAGTCATAAGGTAGCTGTATTTTTGAGCAGCACCCTAAAAATATCATGAATTAGCTAGAGGCTAAGTTGTTTGAGAAACACAAAAAAATATTAAGTTTTCTTTGCGCCCTAGGTGAAAAAAGTGTCTTATATTTTTTGTAGTGTCCCACTGACTTACTACCGCAAAAAAAATCAATAAAAAATACCTGTGATCAAAGGTAGTAGTAGTAGCATATTGAAGGAGTTTCCTTGCTTAAAGCAAGAAGCTTGTTAATAAGACATTCATACGTAATATTGTATAAGAATAATTTGATACTTTAGGCATACTCCAGGCCTTCCAATATATTAAAAATTAAATAAGCCACACAGTTCCAAATTAAATTAACTTTAAACTAAGATCTAATTGATGACTCGCTACTTTCCTTCTAGTTACTCATGGAATCGTTAACCGGAATCTGGTTAGTCGCGGCACGGGGCAAACCCCCAGGGAGAACCGCTGCCAACGCGTTATTTATAAACCTATTATCAATATTTAAGCCTAGTTTCACTCGTCCCGTGTAAGTTTCTGGCAAACTACTTGCCAGTATATAGCCTACAGGTCACTCAGCTTCACTCGCGTTTGGGAACTACTTCCCGTACCGGGATAAAATATAGCCTATGTTACTCAGGGTAAGTGCAGCTTTCTAATGGTGAAAGAATTTTCAAAATCGGTCCAGTAGTTTTTGAGTTTAATTCGTAACATACAAAAATAGAAATCTTTTCTCTTTATAATATTTGTAAAGATTAAAGTTTATTTGAAATAACTATGAGAAAGCGTAGATCGCAATTATAATGTTATTGTAAATCTTTAATCGATTTTCAACTTCATGACTGACAGTTATAGGTAGTTACGTTTCGTTGAAGTGTGATATGCTTTTTTATTTATTTCTGTGCATGGTCAGACTATTATTAACTACTGTGGGAAAATTACCTTTGTAATAAACATAATAATAACATAAACTTCATTATAGAGATGAATATTCTACTTTGTATTAGCTGTAAAGCTAGTTAAGTATCCACTCGCGCTTTAGTGCTAGTCATTGAGACCGGCCTGTGTAGCCGATATTTATCTAAAGCCCATTATAACGCCACCACACTATATCTTTTAATCTTTCATCTCCTCTGATTTACTAGGCCAAATACTTTAAACTAATAAAATAAAGTCTATGTTTATTTTACTAAGCTAAATAAAATGTTTGTGAAACACTTATTTTGAAACAAATCTAATTGTAAAACTAATTTAGATATAATGTAAAACAAGTTTACTTTTTGTTTTGCAATCAAGCAAATAAAAGCTAAGAACGTACACGTTTCAGCAGAACTTAAGATGAAATGCGTTGTTATCTTTTCTTACCCAGAAAACCATTTATCTACAGGTTTCACACCCAATATTTAAAACGAATACGTACTTTGATCACCCGCCACTATTAGAATACATCATTATTATTTACTATAAATAAGCCCAGAATGCATAAATGTATGTATGTATGTATATGTATAATGATAATAATGCCATTCACTTGTTAAATCCATTAACATTCACACTTACGCCTGTCACACTTCAATTTCCAATATTCAGATATTATACAGTTGATGTATTAACCTGAAGCTCCGTATAATGGATGAAATTCGCCGACAACTCGCTTCTGGGATTAATTTGAAATACTATTAATGTTCTGCACACAGGTAAACGTAGGAAATAATTGGAATACGAGTACTGTTCACCTACGGACCGGGAAGACTTATTACTACCCCTGTAAATTGGGAATGATGCGAACATAATTTTAACTGTGAAATTATTAAGATGAAATGGATTACAAATGTTTTTCAATTGCGACTGTATCAACTTAACATAACAGATAATCATACCTCTGCAAGGCTAATCCCTCCATTATTGTTATGGAATTGCCTTTAATATAATGGGAGATTTAGTTTTACTAGCTAAAAATATTTAAACAACACTTCACAGCGATGAAAGTGCATCATATATAAGTACCTATTTGTAGCGCTGCTATTAAACTAAATGAGTTAAATTAGTGATAAAGATTTTAAGCAATCGGAGGGACTTTAATAATGTGTTACTCCATTATGATTAGTCTATTGTTACTCAAACGTTTGACAAAAACTAATTAATTGAAATCAATGAAATTAATGAAAAGATATTATCATTAAACGATGTATACAATTAATTTGTTCAATTGTTTAAATTAGCTTATTTTCAATATCATCATTAGACTCCCACATACAAGTCGGAGCAAAGGCTCCATCGTAAAAGCAAGTCATCGCCATGGGGCTTAGATAATAATTTAAAGATTAATTTATTACTATGACAAGTTTTTTTGAAAATGACTATCATTAATTTACTTCACACTTAATCAATTGGCAAGAAATTAAATACGCTTTTTAGGGTTCCGTAGCCAAAATGGCAAAAAAACGGAACCCTTATAGATTCGTCATGTCTGTCTGTCTGTCTGTCTGTCTGTCTGTCTGTCTGTCTGTCCGCCAGTCTGTCACAGCCACTTTTTTCCGAAACTTTAAGTACTATACTGTTGAAACTTAGTGAGTGGATGTATTCTGTGAACCGCAACAAGGTTTTCACACGAAAGTAGCAAAAAAATAAAAGAAGTGGCGGGTCCCCATAGTCAGAACTGAAACTCGAAATATTTTTTTTCATTGAATATATACGTGTGGGGTATCTTTGGATAGCTCTTTAAAAATTATATTTAGGTTTCTAATATCACTTTTTTCTAAAGTGAATACTTTGCGTGACAGACCCTTCCAAAGTGGAAAAAAGTGTGTCCCCCCCTCTAACTTCTAAAATAAGAGGATGATAAAACTGAAATAATTATATACTGTACATTACCATAAAAACTACCAACGAAAATTGGTTCGAACGAAATCGATTATGTAGTTTTTTTAATACGTCAAAAATAGAATTTGTACGGAACCCTCAGTGCGGGAGTCCGACTCGCACTTGGCCAATTTTTTTGTTTTACTTTACTTCTTTATATTTGTAATAGCAAACGAAACTCTACCTAGCACAAACGAAATTCTTCCTTATGCGAATGGCATAAAGTTCACATTGAATTTTGTATTGTAAGATGTTAGGAAATTCTAACACGGCTAACCTAGTTCTAATTAGGTAATTTGCCATTTGTTATCTAGTCGCCGCCACTCAAAATCTTATAATTTCATTATTTTATATATTTTACAATTTTTTCATATATTTTTTCTAAGAAACTTGATAAACTGATCTTAGATTACGTTCTAAGCAATATCCCGTTATGAAACTAAGTCCTTCAAGGCTGCATTAGATACCGAGGAGTATTAGAAGTTCTTAGAAAGTACTAGGACATAAGAACTATCGAGCAGGTCTAGCCTAGTATCTCGAACCAAACGTATGTCCAGAGGCCGCGCACACAGCCGCACGCACAGCTACGATCCCTATGCCTATCTCGTTTTTTCTTGGTTGGCAGCGTATGAGAGAGTGAGACAGCATATGGGATCGAGTTCTTGCTGAGCATGTGTGCAGTTTCTGCGTATCGACAGGTTTTCTAGGCACCGGTAGAAGTGCATTTTCCGTATCCAGTACTGTTGCCTTCCCCGATGTACTAAGCAAGCATAACGCAGGAGGAATATTATGAAGTTTGCCTAGCGTTTGTACTGCTTTAGAATAACAAACTTGGGTGACAAAAAGGTTGTTTTTTCAAAGTACACATAATTTATTTTAAAAACTGTATTTCATATAATGTGAATTAATTATTTGATATATGAACGAATATACCTTAAAATGTACATAGTTTTCTATATCCCATATTATCTTATTTGGTGAACCAGTGAGTAATGCATTTCTAATTTCCCTCAGTGAAATAAAAATACGAATGGGAGATACATGCATACAGGGCCTTTATCTGAATGAACCCATTGCGTTATTGCACTGCATTATTTATGCAACTAAAGCTCAAAGTTCATTAATGCAATGATATAATTTATCTAATAATAGCAATTGTATCAATTTTATGGTTAATTGTGAGTAAGAGATAACAAACTCTAGCTATAAGTAGATCAATACGTATGTTAATATGTAATTATTCTTAATTGCATCGAGAATTCATTACACTAGATTACAATTAGAAAACAAAAAAAAACAAGTAAAAAAATATAAAAACTCGTCAGTAAAAAGCATTATTTCGTAAATTTTACATGCATATTTTAAATTTCAGTCTGAAAATAATCACATTTGCAGAATAAAAAGGAATCGTCTTAGAATTTTTTATATTTCCAAATCACTTGAATGTTACGTGCGATTCATATTCACATGTGAGATTCTTTCATGAATGACCATTTAAATTGATACTGTGAATTTAGTTTTTGTTTATTTATTAGTGAAGTACTGTACAGTTGTAGTGTGGTAATAAAACACAAGGTATGTATGCAACGGTAGACGCTCCTGCTCGCCCGGCGGCCGGTACAAGAGTGCGCGGCGAGCTCCCGCTCTCCGCGCCCCCACCACCGCACGCCGCGCCAGCAAGCGTGTCCACTATATTTATTAGCTATACATCACATCTACCTTTTACAATAAAATAAAACAAAACTCTATTAGTTATTTCCCAAGTACATCATTGTATCTGACACTACCAAGTTTCCTTAAATAATTTACACAGATCAACTATATATACTATAACTATATAAATCAACAATATAGATTGACATAAACATATCTATGATAAAGATAGCATAACTAATCGTCTACATCACGATTGTCAGAGCATTCACTAGAATCTCTCATAGTTCTATAATTTCCATTAGAAAATAATAATTACCTTCCACTTTCCTTCAACTTGTTTTAAATGTACGTTTTTTCTTCTTTATATGCACTCTGTTATTGTCATTTTCCAAATCTATTTATTTATATAAGTTAATTTATTTAATAAGTACAGCCAAAAAATATATATTTTTGCTAATGATAACAAAATACATATGAAGGAACCGTTCTGATATGCATCACAATAACTGCGTACATAAAACTTACTAGTAGGTACAGTAAATATATACAATGGGACAACTGAGTCGGAAGCACCCATCGGGCTATTTATCCGACAAATACATTTAAATTTAGAAAAGTTTTGACAATAAATATCAAGATCTACAATAATATTACTAACCTGATTATACTCAGCCACAATCCTTGCCAAAGGGGGTTGAAGACCGAGTTTTGAATTTATTTTACTCAGATTCAGATTCGTTAATTGCAAGTCACAAGTTATTAAAGATGTTTAAATGTTAATAATTGTATTTGTGACTGTAGAGGAAATAATGTAAGAAGCAATAGCTTATATTGTTGTTTCTCTTTACAGGTATGTAAATAAGTTATTATTCTTAGCGTAAGTGTAAAATTAAGTGTAATTAGGTATGATTGTCATGCTCACAATAAATATCTCTTCACAGAGCAACATACGGAACTATTGTTTCATTAAATAAACAATCTATTACAATTATATGTAGAAAGTAAAGGTGACGCCCTGCAAGGGCACAACAAACGTGTGGGGCAACTATTGCCTTCTTTTTTTTTTATATATATTAATATTATATTATATTATATTCATATTATATTATATTGCATTATGTACCTATGTATTATTATTCATTCAGCAGAGTTATCAATTATTGATAAATCTGTCATTAAAGAATTCTGAAATGTCATTAGCATTTATTTATTAAGATGTTTTAAGTTTTTTTTTTTTTTTCAATAAAAAGGATAGGCTTTTCTATATTAATTAAGACGCTCATTATAAGGTTGACGATGGGAATTTCCGCTACACAGAAATGCCAAATGCTTGGTAAAAGCACGCTGTATGCTCTCCACTCTGCGAGTGTACGCTATAAAATGGACTCCAGATTCAGGAAGCAAATTCGAGATGCCTGCGCACTAAAGCGTTATTGAGTATATTATATTAATTTTTTTTTTTTTATTTTTTTATTACTTGATGTGGAATCATGTTCCAGCGATAAGGGATATACAGATTGCATCGCACCAATCTACCTTTCTCCCAAGGTCTTTTTGAATGAGGTTACTTTCCTCAAAATTAACAGATTTCTGTAAATTTTGAGGTCACCGGCAAATAAATATGTTATGCAGTTTTTATATTTTGAAAGAGAAATCGATATCAAATCTCTAATGTGCTCTCTAATTAAAGAACAGATTAAAGACTTGAAGGCCTTTACTAAACAAGAAAGCGTTGATATAAGGCGGTAGTTATTTATACACATGTGGCGGGTCATTTCATTCTCTCTCTAAGATGGTTGAGTGAGGTGATGGCTGCCGCCACATACGTCATACTTGTGAACAGGTGCCACCTTTGGGGACTGGTCGACCAGGGCGCCTCCAGTCCAGAATAAATTAAGAATTTAATTTTCATTTTTTAATTTATTAGGTACACACAGTAGACTATGTATGACTCAGTGAAAGCAATTGCTGATGCATTATTTTTGCAAGTTTATTTTTATATTATTGCAATAATTTTGGCATTTAAAAAGAGCAACTGTCGAGTTTCTTGCCGATTCTTCTCGGCAGAATAACAGTCATTACTAATAAAAGTCATTAAAATAACAGTTTATTTTTGATGACGATTCATAAGTGCTTAGATTAAGCCCATTTGAATTGTGACATCTACTTCAGAGCCAGTGGTATTCGATGTCGTCTCTAGGTATGATTAAGGTATTTAAGGAACCGTTTCTGTACTTTATCTTTTCCCGAAAGGGGGTTGATAACTCATTTGTTGAACCATTTAGGATGACTTCGTCTACTACGACGTCGTTGTTTTCCTGACTCAACATAAAATAAAGAAATCATTTGATCAAAATCTCCACAAGCCAAAAACTAGACCGGCCAAATTACACACTGTAACGCAGCCACAATGTTGCAATAGTCGGCTTTAAAAAAATTGGATAAAGATACACTGTCGTTGGAACGGAGAAAATTTGATTTAGGGTAAGGCATGATAAACAAGAGGCTCGGATTAATCCCGTAGCACTTATTGATAGCATACCTGATGCTGCGGATTCGTAACCAACGCATAATGTATGCGACTGATAACTAGTCTAGATACTGTTCATCACTATTACTGATGTTATTGAGTTGATGAAGGCCATTAGAAGATAAAAAGCCGATTAAGTGTAACCCAAGTTGTACTTGTAATTAAGTGGCGTCATTACGTATCATCACTAGGCTCCCAGTGGATACCACCAAGGTTGCAGTCACAAACTACATACCTATTACAATATTTTCCGATCGGTATTGAGCAAGTTCCACAATGTTAAGAAAACGCTTTAAAGGTTCCAATTTTACTGGTGGAGGTACGAAGGTACTAGGTACACAACGCAAATAATAATATTTTATTTATAGTATTCCCAGTTTGAAACTGTAGTCTGACCCAAACGCTTTTAATATCGTCGTATTTTAAGTCTTGTTAGCGAGTAGACAGAATATTTTGGGACTGAGCTTAAAGAACACTCCCACCATCCATTTTAGAAAACACCACCAGAGCCAACACACACACGATCCCTACGATAGACTATTGTCCACGATTTCGTCTGTTGAGATGTTAACCACGTTTCAGTGAGTGCAATGGCATGGTAATTACAAAGCAAAATGCTATCAAACACTAATTTCGTTTTGGTCTCAAGACCATGGACATTTTGGTAGTACAACTTAGCATAAACACATCAAGCCCGACCCATGTGCAAAACGTTACCTTTTTGGCCTCCGGCATGGTGACATTTGTCGCCGTGCGGTATAACTTTAGGCCTCGACGCGACCATTTTCAATTGTGGTGGCTAATAGTGGTATTAATTGTGACATGACTGTGGGACTATACTTTTAATCAAGGAAATTGTCCGCTTTTATAGGTACCGTTCTAATTTCCATAGAACTACCTCTTTGGACATTGTAGGTACCGTCCTATTTTCATAGAACTACCTCTTTGAACATTGTAGGTACAGTTCCGATTTTTATCGAACTACCTCTTTGAATATTGTAGGTACAGTTCAGATTTTCATCGAACTACCTCTTTGAATATTGTCGGTACAGTTCCGATTTTCATCGAACTACCTCTTTGAATATTGGCGGTACAGTTCCGATTTTCATCGAACTACCTCTTTGAATATTGTCGGTACAGTTCCGATTTTCATCGAACTACCTCTTTGATATTGTCGGTACAGTTCCGATTTTCATCGAACTACCTCTTTGAATATTGTCGGTACAGTTCCGATTTTCATCGAACTACCTCTTTGAATATTGGCGGTACAGTTCCGATTTTCATCGAACTACCTCTTTGAATATTGTAGGTACCTACATGTTTTAGGTACCATTTGATTATTTAGACTACTTCTTAAGTGTTACTCTCAGTTGTTGCCAAAAGTAATATTAAACTTTATCATTAATTACACGAAACTTAAATATATTTTAAGTTTGGATAGTATCTTTAATCTTACTTTACGTTCGTTGATTAGACAGTGAAATTAGCGAACCGTTTGATGGTGGTTTGCACGGCGCAGCGCGAACACCTCACCAACTTTGCAATTTCTTTCTGCGACTTGCCTTGTTCATGGAGAAGTTGTATTTTCACACAATTCTCTAAACAAATTTCACTTCTTTTTGGCATTTTTTTTTTTAAATAAATTTTTCGTCAATCTAATAACTTAAACAGAAATGAAAGCTTGTTTACTCGTAAAAGATCCGAAATTATTTGAGACACCGACATAACATCTCAGATGAGCCATTGTTCAATTGGTAAACATGTTTTGTGCATTTTTTAGGGTGCCTAATACTTTTGGCCAAGGGTGTATCTGTTATTTCAATAAGGTATCAGTACCTATATCTATGAAGGTCTTACTTTCACATTGTACACATAGGTACACACGCATTCATGTATAAATGTATTCGAATAAAATAACTATCATTCACGTGATAAAATATTCATTAAACATTTTACGACAATAATTAATTTTTTGTTCTATACTTGCGAGGAATCTTAACTTTTAGTTACTTTACTTAGTGTTAACGTTTAATATCGGGCGGGAGTATAACGAACACCTGTGCGCGATTCCGGTCCGCGCGAACAATAGAAACAGCATTCCATCCGAAAAGCAAGCTTGTAGGTACCCAACCAAAATGCACATTTAATAAACGTATTAATTTTTAAAATTATTTTGACAACAGACTGAGATAACTTGTAAGTAATTCTACTTTATTACGGTATAGGTAACAACCAGTGTCTGTAACCTGCCTTACTAATTAATTCATTATTACTGTAACTGTTTTACGGTAACATGAAATAGAAAACAGGTATCAGTCACTGATTTACCTCTAGTAGCACTTTGTGTTTTATTTAGCACAACTATATTTATTAATTTTCATACCTTGGTTATTTAGATCCTGGCAGGGTCGCCACTTGTACAGTTGTAGTGTGGTAATAAAACACAAGGTATGTATGCAACGGTAGACGCTCCTGCTCGCCCGGCGGCCGGTACAAGAGTGCGCGGCGAGCTCCCGCTCTCCGCGCCCCCACCACCGCACGCCGCGCCAGCAAGCGTGTCCACTATATTTATTAGCTATACATCACAAGTACCTTTATAATTTATTAATAATTTGTATCTTATTTTTTATTTTAAACAATAACTTTACACCATAAAGCCTTTTATCAATTACTAATTTAACAAACTAGCCTCACATCTGTGGCCTCAGTATGACACGGGAGTTCTCCAACTAGATTAAACTTAGATACTTTCTAGTGTACATTTTCTAAAGAAAACTACAATCTTTGCAAACTGCGGCTCGGAGCCTGATGTATGCGACACATTGAACTACTTTACATACTCGTCGATCATACTGAAGCCATTCATATTTTAGTTTTGACGCCAGATGAAGTGTTAGCCATTAGTTTCTGAATGTCCCTGTGAATAGCAAAGACCTTTTTCGAACATAATAGAGCAATTTTGCAAGACGTCTGTTGTATAAGTTGAGAAGATTATTATTTCGGTGTGACAATGTGTCCATTAAATTATATTTGTTTGTCAATATTGGTTTATATTATGTTGGTTATAATATTTTACACTGTGTAATAGTTAGCACTGTTAGTTCTAATATCTTGAGTATACGGGTATAACATAAGTGTCACTGATCACAGCGCCATACAAATGTACCTATGTGCAGTTGTAAAGAATATGGCTCAAAAAAGCCAAGATTCGACAGAATCTTCTTATGACTATTATGATAGGGGTTTATATGAACATTAAATTCATATGTATAGCTTTTTCCATCCTAATGGGGGGGAATCTGTTAATCACAAAAAAAAACTTTTCACATACGAGACATTCGGTAGGTACTGAAAATCGTATGTAGTTATACACATAACATATACAAACCCTATCAAAACGGACATATGAAGATTCTGTCGAAGCTGGGTTTTTTGTGTATGTATGTTTAGCCATATGCTTTATAATAGCGTACATAACTGTTAACTTACCTGGCGATTCAACACCTGTTCAACCCTTACGAAAACGTTTCAACCCTTACGAAAACGTTTCAACCCTCTAGAATTAAACGCTTGGTGAAATTATCCACTATCCACGAAAATCAAATTCCGAGATATAGCAGATTGTAATATTAACAATATGGCAATTAGCTATTAGCTCGGGTTGATTACCCTTGTTAATTACTAGGTGATGGAAACTTGCTACGTCAGTTTGGGTCCTATCAAGGAAATGTATGAGCCTGTTTCTACACGATACATCATTAGAAGAAAATAACATCCAAATCTTACCTAAATATTATCTTTATACGACCTAAAATTACAAGGACACGATACTAGGTACTGGAATTTAATAATACTGAGGATAAAAGCTTATGCGAAGTTTCTAAAGGGATTCGTATAATGGAACTTTGAGAAATGGAAATAATAACGCGAAATAAGACATTAAAAGAATCCGTGCTACTATGTCTAAGAATTATTTCAATTCGGATACCACCTGTAATGAGGATAAAGCTATTTGTATTTGAATTATTTGTGTCTAACAATGTGAAGGAATGTTACATAAATGATTGTTTTTTATCACACTTTGTTTTGCGATTAGGATATCGTTTGGTATTATTGGGTCACCTGAACATCATGGACATCAACTCCCGCACAAGGGTCGCAGATGCGTTGCCCCCATACCCTCCTGAGCTCTGGCGACCTTACTAACCAGCACAACAGTTACGAAATGCTACTTTACTAGAAGTAGACAGTTTAATATAAAAATCTGCCATTTCCTTAACCCACAACCATAGTGTGACTCGTAAACAAATAGCGAACCGCTCAGAGTTCATTCAGAAGGTTTACAAGTCCCATTTATCACCGCAAACTTTCGCAGCAGCTTGTTTTGTCCACACTCGTAAAGTCACCCTTATCACCGCACAGTAGAGTATAAAATGATTTCCATACGTCATCACTCTTCTCACTTAGCTACGTAAAGTACCAAATATGTCAAGCAAACGACCACACAGGTGAAGCTTGAACACACACAAAACCCGAAAGTGAATTATTCCACAAGCGACCTTAACGTGTTACACGTATGCTTAAAATCGCGCTGAGTAAACCACACGTGGTGTTTCCTCAAGTTTTCTCCCACCCTGTGTAGAATTTTCATTCAAAACCCGGAGGTAATAGGATTGATTTCTCAATGCAGGGGGGGCGAGTGCGTCTCCGGTGCATTTATGCTCGCCTGGTAGCCGCTTACACACACGTCGCAGCGCGCGACTCTCATTCCATATATCAAGGTCAAATAGACTTACATGCATTTCTGATTCCGTCCCTTTCACACACAGTGTTATGGTGTTGAGATGAGAAGGCTGTGTGCGTGTTTGCGGTTGCTTCTCCGACGTCTAGACGGGGTATGTGGGCTTTCTTGCGGACACCACGCCACCTAATTCTGATGGAAACTGTGATAAGGTACCAAAACATGTTATTCACAGACGTTCGCAATACTAAGAACGTAAGTTGCTATGCAGCTAATGTGGATAAGCAAGTATGACAAGATACAACTTTATGTGACCCACTTAACTACAATACAATGATGAACAACGCTGTAAACTTAACCTAGCCATTTTCTGTAAAGACCAATTTATGATTATCGTTTTATGATAAGACTCTTCGCTATTTACTTAATTTTCTCCAGTGCAAAAAGGAGGCCATAATTATTATTCTATTAAAGAAAACAATACAAACGAATGAATAAAAGATACAAGAAAATATCCAAAAGTAAATTTATAAGAAAGTGCCGAATATGAAAGACAGACTTTATGAAAGATACACATTATAGGGCTTACGGGAATAGATAAGTCAATTAGTATGATTATAATAAAGATTTTACTCCCACACGAAAACATAATTTAAATCCATTGATAACTATCAAATTGGCCTTAGTAGGTGGCAAAAGAATCCTTATGATAATTAAACCTTGATATTGCTTTTACAAGAATTTAAAGATAAAAAAATAATAAATAATTTCAGTCTGGGAATCCGTTGATCTAGAAAAAGACACAAAGTTTTTAATTAATTAATGTAAGCTCATTTTTTTAGAGGATGGCAATATTTTTAGAACTAAATGAACATCTGTTTCAAGATAAAAACTGGATAAGCAAAGTATTCGAGGCTCGTTTTCTGGGAAATCACGTGAATTTATTTGGAGGGCTACTGAGAAATTTAAAGTAATAGACATAACTTTGGTATTTACCCAAAATTTCCACAAACTTTATAAAGTTTTGTATTCGATTAATTACAATTGGTGGTATTTCATGATCCAATCTGTCTGGTTCCCCGCTATGGGTTACGAAGGTCTGGTTATTACATTGAAGCGACCTTCACTGTAATAACCAGACTTGCCAAATCCTGGATCATGGTCAAAGCGGACCCCGCATAGAAACGGGATAAACGCTAGGAAGAAGAAGACAATTGGTGGTATCTGTACGAGTATACAAATTCATGCGAATAAGTATTAACCGCGAGCTTTAATGTCAAAATCAAAGTAACAATCGTTCCGAGTGATTTCCCAAGTAATTATGTTTGTGACCTATATTGCAACTTTTCATACTTTAAGTCAAAAACTAAAGAAATAAAATCAGATATAAGAAACTTTTTGTTCTTCCGTCCATTACACGATATTAAGTACTCACTACGTATTTTTGGAATCAAATCAAATTAATTTGTCGATAAATATGTACCCTTTCGAATAATATCTTTAAAAATAATGTATCATAAAGGACATGTCCATAATTGTATGGACTAAAAACCCAGAATCGACAGGAATGAAATGTATACCAGTGGATTGGCATTGAAATGTAATATAATGTTACCAAGGGGGCAACCCTGAAATCGTTATAGAATAGGAGCTAGAAGCAAAATAAAATAAAGAAAAAATTCGTTCAAAACAATAATAAAATAGGTTTACGTCATGTTGTGGCTTAATATGACGTTGTTTTAATGTTGTATCACTGGTGATAATTATCATCATCAACTTTCACAAGCAACAGCAACATAATATCAACATCATATTAAATCACAACATAACAAACACTCTGTTTTTTATTTTTTTTTCTTCTGGCCCATAGATACTTCAATCGTTACAGTACTGTGTGTATTATTGGTAATTCTGTGGCTAAAGATTGCAAACATAAAAATAATTGGTATAGTATAGGAGCAAGGAGCCATGTTGTGGGTGAGAATATCGTTGTAATTATGTTGCTGTTGCTTGTGAAATGTGTTGCTGATAATTAGCACAAGTGAACAACATTAAAACAACGTCATATTAAGCCACAACTTGACGTAAACTTTGTTTTCAACGATTTTTTTACTTATTTTATTTTGCTCCTAGCTCCTATACTATAACGATTTCAGGATTGCCCCCTTGGTAACATTGTGTTATATTTCAATGCCAATCCACTGGTATACATTTCATTCCTGTCGAATCTGGGTCATTTTTTGGACATCACCTTTAATATACGCTATCATGAGGAGTATAAGCTCTTCCACACTTGTGTACAATGCAAACAGTTTTAAGAAGCCAATTTCCCAGGCTTGCTACAAAACTCTGCCGAACAAACATGTTAAAATTTTAGTGTTTGCTTGAGTCTTATTTTGTGATCCTTCATTGCAGTGGAGAAGTATTAATATATTACCGAATTTCTGGCAATATAGGCCAGGAAAATACTCCTACATTTGTAGTATTTACGAGAAGAATCATGCTGATACCGATATTTTCTATACAATATTACGCGACGATATTTCGGCACAGTGTGTCATCGTCCATTTAAAATTCATTGCTGGCCTAATCCCGCCGAACTTCGGTCGCGTTTTTTTGGCGGAGTGTGTTTCTTTACAAGATAAACTTTTTATATACATGTAAAAGTACAGTAGTGTTTTTTCTTTTTAGATATACCTACTTGAACTACCAATAAAATAAAGAGTTTGTTTGTTTGAATGCGCTAATCCCAGGAACTTATGGTTCGATTTTTTTTTAAACTTGCAAAGTCCGTCAGGCGACGAACACTTTAAGGTATAAATAAGGCTTTAAGTATCACACTATGTGTGCGGAAACCGGACGGAGCCGCGGGCGACCGCTAGTAGTGTTTTAAGTAACAAATCTATGCACATCGATTCCCTGCGTCCATTCGATGTGAACTAAGCTTCTAATAATTATAATATGTACCTAGTTTTAAATTGTTAATTAACTCACCATTATTCTCATCTCATTATACAATGTATTAAGTAGCAACAGCCTGTTAATGTCCCACTGCATCACAAAGGCTTCCGTCATTGGATCAAGTCACCGTTATAATGATGTGTACTGGCTTAATTACTATGCGAGGAGCATGTTCATTACCAAGATTCGACACAAAGTTTCGCGGCACGGGAACTGAACCGAAGACCTTTAGATCTTGCCCCTGTAATTAATTATAACTTGAACTAATTTGTGATATTAATCAAGATATGTAAAGCATAGAAGAAGCTCCACTCGTAAGATCCGCTGTTTTTGTGAAATATAACTTGCTCTTGTTGTAAGGACGGAAAACAACAGTAATGTAGCACTCTGTTTTGGTAGATCTCTAGGTCACAATTGTTTCGTGTTTCGATAGCCTAGTGGCCCTCCCTGGTCTGGAGACCCCAATGAATTGCGGGGCCCTGAGCAGGTGCTAATTGTAACCAGAGGGAAAGAGGGGTGTTACAGTAAAATATAAGTAATAAACGTAAATTTACTTCATTTTAATAGCACTACCTACCTACTATTCACTTTCTGTTTGAGCCTAAGGTTCCCAACAAACAAATTGGTTATATAAAAATTGTTTATGCGACGTACGGTTATATAAATGTTGAATAGATGTTATTAGACAACAATAACGTTGTCTAACAGTAATTCCCACAACGATTTAGTCCTGTGACTAAAAGATCCTATTAAATTAGTTTTGTAAACGTTTTAACGACCATTTTATACAACATCGTATAATGGTACGCAAAATTTGTTAAATAAACGTTTATACGACATTATTATTCAACATCGTATAATGGTGTCGAGGAATTGGTAATATAAACGTTTTTATGAGACAATTATACAACGTCGTATAATGTTGCCAATGTAACGTCACATAAACGTTTTTACGACTATTTTATACAACTTAGGTTGGGTAAACGTTCACTCAACTGATTATTTATACGACGTTATACAACAGTTGAATAAAAGAGTCCTATTAACCAGGATTGGTGGTCTACGTAACCTTTACACAACTTTTATTGAATCAAATCGTCGTATAAAGATTATTTTTAGACCTGTACATAACAAGAGAACTTAGTGGTGATCTACGAATCATTATACAACGTCAAATAAATTTTGCAACCCGTAAAGAACTTTAAGCGGACCTAAAATTATATAAAGGTCCCACAGGTACTTTTTTAAAACTATCTTAAATTTTGTCAAATAAACGATTTTTCAATAAATTTCAATAAAATCAAGAACATTAATTAAAATTAATTTCATTTGTCATGGAATCGTGGTTTTTTGTTCGTAATGTTTATTATCTCACGGAACTCCAAAATAATTAGGTATAATGGCGGACCAACGTGGTCGCAAGAATCTGCTTATGCGACCTTTTCATCCTATAGTCGATTTATAGAAGTCGTTTCCTAACATAGGCAAGATGGCTGATATTTAAGTATTAAAACAACATTAAAACAACACAAGTTTAAATATAATTTCCAATAATTGAATTTAATGAAATTCGAGGGGGGCGCAAAAAAATTAACGAAAACACACATACAACGGGTGCAGAATGCATGTGTTCGCTACTGTGTTCACGTCCCACCCCG
The DNA here is from genome assembly GCA_958496325.1 of Nomophila noctuella. NCBI lineage: Eukaryota > Metazoa > Arthropoda > Insecta > Lepidoptera > Crambidae > Nomophila > Nomophila noctuella. The sequence continues at coordinate 3,627,519 of OY292488.1, forward strand.
CTCACATGTAACCCCATTTATAAACGCGCAGGATATGCTGAAGATGGAGGCGAGGAGAAAATTACATTTAATAACATTAATGTTTGGTGTCATTGCGACAGGAAAGCCAATATACCTCTTTGAAAAATTGGAATGGGCTCAAAAACAAAGTAGGTATCCGAAAAGATCCTGCACCAACAGCTTGTCAACCTCCAATCATCGAACAGTCTCCTTTCGGGGATCCTTTCGGTTTGCAGCCTCGCGGTGTTGGAACGACCTGCCACCTCCGCTGCGTGACCTGAAAATTAAAGGAGCGTTTAGGAAAAAGCTCAAAAAGTATCTTTTAGATTGCCAGAAAAGCTCTTAGCTACATCCTACCTTCTGTTTTTTCACGTCGCTTAGTGTGGTTCGTCGCTCCCATGTGCCGCGTGAGGCTAGTACGTCACCATAATCCCTCTCTCCCGCTCCCACTTCGCGTCCTGTGTCCTGGCGTTTATCCATCGACCCTTGTTTTAGGTCTAATTATTACCGACCGGCCTATACAATTTAAAGCCCAATATTTGCATGTGTAGTGTGTATTTAGGTTACGCTGTCGACGTGGCAAAATGTCACAAGTCAATGTGACGTTTAGTGTGGTCATCAATTAAATTATTATCTTATTTTTTTTTTTCTATAGATCTATGGATTAGTTATAGTTTTTTAATTTATTTTTTGTTTTTTTTATGTGTTTTTCTTTTTATTATTTTTTATTTTATCCATATAAGTATGTATGTTTCTCCTCTTCATAAAATTGTTCACCTTTTTTCCCACTTAAACACTGTACCTATTATTTATTTATCAATATCTATATATGTACGTACATGAACTTAAACATTGCACTCTATTATACGCCACTCCAAACAGGTCCTGCCAGAACAACAGCGTTGCTGCGGCCGCTAAAGCCGCCGTAGTAACTAATGCTGAGGCTCGGACCTGATTGGCATAACACTCTTCACCTGTCTACACGACTTATTCTTCTATGTTAGTTTTTCTTTTTTTTTCTTCTTTTATTTTTGTTATATCTACTGAACTATTTATTGAATTGTTGGTGTATTTGTGTTTTGTCAATAAATGTATTTTCTTTCTTTCTTTCTTCTTACATATATTTCATCATAAAAGTAAAGTTCCCATAGGACTAAGTGCACTACACACACACATTTATTTTCAGTTACGCTCTGGTCGCGCATAAAAATATTAAAGTAGATGTTTATTTGGTTATGAAAATTATAACATTTTTAATAAGTATCACTCTCTAACAAAATTGAACGAATGGGAACGAAGGAAATGGACTGAACATATTCTATAAAAGTCAATGTTAAACATTAGTGCGACATTTCAGTCATCTTCTAATGTCTACAAAACTGTTATGGGACGTCAGTGGTTCCATTACGGTTAGGAGATAACAATTTTGTAACCTAAAAGTCGGCTTAGAACTTTTATTTGACATTTAGGCAACGTTGAAAAAGTTCTTGACTAACTTTTAATTAACTTCTAAATAACAATAATGTCGTATAATTTGGGCCTATTTCGCGTTGCATAAACGTCTTCAACTACGTTTACACGACCCATCTTAAAGACTAAATAGTAAGTGAAAAACGTTTACAAAGCTTTTAAATAACATTAATTTGTTACTTAGGTTGACTGGAAGAGAATGCTATGAGGCATTAAGTCCGCCTTTTGTACAAATATTATATCGTACCTACCATAAAGTTTAAAATCAAATGAAATCAAAGTAAAGTTACTCAAGGACACTTACATTAATTGACCATAAAACGACACTCTTGAAGTCGTGAAATTGATATTTCCCGTCAAGCTTACGTCGTTCACAACGTACAAATTACGTCTTGTTACCTGTTACTTATTGCTTCAACTAGACGAACAGTTATGATTGAGTGATGCTCGTTTAGAGCTAATTATATAGCTGTTAATTATACCCCTGAGGTTATGTTCGTAAGTTTGAACGTTATAAGCACTTTAAAACACCGTTTATTGAGGCTTTGGTTAAAGCTGTCTATATAATAAATTTTTACATCGGAAACATGAACATTATGAATATAATTTATGATAACTTATTTACTCCAAGTACAATATATTGCAATGTATAGTACTCGTATAGTAAGAACCTATCACCAAGTGACATGCAAAATAAAAAAAATAATGGCTGCCCATAGGCAGAAGTAACATCAGAAAAAGAAATAAACAAAATAACCTTAACCTGAAATGGCATATCAGGGGGATATGTCTGTTTTAGAAAAGGCTTACATATTTCTGCTGCCTAACTACCATACATGTATTCTATATCGTACTTACATACTATTATGTTTAATACTCTATGTGCGTACAATATTACGTGCGTTTAAGGAAAAGAAATGAAAATAAGAATTTTATAATTTGAGTAAGCTGCATATCTAGTTATTGAACTGTTTATATCAGCTACACCAATCCTGTGACCTGTCTTATTTGTGAATTAACATAAATAAAAAATATGGCCAAGTTCGAGTCGGACTCACGCACTGAGGGTTCCGTACAAATTTAATTTTTGACGTATTAAAAAAGCTACTTACTAGATTTCGTTCAAACTAATTTTCGTTGGTAGTTTTTATGGTAATGTACATTATATATTTATTACAGTTTTATCTTCCTCTTATTTTAGAAGTTAGGGGGGGGGGGGGGGGTAACACTTTTTTCCACTTTGGAAGGGTCTGTCACGCAAAGTATTCACTTTAGAAAAAAAATATATTAGAAACTCCAATATCATTTTTAAAGACCTATCCATAGATCCCCACACGTATATGTTCAGTGAAAAAAAATATTTTTAGTTTCAGTTCTATGGGAACCCCCCATTTTTACCATTTTTTTTCTATTTTCATGTGAAAACCTTGTTGCGGTTCACAGAATACATCTACTCCAACCAAGTTTCAACAGTAAATTACTTATAGTTTCGGAAAAAGTGGCTGTGACAGACTGGCGGACAGACAGACAGACAGGCATGACGAATCTATAAGGGTTCCGTTTTTTTGCCATTTGGCTACGGAACCCTAAAAATGTATATATGTGCAAAATATTAGGAATGTTTTGACTGTATTGTTAATTATTATAATTTTGCAGTGTCGTTTGGCACAAAAAACACTACTGTTTAAATGAGGTTTGTAGGTCACAGATTGAGCAAGATAGGATCCTTGTTCACAACAAAGTTGCGTGATTAGCGCTAATTTACACAACCGAAAAAGGGAAATAGTTCGAAGTAGCATTCGTAAAGTGTGGAAATGATCTATGAAGACTTTTTGTTGTTAAATATAAATCCTATAAAGCTATCTTGAAAGTGTCAATAATTTGTCTTATTTTGTCAATGGATTTAGATGTTGGTTCATGGGCGGAGGTTCCCATCAGGGTAATATCGTGCACATTTGAATTTCACTGACATGAAATATTTTTTACATATCTTACAATACAAAAAGACCATTAAAATTTTCATTAAAAAACATGATAATAATGATGATGATGAAGAAGATGAATAAATTCCAAAGTGAATTAGGAGTAACTATTCTTAAAGCAGCATCACTCCAACAACTTCGCGTACCAAGCTCAAAAATCTGTCCGTCGATTCGAAATCCAATATCATGCCTCTCTCTCAAACAATATAGAATTCGAAAGGGACGTTCTCGGTTAAGCAAACACGTCGATGGCCGGTGAAAGTCGGGTGACCTCACACTTTCACTCAGCCTTGGATTACGGTCGAAATACGTAACGTTACATTGTTACTTATGAATTCGATGGGTGTTTCGTAATGATGCGGGCTGGTGAAATTTTACCGATTATGATAAGCGACAGACTAAGTGGTGTGGCTTTCAATTAGTAATACATGGAATTAATTTAGCTAAGAGGTTATGCAAAATGTGAGACAGGCCCGTGACGTGATAGGACACCGGTGTTAAATAATGTTAGGTACTTGGTACTACGTATTGAATCAACGAGTACGTCTAACATCTCTCGGAGCTTACAAAGTAATATTTAGATAGTAGTAGCGAAATTGAAGAACTCCGTATTGTTTAGATTTGTTTGTCCACGTGATTTTAGTTAGATAAGAAGTAGAACTGCATTTTACAATGTATATCATGTTTTTCTTTTTTAACCAATTTTGACCCACTGCTGAGCAAATGTCTCCTCTGAATTTCTCCAAGTAATATTATGACCAGAAAATCCTATAATATCCATACCAGTTAGTAAATGAGAAGCATTTTGAGTAATGAAATTGCTTGTTACAAGCTATTTTATGTCACATATTTTTGACAAGAAACTTAATCAAGTATTGTTTGTAAATTCTGCTATCATCTTTTATTTTAAACATTAGGTATATTAACGCAATTCTCCTAAATGCTATTATTTAACTGTCATCTATGGACTCCAATATATGGATAATCAAATCATCCTGTATCTCGTAAAAGATGTTGCCGAAACACAACCGGATCTATTTCGGCGGCAGATTTCACTTGGCAAAGCAACGAAGCTAGCTATAGTCAGTCAGAGTGTATCGGATCGTTTTCACTCAACTATATATTTAATGGTCGTACTTTTGTCTGCGTATTTGCTTCGGTTGAGCAATCCTTCTGTAGTGTTAGGACTTTCCACATTCCACATACCTATTGAAATCAACTTAATAAATCGTATTTGTACATTGATAATGTCTGCCAAACGAGTTTTAGCTACGGTTGTTAATCTTTACGGCCGCTGTCATTATACATGGATCACAAGTGAGTGTTCAAGCATTATGTCCTCAACTCCTGATCCATGCTTAAATATAGGTATAGGAAAAAAACATCTTGTCACAGGTAGAAAGCAGGGAAAAAGTCTCCATTATATTAAATCATGTTTTAGTTTCAAAGATGGGTTTAGGCTTAAACACCACGCTTTCCTCATACGGGTTTATTTAGTTTTATACTTTTTAGTTCTTGTAAATTTATAGCAGGTACCCAATTCTGATTATACTATGTATAATGAACGTTACGAAAACGCCTTCTTTCTTGTCGTTTTGTCTTGTACTTGCCTTGTATAAACCCAGGTTATTTCATTGATAAAAAAACATTTACATGACTTGACTTCACAGTTTAAATAATGTTGCAATTGCATTGTTATTTTATTAATAAATACGAGTATTTATTTCGGCATAGGTATGTAAAAAATACAATGACAAATTTTACGTTTACCTAACGCGTACAAAATTATAACTTTAAAATGAAATTACAGTATCTCGTGGGAACATCAGGTGTTACTGAGATCCCGTATGTAGTTTAAGAGCCTCTTCGACTGCAACAAACCTACAAATCTTTCCCTTTATAATATTAGTATTACATAATTTAGTGTGACTGAATTTCTCTGAAGGCAGGATGTCTTACAACTTATTCACGAGAGTTTCAAGGTTTTCGCAAACCGTGTTTGTAAACAATCTGTTGTTTAGGGCGCGTTTAACATTTGAGCTGTTATTGATCATCATAACAGCTGCTTTATTATGATGCGCCAACTTTGTGTACATTTTGCATAATAAGCTCCCAAAATAAACCATGTTAGGCAAGTTTGGAATATGAAATAATATAAACCTTGTTAGGCAAGTTTTGTATCAAACATAGTCTCATATTATTTTATCATATCATACTAATTCACATTCTTAGTTTATCTCTATTAAGCAGTTTAAGTTAGATTTAAAGTACTCATTAGTTAGTCTTTATTGACTAGATTGTAATATAATTGATATGCCCACTGTAAAGTGAAATATCAAACAAACAAAAAAAAATATCATACTTATAATAAAAATGTGAAAGTTTCTTTGTTTGGATGTTTGTCGGTTAATCACGCTGAAACTACTGAACGGATTTTGATGAAATTCTTACCTGGCTAACTTAGGTGTTAGGATATCTCTTTATCCCGATCAAATTCTTATGAGACTTAATCTATACTAATATATAAAGTTGAAGAATGTGTTTGTTTGTTTGTTTGAACGCGCTAATCTCAGGAACTACTGGTCCGATTTTAAAAATTAGTTTTGTGTTGGATAGTCCGTTTGACGAGGAAGGCTTTAGGCTATTGGAAATCGAAATCCAAGCGGACGGAGTCGCAGGCGGCCGCTAGTAATTAAGTAAGTTGATTATTAAGTCATATAAATTATATATTGTATTGTATACTGTATGAAGAAAACCGCTCTAGTTTTTTAATGTTTGTTCTTAATCATTTATTTTGGAAGCAGTTCACCCAAATATAATGTACAAAGCATTTAAAATGAATGAATAAATCATTGATCTAGTTCTCTGAAGACAATATCTAATTTGCTTGTAAAATCTCAATCCAACTGTAAAGTATTGATTTATCGTAACCGAAATCTATGGTTAGCGCCGTAAAAAATTATAGACTGCGCTTAATAATTTGTCGAGGCAATAAAAGTCTTTTGTTATCGGCCATTGGTTAAAGACTGTGTTTAAGTTGGCCTCGTTTTGTTAGGGCTACCCACAATAGTCTCTTTGAACAAGCATTAAGAGCCATCTCAGTATTTCTTACGAGCTATTTAACTCGATCTGCTCAATGCCCGAATATGACAAAAATCTGCATTTTTGTGATGCTTCAATAAGATGTTTTATTGGAACCTTCAATAAGATATCTTTATAATTTATTGAACCCTTGAATTCAATACTTATTATATAAGGTGATTTTCACGGTTTTAAACGGTCCCCATACCTAAGTAACGAATGGTCTTTTGAGCCGGATTATCGCTACGTCATGTGTTTTGTTAAGGATCAAGACTAACAGAAGGATTTCAATAGATATATTACTGATTGCATATCACTCCTAGTACATTACAAACTTATTCTTATTTCCAAATTCCACCAATACCGATCTATAATTCAATCAGATTAGCTTTCCCGTCGTGGGATTCGTTTGTCAAAGGAAGTCGTGAAAACATATTTTTCCGGGACATATTAAACCCATGAGGGACAAAGGCTTACTATCCATTCCTGGTACGGAAGATGGGTTTTGGAATTTATGTTTTCTTCGTTCGGTAAATTGGATATATGCGAATCTATTTCTTTTTACATGTTACAAAACAACATACCTAGGCAAAGTCTAAAGCTTTCTCCTTCATATTTTTATTTCATTTTGCGAACACTGCCTGTATTATACGAATTATATAATGTTTTACTAGTATATTTGCGTTAACCAATTTATGTTTACTCTAACATGAAGATTTTCTAACAAAATGTGCCAGCACAAGCGTACGCGTACCTATAACGGAAAAATATTTCTGAGGACTTACAGGATAAAAACAATGTTTTAGGCAATCTATCAAATTAATTTAATATCGAACAATCTGCACGCGTTCAAGGCTTTGAAATAAACATGAATAAACCGGCATGTGAGTCACAAACATGTCTCGGAAATATTTGCATAAAAATGTAATTTATTTCCCACTAGTGTCCCGTCCTTCGGCTTCGCAGGAAATAATTAGTGTTCATCTTATATTGAGCATTGTGCAAATTAAATAATACCTTCACTTGAAATACCTACATCATTTGCCTGCCCAGTTCCCAGACTATCTGGGTTCGGCGCAGTATGTTAACTCTTTCCATACAGGCCTATATTTCGTCATCGAGTCATCCACACCTTTTTCACACCGTTCACCTTTAAATTCATCGCTTAAACTAGGTATATATCTTTTTGAATCTAACGTATCAAAATCAAAATAGTTCTAAAGATCTAAGCAAGCACATATAGGGATAGACCCTGTGATATGACTTTGCTTTATACTATGTAAATACACATCCGGCAACCCTGCTCAATCTGCCCAATGTTCAAAGTAACTGTACATCAAATTCCAAGGTTAGTTAGCATCAAGTACCCCACTGTGTGAGAACAATAGGCTCCTTCCTTGCTTCAGGCAGGGACCAGATAACTATCGGACACTTACACTGCAACAATGATATTACGAGTATAATAAAAAGACGAATTAACTTCCAATGTACGGGTTGTATGTTGTAAAGTGTGACAAAGTAAATTTATTGCTTTATTACAAACAGTAAAAGTAGACAAGTTTATTTGAGCACAGAACATGGCTCCCTAAAATTAAGCTAATTATAATTATAGCAATGAAGCTGCCTCCGTAGAGTAGTGGTTAGAGAACTGGGCTCAAAAACCGCGGAGGTCGTGAGTTCGAATACCTCGGGGAACACCAACACTATGTGTTTGGTTAGGACATTGCAGGCTGGAATCACCTGATTGTCCGATAAGAATGATGATTTCGCGCTTTGGAAGGCACATTAAGCTGTTGGTACCAACTATGATCCAAATTGTCTGGTTTCGCTTGTTTGGGTTGCGGGGGGCAGACGACAGTCGCTCCATTGCATTTACCAGCCTTGTCAATTCAGGATCATAGTTTAAGCGTACCCTGGGCTCCGCGGGAATGGCCGAGGATGCAACCGGGAGAAGCTCTAAGATGGTGATGATGATTACAGAAAATAAGCAATTGCAAGTTTAGCCTTCAAAAATGTCTTTTTGGCATAATAAATGTTATATTGAATTTTTCGTGATATTTGAAACAATGAGTACCAACAAAACGTTAACGTTCGCAAAACCCTTTTCTGAAGTAGTATTAGAATAATAATGATCTAGGTACCATTTTTTTGCAATATTATTTCCCTGCAAAATGTACGTAAGAGGTATTCAAATACTTTTAGTAATATTTGTAGGAGCAGAGCTGGTTTGAATAATATTATCCATTGTAAGAAAATGCTGGGTTTAAAACGCTAAAACTTTAATTGAAGTACCCAGAGTACCTACCTACTTACTACAAAACCCATTTTTAGGAAATATTGAAATCGTTTTGCCATTCCCGATAAACGACTCTTTTACATGGAGTCACGTATTATTGCTGCACATTCATACACATAGTTTAATATGTAAAAAGAAATAATATGCTCTGTAAAAGAGATGTCCCAGAAATGTATGAAGCCTCGGCCTGGTCCATGTACGCTATACCTAAATATAGGCGAATAAGTGTACTACAGTTTTAATCACTCCAATTCTTATGGAAAACCTTAGTTTTTTGGCTGAAACAATAAATCAAACCACAATATTGCAACTCAGTACAATATGGCGGAGGACGCATCCATAGAGTAAAGTAAATATACCAAGACGCATCTTTGAAACTTGAATGACGTATTTGTCGTTTATCCGTCAGTTTATTTTTGTTTTGACAGTATGCAGTTTATTTCATAAAGTATTTATATTTTTAGGTTACAAACAACCAAAAAAGGCTGGGGCCCAAAGCTGTAAATCCCAGTAAAGAAAAAAATTACAGTTGCCATCTTTACGAAGTAAAGTGAACAATTATGAATTTGATTTTATTTTTAAGCCACTAAACTACGGACCAAAAATGTTTTATTGTATTTTTAATGGAAATAGCAATATTTTACCGATTTTTTGGTACCACGTACATGGTGCGGGCCTGGGATGGGACATCTCATTTGCCGGCCTAGAATAGTTATATCCCATTTCATCCCATGGGTGTCGTAAGAAAAGACATCGAGATTTTCTGGATTTTGAGCAGCAGCATTTTTTCTATGTTTTATTTTATTGTTTGTTTGTGATTATACTGAGTCCTATAATGATGATTTTCTAAATAAAGTAGATTATGCCTGAATCAGCATGCATAAATACGAGTACAAAACTGTAAAATAGCAATTTCAATTAACTGCCATTTCGAAGTTTACATAGTTTCCAATGTAAATAGCAGTATTAGATAATATTTAATGATCAAATGGTGCACCCGTGGTTTGACCACAAATGGCAGTTGCTCATTTTGGCACAAAATCGAATCATCCACCCTATTTAGCTACCGGATAATATTCCATGATAGTGTTTTGGATGGACGATCATTGATAATCTAAATAGTTTGCTTAATCCCACAAGTGAGATTGGAAGCTATAAACAGTAGTATAGTAGGGTTAGTCCATCTAGTTATACAATTTAGTCATACAGTATGACTACTTGGACAAAAAAGTCCAAGTAGTTATACAATCCAAATAGTCATACAATTAGTCATACAGTATGACTACTTGGACAAAAAGAATAGTAGTTTACGTTGTGTAGTGTACAAACTATGATCCAATTTGGCTGGTTTTCCTTGTAAGGGTTACGGAGGTCAGACGACAGTCGCTCCATTGTTTTAACCAGGCTAGTCAATTAAGGATCATAGCCGTAGCGAACCCCGGGCTCTGAGGCAATAACCAAGGATGCAACCGGGATAAGGATAGGCGCTAGGATGATGATGTTGTGTAGTGTTCAAACGATTAAGGGGAGTGGATATTCAACTCAACTCAACTCAAACTCAACTCAAAATATACTTTATTCATGTAGGCCTCTGCAAGGCACTTATAAATCGTCATACATTTTTAGCACAAAGGAATGACTCGACCACCGACTTCGTAAAGCAGTCATCTACCGAGAAGAAGCGGCAAGAAACTCGATAGTTGCTCTTTTCAATCGCCAAATAATTACAATAGTTTGTCCATACCATAAGTTAACATACTTGTACTAGGTCATACAGTTACGTCTTTCAAGTATATATGTAATTAAAAGTATATTTATCATGAATAGATTGAGTCCCAGTCGACCAGTCCCCAAAGGCGGCACCTGTTCACAAGTATGACGTATGTGTCAGCCATCATCTCACTCAACCATTTTAGAGGGAATGAAATGACCCGCCACATAGCGCCACCACCCCAGAGACATTGCAGTGAGCATGACTACTAGGACCCAGGCCATCCAACATCATATTGCCACATGGCCAGCGTGGTGACTAAGGCCAAAACATTAATCTAAGGAAGCCTACGTCTAAGTGTGGACTGCAACAGGCGAATGTTGATTATTGATTGAAGGTTGTAGCAAAGGTTTCGTTAAAGATGGAACAAGAATATTAAAATTTGTTTAAAATGTGTAATTTGTCGTAAATTACGACCAAATAGCTTATTAAATGTTGGAAAAGAAAATACTAAATTGTATAAAGCTTTCAAAGAAAACAAAAACTAAAATTTTAAACCCTCCAAAACAAGATTGGATAAATCGAGATATTATAAGAGGGATTGTTGCAAGGAATATTCTGTGGATCCGTCATAAAAAGCATCCCGAAGACAAAGCAATAGAAAATACGTACAAAAACAAGAGAAATCAAGTAGCCCAAGTCATACAAAATGCAAAAAGCAAATACTACATAAAATCCTTTGACAACTGCAAAAAAACTCCAGCAAAAATGTGGCAACTTATTAGTAGTTTATCAAGTAATAAAACAAGAGAAGTCTCAGCACCAAGTAAATTAGAAACAGAGGATGGATATCTTATCGGTGCTAAAGATATTTGCGAACATTTTAATAAGTTTTTCTCTAATGTCGGCGCAAACTTGGCTAAACAGATTCCATTAACGACTGTCTGTAACCCTGATTACGCCACAACTGGGTGTTATAATAACAATTCGAAGACCTTAAGTCAACTTTGGCCAACAAACATGGATGAAGTATCTAAAATAATAGATAGTTTAAAGTCTAATACAAGTACTGGCATTGATGGAATTACAACTAAGTCCGTAAAGTGTGTTAAAAATATAATATTACGAGAGTTGATAAACTGTATAAATAACTGTTTTGAGAATGGGTTCTTTCCTGATTCTTTGAAAACTGCAAAAGTAACGCCTGTTTTTAAATCGGGAAGAAGTTCAGATCCAGGCAATTATCGCCCTATCTCAGTACTACCAACAATATCAAAAATTTTTGAAAAGGTAATATATAACCGCCTTGAGACATTTTTAGACTCTATCAATTTTCTTTATGACAAACAGTATGGCTTCCGTCCTAAATCGAACACTCTATCGGCAACATTAGATATAGTTACGAAATTAAAGACCAGCATCGACAAAAAACAGATAGGCTTAGGAGTCTTTATTGACCTAAAAAAGGCATTTGACTCCATCAGCCACGACTTACTGCTCAACAAATTATATCAGATTGGCATCACTGACATTGCGTTGAGAATATTCAAGTCATACCTTGAAAATCGTCAGCAAGTGGTAAGAATAGGTCAAGTGCAAAGTTCTACCAGTATTTTAACCTATGGAGTGCCTCAAGGTTCCATTTTGGGGCCCCTTTTATTTCTCGTGTATATCAACAGCATAAAAGATATTGGTCTGAAAGGCGACGTTACCTTGTATGCTGACGATACCAGCTTATTCTATTTTGGACCCTCATTAGATTCCATCTTAACAGATGCACAAAATGATTTGAATGTTTTAAATGACTGGTTCCAATCTAATCTCCTCACAATTAATGTTGCAAAAACAAATTATATAGTGTTTGCCGCCAAAAATAAGAAAATACCCCAATTTTTACCACTTACAATAAATAATTTACCAATTAACAGAGTGTGCAAAGAAAAATATCTAGGTCTGATTTTAGACTGCGGTTTGACTTTTAAGTGTCATTTAGATAAAATAAGATCAAAAATTAGGTCACTCGCAGGAGCACTTCGTGGTATTGTTAGATGTCTTCCGTGGAAGGTAAAATACACCATCTACAACGCCCTAGTCAAACCGCATCTCCATTATCTAGTGGAAATATGGGGAAGTGCTGCCAAAACTAATAAAAACATTTTACAAATAGCGCAAAATAAACTTGTAAAAAGATTATTTAATTATAACTATCTTACACCATCTGATAAAATATATAAGGAGACAAGGTTAATGAATATCAACCAATTATATATTTATAATACCTGCATATTAATACGGAAAATTCTTAGTAAAAAAATACACACACAAATTAACTTTACTAAAAAGCACCAAATACAAAGAATGCAACTAAGAAATGCAAGTAACCTAATCTTAAATGTACCTCGAACCAACCATGGTAAGAAGAATATATTATACGAAGGTGCCAAATTATATAATGGACTGCCAAACGATATTAAAGAGGCAAAATCCACATCGACATATAAAAGGCTACTTAAACACTACATCTACAATAAAACAAAAAAATAATAATTAATAAATAACCTAATGACAGAATAAACAATCTTTAATAACTTATAAAATAATGTAAAGTGTTAAAACGTCTGTCAATATAATATTTAATTAAATAAAAATAACCGTTATGCAGAAAATTAAATTAAATACAATTTCAAATTACTATTAACCATGAGTACCTATGGACGACAGTGTAAATCCAGCGTTGCCAGTGCTGAGCGTACCTACTACAGTCCGGCGAGACGAGCCACATCCAGTTGTGCGCTATATCGAAGACAAGCGATCAACATTGCGTTGTGCGCGGGTCGTATACCTGCGGTTTGCTAAAACTACCTCCTTAATATTCGATAAATTTGTGCGTGTACGTTTTGTTAGATATTTGTGAAAGGACAATTTCTTTTGTAATTTGTGTTTTATAGCCCAAGAAAAATGTGTATATTATGTTTGTTTTCTCATGTAAGTGATTTTGTAAATCTTTATGAGAAATAAAAATATCTTTAAACCTAAACCTAAATGTAGGAAGCAGCAGATGAAATGATAACATTTATTCATTTACTGGCGATAATTTATTTGCTAAATAAAAGACTCTATTCTCAATAGAAACTCGTCGTTTTTGATCTTTGCTAATTAAGGTTTATGCCGGCACAGCTATCAAGACAATATAATTTATTAACGTTTATTTCATGACCGCATGACTTATTTTGCGCCAAGAAAACAATAAATACTTCGATTTCTCTTGGCACGTTTAGCTCTGCCCATAAAAATACCTAGACTGACGGATTAATCTTTACAACCTAAAGAATCTGCCATTTGAGGGGAAATTAAACAGATGGTTACTGCTTGAGAATAATTGAGGCTTTCGAATACCAGTTTAGGAAAGGAGGTTTCATGATAATTTTATTAGTTGAAATACCTCTATCACTTTACTTAATTTTTTAGGTCTTACTTAACGTACCTGGAAGGCTAAGTACGTAGAACTCAGGGAATTTATGAAATGTAATCTAATCCTAAGCACACAAAGAGGTTTGCCGCTGCGGTATTTTTAAGAGGTAGGAATTTTAATCAAAGAATTTTCTCAATAATTTATTTTGTTACTAATTGAAAATTTTTGGTTGGTAAAAAAAAAGTAAAATAAAACAGGTTAATCAAATTCAAATTAAAATAATCAATAACACAAAATCGTTTTATAGTTATAGTATATGTGAAATGTGTAATGTTTGGTGTTTTTAAAATACTCGTAGTTATAAACGTGCCACACTATTTCTCGCTGTCACAAAAGAATAATCAAAGAAACTTGCATGCACTTGTTAAGACAAAGTCAATTTCCAACCAACAAATTACACATAAGGGGTATTGAAGAAATAATAGCATCTTAAATGCCACGATCATTTTTTAAAATTATTTATGCTCTCATACCTTATTAATGTGAATGTGCGAATCATCCCAGCCAAAATGACATTGTATATCATTGAATATTTACTCAACAATTATAAATAATTAATATATTAATACAACATCGGTTTCTCACGCGTCAATAATTTGTATCTCACCGGAATCTTTAGGAAAACCCGTGGGACTCACCATTTTCCGGGTTCTGCCCACGATCCACGTGCCAAATCGGGTTATTTACCTGAAGAAAATAAACGTTATTTGTTAATCGACAACATTATTTAATATTTTATTCTTATTCCGTACTCAATAGAAAGCATCGGTCAAATTATTGCTATTTATGGTAGCAATGTATTTATGAGTGGGTTACATACTAAATGGTAGAATTTTAAGGAGGCTCCATCTAATCATAATACTAACATTCATTAGTGTTTACTCTATAACCTAGACGGTTAGAAGACCCCTACACAAGGGTGCGTAGGAAATCGTAGGAGCTAAGTGGGTACCACGAAGGCGTCCTGAGATCCACAATCGGCTACGGGTTTTGGGTGAGACTCCACCAAAGCGGAGATTTGCAGAGCGGAATGGAGTGTGTCGGAAGCACTATGTCAAAAGCAGTTTAGATTTAATACGTGTTCATCTCAGCATTGAAATCCTATTGGATAATTACGGCATATCTCCGCTTTGGTAGCTCCTTCAGTGATTCGTCCCACAACACGTTCATCCCAGAGGGACGAAACACTGAATTCAAAAAATCATATAGTTTTCGTTCTGGATTCGTCCCATTGTGTTTTTTTTCGCATTTCTAACAGAGTATTTGCAAAGTAATATCAGCAAAAATGTTAATTAATTAATATTATATAACTTACTACCGTTGTTTTGATGGTATTGTCTCACCCTTAGCCAGCCTGCAGTTATGGAGAGTAAAAGCATTGCCCTTAGTGAAAATAATTAAGACGCCTCTGTCTATCTCCCCGGAAAAGTTTGACGACTGAACGCGCAAAAATATAATCTGTTTTTTTCTTATACTTATGAAAATATAAAATTAAAACCCAGTATTCTAAAAATATTCGTGGTTGATGAACTTCGACGTGGAAAGATTAAAATTTTCGAATTGTATATTAGATTCTTGGAAATAAATGAATGATTCTATGTATAGCACACTCCCAAATTATCCTGTGTAGCCAGAGGCTTGAAGATAAATGAGTATTTCCAAGTAAATTTATGGCGGAAGTAAACATTACTTGTTGATTGTGTTATGTGTAAGATTGTTCCTTAGCTACGTGTTTCACACCGTATGTAAATAGGACTGTTATTTCCTTAATGGTGGAAAGACATTAGTTTAATATTTTAATACAAAGTTCATTCACTTCTTGTTCACATAACAAATGAGTTGGCACGTGTTAATGAATGGTATATTCTTTTGGTAAACTATCTGTTGAATCAACTTTAAATTGAAATAGTTACAAACGAACTGACATTCATTAGCATTCTCAAATATATGTATATCCGTGGAAATGTTGGCTCCGTCCACCAGCATCACCTAGCTTGCTCCCTACGGAATTCTCGTGAGCTCATCGGTTCATCTCACAAAAATGAAGTAAAGAACGATCGAAGTACAACCCCGTTTACCACAAATGCATTTAACTATTTGACGACCCGCTTGGTGAAGAAGTTGACTATATAGCAAGAGGTCGCGAGTTCGATCCCCATACTGGGCAAACATTTGTGTGTATGAACATATGTTTATCCTTGTCTAGGTGTAGTATGTATCTGTTTAAGTATATTTGTATCACCACAGTTGATTCTGATATCTTTAACACAAGTGCTTAGACTACCAGATCAATGTATGTAATGTTGTGAGATATTTATGTTTAAAAAAAATACACTGTAATGTGACATAAAATAAATGTATTTATCTCTCTTATTTCAGTGTCAGCACAGCTACCCAACTTCCCTCTTCCCGCCATCACACGGGTGGACCGCAACTGGGTCGCGATGCCGTCCGACCCCATAGGGTCGGTCGTGACGAGGGTACACCGGGACAGGTCTATGAACCAGAACGTCAGCTTCGGGCTAGAGACGTCGGGCCCGCCTGTACCGTTCACCATCAACCAGAAGACGGGAGTTGTCACTGTCAACGACACTCTTACTGATAAGGTAAGCATTACAGCAGTAAATAAATGAATTCCTTGGCCCAAACACTAATTGCCTTGCCCCAAACTAAGCTCGAAGCTTTTGCTATGGAAGCAAGAGAACGGATAGATATACTTATATAATTTTATAAACATTTATGACTCGAGTACAAATGCCCATGTTCATCACACAAACATTTGTAACTGTCAATGTAACTTTAACTGATATGCTCAGGGCTGATATAAGCGTTGGAGTATCGGAGATATTTGATCGTCCATCCAGATCTACTTACTTCTACACGTTTTGATTGCGATACAACAGCCTTAAACGTCTTTGCACAAAAAAATAATAATAAAGGAAACAGTATTTTTTCCATACTCTGTAGATACGTGAATAAAAGAGGTTACTCGTCCTTAAATAAAACTCTGATTTGTCACTAATTTGATTGAGCACATTGCACACTCAGAAAAAAACGGGCCAATGTTATTTTCGTATAAAACGGTTATTTAAATATAAAATCAGCAGCTACATAATGCTCATTAGGCGATGTAGAGGTTAAGTAAAAACATAAATTGTTACGTGGCGATCTATTAAAGGAGTCAATCGTTTTTGTATGGAGAGTTAGGCCCACATAAAATTTTGGCGTTCATTTACGAAATGGGTATCAATTTATTCCTTATAATCTCCAGATAATAGTGGTAACATTACTTTTTCATATTTTAACCGGAATCGTTAGAAATAAGATGTGAAAATATATATTAACCTCATTAACTAATCTGTCTATTTGCTTTCCTGACTTTCAACGCCTGAACCGTGAAGACTTACACATAAGGGCGTTTTTCCATTATGTTTTTCCTATGTATCTGAAATAAAAGCAATTTAATATGACTAGTGGTCGCCTGTGGCTCTGTCCGCGTGGAATAAGGTTTTTCACAAATAGTCTTAAACTATAGCTTAACATATTTTAGTTAAAGCCTGGCTCGACTAATGGATAATCCAAAGCAAAAATATTTTTTCAATTCGAACCAGCTGTTCCTGATAGTAGCGTGTTCAAATAAACAAACAAACTACAGCTTTTTAAATTATATAGTATAACCATTAATGACAGTTGACAGACGGAAGGTTTCTGACATTTGTATTCAGTTTTTAAATAAAATCAAAATCCGGCAATAGACTAGCTCTTGCGTTCCGTTCCGTTATACGGATTTTTTGTATTGTTTATTCGAATTATTTTATTTCATTATTTAAATGATTAAAAGTCACTACCAATCACCGCCTTAGATAAAAATTGGCATGAAAACCGTTCCAAAAGTAAATTGCGTCTCCTTTATGTTCGATTTCAGGTGTTTTAATTTAATTCTATTGATAAAAACCTTTTTTCCTTCAGTTATCTGTATGTCAGCCATTGTTTACTAATCTTTGGACAGATTTTTTACGGATATAATCAAAATAAGGCTTTTTATTTTGGTGTTATGACTCCGGTTTCGTTTGAAATTCACTTCAATTGCAAAATTCATAAAAAAATATATAAATTTTTAGCATAGTTCTCTTTCTCTTAAACGTTACCGATTGTTGGTGGGCCCAAAAACAACTGTCTCCTTTACATAGTATCAATATTGGAAAACTTTAACGTAAACTACCTTTTGTTTTGTTTCATAGCTACTTGTTTTTTCTTTCCAGGAAAACTGTTCCTACTCAATCTGGGTGGTAGCGTTCGACGGCTTCATACCTCAACGAACTGAAGTGTTCGCGACGATCACTTACGACTTGGGCCAGCTGCGGCCGATCCCGCACCCGCCCCCGTTCCCGCCGTACCCGCTCCCCCCGCCGCAACCAAAGCAACCAGCCCCGACCACCTCCCGAGGCCCGGCCAGTCTAGACAAAGAAACAGTACCTGAACTAATAACTACGACGATACTCAACCCTCCTAATCCACCAGACGATATTCCCGAAGCCAATGTGACGCAAGAAGATAACAATATCAGGAATAACTCAGAACCTATTGAAGAACCGCCGCTTGGAAACGATGTCCCGTTAGCCATAATACCAGCTATTGCAATCGGCGGCCTTGTGGTTATAGTGGCGGCTGTCATAGTTTTTGTGTGGAAAAAGAACAATTCGACTAAAACGAAACCGAAGAAAGATGACATGGTAAGTTGGAAACGTATGCGATTGTTTTAACAGTTATCATTTTAGTGTTAGCGTCGCTCGCGGCCGTTTCAAATTGGAATTGCTGTATCGGTGAATAGCGAGATGTGAATTTTATTTCCTAGCTTTGCGGCTTTTTGATTTTGATAATCTGAACCATACTATATTTATAAAAAAAAAGAAACTAGGCATTTAAGTTGCAATATTCTTTATGGCAAAATTATAATCAAAAATCGTCGAGAAAAAATATTACAAGGATGAGTAAACAATCATTTGAATTTAAGAGCAATCTTGAGCGTACGGTTCCGCAATTAACTCTCTCAAGTGGCCCTGCAAACCCGAATGCTGCGAGGCCACATTTTTATTATGATTTTATCACGGGATAATTAAGGAGCATCAGCTAATAATTGGGTGGTATAAAGATGTATAAATAGAACAATTAATTAAAGATAATATTACAACAACAATAGCCTCTGGCACCAATTATATCGAAGCTTCTTTCCTTACCATATTACTTTATGATCTAATATTTATACTCTGGACGAGAAAACTCCACTCCATTATTGTTCTAATTTAAGGAAGAAAAAATTAAAATGTAATATTTTTCAATAACCGTTACAAAAACTCAAAGTGTATTGATTGAACAAAATAAATATTGACTTAATTTTGCATCATTATTAAATGTTTTTCATCAAAGCTATTTTTTTCAATCTCAATAGTTAGTTTTTTACTCGTGGTCCAATTAGTAATGAATATATTATTTGACCACATGATTTTACAAACCTATTGCCATACATTAAAATAATTGATAATACAAGCTAAAAAATAGAATGACTTGCAA
Organism: Nomophila noctuella; assembly: GCA_958496325.1. NCBI lineage: Eukaryota > Metazoa > Arthropoda > Insecta > Lepidoptera > Crambidae > Nomophila > Nomophila noctuella. The sequence goes on from OY292488.1 coordinate 3,647,102, forward strand.
ATATATTTTTATAAAAATACTTCTGCAGTGAACGACCTTTTTCCGAAACATTGGTTACCTATAAACTTTTAATGGGAAAATGTTTGGCACGGTGATAGTACCTGTCTAGACGTCTACATATTACCGTCTACACATATAAATCGAGTAATAAAATCTCTGTCATCCACAGAGCAAAATTCATAAAAAGTGGTTTCACACTGTTCGTGGTAGCAAAAAAAATTTAAGCATATATCTTGTACATAGTTTTCTAGAACCTTCGACTATGACGACATCATCATCATCCTCGCGTATTCCCGGTCGCATTATCGGCCATTCCCTCGGAGTCCAGGGTCCGCATTCATACACTTCCTCCTCCAATTAGCACGACCTTCGGCATCCAATGTAGTCAGACCATTCGCAAGCATGTTATCCCTCACGACGTCAAGCCAACATTGCTTGGGTCTAAAACGACAGCTATATAAATCGAATAATAAAACCTCTGTCATCCACAGAGCAAAGATGCGAGCGGTATAGTCCTCCAAGACTCTTCGGTTAACTTGTGGAACCGACCACGCACCTACTCCAATCGGTACGAGTCCTGGGACAACAACCATTTGCAGGTCAGTCGAAGGCTGGCTCAGTATTCATTTACTAGTTCATCATTATCTATCCATTTCATTCGAATTCTATTATGCTATTTCTGCTAGTGAGTGAGGTCGCCAGAGCTCAGTTGGGGAGGATATGGGGTCTTAAAAGCAGACATCGGATCTGCGACTCTTGTGCAGTTGTTGATTGATGTCCATGGGCAGCGGTGATCACTTACCATCAGGAGAACCTTTTGTTCTTTTGCCAAACAAAAAATCAAAATAAAATTAAACTAAATTAGCGTTTTAAAAACACTGGTTGCAACAGCTCTTTTCTATCTCATTTCTTTGGGGATTATACTGTTTCATCTTTGTATTCTAAGAATTTTAGACCTAAGCGTTTTATTATAAACACGAAAATTGACTTAACACTACACACTAGTAGCAATATAAATAATAAGTTGTTTTTCCAACCGCGTTACAACTGTGGACTTAAGCGAACTGAAGCGAATTTGCAACGAAAAGCAATAAGTAGTGTGCATTTTGAATATCGTGTTTAGTCCCTTTTAGTCAGTGTTGGTGCTTTTATCTTAAGAATGTAAAATACATTTTTATGTAGTGGTCAGAGATACAATTACCAACATTTTCAATTAGAAAGTTTAACCAACTTTACCAATAATTTAAAAGCCTTGTCGTGAGGTAATTTAACGCAAAAGCAATTAACGAAAACTACTTTGTTACCTTTTCAAATTAGTTTAATTAAATTGTAGACAAAGGATTCTGAGTTTTCTTTAACATTCATTTAAATTAAGTATTTAATTTGAGATACCTTAAAAAAGTAAAGATTAAAAAAATTGTGCAAACAGATTCAAAATCTATTCTTTCAATTTGAACTAAATCACACTTTAAGTTACTTAAACCAAATTAAAAGCTCTTAATGTGTTTCCTGCTTCAAACATAAACAAAAAGTACAATACAAGCACCGCAAAAAAACAAACACTTTTAAAACATTCAACGTTGCAACGTAAAAAATACACACCGATTTGACTCCAAAAAACATCCACATCACTCGTTATCTCATTTTACTTGGTTTTAATGACAAAAAAACCTTCACCTGCATATTTATATTTGATCTGTTACAGCTATCAGAAGAGACTACGATCACAAAGGAGGAACCTCCAGACGAGTGGGAGTTTCCACGGCATCGGTTAAGAGTCTTCAACATCATCGGAGAAGGCGCCTTTGGCCAGGTGTTCCGGGCCCAGGCTATCGATATTGATGGTATGAATATTTCCTTATTAATTTTAGCAATGCAATAATATTCTCGAAATAAGAGCGTCGCTCTTGAGGGTGATGCGTATCGCTTTATTATTGGAACTACTTTGAGTGGTGGTTTTCCACTTTCCAAAAAATCTTGCACAAAATTATTAGCTACTCCAAAAAATATACTTCATACCATACCATAATATAAATACTTATATATTATGTGTGTCACCGGAAAATAACAAAACACTTAGAGTAAACACAGTTTGGCAAGACATTTTGCACCTAAGTCCGTGGTCAATATCAACATCGTCCAGAGAGCAGTATTTAATTTGCCGTTAAAGAAGTATCAAATTAAAACCTTTTCAATTTTATTCGATTAATGGATGATATAACTCAAAGTACCAGTTAAACCCTTCGATGACATGATAATATCAATAAAATATAGTAGCAGTAAAATATGTATGTTTATGCGCAATGTTCATTCATCATATTATATTATCTCTGACAGAACTATTCCAAACGGTTCAAGATTATTTCCGTAAGTCAAAGCCTTCATCGGTCCTTTTCAAATACAGTCAAGTTTTATCTGAATATGTCAATCGGAACATTTAAATTACCTGTCCCTTGGGAAAGTTAGATTCGGATGTATTTCTAACTGACCGCCTGAGGGTAAATTCTTGTACAAATGTTTACTTAAAATTATAAAATAATATAAGCGTTTGTACAAAAATATTAATAATCTTGCTAAAACTTTCATATTTTCAAGATAATGAGGGAGGAAAAGTATTTTAATACCTGAGAGGTAATAGCCCCGTAAGATTATCCCGAGAATTCACCCTTACACTTGTAATTAAATTCTAAATAACTTCCGTACACCATACTGTTAAAGTGCTCATTAACCATACCTAAAGTTGAAGAAACAAAAGCAACATTACATTTTGGCAAGAACATTTTGTACTCGAAATTTCCCGTCAAAACACTGTGAAGAGCCCTGCTCATTTTAACTACAGCAACAGTAAAGTATATTGTTCTAATTACTCAGCACTCGCAAAAGCCTTTTCTAGACTCTTAATACTACCTAAAGGCACTGGAGTTTTGTAAGCCGCTTAGAAGTCGGTGAGCAAAGCTTTCTCTTATAACACCTTCTCCTGGATGACGAGATTATAAGTTGTTTTGCTCTCTCTTTAATTTTGCTAACAGATTGGCATACCAATTTTATACCATGCTCAAAGTTGCAATGTTTCGCAAGACATCATATAAATTTAACTCTTAGTGATTTTCACTCATACCAACTATGTATATAGTGACGGGCCCGTGCGTCTAGTAGTCAGAAACCTACAAAACCAAGGGACTCGGGTTCGAATCCCGCTATGGGCAAATGTTTATTGGTTCTCATGTCATGAATGTTTGTAAAAGTATTTAAGTATGTCTATCCGTTCCCTAGCTTCCATAGTACAAACTTCGAGCTTAGTTTCGGTCTAAGGAATGGGTGTGTTATTCAAAATATTTTATTAGTTATTATTATTATTATATTTGGTAGCATTTAGACGAAGTGTTTATTGGCACCTGATAATTTTAAACAACCTAAATAAATCATCATAAAGTAATACTTACATAATACAATAGGTAATGGTTATTTTGGAAGTCACGTTTCTGCTTTAGCTTTAATGCGAATATCTCGGATTAGACGGAAATTTACCACGATTTCACAAGAAACCGGCGGGCGTAATGTAATACTTTGTGTATTACAATTTAAATAAGGCCACTGTTAGCTCTAATCCTCAAAGAATAGCTGAGAATTTGCGACTCCATACATTAGAAGGGATGTATGTTTTGTATTTAATACACTATTTAAATAACATCAATGTCATGAAAATCACAATACGAGTGTGTAAGCAAATCAAGTTCCAAGTTAAGCAAGACATGTTTCAAGCAAGACACATGAAATAAACTTATGCAAAAGGGCCTTTGATAATCCCTTGAAATGACTGACAAGAATTTAACAATGTAGTATTATAATAGAAACGTAGTGTTTTTAATATATATAATAGATAAGTATTATATATATAATAGATAAGTATTCTCTAGGTACAAATGAAACATCCCAAACATTCCGTGTTTTAGTAACAATCTGGATTTTAGATCTGCATTTTGTAATTATTGGACAAGCAAGCATAATAAAAGTATTTTACTTTAAAAAAATATATGTTTAATAGCACCTCGTGGGTCTAGTGGTTTAAATAAGGGGCCGTGGTCTCGAGTTCCTATGGTCAATTTCCGGGCTAGTAAAAAAATACTAAACTCTATTAAAATTAAGGTTTGGTTAAATTAACTATCTATCAAACGTTCGTTATTCATATTTCAAGAGGGTCATCAAAGTAATGTTAAGCAGAGATTCAAATAATGGTAATCATTTGTTCTCATTCACTTTCAAAACACATCACTTAACTAAAATACGTGACTGAGTGATATTTCACAGCACGTATTTTAAATCTGTTCGCATATAACGATCATGATACAATTACGTATTCATATATTTGAATAAGTGTCCTGTCTGTGCAGTTTAGATATTGGCTGGAATGCCTAAAACATTATATAATATCAACGTGTTTAATGAATTTAAAATAACGAATTTAACATATAAACATGTGAAAAGAAGAATCAAAAACCTTTTGATAAGTAACGAATTGGAAAAATGTATTATATCAAACGGAAGCTGCTTGCTCATGCATAAATCTTTGGCTTTTGATTTTATTTTTAAATCTTAACTTTTCCATGTTCCTTTCACGGAACATTAAAATTTGTTCGCTTGAGAAAGTTTTTTCCGAGCTCCAGGCTCCAAGTAACGAAATATTCCTTTTGCTAAAGCTAACGGCACATTCTCAGAGTTTGTTTCTCAGGATGCTACGAGTATGTTTCACGAAAGAATGTACTTATACAAATTAAGATAAAAATCTGTAAAAAACTTTTAAGTTACACGCTTTATTTATTGTGCACTTAAAACTAGAAAATAAATAAATAGTTACTTACCTATAATCTACGTATTTAGACTGAAATAAAAATGTGGCGTAGGTAGGTACATTAACTATACTGCAATGTCCTAACCAATTTTAAATCACTTGGCCGATACGTAACTATAAAAAGATTTTCGCATAAAATAATATAAAATACATATTACATTCAATGCAATCATTCATTGTTAACAAAGTCCCAGTGAACTTTAACCGTTACAATATTCTAAGACCCTTTCCAAGTTTATTTATTTTCAGCACTGATTGACAGTGCTTTCAAATATCATGATGTTAAATTGAAAACGTGATTTCATTTGTTTAGTGGTGTTTTACGTTTTTCTTTGGAATACATAATGAATAGGGTCTTTGTTTGCGTCGAAGCCAAAATTTTTATGATAGTCTGGAAAATTGTTTCGGTTCTAAGCTCGACACAATTGGTTGTTACAAAAAATTAAAACAAGCGATTAAACTAAATTCTTTCGTCTAGACCTAGATGATACATCTAAACCTTATTTTTACATTTGGTCAGGGGAGGCGTACTTCCAGAAAAACACAATGATATAGCATATTGTAACTGTTATGCTACTTTTCTGCATGTGAGTAAAGTAGCCAGAGCTTAGTTTGGGAGGGTAAGGTGCCTTAAAGGCAGGCAACGAATCTGCGACCCTTGTGCGGTAGCATCAGATGACCCTCTTGTTCATTTGCCTCCCTAAAACATAAAAAAAACTAGTATCATTCTGATTAATCATTGGGGGCGTTTGGGCGAAAAAAGCGTTTGCAAGCGTTTGTAAACAAAATGGCGATTGTTAGCGCAAAATGGCGATTGTTTAGCAGTAACACAGTAAAATGACAGTTAGCAAACACGTCCTGGCCGAAAACTGTACAGTTTGCGCTAACAATCGCCATTTTGTTTACAAACGTTTGTAAACGCTTTTTTCGCCCAAACGCCCCCATTGTGTTAAGTAACAGCCACGTGCGTTTTGGTCGTATTAATAACAAAAGCGTTATCATAACAACTAAAAATAGATTGTATTAGTCAAGGACCTACTAGGGGGTTTCCTATCTCATTATATAACTTTTTCCTTACATAACGGGTCTAGTGGATCGTTTACTAGAGCTTTCCACGTGTCTGTCGTTTCACGTGTATTCCTTCCTCCTCTTTAATCGAAACATCTTAAAGAAAATAGCCGCATAAAAATCAGTTGCGTTATATTAAAGATTTAAGAAAATAACTTTGTTTTATTCTATTTTATTTATTGATGAATTTTAGGAAAATAACTTATAATTTATTCCATTATTATTAGTCTATGTAGTGATACTATAATGGTATCTCTACGGTCGTGTCAGATTGCTGTCCCACCGTACTATGAGAGTGAGAGAATAAATAGGAATGCACCTGTGCTTGCGCATTCACTCGTACACCATAACATATCCTGCGTACCTGGCGGATCGTAAGATCGGCAAAACGGCCGGAGGAGAATTACGTGTATGGAAAACTGAGAAATTATTTGTATTTAATAGTATTACTAGCTGCCCGCCCCGGCTTCGCCCGTGGTACTTACTTACATGTATTATACATACAAACCTTCCTTAAGAATCACTCTATCTATTTAAAAAAAACCGCGTCAAAATCCGTTGCGTAGTTTTAAAGATCTAAGCATACATACGGACATACAGCGAAAGCCACTTTGTTTTATACTATGTATTGATTACTTTAACAGGTCAGAAAGGCGAGCAGATCGTGGCTGTGAAGACCCTGAAAGAGAATGCGTCAGAGAAAGAGAAGACTGACTTGCTTCAAGAGCTGATAGTTATGAAGAACTTGGGCACCCATCCTAATGTCGTCAGGCTCATTGGGTGCTGCACCGAAAAAGTAAGGCAACATTCTAGATTAATAAAAGTCGTAAAAAATAAGTATGTCTGTGGAAATATAAAATGATTCTGAGTTCTTGGGGTTTGGATAAAATTTTACGAGATTTATGCTTAGAACTACTTCATTTGCTTGCTTAAACTCAAATCTGAAATGTGGTTACCAAAAATTAATTATTTATTCATTTATTTAAATTTTCTTGCTCGAAAATAAAATAAATAAATTATAACATCTTTGTTATCTTTATGATTAATTATGATAAAAACGTTATTTTCGTCCACATAATTATTTAATAAAAAAAAATATCCTTCAAGCCTTTGAGTCAGCAAAGAATAATACTCGTACGCCATCAACATTATTATAATGATAATAATCTTTCCGGATGGACCAACCCTTTCATAACATTCGTCCGCTTGGATTCGGACATGAAAACACAAATGCTTCGTTTTATTGCCACCAACTTAATTTATTCTGCTTATTACATACATTTATTACATAAATAGGAACATTTTTTTCCTAACAATGTCTTGGTGATATATTTCTTTTAATAAAATATAATAACAAAAGTTAAGTCCTAAACAGTTGTGAAAAGATAATTCTGCACAATAACTTTGAGTGTTGAAGAGAAGGCACTTATTTTGTGCTATTAAAGGCACTGCTTTCATGTTAGTTATGTTTGTCACACTCGGAGATTGGGTAAAGCGTCTTACTACAAGTACCTACAATGTGGCATGTATTTTTTTGCCATTTTATGCATAGGATTTATTTGGGATCCCAAGAATTTGTAAACATTTAGATGAACATTTTGGAGTAACTCCCGTGCTTGAGTGGACGCAGAAACCACATTTTATTTTTGTAACAGGTGAATTAATTTTTCTTTGTATTTGTACTGAAGAACATTATCCAACCTTCTTCCAGGAGCCAACGCTAGTAATCATGGAGTTCGTGAGCGTGGGCAAGCTTCAGCAGTTCCTGAGGGACTCCCGCGCGGAGCGGCACTACGGGAACACGCACGGCAGCCAGTTCCTCACCTCCAGAGACCTGACGCACTTCGCCTTCCAAGTCGCGAGGGGCATGGAGTTCCTCAGCTCGAAAGGGGTATGCCTATTTAATTATAATACTAATTGTTGCGGGGCTCCCGCGCGGAGCGTCACTACGGGAACACACACGGGAGCCAGCTCCTCACCTCCAGAGACCTGACGCACTTCACCTTTCAAGTCGCGAGGGGCATGGAGTTCCTTAGCTCGAAAGGGGTATGTCTATTTAATAATTATACTAATTTCTACGGGACTCCCGCGCGGAGCGGCACTACGGGAACACGCACGGCAGCCAGTTCCTCACCTCCAGAGACCTGACGCACTTCGCCTTCCAAGTCGCGAGGGGCATGGAGTTCCTCAGCTCGAAAGGGGTATGTCACTCTTTTTAACGAAGGGGATCGCAAAGGTTCGATCATCAGCTGTACACTGATAATACTTACTAAGTAGGTACTTCGATTTCCTTCACACCAAAGCAGGGAGGGACTTGTGCCTATCGTTTAATGGTGAATGGGGAATATGCATGATTTTTTTTTAATCGTTTATATGTTTCTACTAGTTATTACATTACCAAACATAAAAATATCACGTCCAAAATATAAACTATTATGCAAAAAATTAAATATTAAAAATAATTAAAATCGCGATCAATTTAAACGCGGCCATTTTGGCGCGCTAGTACGTGACGTCACCATTACACGAGTTCGATGTCAACAGCAAAGTGTTTGGTTTACAAAATTACCGAAAAATGAATAAAGTGAGTGAGTATCGAATTAATTACCATGGAAAAGTACAAAAAACTTATTATAAACATTGTGTCGTTCCTATGTGTCCAAATAACATCAACACTGCACCTGACAAAGTGTATTTCCTTATGCCGAAAGGTGAAAATCTAAGGAAAAAGTGGTGCAAGGCGATGAGAAGAGACAATGTATCGTGTTTGAGCTGTTTATACTGGTGTGCTCGATGGCACAGTGGTTAGCGCACTTGGCCTGCGGTTGCTAAAGTTAAGTAACGTTCGCAGATGCCAGACATCGGATGGGTGACCGAAAAATTTCATCTCGCGCTCCTCCGTGCTTCGGAAGGCACGTTAAACCGTTGGTTCTGCGCCTGATCTCTCTACGGTCGTTTCAGATTGCTGTCCCACCGAATTATGAGAGTGAAGGAATAGGGAGTACACCTGTGCTTGCGCACTTGTGCACTGTAATATATCCTGCGTACCTGGCTTATCGTAAGATCGGCCGCCATGGCCGAATACGGCCGGATGGTATTATTATATTTATTACTGTTGTGAAGATCATTTCAATGTACGTAAGGATATTAAAAAAGTAAAATACATATCCTACTAGGTACTATTATAAAGGCGAAAGTTTGTAAGTATGGATGTATCTCTTAATGCTATACGCCTCTGGAATAGTCTCCCTGACAGTGTAAGAAAAGCACCTAATAAGTTTGCTTTGAAAAGGCAGGTTCGTGACTTTCTGTCAGAAGCCTGACGTGGAATTGATTTATATTCCCTTTTTGGGTCATTATTCAGGACATCATCATCAATATTATGTGTATGTATGTATTTATTGTATTGTATAATGTATTATATTAGATTGTATTTGTGTATGTTTTTTATCTGATTATCTTTTGCTATTGTAATTTAATTATCTTTAAAATTATGTTTTAGTTTGCTCACTACCGCATTTCATTTTTCTCAAGGTTGACTGGTAGAGAATGCTTTTAGCATTAAGTCCGCCTTTTGTACCTTACTTACTAGTGTGGTCAATAAGGTTTTTATAAATAAATAAATGTATGGAAGTTTGTTACTCTTTCACGTAAAAACTACTGAATGGATTTGAATGAAACTTTACCACAATATAGCTTATACATCAGAATAAGACATAGGCTATAACTTATACATCAGAATAACACATAGGCTACAATTTTTGAGGTTTTTAATGTGAGGTCGTAAAAAAATTATTACGGAAATCGAAATCCACGCGGACGGAGTCGCGGGCGGCCGCTAGTACAAATATATATTTACAAAACCATGAAAACGATCATTTATCAAATAAATATATACATACTATAACTAATTAACCTCGCAGCTTTTGTTCCTCTGAGTTCAGCAGACTTATAATCTGGATTTGAAGCGAAATACTTGGCCATCATAAACACGTCGATTTTAGGAAGATTATCCGACTGCGCTTTTACGAAACCGGTTTCAGTAGTTATCTTAGTCCTTCTTCACAATTAATTAATAATTTGAACACATAAAACTATTAACTTGAGATAAAAACAGCGAAACTATACAATAACAATTATTCCTCAAAACAGAAACCATACAAATAGTTTGTTGACAGCAGACGTCGCGTGTAAAACTGACGTCACATTTTGTTTCACCAATAGTGTTGCGTTTCGAAAATTTGCGCGGTAATATCAACACAGCCACTTTTTGATGATTAATTTTCATTATTAAATTAAAATAAATTCTAAAAATAATTGTACAGTGTGTTTTCAGTAGCAATAAATGTTACAAAAAAAAATATTTTGTCCATATTTAAGTCACGTGCATATTCCCCATTATTAAAAGTTGGTAACACCAGATTGTCGGATTAAAGTAACGCTTCATAACTGGTGTAATCGTCTTATGTTTTTGTTGTTGGCAAATAAGGTTATTTGCCAACAAAAAAGAACATCGTGCGTCCCAGTGATCACAGGACACCTTATCCTGAGATCACTGGGTACCTCCTAGTGATCTCGGTGTTGACTTTTTAAAAAGAGTTAGTGACTGTTCTGAGTTGACCTGAATTGCAGGCTCCTAAATAGGTAGTTGACAAATGGGCCGAGCACAGGCTTATCAGTGCTTCTTCCATGTTTAATTTCTTATACTACCAGTGAATATAAAATCAGCCCATCTTCAAGCAAACAGTCCATCTCAGCAGTTGCAGACACTTTTGTCCAATAACATCTACCTTAAACATGCAAGATTCAGTTACCTATACGTCTCGTTGTCCCTAACGTAGACAACGTTTGCGCAGCTCTTAAGAGCAAGACCAACTGAACTGAGCCTTCAGAGACGGAACACCTCAGTGATACTTAAATATATTAGATTTAGAAGTGAATATGTTGCAAGTCACTGTTGCAGATTTAATCGCAAAATAATACCTAAGAGTTAATAAGTCAAATGTATTAGGGTAATATAAGCTTATTTACTTATAATTTAAATTCAAACAATTAGTATCGGGGATCGCAAAATAATTAAATTTAATGTCGAACTTAGCTATAAAACATAAATTGTAGTTTTCAAATGAAACTTCAAAATCTAAGCCGATTATTTTGTAAAATTCAATCGCATGTTTCAATAATGTTTCTTATTACATTCTTTGTATCAAACTATGAATTCATATCGATTTATGTTTAAATGTAACTTCTTTATGAAACATTTATGTGGTTGTTATTTCACTTTATTAAGGGATTCATGCAATTTACAAAGGTATCAAATATAATAACGATAGTAATTTAAAGTTCACCGTATTCGTGACCCAGATAGTTTATTGCCCGAATCGGAAGGGCTCTTGAACTTTCTAATTGTTACATCGTAGTAACATTGACATTATAAATAGACATGTACTTAGTAGGTACTACCTTACGGAATCGGAGCACTGATATAATTCATAACTTACATTATATATTTTAAATCTGGGTACAACGGAAACGCAAGCTTAATTATATTATCATGCATTGATACCTACATATTTGTAGTCCAACGAGGTTTACTCAGCAAAATTACTTTTTCCAACGATAAAATGAGTAATGTAAATATATTTATGTATAAAAAAAAGTATCAGCCTATTAATGTCCCACTGCAGGGCACAGGCCTCCATCATTTGAAATCATGTTTTCGTTACAAAGATGCGTTTTGGCGTAATAAATATATTTATATTACTAATTTTTTAAGCTATTATTATTTTCAATTTCCAGTCAAACTGATGTTTTTGTTTATTTATTCCGTGCCATCTTCGTTGAAACACTTTCATTTATCTAATTTCACAAAAGAGAGTTATTTAAAGAGAAACATAACAAAACAATATTGGTCCAGAATTCATTTGAGATCATACGATTCAACTCTCAAAGGCTGATTGAAATACGGTGACGCGCCACAATGAAATTTATTCATTTATTTTCAATGAATCTGTTATTCAACCTAAATATTAAATACTAGCGGCCGCCCGCAACTCCGTCAGCGTGGATTTCGATTTCCAGTATCCTATGTGTTATTCTGATGTATAAGCTATATTGTGGTAAAGTTTCATTCAAATCCATTCAGTAGTTTTTACGTGAAAGAGTAACAAACATCCATACATACAAACTTTCGCCTTTATAATAGTAGTAGGATATTGAAATCCACGTTTAGGTATATTCGTATAATAATGAACTAGTGACTGCTAACCGCAAAATTCTGAAACAGCGGACATAGAGGATTTTGGAACTTGTTGACATTCAAATAACTATGTTTTAACCAAAGTTATATTTTAGACGCAAATTCAAAGTGATGTTTTAGGGAGCCTGGATTTAAATCCCAGGTCGAAGGAAATTACATTATTAGGTTATTTTGTCGCAAAAAGTTTTCTGTTCGGAGTGCGAATAATGACAAAGTTTCCGAGTAAGGTTCTCAATGGACGGTTTGAAAAACGAATTATGAGTGAAACATTAGAAGTTTGAGATTCGTTGAGCTTATTGGATTAGTATTGGGTGATCCTGACTACAAAACCAAAGGCCGCTGGTTCAAATCTCGTTTTCGATATTTAAGTGTGTTAAAATATCACAATATAATGCATTGATGATGATGATGATGAATGCATTAGCGGCTGACCGCGTCACCGACCACGTTGTTTTCGGTTTTCGCACACATACGTGTTATGCAATAGCTTAAAACCTTCCTCGACAAATCGACTATCCAACACAAAACGATTTTTTCAATTTGAACCATTAGTGCCTCAGATACGCGCTACAAACAAGCAAAGACACAAACTTTGCTTTATTCTTCTAGTATAGATTTGTACTTGAGTCATGGATGTTCAATCCATCATCCATGGGCTAAGTTATAACCACGATCTGGTGACTGTTCGTGTGGTTCTCAAGTGTGCCAAAAAGGGTAGGTACCACAACGCTAATTATTTATTTATTCCTATTATCTTCTTTGCTTCCAGATCATCCACAGAGACTTGGCGGCTCGTAACGTGTTGATCACAGAGGAGAGGACGTGTAAGGTGGCCGACTTCGGTCTCGCGAGAGACGTCGGAGGCACCCACGTGTACGAAAGGAAGAGTGACGGACGATTGCCAATCAGGTATGGTAGAAAACAATCCAAGAATTGATGAATGAATTATTATTTTAATGAGCTGATGAACACATCAGCGAAAAATAATTATAATGGTATAATGATTAACGAGAGGAAGGAGCCCAATGCGTTGGAGTGACCAAATTCGCACTACCCTCGGAACTACAGTCCACGATGCGCTGCGCTCTGCTTCGGACAGAGACAGATGGCGACAAATAATTCGCAACAAAGTGCTCCGTCAGCAGGGTGATCACGACCCTCAGCATTGAGGAGACCGACGCGAGGAGGAGGGATAATGATTAACGAATCATTATACCACTATAATTATTTTTCTTCCTTCCTTGTAATATTGTGACACATTAAGCACTTGGGCATTTAACAATTCCTCATTAACTTCCAGATGGATGGCGCCGGAGTCTCTCTACGATGACATCTTCAGCGTCAAGTCTGACATCTGGAGCTTCGGCGTGCTCCTCTGGGAGATCGTGACCCTCGGCTCCACTCCCTACCCAGGCATGTCTGCTGGTGACGTCATGAGAAAGGTAAATATGCGAAATGTCAAAGATCTATGAAGGTCCACTACTGGACTGACGCCACTCCCAGATAATCCACAGTTGTGACGCAAGCGGGTTGGAGGAAGGAGAATGTTGCTGTCTATCCTCAGGCATGTTCTTGGTTGCTTCATACAACAGCCATGTGAAGAAAATGTTGGCAATACTTACACTTATTTGAGGATTATTGGGCGCATTTTAGCGATTGTGTACGATAAGGACAGTTTGACAATTTCGATATGCTTTTAAAAATTACTCTTTTGTAAACTGGCTTGTAAGACTCTGTAACCGCTATTTGAACTCATCAATAATGAGTAGTATTAGTTAATTAGTAGTAGTAGTAGTAGTAGAAAGTAATTTTGCCTTAGCGTAATTTTTACTAAATGGTGGAACCGATTGACATAAATACTAATATTAGATACGCACAATTACTTCTTAGCCTAAGGGTAAGCAAAATGCGAGTACATTAAGTTAGCATTTCCATATCTCAAACGTTTCTTCACGAATCGTTTGAAGTAGGTACCTAAACCACGTTGAAAAGGGCGGAACATGTACATACATCGAACAAATTCCACTACCTTACAGATTGGCAAAAGGAGTTGCTGAACTTTTTGATACGCGTACAATAAACGGACAAACTTTTTTGTAGCCAATATGTAATAAATATTAAACTTCTTGGAACTGGCATTCTTGTAGCACAAAATAAAATTGTGTTGCCGGTGAATATACTTTTACTGATTTTCTTTCAAAGAGTTGCATATATAAGGAATCTCCTTTTTTCTAAAACTTTATTATTGAGTTTCGTGACCTTAAATACAAAGTAAGAAACTGTAGACTATTGAGCACCATCGAGGTCGATTGCTGGCTATTCATGAATGAAGCCTCTTTACAATGAATATTAGTTTTTGTGTTTCTTGATTGTCACCATAATGTTTAGTAATGTGAGCGAAGTTCATTCAACTAAAAAATGATCTAAGACATGTAGATATTAACTGTAAGTCAGTATGAACAAATTGAATTGAATAAATTCAATAAATTAAACTATATCACAAATAAAATAAAAGAAACTAGTTATATAAAATAAATCCAATACTATACGTTTCCTACACACGATACCCAAAACTAATCTTCATAAGTCCTTACATTCTAGGCTACACTTGAGAGATTGCGCTAGGAAGATATTAAATGTTTAGGATTGGACTTGTCCTAGGAATTTAGGCAAGGGCTTGTTTGCATGTTACAAGCTAAGCTGTTAATATTTCAGGACCCTTCCCAGATGACAAGGGTAAAGACCTGACAATAACAAAGTCTGATTACGTTTAACTTCTAACAAGCTAGAAGTTTTATTAACTTAATGGAATATCCATTAAATTTCGCGTGTAAAACTTGTAAACAATATTTAATGTCCAAGAATAATAAAAAAGTAAATAAAATATTCAGGAAAGAATATTCGGCGTGTACCTATCTCAGTACGAAATGTGTATAAAATACACATATTTCATATCAGTATGAAAATTAAAATATTTATTTTCACATATTTTTTTCGCTATTAGCATTCGTCGGGAAATTCTGTGTTGCGTCAGTGAAAGTTAAAACATGAAAAAGACTAGCTTTAAGCATAAACGATGTAACTAGCTAGCATGATATCAATTTTTAAAAGACATTCATTACTACAACATAATTGTATCTTACAATACCATGACTTTGTATACCGTACACGTGCCTACAACCGCAGAATATTCTCGTACTTTGAACTTCATCAATATTATTGTTTTACCAAGTAATATCAACGTACTCGCAAGCCTACATAAGCCGTGTAATTGGTTAAATCCTTTGAATTCATCCGCTAAATGGAGTCGAAATGTTGACATGACCCGATGTTATCACGGCATTGCGGCAAAAGTCGATTAACGCAGTACCAATCACAAAGCCCGCGTTTTACATCATTACATTATACATTATAATTAAATCGTATATTTATCTGACATCGACCTCCCTTGATTGACGATTCAATATTCGATTGAGTTTATTTCTCCAACTATTATAAAAGGGCCAAACTAAATGCAAATTTAGATAATCTTCTAGAATATTGAATTCAAAATTTCAAGTATCCATTAATTTATTGTTAAGAATTTTGGAATCCCTTCTGAAGAATTAATCAATTTGTGAATAGTTTAGTTTATTAGTAGTAATAAATGGATGATGACCTCAATTTTCTTTCCAAAGCAAAAATATTTTTTCAATTCATTCTAGTAGTTTCTAAGATAAGCGCGTTCAAACGAACAAATTAACAAACAAACTCTTGAGCCTAATTATATTAGTAGATTTAGAATTATTATACCTGATGCATGACGCCTTACCAATGCTCCTAACGCGCTTAAGTGAGCAACGGCGGCCAACGCTAGTCCCGTTCCCAATAATTCCTATCTTACTTACAATAGGCTCGGATATGCTCGATGAAGCCATTGATTGCTGAATCTTGCTCAAGTTATTAAACTCATTGTTTATTATGTGTTGAATGGCTGTGCCCTTTCCAGCTGCATCGAGCTCTGACTATCTTGCACTAATTGTCACTACACCTCACTTATTATTTCCACGTATAACTATCTTCTGTCTTATAATAAATAATCTTATTTACCAGGTCCATGGCGGCTACCGTCTGGAAAAGCCTGAGCATTGCCGTCGGGAACTATACAACATAATGTACTACTGCTGGGAAGCGAAGCCAACTGACCGACCTGACTTCAAGGAGGTAGTAGCCATGTTGGAGAGACTTCTCTGCACGGAGACAGACTACATCGAGCTCGAGAGGTTCCCAGATCACTCCTACTACAATGTACAGCATTTGGAAGGAGAGAAACTTTAAGGATGCCACTAGTAGTCTTTAGAGGCATTTTTAAAATTCGCAAATTGTCAAGCGGGGATCTTTTAACGATCATAAAAGTAACCCTTACCTAATATCCATTAAATTGGTCTTCCGCTCGGGAGGTATTCTGTAATAGGTTAGGAATATTTTTTGTGACCCTTACAATATCTTCGCTTGACGATATGTAAATTTCAATATGTGCGCCTAAATGGATTGTGGTACCATTGCTAGAATGTGTTGTTGAACTATGTAAATATTCTGAAGTATAATTTATTATACTTAGCCAAAGTTTCACTAATCTCAGATTAGTCTCTGACAGGCCATGTAACAGATGGTCCATATAGTAGTGGATTATCTGCCACGTAACCTATCAGGTTTTAATTTAAGATTAGTAAAACGGGCCTTTAGTAATGTGACCCTCATAAAATATATTATCCATGGGAAAATTGGCTTGCAACTAAGTATCATGACTTGCTGGCAGCAATCAGTATTATTGTTGCAGTTAAACTGTTTAAAGTTATTATGAAACAAAGATCTGATATATGTAGTATAAAAATGTATTTCGTGTGGGAACAAAAAACTGAAGAAATAATATGTGCTTTTGATGTTGATTACCCGCTACTTATTATTGGGATTAAAACCAACAACAAGAACAACAAACCCAAAAAAAACAATGTTTTAATAGTTAATACAGATATTGTACACTTATTATTATGTAAATATTTAAAAACATTAGTATCACAATCTTATACACATTAGCATCACAATTTTTTTAAAAATATTTTCGTGTCACGTTTCAATGCTATCTGTAACGAAATGAAGTAATGCTAATTTAATACATCACAATGTGTCTGGGTTAACCCCAGAACATTCAAAAAGGACATTCAGAACATTCATAGTTCTTCGTCCTAGTTTTCCAAACACAAGGACCAAGCATTTAATCGTGGAATTTAATATGCGAAAGTGTATTCCGGGGAACATTTAATTTTGGATTCGCGCGGCTTTGTCGCCGGCAGCCGAGTGAATTGTGTACTATTGCATAGCGCTGCATGCTTGCATTGCACTGGAACTGTGGATAATTTCATTTTAGGGGAGCCGCGGAATGTTCGTCGAAAGAATTTTGACATAATAAATTGCAAAGTTGAACAGTTTTTGAATACGTTAGCTCGACGGCTGAACTCGCAAGTTTAAAGGGCACCTAGATAACTATTCGCTTATCTAAAATACTTTGTCAGCAACCAAGGCCAAAACTTGTAAGTTTCAACATTGTACGTTTAAAATATCACACTTAATAATTACCAGGCAGTTAATTCATTGGGTTTACTTGGTAAACAAACATTTTTTATTGTTTAAATCTGTAGAAGATAATGCAAATGCATCTATGCAAGAGCGACATACACGATTTTTTTTCTAATAATTAAAGTTATTCTATTCCGTCCAAATAAATGACATTTATCGCTTCGAAATTTAAAGATCTCACATTGGTGTCACATTATCATGCACAAAGATCAATTAATTGTTAACGATATTTTGAGATTAATTTAGGGTATGGCAATATTTTATTTTAAATAAAGTTTTACTCGAGTAGTTAAGAACTAGTCTTTAGAAAATAAACAAAAACTTGATAATACCTAAGTAATGTTGTTATTATATCTAGCATCTGTACAGCATTAATATTATTGTAATAATAAATAAGCATATTCATGATTAATAAATGTTTTGTTAAGTTATTTGATATTTTTATTTAAATCAACTATAGAACACACGTCAAACAATTTTATTGATACTTTTGAAAAAAGTTCTTACATTGAGAAAGTTTTATCTTGACATATTTAGTGCTTACAACAATTTCTACAATAAGTGCTAGAGTCCCTAAAACATAGCCGAACATCAAAGCTAAGAACCCTCCTTGTAAGTGCTGTAGAGACAATGGAACTATATCTGGATCGCGCCATTCTAAAGATCGCAACAGATTCGCTCTTCTTCTCATATTCGCAAAGGAAAAGTATCGCCGGACTACAGAATTTATTCCAACTTGTCTTAAAATATTCAATGATTCAGAAAACTGCTCTAGAAAAGCAAACCCTTTCATCGTAACCATTTCCATGGGTACAGAAAAAACATTCATTTCAAAAACGTAGTACTTGTAGTTCCCAAAAGCATCACTTAGTTCTGGCATCTTTGCTGATATGTGAGATAGTTCTAGACGACTGCAAAGCAATGAAAAGTTCCTGTGAACGGCGACGTCTATCAACGCTTGCGTTATATTTTCCACGTCCACCCATTCCTCTCCGAGCTGATAATCGAAGGGATCGCTCGAGTTGTAGAATAAATCACGAAGCTCTTCGAATCCACCGAGCTTAAGATCACTCAGAACTAATTCTTCGACAGTTTTTATTTGATAATCGAATGTAGGATTTCTTAAAACATCAATTAATTTTGTTTGATAACCAGTTAAACAAATCATGCAATATAGATTTAAAAATACAAAAAACACTCTTAAAGTGTCTTTCTTAGGTCGGAGGTACGTGCAAAAGCCTAATGTACAGATCCATGTGCTCAGGAAGCTATGAGGTAGGGATGAATTGCGAGGTGCATCGTCGCTAAGTTTACCAAATATTTTCCAGGTAAATCCAGCTATAATGAAGAAAATTATAACAAGCATCCACACATTCTCTCTAAAAATTATTACTAGAGCGAGCCATCGGGGAGACTGGTCGGCACGTGGTACAACCCAGGCATACGAATCTTGCAAATATGGAAAACTTGAGTCGAAATCTTCGTAAACTTCATTGTCAGGGAATATCCCTCCAAGCAATACATTTCCTCTTCCGGACACCAACTGTCCGAGCGCTCCACTCCAGTTCCCATCCTCACGTTCGCCTCTGGTCAAATTTAAAATCTCATATTTTGCTTCATAACTCATAGTTTGCAAGACTTCATTAACAAGCCTCATTTCAATGTTCGGATCATATGCGTCTGCACTTACAAAAGGTTGTCTTTCTAAGGCTTGTATATGCAAAAAACAACCTGACATATTTTTGGGTAATCTATCTTTGAACATACTCCTTTTGATTTGGACAACACCTTTTTGGCAAACATTTTCAATTAGCAATCTATTTTTTGCTGTTTCATCTTCGTAGCCACAATACTTAGGTGGATCATAGGGTTTCCAGCCATATATTAATACGTTTCTAATATTATTCACTACAGGTACGAGAACTATGACGTTGATCACATTGTATTGAAATAAACACGTGAGTATGCTTTCAACATTTTCACTACTTTTTACATTATCAAGAACAAAATCTAGTAGGAGTATAATAAATTTGGCTCTTGGGTTCCAACTGCGGGAATGTATTAGTTTACTTGCAAGATGCGAAAAGTCGATATAATTATCTGCAATAATAATGAAGTAATCGGCCAACGGTATCGGTTCGTAAAAGTCAAATTTATGTATGACGTCATATTTATCAGATGTCCCGCAAAATATAGGCAAATCGCCATCTTCTGGGTAAGCAATTTGCACAGAGAATTTAACGCTCTTATGGATATATGTTAACAATTGTCTTCGTATCTTAAACACAGCGGAATTCACATTTTTATTGTTAGCAAATATCAGTAGACCAGGCTTGTCAAATTCTACTTGCATCAATTGCACTGCACAGTTAGTATAATCTTTTGCTATAGTAGGCCCGTACGGGTTGACCATCGCTTCAATTCCAATCACAAATAAAACTATTAGTTTCAACATTTCCTATTCAAATACTGAATGGAAAAAGCTATGACGTTTGTTGTTTGGGCAAAATCTAATATAAATGTGCACACGAATGAATACCGTGACTAATTGCATTCTATTCCATTTTGTTGAAATATCTGAACATTGATCGTCACTTTCAGCTTTAATTGATGCATTAGCAAAAACATTTAACTAGATAAAACAACTATTTTATTTATTGTATTATAAAATCTGCAGTTTACATCATATTAATGAAGATTTTCATAAATTAACAACGTAGAAAGATATTTTTACATCGCAAAGTTTCTTGATGAAGCACTTTAACTTTTGCAGCACAACTCTCATTAAAATTAACAATTATGTACTTCATTAATTATTGAATGTCTTAGACATAAAACATAAGTTGGTCAAATAAATCAGTTTGAAACATAGTACTATAACTTCTTTCGTATTATAGAATAATTATATGTAATCAGCCATATTGATGTATTAATCTCCCAAACCTATGGGGCACTGTACTCGTACTTTCAAATATAGAGGCAACTGCACGAATGTAGTTACCTTAGCATAATTAATATTCAAATATTACTACTTCTTTGAAATACTCAAGGCATTACTGTAAGCGACATTCAAGCTAATTTATCTCTACGTCTGCAGCAGATCTTCCGCCGTACCCTTGTCAATCATTTTGTATGATAACACAGGATAAGCGAATTAGGCCGGAATTGTCGTAAGTAAATTCATTTGAAATTCTTACCAAAGACTTTGATAATCTGATTGTATTTTATTTAACTGTTTTTTTTTATTTTGCCTTCGGCATGCCCTTGTGGCTCAACGTCCAGTTTGAATAACGACAAATAAATAGGATTTTAATCAACTTTCACAATCAAGTCCCGATCCATGGGATTGTATTCTTTTCCAACAAATATTCACGGCTTACTAAGGAGTTTTGGGACAATCACCAACAGTCCGAACCCCCTGCTGCTTTTTTTTTTTCAAATATCAAACAAAAATTATTTTAACGTATAAAAACGTTTGCGGTCAAAATTCGACTCAACTCATAAACTGCCAAATGCAGCGTGAAACAACTGAACACAAACTAAACCAGCAACAATGTCATTTTCCAACAATAAACAATAAGTAGGTAACCGTTATTTGCTATAAAGTACATTTGAATAGACCTATTCTGTTTTAGAAACTATAGGTTACTATCTATACTAATAAAATAAAGCTGAAGAGTTTGTTTGTTTGTATCAACGCGCTAATCTCAGGAACCACTGGTTCCATTTGAAAAAAAAATATTTTGAATTGGATAGTCCATTTGATGAGGATAGCTTTAGGCTTTTAGGCTACACCTACGAGTATGTGTCCGGAAACCACGCGGACGGAGTTGCAAGCGGCCGCTAGTGATATAAAAAAACTACCATACCTACTACATATAAATATATTTTTTTCACCAGCTACCTTTTGCAGCAACATTGGCTGCCAAAAGGTTTTCACAAAGAATTGTGAAAACATACTAAGCCATGCCAAAGTCCATACAAGGCCACAGCTTACTTTTATTACATCAGAACAATACAACGAAGTGAAACTACTAGTAGTTTCTTTGGCGATATACACATCTACGAGCCAAAATAAGGCTGATTTCAGGTTTACACATACCGCAACTCATAGTCACTTACTTTATCTTGACGGGCCCTTTGGTCTAGTGGTTGGAAACCCTGACTACAAAACCAAAGATCGGCGAATAATTATGTCATGAGCATCGACATTTGTACTCGACTCATGGATGTTTATTAAAGTATGTCTATCTGTTCCCTAACACCCATATTACAAGCTTCGAGCTTTGTATGTGACTGGGCAAAAGCTGAGTAAGTCCGAAAGAATTCGTTAATTTATTATTTAAGTTTAGTTATATTTATTTATAATACTTCCCAAGTAAGCTCCGAAAACCTTAAATGCAGAACAACAGTTTACAAGTGTCATTTTACAATGATCGCATGTAAGGCTTAGTATAACCAGAAATAGGTTAAAGGATGAAGTAAGTGATATAGTTATGCAGCCCTTACGACGAGAAAATTCCAGAAAACTATCGAACGATCTAATAAAATTATGAAAGAAGAAAACTTTAAATAAAGTGGCGTACGCAATAAATCAAGATTTTTCGTATTTATAAAAGCACTACTGGTAACAACAACAAACAATTCTTATGTATTTTTAACAAAAACTGATACATTTTTATTAATATTATCCTCTTTGAGCCATAATATTCTCCCGAAGAAATAAAAGTTCAACATTTTCCTGTCGGATAATGGGAATATCATTTTGCTATCCTGAAAGGAAATGCATTTTGCACCCAACATTACTCTTAATTTGCCTTAGCATATTTTTCTCTGTGCTTTCAACCATCGTTAGGTCTAACTAAACATTATTCCAGAACGGAATTAAATTAGTTGGGGATAGTATGAACGTACATAATTATGAGTGTCGGCATATATCTTTAAAACTACGCAACGGATTTTGATGTTGTTGAAATAGAAAAATCAACATAGCTCGGTAGCCTAGTGGTAAGAGCTTGCGCTGCTTCACATGCGTGAGGTCGACGGTTCGAATCCAGTCAGGCACGCAACTTTGGATTATCAAAAAATTATGTACGTAATTTCATACCAACAGTTCCTACGTACGGTGAAGGAAAACATCGTGAGGAAACCTTACATACTACTAGTAAGTGTGTGAAATGGAGAAGGCAATGGCAAACCATTCCATTAAAATTGCTAATAGAGATTGTGTCGTGTTTCATTTCATACAATAATCATGACCCTCAGTATTAAGAAATACGAATACGACTCAAGGAGGAGAAAATAGAAAAAACCGGCCAAGAGCGTGTCGGACACGCCCATGAAAGGGTTCCGTAGCTAAAAGATGGCCCGACCGCTTAAGACACCATTTAGTAAGGGCAACTGCACGTCATAAGTTGGTCGAGTTGTATAAAAATAACTATGTATGATACAGAGTTCGCTATAGTTTTCGTTGAAAGTACTTACTTGGAGGTATTCAGGACATTTTTTTCAGAATTATTTTAATAGTATTTCAAAAGTTAAGGGGGGGGGGACGCTTTTATTTTAACTTTGTATTAATATATCTCGAGACTGGGGTGTTTGATCCACATGGTTTCAAGGCAAGTTTTATTGTATTTAAAAATACCTTTTTAACGATACCCCACACGATGGGTTTAAGTTGAATTTTTTTTTCCAATTTACTTTTCGATGTATGGGAGGGGGGGTAAAAAATAATTATTTTTCGATTATTTTAAAAACCAATTCTTGAATTATCACTATGCATCTCTCCACCAATTTTCGTGGCAATCGGTTCAGAAACGGCGGAGAACGAGCCAGGACAGACAGACAGACAGACAGACAGACATGACGAAACTATAAGGGTTCCGTTTTTGCCATTTGGCTACGGAACCCTAAAAACAATCAATTCACCTAGTAGCCTGGAGGTTATTTTATGTTTTTTTTCTATTCAAAATGTTTATTGAATAAGGTTTATTATCACAATTATTATCACAATATATTTTGTGAGATCCACAATTTAATTCTTATTGAATACAGCCATACACGTGCTTGTAAACTTGTTTGTTGATGCCCAAAATAAATGTTTGTACTGGGCGAGGATCACGCCCCTCGCCGCAGGTGTAATAGTCAAATTCACAACAATTACTGACGCGAGGGCCTAAACTGTTATCAAATAAGTAGACGAATTTAGAAAATAATCACTTTGTAATAACAGTTAACACATTTTTCCTTTTTCATAGCAAAAGTTCAAAATGTTAAAATGTGTTGTTTTTTGTTATTACTTCAAAGATGATTTCAAGTATGATGACAACAGCTTGAAGCACACATTAATAGCTAAAATGTTGTTATTATCATTTTCTTTTAATAGATAAAGCGCAATGTACCCGGCACCCGCATGGAGAATCCATGGATAGCTAAGAAGTTCGTCTCTCTCTGTCATCCATCTATAGTCTATACTAATATAATAAAGCTGTTTGTTTGTTTGCTTGAACGCGCTAATCTCAGGAACTACATGTTCGAATTGAAAAAATATTTTTGTGTTGGAAAGTCCATTTGCCGAGAAAGGCTTTTGGCCAAGGCTATTGGACAACACTGTGTGTGATGTGTGCGGCAACCGAAATCCACACGGACGGAGTAGCATGCGGCCGGTAGGAAAAAATAACTTGTCTTTCAAAGATTGCGGCTCATTACAACTCAATTATGTGGAATTTTTCACTTACGTATCATTTAACATCCAAAGTGGCTTTCATGATATACCACAACGAGCGAACACGAAGTTTTTCATGTCAACACAGTCAAAATAAGAAATCCCATTCTAAGGTGATTTTCAGAGTATTTATTATTATATGTATAAACTGTACACGTGTAATGTTGGAATAAAATTAATATTTGAAATTGTTGAAAATTAACATTTTGTAGAAATATCCTAAGGCAATATGTAAAATCAAATTAACGAAATCACTTTTGAAACGTTCATATACACGTTGCTTTAGGTTTTCATCGAGATCAAATGAACAAATAAAATCTTTCGTCTGTATAATATTACTATATTTATATACCTTTGTGTGAATATACCTTTACTTTACAAATAATAGGTACATAACAATAAAAATAAGTCGTTTTGTGGGCTTATCCTCATGTTATTGGTATTTTCAACTTTTCATATAAATGTCGTGCTGTTCATACGATAAGTAGGTATGAATACTCAATCAGTGTGTGGGTTTCAGAAAATAAACATACAAACCTCCGTCATTGTAAAGGTAAATATTACGTGCAAAGCATAGAAGATTATTGTTATGAGGAATGTTTTCATTTATTTACTTTCTATTCTTCTCCTAGTTTTATATCTACCGTTTACAATCCACTTAAAGGTAGAATTCTGTAAAATCCGTTCATATTCAACATGAACGGATTTGAGCATTTGAACATTGAACATTCTTTGAACATTCTTTGGACTAACACACGAATTCCCTAGCCCCAAACTAAGCTCGAAGCTTGTACTATGGATGCTAGGGAACGAATAGACATACTTAAAAACTTTATATACTATAAACATCCATGACTCGAGTGCAAATGCCGATGTTCATTACACAAACAATTGCCCCTAGCAGGATTCTAACCCGCAACCCTTGGTTTTGTAGCCAGGGTCTCTAGCCACTCGACCAACGGGCCTGTCATTTAATAGAACACACCTTTTAGGATCCAAGTATCTATGATCAGCGGTTTTAGCTATACGAGATCCGTCACTCACTCAGGTAAAGGATTTAACATTAGATAAAGGACTAGACGATAATTTAGCTGAAACCCTCATTTACAAAGAGAATAATAAAAGTAACTTTAAACAACAACAGTTTTCCTTTTCAATTGAGCTTAAAAGAGATTGGTCTGGATCCATTCAGCTTTTTAAGTATCAATTAGCTTAAACGGAATCGATTTGATAGAAATTTATTTGGCAGTAGGAAAGAACGAAATTTATCTGGATTTAAATTCTTTGAAACCAATAGACTGGTGTGATAATCGTTTTGCGAAGGAATAGGTAGCTAATATTTATTATAGCAGGTATAGTTCTCGTATTATTCTAAGTATTATTAAAGTCCATTTCACGTAAAATTATCTTTGTGACAGGTGACTTCTTATACGAAATTAAACTATATTTCAAGGCTACAAGTTCCACGAAATTTTTAGCAAAGCTTTAAGAGAGGTAGAGCTTTGTGGAAACTCCAATTGACCTCACAGCAGACCGCAGTGAAGTAGCACTTCGTAACTGTTGTGCTATGTTTCTGCTGGTGAGTAAGGTTCCCAGAGCTCAGTTGGGGAGGGTATGGGGTTAAGGCCGGCAACACATCAACGATACCTCTGGTGTCGCGGATGTCCATGGGCGGCGGTGATTGCTTACCATCAGGCGACCCGCTAGATCGTTTGCCGCTTATGACATAAAAAAAAACGTGTTAACGAAAGTAAACCGTATCTAGTATAGTGTGTAACCTCACCCACACATTAAGCTAGATATAAGTAAGTATTTAAGTCATTGTAAGTCAGCAAATTGATTCATTATTAGTCTGGAAGTCCTAACGAACAGTTTAATTGATCTCCCGCGCGCCACCTTTACACTAGGTTAGTTTAACAGTTGTTTACATGTTTATAGTAAATACTAAATGTTTCTTGCCATTTCGAAGTGAAGTACACACATTCACACACTACAGTTGGTTGTTATCCAATCAATTCGATGTAAGTCCGATTCCTTATCCAGTGACCGTTGAATAAATAAATATCTAGTAAGCCACGGGCCGTGCAAACTGAAGTGTAACCGAACTTTTCCCATAAATCTTTAGTGAGGAATTCCGCGGAGATACTTTCGTCCTCTGCATTAATAACATTTTTTGTTGTTCCCTTCCTCTTTTTCATTGTCATAATTAGAAGCTTTAGGCTCAACATAATACGGTTATAATGTTTCTTGCAAATCTAGGTAAAGTACTAATCATCAAATTATTCGTTTCTAATATTGTGTTTCGTCTGGTTTGTGAGTTTGCCGGAGGCCCACACCCTTTAAAAGGCCGGAAACACATCAACGATACCTCTGGTGTCGCTGATGTCCATGGGCGGCGGTGATTGCTTACCATCAGGCGACCCACTAGCACGTTTGCCGCCTCTGCCATAAAAAAAAAATCTATCGGAATTTCTTTGTGAATGGCCAATTATTAATTATGGTAAACTGAACAAATAGGATTCCGTTCAGTAGCTTGGTACTTGGAATAAATAACAGAAATAATTTATAATTGTATAGGGAAATCACACATTCACTAAAAGATAGAAGTATTTCAGCCGAAGTGATCTAGAAGTGGGACCGAGCTCCTAACTACACCTTGTATGTTGGTGTAGTCGTGTGTACCAGTCGCTACGGAAAATCTGCTAGCGCGATGTAGGTTTGTATGGAAATATCGCAGTGCGTGTCAGCGCCATCTGTTAAGTTGTATCGGAACTGGAGTAGTTCCGATACAACTTAACAGATGGCGCTTCATGGCGATATAGAAGATAAATAAAATATAATGCAGAGTATACTTTAAAAATGATGCGTGGCACAACTGGGGATAAACACTTACACATGTTATCTAATTGATAGTTTAAAAATAAAGTATCCTCTAAATCCCATTGGAAACTTTGTCCCATCGTCGAGACGAGCACGGTCAAAACAGTTGGCTTTATTTACTTCGCTATCAAATCAAAGTAAACACAACAATTTTCAGAACAATCCCTTTATTTTATTCACAGTCGGCCCTCCGCAGCCATTTTCGAATGAAATATTGTTTTGGCGGTAAAAACGAAATTACTTTTAGATTAATTGTAGGTTTATGGAAATTATTGCAAAGAGTACAGATTTGAGAAAAACAACTCTGGGGGAAAGTTTCGGTATGCGTTTTTGTTTGTTTTTATTGATTTGGCACGCCTTATGGCCCACTTATTCAGATAAATGCGGAAAATCCTCCCCGCATACTAATTATTATGTAAAATAAAATACAACATACTACTTATAAATATGTACTACATAACCTTTAACAAAAAAGGAATTGTCATTAGATTTTCTTACTTTCTGGGATAACAATTAGGTATGTCCATATTTAAAATAATGCACTTACACTGTGAAAGCGTAAATTGACTCCGTATAACTCAAAGATACAAAACGATTTAATTTTAGAATACATCCTCTTTGTACCGTTGACATCAAACAGTGATTTGTCAAATAAAAAAGAAAACGATATTTGACAAAATGGCGGTCATTTGAAGTGTGAATCTGAGTTACTATAATACGCTCTATTTATTAATGGTTTATTTTCGTTGTTTCAATAATTTTATATTTCAATAACGTGTTATTAAATGAGACGAATGTATGCTTCTTCATGTGGTGTATTCAAGATTTGTTATTACTTGTTTTTTGTTTGCAATATGTAGGGGAGCAAACTTTGTTGGTAAGTGCCCTAGTTTTCAAAGTAATAAATTATGCACCGCTTGCGTATTTTCGGAAGTTAAGCTTCTTCAAGGTAATAATAATTGGCATTATGACATTGTTGTCATAGTTATTTTGGGAATACCATCATTGTACATACTTTATAGATTTAGTTTAAGTAAGCCACAGCTACCAAAGTTTGTTCCATCTTATTTATTAAAGTAGTTTTTCTTTATTATTGGAATTAAGTGATCGTTAAGGTTGTTGACGTCCTTGTGCTCTCTACGCTTTGGGAATTTGTTTGTTTTCTTACAAAGGAAATGGAATCTTTGCACTTCTTGTTATTTACTTTGAATGATAAAAGGCCGCACGATCGTCCAAAAGGTTTTCGTGAAAGCATGGAGGTTAACGCCCTTTAGATGACACGGGTTTAACGAGAATTCGTAAAGCAATGAACTATCGGCATTCCACAATTCTGTACAGTTAAAGTATGTAGGATTAAAGGCCCCTTACCTATGTCAATAAAAAGTTCATTGGAAATCGGTTCGCTTCTAATATGCACCTAATAATTTTTCATTTATTTATTAGGTGTATTCGCTTCAGTTGCATTATTTATTAACTTGTTAATAAAAAATACATAATTTTTAAAAATATGGATTATTCCACTATGATAATCTAAATGATAATCACCTGGGTGATTTAATTGAACACGTTTATCTGCAATCTTTTCACCTCGGTTCAGTTATAAATAAAAAAAAACGATCTATAGAAAATAAATAAGTCAAAAAGTTTTAAAGCCTTGGTATTTCCAACCCTTTTCATTAGCAGGTGCTTTTGTAACTAAATAAGCCAATTAATAGTTCCAGTTTCTTGTTAATGTATTCTGTGGTATTAAGCCCTTGTTGTGTGTCAGCGCGTAGACAAGTTCTTTTATTAAATTAGTCAATTTAGTTCTACATAAATCCTAGTTCAGTGGAATTAATTGTGACACATCTGGGTTATTTATTTGGTGTAAGGTTGTGATTCTATTGTTAATCTACATTGTAAGTGACTAAAGCTTATATTATTACACATCTGAAAACTTAAAATTAATCAGATCTGTCCTCTTCCACGTTTCATACCCATACATCAAAGCGAAATTTTGTATGCATAACATGATATTATTTTTATACTCGTTTTTACCCCTGACTTTGCCAGCAATATTCCAGTTTTATCCCATGTAAGCATTTAATTTTGATAAAAAGTATCATATTACTATAACCTAGGTCAGCCCTGCCTGTATACCAAAATTTCATCGAAATCCCTCCAGTAGTTTCAGCGTGATTGACGGACAAACATCCAAACAAACAAACTTTCACATTTATAATAAAATAATAAGATTATATGAAAAATATGACATTAATTCCAGCTGCAAGTCAGGACCAGACGAGCATGCGGGCGAACACATTGCTAGACGACGCGGATGATATACAGCGGCAGCTGGATAACGAGGCGCGCGACCGGATCAAATACGGACGGGTGAGTACGTAACTAACATAATGAGACGTGATGTGTATTGCCGGAATATAGTAGGTGCAGTCATGAGCACCAACATGTATACACATCGTCATACTAAATGACTCTTATGTTTAAGCAGTCAAGTTCATATTTCAATGTGTACATGTTAGTGCTCATGACTGTACTACACCATTTTGTTTTATGTAAGTGGGACAGATTGCATGATGGTAAGTGATCAATCCCATAGACACCGGCAACATCTGAGGCATTACGGACGATTAAAGGACACACTTCTTACATCTACTGTCGTTTTTTTTTTAATGTTAGAGGAAGGTCGATTGTCACTAGATGGTAAGTGGCCACCGCCGCCGTCCATGGATATTTACAACCCAGCAAGAGTCGCTTATTTGTTGCTGCCGTCTTATTCCGTTTCTCTCCCTTGACCCCCTCACCTGAGCTCAGGAGACATTACTCACCAACAGAAATATTCTGGGGGACGGGCAGCAGCGTTTCTATATAAAAAGGTGGATTTTTTAAATTTGTTTTGAAGGGCAGGTACGTTCAAGCTGCGATCACCAGTGTATTCAGCGTGGTGACTATATGCATAATCCCCACCTGTGCGAGCACAAAGCAAAGGACTGCAAAAGAAATATGATGCCAATGAATCAAGGTTGAGTTTGTAACTTGATTTCACGTACGATGGCGATGGCGGCACGACTCAAAGACCATCTAAATTAGGAGGCCGTTGCTTGTTAATAACATTTAACCTAAAATAATGCAATTAATTTTTTTGATATTATTAGATCATCTTAAAAAGTAATAATTAGAAAGACCTTTATAATTTATTTTGGAAACTCATGTTCCCAAAAATTCCCGTTCCTTTTTATGGAAGTTCCGAAAATTCGTTAATTTAGAAAAGTCGTAAAACGAAAAGATTCTCTGGAGACCGTCAGATAACTTTACTTCCTGAATAAAAATTAATTATCGCCCGGGCACGTGCAGAAGCAAACCCTTTAAGAAAATGTAAATATTCTTGTGAAAATAATAAAAAAAATATTACACAGTAAATACTAATAAAAGGAATTAGAAAATAATAATAATTCTAAACAAAACGGAGACACAACTTGAATAAATATAAAAAATGTTAAATTGACTATTTTTGGTATTTTTCTCGTGCTAGGTTTTTTTTAATACGGACAAATACGGTCGGTACATTATCGTTACCATAAAATAAACCTGCGTTTATTGACCTAGATACCTCTCGCATAAGTTTTGCTTCCTCCACCATTGAGGTGGCCTCGATAGAGGAAATTTACCTTTCGGCCCCTTATAAACTTAATTAAGGGAGTACCAAGTATTGGCCCTAGCTCATAAATTGCATTTAATCGTCACTTACTGTCCTTTTAATTTAGAAAAGTGAGATGCCAAGTTCTTTTTGTCTTTTCTCATTAATGTTTAATTTGGATAATTATATTTTTACTAGACGCGAGATGCCTGATTTGAATGTCTATATACGAGTAATATCACTGCTAAGAAAATATATTTAAAAATTTTATGTGATTAGAAAAATATTTTTATTTTCAGCCGAAAACTATCTGGGTATTTCATCTACCAACGCAGTTTCCCGAGATAAGTGGTGTTCTGAATGGTACCAGATCTGTCAGAGAAACTGTAAGTATTTCTTTCCCCCTTAAGTCATATTCCTAATTACTGAGGGTCGTGGTGATTGTATTTTGAAAAGAAAATGGACACAACGATTATAACTGATATTTTTTTTCCCATGTTGGGGTGATACATATTTGTACACGATTTTTATTTTACCTCATTAAAACAATAACATCGTCAAGTACGTGTAAATTCAAATAGTCTATTTCGCACTAAGTTTTTTTCCTTTTTAAATATAACTTAAGTTATTGTTAACGTAACGGTGCACATAGTGTCTAAAACATAATATTATGCTGAACGGAGGCTCCTTGGTGCAGACTAGCATACAGTTATTAAACTTTTTGACTCCGTGTTATTCCTGTGCCTAATAAAAACTGTTTCTTTCTTTCTTTCTTTATGATATGTCCCACACAAATACTGGATTCAGAAGTTGAACAGAGGATTCGAGAGATCACGTCCAGCCACTTAAAGCTAACAAGCGTCTTTAGGCGAAATGTTTGTTTATTTATTGCAGAAATTATTCCGACGTAAGCAAAAAAGTAGACGCCGCAAACAATATTCTCATACTACTAAAATACGCGGTTGGTACCATTATTCTTTATTTTTTAGTAAATTATAGTCTGCTAAAATTATGGTTAAAATGCTCAAATAAAATATACAAAAAGTTAATCGTCTGATTTAAGAGAAATTTACATAAGATGGAATGTCCGAATTACTTATCAAAAATATTATCGGTGCTTCAAACATAAAGTTTAAATATTTTTAAGTTTACAGAAAACAGGAATTTGGAAAAAATCGATGTCATTCATGTATGCACCTAAAATGTATTTATGTACCGCAGCTCATATTGTCACAAAATTGATTACACAATGGATTGTAAACTTGATTTTCTTGGAATTATAATTCGTGTCTCATTCTCGGTTTCAGTGAAATCTACAAAGGACTGGAATTACAGAGGTGAGTCGTTTTTTTCTCTTGAATACTCAATAAACAGGAATTTTCCTTTTCAAAATTGTAATTCCGGGGTTATAGGAGAAATATTTTCATTTTGCTTTCATTTCATTAACCTACGTGGCGCGTTAAATAACATCTTTTCAAGAAAATAACAAGTATAAAAAGTGAATAAGGGAAGTAAAAACAAGAGAAAAAACTTATTTTGTCGACATTTTTAATAAGTTGCTTTTGACATGCTTGATGGTGGTTAAAAAGCTCATTTTACGTGATTTAAGATAGAGCATTTCAAAATTAACTAGCGGGCGCCCGCGACTTCGTCTGCGTGGATTTCGGTTTCTTTATCACCTATTTTTCCCGTAAGTGGTGGAATTTTCAAATATTTTTTTGAAAGGGGATGCCTACGTCATTTTATCTTGGTGAATGCAAAGTCTCAGCCCGTTCGGTTAAAAAATTACAAAGTTTCATACTAACATTCACCCCCTATTTGACCCTCTTAGGGGTTAGAATTTATCAATATGATTGCATAGGCGATGCCTACGCTGATGTTGAATAACAAGCAAAAACAAGCAACTATCCAACTTCATGCTGGTATATGCATATCGTCCTTCGCTATGATGCGAGAAAACGAAAATGATTTAAAAAAATGTGGAACGGATAATGTATGTTAATCTAAATAGGTACGCAATAAATTATCCATCGCTACATTCACGTAACCTTATGTGCAGTTAAAAATTATCTTGCTAGAAAAAATAATTAAACACCTGATACTTTTTCTGAAAGACCAGGTGAGTTCACGATTCTTTTGTAAAAACATAATATGTAACATTCCAGTAAATCCATGAAACGGTAAAAGATTCTATTCGATAGATTTAAAATACCCATGCACCAAAAGCCAAAAACACGAGGACTAGGAAACAACCGACATTTTAATGAAACTGATCTCGTGACCTTATCTACAAAACCGATTCTAGATGCGATAGTTGCGGTGAGTTTCCGGACTTTACAGATGCATCTCAAATTCCAATTTTCGGAAGTGTTTAGATTAAAATGTTTAATAAATTCGAGGGTGCAGAAGAGAAACTAATCTATTTTTCCAGATAACCTTCTTTACAGAAGATAATCAAGCAAATATACGATTTGATTTTGAAAAGACATCAAAGGGGAAAATGTAATATTTTAGAACACATAAGTTTGAGAATCATTTTTATCGTTAGAGAAAAGGAAACCTTATTACATTCCACAGACCGATTCTACTGTTGCTTTGGTTTCGACAAATATGTATGCAATGAAATGTAAACATTTTGCCACCACACTATTAACTCTAAAAATATACACGCTCAAATTGAAACCTCGGGAATTAAAATTAAACGTTTTCAGTAAATCAGAAAAACTGGAACGAAGACTAACTATTTATTTTGTTCTTTGCATAAAATAAATCTACTCAATTTATTCGATTCAAAGACTTTTCAGACAAATAGCGTTATGCAGAGGTGTAATAATCCTCAAAGTGCTTTGACGAGACGGGAGTCTTTGCGACATTTCTTACTCAGTACATTGGTAGACATACTGGGCTGGGAAATTATTCATATTTTTTAGTGCGGTAGGAGATACCGCAGCAGAATATTCATAATTTTATGTCCGCGTAAGGAACTCTCGCATGCGTGTGCACCATTACTATAATTATATGTTATTTATAGTATACTAGCTGCCGCCCGCGACTCCGTCCGCGTGGATTTGGATTTCCAATAGCCTAAAGCCTTCCTCGTCAAATGGACTATCCAACACAAAAATATTTTTTTTCAAATCGGCCCAGCTGTAGTTCCTAAGATTAGCGCGTTTGAACAAACAAACATACAAACAAACTCTTCAGCTTTATATATTAGTAATAGATTCAGAAACGTTAGTAGTACCATTATGCAGAGGAGTTCCCTATTCCAGTTGAGTCATTTCTTATGGCAACAGGACATTAACATGGATACTACAATCATTAATTTGGTCATGCCACCACCGCCGTGTCTTGGAAATTTAAGACAAAGAACCTTTCCGGGGATTAATTACTTACCACATATAAATATTGTTTTTTTTATTATTTCCCTGCCGTGGTATTGCCCTGCTCCATTTTGCACTTTTCGCGGTTAAAGATACACATCTATTTTTGTTTTAGTTAATAGTACGTTATCATGGGACAGCCCACGCCTAGATGTCCCTCTGCAAAGATTAATAAAAAACATTTCGTTCAACAAAACTACCATACCCTAAGGACATTCATTTATTTGATAATATGTTAAAGCAAACGCTGTTTTACTTTGATGAGAACTACAAATAAAGCCAATGCGTGTACATAAGTGTTTGCGTCTGTTCTTAACGAGTATACATTTGCTCTAAATAGACGCCTTATTAAATCAGTAATTTATTGCAATACATATTCAAGTAAAATCGACAATTAGCTACAAAATTAAAACTATTAAGCACAATTTACACTCTGGAACAGATCTTGATAATGCGTCCAACTTTTTATTAATAGAAGACAAAAGCGTGTGCGATCAAAGCTGATTGGACGTTATATTCCCCTTTACTCCCTACGGCCTAAAACTGCTGTAAGGTACAGTCGGCCAAGAAAGTGGTTTACTAGTTTTGAGAAATACATCATCTATAGTATAGATGATGTATCTCTATTGTAGAATTATTCTATACTAATATAATAAAGCTGAGAAGTTTATTTGTATTGGAAAGTCCATTTGTCGAGGAAGGCATAAAGCTTAGATATTGAATAATCATACTCTGTCTAGATCAACACCTGTGGGCGGAATCGTATCCTGAGTGCGGCGGGCGGTCGCAGTCGCCAGTGGACATGCCGTACAACGGACTCATAAAGGCTCGCGGTGCAAGGAAGCTTCTCCACGTCAACTATGATGTCAAACCTGAGTCCATGAAGCTTAGCAACGATGGTAGACAAGGTAAGGCTCGGTCGTGTAGTTTAGACGCAAACTGTTCGAATTGCATTTCGACATTAATCTGATTAGTATCAGATTAATGCAAAAAAAAGCAAGCAATTTATTAGACTCTCATATGGAGAAATACGGTTAGTAAAAAAAATGATTTACTACCTACCTAAGGTTGGATATCATTTGAAACAAACAAACCTGGGTCATACTTTTTTGCAAAAAATCATGTTGAAATTGATTCTTATTTCTTACAAAAGAAAGAGCAAACATTTTTTCAAAACCCTTTTCTAAGCTGATTGTACCTTTAAATAATCATAAATGCAATTCCAATTAATAACTGGCTCGTGTTGTTCATTAGAAATTCAATTTGACAATCTAAATCTAACAGGATCAAATAATACGTTTCTTTAGCAAGACTTGTAACGCTGACATTAATTTGTCCCAATTCTGAACCAATTACTGATAGCTTCATGCATTCGCAGGAAATTAAAATTCCTTTAAAAAGAGAGAATGAATATATTTTGCAAAGAAACTCTTATTTTAATAATTCAAATAAAAGTATTTATATTAGGACTTACTTAATTAACTGCCACACAATATTTTCAAGACATCCAAAAAATAATGGTGCAGTAACGCCTTTGTGAAACAGACCAGATAAAAGCTAAAGTTTCTGTTTTCTTTGAACAAATGCCTTTAAAAAAATGAATATGGTATATGGATAGTATTAACGATCAGAAATATAAGCTTCCACGTTTTTTGAATTCAATGATATCCATGGTTGCTACAATATTTCATGTAGTCATAGAAGTTATGCGTTACCGTTGACTAGCAATCGCAATCCATCGTCCTGTAAATGCCCTGAAGCGCAAACCCTTGTCGGCAAACTGTCTACACGTCACACGTCAAGCCTTAAGACTTGAGATTGAAACAGCTTGACCTAGATTTATAATAGGAAGGAATGGGGCAACCTTGAACCCCAAAAAAGATTTTAGATCTTGCAACATCTTACGGACCAAAAGCAAAATCAAGTTCATTATGTAGAGTTGTGCTATTATTTGTACATTTCCGAACTGTATGTATAGATCATCACAATATTCCAGACGTACGAATTCATTTTGTTTCCGAAATTGATTAGGTTTCACTCCAAAGTTAAATGAAGTCCGGATGGCATACTCGTACCTAAATATTAAGATTTCATTTAGGCTTATTGAGTCCCTATACCCTGACATGGAGTGAAATAATTCACGACATGCAAGTTGATTTGAATGAACGTAGTTTATACCTATTGATCCCTATAGAGCCCCAGCGGACCCAAAAATATCTTTGTTACAGCAGTATTAGGAAAACACATCCATTTAATTATTTTATGAGATAAAGTTTTCTTTAGTAGTGATTTGTCAGTATGTCCAATTTGATCGATTAATAATTGGATCTCCAACCAATCCCGGAATTCATCGCAAGACCTGACAAAAAAAGAGTTGTGTCCACACAAACAGATAAGTAACAATTCCAAAAAAATTAAGTCAAGTAAAGAAGGAAGCATTAAAATAACTCACAATAGCTAATGTCAATATCTCGAGGATTTCTCCGAAGGCTTCCAAAAGTTTACGAGGCAACACCGTTATCTAGACCAGCGTCGGAAATATACAAATCAAACTCAACAACTATTTTTCTATAGAAGTTCCATATTATTATTTCTGTGTAGTTCTCCATTAATAGTTTTAGGCCTAACCAGACATAAAAGCGAAATTAATCTTTCGACCTGACAACAAAAAGTTAAGTTCGACAACAGCAACAGTTGAACAACAATTCCAACAAATTGAAGATTGTTGGTATTGTGTAAACTCAGTGAAGATGGAACCATTTTAATATTTCACAAAAGCAAATGTAAATATCTCGAGGATTTATTCGAAGGCTTCCAAAAGTTTACGAGGCAACAGCGTTATCTAGACCAGCGGCGGAAATATACAAATCAAACTCAAAACGTGACTGAGCCGCAAACGAAGCGCTCGAGATAATTCCGAAGCCGGGGTGAACTTGCGGCACGCGCAACATGTTTTAATAAATTCCACTTTATATAAAATGTCATGAGATTCCCAAGCTGCCTATATTTTGCCACCAATTTTTTAAGGGATAGGATGTCGCAAAAGATAATGTTTGGTTGGATTTTTATTATACTTTCTCGATTAGCATATTATGGTTGCGTGATGTAAGCCCGCAGTCAAACAATGTAAGCACTTTGCAGACACCGTTTAATTACATAGTTCTATACGTTTACTTAATTAAAAACAAATTACGTTTTGGGAATAAAATTGGACTGGAACAGCTTTTAAGCCAATACGTAAAAAGTAATGATTCTAAATAAATACTTTTTTTTACAAAGTTTCCAAGCACAGCCGGTCTCAACCCAAAGATAGCAAATCGTCGACCTCACACTTTTATTAGAGGCAAAAGTTTTAGAACGGAGAAATCAAATCGCTGTTCTTGCACTTTTAGTGGTAAACGTGTTAGATCGGCGATTTAGTAATGTGTTGCAGGATTCCAAACTAATAACTATCTTCTACACCTTTTAGTAGAAATGTCCAGGAGATTAACTTTCCTAATCATTTGAATTTAATTAAAATAGTTAATAGTCTTTGGTAGTTACTAAATACCAGTTAGAACTGATCTCGCAGGGCAGACTGATGGCATTAGATAAACTGCATTAGGAGTGAATGCCCTCCGTTCCTTTAAATCCAGAAATTACTCAGTTTAAAGCATTCGCTTCGTCTGCATGTCATTACATCGTTAACCACTTTCATACAGAACATTGTGTTTCGCGAAATAATTGCTTGTAAAAAGATAACATAATTCTTTATGCATAATATTTTAAATTAGATTTAGTCAGGTAAAGAGACTCTGCAAGTGCATGTCGTAGGGGTTGTACTGAATCTGTTTACTTAATATACATACTACTATATTAAATGTAGTCGAGAGTCTTGGGAATTATTTTTTTTAAACACGTTCGAGTAATTAAAACAATAAATAATTTGAATTTGAGTCTCGACCGACCATTATACCGAACGTGCCAACAAACTATTTACATATTGTGGGGTCGTATTTTACTAAAAAGAAATGAAAAGATTTCCTTGAGACTGAAATAAGGAAGCATAATATGATACTAGTTATATCCTTCCCAACAAAATGTCACATTTAATAGAATTGTTTTTACAGTAATCCGGGTGTACATTAATGGTACCTATATATATCCGCATTATATTTCCGATTACATAATGCCGCATTACGCAGAAAAATATATTTTATACACGAACAATAACAATGTTTCGACAAATGATAAGGAAGATTCTTATTCTCTAAAGTATCGTAAAACATGTGCCCGGACTTTTCCGTCTCATATGTACGTCCTAATTTTCCGGGAAAATTTCGCGTAAAATTGCGAAGGCAAAGCTTAGTAGACCGACAGAAGGGTGTGTGTTAATTTAGCTGGTTCCCTTTGTCTGACTGCTTTGTGTAGTAATTCCAGGCCGTACATACATTGTTCAAATTAGCACTGTTTTTCCTTTCATTCCCACATACACGTACCATGGGCATGTTGATTTTTTAAAAGTTGAACAAGCCTGCATTATCTTTCCTTATATATCTTCAATTTTAATTCTTCTCCTTCCCCTACCTTTTTTTAGTCGATTAGAAAGAACTATGGCGGAATGTCCTACATGCTTTGTGTTTCGCTTCCCATTTTTATAATGCAGCAGGAGCATAAAAAGTGATGCGTGATGTACGATATACGTATATAATACCACACACACGGTCGAAACTAATAAAAAATTCAACCTTCCAGTGGTCCTCACCGCCAAATGGCCGAAAGACAAGCATCCCTTCATCTACGGAGGAGCAGCGCACAGCCGCCGCTACATCTTCCACTCGCTGACACTTCACTGGCCGTCTGAACACACGGTGGCGGGCCTCCAGTACCCCATGGAGAGCCAGGCGTTATACCTGGCTGCTGAGTACCACACTATGGAGAAGGCTCTCGACGCGTCGGCCAGCGACCCGCTTGCTTTCCTTGCCGTGTCGAGCCTTTACAAGGTAACTAATTTTAAAGTTGTTGATATTCATTGACACGTGTATTAGAGGCAAGTGAACTAGACTAGTAATCAAAGTTCGGAATTATTTCCTTGAAAAAGGTTTCACGCGATCATAAATATACTGGTTTAATTTGAATGAATTTGGTATCAATTTAAAGTAAACATTTAAAATTATATCAAATTAAAGGTCTATCAAAAAAAGTGCTCAAATCAAATCAAATGATTCCATACTTCTGCGCGCGATTTGCGACTATTTCAGACCCAACCAGACAGATAAGATTATGGTAAAATATTGTAACAAATAATTACACATAATTTGTAAGATAAAGGTAGGATAAAAGTATAAAAAGGTACCTGTTAGAGAAAGTTTTAGGTTAAAAAGGGGAATCTTCATTTATTTCGATTGAACTTTGTCTAACAAATCTTGACTATTCTGTTACATAAATGTCACCTGTCTGGGTAAAGTTTGTAGCAGACATCACGAATAAGAAATTTGATTTCGCAAATGGGTAATCCATCATATATTTATGATGGAACAAAGCTCTTGAAATACTTGGCCTCTCCTTTAATAAATCAAGTCATCGCTCCAATATCTGAAAAAGTTTGCTGAATGCGAGTTGGTCATACACATACTCGAGCTACTACGAAAAAAACGAAACAGAATTTGCTCGATCTGTGAATTAAATTCCCGAGATTGCAGACCGGTATGCGCACGGTATCGAAATCACTAGATCCAAAAATTGTTAAATTTTATTGGATTTGTTCAAATAGGATGACCAAACAACTACAAGCAACTTTGGCTAAGTTAATGGTTTTAAGGTCATTAGTTTATAATCAGTGCTTGAGTTTAATGATAGATATCATTGCTCTTTAAGCGCAGGTGATATCTATTTCAAAATTAAACTATACACTAGCGGCCGCCCGCGACTCCGTCCGCGTGAATTTCATTGATTTAGTTAAATTTCATTAAAGCCAAAAATAATGTTTTTTATTAGAATCAGGTTTCTGAGATTATCGCGTTCAAATGTACAATCAAACTCTTCTGCTTTATTACATATATCAGTATGGATATTATGTTAATTTAAAAAGAGGGCCTACGAAAGGTTAATTCTAAACTAAGGGCATTAACCCTTCAGACATTAAGTTTACCAAATCTCCTTATAGTAATTTGATTACTATTTAACGAGATACAAGTTTGTTTGCTTAGCTATTTTAGGTAATTCACTTAGCGCAAATTTATAGGTTAGAGACCTAGGAATTTCAAAAACACGTCTGAAATCAAAGTCAAAGATTATTATGAATTTTAAGATCAAAGGTAAAGTCGACAATTTACTGCTCAACCAAATTATAGATTCTTGTGGAGTGTTTCTAGACAGAAAGGGCACCATATAATAAAATCCGCTATTTTAGGCTCATTGAAATTATCTTTGCTCCTGATTTCGTGTAAGGGATAAAAAGTTGACATAATACCTACTATATATAAACATCTTTTTGCATTTACTTCGGTTTGATTGGGTTACCCCGAACCAATATAAGCAAACATTTTTACCGTAGCCAAATTTGGAGGTATAATTATTTGGTAATATGTAAGCAATAGGGGATAAGTTTAGCCACACGAAAATGAAGTTTGGCCACAAGGAAATTAAATTCCTCGTAGCAAAATCAGCATATGGTAGATAAGTTTGGTCAAGAGGAAAATGCCGATGCAATTAACATAAAAAAAACATATTTGTTGCTTTTTTACGTCGTCGTGTGTTTAAATGGTTTTAACAACATCATTAATGATTCGTGGACGGTACAGGTCCTTCCACGAATACCTTACTACCGACCTTCATAAATTATGTTGTTTTCAGTAGATGTAATAGGAACCTGCTTTTTATTTTTTCTATATAAAAATAATAATAATACCCTCCAATCTTACGACGCGGCCAATCTTACGATCAGCCAGGTACGCAGGATATATTATAGTGGGTAAGTGAGTGCGCAAGCACAGGTGCACTCCCTATTCCTTCACTCTCATAATTCGGTGGGACAGCAATCTGACACGACCGTACAGAGATCAGGCGCAGGACCAACGGCTTAACGTGCCTTCCGAAGCACGGAGGAGCTCGAGGTGAATTTTTTCGGTCACCCATCCGATGACTGGCATCTGCGAACGTTGCTTAACTTTAGCAACCGCAGGCCGAGTGCGCTAACTACTGCGCCATCGAGCCATTTTCTATATAGGCAGCGCCTAACCGTCGTATCATCTGATGATATGTACTTACGATTTAATTTAAAGATCTCCAAGTCGTACTTACCTGGAAACGGATGGGTACTAACTATCAAGGATAACTAATATCAAGGATGACTAATAGGATTCAATAAACATCGCCGCAGCAATATTTAACTCAATAGGAGAGGTTAACTAACAAAATCTATAGCTTTTAGTTTGTTCGCCGCATTAGTATTCGGCATGGTCGTTTATCCGTACGCCAGCTTTGATATAAAGTGTGAAATTTATGATATTAACCTCGGAGGTATTAAAGCTCAAGTAATTAAAGTCACTTTACGTTTCCTTTCATCACCATTGCTAAGGGAGGCTGCCATTGATACGGTAAGCAATAATCAATTTCCTCTGCACGTATGCGTAATCTTGGTTGTAAAACAGGATTTATAATAATAACTTTTACAGGAACCGATCCCACCCAGCGCCCTCATATTCCGAAACAAAAGATTACTAAAAAATTACTTTATATCACCAACTTCATCAACAGCAACTTAATACCAAAATACACCACTGATGATGATAATTTCATAACTAGTCACACCATTATATACGCAGCCGCATATACAGCAGTAATATGCAATGGAGCCAAAATTCAAACTAATGAGGGTGCAAGTAGACAGAAAAGTAATGAAATGCCAGCATGGCAGAAGAGACTGACTGACAAGATAAATAGCCTAAGAAAGTGTATAGGGCGATTATCAGAATACATAAAGGGTAACAGAAGTAACACATTAGTAAGACATGTTGAAAAAATTAGGAATATATACAAAATACACTCACAATATGAAGAGCCTAATAATAGTGAATACCAGATACTTGACACTTTAAAACAGAAACTAGGTGCAGCAGCTAGCCGACTAAGAAGATATACAAACTGTAC
Source organism: Nomophila noctuella (assembly GCA_958496325.1). Classification (NCBI taxonomy): domain Eukaryota; kingdom Metazoa; phylum Arthropoda; class Insecta; order Lepidoptera; family Crambidae; genus Nomophila; species Nomophila noctuella. Next base: position 3,689,648 of record OY292488.1, read on the forward strand.
GTTACGAAAAAAACAGAATGCACAATTTAGCAATAACGAAAAACAGTTTTACCGCCAATTATCATCAAATGAAAACAACCCAGCGTCTAATAATGCTGGTCCGACGGCTGATAGTTTACAACAGTTTTGGGCCGATATATGGGCCAAACCAGTACAACATGTAGAAGCAGAATGGCAGAAAATAGAATCAGAGAAAATGAGTAACTTAACACTAATGGATTTTGAAAACATTTCGGGAGATATATTGACAAAAGTTATAAATAGAACTAAAAATTGGAAAGCCACAGGTAGTGATCAAATCCATAATTTTTGGTACAAAAAATTCACGTATTGCCATAAATATTTACACAAACATATAAATAATTTTATTCAAAACCCAAGCTCGATGCCGCTATTTTTAACAAAGGGAATTACTTACATGATACCAAAAGGACCGGATCACCAGGACCCAAGTAAATATCGCCCAATAACTTGCCTGCAGACAATTTATAAAATACTGACTTCGTGCCTAACAGAAAGAATATACAAGCATATAATGATAACAATGTACTATCCGAAGAACAGAAGGGGTGTAGGAGAAACAGCCAAGGATGCAAAGAACAACTAATTATTGATTCTGTGGTAATGAAACACGCTTTGAAATACAAGAAAGAAATTAGTACCATGTATATTGATTACCGCAAAGCTTACGATTCTGTCCCTCACAGCTGGTTGGTGCAGATATTAAGAATATACAAAATCCACCCGACCATCATTTCTTTTCTTGAAAGTTGCATGGAAAAGTGGGAAACTAGCCTTAAACTATGTAGTAATGGATTGAATATTCAAACAACCAACATTCCTATAAAACGCGGAATATTCCAAGGAGACGCGCTTAGCCCTCTTTGGTTTTGCTTAGCGTTGAATCCTCTCTCAAATATGCTGAACATAACGAATAGAGGTTTCTTGATAGGAAGAAATGATTATTCACAAACATCTCTCACACACCTTATGCATATGGATGACATAAAGCTGTACAGCCATGACACTCACTCACTCCATCAACTTGCGGATATTACTCAAGAATTTTCAAGAGATATTCAAATGGAATTCGGCATCGATAAGTGTAAAACAGTGACAATTCGTGAAGGTAAAATTGAAATGAACGAATATATACTAGACAATGGAGATGTAATAGACTCTTTAGATGTTAACAGCTCTTATAAATACTTAGGTTTCTACCAACTGAAGCAAATTAATTACAGACAGACTAAAATGGATATTACTACAAAATTCAAGCACAGACTTAATAAGCTGCTCAGAACTCAATTGAATTCAAGAAATCTAACGAAATCCATAAATACCTACGCAATAACCTTACTCACATATTCGTTTGGAATCATAAACTGGAGTCAAAAGGATATTTTGCAACTACAACGTATCATAAATACAACTATGACAGCGCAGCGCAAACACCACCCAAAATCATGTATCCAGAGAGTAACGTTACCGCGAAAATTAGGCGGCAGAGGAATAATTGATATAAAAAACTTACACAACAGGCAGATAAAATCTCTCAGAACTTTTTTCCATGAGAAAGCAGCCGATTCAGAATTACATAAAGCTATAGTTGATACAGATATACACCTCACACCACTTAATTTAAATGATAAAACCGAACAACTTACTGAACTTATTACACAGGATAATGAAAAAGAAATAGCATGGAAGCAGAAGTCATTGCACGGAAGACACTACAGTGATTTGACTAGACCGCATGTAGATCGGGCAGCATCGAATGTTTGGTTGCAGCGTGGAGCACTTTTCCCGGAGACAGAAGCTTTTATGACCGCTATACAGGACCAAGTTATTAACACAAAAAACTACCAAAAATATATTTTGAAAACCACCAAACTGATACTTGCAGACGATGCCATAGTAGCCCAGAAACTATTCAGCATATAACAGGCGCTTGTAGAGCGATAGTACAATCTGACTACAAGCACAGACACGATCAAGTGGCTGCAATTATCCACCAATGCTTAGCCTACAAATTCAATTTTATTCACGAAAAAATGCCTTATTACAAATACCATCCAGAAGCAATACTTGAAGATCAGAATTACAGAATATACTGGGACAGAACAATCATTACGGATAAAACAGTACATTTTAACAGACCGGACATCACAATACACGACAAGCATAACAAAATTGTATATCTAGTGGATATTGCTGTATGCAACACCCACAACCTCCAAACTACACATACGGAAAAACAAGCAAAATATAGAGACCTATCAATAGAAATTAAAACACAATGGAGAGTTACCACAGTAAAAATAGTGCCTATTATTATATCCACCACAGGAGTCAGCCCAACAGAACTTCACAGGAGTCTTTCCGTACTTCATATACCAGGATCTACATTTGAACTTCTCCAAAAGGCAACAATTTTGAACACTTGCCGTATTGTCAGGAAGTTTTTAAACATAGATTAAGACACAAACACGCACACGCGCGACCGTTTGCGCACAAACATACATAATGTACATCTAAATATTTAAGATGCACTTGGCCATGGCCCGTGCTCTTGAATTGAAACCTCTTAAAAAGAGAGAAATGTTTTCAAAATAAAAATAATAATAATAATAATATTTGTAGGCACATTAGCATTTTCAATGAAGCGAGACTCTTCCATAATGATTACGCGTGGGTTTTCGGGCGAGGAGGTTTATAAAAACACTTTCCACAATTGCACAATCACTATAATCACTACAAAGATCAATCCACAATCGAATTCAGTCAAAGAATCTAAATAAGATAATTATTACAAAATTAAGACGTTCCGAGGAACCCGTGGTGCACGCGCCATCGACAATTCTAAATACGAATCGTAATTCAATTTCGCGCGCTCCAGCGTTCCGCGTTACGTCAAGCGAACTTCCGTCCGCTTCAACCAAAAACTAAATTAATCAAAAGAGGTTGACATCCACCGATGCGCCGTCACGGCCATACTGACATGCGCACGTCCTCGTGCGCTTAATCGCGTTTTGTCTGGTTGTCTACACCTGCAAACAAAACAAACAAGTTCTGGCAGAAAAACACGTTATGTTCTACATTCAAGCTCGACCATCTCTGACATAATCAGGGTGACACTCTGCAAGACATAATAGACATAGACTCCGATGAGCTAGACCACTCGCTTCTACCTCACATGTGCAGATTCACTCATTGAATCAACTCTCTATTTCACACAAGGCGTTGGCTCACTCGTTAAGTCTACCCTCCATCCCACCGAGGCGCAGACTCACTCATTGAATCCACCCTCCATCTCACCAAGGCGTAGGCTCACTCATTGAGCCCACCCTCCATCACACCAAGGCGTAGGCCCACTCATTGAGCCCACCCTCCATCTCACCAAGGCGTAGGTTCACTCATTGAACCCACCCTCCATATCACCAAGGCGTTGACCCACTCATTGAATCAACCCTTAAAATCACCAAGGCGTAGACTCACTCATTGAGTCAACCCTTAAACATCACCAAGGAATAGACTTACTCATTGAGCCAACCTTCAATCAACTGCACACAAAAGCACATCACTCAGAATGCTACGTACCAACTTGACCGGGGACGTCGACCGTTAGGCCAGTCCCTCCAATCAACTACAAGTATAGTATACTCATAACAGACACACACATATTTCTCACATGTATCTCATATACATTTGGTACACAGGATTCCCTTACCTGAACCACTACATTCCATCATTCTCTGAAGCGGTGAGGTTGGCCGAACTGGCGGTCATGGTGTCGGAACTTGCAACCGAAAGCGTATCACTGCCATCATCAGACGGTGATCCATTTCCATCCTCTATGTGATCCGCCGTCTCGGCCTCCTCATTATTCAAAACATTGGAGACCTCAACTAGGCCCTCAAGGCCCCTGGGTACCGCCCGCAGATGCTCATGAGCATATTTAAAAGTACGGTTTGACCCGTTAATATTCTTTAATTCATACCTATCATTTTCTAGTACCTCAATAATGACAAATGGTCCTCTAAATTTTCTCTGAAGTTTTGTTTGGTTGCGCTCACTGCACTTAATAAAGACGTGATCGCCCTTAGAAAAGGGTTTCACTTTAGCTTTACCTCTATTGAACCTGCCTTCCTCGGTCTCCGCTGTCTTAGCGATGCTTTCCGAAGCACTTTTTCGTATTGTATCAAGATCTAACCTAGCTTCAACTGTTGATTGCGAGGAAATCGCAGCTATTCCTAATGACTGAGCATTGATCCCAAACATTAATTCTGTGGGGGTATAGCCCGTAATCCTACATCGCGTTGTATTTAGAGCTAATTGAACTTCAGGAAGCTCTTCTTGCCATGTCCTATGTGGATCATTCTCGATTATGGTAAGAAGGCATTTTAGGGTTCGCATAATCCTTTCGACTTGCCCGTTGGCTCTGCTACAGCCAGTGGCAATAAGGTGGAGTTCAATGCCATGATTATTACAGAATTCTTTAAACTCGGAACTAATGTAACAGCGACCTTGATCCGATATGATACGTTTCGGTGCCCCAAATAGGCACACAGCTTTCTTTAGAGATTTGATTGCACATACGGTATCGAGAGATGGAGTGTGATCTAATAGAATGTATTTTGTAAATGAATCTATTATAACTGATACATATTCCTTACGGTCACTTTTGCCGCTTAATTTTCCGGAGATGTCGACATGTATAGTATGCCATGGCGAGGCAACTTTTGGTATAGGGTGCAATTTTACCTGCTGGGCTCCCGATGGTCCTTTTGAAGCTTTACAAATAATACATGAATCGACGAACATACGTACCTGTTTTGCCATCTGAGGGAACCAATATTGTTCATATAATTTGTCTAGCGTCTTGTCCGCTCCTAGATGTTTAATTTCAGTGTGAATATGGTTAATTAACGTCCACACTAACGATTGGGGTACTACGGGTAACCAGCGGCTCATCTTGTTTCGTTCTACTTTACGAAAGAGTACACCGTCTCTGACGTCATATGTATGATTAACTGATTCTGGAAGCTGACCACTAGAATGCTTAGAAATAAGGTCCTGGATATAATTGTCCCGCGCTTGTTCAACAGCTAACCACCCCTGATGAAGCTCTACAAAGTTCACGGTTTTATTGGAATTGCTAGGTATCTGTCCTTCTACAAAGGAAGATTTTGAATCGGAGTTTGGGAGGGGGTTTCTAGAAAGGTAGTCAGCATGTTCCATAGTACTGCCTTGTTTATGGACAATATCGAAATCATAACCTTGAAGAAAGGCCCACCAGCGGTGAACACGTGGGGTAAGATCGGTTTTGGATTTGGAAGCTTTAAGTGAATTACAGTCTGTAAAAACTGTAAAGTGCTGCCCGTACAGATAGTGACGGAAGTTTTCTACAGCGCGTACAACTGCCAGGGTCTCAAGTTCATAGGAATGATATCTTGATTCCGTGTCAGTAGTTCGGCGACTAAAATATGAGACAACATGAGGAACGCCATTTTTTCTTTGGATTAAGATGCCCCCATAACCTTCTGAGCTAGCATCCGTGTGTTTCTATAGGGAGTTCACGATTAAATATGGTAAGGACAGGTTCAGTTGTCAGAATTTGCACAATACGCTTGTGAATGTTGTTATGTGCATCAGTCCATTTAATTGGACCTTTCAATTTAGTGAGAGGGTATAAAGGACCCACAATACGAGTATAATTTGGAATAAACCGTCTGAAATAGGACGCCAAACCGAGAAATTGTCGAACTTGCGAAGCTGTTTTAGGAGTCGGTGCATCGACTAAAGCCTTAACTTTTCGAGGATTGGGTGTAATCTCCCCCTCTTTGATGAGATATCCTAAGTAATCTACTTCTCTTTTCATGAATTTACATTTACGTATATTGAAGGAGAAACCGGCTTCAGAAAGAGTTCGGATGGTCAGTTCTAACCTTTCTAATCCCTCTTGAACATTCTTCGAGAAACAGAGGACGTCATCCATGTAAGCTAGGGCTACCTTGTCTTTTAGAGGACCTAGAGCTTTATTAATGCAACGTTGGTAAACTGAAGCTGCGTTTCGTAACCCAAATGGCATGGCTAAGTATTCGTACTGGCCTTCGGGGGTCACAAAAGCCGTGCGAGAGATACTGTCACCTTCAGGGTCAATAGGAATCTGATGGTACCCCGAAGCCATATCCAGAGAAGAGAAGAAATGTGCACCATTTAATTTGTCTATTTGTTCGTCAATGATAGGTAAAGGGTAGTGTTCAGGTTTGGTATTAGAGTTAAGTTCTCTGTAGTCGACACACATCCTATCTGTATTGTCTTTCTTTTTCACTAATAAAATAGGGCTGGCAAAGGGGGAACTACTTTCCCTAATAACACCGGCTTCGAGTAAGGAGTTAACTTTTTCCCTTACAATGTCCTTTTACGGCCGGTGAGAGCCTGTAAGGACGCCTTTGAACTATTTTGTGAGGATCTATGAGGTCTATACGCAATAGTCTAGTTTTAACCCTAAGCTTAGGTATACCTTTTATGAACGACTCTTTATATTTCAGTAAAATTTTAATCAGGCCCTCCCTCTCGTCTCCCTCTAAGTCTGTTTCGATACAAGAAGTATCAAAGGCAAAATCACTCTGAGTCAAGTTTGCCGCTTCAAGTGAAAACTCTATACGATCACTATTAATTTCTACTTTAATCCCTTGATCTAATAAGTCCCTACCTAAGATTATGGGTTCACTAGTTGTACCGTCAGGCACCACATGAAATAAGATTGACACTGGTATACCTTGAATAATGACTTGGCTCAAAAGCTGTGTATTACAATTAACATTCGACTTTCCTATCCCTTTTAAGCAAACTAATTCATTACGATAGGTACCCAGAAACCTCTTAGACATACTTTGATCAATGATTGAACAGGCGGACCCACTGTCAAAGAGAAAAGAAATTGTCTCACCGAATGATGTGGTCAGTTCAGCTCGGATGGGTGTCCGCTCGCAGAGATGCACTTCCTTTGTCGTACCAGCAGCCCTGCCGCCTCCTTTTCGGCCCGTGCAGGTGGACGCAACATGTCCGGGTTGCCCACAGACAAAACAGATGATGGACTGTAACTTTTCAGTTACACCTCGTAGCTTATCGGAAGGTCTTGACATGGCTGGAACTTCCTGCCTTCGCTTGCGACAGTCTATGACCTTGTGCCCCGGTGTGCCACAGTTATGGCATAATCCCGTAAACCGATTTTCTGCATAACGTGGTTTCTTAACTTCAAGATTATGAGTCTCTCCACTTTCAGCTCGCCTCTTCATAGAGATACCACTCAAGATACGGCATAATTGCGATCGTGTTGTGATTGAGTGAGAATTAAGCTCACGACGTAAACTATTATCTTTTTGACATAGTACAGCTGTGACGAATCCCGTCATCATGTCTTCGGTCATTTCAACTCGAGGAATTCGCTCTATCAAGCTCCAAAGGCGCATGGCCGCTTCACACGCTGTTTCTTTAATACTAATTTGAAAGCGCATGACCTCATCAAAATAATCTTGCGGCAACATCGGCCTTGAAAATTTCGCTACCAGCAACTCTTTTATTTGCGGCCATTCTAACTGACTAGGATCTAACTTGGTTAAACATGTTGCCGCTCTGCCTTTAAGTGCATGCGTCAAAGTCAATAGTAATTCAGCTCCTTGTAATTTTCTACTATCTATAATAATTTCTGTGACACGGCACCAACCTTCTATATCTGCATCAGCCTGATCAGGATCAAATTGGATAAACTGCGTACTCATGGTAGAAGACGATTGTTGCGGTGCAGCCAATAACCGCGATAACAGCATTTCCATTCCCTGAAGTATATTCGGCGCGGCCGTATGACCGTCGTCCTGCTGCTCCTCGGGAAAAAGCCCTCCGGATCCCACTTCTGATGTAGGCACATTAGCATTTTCAATGAAGGGAGACTCTTCCATAATGATTACGCGTGGGTTTTCGGACGAGGAGGTTTATAAAAACACTTTCCACAATTGCACAATCACTATAATCACTACAAAGATCAATTCACAATCGAATTCAGTCAAAGAATCTAAATAAGATAATTATAACAAAATTAAGACGTTCCGAGGAACCCGTGGTGCACGCGCCATCGACAATTCTAAATACGAATCGTAATTCAATTTCGCGCGCTCCAGCGTTCCGCGTTACGTCAAGCGAACTTCCGTCCGCTTCAACCAAAAACTAAATTAATCAAAAGAGGTTGACATCCACCGATGCGCCGTCATATTCATTTATTTCAGGCAATATTTACATAAAAAGATGTTAAATATATGTAGGTGTAATTTAAAGATCAAAGTTCCTCGATCGCTCTTCTAATCGCTGGACATATTTATATATTTTAATAAACCTGCAATGACACTGCGACCACATTTTGATGGTCATATACGAGTGTTGGTGTGTGTGCTATTATTATATTTATGTTCCAGTGCAAGCGATTCCGTTTTATCTTAGAAATTCACTCAAGTTTAAAAAAATAGAAACAATTATAATTACAATGAAGTGTTTTTATGTCAATTTCTTTAGTATGCTTTGTTTCCTTAGGATGTTCAGGTTATGTACAATCACGATTTAAATTTTATTACTCTTCTAGCGGCTGCCCGCGACTCCGTCCGCGTGGATTTCGATTTCCAATATCCTATGTGTTATTCTGATGTATAAGCTATATTGTGGTAGGTAGTAGTTTTTACGTGAAAGAGTAACAAACATCCATACATACAAACTTTCGCCTTTATAATAGTAGTAGGATTTGAGTATCACTCAAAAAGGTTTGCTAAAACGTTAAAAATTTAATAAGGTATGTATGTAGTAACAAATGTACACAAAGATCAAAAACATTTACATCGGAGATAGAAATCCATTTTTTCCCCAACCATAAAGTGTTAAAACGTAAAGGTACATAAAAGTTAATATCATTGATATGGGAAATAGAGATCCCTCAAATTTTTTCCCGAGATCACAAACCCCCAAATTTACAATATTTATTTCCCAATGTATAAGGATTTTCTTTTCTGCCATCTTTTATACAGGAAAAATGGTAAGAGGTACTTTTCTTCCATTTTCAGACGGGCAACGACATCTGTTCTATTTCAGATTTCTTGGCGACGAAATTAAAATAAAATCCTTTTAAATATTCAATCCAAAAACAATATTGTAACTGATAAGGAATTTGTTTGTTTTAAAAACCAAAAAAATATCATGAATGCCGTTTGTTAAGAAATAGAAGTAAATTTTAAAGTCTATGGACCAAAATTTGCTAAATATTGCCACGTATTCAAGTTTTCAAGCACCTTTATTAAGAGTGACGTATATGATGCTCAACAGCTCGTTATTTATTATATTAAAATGTATAGAAGAGCCACAAATTCAACAGTCTGCATTATTTTACAAGCATTAATGCATGCATCTGCTCTTTCGGGTGGAAAGAAGAACTAGTCAAGCGGAATCCATAAATTCTTGTCTTACATTTCAAGACGTGGGTTAACTACTTAGCTAATTAATTACATTGTTTATAAGTATATTACAAATTCATCTTATTAGTTGTAGTGACATTCAGGTATTTTTTCAATCATTATTGAATCCAAAACTAAAAAACTTAATTTATGATTATAGAAAGTATATATTTTTAACTCGACAGTCAAGTGATTTACGTTATCTGTCTTTCCACAACTTGTTGACAGTTTTCAAATAAGATTTTGTTTTCTCAAAATTGGATTCAGATTTGTTTTTTAAATCATCGGTCCAGACGACTGCTAAATGTAACGTAAATAAATATCTATGAATAAATTAACACCTTTTTAGAGTTTTCTGCAGAGAACCCTCCCTTTCATTGGATGGAATGAAATCATCTTTATAGTTTATTTGTGTTTGAATTATTATCAAGAACGTCTCGATGGTCTAATGGCTTACTCGTAAGTACCAGGCCGAGGTCTCGAGATCCTGGGTTCGATTCCCGGGTCAGGCAAAATTTGTGTTGAGCACAGCCCGGGTTTGTGATCGCCAACCCGCATTTGGCAAGCGTGGGGATTAAGCCAAAACCCATCTTTGCAACGAAAGCATGATTTCGAATCCTGGAGGGCTTTGCCCTGCATTGGGACAACCACAGTCTGATATTTTATTTTACTATACTTTTACTTTTATTACCAAGAACAATTAAGCCAAACCTCCGCTAAAATGATTAATTCACGCATTACAAAAGGTCCTTTATAAGCATGATATAATATTAACTTTACCTCCTAAACTCGATAAATAATAATTTTACAGTCGAAAAATAATACAGATATTTCTAGCTTAATGCTAAAATAAAAGCAACCATTTCAATTTCAATTGTTTTTGCTCAAATAGTCCAAAACGGTTTGATTTGATTATTCACGGCCTGTTATTGTAAAACCACAATATTTTGAGTGAATATTATTTCGAGTTTAAATTGGGTCACGGTACAAAATCAGAACATTCATTCCATTTCGTGAGAAAACATTTCGGAAATGGTTGACCGTGTATTGCTCTACTGGAAACATACTTAATTAATACATTTTAGCTATAACAAGTAATCTTTGTTTTGTTACAAGAAACCTACGAAGTAGGTCACAACCAAGGGACATTCCACAGGGGATGGACAGCGTTTTCTGTGTGTCATGGTTCTTTCTACTGCGGTCAAGAACCCGCAACATTAAGTTGTTTTTAAAACGACCATCTTACAAGTTACACTATTAAGTGGCATATAATCTGATGATTCAACCGTTCTTTAAATATCTGTTTTCCCGTTTGAAGCAAATTCTATTAAATGCTATCCGGTCAGCATGTTTTAAATATAGTTCCTCTCAATACACCTGACTGCTTCAATGAAAATTTACCTCCTAGATTCCCATTTTGTCTAGATTAAATCGTCGCAAGGACCTTTTTACCTGATATTATGCCTTATCTCAGCGTCGTCTGCTCTTCACAAGCAAAATAAAGGTGCCTTTTTGAATTAAATCAAAAGCCTTTCTTCAAAAACTTCAAGTTCCTTAATTTAAGATTATCAATAGAAATATAATTTGTGGTAATTGTGTAGTTAGCTTGTACGAGTAGTATTCACTATTTAATAAAATTAATTTTGTTCCTTTAAGGTTACTGTAGATTATATACTAACCTGATATCGTCTCAATTCAAAACGCCAAACCATAACGAGGTTCAATTCAAAATCATCTGAATAACTAGTTTTTCCACTCACATTCGTATTGTTCAATGACATTAGAACACAGTAACAATTCAGCAACTCAAGAGCACTCCCTAGTTTCAACAAATGCCTCAACAAGGCACTTGAAACTAGGGAGAGAGATTTTTTCATTTAAAACAAGTTGAAAAATAACGTTTTAAAACCTTAATACCCAGAAGTTCGGCAATTCATTTCTTTCATTTTCATCAGGCAGGGAGGAGCCAATGTACCGCGCTACTAAAAAAAAAAAAAAATATAAATCTTATTCAAAGAAAAATATTAAACCGACTTTTGCAAGTTCTTTAATTTACGTTTGGGGACAAATATTAATTTTAAGATACTATGTCGTCGTAGCGTTTGTACATGTTATTTGAACAGTAGAAATACAACTTTTACATGACATTGTAGGTTATTTGACGGCGTCATTGTGATGTGAACTTAGACAGTTTTGCACGTATTTTAATGTGTACTAAATAAGTCGGAAGTCCATAATCGTAAAGCCAACTTTATAGCGTTCTCGCGGGTTTAATTTGAACTGTTGTTCAGAACATCGTGGGGAATATCAACTCATTGTTTATAGGCTATTTTAGGGATTCGGATTAAGGTGAATAGTGCCCATAAATGTACATGACAGCGGTCCATAACGGTAAGATACAACTGGCTAAAGCTGAGTAATATATCAGGGGGCTTACTGCCAGCCGTTATAGCAGGACGGATTCCAGTGAGTAAAAGGGATGTCGCTTTACATGATGTAAAGCGGCATCTCTCTTACTCACAGGAATCCGTCCTGCTATAACGGCTGGCAGTAAGCCCCCAGGTTGGGTAAAGATATAATTTACCCTTCAGGGTATGTGTTAATATTATTTATATCCTGCCTAACCCTGGTATCGCCCGCCTGGACTACATGACAAGAATGTATTGTGATGTTTCAGGTATAAAAGTAGCCTTTTTCATTATGAAGGATTCTAATGGTAAAAGAATTTTCAAATTACACAAAATTATTCGTTTTTCATAATATTCGTTATTATAGATATAAAACTAAGGGTAATAAAATACCTTTAAAACGACCCACCCATACCTGTATGAGAAAACCGTAATCCACTCGGACGGAGTTGTGGGAGGCCGCTATTGATTAATATTCTCACAAGACGTTTTCATTTTCATATTTAAGGTATGAGAGGAGTCTTAGGTATATGACAATGCAAAAGTTAATATCGCAGCAATGTGGACGGTGAAATATGAATAAATGGATAATTTTCCTATTTCAGGAGAAAGTATCAAATGAGAAATGAGAAATGTTCGTTGTTTTTAGTAACCGCAACCGCAACCCAACAACACTCCATCCTTAACTAAGCTTGATTAATTAAGACAGACTCCGGGAGAAACAGACTCGAAAATAATTTAGCGAACCAACCGAATTACATTCCGTATCTTGAAATAATATGTATTTATTTTATAAGCGTTTAAGATACTGATTATAACGTTTAAGTGAATCCCTTTACAGTAAAGAGAATTCTAATATTAATCTTCATCACGCTGTATGAATATTGAATTATCTGATGCCCAAAACTGTTTCATACAATTTGAAATAGTATTTTAAGTCTCTGTTCTCACCTTTCCATTCGTGGTACGGTGGTAATGCTTTGAATCAAAACGGCTGGATGTTTGTTTTCCCAGAACTAAACGGAGACGTGAATTTTAACCATGGCTTATCTAAGACGAGCTGAATATTTGATAATCGGAATCTTGGAAGCACCGGCATCGGTGACGCAAAAGGTTACTTCAAAGTGGTACCGGCAAATTCAAATAAAGTCGAGGTCGAACCAATACACTGAATATACTTAACTCAGATGCTTCACACAAGAAGAATATGCGATGAGCAACCTCTAGAGATTTATCAATTGGTCCAAATAATCCTTTCTTGGTAACACTGGGTTTTTGGTATTTACGTTATAAAATAATGTAAATAGGCAATGATTTAATGTCTAAATAATAGAAACAGATAGGCACATTTATGCATACAACATATACTATCCTAAGTCATTCGATTTTGCATGATGCAACAAATCCTTCAAAAGATCAACAGCTACGAGTAACCTACAACTTTATTCGGAAAATTATATACCTACATTGTACTTTTATCTTTGTCATATGTACCAGCTGCCGTCAATTCGAACCAGTAGTTTCTGGAATTAGCGCGTTATAACAATCAAACTCTAGCTTTATGATAGTAAATAGTAATAGTCAATAGTAACAGTATATCTAATACTTAAAGATACTTGGTTTATTCTTACAATGACTACTCTACTACAAAGTCAAAGTCAAAGTCAAAGTCAAAGTGGTTTATTTTGCAATTTGATTTACATAGAAATTCTTTTGCACGTCATATCATTTTTTTACCTACCAGCACTTCGACGTGAATGGCCTGCTGAGAAGAAGTGCCGCAAGAAACTCAACAGTTTGCCTTTTTTAAAAAATAAATATTTGTACAATTTTTTACATGTCATCATAATAAATCATTAAAAATGTCAAAAAAAAATAATGTCAAAAATAAAAAAAATAAAAAATTACAAATGTAATAAATAAATAAATAAATAAATTAGACAACCACATGCGCAGAGTGGTAAGAAATTGTCAGACCCACAAATTCTTGTCAACATCATTTAAAAAATCTTCTATCTTATAATAACCTTTTCTCATTAAGCAGTTCTTAACTTTTAATTTAAATAGATGAAAAGGCAATTCAACAAGATTTTGTGGTACTTTGTTGAACATTTTAATGCTTAATCCTACAAAAGACTTTCCAGTTTTTTGCAGTCTGACATTTGGATAGGCAAGTCTGTGCTTATTTCTTGTATTAAATTTGTGAGTATCAGATTTTTTGAGAAACTGTTCATTATACTTTCTAATATATAAAATACAATCAAATATGTACTGAGAAGGTACTGTTAAAATATTAATTTCTTTGAATACATCCCTAAGTGAGTCACGAGGTCTAAGGTTGTAGATCGCACGGATAGCTCTTTTCTGCAATATAAAAATTGACTCAATGTCTGCAGCAGAGCCCCACAACAGTAGACCATATGACATAACACTATGAAAGTAACTGAAGTAAACCAGTCTTGCCGTTTGTTACATGTCTGCGTAAGGGTCTAAATGAAGCTATTATATTGACTGTCACGGAGATAATTTTGCTGACAGTTTACGTGATTATTGGTCTGTTCGCTCCAATCACTAGATTACTGCTTCACTAGGTAATGCGATATCTACCATTGTCTCGAATTAGATTAATTCATTGAATTCGTGTACAGCTAAATGATCTATTCATACGGTTCGGTTACGTTAATTGTAAATAGGGCCTGAGTAAAGGATTGTGACTTGCAAAGCTTATCTTTAATTTAAGACTTTATACAGATTGAGATAGGTGCCAGGCAGCGGCCTGGAATGCACAAATAAACAAGTCATATCGTTTTCAAACTTTAATCTACTTTAGGGATTTAGCCAATTTGTTATTTACTTAAATGCAGTTAAAATACCAATTCCAATACAGCTTTGTGATTATACACCAAATGCTAAGCAACCACTGAATAATAATGCTATGCTACGAAAACATTATGACTTAATCTCAGTAATACTGTTTCACACAGTCTAAAAGGAGAAGAAGTATCGTATTATCTATTACTTTTCCAATAATGATTGACCTATAATGATTTTCATTTGTTTTTCACAGTACGGTAACCGCACCGACGAAGGCCTGTTCGATATAATGAAGGTAGCCGTCGAGAACATTGGCAGCGACGCGACGATGGATCCAAAGCCATTGAATCATTTCTGCCCGCCGCTGCCCGAGTACGCTTGCTACCAGGGGTCACTGACCGCGCCGCCGTGTACTGAGTCTGTGCTGTGGCTGATTAGGGGGAGGACCTTACCTGTCACTAGGGTAAGAGGATATTTATGATTTAAGTTACATTTGAACAGTAATAAAAGTTACCGAGACTAGACGCGGTACCTATATATTTATGTTGAACATTATATACTACTTACTGCTTGACGTTTCGGCTGCGATACAGCAACCGTGGTTAATATGTGCAGCGTTTATTACCGTTAACTATTATTACCGTTAAGTGGATTTTAATATTGCATTTCATCATACGCCTGCCCTTTTCCGAGTTTATCTGGGGCCGGCGCAATACGTTGACTTCCTCAATACAGGTGTATCATTGTCATCGAGACATTTCACACTTCTTTCACTCATGTCATCTTTCACACAATCCATTAATATTTTCCTCCATTCTATATTATCCATTCCCTTGATATCTTTGCTTAACCAACGTGTGAATAAAACTTTAATGGAATAAAAATATTTTTATTTTAATATCCTTCAGGAGATCGTGGATACTGCGGGCAAGTTGCTCGGTTCATCGAACAACCACGTGCATTTCTCGCGATCGGTGCAACCGATGAACGACAGAAAGGCGTATTACTTCAAAAACTGCTGCCCCAAAGAACGCAAACTTACTCACTTAACCTAAAACTGTCGCAGATAATACTCGTATATTTAGTCAATGACCTATGCCCTAAAAAACGGATAATAGATATATTAAAAGACTGATTTACAAACGGACAGGTAATGGTAGATTGTAATATTTTTTTTTATTTTTAGTTCCTTTTAAGACTTATGGTTATTGTAGGTTATGCAATAAAGATTTTTTTAAATACGAACTGTTTTTTTTTGTTTTTGTTAATTAAATATTTTTAGAAGTAGATAGCGAAAACTTGGATGATTATTAGCTTACTACACTTGCTTACAGATGAAAGTGACTTACATAACATTATTATGATATATCCTTGAGGATTTTTTAAATGAATTAGTTATTCAGACTTACCAGCCTTATTATTATATAACCTACATACTAACCTCTTAAAAATGCTACTAAAATGACACAAATATTATGGAAGAATGCCCAAAATGGTCTTATGATGTTCCATCTTACAAAAAATAATACAAATTCCTACCCAACCTACATAGAAGCATCTAATTTGATACTATTAAGTTCTACAAGCAATTAGTATCAGCAATTACGGTGTTGGTAATATTGTCTACTGAGAGCAATCGAGAAACTCTATATTCCTAGATTAGGTTCTCAAGTGACTAGCTCAGTTCCAGTGCACACGAGTGTCTAAGTTATTTGAGAGCAGTTCACAAATTATGTTTCCTAAGATAGCCCATGCCCAATTATGGGACTTCTGTATATTAGTTAAAATTATGGTAAACAGGTCATAGTTTCTGTAGCGTCACAATTTCTGAACTAGGGGTTTACCGTCACAAATGCTCTATTGCCATACACGTAAGCTAATTTGCGCTTTGTTAGACTGCTTTCGCTACTTATGTTATTATTATACTAACGCCTGGACTTCTTCGCCAATTTTTTTTTAAATTAAATATCTATATCCATTGGAAACCGCATATATGTATTAATCTACTGTTTTTATATAAAACTATGTAGATTAAAATCTACTGTTTCTAAATAACAGTATCTAGTGTTTCCATACTTCTGTATAATAATGCCAATTACGAATGGAAAGTTATCAGTAGAACCATGTGGGCAAGCCAAGATACCATTTTGTGCGAGCGAAATATCATTATCGTCGGCAATTATCATACCTCGTGTGAGGAATGGAGATATAAGTCGCGAAGAAAATGATATTTTCGCTCTCGCGAAATGGCATCTTGGCGAGCCCACCATGTGTTCCACGGGTCAGAAAGACCAATCGAATGGGCAGTATCAAACGGTAGTTTCTTTGTTATTGTTTAATGTTACAACTGTCACAGCAGACGTCACGGCTTTCTCTTACTTGCAGGTAAACAATCTACTCGACCAGTTACGGAATACTTAACGCCTATAAAAGGCATATGTACTAAAATTTAAGTATAATTGCTTCTATATGTGTTTTGTATGTATGCTGTTATTGTACCTTATTAATTAAATAAATAATACTTAGAACGGATACAAGTACCTAACGCCATTTTGCTGTCTCAAGCACCGCAAGAAGATCTTTATCCACACCAAGTACTTGGTTGTTGAACTCTTAACCTTTACTTTAATATGTTCCCTGAGATACCTTTTTAAGATTTTAAGCTTGGGTTCACTTGAGATGCAATGCTATTGCTTTAGCTTGGCACTGCGGCTTAATGTCTAAAGTTTAGTACTTATGATAGTTACGATACAATAGTTCATAAGTTATGACGTTTCGCAGTAATTTTTCCCCAAGTTGTTTATTGTTTTGGAGAATCCATGCGATGTTGTATGTGGCTCAAAGTTTTGCAAAGAATACTGTAAAACTATATTTATTTATTTATTTATTTATTAGGTTTATCAACAGCTATTACAATATTTAACTTAATTTATATACATATCTATTTAATTGTTTTGTAAAAACGTTTAATTTGTTTAGATTTTATATAATTAACAGATCTTACCAAATATTGGAGCATATTATAAACATTTCAAGACTTAAGTCTTTCGCTACATATACAATTATGAAGCGACTCCTGGGCCCAACAACATTGGCTAAACATATTGTAATAGTAATAATTTATTATTCATTTCATACAAATAATATTCAGTGAATGAGTTTATGCCTATCATATTATTATCTTGAATTACCATTATTCATATTGCATTTATATCTCACTTTAATTAATATAGTCTTTACAATAAATTAATGTATTATGAACATTGATATGATTATGAATAACGTATTTACTCTGATACAGCTGAACGCATCGGGTTGTTGTCAAAGTCTGTGGAGAATTTACGGCAACATTTATTAAACATCAAAATATTTTTTTATTCCCGGTGGAAAACGCTTTTACGCATACCTGCTGTGTGGCAACAGAGAGTTTATACGGGATATTTTTGTTAACTCGTTAATTTTAAAATGAGTTGAAAATGAAATTCGGTGCAGACCACCGCCGCAGACACACGTTTCTACGCAAATTCTCTCGAACAACCAGTTATCTAGACACCTGACCTACGACGTTTAACACGGACTCTCAGTGGCTACGGTCGCTGGACGCCTCCGCGTGGACGAAACCAACTAGCAAGACCCCCGGCTTATGGCGTTTAACCCGTGCGCTCAGTGTCTCGTTCGCCTGGTTAACCCAAGACAATAGACCAGCCGTTCATTGTCTCCTACTCGCACATATGCTCTAGTGCCAAAGTGAAAGTGAAACAGGAACTGTGCAGTGACAAAGTGTTTGATTTACGGAACTACCGGCGCTTGCGCATTTTTATTCATCATGAGTGTCCTACGATCACCAGATTTTAACGAATCTAGGCATTCATCGCAGCCTGATCTATCCAAAATGGGTGTGGAGGATGCGCGAACTATTACCATCCGTAAAAGAAAACAACCAGATCATGACTGCGACTGCAAGAATGAGATGCAAGGACTACGTAACGAAATATCTCGAATGAATACGCTGCTGGAGAAATTTATTACGACGCAGGAAAAATCAATGACGGATATGCGGGAAAGCATTATATCACTGAAGGGAGAAATAAATGAAATTAAGGCCTCGACCTCTGAAATGAAACTAAGCCAGGAGAGCATCAAAAGTTGCATCACAGATGTAACTACAACAATTGCTTCTCATGAAAACAGACTATTATCTCTCGAATCAGATCACAAAGCAATTACCCAATCTACTGTTTCTTCACCCATGTCAAAACAAAGCCAATCAATGTCAAATGAATGCGCCATTCGCGAATTGCGTGACCGATTAAACAGAGAAAAAAACATAATACTTAAAGGTTTACCGGAACAAGATGACGAAGATAAAACACAATGTCAGAAAATAGATGAGTTAGAGATCAAGAACATTCTTTATAGCATATTAAGTGATTGTCCAAGCCCAATTAAAATCATCCGCCTCGGTAAACGTGTTTCAGGTAAAAACCGTAATATAAAACTTTGTTTTGAGTATCGGCGCACTGCAAATCTCCTTCTCCGAAACAAATCCAAGCTGACTGGTACCATCAAAATATTTTCAGACCAGACGCCAGCACAACAAAAATACCTACAAGAAATTAAAAATGAACTGACACGAAGACAAGAGAATGGTGAAAAGAACATAACAATCAAGTACATAAAGGGTATACCTACTATAACTGAGACTACATCAAAAAACTACGATCATCTGCCACAGACACAATAGGCGCTCCATCGGAAGATAACTCTTTAAATCATGTAGTTACCTATCAACTGATAAATGATTACCAAAGCTTAATCGTAAACAAAACACGACTGAACTTCTTTTACACTAACATTCGAAGTATACGCAGAAGAGGGAAACTTGATGAGTTAAAGTGCATTATAAAGTCTATACCCTGCACAATACATGTAATCGCATTAACAGAAACCTGGCTCAAGTCTGAACAACATGTACAGGAAACAAATATAGAAAACTACACACACTATCACAGCTACAGGAACGACAAGACAGGAGGAGGGGTATCGATGTATGTACACAATGATCTAACACATACACTAATAGAATCTATATATGCTGAGGGAAACAACTACTTATGGGTAAAACTAGACAGATGTGCTCTAGAAATAGGACTAGTCTACTATCCTGGAGATACTAACTACCAAAACTTCTTACATGACCTTGACCTTCAACTGCAGAAAAGGAACAGGGCTATAATACTCGGAGACTTCAATATAAACCTACTGACTAGAGATATAAAAACCAAATCGTACAAGTCATTACTGAAAGAGTCTGGTTATAATATTCTTAATAAAATTAACCCGAAATATAGCACTCGAGAAACTGCAAATAGCAACACGATTATAGATCACATTCTCACCAATCTGAAAGATGAATACTTCCATTTAGTCAATATTGACTCTAAACTATCAGACCACAAGCAGATGCTATTGCAACTGAAAAAGATAAAACCACCAAGAAAGAAAAAGATTACATATGATGCCGTCAACTACAGAAGATTATACCAGTCATTTCAAGCGAATGCAACGGAAGAGCCAATGGAAATATACAGTCTACTAGAAAATCATATCAAGGAACAGATAATGAACAACAAGGAAACAAAGTCAAAAATACTCAACCTACCCAGACGGGACTGGATAAACAAACAGATAATACAACATATTGATAAAAGGAATGAAGCTTGGAGAAAGCACAGAAAAAACCCAAATGAAGAGGAGGCCAAAAAGGCTTATATATTATGCAGAGATGTCGCAGCAAGTGAAATTAGAATGGCAAAGGAATCCTACTACAATAAATTGTTCATAAGTAATTCAAAAGAACCAAAGAAAACGTGGGCTTTAATCAATAATCTAGCAGCCAACAAAATTAAAAATAATGTCACTACGATCCCCAAACTTATGTCTGAAGCTGGCCCAGTCACTAATCCAGTCGAAATATGTAACGTATTCAATAGATTCTTTTCCACGATTGGTTCTACTTTAGCTGCACATATTCCATCAAAATATCACAATACTTCTCAAAACTCCCTAAAACCAAGCAATGACACTAAGCTATTTTCCGATTTTGAACCATGCAACACAGATGAAATAGGTAGAATTATCGACAGTCTGGATCCGAATTCAAGTACGGGAATAGATGGCATCTCCACAAAATCCATCAAATGTTTGAAGGACCTAATCTTAGTTGATTTAGTCACATGCTTTAATAGATTATTGGAGAAAGGGGAGTTCCCAAATACATTAAAAACGGGGAAAATAAGTCCTATATACAAATCAGGCTCGAAGACGGATCCAGGCAATTATCGCCCCGTGTCGGTATTGCCGGTACTTTCTAAAATATTCGAGAAAGTTTTGTACAAAAGATTAGATCAATACCTTACGTCAATGGACTTCATTTCCAGTAAGCAATATGGTTTCAGACAAAAGTCTAGCACCCTCTCCGCTACAATTGACTTAGTCACAAAAATAAGACTAAACTTAGATACCAAAAATATAGCTGTGGGAATATTCATTGATCTCAAGAAAGCCTTTGACACCGTAAGCCATTCCTTACTATTACACAAACTAGAGAACATTGGCGTCCACGGCACTGCATTGAGGATGTTCCAATCATACCTAGAAGGTAGGAATCAAATGGTAAAGATCAATGATGCCCACAGCAGTCTACTGCCAGTTACATGTGGCGTCCCACAAGGCTCCATATTAGGCCCATTATTGTTTTTAGTGTATGTAAATAGCATTGACGATATAGGATTGCATGGTCAACTCACTTTATATGCTGATGACACATGTCTTTTTTACTTTGGCTCTGACATTGATAAAATAATGAAAACTGCACAAGAAGACTTGGATAACTTATTTGAATGGTTCCAATCCAACCTGCTTACCGTAAATATATCGAAAACTTGCTACTTAATTTTTAAACCAAAAAACAAAAAAATATTGCCTTATTCTCCCCTCACTATTAACAAAATACCTCTTGAAGAAAAGCAGTCTGAAAAATATTTAGGACTAAGAATTGACACAAATTTAACTTGGTATAACCAAATTGATTTTATAAAATCTAAGATCTCACCCATGATAAGCTCATTACGTAAAATAGCAAAATGTCTTCCAGTGAAAGTTCGCAACACTATTTATAATTCATTAGTAAAATCTCACCTTCTATATCTCATAGAAATATGGGGGTGCGCTTCAAAATTTAAAATTAGCGAACTTCAAATTTTACAAAATAAAGTAATAAAGGCTCTTTTTCACTACCCATACTTAACACCCACTGTCAAACTATACAAAGAAACATCTCTTATGAATATAAAACAACTATACAGCTACACCACATGCATATTAATAAGAAAAATACTTAATAAAAATATCCATACACAACTAACATTCACCAAAAAAAACCAAACACATAACTACATACGTCGAAGAGGTGATCACATAATACTTCCCACAATAAGAACCAATTATGGAAGAAAGTCAATTACTTTTGAAGGAGTCCAAATCTACAATAAACTACCTCCAGACATAAAAAATGCAGAATCGTTCGGATTGTTCAAGTCGAAATTAATTAAATACATTAAGAATAAATTATCCTAAGGTGGAAACTGTACCTAATATTTTATGTTTAGTATAATTAGCTATAAGTTCTCATGTAAGTGACTTTGTCTTAATGAGAATAAATAAATGTCTTTGAACTGAAATGGAAGCAATACTCTGTTTGTTCTGTACTCTTAGTGGTAACTCCCATATAACAATATCATCTATATATAAAACCCCAAAAACTTAAAATATTTTTGGTGTTTTAATGCCCAGTAATCTTAAAAGACAATAACTGTTATTAGTATTAATTATCTCAAAACCCGTATCATTTAAAGCTTTGATTACTTAACACTTTTTGTTTGTAATCATCACTTACCTCTGTCAATTGTCATGAGTTCAACACTGGCCGCCGAAATAGTAACGGCGGACAGTAGGTAAAGGTATGCCAGCTTCTATACAAATATGTTCGAAGCTCTATCAGTAGAATTAGAATTAGAAGAATTGTCAGAGAAATAACTCCAAACAGTAAAAATAATATCGCGTTTAGTCCCGTTGTAAAGTTGAATAATTATAATGCAACGCGAAATTTTGAAGTTATATTAAAAACAAAACTGGTCCTGCGGGGTCCAAATAACTATCTTACAACCAACTAGAAAGTTTGCAAAGTGAGGAGATCGAATATAAGAACGTACTTTACTGGTTTTATTCTACAAGGTTAGACTGACCTAAATATTACCACGTGTCATGGAGATTTATACCTAATTGAAGACGCCCTCGATTCGCTAGCACATTAAACGTCGTTTGTACACTGACAGCTGGTCCGTATTGATTTCTGAATTATCAATGAGCTGAGGAACTGGAATAGAAATCAAAGGTTTTCCGTATAAGGTGCTTTTCTGTAAGCTACTGATGATAATATTGTCAAACGTACTCATAATCGTAATTAATACCCCGAACATAATCCAATTTTCCACCTCCATCCACCTTTTTCCTTCCATCTTGGTCTTACTAATTTGTCCTACTACAAAGTAGGAGGAGAAGAGTAGCAGCCTAGACTGTGGTCCCTCTAATAGTTTTAACATCGTCCTTACACTGATCCCTAAAAACCTAACTCTCCAACAAAACAAAGCACATTACCATCATTGACTGCTGCTTAGTTCTCTCCTACATAGCTCATTTAAGATAGATATTTATTTATTTAAACTTTATTTCACGACCAAAATTGTATAAGAGGCGGTCTTAATGTCTCATGGCATTCTGTACCAGTCAACCTTATGGCTGGACAAAGAGAAATTAGAAGGTGAAGAGTGCTATTTAAATTAAATATTTACTCTTATTAACTAGCCTACATTTACATACTACATAAAAGGACACATAACCCTGTATATTGACCGAGAAAAGCGGCGCAAACGAATAAAATTGTCATTATGCTTTACCGCTTTGATGTATTTATTAAATGATTGTGTCTTTTTCCTGCAAATGCAGCTTAAAGTGCATACACTTCACCCTCTGCTTGCGTCAGGTCAGTATCAAGCCGCGAGACCGAGGGGCCATTGTGTTTTCGAACTACTCTCGGAAAACACTCGTACTAATCTAATAACCGTAATTCAATACTTTTGACACCGGAGAATTTAAATTTAGTTACGGACCGGAAAGCTCGAAAGTTAGTTTCAAAACTTCGAGCAGGTAGTAGGGATCTGAGGAAGTTATCAGAAGTTGAGTCAATTTTCTTCAAAGTTTCCATCCTTCTAATTAATTGCATCGTTTGTACTGAAATGGCAGAAAATTTGAGTTAACGAATTCGGAAATATCGCTTGCAAACTTAAATATTTTATTTACAATCTGTACAAATATTTAAAACGTAAAATCTCGAATTTTAATTAATACATATTACTACTTTAATTTATATTGTAGACAGAACGTGAAATAACCAGCCTAAAAAACGTAATATTTTATTACGGAAAGTGTAGTTTGTTTCTCAAAACTCATAAAAATCATACAAACAAACGTTTCTTTTTAATTCTGTGTCTCATAAGCTCCAATGAGCTTGAGATGTCGAGATGTTATTATTGTAATGTACATACATAGATGTAGTATTTACATATTATACGTATGAAGCGTTTCCGCTAAGTTCCTGTAATCAAATTCAACAAAGAGGATCCCGGTGACAGTTAGCTTTCGAAGGAAAATCGACACTATGCTAAAGTTATAAGACCCTACGTAAAATCATTAAAACAACTCGTGGAACGTATTGCCTATATATAAAGTTTAATTTCGTATAAGAAGTACACCTATGCAGGGATCGTCTTAGCTGAAATGAACTCTAGTTTCCCTTTCGGTGAATCTTCACGTGACATGTTATCTAAACTATCAGAATACTAATCCGCGGGTGATGTATGGGCGTAACAACAGCGGTAATGTAATATATCGATGTAATAAATTACAGATGATGTTCAGTCACTGATATTGTTATGAACTAGCGACGCGATCTGGCCCTGCTCGGCTATAAATAATATTTTTTCGGAACAATTAGGAATACTATTTTTAATTATTCGGAAGATTTCTGGATTTCATCTGTCTACTTTGTGCATCATTGATTAAGTAGAGTTTTAAGTCAAATGATTTAACAAGTCGGTCCAGTACTTTCGGAACCAAAATTTCATAACTTGCACGAGTTATGTTTCCTCTTTATAATTTTACAAATCGTATGTTTTCATCTATTTGTTATTATCTAAGTTGTAATAAAATAAATACCTACTTAGTAATAGCAGATTTTTTTGGTTGATATATAATATTTATCATTTATTACTTATATTTTTTTCATAAAGTTTGGGAGCATCTCATCCCTGGCTGTAGGTACTTGACGTTACCAATATTTGACGAAATTACCTTTTGCTTCAAATGAAAAATGGTTATTCAGAAGCAAAAGAAATTGTAAACATTTATGAGGTATTTTAGTTTTACACGTATCAAATCGCCTTATTTATTTAAAACGATTCTAGTTACCTGAATTATTTCGGCCTCGATCTAATATCGCCTAATTGTCCTGGAAACAACTTCATAGCGATATTTCTTTAGTATTAAATTAGCTCTACTGATTAAAAGATTAATCTTAGTTTTTATCTTTTTATTAGTAGCTCAAAAAATCTTGCTGATTAATTTTAGCCACTACAATTCCGGTAAAAAAGTGAAATCTAAAGATAGTAGTTAGGTAAAACCCCATTTTGTTAGAGCGATTACGTAATCAAATAATCAATATTCACTTTTTTCAGTCCGTACTTTTTCAAAAGAGATTATTAAAAGCTAAGGTTAGTTAGCTAGGTGTTAAGAAAAGAAGTTCGGTTGTATCCAAGTTGTATGTGTATTTTTCACTCAGTCAAGTGATAAGAACTTCCTGATTTGATTCGATAGGCCCCGTAATGAATTTTATAACACTGAATTATTCAAATAAACATGTGGTATTCAATCCATTATTGTCAGCAATGTCAAAAACATGATAAACCGTTTGGCATTATCTAATCGGAACTGGATTAGGCGAAGGTACGTAAAGTCAATTGTTTTTGGCCGGGCGAAAACCAAGATCGGACGTGTTCGCGTTATATAAGTTTAAGATTATTTCGTAACATGGAAAACAAAATAGTGAAGTTTAATCCGAAATCAGTGCGAGTCATCGCTAATGAGACATCGGGATCATCAGATGGTAATGTACTATTTATATTTTATTTTTTAGTGATTATTTAGGGTTTTAGTTTATAACTCTTTCTGTCTGTCTGTTTCGCTTTCCCGCCTCAGCCTTTCAACCGATTTGGATGACCCTGAGAAAAAAACATAGGCTACCTTTTATTGCGAAAAAAGGAATCAGAAATCCAAGCGGACGAAACCACGGGCCGCTTGTTTAAAATGATATCAATCACGAGTATTAATCTGATTTAGTAAAACACCCAGACCTTTAAATACAGACATGTTTACGCACAAGTGCACAGAGTACTTTTTAAATGTGCTTGTACTGAGCGAAAACAGAACTCACGACTATTCCGTGTAATAGTCGACTTTTGAACCATTGGGAAAATAGTTCATCAAAATAAATTAACCTACACATTTTTTTATGTTATCAGTACTAGAGCGAATGGATCGCTAGAATGAACCGATTATTCTCCGTCGTATCGTATCACATGTTTTATTTTAGCCCGATACTAAATCTTTACCGGAAAATATAACTGATTGATCGAGATAGTGAAAAAGTGTACATTCCTATATCAGAGGTAGCTAATTTGAAGTTTATGATAATGTTTATGAATTATACCCAAGCATTTTATTGATACAATTCATGAATTTACACTTTCTGATATAAAATAACGTATCATCTCATGTTAACATACAAAAGTACCTCCAAAATTGTTATCTACCTAATATTTACACTCAGTACTGGTTACCTAATAGTGACGTGATGATAAGTGTAGTAACACACTTTGCGGAAAAAACGCGACAGAAATTACGGGGCTGAATTTACAACCGTATTTTATATTGAAGATGACAGACGTGACGCACTATGCCGAAATTACGTCGCGTATTTTTGTACAAAACAAGCAAACCGCCGAACTTCGGTAGCATAATTTCAACGTAATGTGTTTCTTAGACTAAAAACGAATATCTGTCAACGTTATCTAGGACCGATTAATTAACTTCTATAGTCCATTTCAGCTAAGATGATCTCGGTGACAGTTTGTCTTCAAAGGAAAATTGACACTTACTAAAGTAATTAGACCCGTCGGAAAATCATAAAAACCTCGTTTAAATTATTGCCTTGAATTAAATTTTTATTTCGTACAAAAAGTGCACCTGTCACAGGGACCATCTTAGCTGAAATGGACTATAATCTGTGTAACCTAGGGATAAGAGTGAAATACTTATATTGTTTGTACGTGAGAAAACATAAAAAGAGCTCAACAGTTAACTGATTTCTCTTAGACTTAGAGTGAGAAAATTGTACACCCTTATATTATTTGTATTTATGATAAAAGTGATAACCAAAAATAAGAATCTACTAATATTCCAAACGATAAGACACTACTATAATACATTATTACGTTAATTAGTTATCTACAATCTAAATCCAGATTCGGAATTCCGTCTGTCGGAAAAAATGATAGCAATAATAACATAATTCATTTACGTGATACGTGAATATAATTAAAAACAATTGTAAACCACATACCTCCTAACTACAGACTGTACCAAAATAATCACTCTTAAATAAGCCAACTAGGGGTAAATTGGGATTAGAGAAATTAAATTAAAGGCTTCCGAATTAAAAAATAAAAGGGGAAAATTCAGTTCGGATAGGTTAACCTTTTACATAATCACTGGTTGTAACATAATGACAGTTACATCGCACGAAAAGTTACACTAATGAGACTGCTACGCAAACGTGCTACGAAATGCTACAACTCGCTACGATGAACTACATACACTGAATTGTATTCTACAAGGACATTGAAATCCTTTAGCTCAGCCGTTTCCTGTTATCATACTGCTTATGATATTCCACCCAGCTATACGAATGATGATATAAGGAGTACAACTAAGGTCTAGTACAAGTTCGCGTACACATAACAAGTATATCCGGCGTAATTGAATTATCGTCAAGATTGTCATAAGTGCGTGCACTCCTTATCTGTAATGTGACCAGAGGCTGACCCACGTCCAAGGAAAAACCCGGCTAATGATTATAAAAGATTGTCCGCCATACCCGGTTCTCAGGCAGGATATAACAGTACTAAAGTACATAAAAGAAACGTAAACGGGACGAGTCTATAAAGTTGCTTAATACAAGGCGCATTATTACGAGCACCCTCAATTGTTTTTTTATTCTCCGAGGACGACAAAGCAGAATAAAGATAAAGTTTATATTCCAACTTGCTCTAATTAGGGATTACCCTCCGCCTGTTTACGGCTTCGTGAATAACTTCCGACGAGATAAAAAGCAAGTTTAATTAATCTGGTTCCGGACGAACATGTGAATGCGATACTGGTCTATTACTTCGGCTTAATTACCTCATTTTTATGTTTTTGTAATGTGAAGATTATTCCTAGAACTTCTAGGTGCAGGTAGTAGATAATAATTGCTATTTAATTTGACTTTTTTTTTTCTTATTGGTTAACTCGGTGACAATACGGAGGCTTGAAGCTGGTGTAATAAAAACCATATAATGTTTAAGTTTACCTTACAGAGTTAGTGTACGCTTGTTACCTCAATTAAACCAAAACATGGAAACAATTTTTGTGCCAGCCAAGTTCCAGGGATTGGAAACCGCCCGCACTTTAGAAAAGAGAGTATCAATCTTGAAAGAATAAGAACGAAAACAACGCAATTGACTTGAATCTACAAGTATTTTATTCATGTAAATTGCTTTGAAAGGAAACGTAAAGTTTTTATTTCTTTGTGAATATTTTTCATTGCTCTTTGAAGCACAAAACAAAGCCAATTTTGAGATTCCACTGAAAAATATTTTAAGTAGGTATATTTAAAAGCTACACTATTTTAATAGAAAATCAAAACTGTACAAATAATTTAGACTTCACTTGCACGCAGTCAATGCATTTGATCGGATAATTGATTTTAATAATCGCATTTCCATTTAGTTTAGATGTTTTCACAACAATTTTGTTGTTAAATTCAGAAATCTGGTACAATAAAATACAAAATGACTGCACATGAAGGTTGATTATGGAAATTAAGTTCGATAAATAAAATAAATGAATTTATATAACAACATCACATATTTGATGATCAGCTACTTTACCGAAGTACTTAGGCTACATATACTGTAATCGATTGTGGTATAACAAATGTACTTATATACATACACTTAGATATACATTTAAACAACCTTTGCACCGTTCAGGGATCGAAACCGTTTCCTCTCGGTCTAATATTCTCTTATTAAACAAAATAACATCTCCCTATTTACTAACCTGCCTATAACCTATCACTTTATTAGGCGAGCCTAAAATTGTTTTTTCCCTGATACATAGTTTGCCACACTCCACCCACAAGCATATCGCTTCGCGCAATCCTGGACTTATTTCAGAAACACTTCCATTGTAATATATTCCATGCGTATAATCGGATGTAACATATTACGTGTAGGCGAGATAAATTCCACTTGCGAGTAACGTTGAATGGCGGTTGAATAAAAACCATTTATAACACAAGTGTAGGAACACACTATTCGGGAAAAACGCCACCGAATTTAAGGGCCTAATTTAAGTTCCGTCTTGTTCATAATATGACAAACTTTCAAATGGGATATGGCACAGTATGCTAAAAAACGTTGCGTAATTTTGTATAAAAAATGCATTGCCGCCGAACTTCGGCAGCGTAATTTCAGCATAGTGTGTTCCTTCACTAAGCACGAATAAGACTGAATTAATGGAAGGCCGGAAGTTTGGAGAAAACCTTGGCACCGAAAACAGCATGTGGGACATGGATTAGTCACCTGTTTTTACATGTGTAAATCACAAACAAGCAACAAATATAAATTATGTTCTCCAGAAGGATTCGTAAAGCCGTGTACGCACGTACGAGTTTTTGCGATGCATGATACACAATTACTTAGTTTGCACGTGTGTATCACACTAAGGAACAAAGAAATAAAGAAAAAGAAAGAAACAAAGAAAGAAAGAAAGAAAGACAGAAAAAAGAAAGAAAGAAATGAAAGTATAAAAAGCAGGTGTGTATGTCATGCCAATCAGCAGGTCCGTTACTCAGCATGAGTTACTACGGCGGCGTAGGCAGCCGCAGCAACGCTGTTTTTCTGGCAGGACCTGTTTGGACTAAGGAACGTAGAATACCCGGTTCGTCAAATATATTGTCCATCCATATAAACCAAATGTTCCTATTTGATGTTTTTGTTGCTTATGTTCGTCTTCGTTCGTGCGTGCACAGCTTTATACTTCACATTTGACATTGCACATTACACACTCATTTATAATTTGTCTGTTTCGGAAAAAAATGCGTCCACTACTACTTTCCTGTTGGGTGATTAAATAGTAAACACAAACATTCTGTAAGTGAAATTAATGGTTTCTCTTTCCTTTTCCGTTGTTTGCATTTCGTACAAAGTGTACGAGTATGTTTTTCTTAATCCGTTTGCTATCAGGAGAGTATAATACAAAGATTGAATAACACTTTCTGATAAAGGGATTTCGGAAATAACGATATTTTCTTGCGATGTGTCTTTTGTGATGTGATCTAGCAACCAAAATAATTGCCTATAGTAGAAGGGGCATCATTTTTATTTTAATATATCTAGAAGTTATGATAATCTAAATGTATACAAACAGGAGTAACAATTTGTACAATATGATCACGAGTAATACATACGTCACAGTTGTGTCCATTTATTGTGATTTTCTCTAAAGAAACGATTGTACAACAACGTTTCTATAAAAATAATGTGAAACCACCTTGGCACAAGTAAGTCGACTTTTATAGGCAATCTAGTCTAGTAAGTTGCACTGACCATGAAACCGAGGGTATCGGGTTCGAATAAATAAATAATAACTAGTAAATATCTCTATAATAGTGTTTCAAGTACACAAGTGTAGCCGTCTCCTACCTTCCACTACTACTATGGATAGTACAAGCTTCGAGCTAGGCAGTTTGCCTGTTAGTTCAAGGAATTTATTTATTATAATCTATTAAACGCCTCGATGGTCTAGTGGCTTAAGTACCGGGCAGTGATCTCAAGGTCCTGGGTTCGATTCCCGGGTCGGGCAAAATTTGTGTTGATTTTTCCAAACACAGACCGGGTTTGTGATCGCCAACCGGCATTTGGCAAGCGTGGTGATTAAGCCAAAACTCATCTTTGTAACGAAAACATGATTTTAAATGATAAAGGCCTTTGCCCTGCAGTGGGACAATAATAGGCTGATAGTTTCTTACTTATAATATTGTGCAACATTTAATGTATCCAAATGATTGTTACAGCTGAACAAATCTCCAAGCTTCGTGCGTCACAGTCTCCCATTGCGATCTCGCTACAGCGATGCCCGACATGGACGTCCCTAGATAATCTGCAGTTCAAAAACTACTGGGACAATGAAGGCAGCGGCATACTCGTCAATACTGGACAGACAGGTGAATATACACTTCGAATCTTAATATGAACGATCCCAAAGATCGTATGTAAAGTGTCGAGCCCTACCTATACTATACTGGTATAGTACTGGAAATGGCAAAAATCGCAAAAAATACTATTCCCATACATTTGGTACTGAAAATTTTCGAAACCTATTTCTCACATTTCTAGTAGTCAAACCTTAAATGGTCTGATACAAAGTATTGATTTATACATGAAACAGGATCGAATGGCACGAAACATTTTTTTTGGATTTTTAGTACAAAACGTATGGGAAAAGTTTTTTGCGATTTCTGACATTTCTAGTACTCAAACCTCAAATGGTCCCATAGAGTCATTTGATCCTCACATGAAATAGGATCGATTGGCATGAAAAAAAAATTTGCCAGTTTCAGCACTTTTTTTGCTGACTGTAAGTTTTTTTCCAAAATCTGTGAATGTAGGTCATAATATCTCAAAAAGTTATGGATGATTGCCTAACAACGTTTTCTTGTAACTGTAACGGTTAATGTACTTACCTGCCCAACAAAACCCATTTCAAAATTTCATCCTGTATATACTATAGCTTAAAGCCGAATTATAGTGGGAACCGAATTCCACAAGGAGTCGCGGGCGGCCGCTTGTAAAAAGATAATTTGCATGTCGCCTGCGGACATAAAAATAAATCAACATGCCAAAAGTCTAAACTAGGCCATAATTACTATACCAGATGGGAGGCACCCTAAACTGAAAGTCACATTTGTCAATAAAAGTTCATCAATGTCACAGAATACTTAATATTTTGACATTGCTGTGTATCAGACGCGAATTAATGTGGACTAAATTATACTATGTAATTTAAGTTTAGAAAATTAAAGACAGAATAGTAATTCGTCCATTTTAAAACGGTGTCGTTGGAACTCCACAAAAATATCTTGTGACGGGGTATTAAACGGGAACCCGCATAATATATGTATATATACATATTTGACGCTTCTAAAATGGAACAACTTTTACTTTTGAATTTAAAATTAAAAAGATACCTATGATGTAATGCTGTGGTCGCCTAAATAAATTAAACTCTATTATTAAATATGTAGGTAAGTTAAGTTTGGATTTATCAATATGAACTTTTTTCTCTATTTTTATGTTTTTGCGTAGTAATGAGAGAATAAGGAGGAATGTTTTATTAGCTTGTTTACCTTCCCTTGTAAGAAAAGTTACTCCACGAATGTAGGACTTTTCCTTTTAGATACTTTTATCTAAGAGTGACACCCACTAGAATCAAGGACTTTGATTTCGATCTTGTTCCTCTTTTAATTACTTTTTAATTATACTGTATTAAATTAAATACACGTTTGTATTTAATTTAATTCAAGTAAAATGAAATTCTTCGATTTGACGCTATGGCATCATCTAATTTCAGCCAAAAAAAAAATTTTTCTTTATATTTCTAGAGAACAGTACAAATCATAGTTGAGTAGGAAACTTTACATGACTTCAATTCACTTCTACACTAATATAAAGAGGAAAGATTTCTATTTTTGTATGTTACGAATAAACTCGAAAACTACTGGACCGATTTGAAAAATTCTTTCACTTTTGCCTAGCTACACTATCCCCGGTGAACATAGGGTACTTTTTATCCCAGAAATTTGTGGGAAGTGGGGATTATTAGAAAAAAGAAATAACGGAAGGCTAGTTGTTAGATAAACTGCTAATAATAACAGACATTATTGGTAGACCGTTAATTTTTAATATACGAGTAGTAGTACTCGTTCATAGCATTTTTGATCGTAGTGCAATGTAGATTGCACTACGATCAAAATGCCGTGATTTTCCATATAATGTAAGAAAAACACGAAACGGATTATCGTACAAAAACAAGATAAGATAAAAATAAATCAGTTAATAATATCCGAGTGGCGAACGCACTATCAATTTTATGAGGTATACATTCATACAAAATATAAAAATCAAGATATAGTATTGAACTTGATAGATACCATTATCAAGGTTGTTATTGTGTAACTGTCTAAAGGATTACTACTATCCTAGGAAACACTTCAACCTTTGACAGTTACAATATGAGTGGATGGATTTAAGTTGTCATCCTATTAATCTAGGGGCACAGGAATCTGTCAAACTTGATCACAAAGTGATTTTGAATTTTGGTCTCAGATACTTCGTAATTAGATAGGAATAAAAATATCCCAGATCATTGAAATGATTTACACTACACCTTCAAAGTAAAACTAAACTTTATGCTATTTATTTGTCAATAAAATCTCTGCGCATGGGAATGTGTAAAAATAAAACAAAAAATGCGCGACCAGTCAGTAGGTATATTTCTTTTTTTAAAAAGCACACGTCTATTGTTTTTGTATGAAAAATGTTGCTCGTCTGAATTTTTCTCATCGTTACTACATTATAAAGTGTACATTTTAAATTAATGAACAAAAAAAAACATTGGTCTATGTTTTAAAAGTTGCATAGCATGCCTCGTTTGTCTCTTGTTAATATTTTTCTTATAACGATTTATTCTGATAGAAAAAAACCGGCCAAGAGCGTGTCGGGCACGCCCATGAAAGGGTTCCGTAGCCATAAGATGGACCGACCGCTTGACACATGGATGTGTCCTGCAGTTCGCAAGCATTTATGGTAACTTCGAACTCAGTTTAGGGCTAAGCTATTGGTGTATCAGTCCAATTTTTTTTATTGTTAATTAAATTAACAGGGTCTATTCCTTTTCCAGCGTTCTTCACGTTCAACGACAACGCGACGAGGCCGACTCTGAATGGAGGACCTCTGCTCGGCGAGTACATCTTCGAACAGATGCACTTCCACTGGTCAGTCGACGACTTCACTGGCTGCGAGCACGTCCTTGATGGTCACGGGTAAGTTATTGCACCACAAAGTCGTGTCGTGCCGTGTAGTACCAGCCTTTTTAGGTTTCCGTAGCCAAATGGCAAAAAACGGAACCCTTATATAGATGTCTGTCTTTCTGTCTGTCCGCCAGTATGTCATAGCCACTTTTTCCGAAACTAAAAGCTCTACACTGTCGAAACTTAATAAGTAGATGTATTCTGTGAACCGCATTAAGATTTATACACGAAAATAGAAAATATAAATAAATTTTGTGGTTTCCCCTAGTTAGAACTGAAACTATTTTTTTTTTCATTATTACCTATCCCTGTGGGGTTATATGAATGGATCTTTAAAAAATATATCGAGGTTTCTGATATTTTTATCTGAAGTGATTACTTTGCGCGAGAGACACTTCCAAACTGGTAAAAGCGTGAATCGCCGCAACTCCCCACTAAAACTATCCTCCGCTAACCACTTCGTGCCCTGCCGAAAGATGATTTCTTTGATTACACATAAGAAGCAACTAAGGGACATGGAAGGGGGACGGGCAGCAGCGTTACCCAATGTTGGATCGTTTACTCGTTGCACCAAACTTTGTATGGTAGAGTGACTATTGGCATTACTCTCCTTTAACCTAAACTATAGTTAATCCTCTGTCTGTAGGAAACCTAGATAATAATTTTTAAATTAAAATTTAATTAAAACAACTAATTACCGAAGTCGGCATGGCGGCTCATTTATAATAAACGTGTTTCAATATAGAATAGTCAAATAGCCATATTAAGATAATGAATCATACATATTTCATATCGTGATAATATTGTCAAAACTTATCTAGGACAAATAGTTTCAACTATGAGGCTTATCGTTACGATTAACTGACTACGCATATTATCGTAGGCCGTCAATTTAATACATAGCTTATTTGATAATGGGTTAGTTATTGTACAGTTTTACAGCAAATGTGCGCATAAAGTACTTAAAGATACTTTTTATTACCCGAATCACAGAGTTAAAATGACAGTAGATAAATCGGACACAAGTCCCACCGAAATGCTTTAACGAGATACAAATTGTAAAACAATACAATTTTCATACCTGGTACAATGTGAAATAAATGAATTTTATCCACGTTAATGAAAAAACATTTGCAGAGTTCCTACAATACATTTGTCCTTATAAATTGAATAAATATTATACATGTCAAAAAACGACACATATTTTTATAAAGCCGCGTAGGAAGCGTTTTGTGTACGATCAATCATATTAAACGCGCGAATCAATCACTCGACGGAAAACCATGTGAGGTAGTTACTTGTAATCATTACAAAATGTATCATCAAGCTTTGACAGATGAGAAAGAAACAGATAAAAAATGCCATGGATAGAAGTGTAATGGATTCATTTATAAATGACTAAGATTATCCATTTATGAAGACAATAAACATGTTCATAGTGTGTCAAAATATGTTAATGCGAGCCAATGTGAAAATATCGTTTATTCATGTACTCGGTTCGAATATCTTCTTTTTCTTCTTTTTCTTACACAAGATTGCCGATAAAGCAACAGATCGCGAAGACAACCTAGAATTGGGATATAATAAGTTCTTATTGTTTGCTATGTAAGATCACTACGGACTAAGAATCGAGAACTTTAAAGTTAATTTATCAATACACGTGACAAGGCAAGCCTAGTGTTGTGTCGTGTACAGCCAATTAGAGAGCTTTACAGAACAGATAATAAATAATACATTGTTAGGGCACAATTCTCACTCCATAAACCGTAACAACTCGTAGCAACAAAGGAGTCAATCGTTTTTGTATGGAGAGTTAGGCCCACATAAAATTTTAGCGTTTATTTACGAAATGGGTATCAATTTATTCCTTATAATCTCAAGATTATAGTGGTGATATTACTCTTTTATATTTTAACCGGAATCGTTAGAAATAAGATGGGAAAATATATATTAACCTCATAAACTAATCTGTCTATTTGCTTTCCTGACTTTCAACGCCTGAACCGTAAACACTTACACATAAGGGCGATTTTCCATTATGTTTTTCCTATGTATCTGAAGTAAAAACAATTTATTATGACTAGTGGCCGCCTGTGACTCTGTCCGCGTTGAATAAGGTTTTTGTTTTAAGTCTTAAACTATAGCTTAACATTTTTTTAGTTTACGCCTGGCTCGACTAATGGATAATCCAACGCAAAAATATTTTTTCAATTCGAACCAACTGTTTCTGATAGTAGCGTGTTCAAACAAACAAACAAACTACAGCTTTTTTAAATTATATAGTAAAACCATTAATGACAGTTGATAGACGGAAGGTTTCTGACATTTGTATTCAGTTTTTAAATAAAATCAAAATCCGGCAATAGACTAGCACTTGCGTTCCGTTATACGGATTTTTTTGTATTGTTTATTCGTATTATTTTATTTCATTATTTAAATGATTAAAAGTCACTACCAATCACCGCCTTAAATAAAAATAGGCATGAAAACCGTTCCAAAAGTAAATTGCGTCTCCTTTATGTTCGATTTCATGTGTTTTATTTTAATTCTATTGATAAAAACCTTTTTTCCTTCAGTTATCTGTATGTCAGCCATTGTTTACTAATCTTTGGACAGATATTTCGCGGATATAATCAAAATAAGGCTTTTTATTTTGGTTTTATGACTCCGGTTTCGTTTGAAATTCACTTCAATTGCAAAATTCATAAAAAAAAATATATTTTTTTTACATAGTTATCTTTCTCTTAAACGTTACCGATTGTTGGTGGGCCCAAAAAAAACTGTTTCCTTTTCAATCAATAATAATCCATTGGAATATCAAATATTTGTATTTGGAACATCAAATGTAGATAGCACCACTTCCGAGAAATAGTTGCTCGACCGTTCGGGTACATTGTATTAATTCAGTCAAAATATGGAAGATAGTTTTGGAGTTCCGACGGGCGTGTTTCCACTAGGGATGTGCCGGATCGCTAAAGATGTAGATCCGCGGATACTGATCCAAAAACGGATATTCGGCCTCAAGATCTGCAAGTACGGATATTAATTTTCTTGTACAATTGGTTTGGGTTCGTTCGAGTCACCTTTTGTTATGCAGTTGTTGTTAGAATTTACGATTTTTTTTTCTAACTCATTTCCACTATACCTACATTAATTACATCATTTCATCCTATAAATTGAAAATTAGTAAAGAATCCATAAAATATTCACGTGTAAGTATCGGATACGGATATGGATACGGATATTCGGATCAACACTAGTATCCACTTGTAGCTAAAGTCTAAAGTAACATGTTAACAACAAGTAATATGTGGGTGTTATGGGTTGTTAGTTTGACAATTAATTTCGATGAAGCGCTGCTTCTCTCGCTGTAGTACAATGAGTAAATCATCACGATTGCCTAATTGGTGATCCATTTCTGAATATTTGAAAAATTTAAGTGTACAAGACTGGTACATGATCCCAAAGTCGAGGAGTTGAAATAAAATCCACACTCAGACGGAGGTAACATTTATTGGATAGCAGGCACCCTATATACAAACGGAAAATCGAAACGATACCGCGTTAAACAATACCGGCAGCGCCATCTATCGTTTTACATATGGAAATACAAAATATCCAAATGGTGGTTTTCAAAACTGTCAAACTAAACTTACGCATTTATTTACATTATGTTTTTATTTATGTTTTACTATTTACTACTAAAAATATCTTGTTAGACTCAACATAAGTGACTAAAATTATCGTCAGTTTTTAAACAATACCCGTTGAAATTAGGTCACGTTAAGTACTTTTAGCGCCCGGTTTAATTCAAATCATTCAGAATTTTTGATTATCGTAAATTAAAATTTTGTTCAAGAATAAAATTATGATCACAATCTCATTTAAGTACATATAATTAGCTATAATTTGGAGAATGATGTCTTTACAGGTCTTACAAGATTCTATTTAGATAATTAGTCACTTAGTAAAAAAACAACTCTAAAACTTTCTAGGAGATCGCGGCTAGGCACTTAATCCTGGCCACGTCTATTCGCTCATTTGTCTCCCCCCCACCCCTCCTTCATTTTACCTCTTCAGACAGACAGGTAGCCTTGATTGAATTTTTTGTTCGGACCGCGTTAATTAACATGCTTTCAATTAACCAATCGGAGCTTTGTTTACGTTTCACCTTTAAAAGCGAACACAAAAGCTCTTAGCTTATTAATTTGAATTAAGAATATACAATTATAAAACAGTAAAATAATAAATTTAAAAATAGTACATTTTTAATTGCGTCCCCCAAAACTTGTTTCACTTTATTTTAACAACCGCCCACGGTCTTCAACAACTCTTCATAAAACATAAACATTTACGATTAAACTCATTACAATAAATTAAGCAAATAAATACTTGTTTAACAAATATTTTAATTGTTAAGCTTATGAGCAAACAATAGGCACAAATAAATTTTCTTTATTCCAGATAAGATTCTTTCAAGCGCCCTTATGTCTGTTAAAGCGATAAAAATATCAACCGAGAGTGTTGTTACTCGTATTTGGGACTCCGCAATACCCACTAAAGCTTCCCAAACTCTCATGCTTGAGTTGGAGAGATTCCGTCAACATTGACCTCTACTCAGCCTGATTCTACATCTCAAGGAGCGCGGAGAGGAACTCTCAGACTGATAGAATTATGTAATGTACGAAGTTGTTGAGTTGAAAGTTTAGGACGAAGTAAGGACACATCCTCTTGCAAACCTAATTCTTTTTATATTTAAAGCGTATGAGTAGGATTATCCTAAATATATGACAATCATGTACGAGTATGTAGTGATTAGGAGTGAAAAGTGAAAATATATCTTTGTTAATACGATAGGAGTAATTAATGTTTTATTTAACACATAACTGTACGTCAATTATTAGCGTCTAGAGGTATGACATCCGACTCAGCAAATAGGTTTTGAGTTTTGTCAGTTAATTATTTTTAAACTGTACCTACTAACTTGTTCTGATCCAATCAGAACCTGGGGATCGAGATATGTGGGAGTGATCTGTGATAGACGTAAAAGATTCAGAGGAGTTACAAGACGTTGAAACATTAATACAATAATTTTATCCTTTCCAGTTACGCTGCAGAATGCCACTTCGTTCACTACAACAGCAAGTACGAGTCCCTGGAAGCGGCTGTTGGCCACCCTGACGGTCTAGCTGTCGTGGGCTTCCTCTTGGAGGTGGTGACCGCTCCCAACCCTCGCTTCGACAAACTCATCGAGGGACTCGACAGCATTAAAAAGATGGAGAACTCCGTTGTTGTCACGTCAGGTAAGACTGAGTTTGGGTATTCAGCTTTTTCGTTTGCAGGAGACTTTTTCACGCATTTACGCGCCATAGTGCCGTGGGCAGCTAGGCCACCAGCTATGTGTGGGCCTTGGAGCGTTCGTCCTACTTCCCACTCAACTCTCCTTTACGCTCGAACGGGATCGACACACGCCTAGATAATAGACATACCCTAATAAATTATGAAATAAAAGAAAATACTTTCTGTTACACAAGCAATATAACAACTCAGAAAATAATAAAACCTTGTGAAACGATTGTGTGAAAATAACAGAACTTGTAGTTCATTTAATATTATGCTCCCATAGATAAATCGTTCATTGAATCATGTAGATTGCACGCCGTCGATCAATCTAAATCTATGCGGTAAAATTATATTTTTCTGTTCAAAATTCACCACACGTAATTAAGATTCAACGTTTCTTAACCTTAAAGATAAATTTGTTTTATAGGAGTACACTATCCTCCACGAAAATTGTTTCAGTGGTAAATTGTCCACTATTATTTTTGGACTAAAGCCGTGTCGTAGAGAATATCATATTCGGGATTTTATAGCTTACGTGTTGTGAATGTAATATCACCCTATTTCTTTAAATGTATCGTTGGTATATTAATACGCTATCAAAAGTTGAACCACAGATTCACATCTAAGTTAAAGTCTGGCTGTCGACGAAGCACATACTTTTATTATTTGTGCAAAATTGTGCAGAACATTACTTTACTCGTACGCTTAAAATCGCACAACAAAATATGTACTAAACCTACTAAACCTGATCGATGGCTTAAGGTGATTATCGAATTCCAAGTTATTTGACAGCACTAATACCAATCAGTGATTGAGGATTACTTTAAATCGCGGTTTAGTAAAAACTACATAAACACAGGCAAGCTCCTTGTCAGGAGCCGTTATCACGGTTTTAGTAGTTTTTTTTCGTCTCTCTCAAAGTAGGATCGCAACTTATATATATATATTTTCTGCACAAGATGATTTACAAAGCTGTTATTATGTTTAGAAATATCTTCTACTGGATTCCTATCATTAATGTTAGCATTATTTCCAGAGTCTCTATCCTGGATGGATTCCTCAGACCTGCAGGAAGGCAACTACGTCACGTACAAGGGGTCGCTGACCACGCCGCCTTACACAGAGTGCGTCACATGGATCATCTATGAGAAGCCCATTCAGATTGGAGCAGAGCAGGTATGTATTTTTTTTCGCTCTGATAAAATTTTGCTGCAATACAATTTGTAGGCCCAGCCAAAAATAAAAACAAACCCATTTGTTCCCGTGAATGTTGTAGGAAGCGACTAAAGAAAATTCCAACAGCTGATATATTTGATAAGGTCGTATGTATTAATACTAAGCAATGGGTTCTGGGTACATACAAAGCCCGTTCAACATTCCTGAGTTATATGTTTTAAACAGCATTATTGAAAGGTTGACATGCTATGCGATTCAAAATAAAAACTTGTATACTTGGAAGTGTAGAAAAATAGCATCCAAAATGTTATGTTTTTATTAATAGTTTTTTGTGGTGATATCTAATACGTTTGATAAATAGTAACAGGTACTTGATAACAGCACTGGTTGAATAATAATATATTTTTTCCACAATCAGTACAGACGCGAATATTGTTTAATCAAGTGCGTTATTTAATCAGTTAGGTAACCAGCCAACATATCAGAACTTGATTAAATTCCTTACTAAAAATATGAGGTTCATATTAGCGGCGACCTTTGTCCTATCCAAATTCTTATGAATTTTAAAGCTGTCTACAAAATTGGTCGACAACATTTGACAGATTAGGGTAGGTTAAAAGTGAGACCTTCTTTTGACCAGGAGGGAACTCCTGATGGTATATGATTACCATCGCCTACAACAAAAGAGGAATCCGTACTAAATTCCCCAATTCTCCCCGACCACTGGAGATCACGGTCGCCCTCGGAGAGTTTGATGCTTTTCAAGTTATCTGTTGTTCTCTATGAAGTGGGAGCCGTCATTTTGTTTTAGGAAAGACTGATTTGATTCATATCCTTTCGTATCGCACAAGCCCACACAAGGGCCCAGGCTAACAATAGCTGTTGTAGAAAGAAAAGCTAAGAGCGATAATCACTCGCTTAGTGATTTTAATCGATAGTCTCACATCACCCGGCGGCAGACTTTTATAAACCGTGTAAGCGTTAAAAGGTATACTTTTCAAAAAGGCTGATAATATCGGGACGCAAGACATAAGGACCACATATTTATTACTGCAACTGTACGCACGAATTATACAATCCACACCTGCTCGCGTAAAATGAAAGTACCTACCGGGAAGTCTTTAATGAAATTGCTCCCTTTCGCCGTTTAGTGAGGTAATCCAAATACTATAAAGCTTTTAAGTAATTGTTGGAGTCGACGCGCCGATACCATTTAACTTTGGGTATTCGTCCGGCCCTATTGGGTGATTGCCCTTAGTCCCAGATGGGTCTGATGTGTGTCTTAAAGTTCGCACTTGTATCTAAAGACGAGTTAAGTTTACTTAAGTTGCCGTGTTTTTCGATAAACTAGAATTTGAACGAAAAACGAACAAAACAAAGTTGTTCGCCCTACGGCGTACGGTATAAATAAGGGAAATTGTTATTTATTTAACACGGATAAATGAAGTTCCTGTATGAAGTTAAAAACGGAATAAATAAATGTTTGAACAGCTTATCCTCACGTGTTACCGATAATACGATTGCAATCGTGTTCATGATCAACCGCTTGGTTTTAAATAATTATGCAATCCGTCCGTTTTATTTAATAAGTATTAATCGGGAAAGCTTTTGCTGATGGTTGTTAAATGCAGTCGAGCACGAGTAGTAAACCAAGCTTTATGAGTTTTGCATATTAAGGATTATTGTGTACTTAGTCATCTTTTAGTTTCCTGCTCGTT
This sequence comes from Nomophila noctuella, assembly GCA_958496325.1. Lineage (NCBI taxonomy): Eukaryota > Metazoa > Arthropoda > Insecta > Lepidoptera > Crambidae > Nomophila > Nomophila noctuella. The sequence continues at coordinate 3,732,192 of OY292488.1, forward strand.
TGTAAGTTAATTAGAAAGATAAGTTAAATCTTAAACACCTTTTTCTCGACGCAGAAAATAACCTTCAAAATTCGTCTTTCTTTATAACGGAAATAGAATAAGTGTATTGGTAATATATTGACGACATACAAGTGCACCTCTGAAACTTACAAATATCTATCTATACTAATATACTAATAGCAGAAGAGTTTATTTATTTAATCTTTATTGTACTACACAAAATATTGTACAAAAGGCGGACTTAATGCCTCATGGCATTCTCTACCAGCCAACCTTAGGGCAAATCAGAAAGTGAAGTAGGTAGTGCTGATCAAAATTAAATAACTATACATATACATACATACATACAATATACATAAATTACTATACATTTATTAAATAACTATACTATACATACATGAATAAATACATTATAAATAATAGATGATGCATGTTAACTACTGGGATAGTTAGACGACGATTGAGAAGGATCCACAAGGAAGTACCTATGCACTAGAAACTTAAATGCTTGTTTACTCGGGGCCTGTCTAATACTTTCAGGAGGCAGAGTTTGTTTGTATGTTTAAACGAGCTCATCTTAGAAACTGCTAGTCTGATTTAAATATTGATGAAATATTTTTGTGTTGGATGGTCCATTCGACGAGGAAGACGTTAGGCTATAGTATAAATTATATGTGCGGAAGCCGAAATCCACGCAGACGCACGCACGCCACGCAGAGTCGCGGGCGGCCGCTAGTAAACAAAGTTTTTGATATACATATTTGTATTTTGTCATCAGCTTAGCCTGCTTCGGGAACTAGAAGGCCTGGACAAGAAGCCCATCGACCGGAACGTGCGGCCCACGCAGCGCCACCCGCCCGGCCACTCCGTCATCTACGTCAAACAAGTCAAATCCAAGCTCTGACATCCTCCGACTAATATATTAATTTATCTACAAAGCTATCTTTTATTTAAACTTCCTCCTTAGTGAAGTTTCACCCCATCGGAGGACCTCGAAATTACACTATTGAGACAGTTTTACCAAGGGAGACAACCAGACAACAATCTCCTTTGGTAAAACTGTAACTGTACAGTTTTACCAAAGGAGATTGTTGTCTGGTTGTCTCCCTTGGTAAAACTGTTTATCAATCATTCTGTTGGCAATCGTGCTCATCGGAGGACCTCTAAATTACACTTACACTGGTAAAGTGTAATTTAGAGGTCCTCCGATGAGCACGATTGCCTACTATATGTGGTTTTCTTATTTTGATAAGGACATTGCAGACTTGATTCACCTGATTGTATGATTCCATGTTTCGCAAGCACGCTTAGCCTATCCCCGGACTATGATCCCAAAATTGTCTAATTTGAAATAAAATTTCAAATGAGGATCATGGTCGCAGCGTCAGTGGGATCGATAGTCAAAGTGCTCGGGATAAATGCTATGATGGAGAAGGCTATCTTTCACTCCACTACATATACCTACTCCTAAATTTTCCGCTTGAACTAATGATGCCCCATGTGCTGTTAACTTCAATATAAACAGCTTTCGGTTCGATAACAACCCACTATATTCCGATTGAGATATAACTTGATTGCAATTAACTGTATAAACAGTGTCCGGTTTAGCAACAACCCACAATATTAGTTACGATTAATCGGAAGATGTGACTTGATTGAAACATGCGGTTACTACTAAATGCCACCCTAATGATTAAAATATCAATTATTTGGAATACATTAAGAGAAAAGGTAACCTTCAAAGCATCAAAAGGAAACTATGTTCTCCAAAATAACCAAAAAAAAGGAAAAGTTAATCCATTTATTTTGTTTTTTAGAATAATAATAGCAATACAATATTAGGTCATCATTTAATTCAGGACTGACAAAAGTCGAATTCAATCCACCTGTTCAAATCTATGCTGCTAAGTACACCTGCACATTTCTCGATGGTCATGGCAACAGCCTCGTATGCATAAATATAGAAAAGATTCCGCATTTTACTCACTTTACGAGGACTCAAATCGAACTGTAACGTGGTACTACTTACTGCTGCAGACATATCTATGGATCTTAGCCTCATCTCACTCATCTCTAACACCCTTTCATACTCAATATCAAACTGATCCGCCATATCTCCCAGCAACCATTTCATCGCTCTATATTTCTGCTCCAAAATAGTGTCTCCTTCGACCCAAGGTTTGAGCAGATCGCTATGAGACTTTTTCAATAAATCAAAGAACCTCATGCGTTCTTCAAATTCTTTTTCCATCATCTTCGCTCTCCAAGAAGATACCGAGAGATCCCACAATTCACCTGGCTCCATTTCTGTGTATAATTCCTTCATTTTCTGAATTTCTGTTTGGTGATAGTAACAGACCGGATTTTTCATTAAAAACATTTCAGCTTCTAAGAACAGTTTCTTGTACGGATATATTTCCGGTTTTACCACCAAAGCTTTAGCAATTGCTTCGTCAATAAGTTCTCGTACCATATTGTACGTAGCTTTCGTTTCGATTCTACACTTCAGTACATCAACTTTTCTCAAAACGTTTTCGATTTCCTCAATTGAGTCAGCATATAGATTAACAACTATTTTATCTGCTATTGTATCGAAAAAACATATGTTACAAAAACTGAGCTCCCAAAACTCACTGAATATCCCCGGTTTGTCTGACACGAAAGTAAAAAATATGATCTTGCTTTGGCCAGGAGAGATAACGTCTTCATTTTTATTGAAGAAGAATACTTGTTCATAAATATCTTCGGGAATAAAAGGTATGGACTTCTTCAGTTTTTTCCAGCAATACCTTAGTGTGACAGTGCCCAGATTTTCCAAATACAGTTGGCACCGGCCAGCCCTTTTTATTGGTACTTTGAAATAGTACGTCCAAGATGTGCAATCTTCGTGCCAACTTTCTTTCTTCTTCTCATTTAAGCACGGTAAAATCTGCCCTGGTATGTCTTTGTAAAGAATGCTGTTGTTTATCCGAACAGCATAAACTGTCGTTATTTCTGACTCATAAATGCCTTCCTGTGTTAATGTAATTGAAGGCAACGGTGGAAGCTTTTTAACAGGTGTTTTAGGTTTACCACCACGGACAAGTAACTTGCCAATTTGAGGTCTGAAATAGAATGCTTTATATTAAATCAGGAACAACATGTTTAATTACATCATACATATTTTTGATTAATCATTATTGGGTGGATTACCTGAAAGGATCTATCTTTTTCAGCTTCGTTTCAAGTTCTCTTTCACGTAGATTCCTATGTTTTTCATAATCTGAGTCAAGTTGTGGGCAAGGCTTGCGTTTATGTTCTCCTGCTAATCCCTTTTCAGTTTCCTGAATAAAATCAGGTACACCAACATGCTCAATAACCCCAGGCGCCCCTTTTTCTGCAGCCGTTCTTTGAACTTCATAAACTGGTTTGCAAAAGCAACGCTGTTTTAGCCTTAATGGTTGTTCCCATATTCCACCCCTCAATGATGGCTTTTTATCAATCTGAGCATGCTCCAGTGCAACTTTTCTTTCTTTATCTTCGCGTATATTTTCCAAAAGGTTCATAGCCAGGTCAGCCGGCGATCGCATGGTTAGTTTACTCAGTTTCGAAGTCTCTTCTTTTCTAATGCTAATCCATTTCTCCCAAACGAGTAATTCATGGTCGGGTTCAATGTTGTCACTCATTTTTATGATTTCTTGTATTTTAAGCCTTTCTTTTGTATCCATAATTTTTCGGAACAAATTTTTAGTAGTTAAGAGATGTTAATTGTTTGGGAGAAATTATTGAAATTATAAAAGATTATGTTGGTGCCTTTTTGACGTCTGACGTTTTATTTACTTGATAACAAAGGGCATAGAGTATGTAATACTTTGAAAGATACCAATTACCTTTAATAAATAATATACCAAAAGCTTGATAACCGTGGAACAGATATTATTATTAATAATAATTTAATGCTATAAATTGTTTCTAACAACATACGAGCATAAAAAAACATCAGAATAAAATTATTTACTAACTCTCTGATGCATTTCCATATTTCAGTATAAAAAAACAAGTCCAATCACCTCCAAATCATAAACGTGTCAAAACATTTCAAAATGTAGCAAATAGATAGCGGTTGTAAATTGTATATTGTGCATGTAAACTAAATAGTTTGGATTTTAAAAATTCACTGTACATATTTGTAAAAAAATGCAGCTTACCGTAGCCGCCCAAACAGGTACCTATATTATTTCTATCTAAATATCTAAATTTAGTAATATCAATCAATAAACTGCAAAACCATCATCATCATCATAAATCCTGTTTATCATAAGGATACTAGTACTTGTCCATGATATTATGGTGTATATTTAAAGTTGTAACTTCTAAATATGCAAGCAATCAATAACATTTTAAAATCCTCTTGCTTATAATGAAACTCGTGTAGCCTCACTAGGAAAAGGACAAGAAAGTTATTGGTAAAACTGCATAATGAATGATGCAGAATTCTGTTCACCATAAGACTGAAGGATTGATACTTAAAACTTGACAACTTCTTCATAAATGATAACACATTATAGAAAATAAATCACAAATTAAATCAAATTTCACATTAAAGTAACATACACAACAACATTAAATTAAAATAATAAGTTAGGTAATACAATTAAAATTAAAATATATATATATATATACATGTCACAAAAATATTTAAAAAACAAACAAAAAATAATAATAAAAAAATGCATGTCATGTCATAATAATAAAAGTACAATAAAATAAAAAAAATAAATAAAAAAAAAATATAAAAGGGCAACACTACTATTAACTGCTCCCGTCCACTCCCGGTGCAAAGGTGCCCATCACACTCGCCGCATTACCACGCTGAATAGCAATGGCCAGCCTCTGCACCAAGAATGAACCGGAACGAGAGTCACCAGAAACTATGTTGAGACGACGGCCTATCTCACCAACAAAATCCCTAGCCTCAGCACCCCAACACCCCATGGTCTCCACGGCCACTGGGATAAACTCATAAAGAGGCTCCAAACATGCGTACTTGAGCCTCTTCCTCGAGCCGGCGTCCTCCGCAGCAGCTGACGGGGAGTGAACAGTACGACTCAAGTGACTGGCGGCTACAGTGCTGACGCACGTGGCATCCCAAATCAAGCACTTACCGTTCCTCCAGGGCACCAAAGTCAGCCCGTCCGGTCTCTTCCCGTCCGATCTGCTTAGACCAGGAGGCTCAAGCACGCAGGGAACGTTCGCGGACACCAGCGCTCTACGAATTGTTTCGTTCAAAGCATGGTGACGAGGGAACCTTCCCGCGCAACGACGACAACTCAAAGCATGATGACCGTTAGCCTCCACCATAGAACCACAGGTGCATCTATGAGGTTCACACACCTTACAACCCAGGCGCAAGGCCACCGCAATACGCAAAGAATCGTCGTCGAGCAAGGTACCCAGATGAGGCGAAGGAAGCGCGTGCAGCCACGCTCCAGACTCCTTCTGTGACACAGCCAACAGTCTAGCCCTATCCGCCCCCACAGCGCCCTCCAGCAATCTCTCCCGAATCTGCATCACCCCCGCATCATCCCAAAACCGCTGAGCATGGGCGGCCTCAGGGATCGCTACACCCGGGGCAAGGGCTGACCAAGCCGAAATAGCATCGGATACAAAGGGCAAACTCACCTCACCACCATTGGACCCGAGTAAGATAGTGACAAGGTTCGCAACCCCATGCGCCGACGCCAAAAAAGCAGGCAGACCCACGTCACGTGCACAACGCACCCCAATACCCCCATGCCGGACAGGCAGAGCCGCCTGATTCCACTGATTTTCTGCTAGGGAGACATTCAGTATAGACTCTGTAACTGACTTTAACACCTCATCAAAAGAAGTGACCTCCTCCCGACAAAGCCACGTTGGGGCGGTCCTTAACAAATAATTTATTTTAGGGACAGCCAAGCAACCCCTCAACAAGACAAGCGCAACATGAGCCGAAATGTCTTTCACGCGCTCCCTAGCGTTTAATAGAAATTTTGTTCTGGAATCAATAGCCTGCGGGACCGCCTCGAGATAAATTGGTGAACCCAAAAGGCAAAGATCGGCAGCCGAAGTTTCCCTGAGACCAGGCAAAAGAGCACAAAAATGAGGGAAACTTGTACGACCAAAACCGCTGCAGGAGAAAAATTCGCACTTCGAAGAATTTACCTTCAAGCCCAAGCCCCCGAGCCGAGGGATCAGGGACTCCAGATCCTGAAGCACATCACCCGGTTTACCCCCAATCGTGCCATCATCGAGGTACCAAACGTTTAAAGGACATTTCAAATCAATGATCGCTCTTTGAATGGCCAAACTAAAAATTAGAGGCCCGAGTGGATCACCCTGCTGGGCTCCCACCTGCGACAAAATGGGTTCCCCGTCGAAGAAAAGCTTAGAAGGAGAACGGTACACTTGAAAAAGAAATGGAAAGAGAGATGGAATTTTCTCCTTCACTTCACTCAATAGCACGTCCCTCTCCAGCGTGTTGAAAGCATTACAAATATCGAGCTTAAGCAATATGCAATCCTCGTTTCGTGGATCCATCACAAACGCCCGCGTGGCATGAATTGCCGCTTCACACCCTAGCCGAGTCCCAAAACCCAACTGGTGTGGCTGCAAATACTCCGCCATGTTCTCTTTAACAGCCCGGCAAGCCAGTTTAGCGGTAAGACGGCGAAAAACACTACCAACCGCGATCGGTCTTACCCCACCTTCCTTTTTGGTCAATGCGAAAAGCGAAGCTCCATACAGGTAAGGGCATACTAAAGGATTCACCTGACCACTCAGCAAAAAATTTACTAACTTAGTCAGGCAACCCAATAGACGCCTTCCATTCTCTCCGGCTGAAATCGAAATCAACTCCTTTAGGTGCCCCGGACGCAGCCCATCCAGACCCGCTGCAGAACCACTATAAAAAGTACCTAGCGCCGACACCACATCATCGACCGAAACTGACACCGCCGTAAACGAGGAGTCCGGATCCGATGGAAAATTAAGAACACGTGAAGGTCCAGGATGCTTCCGTTTCAAATCTGATAAGATATCGGGGTCCCGCCTAACAAAGGAGTCCTCCGACAATAAAACACGGACCGCCCCTCGCAAATCACCGTCGAAAACCTTAGATTCGATGATCCTTTTAACAGGGCGAGATACCGAGACACCCCTAGACGCATTGAAATCGTCGCCGATTGTACAAGGCACTGAAAACCTTAAGTTATTTTTGACCTTAGCCGTCACGTTGCCGGGCTTATCTTTAGCTGGGACCCTCAAAGCAGTGTAAGCGAAGGAAAGAAGAAGGCCCCAGTCATCAACTCCGTTGCAGGACACACAGGAGTCTATGATGTCACACAGTTTTCCGGCCACCTGATTCCGGGCACCCTTAGGAACGTGACGGAGAACTGGAATACTCTTTTTATACGACGCCAGGCTATCCAAGGGACAATGAGCCGGTGAATTATGAAGCCGACCTTGATCTGAGGCAGGAGTCGCTTCAGCTAGGGGTGAGCGAGCAACAGTACTGGAGGCTTGCACATCCTTGTGCATGCGCCCCACGTGCACCCTTAGGCCATGAGCAGAGAATGACCGAGAGCAAGACCCAGGGCAATGCGGACAAGTCGAGTGCGCGGGCATTAAATATGGATTGGACATTGTAAAACTCTAACATTAATTAAACAAAGATAAATAAGAAGAAGAATATTGTCAGACATACATAAATTTACATTCCATAGGATACAAAACAACATTAAATTAAACTAAAAATGTAATACAAAAAACTCATTCATTAAAATTTACAATAAAAAGTCAATTTACAATAAAATGTCAATTTACAAAAAATGTCAATATACAAAAAATGTTAAATATTGAAAAAATTAAAATGTAATTTCAATGTCAAATATGTACATTATAATATAAAAAATATATGTCATTACAAAAAAAAAAAAAAAAAAAAACATTTAAAACAGTCACATATTCACAAAATAAAGAAATTAATTAAATATATACTGTTCTAAAATTAATAACACAGCAAGTACAAGAAAACATTACAATAATATCATACACAATCAAATTATAAAATAAATATGTCAATACAAAAACATTTAAATTAAATGATTAAATTATGTAAAAACAAAAAAAACAAAAACACCCAAAAATAAAAAGACAAAAAAAAAATTACATCTATATTGCAAAAAGGGAACAACTATAATTATCCATATGAGATTCGAACCAAGAACCGCAAAAATTTCGTGATATGTGTTATATTTCCGATGAAGCACGGTGCGACTCGTCCAGTCGGCATTTGTGAACTTGGTTGAATTTAGTAACAACCTCCTTATGCCAATCGTTAGTTGTGCATTCGATGGTCGGTCACTATGAGCAACACAGTGACTTCTTCATATCAAAACACCCTCACAGTTAAAATTATCGAAAAAATTTCTTCCATTCTTGTGATTTAAATTAGATTTGTAGTATATTCCACAATATTTGTAGTTCATGTCACTTATTAAATCACTGTATTCACCATAATAATTGTATTTAGGGTTTTAAATGCGCTTTTGAAGCTTTTTACTTTGTTGCTGTAACACTTCCAGCCAGATCACTCAGTCTCCGTTTATTATGGGAGAAAACACTTCAAGACAGGGTTTGTACAAAACTTAACACTACAAACACTGAAAAAGTCACTTTGAACAATCAGAATTATTTTTTCAACGATATTTTTACGCAGCCGATGTTTACCGTGGCAGTGGCGCCATCTCTCTTCTTCATAAATTACTTACTAATTTCTAAGAGAAATCCACATTCGTACTCTAGTGGACACTTCTTCAGTGGCTTTAATATCAAGTTTCTAAAAGTTATCTTAATTTCTAAATCTGAAATTGGCTAGAAACATGAGAAAACTAATTTCAACATTTCTTCCAACTTGGAGTTTGAAAGTCAATATTGACTTCATGATAGTTTAATTTTCCTGATTAAACCCTGTGTTCTGAACAAAGCTATTAGTGCCAAATACACAATTGGTGTAATTGAGGAAACATGATCCTTCTGAAAGTTTATAGATTAATTGTTGGTATGTGCTTACATGATAATTATGTTCACAAAACGCTTTAGATAGAACAGGGAAATATTCAAGGGGAATTCAGCGCTATTTCATGGTTTATCTAATATGCATAATAGGACATCATTCAATAATACGAAGTAGAAGAAAACAATAATTAAAATTTGTCAAAATTATTTCATAGCGTTGAAAATTTAAAAGTAAACGCGTGAACGGACATGATCTGTTCATTTGTTAGGTATTTTATGAAAAAATTAAAGAACAATAAACCCTATATTTTTTAACAAAAAATCTATCTCGGTATCTGATCACCTATATTCTTTCCAAGTTTTATTCGTCACTGAGGGTCGGAAATTTATAGTGCGTAACGAAATTGCTTGTCGTGTTTATTAAAACATACATTTGTTTTTAACGTTCATTCTCCTGTGACATTAAACAGAAGATGAAGAACCCGGACCACCAGTCGAAGTGGAGAAAGTCATCCCTAACTTCGGCACAGTCGAATGGGTACACTACTGGAGTGAAACCGAGGGTCACCTGCCGTCGCCCATCGACGTTTCCATAACGGGATCAATCAAGTACCCCTGCCCCCCGCTAGTGTGGTATAACTTCGATGTCTACCCCCACAAGGTGAAGATGACAAACACAGGATACACAAGTTAGTTCACCGTATAAATAATTTAGTTGAGTTGATCGTGAATCGTGTGTATTTTGATCCATTACAATACAATTTAAACAAGAAATTAGGTTAGTTTTTCAGTGAATTTGATACGCGCAATTACAACAAGCGCAGTTAGTTCGCATATCGGCGTAAACTACGGTTTTTTTGCAATAATAATAACCATCCATCTTACAAAACCAGCCTTAAAGAACTACATAGTACCTTTTTTTTCATTAAACTATTCAGATTGATGTAACAGTCGCGGCAATATAAATCAATCCATGCACTTAATCGCTGCTTTTAAAAACTACAGCAATTATTCTTATCATTCCTATACCAGAAGTATGATCAAATTATAATATAAGTTCGCACTAGCTCTCGGCCTATTAGTATCATTTTTGGAAAAAGTAAAGATCTTCTGCTTACCTGACTTCTTCGCCCGGACTGATGAAACCTCCTCCGGATTCCGTAGTACCTATACGTATTCACCATTCACAATTTAATTATATTTTGGTGTTGTGTTTTTTACATTGATACACATGAGAAACACACAGCACTCAAGAACATTTAACGACACTTCACGTAATTACCTAGTAAACACTCACACAAATTGTTCACCATTCACAATATAATTATATTTTAGTATTGTGCTTTCTACATTGATACACATGATAGACACATAGCACTCAAGCAAATTTAACGACACTACACGTAATAAGTACCTAATCACAATAATAAAACTCATGATTAATAAAACAAACGACACAAATGTTTAAGAATATAGCTCAGGAAAAAGAATGCAGCGACACAAACGCGTTCTGAGCTGCGCGGTACAATCAAAGAAAAATCAGACTACCTTCAGTAGCTCACAAGTCACAATAAAAAATCATTTGGTGTTAGTGTACCCTCAAAGTTGTGGCGTGAAAAATGAATAATCGTAGTTTGTTAGCATCGACCACATACTTTTGTTACAATTAGTCACAGTTCAAATTTCGAATAACGTTCAGAAAAAGAAACAAGCACTTTTTGTTTTTATTAAATGTTTAGTTGAAATTGTATCATGTTTTTAAATTACAACTTTTTTTGTTTTGATTAAAAATTAACTACAGTTAAAATATTTCTAAATTACATCACGTTTTTGGGGTCCTTCAAATTGCCCAGAGAAAAAAAAATGCTTTATTCATAACTCTGTTCACACAGTCAAGTTAGGTACTTGACAACGGCACGTAAAAAAATTGTTTTAATCATTAATCTGACGCTGCGGTAAGTATTCTATTCTGGCCGCTGAATTGAGATTGTACTGTATGTAACAGCACAATGTCAATTCAATTAGCAAATAGCCAAATAGCCCAGAATTCAACTGAATGTCAAGCGGCCAATACGGATTATACCATTGATTTTGAAACCTTTCAAAGGCACCAGCGTCCACAATCCACATAGCTTTCGGGAATGCGTTCATATCGTTTCGTATCAAATGTCCTTTGTCACTACATTTCAAACCAATGCCGTCTGTCTGAAGCTATTAAACTCGCACAGTACAGTGAGGTATTCGTAAATCAATAGAATTAGGCCCGAGCGTGGAAATGTGATGGACATTGCACGATATCATATTAGGAAAATGGCCTTGATTGTAATAAATGTGTTCGGCGGAACTGAAAATGGAATGCTAAAATTAATGAAAATATTTTAAACGGTATTAAGAGAACTGATGTACCTACCTATGCTAAAGGGATTAATATATATTTTATATATTGTTATAAAAAAAAAGTCTTAAAAATGCTCAATAAAACTTACTTAGGAAAAGAAAATATTACTGATATATACTGACTTGACTACAAACAATTGCCCACCCCTTAATATTAAGTCGGTCTACGAATATTGTTTTGCTGATACAAAAACCATCGCTTATTTTTCAGTTTTAGTGGGAGCAAAATGGAGAACAGAACGACCTTACTTAGAAGGGGGGCCGTTTCTGGAAAAGCACGTTCTCTCGCAAATCCACTTTCACTGGGGCCCCGATATGATGAAGGGCAGCGAACACACCGTAGACAAAAGGCGATACCCTGGAGAAATGCAGGTAGGTTATTTTAAACAACTAATTAAAACTTTAAATGCATTTGAGCTAACGCTTTGTCTGTTTAAGTCAGTTGCAAGTCCCTACGTGCTTGGTTGTACGAGTATGTACATCGCTAATTAAACCTCTAGAAAAACCCGAATTTAAAAAAGTTTTTGATGAAAATACTTTTTCGTAGGTGATGCCAACGCTCCAGACTATCCCGTAAAATTAACTTTCAGGTCACTTTCTTTAGATCGGAATATATGACTCAAGAGGAAGCGCTAAAACATGAAGACGGAGTCGTGATGATTTGCTATTTAATTAAGGTAGGAACCTAAAATGTAAGCGTACTAACAGATAAACAGAGTTGTGCGAAATCGGAAAAACATTATAATAGTAACTAGAAAAGATGCTTTACTTAAGCTTTCGTATATTTCTAATCTAATCTAATCCGGAAAATTGTTATTCCAAAACTCTACCAACTGGTTCAACGTCCAATCAGGTAAGATTGTAAAGCTGAACAAACTTCGTTGCCAATAACATGCTTGGCAAGTTTCAAAAACACTACCTAATCTACCTGGGAAGGCTTAAAATGTTATTAATATTATGATACGCCGCAAAGCTTAGAACTCAATATTCCACGACGTCGAGCGTGCACAAATGTTTGTAAACTTGTGTTCAACACAATATTAAGTTTCATCAAAGATTATCAGTTGCCTAGATATTAGGGTAGCCTTTACTACAAAGAGCTCCTAGCATCTCGCTAAGTTATTCGGAGTTAAGGTACCTAAACGCTTTCGGCGTACTGAGTTAAGTAAGAGTTAGCTTGTAACATTTTGTTTCTTTCCACTTTTCCTTTTAAACGGATTAGGCTTAGGTATAATTAACGTATAATTAGGTAATATATTAGGTATAATGAAGGGTGTAGTAGCTGGAGAGCTACTACACCCTTCGACTAACGTCCTTCCTGTAAGGCTAGAAATTAATACACTCATTATTTATAAAATACTAACGGCCCGAACAGTCTCATCAACTGCGCTCCTTAAAATTCGCCTGTCACATAGTTGTGCACATTGAAATCGACAGGCAATTTTATTTTCAAGATTTACAAGTAAGGTACCGGCGGCAATTAAGGCCCACTTAAAAGAAAATGGCTATAAATCTGAGAATAGTGCGTATAAGATATCAAAACCTTTTGTTTACATAGCTTATTTATGTTGCTGTAATAAATGGTGTAAAACTATTAAGAAACGCATGTATTTTAAAAAGTAAATATACTTTTTTAAAACCCTTCTCAAGGGCCTTATTATACTACGGTTGTATATTAAGGCCCATATAAAAAATCGCTTTATTTTTTAATACAAGTGTCCTAAATTTACCTTTTTTTTTTTTTTTTTTTTGTCGCAGGGGAAATGCTACCTGATGCATACCCGATGCCGGGGGGCAAACGGGTTATGTGGGGCTCTCCAACTAGGCATACCCACTAAAACCCCTGCGGCGCTCCCTCATCGTCCATAATTGGGAGGAATCACGTTAAGTAGCACGAAGCCTTCTACGCGATCCTCCCTGGACGGAGCCCGCCTACACGGCGGGCAGTACGCTGCCCCCACCTGAAAAGATGGAGGGGGCGATAGGGACAGCCGTGAGCGCCGAGCTGTCCCTAACAGGCAGTGGAGGGGGCTGATGGATCGTCGGTGTTGGTACCCCCGCACCCTGCACCGACTGCCCTCCTCCATGGAGAGGCTGATCACGACGGGCAATGGCTCGTCGTCTTCTTCCTCTCCTTGCCCTTCGAAGCGCATTGGCAGAAGGATCAACCTCCCGTACACGCTCCGCCGCTTCCTTTCCTGCCATCACCTCTTCACAAAAAGTGGCGAAGGCTTTCCAAGTTTCTCTCCCCATAAGTATAGACAAAACTATGCTAGGGAGAGTAAGGTCTGATCCCACCTTCGCCACCAGTGCATTACGTTGCGTAGTCCACGTTTGACACACTGCGAGGGTGTGATGCACCGTGTCGTCCGCTGCGCCGCACTCATGGCAGGATGGGGTCTCCTCTCGGCGGATACGGTGCAGGTAAGACCCAAAGCAGCCATGCCCGGTCATCACCTGTACCATCCTATACGAGAGGGACCCATGCCGCCGCTCTAGCCACCGGTCTAGCACTGGGGCGAGCGCGTCCAATGTTCGGCGACCAAACTCCTCATCATTAAGGTCCGAGGCCCAGAGTTGGACGAGACTCTCATGAGCCTCTTTGCGGACAGCCTCTCGCTCAATGGGGCAAAACAACTCTCCCGCCGCTCTTTTGGATGACGTCCACCGATATACAGCTGCTTGTACCTTTGCCTCTAGCTCCCATGGAGCTGTACCTGCAAGCGCGCAAGCCGCAGAGAATCCTACCGTGCGATAAGATCTCACGACCCGCTGAGCGATTGCGCGCTGGGGAGCTCGAAGAAGGCGAACGTTCTTCTTTTTAGAGAGCGTTTCTGCCCAGATCGGTGCACCATATAGAGCCATGCTCTTCAGGACGCCAGAATAAAGCCTACGGCACTTTGAGCCTGGTCCCCCCAGGTTGGGCATTAGCCACCTGAGGCTGTTCGCCGCCTTCAGGAGCTTCGGTGACAGCTCGCGAAAATGCGGGCCAAAGTGCCACCGGGTATCTAAAATTAGGCCAAGATATTTCATCTCGGCCCCAACAGGCGTTCTCACCCCTCCTAGGGTCAGGTGTGCATTCAGCGGTGCGCGTTGTTGTCGAGGACCACGGAAATAAATAGCCTCAGTCTTTTCCAGGGCCACGTCAAGACCTAATCTGCGGATTCTCTCTACGATTAAATCTCCTCCAATTGATGCCAGGTTGGCCGCATCCCTAAATGTCTTCCCGCGGGCAGTAACCAGTGTGTCATCGGCATAGCAAATGACACCCATGCCCGGGGGAAGGTCACCTCGGAGGAGCCAGTCGTAGCCAATGTTCCACAGGAGCGGACCTAGGACAGACCCCTGCGGAACCCCGGACTCGACAATATGGCGCACTACGTCACCGTCTTTGTTGACGAAGACTATGGCTCGATTACAAAGGTAATCAGAGATCAGGTCTAATAGGTATCTTGGCACCTGGAAATACCGCAAGGCGGCAAGAATTGTCGCATGGGGAAGGGAGTTAAAAGCATTGCGAATATCAAATGATATCGCAATGACTCCCTCGCCCTGTTCTTCAGCCTCTAACACTGACTTCCGAAGACAAGTCAAGGCGTCTATTGTTGATCGCCCTGATCTAAAACCGTATTGGGCGTCCGACAGACCCGAACCAATATTTGCTAAATGATCAAGGAGACGGGAAGACACGATCTTTTCCAATATCTTCCCCATCTCATCGAGCAGAATGATTGGTCTGTAAGCTGACGGCGAGTCAGCCGAACGCCCAGTTTTCTGGAGGAGGCATAATTGCCCCTCTTTCCAAATTGTAGGGAACCGCCTTTCCCGGAAGCACCGATCAAAGAGGTTCCTTAAATTCTCCTCCATTTCAATGGCCGCAATAGCAACGATCTTCGCCGGAACGCCATCAGGCCCTGGAGCGGTCTTCTTTCCCCGAAGCCGGAGTTTCACTACTTCATACTCCTCCGTGGAGACGGCTGGGGGAATTTCATCTTCTATTGGAAGGACAATACTTTGGGAAGGGACCATCACTGGGGGTGAGAAGTCCTCTTGACGGGCCGGGAACAAACCCCGTATCACCCGCTCCAGCAAGGCCGGCTCGAGGGTCTCCGTCAACGGGGGACCAATGGGGCGCAACTGCGTGCGCGCCATCTTGTACGGTCTGCCCCATGGATCTTGGTCGAGTCCTTCCAACATCTCGGCCCTTGCTCGGTCTTTGGCCTGACCGATCGCATGCTTCAGCGAACCCTTAGCTATCCGATAACCTTCATAAAGGCGGGCTTCTTCGCCCGGGTCACTTCTTCTCCTCCGGCGTCTGCAGTATGTGTATGCCCTTCGGGCTGTTATACACGCCGCACGGAGGCCCGAAATCTCTTCCGTCCACCAATATACGGCGTGACGGGGACCAGGGCGCCGGGATCGAGGCATTGAAAAATCACATACCTCGATCAGAGAGTCCCGGAGCTGAGAAGCCGCCGCATCAAGATCCGCATCATTTTGTGGTGGACAGAACCATCCTTGTACAAAGGCCGCCTCTTTAGCCAAGCCACGATCGAGTCGAGATATGGCCCATCGCGGGAAAGGAGACGACCGCCTTGGAGCCACATTTTGTGGAGCCCGGTTATGAATCTCAAATCTGATATATTTATGGTCAGAAAGAGTTTCTACCGGGTCCACATGCCAGTCCCTGATAAGGGCAGCTAGTGCAGGCGTAGTGAAAGTTAGGTCGACAATAGACCCGCCTTGTTGCCGAACACATGTTTGTTCCGTACCTCTGTTTATAAGGGACAAACCACACGCGACCGCCCAGGTTTCAACGGCCCGGCCACGGATATTAGTGGCGGGATTTCCCCACTCTATCGACTTAGCGTTGAAATCCCCTGCCACAATAACTTGCCGTGGAGCCAATCGTCCCAATACTGCAGACAGCCTATTCAAAAATTCTTCAAACTCTCCGAAGGGCTTGTTCGGAGAGAAATACACTCCTACTACAGCAATGGGACCCCACAAAGCCGCTATATAGCCAGACCCCCTTTCAAACAAGGAGAGGGAGGGATCCTAAATTTACCTAAAAATCAGTTAAATTAAAAGTAAATGGTTGTTTTTTACTCATTTAATCATTTTCCTTTATTTATTAAACGTGAGCCTTATTGGCCTCTTAATATTAATTATAAAAAATTAATTGATTTCAAATACCTAGTGGTCCTAATTAAGTTACTTAGTAGAAGCATGTTTTGTACATGCAGTGCTTCTACTATATTGAAAACTTAAAATAATTATTTATTTTCTTATTAAACAAAGAATATATATTTTTTTCACATTAATTTATAAGATTTATAATCAGACTTTAATTAAAGGTGAGTACCTAACTGAGTTCTCTATATAATATTCCTAGAAACAAAAAATATACTCTTAAAATAAAAGTAATAATAATCTTCTGCAAACAAAATCCAAACAAAACAATGATTAAGAAAAAAATTAAATTATACTGAGACGGTAAAATATAATTATCTTGTTAAATCACAATCCCACCAAAATTTTATTTTTCTTCGGTCCACTGAGCTCTCTTCTTTGGACTTTGGAGACATTTGAATCAAAATCTGTAACAATGCTACATATATTGACCATAAAATTTACATAGTTCATTGACCTGGAACACAAAAAACAAGCAATCTGATACTCAAATATTAAGAGGCCAATAAGGCCCATGTACGGTTGAAGTGGGCCTTATTGGCCTCATGCCATGTTTTTACAAAATAACCGAATAAACCTTAAATCTCTATCTCTGAATCGGGGAAGGCTTAGCCTTTGTATTGTTGAACAAATACTTAAAATAATAAATACAGCAATATTTATGAATTATTGAATTAAACGTAAAAATACTTACAGTTTCTTGGTATAAAAATTATAAAATGGCACAGTAGCTGGCCACTCCATCAATGCATCGCAGGTGACAGGCAAGATAGCGGCGCTGGCGACTGCAGACCAATTTGGAGAAATTCACACCGACATTTTGCAAGTGTGCGTAAAGATTGAAGTGTTACAGAAATGTATTTCCGCGAAATTTTAAATGTGGGCCTTATTACCCCCTGGGCCTTATTTACCGCAGGTACCTTAGTAACTAAACTACAGTGCACAAGTCAAGTTATGCATTGATTCACGTGCTAATGTACCTACATATTCCTTCCATCCCATTTTAGTATGGAGTGAATCCCGATGACCGCTTGAGTTGGGTCGTCGAAGGCTTCCCCCGAGTGAGGGAGGCGCAAACCCACACCCGTATCGGGCCATACCCCATGTCGCGACTTCTGCCGATGTTCTACGAAGACTACTTCATGTACTGGGGCAGCTTGGTCACTGCGAAGGGAGAGAGCCATGTCGTAAGGTGGCTGGTACCGAGGATAACACTGTTCGCGTCTTTTGAACAGGTAATTTTGTGTCATGAAATAAAGTAAAAGTTATATCATTTCAATTGAAGAGGGTATCAAAGTTACCCAAATAAAGTTTCTTGTGTGAAATTAATATCTCTCACAATGTAATCCAGATGAATTAAGTTAGACTGGGAAGTTTCCACCTGATTACGCATAAACATTTAGAAGAACTTACTCGAGCAGAACTTTACTTGGCACTTGGCATTGTAATGTAGGACAGGTGGGTATTGTAAGTAAATTAAATTACAACTAACTTTGGAAAATCTGAGGTCTTGTATACGTATAAATAATTGATATTAATAATGAACATCGGCATTTGTACTCGAATCATGAATGTTTATAAAAGTGTAAGTATGTCTATCCGTTTCCTAGCTTCCATAGTACAAGCTTCGAGCTTAGTTTCGGGCTACGAAATTTGGGTGTTAGTCCAAAGTATTCATTAATTTATTTATTTATTATTCGAAATACGAAAATGACGAACGTGCTGGTGTGCCATGCTTCTGTCGAGTAAGTTCTCCATAGAGATGCCTCTAATGTAACTGGTGTCCATAGATGACGGTGACCGCTTATGAAGCAAACCGCAACCTTAGTGTCAATTTCAAAAAATCCTTATTATTGGCATAGTGTGATTTCAATACTTAATGGTTTGAACAAATTAACCGTTCACATTTCCACACAGATGCGAGAATTCCGCAAGCTCTGGGACCCGTGGGACGAGCCAAACCTTCACAACTACAGACCGCTGCAAGACCGTATGGACCGCCACGTGTTCTTCTTCAGTCCTCACTGGAGCCAGTACAACTCTTTGCTGCCCATACCGAGGATACCAGAACCATCCATATCGATACTGTCCCCGGAGTACCAGGCTAAGTATTGGATGCTCCCACCCCAGAACGCTTATATGATCCCAGAAGCACCTGAAGAAACTACAGAACAGTAGCAATGGGATATAAGGCCTGGAAGATTGATATGAAGTGTTCAATGAATTTACAATTTGGCATAATAAATTAGTTGGATCATTTTAGTGCTGTTTTTTGTGGTAGACATGGGAAGAGAAATTCTATAAACGCCCCGAGTCAAGTATTAGAAGTAAAAGACGTAAAAAAAATCATGATATATGTATATTTAAAAAATTAAGATAAACATTACAGTACCTACTTACAATTACCTGTACATGTTGATAAATAACTTCAATTTTTTTGAGGAAAAGTATAATATTAATGTTTGGACTTCGGATGCAATATACTTTTAATCCGGAATAATAGTGAATTATAATAAGCGAAAACATTTATTTACAGATTTAACTTGTTCAACTAGCAAACAATACGATGAGACTATAAATTACCTTTTAGAATAAAATATTTAAAGGTACTTCAGATAATTATGTCCTATCTACATTTCGAATATAACAATAAACACTCGCACAGTATAACTCGATTCACACTTATATATTTCAGATGTCCAAAGCAAGCGTTCTACATTTTGAATTAAATTAATTTTATTGTATGTTAAACTACGCTCAAGTCCGATACAATGAAATAAACTAAAAAATCCGTAGCAAAAATAGCGTAATCAGTTTACTATAGTATAAACTTAAAATGAGTCCTAGCTTTACTCTATTTCACAAATGATAATGATAAATAATTTCAAAACATGTAACAAAAATCATTTACAGAATGCACATGTAATGGTTGTTACTGGAAATACATAACTTCACATACAATTTGTATTTATATTTAAAGTATATTACATTCCGTGTACTTAAAAAGCAATAGCGTATACTAACAGTTAGGTACAAAAAGTACAACATTACTGATAGTTCTCCAAGCTATTGGAAATTCAGTACATACATAGTAACGAGCTCCACGGAAAGTGAAAAACTACATCATTAATTTATCAAATTCTGTAAATGATTCTGTCGAACGACACGTCTTCGTCTATTCTCCATTACATTTTACGGGTACATATAACTTAGCAGACTATTACAAAGAGTGAAAAATCGGAAAAATCGTGAGTAGATCGAAAAATAGAAGCATTTCATTCCTGCGTATGTTATTATCGCTTAAAATTTGGCAACGAACTTCTCACTCCATTTATACTAAGCATTTAGTTATATTCGACTCGTACGTCAAGCGTACTGTCCGTTCAAAAAGATCTACACCACAGAACTTATCGATCAGACGTAGAACTCTTATACGACAGTACAAGGAATATTGATTAATAATTTTAGTCAACGTTTTAACATTCGGAACATTGTGTCCCTTAATAATTATACAGTATTATTTAAGACCTATCTAGCGGCAGCTCTGTAACAATCTCGCATCGCCTTTGACAACATCGATACAACACCTTTCATACAACACAGATAAATTTATTTAAAACTCACTTTCCTGTAGGGCTGGGCAAAGTCCAGAATCAGCAGGGAAACCTTTGAACCTAGCGCTCAATCTTCCTCATTGATTCTGGCAGAATTGCCGAATCACCTATTCATAGATCCACCTATACAGTAGGAGTATCTATAATTCCTAACTAGCGCCGGACCTAACAATTTCTTCATACGTTACACCTAAATAATGCCACTTGTCTTCAACGCTTTGGCATTGTTCCATACATTTCGAATGTGGATCCCGATCGAGAATTTTTACACAGCTAATTTCAATATACAGGGTAAAACTTAAATTTATAAGGATAAGAAACCTAAACCTAAACCACTTTGCATGCCTGAACAATCAGTCTTCTCTTTGCGAAAATTATCATAATTTTAACTATTTACATATCTGACCATTTATTTTTATCTTTTGAAAATTTATAATTTCTACTCGTTCACACATAAATCTAGTCAATCGGAATAAACACAAATAGGGGTTATTCAAACCACCAATCGTATCTTGATGATAAACGAACGAGAAACAGAACTCTACAGTTACTACTTCAGTAAAGTCAAGACACTATTTACTTCATTAACTCCGTTATTTACCCCGTTTGACCATAACAATGAAAAATAGAATGTCAGTTTTTACAAAGCACTACAGGGTTCTAAAATAACTACAATGGACGGGTCAGAAGATGATTTGTTACGATGACAGTGGGCACGATTGAGCAAATGGGGCTGTAAACTATATAAGTACAGCGTGTGACAATGGGTTATGGCACTAACTAATAAACAAACTACGCAAGGCAAATACGAGAGGCAGGAGTGCCTTATCATACAAGCGACATTGCAGGGAAGCCGGGGTTCACCACGGCACGTTTTGATTCGATTAGATTGACGCTCGTATCGTTGACAAGAATTGTGAAGTTCCAATTGAATAAATAATGTTATTTCGACGCCAATGACCTTTGTATTCTGAAATATCTAAAATTCGAATGCCATTGCACTTCGAAAATCGGGTACTCGGATGTCATTACAAATTGTTATAATGCAACGATAACATAGCATCAATTGTCGTGGAACTTATAAGATGATTGTTAGCGAGGACGTAACAAAACGGTCGTTCAATTACTCTGACATTTCTGATAGAGCTCTTATTAAACCGATCAAAGTGCACGCCTTATCCGAATGAATGGCCCAGTTTCACATCCATAATTTTACTAAAATGTAGTTTTAGCTCTTACTATTCTTAATACGAAGCTCACAGATTTTGTGGTTTTAAATTAAGAAGCGTTATGATCTAAAACAAGCGTGTCACTGGCGATGATTTAAATTTATACCACTATTTAGATATATAGTTGGCCGTTGATGTTAGTATCAACAATCAACTATGTATCTACATAATCTGCAAGCTTCGCATTTCGAAAATCGAGAGCCTTTATATTCACAATTATTGAAATTGTGTACTTATGATCTATGATTAAACAATTCAAAGTTATCAAGTGCGTCGATATTCAAAAGCAGACACCAAAATTACTCATTGATAGACGAATAATACACAAGTTCGGAACATATTGTTATTGTCACTAAGATTTTACAGAGAAACTGAGAACAGAATTTTAAATGTGCGTTTACATTGACACATTACACATTCACCATAACTTGTAGTAGTTACTATAACATCCAGAATTTTAAGTTAGAAAATATTGTCAGATTTTTTTATCATATAAATGTAATTTTCGACACAAATTTTACACGTTATTATTTAAGGGTATGGTAAATACAATGAAAAATACATGCTACAATTGTATTGATAAACAGCTATTTTAACCTGGCGACGATTTATTTCTGTCGATTCCTTATATTCATATGCATCGGCAAACCGTGAATGTTACTGACGGGGAGGGAAGATAGCCGGGTAAGAAACAGGGAGGCTAGAACTTGGTACCGGGACAACAACGCCGCGCCGGCAGTCTAAACACCGCCTAAATTACCGAGAAACGACTCTCGATGAATTGAGGGCGGGTCGAACGTCGCATCACATACATAGTCAACAGTATACCTTCACGACGGGAGTTACAAGGGGTCGACGACCAGACAGGTTCGGAGCTAGTCCCGGGGCCGAGCGCAAACGTCTTCTCCTTCATCGGTATCTTTGCGCGTGTAAGTCACATTAAACTCGCGGGCGCGTTTGTGTCTGGGCGTTTCAACATGGACACTTTTATACTATAAATTTTAAATTAAGCAAGGAAAAATCATCTGGCTTCAGGCAGGATTCGAACAAGCGCACTAACCAATTGTGCCACCGAGACCCTTACTTGACCCGACGAACTTTTCCTTGTGATTTGCTTAACGCTTAATGCTGCGTTATCTCTTCAATGTTGTAGTACCTACTACGACACTTGTAGGTACTGGAACATTGAAGAAAAACACTATTTGCAGGCGTTTCGTAACGAAGGAAGAGACTATAATTTTTGTTCATAATTTAATATTTATAGATTTAGAAAAAATAAGCATATCAAATGGTTCCAAATAAATAGGTATTAAAAAAAACTTTCATACAATTTCATACGTTTGATACTCAGTGCCTGAGCCCGCTAGGTCAACCCGCACCCGTCCTCAGCCTGTTCGTATCACGTTTGAAACTCCTTCCCCGTGCCCGTACGCTCAACGCGCACCCGTCCGAAGCCTGTATATGTTCGTGAGGTTCGACTGGCGCCCGCCAGGTCGACGCGAGCACATCCCTAGCCTGTGTGACTGCGTGTTCGTGAGCGTCGGCTAGAGGATGCCGTTGGTGTAGTACTGGTAGTTGTCGTAGAGGCGCGTGGAGAGCGAGCGCAGCGCGTCGCGCACGAGGCGGTCCACGAGCGCGGACAGCTGCGGCTCCGTGCGCCCGGCGTGGAAGCGCGCGCGGAACCCGCTCACCGCGCTGCTGCTGCGCAGGCACGGGAGCTGACCGCCTGAGGAGACAACAATATTATTAGGCTAACGCATTAGGCTTTACATGTCAGGATAGTAATACGATTATATAAATAAATAAACAAATTATCAGACTAGGAACACATGAAGCGGTTATCACCCGCGCTCGCCGTGGTGGAGAGCTCACAGCATTTACATTACATTAAGAGCCTGTAGTGTCCCACTGCAGGGCAAAGGCCTCCCTACACTCTTTTACAGAATTTACAGAATACAGATATTTATTTTTAAAATATAAAGCACATTTAACAACGCGTTTTACGCCCGCGGCGTGTGCGATTGTTTACGGGCGCCGCTGCACCGATCGTCGGCGGGCGCGGTACGAGGTCCCGCAGCCGCGCCTGGCGGCTCCCGCGCGTTCTGCGATCGGTTAGCGGGCGACTGCGTGTTGACAGAACTGAACTGATCGTTTAACCACCCGTCCTGCGATAATGAACCGCCACATTTCCGAGTGATAATCGCAACCGCTGCGGCTGCGTTACCGCACAATTCCTGTCTCGGGCAGCTACGGTATAGACAGCTCTCAGAATATGACTAACTGTGGCGACTACGCTTGCGTGACCAGTTAAGCGCCTTTCAAAGAGTTTTGTACACTTGTCAATTTTCCAGTGTAGTTTTCTACACTTGTCAACCAAAAAAGTGTAAAAAAGGGATTGTTGTATTAGAGTTCCGCTTTAATAAAAAAAAATTACCCAATAAAAAAAACTCAGACTCACCCATGCGCATAAGTTCGACTAGATGTATGATCTGGTCGCAGTGCTTGCGCGCCGCGATCAGGCCGCGCAGGATCAGGATCTTGAAGTACTGGAACATGTCCGACGACTCGCCGTCCATCACCTCCACGAACTCTTGCGTCAGCTGACATTGAGATAAATGTTACTACTGGTGTACCAATAACTACTTTTAGAGTTTGATGAATGATTTGATGAATGACTGAATTAGTAATAAAACGTAGATTTATTTGAACCATCAAGGATCATAAGATACACGTCAAAATATAATTTAAAGAATTCGAAGAAAGAGTTTGATATATCTACGAGAAAATTATCCGAGTAATTTTTTATTTATATTAAGAAAGGAAAAGATTGAACACTTGGATCTGAATGAGCATCAAAAAACTTTGGTTTGATGAATTTTACTCAGCATTCAAAACATAAAAACATGATTTTAATCTTATCTTATTAGACCTACCTTGAATGGAGAACTTTCGAATCCTAAATTCTTGGGTGATATTGAAAAGATAAATCCGAAGTCAATGTGGATGATGTGTCCCGCACTGTCCAATAGAATATTGCCGTTATGCCTGAAAATACAAAAATAATAATTTAATATCACAACGTCGTTTCACACGTCAACAAAAAAGTCACATCAACAATAACTACATATTATAATGTTTAAATTGTATAATGAAATAATTATAATGTAGCTCGTAGCTGCTAATTATTTAAGCTACTTGAGTACAAATCCTATTATCTATTCTAATATAATTTACAATTAATATAATAAAGCTGAAGACTTTGTTTGTTTGTTTGAACACGCAAATCTCGGGGACTAATGGTTTGAAAAATATTTTTGTGTTAGATAGTCTTATTGTCAAGGAGGGCTTTAAGCTACAATAAAACCACGAAACCATGGGGAAAAGTCGCGGTCAGCCGCTAATTAGGTATAAAAAGGATCCACAAACTCAGAAGTAAAATATACGAGTAATAAAATGCATATTAACATTTCCCCAACATTCAGCCGTAAGCAATGACTTTTAAGTTTTATATTTCAATACAAAAGTGAAGTAATTATGTATTTATATTTACTTCAGCAAAATGATAAAACCTTAGAGACAGCACGAACCGTCATCATTGCACGTTACACAAACAAAATTATATCGCGGCATGCGAGTGTAATCGCGTTAATAAAGTGACTCGGATTGCATGTTATTACCACGGCTCATGTGTATAATGCTTGTTTGCCATAGGGCACGATACCTCATCAGTTTAAGCCTTTATGTAACGTTATGCTTTTAAAATGTTAAAATGTTAAGCTTAACTACTTGGAAATGATTGGTAACGAAAGTTATAAAAGAATGGACTGCTCATGAATTCATTTCTTTTTACTGTAATAGGTCTTACGTCGGAATTTTATTAAATAAAACTCAATCAAATCCTCCGAATTCTCCCTAGGGATAGTAAAACTGGATGTTTTACATCAATAATATCTACGACATGTTAAGATAAGTATTTATTGATGTCTTACTGCAAGGCAATTTTAAATTTGAAAAATATTTTATGTGTGTTTGTGTTCACCTGGGCTGTGTGTGTTCGGAAAAATACCTAAAAAATGTACCCCAAGAAATCGAAATCACGACTCATTCATTACGAAACCAACGTGCTATTCCGTTTTAAGGACGCGTCAGTACACGTAAAATGTACACTGCTATTAAATCACTTGGGAAATAACCTTACAATATTATAGTATTTACCTGTCTTTAAGCTGCAGTAGATAACTGGTGAGCGCATACGCTGCGGCTGACTCGACGAAGTTGTTCTGAGCTCGAAGGAATCCTTCGCTGTTCGGAGGACCGTGTTCCAATTCCAACCACGCGCGGAGAGATTTACCAGACTGCTTCTTGATTTGATGGAGCGATACGGAGTTTACAACCTGGGGAAGAAAAGAAAAAATGTTGAAATTAAAGAAGGTCTTTCTAACTGTTTTGGTTTTCAAGCTAATATTTACGATCAGTCAACTACGCCGGATAGGTAAGTATAATAATATTATACAATAGAGTGAGCAAGCAGTGGTCTACTTTATAATTTTTGTTTTCTCCTTCTCATAGGAAGTTGGGACAGCAAACTGCCACGGCTGTGGAGGTC
This sequence comes from Nomophila noctuella, assembly GCA_958496325.1. Classification (NCBI taxonomy): domain Eukaryota; kingdom Metazoa; phylum Arthropoda; class Insecta; order Lepidoptera; family Crambidae; genus Nomophila; species Nomophila noctuella. The sequence continues at coordinate 3,758,267 of OY292488.1, forward strand.
AGGCCATTTTGACGACCAACATAAAATACACAAGACATAATAAATATTTTTATCGAGAATAGATAGGCTACTCAACATTAGATATTGAATCAATTTAATCTATTTAATCGATATAGTGTATCGAATTGCGATTACAAATATTGATTGTTAATCAAACTGTCAGCTTTTATATGGTAGCAAAAGTAATGATACTACATCAGTCGAATCTCATAATCGTGTTCTCGTGGAAGTGCTTTATATCCGAACGTTTACGTTCACCGGCGCTAGAGAGGTTAATAGCTTATGTCATTACCGCTTTCACGACAGTCGTAACCAATAATTATGTTATCAAAGATGACTTATTACTTTCCCCATGGGCACTTTATGCTTATGAAAACTAATCAAGTTCGTACTTAGATATATTGCACTGAATCTGGATTAACTCATTATGCCAGATACGTAGTGCCCAAGGCAAGTCTTCAAAAAAACGTTTCCCAAGATATTTAGATTCTCGCATCTGTTCAAAAATAACCCTTATCCATAGACATCAAATAAGTCTTTCGCCCAGGTGTCTGTAATAGATTAGGGTTATTTTTGTGAGCCTTATACAATTCTCACTTGACAATTGCGGTTTTGACAATTTGCGTCTAAAGAACATCTAAAGGACATTAGATCGCAGGCATCCGTCACCAACTAACATTGCCAACGGTATTCTACCACTTGCTAAGGCACGTTATCTCGTGAGGATACAGCTTGACAACTTTTACTCGAGCTCGAGCATATCATGCCTTAAATGACGACCTATGTAGAGTTCATATGTTGGGCCATCGTCTACCTCAAGACCAGATATTATGTATCCGATCTTTTGGTAGACTATATAACGAAGTATATAACACTGGATGAGTGGACTCACCGGCTGTATAAGTCCGCACTCCTTATCCAGGCACAGTATCTCGTAGGGATGCAGCTTGAGCGGCACCCGCTCGGCCGTCCACACGGCCTGCAGCCGCCGCAGCAGCTGCGCCGCCAGCATCTCCTGCCGCAGGTCGTCGCCCACCTTCACGATGCAGCCGAGCAGCCGCCAGCCGGCCAGAGCTCCGTAGGGGGACGAGGAACGCATGCGAGCTAGCTTGCTTTCCCATGATTCCTGTAAGGAAGTAAATATAATATTAAATTAAAATTAAGTGTATTGACTTCTAGATACAAAACATCGATTTAATTTCATACTTAATACGACTAAACTTCATAGATTTAGAATAAGACCCCAACAAAGCTAAGAAGTGTGCTGTGTGCGGTGTCGTAAGTAGCCAATAGGATTTCAAGCAGTGGTTGATCACGTGTTAAGGACAAAATCCTGTTGGCTCCTTACGACTTTACGACACATCTCCGCTACACAGCACACATCTTAATTTTGGTGGAGTCTCACACTTACTTGAAGTGTATTGACCTAACAAAAAAATTACATTCGCTGGCAGGTTATAATTGTCAATAATATGTTTTTATTTTTCAGAATGACAGACAGTATATTGACACATCAAAACAACCTATTTGATGTTGTTTAAATTAAACTGTCATGTCAATGTTGAGAATTCTGACATAAAACAATAGTTATCTATTGTTATTGTCAACACATGCAGACGTACAATTATACAAAGATTAATCCCGTGAAGTGTCACTTCATTGTCCTGTAACAACCCTTACTACAGACAGACACGCGACCCGCAGATTGGTTAGACGTCATTCATAAGACGATAAGCGTGACAAAAAGACAAAGCAGGTCACGAGGACCTAACACATCCGTGAAGTATTTCGTAAACTGTGATGGATCAACTGGGTCGTGTTCCAAGTCAATTGAGGGTGGGAGGTCGACGGATTGAATACGGACACGCGACCTACACGATGACGTCACTTATAAAGCGATCAACGTGACAACACGAAAGCGGACAAAAAGCTTTTATTCTATTAGTTAAATACTAATTCTTCGTAGACGATTTTTTTGAAGGTAAACTTGTTTTACACTAGGGGTGACACAATGACGGTATCTAAACGGTACGGTTCCGTTTAACATTAAATTGCTGATTGGTCTTTTCACCGATAATTCAGCCTAGACTAGGCAAAGAAAGTCCAGCAACGCCTGTTTTACTCTAATAAAATGCCTTCTATTGGCCTTTATTACTTCGTCGTTTCCGAAACAAAGCGTATAAAGTCTAGATCATGGCTGCTAATATTTTGATAAAAAATTAACAAGGGCATAACATCGAAGCCAGGTTTTTCCGATTATCCAGATGTGGTATTCGACTGCTTTCTAGATAATTTAAGAAACTCTTCATGAAATAATAAAATAATCACAAATCTTTATGCTACAGTTACAGTACCGCTTTGACTAAGTTATTACATGTTATTGAAACTAAAAAGGTATTGATTTAATAATACTAACTTGTGTCGTCATATCTCAGTACTTTATGCAGTTTATCCTAAAAGATTACGTTTTGGAGATGTCTTGACCAGTGATCTAAACAATCTTACCTTAAGAGTAGTAGCAGAAGGATCATGAGGGTCGTGTTTGAACGCGTTCGGCGGTGGGGCGGCCGTCGCGTCCGCTAGTCGGCGCCTCACCTCCCCCGCGCCGACTGCGACCGACTCCCGCGACCCACACGATGACGTCGACAGCGCCGATATCGCTGACACCTGCAATCGATGGTTAATTGCGTTAGAACTAAGTACATCAAACTAATTGATTAATAGTACATAAGCTACATATTCATAAGCTTGGGGAAAACCTTAGACATTCCGACGACACAGGAAGGCCCCACTGGCTATCAGAACAGAGATATACAAATTGTACTATGATATAAAGTTTGATTTTTCGTGTCGGAAGGACCAAAAATATTCGCATGATTCAACTCATAATGACATACATAAAAATACATCCTTGGACAACTAACTAATAAAACAATATGTTAACACATTCATTATCCTCTTACAACGGTACATAAATTATCCTCCTCAACCTGATTGCCGTGTGTGAATGGAATGGAACAGTAAATGGACTTGTATTTGCGAGCTTTATCGTTAATTTTTAAGAAAAATATTGTAATTTTCTGAGATGTCTACACAGATTCTATTCCAAATACTTATTCGAAGTGTGCCGATGATTAAAAGAAACAAAAGATGGACGAGACAATAGTAGCGAATTTCTCACGAACTGGCTCGTGTCTTATATCACGTATCATTGTGTTGAAGGTCGCTCGAAACTTGAACAATCCTTATTTAATTCAATATTTCTAAAAATCGTACCTGAACGGAATCAAGTTACAATTCTTTTGAAATATGATACACAACGTTTCCTAACTACAAATATTGAATTGTTATAAGACACTATACGGTTTAATATACCTGGTAAGTTTACAATTCAAAAAAGGGGGCGAACACTATCTTTTTTGCTTTAGAAAAGTAACTGAATACTCAAAATGATACATCATAAGGTATACAAAGCTATCACAATTTGTTTGAGATTATAAGAGTATATTAATGGCAGTTTATGAACGAGGAGTAATACGTGTATTGTTTGTGTTTTGTTCACAGTTACCAAGTACTTAGTAATTATCAGTGCAAATACTTGAGTCTCAAATCCTATTAACACTTTAAACAAATTACTATGTATAAAGCAACAACTCCAACACAAAAATACGACTTGATAAGGCTATATAAATTTATTATTTATCTAGCGGCCGCCCGCGACGTCGCCTGCGTCGATTTCGGATCCCTTTTTACACAATAAAAGGAAGGCTATATTCTTTCTCAGGGTCTAAAACTTATCTGTGCTAAATTACATAAAAATCGGTTCAAAGGTTTAAGCGAAACACCGTAACAGACAGACAGGCTTACTTTCGCATTTATAATATTAAGTAGGGAAGAAGGGATTTGATTCAATACGAAAGTAAATGAAACGATAAAGATCCCTAGTACACGAGGGCACGTGTACCTTATCCACCAAAAGACATATACCAGGTTTTTTTTTTTTTTCCCAACGTTAAATGTAAGGCAGTGCATTGTTTCCCCGTCTGATTAGAAGCTAGGAGACACGTGCTTGGCCCACGTGCCATTGACGAGCCAATCCGCGGTCGGACATCGGGAAATGTCTTTAGCTAAGATTGTTTTTGCTGGATAAATTACGTCATTGCTGTTTATTGTAAGTAAATAATAGCATATTTTGCTAGTGAAATTGTAACTGATAAGTGGTTTCGGTAAATGAGCTATTAAGTACACTTTTGTTTTGGATAGTGAGGTGTTGTGTTGTGAGTGTATTATTAAGTTTACATTAAAATTATAAATAGTTTAACAATAAAAACTTGGTGTACAAAGTTACTTAATAATGACCATTAGAGTGAATAAAAAAAATAGAATGAAGTATCATCATTCCGGTAGGTAAATGTACAGGAATAAGGTAGCGTAATGTAAATACAGAGTTGCAGACACTGATTTCATCGTATCTAATTTAAGGAAAACTGCTCATACAGTTTCTTGAGAATCAGAATTACTAGCTCATGCATTTACCAAAAAAATATTCTCTAAATAGATCTTTACGCTGCGTCATATCTAGGAAACCGGATTGTATGCGTTTTATTATTAGCATAATTATGTATTTGCATATTTACCTCACAGCACTCAACGCATATTTTCTCTAAATTATCATGATGTTTATTCGGTACCTTTATACAATAGGCTAGTTGCCTCATATCACCATTTACAAAATCACTTTTAATTCGAATATTATTCCGTACAAGGGTCCAAAATATGTAAACTTCATTAAATATAAATATGGGATTGCTGCAAAAATTCAACTTAAACCTGATACATTTTTACTTTTTTTTCTCTTGATTGAAAACACCGTCCGCCATGATTCTACGTCACCAATATTGTAAACAACACAAATTCAAACGACAGTTTCGACAGGTTATTCGTGGTCTTTTATTTAAACGCATTGATTGTTGTTTATTTCACTATTCAAATATTATACACTTCACATTTATTGAAAACAAACCTGCCCAAAATAGATACTTTGATGGTTGCAAAATGTTTTGCTTCAAATTCTGATTCGCAAATTCTCATCACTGGGTACTTTAATCCACAACTTCTTATTGATGTATTCTTACATTCACGCACGATACAATACTGGTAATTCATAAATGTATCATGTAATCTCTACGAAGACATGGTTTTAATTCCGATAAACACTTTTTGGTTATGTCACGCGTATTGTTGACAGGAACAGTGACGCCACGGCACAGACCATCATGGCGGACGGCGTTTACGGCAGTAAAGTGAAATTAATAATTTAAAATTCAAAATACAGTTGGATAGGTGCTTCAAAAAATTTTCACATTTTTTTTTTGTTGTAATATAATCGTAATGAACCGTTCTATCAAATAATTAAAATAGTGGCAACTAGCCTATTAACAGATTTAGCGGCTTTTAAAACTAATTAATTGCCAAGTTACAAAATGAGTTCGTGTTAACAATAACAAAACGTAATTAATGTAGTTATTTGACGCATCAACCGCATAGGTAAAATTCGTTATCACACATATTGTATCTCTAATTAAAGTTATGCCGCAATGGCCGCCAGTATTTAGGCAAGGTCTGCGCACAACGCTGTAACGTTAATCGTCCGTAATTACTTTTATAATTAATGCAAGAGTTTATAAAAACACATGTTGAAGGACTGTTGACGTAAGTAGTATACTGATAACAGTGAACACTGAAATTCAGAGACGAGATACAACGAACATCATTTCGTGATAATTCATTGTTGCTTCCACGGATTATGACTACAAATAATTGTTTACAGTTATTACGAAATGAAAAATTAAAATAATTTGTAACCACGCAGTTAATAAGATTCAGACACGCAATGAATCTAATGCCATCGCAAACAAGACTTCTTAAATAACAAGCTCGTGTAAAATAATTATGAAAGATGGTAATTTTATGACTGTTTTTATAATGAAAATTGGTAAAAGAACATCTTCTTCCGGTACATTCGCATAATTACAAAAAAAAAGTGGAATAATCTAACCATAATATAATATTATACATAAATAAAATTAATTGCGGTGATCTGAAGATAGCAGTGGAGGAATGACGCAATAACAAGTGTCCTAGATATGGGGCACTGTACATACTATACATAATGTTACATTCACTAAGATTGACTTGATTAATTATCTTGTATGATCATTGAGCACTTGAAACATAAAAATATTAGTGAAATAGGCTACTTCTCGATGTCGACGATAGATTTAAGACCGGACGTTTAATTGCCAATACTTGCTGGTTTTAAGTAAATATTTTGAAACGTTTAACATTGCTATTACACCCATTAAGTATGTACTTCAATAGCAAATTACATTAGGAAGAGTTCTTTACATTACAGAACTCTTTAAATTGATCTGGCTACATTACATTCCCTATATTCATGTATTTTAATCAAAATTAAAGGAGTAATTTAGTAGTTGATAATAATATGAAGAAGTAGTGCGTGTTTTGGTAACATGGCTAGATAATTTCGTTGCAATGCCAATAAGTAATTATCTTATAATCAGGTATACTTGCTGACATTTATCTGCGTGGCAGTACAAGTACCCTTTCATAAGGTAAAGTCAAATCGTTGCCACTTTAGTATTAACCTTTTGAAATACCAACCAAAATTGAACAAATACATGCTCTGTTTTTGTTTGGAATAATGGATAAGGGACGAAAGTATGTACTCAAGAAGTTAAATTAAAAGTTAAATGTCACAATTCTGAACAATAAAGGTAGTATTAAGCCTTTATTCGTTACTAGCGGCCGCCAGCGACTCCGTCCGCGTGGGTCACGATTTCCGCACACAGTCTTACTAAAAATAGCTGAACAAACGACGGTCTATATGCATGCAGTCAACTTGCGCACTTTTATGGGACTAATCTAATAACTCAGGATAGAAATATTAGTCAAATAAGGAAGTGACGTAAAACGCCTATCACTAATAATGATATTCGGGAGACCTTATACATTTGAGAAATTATCTGTTCACCGCGATTCAGATCCGCGGCCGCGCCTCTAGCGAGGTGCGCCATCTATCGGCACATTTTAGAACTAAATAGTTCGCTAGCACAATTTACAATGATAAAATAAAGGAATATACAATAGCTTAAAGCCTACCTCGACAAATGGTAAGTGGTATGTGGACTATCCAACACAAAATGTTTTGTCAATTCGTTGAACCAGTAGTTCCTGAGCTTAGCGCGTTCAAACCAATTTGGATCTTGAGTTGCACGTGTTATTGTGAGTCAACCATAAAAGATAGACATATGCTGTTGGGGGATATTTTTTAGGCAATTTTTATGTAGAATATTTCCGTCATACATGATTTCTATGTGACTTTAACCATTAAGGCTGCACACGCGACTGAAGCTTAAGAAATGGAGTAAATTCTCCCGTTTTTCCCACATTTCCCTTCACTACGCTACTCCTGTTGATTGTAGCGTGATGAAAAGTATCCTATAATATGCCCAGGAGTATGAAGAATAATGGTACCAAGTTTCTTCAAAATCCGTCTAGTAGTTTTTGTTTCTATAAGGAACATACAGACAGACAGACAGACAGACAGACGAAAATTTTACTGATTGCATTTTTGGTATCAGTATCGATCACTAAACACCCCCTGATAGTTATTTTGGAAAAATATTTAATGTACAGACTTGACCTCTCTACAGATTTATTATAAGTATAGATTAAATGGAATGTAACACGTAAGTAAGTGTAACGCGTAACTTTTCTTATATGATTTCTCGAACGTTTTCTTCAATTTCCGCCATACAACTCTCAAGCAGCTGTTCAAATTAACATAAAGAATATCAGACGAATTCAATAAAGAGACGTAGAAAGAATTTCTGTGTTCCGTCAAAATGAATTTTCTGATAAATGGAAAACTGATCGATTTCTGTACCTGCGATAAGCTGTCGGGCGCGGGCAATCGAGGCGCGTACTGTGTGCTCAGTTCCTCATCGTCGTGGCTCCAGCAGTCGCCGGCATCGACGTCATCCAGGCCCGAGTATAAGGAAAGCGCCGGCCACTCCGGCACCAAGTTCTCTTCACTCTTCGTATGCCGGATGGGCGGCGAGTGCGGGGCCGGAGGCGCGGGCGGCAGCAAACGCGGCGGCAGAGGTTCGTGGCCCTCCGTCTCAAGAACTTCCACGTACATTATGTAGGGAGCCTGCGGAAGATGAATACAGTTACAATTATGGCCGTTTGAAATGCCTCACTGATCCGAACCGGTTCATAATGGCTAGGAACTCGAGCGAGTATGTTAAACATAGCTTAAGTTAACAACCGCGGTGATTACACCCCATAAATGCGAAAAGATGAAAATCTCGCGCAGACTCTTTTAGCTTTATGATAAAGTTGAGAATCACTGTTACTTTGGTTGAGTGGAGACATTGTCTATGCTTGTCCCAAATGTGATTTCACCAAAAAAAATGTGACTAATGACTCGCTGGCTCGTCGCACGGTTCATTATTTGATGAGTTTGATATTTTTTGCAGATAAGATATAGAAGCTTGTTTTAAATTTTGCATTGCATTAAGCTAACTTCATATCTTAAACTTTATTTGCTTTCATAATGATAAAAAGAAGATAATATGAAGCCGGATGTAAGCTACTTTCAAATCATTACAAAAGATGTAACAAAAAGTCTTGTGATATACATACTATGCTCAAGCCCTTGAAAACACACAATACATCTAAAACGCAAAGACCTTAGCCTACACATACAAGTTTGCATAAGCCCTTTCACAAAACAATGGTAAAGACAATACAAGTTCTCAACTTTAAAACAAAACACCTCCCAGTGTGCTCTTCTCAAAAGAATATAAAGATAAAATCATAACAATGCGTCACGTCATTTATCGTAATTAAGAATCAGCATAGAAGTTTTATCTAATCTATGATACCCTAAAATTAAATAACTTGGAAGAAATACGCAATTTACTAATGTAGAGCCCATGGCCTGAATTGTGTAATAGTTCGTTTTAATAGCTGAGAAACGGGTGTGCCAGTTACAGAGGCGAGAACTTTGCCCAAAGCCGCGGTAGTCGCGTCACCAAGAACGAACTAATAAAGATTATTGGTCGAGTTGAGATCTCATGTGCGATAATTCCAAGACGATTGTTTTATAGCACTTTGAGGTAATGTAATGTTACGACATTTTTATCGATAACCGTTCCAAAGATTGCCTTTTTTGAATACAATAGAACACGGACATTAACGGCACGTTTCAAGGAAATGTACTATCGTTTGCTTTGTTTCTTTGAATGTGGAATTTGATATGAAACACTCCGTTGTGTATGTCATCTTTGTATGTATTTATTTTATATGACATACAATTAATCATTTAATCATTTATTAAAAGCTAAATTGTACACCAAAGTAAACATAAACATAATTGACAACTATGTTAAAAGAGGTGGCAAATTGACTATTCCTAAAATCAATTAACAGGAGTCGCTCTCAACAGTGATCAATGAATGGTTTACAAATCCGCATAACCCAGTTAAAGTTTGTATTATCCTTTCCATACACGCCCCCACCCACACCTCTCATTTAGCTAACAGTAGGGTTGTACACATTTCCGAATTTATTTATTACTTAAACATACCTCAATCGTGTATTTTATATCGAATTTATACTAATATAATAAAGCTGAAGAGTCTGTTTGTGTGTTTGGATGCGCTAATCTCAGGAACTTCTGGTTTGACTTGAATTTTTTTTGTGTGGTAGATAGCCGATTTGGCGGGGAAAGCTTTAGATTATAGATTCGCGTGTATTAGTAACAAAAAAATCGGCCAAGTGCGAGTCGGACTCGCGCACTGAGGGTTCCGTACAAATTCTATTTTTGACGTAATAAAAAAACTATTAACTAGATTTCGTTCAAACCAATTTTCATTGGTACTTTTTATGGTAATTTACATTATATATTCATTCTAGTTTTATCATCCTCTTACTTTAGAAGTTAGAGGAGGGGGGACACACATTTTTCCACTTTGGAAGGGTCTCTCACGCAAAGTATTCACTTTAGAAAAATATATATTAGAAACCTCAATATCATTTTGAAAGACCTATCCATAGATACCCCACACGTATATGTTCAATGAAAAAAAATATTTTCAGTTTCAGTTATAACTATGGGGACCCCCAATTTTTTTAATTATTTTTCAATTTTCGTGAAAACCTTGTTGCGGTTCACAGAATACATCCACTCACCAAGTTTTAACAGTATAGTTCTTATAGTTTCGGAAAAAAGTGGCTGTGACAGACTGGCGGACAGACAGACAGACATGAGGAATCTATAAGGGTTCCGTTTTTTGCCATTTGGCTACGGAACCCTAAAAACGAAGCCCATATTTTAACAAAGATATCCGTGCAGCTTTAAAATGAAGTTTTGAATCTGATCAGTAATGTCATTTCAAACATTCGTTATCGTTAACAAAGTTGAATGAACTGACACATAAGATTATTATGATCTTCAAAAGTTCAAAATAATCGGCACGTAAGTATCTGTGAACATTCATTTATACTTATTATTACCAAACTTTGCTGCAAACAGTTAAACCACATTAATCATGTTTTGAGAGTTAATTAATCGTCATTGTTTAACGTATCATTATACGAGTTATATCTTAATTTACAAGTTTTTTTTTTTATTAACCTATATTGTCCCACTGCTGGGCAAAGGTCTCCTCTAAATTTCTCCACGTGCATCTGTCTACGGCCAACATTTGCCAATCTCGGGAGAAGTGAACAAGATCGTCACACCATCTTTTCTTTGGCCTTCCTCTGGTCCGTTGCCCGTCGGTCGGTATCCATTGAGTGACGATTTGCGCCCATCTCCCCTCCTGCATTCTGCAAACATGGCCCGCCCAGTCCCATTTTAGTTTGGCAGATGTTTTGCCAACGTCCCTTATAAGTGTTTTGGAGCGAATGGTTGAATTTTGAACTCTGTCTGTTAGTTTTAGATTGAGTATGCTTCGCTCCATGGCACGTTGACAAACCTTGAGTCTGGACTTCTGGCTCTCGGTCAATGACCAAGTCTGTGCACCGTAAGTCAGAATGGGCAGAATGCAACTGTCGACGAGTTTGCGCTTAAGTGTTATTGGAAGGTTTCCCTTCATGTACGCCTTCATGGACCAGTAGCTTTTCCAAGCCAATTACGAAGTTTTGGGACCCCATGGCTTTGGGACCAGAAATGATCGAGGAACACGTCTCCTGTCATTTGCGTTTGGACAACAACTAAAAATAGCTAACAGTATTTTCTATAAAAAGTCTCATCGTCGCTGGACCTGGTTCTCACCTGGATTAAGATATAAAAACGAAATAGATTATATACTTACTTCTGACTGCCATATCATCAAAGACGTAAACGTGATAAATAGAGTTAAATTCAGTTCAGATCATAGACCAGTAAGAACAAAAGTAAAATTTGACTTTAAAATACATCGGGCAAAATTGTTTAAAAGACAAATAAAATTTCTGGACCAGACTACACTTAGAAATCATTCAGAAGATTTTAATTTGGAACTGACCAACTTCTTTCAAAATCTCAATTTAGATGAGTCTCTAGATGTCGACTCTCAATATGCTGCAATAATATCAGGGATAGAAACAGCCAGTAATAAAATAAAATTAAAGAAAAATAAACGCAACAAACTTACTGAGCCTACAAAAATGTTAATAGATAAAAGACTTAATACAGAAATCGGCACAAGAGAATATAGCATATTAGATAAGCAAGTCAAACGATGCATACGAAAGGACATCAGAAATCATAATACATATTTAGTTAAGATAGCTTTAGAAAGAAACACTTCTCTTAGAACAGCTAGGCAAGGACAAGTCAAGACAAAGACCTGGATCACGTGCTTACAAGATCAAGAAGGCAAAAAATAGAGCAGTCGCGATAAAATTATGAATATTTGTACCAATTTTTATAAAACACTTTATTCAGACGAAAGTAATAACAACAACAGTTTAGAATATCACTGCGACAATGAGATTCCACCGATAACCCCTCTTGAAGTTAATGTAGCGATAAGAGCCATGAAATACAGTAAGAGCCCGGGAAAAGATGGCGTTACCACAGAAGTACTCAAAATAGGAAAACCCAGTCTTCGTCCACATCTAGTACGGCTCTTCAACTCAATTTTGAAAACAGGTAATATCCCAGATAACTTTTGTCACTCTGATATCATTCTCCTGTACAAGAAAGGAGACAAATCAGATGTAAATAATTACAGACCAATAAGCCTAATATCACACATTTACAAAATATTTATTAAGATCATACAAAACAGGCTTACCTCCACACTGGACAAACATCAACCCCCCGAACAAGCCGGTTTCAGATCACATTTTTCCACCACCGACCATTTGCATACTATCAATCAAATAATCGAAAAACATAGTGAATACCACAAACCCCTGTACCTAGCTTTCGTCGATTACTCAAAGGCCTTCGACAACTTGAAACATGTTTCTATATTCTCATCACTACACAAGCAAGAAATAGAAACTACTTACATACACCTAATTCAGAGAATTTATGCAAAGAGCACGGCGACCATCAAAATGCATATACCGGGTCCATCATTTCAAATCCAAAAAGGTGTAAAGCAAGGCGATCCACTATCTCCGAAACTGTTCACTAGTAGCCTAGAGGAAGTGTTTAGACAGCTAGAACCCCTTTGGACTGAAAAGGGCATTGAACTCGGTGACCAAAGGTTAACAAACCTTAGATTTGCCGACGACATTGTTTTATTTGCAAAATCGTCTGACATGCTTGAAACTATGGTCAAAGAGTTAAGGCTGGCAAGCCTTGAGGTTGGGCTGACCATGAATTGGTCAAAGACCAAAGTCATGTCGAATAGCACAAAGCGTAAAATTACAGTAGATGGGCAGGAAGTGCAATACGTGGACGAATATATATACTTGGGCCAGATAGTATCTTTTGAAAGCAGGCAGGACAGAGAAATCGATCGTCGTATTGAGAATTTACAAGATAAATAAATTAAATGAAGGTTACTGAGTTTTGGATAGAAGTAAGCAATCTTATAATAGAGTATGATCTGATAAACTAAACTGGTTTCAAGGTCAAATAAGAGTCATGATTCATACATGATGGTAGATGAATTAAAATTATACAGCTGCAATCAAATTTTGTTCGCTAGGCAACCCTGATCAGTGCTAAAGTTGTCGTGCCTAGTATAAATTCAAAACTACTGAAGGTCAAACTACACACGAAAGTTGTATTAAACGCTACCAACTCAATGAGTGAAGGAATTATTATTTTTTAAGCTGTCATTGAAATAATTCGAGTTGAACTATATAACCAAGGAAGCCAGTTTTTTTTTTCAAGCAAGACATTGATAGCACTGTATGGAACTGTGTAATTATAAAGTGTCTGTCTTAGTTCAAGGCTGTAATTATCAATTAAATAGATCTCAAACCTAAACGTAATTACCTACGTTTATTTGGAAGTTCACTAACCATGCATGTAACGGTTCAGTAGAAAATTTTTACCATCACCAAAACACAAATGACAATGAAACATTTAATAATAACATTGAATTTTGTTGGAAGGAAAGACCTTATCACAATTTTATTATTCTGACGGACGAAAACCAGCGTCATAGTTATTTAATCCGTAATATATTGCAAAGAATTAGCATAATCAAAAGTTATCGACCTGAATGTTGTGTTAATAAAATATGGAAGAACTGCGATATATTACAAAACATAAGCATTACATAATCTGTGAATTTCCCAAGTGACGATTAAACTATTCAGAGGTGGGTCGTCCAGTTGTACATGCGGAAGGTCTTTGGTTCAAATCCGGGCAGGCACAACGCACCTCTAGATTTTCAAAGATCTATATGCGGATTTCATATAGTATTCATAATGTAATACTTATACTCAAGATAGATTGTAAGTGCATTTGAAGGCCAAGATTAGGTGTGGGTAGAGAATGTCATGGCTTTGTTTATCAGACCCGAAATTTTAGAAACTTGTTCCTGATTGCAAAAGTAGCAGGTATATTACTCATACTTCCTTAAATACAAATTCTGTGGGTGTATCAATTGACATTTTATTATTATTTATCTCAGATAAATATAAAGTAAATTATATCCTAGCATGTATGTTTAGATATTTAAACCTAAGCAACGGAATAATGAGGTGGTGCATATTATAGAATATTTTAGTGAAAGGCATGTATGTACAACAGCAACAGCAAAGGAACACTGAATAAAGGTTAAGTGCACCTAATAATGAGAAAACTTTTGGACAGTAAAACTAAAATGAACGCTTTTTCATACTTCTCTGCGGCATTTCATTGACCCAAATGCCCTTCCCAGCCGCGCCTTAATTTAATGGACTCAGGTCTGTCAGAAGTTTTTGAAAGTCTCTAAAAGCCGGCAACAAAAGGCTACAACAGTAAGAGAAACAAAAGGAATTGCGCATGAACTACTCTTTATTATTATGGACTTTACAAAGTAGCATTAACTAAATAAAATGCAAGATAAGAACAATGTTCCAAATAATCTGATACTAAATGAAGAGATTTGTTCTCATTTTGAATTCATCGGATCTATCCAAGCTTTAAACATTCCCGATTTCCCATACTCTGAAAACATAAAAGTCGCGTGTAGTTTACGACTAAAACAAATCTCTGTTTTTTTGGTATTAACGCATTTACATGCCGTAGGCAAGCTAGACCTGCCGTCTTGGGGCACCGTCTCAGTCATGCCCGGTTTTCTTCGAACCTGTTTGGAGGGAGGAACTATTGCTCATGCTTTAAGCGTTGATCCAGTCTGTCCCCCACCTAAGCGATCACGCGCTTACAGACAAAACTAGGCCTATACTTCATAGGAAATGCATAATAATTACCTTATCCTTGCTATTCAGGACCGCTGCCGCATGAGGCGGTATCCTCAGCACGTAATGCGGCCTGTGGTGGAGTGGTAGCCACACCCTCGCGGGTAAGTTCAGGTCGAGGGAGGCCAGCTCGGCCCGTAGCCGGCCGTTGCGGCGCTCCTTATCCGCCACGCTGGCCAGCCGACGGCCTATACTCGTCAGCGCGTTGAGAAACTGTTAACAAGGAATTAGATATATAAAAATTTATCGCAAAATGTGTTGGTAAGCGCATAACTCAATAACGCCTGCACCAATATGGTCAATTCTTTTTAAATTGTTCTTTTATGTCTAGAGATGGTTTTAAGGCAAGAAAATTTTGACTAAACTAAGGGACGGGACGACGGGACAGGATAAACGCGAACGAAGTCACGGGCGAAATGCTCGTTAGATATAAATCAATAAATTCAATAAATTCCTTCCTAAACTAACACACCAATTGCCTAGCCTCTAAGAAAGCTCGAAGCTTGTACTATGGAAGCTAGGGAACGGATAGACATACTCAAATACTTTTTATAAACATCCATGACTCGGGTTCAAATGCCGATGTTCATCACACAAACATTTGCCCCTATCGGCATTCGATCCCGCGACCCTTGGTTATGTAGCCAGGGTATCTGACCACTAGACCAACGGGCTTGTCGAGTTATTAGTTACAAATTTAATTAACATAGTAACCACTGTTCTACAACATTAACCCACGTGCATTTATAACCTACCTATCTAAATACAGTTCGTAAAACAGATAAACAATTTTAACCCGACAGAGTTTATCGGAATTTCAAGAATGCAAAGTTCAAATTATAATAGAACTGGAAACTCTTAAGACTATCTTATAAGAGTGATATTATGATGCGATATGTTATTAACCTATTTCATTTCAGGCGATACCTCACCTTATTTTAATAATAACCAGCGAACGCTATGGTTTAATTTTTTAAATCAATCCATCATAATCTTATCTGTCAGGAATATAGCGTCCGGTACGATGCCCCCTACACATGTTAAAAACTAACTGACTGTTCATCACTATCAGTTCTATTTGATTAAATATAACTAACCGACAGAAATAATAATCATGTTTCTATATATAAATACACTGGCCATATTATCAATAATTAACATTGTGAATGAATGATTCAGAGTAATCAATCAAGTCTTGATTAAACAATGCGTGATATCCGCAAAAAAAATCTACTCAAATCGCATATTATCGTTTTTACACGAATTCAAAAATGCAATAAAATAGTTGCTGGGGACATTCCGTTAGTAACATTTTAAAATATATTTAGCAACCATTAAAATATATTAACATCCAATCTAAAGGGCTATTATTAGGACAAGATGGACCGACAGACACGTTGCTGCGGAACTATCAAATTTATTCGCGTAGGTATATGTCGAGGAATTTTGAGTGATATTATAATGTAAACAATAGGTTATACTTATACTGTATTTCTGGCCAACATTTTGTGAAAACGACGTCATTCATCGACATATAATACACGTTTTGTACCTACTATTTAGTTAACGACTAGGTACATGACATTACCTGAATTGTCTCAAAATATTGTAAATGTCTAAATACATACAAAGTTGGAAACATAATAACTACAATTCAAGACTAAGTATTTTGATAATAGAGATGCAACGTATAACAAAGTTGCAGATAAATATTCAAGTGGTAAATAACCTGATGTCTTCTTTTGAGGTTTAAATTTGTCATATTTTCATCTTTTCTTACAACTTTATACATATATGAAACGCAGCTTTACCAACTTAATTCATATAAAAAAATTGATGTTTGAGCAATTTACCTCGTCTGAATTCATTTAAAAAGGGGGGGGGGGAAGATTAGTGTGCCGGTCGCGACCATTCATCTTTAAAATAAAGTTATTGACCTTTGAATAAAACTGAACTAAACAAACACGACAACAACGTTACTAAAACAATCACATATTAATCCCTTAAATGTTTAATTTATCACGTTCTTATAATGAAGCCCTTAGTTTTAGTACAGGATTTTGTAACAGTAGTACAGTATGATTCTACCAAAATGTCTGACTAACCCTAACACATAAACAACCTAAACCGTTTTACATTGCCGTATGTATTTTTTTCCTTTACGTGTGAAATCATAGCTGATCTGATCAGTTTGATAAAATTCGAAAAAGGACACTGGTTTGATCTGTCCAAACTCTTACTTACATCACAAATAAGATAAAACTTTATAACTTTCTTTTCAGGTTCGCGAAACAAATGAAAGACATTTTTCACCAGTCTGGATTGAGGACTGATAAGAAATCGGCATCTGTAGGAATTACGTTGGCGCCGTACAGTATACCTACGGAACTGGACGGTTGCGTCACCGCACCAAAGAAAATCTATTGTAGTCAATTACATTACAAGAAGTTAAGCTTTTTTAGCACCAACTATTCGTACCTACAATGAGACATCAATGTTTGAAAGGAATGACGAATACGGTTCAATTCGATCCACGACTCAACTTGTTGTGCTAAACAACTGATACTTTGCTCTACCTCAGGCCTAGTATCTCCAGTTCCCTTTCGTTTTTAGTACTTTTCCAACGAACAATTTAATTTCCCACGTCCTCACTTTTCAGTCACATCTTGAAATAGTGACTAAATAAGATTCACGAGTCATCATAATGTTGGATTCATTCAAATACGATGTGTTTAAGTATACTTTTTGCGTGAAGGAATTAAGTGGTTTATATATGGCACACTACCTTAAAGAATCCAATTGAGAGATATTTCTTTAAAGAACTCTACTCAGTTCGATATTAAAAGTCAGCCTTACCAAATAATTCGCTACCTAACGGTTGCGAGTTTATCTTATCGGGCAAGTTAGGTGCGACGCAGCCGCGGCCACGTTTGTCAAACAGCGGACAAAAAGGTCACTTACTGGGTAGCGGGACGAATGCATTATTTATTCCCCCTCAGTATCAATTATGCTCTACATCAAGCTTGTATTTGGTAACAATTAGGTCAAATTCCGAGGATAATGACGTAATACGGTAAACAATATTTTTGTAGAATGATTAAATTTACAATTAATTGAAACAATGTTAAACTATAATACCAGACACGTGCAAAAACATTCTAATTAATCGTAACAGTTTAATGTAAGGTCACTCAATAACCCCGGCAATTCATGACAACATAAAATACAGTATTTTCGATACTTTCCATACTTATTCAGGGTAAATATCACGCCCACAAAATAAAGATAAACCAAAACAAACGTATTACATGTACGGGTTCGTGGAAAGTATTTCAGTTTAACATAAAGTACCGGAACAGACACAATATGCAAAAGTATCTTATAAATACATTTTCGCAAAGATGACATTTACATACTCCGTTAACCTGCCAGATTTGGTGAATGTCTCATTTTCGGTGATTCATATTCACCCACTACGACTTCATCTGTTATTTGGCAAAGTTAACCAATCAAAGTATTTTCCAATTTCCAATCTTATACCCATGAACATTTTGAATTGAAACTCATTGCATAGATTTATTTAGGGATATATAAGTATATCAGGAAAAGTTACAGATGAAAAGGTTAATCATATCATAAATAAATTACCTGTTCGTAAGAAAAACGGATACCATACTTTACAAAATCAAGTTTAAGAACAAGTTCGACTGACATCTCCCATTTAGTAACAAGTGTAATGTAGAGTTAATTCTAATGTCATGTCTATTTCAAAATAACTATCTTTCTAAATACGTTACAGTTTCGTGAAAGCGGAATTCAAAATAATAGCAAAATAATGCACGCGTTATTTTAATGCACGTTTATGCCATACAAAAAATGTTTCATAGATTTAAATAGAATATCAATTCTTCTTTTTTATTAGACGAATTATCTTGTGGATCAAAGTTCAGTTGGTTAAATATGATAAAACCCACAATGGTACTTACTTAGCGATTCGAGTAAAATCTCAACAAATGTTTGCACAGACATCAATTAAAACAGGCAAGTGAAAAGCCATTTTTAATTAACTTTATAGTTAAATACAAGTTAATTACGTAGCAAAGTAAATATTATCATCTACTAGGTAAACATATTTTATAAATTTATTCTTGAATAAATAAGACAAGTATCCATGTATCACAGGGCAATAATATTTGCTAGGATGAAAGGCAACCGTAATTGAAGTTAATTCGGCATTTAAACACCGGCTAAAGTGGGTTAACTAAAAGACTACAGATCAAACTAGATTATATACATAAGGGCCTATTCCAAGCCACTTTCTTTTTCTGGTAGATTTGATCTACCAGAAAAAGATATATTCGAAATTGAAAAATAGCTCCACAGCGTTCAAAAATAACAAGCCTCCAATATTAATATGCAGCAACTACGTTCGAATATTTATCAAATACTAAACGTAATCTTATCTGCACCATTATCAATAACCAATTACTAAACGATTTATTTCAAGATAATAACATGCTTTAACCGAAGTGCTACGTGAAATATATCAATGGTACTAATCTCTCGAGTTTCAACAAGATAACAATACATTAGTAATATGGTCCGTGAGAATATCAAATACAATGACTTAAATCATTTAAATGTATGGGAGACCTTGTTTTTCTCCAGTACATTGTTAGTACAAATGTACGTGTATACAAATCCCACTCCAGTAGTAAGGTCCCTGAGACAGCTAATGACGTCATTTGTGTTAGTCATGAGTTTAATTCTGGCGCTACGCCACACGTGTTATGATTTTAAGAAAGCTCGGTCAAATGATGCACTCATCTAAACATAACACAAACACAAGCCTATTAAAACAACGGTCTGCACTTTAGTACCTACTGGTAAGGACGAGGCATTATGAGAATAACATTTACCTACGTATCTCTATAAACATATTCACGTGGGCGATAAAGAGATATTTATTTTATTGGATCTTTAAATACATTCCGTTGATGGGCTAGATAGACGTCATTGAAGACCTTAGAATTGAATCAACGCTGGTCATTATCGCCAAATAGAACTTAGGAAAATATTGGCTACTTCAGATACATTTGAATGAAATATTCACATCAACATAAAGTCCATTGTTCAAGGCATTCGCTGACGTTTTAATCACAACTTGACGAGTTTATAGACATGGAATGCGACTTAACGTTTTGTAATCAAGTTTCAAAGCGATACAATATTAATAGGAATAGTTGTTACCTGAGTTTGTGGTGCTAGCCTCGGCGCGCCACATGAACACTGTTCACCGCACAAGCACCCATTGTCAAAGGCACGTCCGGACGCCAAATCCCCTAAATGCCGGCCAGACGGCGTAGCTAGCCTCAACGCTGACGCGTCCGACTGCGACCGGTGGTGGCCCCGCCTCGCCGCCGGCCTTATCTCTTCCGCCAGTATCGAATCCCTCAACTTCGTCGCCTTCGACCTCTTCATGTCACCACCGAATGCGGTCAAAAGCCACGCGAGACGTAACGAAAACTCCGCGCTTTGTTTACACCTGTACACTAAGTACGGTCGAAGGACGTCCGCAACATCACCCATTTCTATGTACATCGTCGATAACTGTGGTAAATAAAAATCCACGTCTTCATGCGGGAATGAAAATAGTTTGTTTGCTAGGTACGTTTGAACTCCAGGTTCTTTCGAATTGAACAAGTATGAAATGGCCATACTCATGTCGAACAGTTTACTTTCGAACAGCCGCAATAGAAAGTCTTTGTTTTTCGATGTGTCTGCGGCTGATAGATCTGATCTAACAGGCGTTTCGACCGTGTTGTCTGTAGTATCGGTGGTATCTGGAGGGTCGGGTGGTTTATCTGTGTCTTCTGGATTTCCGGAGTCGAGGCTTTCTCTAGATCTCGCGGCGGCCGGAGCCGGGGGCCGTTCCTCGTCATTTCCGTCGGGTGGGGTGTGGATACCGGAGTCGTCGGAGCCGGCGGGAACCTCGGGCGGCAGCGCGAGCCGCGGTGCGGGCACTTCCATTGGCATGCGAAGTGGCGCACCCTCCGGCGACGTCGGTGTCATATCCTCCGGTATCCTCTGGAGAACAGAGTCCAAGGACCTGTTCCTCTGGTGGCCGCATCCCGCCGGCGGCCCGCTTGCGCCGGTCACATGCCTGAAGACAAACACAAAACAAAATGAGGAAACTTGTTTGTATAAAGGTTAACTGACGTAGAGGAAAACAGACACAAGGTGAATGCCTATCGGTTCAAGACTCTTTACGTACTTATAGAAAGGATCTTCGTAGTGTCGAATACCGACGACGATTATTTTTCTAACCATTTGGACGAGTATTTCACTACGACAAAAC
Source organism: Nomophila noctuella (assembly GCA_958496325.1). Classification (NCBI taxonomy): domain Eukaryota; kingdom Metazoa; phylum Arthropoda; class Insecta; order Lepidoptera; family Crambidae; genus Nomophila; species Nomophila noctuella. The sequence goes on from OY292488.1 coordinate 3,779,571, forward strand.
TAAACACAATCACTGATTTAGAGCTGCACTATATTTAACAAGCCTCCTCACACAAACATGGTAGTCACGGTTGAGCACGGGCTCGATGTCGGAACAATGCGAACAGCCGCGCAATCTATCATAACGAGTAATTAAAAGCGGAACATTATATCGCGGGCGAACACGCGTCCAGCGCGGCGGGCGACTCGGGGCAGACTGCTTTACGCAACAGACAAGCACGCCGCTCCGCATACCATTCGAATAAGGATCACCACGGTTACGCAGCCGAAACGCAACTAAACAACTACGAAACAGTAAACAAAGATGCTATCCAGGCCAAAGATTTCCCCGACCGAGTTCACTACAAAATGTAGAATGAATATTATTGATACGTGGAACCAACCAAGCAGCAAGTTTTGGCGTGCGTTGTTTGTCTGTACATGACACTTGAGTAAATAGACGTAAGAAAATGCTTTTCAGGACGTCTTTAGACTGCAGCTACGTCAACAAGGTATTATATCACACAGGTCTGACAGGCTCTGTGCCCGCTGTTGCTATATCTTTAGCGCCATTTTATTTTAGTTTATTCATATACATATTATTATTGATAGGAACTATTTATAATATTTTTCGACAGTTCAATGACTACGTACACTTCGGCACGCGATTTCATACCATTAGATTAAACAATGTCAACATAAATGGCTAACATAACTCCTCATTTGCATTCAATCTTTGAGTTTAGTGGCAGTTCCTTATGAGGCTGCATGGCGTATTACTTGCAACCAGCTAGGAATAATAATGTGAGTGGAAACAGTTACAGCGACGGACATATGTTTATCATCTTCTGCATTAATGTAATAACATCGTTTGCTCGTCTTCGGAGACTTTACGATCGACCGACGGATCAGGCACCATGACATAACACTTACATACGAGTACGCATCTCGGAGAAAGCGGCCATCGACCCGAAGTTTATCACCACTTAAGCTATCAATTTCAGAGATCCATCTAACACAGTGCATTTTGTTAAGTGCAGCTCGCGTTCTCAATACGGCCGCATTGCCGTTCAATCACGAAAGTAGAGGAAGTGGAAGTGTGTGGTGGGCATTCATTGAGTGAACATTCCATAGCGTCGTGAGTGGCGCACGAATTAACGTTGTTTATTTTTGGATCGTTATCGGGATTCGACCATATGGTGTTCGCCGAACAGATGTGCCGATGATGAGCTAACGGCATTGCATTGTCGAAAGGGAACGCGTCCATTAGATAATATTTATTCAGTTTAGATAATATTTGAAGAGTGCGGTGAGAGATCACTTACAAAAAAAACGTGTCGTCTCGTCACTCAAACTCTTCTGCTAAATTATTTTGAGTGGTCGTTTGCCCTGTGGTCGTTTATAATATAATATAATGGATTTATTAATAGCTAACTAAACATAACATTAATTTACAATGCTTCCTATTAAGCTGGGAATTACAGTAATGCGTATTATGTTGATATATTTGTCACGTTTGCGCTCATGCTTATTATGAATCCATGAATATAATAATAATATAATTTATAGCTTCATAATTTAGTTACTAGCGAAGAGTCATGCTGTTTATTGTCCGTAATCAATTGTAAGTACTAAGTCCAGTACGATTTCTTTATAGAACCATGCCAAATAATATTTCATCGCCACCACAACATTATTTTATCAACTAAAAAAATATACAAGGCTGATTGAGTGTTAGTTCTAAGATGCAAGTTTTCTAAGACGCAATATTTCGACAAGATAAATAATAAATCGTTTTCGTAAACGAACAAACGCAAATATCAATAAAACCATGGTCAATAAAGCAATTTATATAGGTCACAATCGATGGACTCAACACGTACCGAATGACCTCGCGTGCGGGTCAAGTAAGGAATGCTCCTGCATTCCATTGGCTTGCATGACACCTAATAAATACATCACCATCACAAATGATATTCATTAAAACACAGACTTGTGAAGAGAAAAAACAAATCTATTAAGCTTTATAGGTACGATGACGCGTGAACGGACAGGGTGACCTGTTCTAAAGTAGAGCTAATAGAGGAGTTATTCAGTAAGCTGACATACCACTTAAACAAGACTGCCGTTTCATTGATTTCAATTAAAATTTTATTGTTTGCGGACACATTGCTAACGTATTGAAAAAACATACGACGTACCAACGACGACGTATGTGATTGAAATATTATAGGCAACTAATTCTTAAGAATGCCTGAGTCTACGAAACACTGCAAACGGTATAAAACTAAATACGCAGGCAATAAAGTAACAGGTGATCGTTGCCAGCGATTGAAATCGAAGTCGTGAAGGCCCTGCATGCCACATTTCACGAGCCGCAGTGACGTCAAGAACCAAACAATGGTGAATTGATTCGACTCGGCTCCATACCGCTTGTTGTTGCATTCGACATCAGTGAAAGCTATATCGGTTGCTTCTGCAAACAGATCGTAAAGGCGAGACAAGATAATCGAGTCGTTGCCATCGCTTGCAAACTTGACTTAATAGAGGATATTCAACATTTTGACAGAATTAGATATTAAGTAATTCGAGCGCCATCAGCATATTGACGTAACTTGTTAGCTGTCGGACTATGATTTAGTATTTCCAGTGGTACTATTACATTACCACCACTACGCAAGACTATATTGAATGGTAGTCTAGTCGAAATATTGCAAAGTCATTTGCAAATCGCGGATGTCCGTCACGTTTCTCAAAATTTTAATAGAACTATCGACGTAACCATTGGTAACAGTTGTAATAAATAGCTGTAATTACTACAGAAAGAACGCTGCAAGAACATAGTTGTTCGCGCCAGCTTACTGCGAAAGTGAAGGTCACTTACGTACTTGTCGTTTTGATATGCGTTCAAACACTTTCCTGGGAGTATACAGTTTCACACGTTACACTAAGTTCGCGAAAGCCAAGTTTTATATTTCTCAGAGTAATTAAAATTGGAAAATTCTCGTAATAAGAGGACGTAGAACTATGCCTTTCACAATTAAGCAGAAATACTTGTTTGTAAATATTTTTCATTGAAAAAGAATTCTTTGAATTTGATATTGTGTACATTAGAACTTTGATTTTGTTTTCGCAAAATGTTTTCTTCTATAAATAGCGAAAATTCACGTCGATGCTCATTAGATAAGTACCTAATTAGCATCGGCGTGAATTTTTTTATTGTCCGTTTAATGATGTGTTCGATATTTAACACACACAATAATTGTTTACCTAAAGTTTTCGTTTTTAAATCATACACCGTTCTGGAGATCAATCTCTTTTCAAGTATGTGGGTGGATCAACTTTTTAACCGACAAAACGAGCGTAAAATTTCGGCATGTTTCAAAAAAATTTTTTTGCTTATTTATCCATTTTATTTACTCAGAAGTGTGTCAAATATATCTGAGATACGGCTTCCTAATCGAGCAGCGAACTTTTTGAACTACTTCTTATTGAAAAACTCAAATGTTTAAATCTTGACCCATAGTTTTGTCACCGGAGTTACCCAAAGTTATAACGCTGCAATTCTTGAATAAATCGACACTTCAATATTTTTTTAAGTGGATTTATTCTGTCATGCGAAATCAAATAGTTTGGTATACAGCATTTGTATATAGTTTTAGTATATGGGCACTAAAATATGATATATATGAATGCTGAGTTACTAACGAGTCATACATGTTGTAAATTTTCTCTGTTATTCTTTAAAAACTTAAAATAAAGTCACAGTTTTCTCTGAAATTAAAGTAAATAACCTTATTTTACAGTAAACCTAAAATAATCATACAAATGAAATCAAACACACATTGTTACCTTCCAAAAACGGCTTACAAATTTAGGGACAAATAGTAACTCCTGAGACATTTTTGGTAACTCAAGAGACAAGAGACAAAGACAATCTATATACATACACACATCAACAAAATCTAGGGATATCTTAATTGTATATTATAAACAACGTTATATCGTTAATTATATATTATATTTATATGAAGTTTATATATCGATTGAAAGGTATTTTATTCTATTTTTATAAAAAAAAATATTTTAATAGAATAACAAAAGAATGGCAAAAAAATATTGGTAGTTCCCTCCGCACGGGAAAAGTGCATGAATATTAAATTTGTTTTTTTGATATTTTACTAAAGAAAAGTGATGTTTTTTTTAATTCTTTTTTATGAAACTTGTTGAGTGTTCTTTTAAGAGTAATGTAACGGCATCATTTGAGTTGAAATGAAATGTTGCGATCCGTGGACTTGTAAGAAAGTGTTTCCTTCGAACACGTCATTGCCGAGGCCCCAACCACCAACCAAAACATGTTACCAAGGTTTTGGCGCAATTATCGAAGTCTTAGGAACGTGGTTGAACGGCACTAAAACAGAAATCGCATTACTACCCAGACACAGGATCAATTTTTCTGAAAGACTGCTAGAGGACGACCAAAAATCACAGCGATGCGACTAGTAAAAAGGCTCCAGGAGGACCATCAGCTGCTGGAAAGCGACCAAACCGTGCAAAGGGGTATGCATGAAGTGGGTCTACATGTTGGACAACCGCTGCGTGTACTAGCATTGTGATGGGGCAATCGCGGTAAGCGTCTTTCTTGGGCTTAGGAAAATTTTCCATGGATTGACGACCCTTGGTCTGTGATGCTGCAATCCGATGACTCCCGCTACAGATTTTATCCAGATTCAAGAAGAACACGCGTTATGAGAACTCCTGACAGTAGTAGCCGTCTGTGACACCTTTAGGAGGTCCACTTATACCAAGGCGGGACAATCATGGTTTAAGGAGGATTTTTTCTGGGTGAACGAACCTAGCCCGTTTGTATCCAGTTCATCATGACTAAGCAAAAACATCTCAAAAAGGTAGTAAAATCTGTCATTTTCCTAAACAAAGTCCAAATCATCCAGGAATTTATAACCATGAACGACAGTGCTAATTCCCATGCGGCGCGGTAGGTGCCGGCCGCTCTACGAGACTATGATATCCAAGTTTCGGATTGCCCTGCTCAGTCGTTCGGCTTAAATCCTACCAAGCATGCGTGCTGCATGCTACATCAATGAGTTTTGAGACATTTCCCACCAAATTCTAAGACAGTACAACAACTTCACCATCACTTTGAAAGAGCATGGGGGTCTCATTACGCAACAAGACCTTAACAACTTAATTTTAAGCATTGACAATTGATACTGATGCTATAATAAACGTGAGAGGTGGCAACACTGATTAAATTAATAAAATTGTTTATTTGAATTAAATTTGATCATTGAATTTAAAAAAAACGCAGATTTTCTACCACACAGATTTATCAAGGGCGATAAAAAGTTAATTATTTTTAAAAATACAATTAAAATTAATTTTTTTTTAATTTATTATTAAAAACTATAAAATTTTCTATAATTTTTCCATTTACAGTGTTAGCAAATTCCTAATAGTATTTAAGATATTTGATGATATGTAGATATCCCTAGATAATGTTGATGTGTGTACTTCTGAACATAACTACACTCGCAAGCAACCTAATCGACTCAAGCCCAACCTCTGCATTAAAACATAGTTCTAAGTAAAAGTATGCAACATTTGAATAGAAAGGATATGTCATTTAATAGCTTAAAACTTCAGTTTTTATGAGATATCATCATTAATAATAACAATGTATACGTTTTTGATATCGGTGTCTGAACTTGAATGAGGGAAAATGGGATTTTGGGTAAAGGTGTTGAGTTCAGAATTGACACAACTGGAACATGTTTTTTTCGTAAGGATTATAAAAAATATTGGTCCAGTATTTAATACTGACTAGCCCTAAGTACAGTCCGTAATCGGTTCTTCATCGACCTTGTTTATTTATTGAAGATGTCTTGACGGATACCTCCCCAATCCTCTAATAAAACTGCCTTCAACTCTTCTAGACTAGATTGGGCTGAATTTCTTTTTCGTACCCTGCGTTTGAGCTTGTCCCATAAATTCTCGATGAGATTTAGGTCTGGACCTAGCGCATGCCAGTCCATGGTGTGAAAATCGACTTTTTTGATGGAACTGCTGCGGAATGCACGCTTTATGGCATAGAGCTTTGTCTTGCATTAGGAGAAGCCTATGGCCAGCAGTTGACTGCGACAGGCTGATGATAATGATGATGTAAGGATGAAGTCTTCGCCAGAAAATCCTGCGTCGGGCACAACATGTTCCAGGAAAATATTTGTGATGTGCCCCTCAGCTTCTTGTCCTCCTCGGCCTCCTCCAGGCATGAAAACCAGCTCGGTTTTATCCTCCAACGGGATACTAGCCCACATCATGCCAGAACCGCCACGAAAGGGAACGGTTTCTGCAAAACAGCATTGGGAAATTCACTCTTCCAGGACTACAGGCGTCCGCCTGTAGTCCTGGCCTCTCCTTTCACTGCCATGCAAACACACTGCACTCTTTTGTGAACAGGATCGACCGCCATTGCCCAAAACTCGAGTTGAGATGCTCTCGACCAAACTGTAACCGAGCTTGTCGGTGGCCTGCAGTCGATTTGTGGCCTGTTGCTGGCCTTTTTGGAGTCAGGTTGGCTTCTTTTAGACGGCTTCTTACCGTCTACTGGCTGACAGCTACATCTTGAACATGTCTCAGCTCACCTGCACGTCCACACCCGTAAGGTGCCGATTTCACAGGGTGGTAGAAACTATGAACCAGTCGTCTCGTTCAGAAGTACCCCGGTGGCGGCTGGTTCTTAGCCTCAAAATATCTGGTCCAGTCTCTTTATATTGCTTGTATACTCGGGATACAGTAGACTGACTAAAGAGAAGCTGTGAAGCGAATACTCGCTGTCTGAGACCTTGTTGCAAAAAGGTAACAACTTGAGCGGCTTATTGAGGTGTGTTATGCATGTTTTCCACCATGGATACCGCCATTAGCAAGTTTACAATCTGAAAGTAGTTTTGATTATGAAAGTATGTCTATGAAAATCGCATAATGTCTAAAGCGTTACCTAAATTGTCTTTGGAGTTACCACTTTGGTAACACAGTATACAGGCAACTCAGCAGACATTTTTTACGTAATGGATTGTAAATTAAAATTAACTAATATGGCGAAAGTTTTGAATTGACCGATAGCAAACCAGCCTTAAGGACCTTCAAAATCTGATGAAGAAATTAAAAAACATTTATCCGTTCATCGAAATAATCCGGTAACTCTGCCGACACTGAATAAATACACGCGCACTCCTCTAGAGTTTGCTGCGGACTGGCAGCGCAACGGCAGGAATCAAAGGCTCGCTGCCGCGCGTGCAAGGAATAACATTGTATCCCCGTTCTGTACTAGAAATTTGTGACGTATTGCATAATTTTATTTACGTTTTTTCGCGGTCACTCAGTATACACCACAAAATGAGATGAATTAGGGACAGAGCTTTAAAGCCTTTATTTCTATAAAATTAAAACCAATTTTTATATTTAACATAGTAAGAACTAATCCTTGTTTCATTTATAAGCAATATATAAGCAGACTTAAGAATGTTCCAAGGAAAAAAACTCTTAAATTAGCAATTACATATAGCCACCTCGATCAAGGGACAGCTAAAATTTGTATGGAAAGGTATGTCTTATGCAAAGTCGTATACTGAGTTACCATAGTTTTTACGTTTACTTCTTCGTTTTATCTAGATATCATATGTTTTTTATTAAGGTTAATGAGCTGTTAATTGAATAAAACATAGAAATAATTCCAATATTGTCTGAATTTAGTCGTTTTCGAATGCGATGTCGTCGGGACAAACTTATGTCGGTTAAAAAGTTGATCCACCCATGTATCAATAGTGATCCCAAATTTTAAATCCATTGTGAACAAACACAAGGCAGGTTCGATGGCGATGCCACCTTCACCTTCGCGCCGAAACGTAAAATATCATTAAATTTTTTTATGACACGGAAATACTGAGTTACAAAACTTTACCGCCCCTTTATAAACAGGTTCATTACATCCGAGTCATTCATCATCGCTCAATACTAACACTACCAGACTTCAATGACCTACATATCGCTAATTAAGATGACATAAAATGCAACTCGATTTGAATTGCACGACGACTATCTTAATATGATTGGGAGAATTGCTAGAGTGCTTGAATTCATATTGAAGAGTTGTCTGCATATGTACATTCAAACGAATGCTTGATCTTTGTGATTTGGCATTTTGAAACAAATTTCATGAATTTTTATGAAAATTTTATAGTTCGATGGAATTGATATTTTAAACGGTCAAGCTTCTTCGACAGAGGTACATTAAAACACTTCGTAGAAAAGTTATTATTCTCTAACGCTTTCAAATCCATTTCATAGTACTCTACATCCATTCCATACATAACTGATATTGATGTTAGTAATACTTGTAGAGAAAGCGCCATCATTTCTCACCTGATACATGCACGAAGTATGGCATCTCTTTCCCATCATTGCGTTATTCCGATTAGGAAAACAAAACATTTGCACTTGAAAAACGTGGAATCATTTGTTCATTCAACGTGATAGCTTGTGCTAACTAATCGATATTCAGATAATACAAAAAGGTTACCGATTGTTTCAGGAAATCTAAAAGGTATTGTGCTAAAGTTCCAGTATTATGTGAATCAAGAGTTTTAAAACTTTGTCTCGACGCTCACGTCATATAGTTTTCTCCCTAGGCAACGAGTTAAAAAAAGAAGAACTACAACTACAAGTCATTATTATGTTTGATTACTAGTACTTCTCACAACAATTTTAAAAGAAAATTAATACTTCAATAAACAAATTTCTATACTGCCAAAAGTAACTTCTAAGCCACAGAACCGCCGTTTAGTATTTTTAAATGCTCAATTACCCGCATCATTCATGTTCATTGAATATTTTGTTCGTCGCCTTGGTAAACTCATAACCTGATACAGCACGGGTAATGCCAACCAGGCAGAATGGTTTTTATTCGGCAGGATATTTAGATAAGCACTCTGGCCAGCAGTGAACGCAAAAAGCAAGGTCGGTCAAATCAAAATGTCACCGCTCTCCAACTGTGCGACATTTCTACGGCTTCCCGGTAAAAGCATCACACAAATACCTATTCAATGACATCCTACATTTAGACTTCCGTGTAAGAACATTAAAAAACAGAGAAGTGTGTAGCAAAACATAACAATAAACACACCAATCATGGTACGATTGTTTTCGATTAACAGTTTCATCTTCGTTCCTTTTATTAGCATCATGAGTACCTATGTTTCTCGCATAATTGCGCATACGGACTAATTTCATAACGTCGCTATTACATTAATATGCGAGACGGACACTACATGGCAACTGTAAGTATAAACTAAGTAGATTAGGCAACCACTATATTCTCCAAGGCGAACAGTAATATCAAATTATATAAGGCACGGGCGGAAAGCAACCACAACCTTTCAATTTTAGTTTATATTTAGTATAATTCTATAGAAAAGATATAATGTGCCTATGGAGTAACGTTTATTAAGTCCCTAAGCGCTCGCATGAACTATATGTTTGATTTATTTTACTATAATAAGTAAGTCCTCTATGAAAGTCAATACACTTAGTAATAACATATTAGGGTTTACACAAGGGATCAATTTTGTCAAAAGAAAGTTACCTATAAAATACCGAAATGTATGCCCACTCGTTACTACATCCAAAAGAAATACTCTGAGCTAACAAGACATAATGTATTTTCGGGTGAATTGGTTCTTAAATCAAGTCGGGTTTTACTACGGAATCTTTATATTGTTTTCTGTTTATAAAACAAATCGCCTCTTAGTTATTTAAGGAAGCGTGGTTTATTACATCACAAGGAACATAAAGAGATTCCTTAGATGTCTGACTCGACGAAATAGAGCGATAACCGGTTCAAAGAGTAGAGAGGAGATCAATAAACTACTATCGATATACCTATTATAATGATTTATTATATGTCATGTGGTCACGCTCTAAGCATGTGTTCATTCAATGTGAAACCGATAAATGAATTAGTCCCGTATCTAGCTACGACATTCTACATGCGGGCGGCGAGCCCCGTCATAAATCCAATAATGGTAAAGCCTGCACACTCGCCTTACCTACTTCACCCTGATTCTTTTACACGGCTTCCTTAGGAATGATTTTATGCATTGTTATATAAACACCTCCGTCCGTCAGATTGAAAAATAGAACCAGTCCTTGTACGCAAACTCTTTCTGACGTCGACTAATAAGCCTGACAATACTGCAGTATTTAAAATCTGATATAATTAATGGCAAAATAGTTTAATTGCATACATGTAAAAATAGTGTATTTTATGTGTGTACTTAGATTTAGTTGATGTAAATAGTCATTGTTATTGTAATTTTAAGTTATCTGCTATCGCATTAGGCTCTAACCTGTAAGGATAGTAATAAGAGTTTATGAATAAATAAATAAATAAATAAAAAAATGTATTCTTTGTATTCGATTAAACAAATATAATGCGCGGTTCAAAAGTTCTCTTTATTATACTTTCAACAATGTTGTGAATTTCTTTTGCTTTTTCATTTAAAGACATAAGGAATGGTCTTGATCTGTTCTGTGTATCATCACATCATCAACCTAAAAGTATACTTTTCGCAGGACAACGCTTTTACGCGCCGCGCCGTACCGTAAGACTATTTTTAAACCTAACTTCTGGTTGATTTCTCCAGCTATAACAACCAAGTCAGAATTTTATCATGGCGAATCGTGCCAAAACTAGTGAGGTATTATGGAGCACCTGGCTTATAAAAAACAACATCAGCGAACATCTCCAAAAACTAAAAGGTGACCTAAACGCTCTTTAACTCGAAACTGGTTTTTACACCTGCGCAGTTAGTTTTGAATGCAATATTTTAGTGGATGAAGAAATTTTACAACGATGCTAAGTTTTAGTTTTACATACAATGCAATGTAAATACATTGCCATAAAGTTATATCTGCTGCTGTGTTAAATTAAATTGTTAATTAATAAATATAACTGCTGCTGTGTTACTAAATTGTTAATAATTGTTTACTAACAGGACGAATTATTGCACTAGTTACTAATATGAGACATGAAAATATAGAAACAATGGTTGTAAGAGTTTTTGTGACCATCAAGTTATGCAACGGATGCACAAAAAATTAACAAAATTATCGAGCCATTTAACACGGTTTGACCCGGATGACCGAAGCATAAATAATTCGATTATCTCACAGGTGTTAGCCACAACAATGTAGTCATTAATCAAGAGCGGATCCGCTTTAATCGAATATTTTCCAAAAACATCGTTAAAAGTCCACAAAGTCAGTTTACAATATCATCGTTATGGGACGCTGGTTAAGTATCGTGAATACAGCTGCTTAAAATTCTCAACGCCGATTGGTCAGCGGTTTTGCAAAACATCTGCTGAATTGATTTCACAAAGATAAACGTATGGCCGCCAGATGAAATGGCACGATGAAAAATAGAGGTACGAGTAAACAGCGATTGAGTACATTACAATGAATTGAATGAAATCAATCATTCGTTTTGTTGTTCGGGCAAAAACGCACCTCTGGAACAGACTAATAACGAACAAATAACGCTAATAACTTGCATGCAAATCAACAAAAACTTCAGATGAAACCATCATTGAATACTTTGAAATGCGGTGAAAGTTTTAAATATTAAAATAAAACTAATATTGCCACTAAGATTGAAATAAATTTACATTAATGGAATTGTAGCAATGTATTACCAGAATAATAAAGAATTTCGAAAGTAAGAAGTAACCACTAGTTAGTTACCGAGAATTTTAATTGTTCAGTGAAGTGACTGTAAAAGCCACTCACGTAATTTTGGGCAAGAGTAATAGCAAATGGCAACATTAAGTAACAAGTAAGTAAGTAGGAATCCATGTAATTTTTCATGTCATATTAACGCAGAGTGAAACCCTTTCTAATTGAATGAAATATATCATGACAGGTAGAGGTCGGTTTGATCACAATTTTGTGGTCACTTTGGAAAGTTTACTTTAAAGGCAAAACAAATTATCGAATTTACTTAAAATTCTTAATTGTTTTCTGTTTCAAAACTTTATATTAATGTGAAACGACACTCCGCAAAAACATGGCGATGAATTGCGAGAAAAAATAGACAGAAGCTAAGTTGTTACATCGACGTGTCGTTTAACTCTCAAACAATGAAGTTCCCGAGCACTCAAAAAACACCTCCTTCCTTTCATTGCAATAAAGGGCAATTAGATTACTTCCTCAGCACACAATAGAATGTAAAAAGCAGCAGCCATGACGAACTGGCTGACTGTAATTATAAATGACGGTGGGGTGACAAGTTACCGCGCCGAAAGTAAGGGATCTGGTATAATCTATTTTTAACACACCCGAGATTCGACAGTCCTCGTTAGTAATAAGAAAAACGGTAACATTCATTCCATTTCCTTTCGTACAAACTCACCCGCAACGATTAACGGCCAGTTTAATTTAGAAACTGGGTCATTATTCCAAAGGCGCGCCTAAACGTAAATGGTCAAATAAGAAATACGCCTTCACTTTTCGAGTTAGAGGTGTATTAAGCCGGTTAGCTATATTCGACCTTGCTCAGCGTTAAACCTATGAATTGGCACTTCCGAAACCAAGCGAGCGAGGCCATCGTGTTACTCGGCTATTCGCGTACCCAAATGTGCAACATTCAGCTGCGCTGCGCGCTTCGTAAAACACATCTTTTAGCGAGCCTTATTAGCACTAAAAGTACTAACCATAAACGGAACCAGTATAAATTAAACCTTTTTCGTTGCTATATTTGTATTCGTCGGTTAGCCCGTCGTGAGCACAAAATTTGTATGTTGATTAGCTAAACCAGATTTCGTGTATACTCTTAATTTAATCCCAAAAATATTCTGAAAGATTCAAGCATCTTTTGAACCTTTGGATTTAATTATAAAGGTTCAAAGGAGGTTATATTATATTAATACAACCTTGATGAAGGGTCCTTAACACGCAGGGCAAGGTCTTTGTGAAAAGAAAATAACATACAAAGGGAAATGTGAAAGCAACGAGAGGGCGATGCCTGAGTCTCGTTGTTTTCCTTGGAGATTAGCAATTTACGAAATAACGGGAAAGATAATTCACTTCATCTTCTCATCTCAAACGATATAAAACCGCATATGATCATAATATTTATACGGCATTCTCCTAATCTTAATATTAAAACAATCCGTTCTACGATCGGAACATCGTAAACGACGAAATTATCAATTCATTGATTCAATTATGGCATCAGATTCTTAAAATAGCCGACGTTCTTGTGCAACTCGCGGGCCACAGAGTCCAATGCACGATAGTTTGAGACAATTTGAGGGGGCATTTGTCAGAAGGCAACCATTGTGAGTGTGGACCCTCTCGTCGTGGGTGAGGACCACTGATTGATGATTTCCGTCCATTGTGTCATTCCCTTTTATACCCCGGTGTGCGTAAGCCGCCGTAATACTTTAGTGGTTTATATTTGACCAAAGCAAAATGTTAGCGGAACCCAGCCCGACTCGAGGACCGAGCAAACACGTTCAACTGTTGAATGAACTCTTGACACTGTCCATTATATTCTCAAGCACGAGGAAACACTCTTTCATCTATTGAACTTCAAGACAAAGGGAAGTTGTAATCTTTGAATGAGCTAAAAGGGAAATCTTTGCAGTACCTAATAGAAATTCAATAAGCAAATTGTTTTTTCTTTTAGAATCTCTCGTGTTTACAATCCATCAACAGCAGTTACAGTACCTATAAAACGTGATTCAATGTGACGAGTGATAAAATGAATACACTTGAATGTACCAAATCACTACATAGTATAAAACAAAGTCGCTTTTTCTGTCATGTTGTATGTTGTATGTCCCTATGAACGCTTAAATCTTTAAAACTACGCCACGGATTTTGATGCGGTTTTTTTTAATAGATAGAGTAACTCATGAGGAAGGTTTTTATGTATAATATCATCCATTAAATAGTGAACAAGTACCACGGGCGAAGCCGGGGCGGGCCGCTAGTTCATTAATAATTCGATAAATAAGGAGTGTTTAATATATAATTTCATTACAAACGAAATTAAATTATAATTAGTATTCGCTGTAAAACGTAAGACATCGTCACTGTAATATGTAATTAGAATATTCAAATTGTACCACAGAACATTGTTACATAACCGGTAGAGCTGCAATTGTTATACTTTGTACATCGCAACTATTTTCATTACCTAATGTATTGTTGGAAAGAGTAAAAACGTAAAACAATATACGGGTAGGAAAGTAAACTACCGACCTACATCCGTACAAGCGTGTATTCTGCTGGGGTGTGTCTAAATATCAACATCATTATAACTAACTACGAGTTTTAGGGGTTTGTGGGACGTCCTCGTTTCTAGCTCGTATATAATCTAGGATACTTCCGACATATCTAATAAGCCTGATTTCGTATGCTCACCTAACACCATAATTGTGGAGTTTAGGTTTGGAACTTCCTAAATTCGGCTATCGGTCTAGATCGTTAATGATTGAAGTGCGAGTAAGTAAATCAGGACTTTAACCTTTTGAACGCCACGGTCGGCACTGGACGACAAATGAAAAAGTGCCCAACACGCCACCGTCGTGTATGGCCGACGAGAAAACGACATTTTTAAAACCCAAAATAAACATACTAAATCAACTTTTCTGTGTTTCTTTTTCCTATTATTTAAAAGTACTTTAATGATGTATTGTAAAATGGCACGAAGATATATCCATCAGTTACATTTCACTAGCAAAAATTATCACTAAATATTGCTAACCGAAATGGTGTTCTCCTCACGCCACAGTCGGCAAGACACGACAGCTAGTGATGGGTAAGTTAGGTAAATTAAATTTTGAATTTATGAAATATTTTATTGAAAGCAGCTTACTACTACATCGATAATTATTTTTTAATAGCAACTATTTGTATCTGAATATTCTTAATGCGTAATATTTATGACATTATTGAAAAATGATTACTATTTATATCTATCGATCGATAGTTAACTGTTTACTCTCGCGCATCCCTACGGAACAGCGCATAGACAGTTACCTGTACGCCACAGTCGGGAAGACACGTCAAGCGGTGACGTCATTAGCGCTTCGGGAGACTGCTAGTGATGTCCTATCCTATTATAATTTATAACGGGGAGTGTAATATGAATAAAAATGGCTGTGAATCTCACCTATACGATAATATTATTGAACAAAATTTATACCAGAATAATTGTTACTTCATAATATTTTATAATGAATTTATTATCTTATTTCGATAAAAACTATAAATACAACTGCAAAATTACTACAAAATATGTGCCGGCCGTCCGAACTCAGCTTTTTCTCGCAGAGTAAAAATTTGTTATACTGAGCATGAATTTATTATCCTATTTCCATAAAAACGATAAATACAACTGGAAAATTACTATAAAATGTGAAAAGGGGCATTTTACGCAAAAATCATGATCGAGATTTAACAGGCCTATAGTTGTAAAAAACCCGTTAGCTACCGTTAAATAACCAAATTTTTGGTTAGCTACCGATAAAATGCAGTTGTTAACGGTTAGTTATCTGACAGTGACAGCTAAAAAGGGTATAGTTTTTTTCCTTTGTGAAGAGAAAATCGATATTTAAAATATAAATAAAATTCATTTTAGATGTTATCCTACTACCTACTTAATCCTACTAAGATTATAAATGCGAAAGTTTGTAAGAATAGATGGATGGATAGATGTCTGTTACTCTTTCACGCAAATACTACGAAACGTAAATGTTAAATTATATGTCGCTTTAATTTATAATTGCGTCTAATATATAATCTATTACGATTATTATTATACAAACACTTATTTACATCTAGCGGAATCTAGTGGAATTTAACCGTAAAATGCATAAAATGCGGGTTATTAACCGTTTCTAACGAAAAATGCATATTTACCCGCACGGTTAAAATCGTTAATAACCGGCGTCGCATCTATAAACAGGCCTCTTTAAGTAAAAACGGAGAAAATCAACTAAAGCTAAGTAATTAATTAGTACTCTAATAGACAACCATTTCTTTACCTTGTTGTTTATAATTTATAATAATAATTATAAGTTTACTTGAAATGTCACATCATTACCTCGCGCGCAAGAAAGCTGTCAAAGGTCGTGCCAACCACGCCAGAGTCGGGTCTTCCCGACAGCGAATGCCTACACGAACGAGATTAGTGATGTATCTTATTATTACCTGATTTATTCGTTTGTAGTTCTTATGTCTACTTTTACTTTGTATAGAATTTTGTAACTGCTGTTAAATAATACGAAATCAAAAAAATATATTTAATTTCAAAAATATGTGACGAATAGCAGAGATTAAATCGGTTATTGACAACTTATCGATAACATCGTTGGCATTCCTATTTTATTTGTAGGTATTTGCTCTGAATTTATGGCTTGGCGTGGGAAGGGCGCCGATGCGTTTGAGCACTGGCGTTCTAAAGGTTAACCCCGAAAACGATAGAATACCATGACTTCTCAGTATTATGGTGAACTCTATGTACTTCAACAGAATAATATGGTCATTCATATGTGTGTCTACCAATAAATCGATAATTTGTGGTAAAATAATGGTAGTAGCTACATATTGTTAAATACTGAGTCAATCCGATTTGAATGTTACATTCCGAGGTGATTCACCTATTAGCTAAGTGCGACTGCACTGAGGGCATGTCATCAACACATATATTGATAAATTTAAATGCTATAAATATTTAACTTGGAAGGAAAACACAGCTTCTGTTGTATAAATGGTTGTACAAAGTTGTGATGCGAAATGTTAGCCGTACAGACAGAACAGACATCACACTGACAAAATACTAAAAACATACAACAGTGAGGCACCTTCATTGTGGATCAAAATAGCATTATTAAAGAAATCTCATATTTATTACTGAGATTGACATCTATAAAGTATGTCTATGAAAAATCAAGGATGACAACTTCATCACACAGTGTACTCTCTCTTCTAAACTTTATACTGCAAAGCGTTTTTGTAGGTCCAATATAAACATAGCAACTGCGAGAAGTGAATTAATTACTCACTGACTATTTATCAACATGATAACGAAACTGAAATGAATTAATATTTGATCTTCATAAAGAAACATTGGATTTACATGCCTAAAACAATAATGGCCTTGTCTATTTACTGTTTACTGATGTCAAATGTCAAAACGGCAGACATAAATACTAGTTAGTAGGTTATTTAGTGTTTATAAATTGTAGGAGAATCAATTAACTTCAACTAGGCCATACGACAAAGAATAAGACGATAACTTTAGGTCTTGCTTAATTAATCGCGTGCTAATGAAGAGATCTGGGCTTGGCTTTTATTTTTTAATAACAATCGAGTGACAGAGCTTCTGATTTAAGTAGTTAAGACTTCAAATCGCACTTCATCAGTTATCACGGTAATTTTGAATTCGCATGATTTCTGTAAAACCAGAAGCACGTCATGCCTATTTACTCACAGATAAATTAGTTTGATTAACTGTGTTTTATTACTCATATATTCGATCACATTGCTATAATCTAGAGAACCGGAGTAATCTGGTTCTTACTTATAACATTCACACGTGCCCATATCTCGCGATGTACCTACCTAATACATTTATATTTTCAAGGCAGTAGTTCCAACAATTAACCTACTGTTGTCAGGTCTACTGTGTACCTGTCCCGCGACCTGCGAATGCCCGCGATACCGTTTGCGTCAGAGAGCGAATAGCTATGATTAGAAATAAAATAAACCTTTTATCGAATACGATTATACTTTTTCTGCGAATGAAAGGTGGCGTAATAGATTTTTATTGTACTGAGGAAGAAATATTTATACCTCAATTTTCTACCAGGCTATAGGGCGTAGACTACTCTCTAGTTTCATTAAATACGACGAAACGCATTTCGACTTTCAAACGTTAAATAAATAATTTTCACAATCCCCGAGTGTTATGAAGAAGATTGTTTATATGAATCCTATTTTTTTACTTAAGTCAAAGGAACCCGGCGATTCGAGGATAGAATTTCTATAGCCAAGGACAACTACACATTATTAAATTATTAAATAACTAGCGGCCCGCCCCGGCTTCGCCCGTGGTACTTGTCCACTATTTAATGGATGATATTTATTATACATAAAAACCTTCCTCATGAGTTACTCTATCTATTAAAAAAAACCGCATCAAAATCCGTTGCGTAGTTTTAAAGATTTAAGCGTTCATAGGGACATACAACACACATAGGGACAGAAAAAGCGACTTTGTTTTATACTATGTAGTGATAAGATAAACGAAATTTTTTAATGAAGATTTAAATGAGTAAGGCATAGAATTTTTTATTGGTTTGTTAGGTATAATATGAATTTTAATTGAGCACCTCTAATCGAATATACTTGCACTGGTTTTATACAAGATCTTACAGCTCTATATACATATTACCTACTCTTAATTGTTTAAGGATACTCTACCCAAGATGATGAACATATCAAAGTTATAATTTATCTCAACAATGCAATGCGGACGCGCGAATCGTGTCCAATAATTATTGCTTCAAGCAATATCGATAAGTTACAACTCCGCAAGTCACGGTCATACTGAATAAATTACTAAATTAATTCATCATCTAAGTCTCAACTATTCCGAGTAGGTACTTGCAGTGTAACGCGACCTTTATTCGACTTCGTGGGCGCTAAATGACCTCGATACAAATCCGTGGGAAGCTGCTTTATGGGCATGTCTGTTACCCGTCATAGACTCATAGCATAACAGTCTTCATAATGGGAACCCGTTATGTGTCCCATGAGACTTGGTAATGTGGATCTGCCCGTTAAGATAGCTAATGAAATCCTAAGCTCTATTAAACATGATAGCGATCATTAGAGCCTTTGTTTGTCAGGTTTTGTCGTGCAGAATAGGTCATTATTACACTTATTTTTCAAGTTGGTCATTACTCATTACTTACCAGAGTCATTAAGCAGACATTAGCGAAAGAAGGTACATAACAGCGTCTATGAGGACTGCTATGAAAACTTAATACATACTAGGCGGGATTTAAAACTTGCTAACCTCTGTATTGTATAGAACACTTTATTTTCTATATTTTCATTAGTAAATACATCGGATGAACTTTAAGTAAGTAGGTGGTGTTATTCCCATAGATTATAACCCGTCAAATGGTCTGACAAGATAATAAGTAAGACGGGAATCACTTATTCACTTATAAACAATCACGATACCAATCAATTAAGAAAGAAAGACTCATCATATTTTGTGAAGTGCTCGTTAGCTACCTGAATTTATTTTGCAGTAGTATTTACCTAATGTGTTATTAGGTTTTTGTTTTGACAAAAATGTTTACAACATTGAGGTTTCATAAGTAAACATAGGTAGGTATTCGTGCTTTACAAAAACCGCATTTCCAAGTATGTAGCTACAATGTAATCTAAAAAACGACATCGAGGTATTCGGATAATTATTCTCTTTGTAAGGCAATAAAGACAACTACTTGGTACAGAGCACGTCATTCATGTTATCTGTTTTTTTTGTTGCACTACGGGGAACAATTCATTTTTATCAACTTTCAGAAGCCAGGAACAATGCAAGCACTGAACTTACGACCAAACAGCCAACAAAAGTAAACCCTATTTTTAAGGAAACATTTACTCGCAGCCATCGATAAATCTTAAGTTAACTCCATGCTTTAATTTATGTACTTTTGTTTAAACTAAATCTTAAGTCATACTAACATTAGAGACGAGTGTTTCTACTATCAAATTAACCAAAGTAAACAAAAATATGTTTACCAACGAATGGGAATTCCACTTTAATTGGGAAGTACAATCCAATTTAGTATGTTATTTTAGAACAGTGAATGGTTATGAAAGAAGTTAATAATCACAGCTTTTTATGTGTATTTACCTACTGTACTTTGCACTAAGAAGCTATTTTTATGTCATTATCAGCGGGTTGGCTATAAAGAGAAATTGCCGTCGAAACATTACTAACATCCAAATAAACAAACAATAAACAACATACACCAAAATATTGATTAAATCATTTCCTTTTTTTTATTGTTCCCCTGCAAAGTTACGCTGGGTATTAAATACGCCAGTTAATGATCGTATTTTTAATAAAATTATGGCGAGAATATCCCTCGATATACCTGTTTGTGGGCGTCTTTTGTGATTGTGTGACGTCGATATCATTTGTTTTGTAATCAATGTTATGCTCACTTTTCAGTGCAAGTTGACTAGGTCAAAATGAGTCATTTTGCCCATAATAATTGACGAGTAATCATAACACCGTCACCACCATGTTTATCAGCACCGTCTTGTTGCGGAGTTCATTCATTCATGCATGACTCAGGTTCCAAGGTATATTTAGTCACTGGTGCGGAAATGTAACCCACTACTGGAGTTTGGAATGTTAATGATCGGTGTCAAAACATCATGTCATAACGAATTAAATTGGCTACTTGAGTTTAAAGATTTCAAAAATAAGGAAAGGGTTTAACAGTTCAATTTTATTATTTCTGACTGTCCGACAAAATTTCCTATATTTTTTTCAAATTTTAGTCCCAGTGAGTTATGATGATAGTACCTACCTAAATTATTTCATGTTCATACACAGAGTTATTATGTACCTACAAACTTCATTCGCTTCGTCGTATGTTTATGTGTTAATCGTGACCAGCCTATACTATGTCAAAAACTAGTATTTCACGACACCACTTCGTCGTGAAATACTACTTTTACGTATTGTTATGTGATAGGTACATTTAACTATTTACTAAGTTATTATTAAAATAAAAAAATCGACTGTTGAACTCGTAGTCGCAGTTTCATATAATTTTTGCTACTGCTATTAAATTGATTTATTTATTTATTTATTATTTATTTATTTAAAGTGTACACACTGACTTACAGTTTCCCAACATGTCAGCATGCTAGTCAGAAATACAATACAATTAGATATCAATGTCAAATGTTTATACAAAAAATATAAGTAAAAAAAAAATTAAAAAAATACATACAATGACAAAAGAAAGTCAAAAATAAAAATGAAAATACATGCAATGTCAAAAGAAAGTTAAAATAAAAATAAAAATACATACAATGTCAAAATAGTCAAAAATAAAAATATAAATACAATGTCATTAATGTAGTGCCAATATCGTGTCAAATCATAAGTTAATAAGGTACAAGTAGGCTCTATAGCATAGCTGCGTAAAACTATCCGCGAACAAATCGACGTCATTGTCATGGGCGAGCATATCCCCGATAAGCCGCAGGGCGCGGGTGGTGGGCGCGCGCGCGGCGTACCGCGTGCGCGCCCATTTAAACATCCATTTATTTTTTCACTCACAGACATAGTCTGTGAATCATCAAAGTGATCTTCCTATCACGCCACCACCATCGCGTTACAAGTGGATATTCAGAAATAGACGAGTGGTGTAATTCCACCAAAAAAAAAACACTGTAGGAATTATCTGAATGAATACAATTTTACAGTAACTGCTCTATTACAGTTTTAAAGCCTACCTGGCAAATTAAACCTAAACTATTTTAATTAGACTTAAACATTTATCTTCGTTTCATCATTAGCACTTCATTGGCATTGGCGTAGGTATTTAAAATATTCACGGTCGGAATTTTTGATTTTTGACTTAAACAAAATACCTACGTATTAATACGGTTTACGTTGTTTTTAGGACGAATTGTTTGCAGATCGAACATTAATATTATGACTGCGTGCAATGGCTTCTCTGGGTCGGACCAAATATTTGTACATGGCGTTTTCTATTAACCCTTATCAACCGACTAGGTAGGTATTAAGTAAAGTAAAGGGATGCCTCTACACGCAGGACCCACGTGCAAATAAATCTTGCAACATCACCTTAATGATTTTATGACAATGATTCTTAGATTATATTATTTCACATTGCCTTTTCGAGCTCATTTGTGCTATGTGTCATACAGCGATAAACTGTCGAGATAAGCCACTGCTAACAAAATTAGTCATGCTAATAATTTGATAATTACTTCCAAAACTCCAACATCACAAGCATAAGTATCTAGCTGAACTTAAGATAGCTAGCGAGTTAACAACTGGACACGTATTTGTAAATTGTCACAGCCAAAATCATAATGGGTCCCCAAATAAATGATGAAATCAACAACTCGACGGCCGAGACGGGCGAGTGCGCGTGCACCGAAGTGGTTTCGAGGCCACAGTAATGTATGTTCTACGCTCCAACTGGACCGCTCTGTATCATAAGATTCTTGCTCTTTGAGTGATACCAAAGGGTAATAAGTTATTACCCTAACAGATAACAGTTATTACTAATAACATGTCGTCCTAGCAAAGTTTCGGCTATGACGGTCAACTTTACGAATATGGCATAAGATAAATATGGAGTGATACCCTTTCTCCCTCATACCTAGCTCGATTGGACACAAAATAGACCAACCACGTCTAGACAGTCTAACTTAGTAGGTATTTTCCGCTCCGTTCCAATCAGGGGTTTATACCGTGTACCGCTGTTCTAGCTGTAGTTTTATAAAGTTGTCAACAAGCACTAAACGGTAAGGAGGCGGTTCATTGTGCAGAATAAACTATCCTTGGATCAAATATTAGGTAATTAGCTAAACTAGTAATTATTTAACAATTACTGCTAACAACTAACTGATGTTACCAGTTTAAATTGTATTATGATTTACAATACACTACGCCAACTAATTATCAGAAATAGAGAGGGGATTTGCTATGAAGGTAATGCAACTTCAAATTAGCGTTAAGTCGAGTTCAATAGGCTTTTATAAAAATAAAAATATTGTCACAAATGATCCAGACTGCACAGAAAGCCTTTCCATGGTACCTATGCTACAACGAAAACGCAAGACAGGACGTGACAATAATACTCTTACCCAAACGCCTGCAAAGCATATTAACTCTTACGATCGTGTAATTAAAACATAAATTCAATTAACCGCCCCGACGGAATGTGATAGGTCTAGTTATCGTGGTCGGAGTAACCGAATCCGTACATTAATTGCACTTGCGGCCGCCAGCGTGACTGGCGTCGCGTTCCACGAATGCCTTTGTTAATTCCCATCGGTAGGGTCAACATGATTATTGGGCTAATTGACGAAGTAGCACTAACTAGTGCTCTCACTGCTACTATGTAGGTACGTCGGCTATAGGCGTCAGCGCTGAAATTCCATAGTTCTTTCCTGATTCAAATTGTATCAGCTGGCATATTGACTGCGAAATTGAAGCTACATATACAAAGAGTTAATTTCAAAATGTTATAATTAGCATTCAGGCTATATCTGATACTGCACAGAATATACTAAACAGAGTATTAATTGAAAGGCTCTATTATTTTGCTGCTAATTTTAAATTACTGTAGAAAGATACACAAAACACGGAACCGTTGATACAGTGGTGGTTCAACTGTAGCACGAAAACGACGTTGATACCTGTCACAATCAACTATCTTACCTACTTACGAGGGGTGATCCAAAAGTAATGATAATCGGGTATTTCCAGAGCGGATAAAAATTTAAAAAAATATTTTTTTGCTGCCTCATTTATCCACTAGTTCAGCATAAAAAAATCATATAAATAGGACAGGAATACAGGGAGGTACATTCATTTGAATACGAACAGTCGGAGAGTAAACATCAAAATGGAGAAAAACGAAATCAGAGCTGTCATTAAGTACCTCTGTTTGAAAAAAATGTCTACGAAAGAAATACACAGTGACCTAGTGGAAACATTGGGGGACTCTGCTCCTCCATATTCCACAGTTGCACGCTGGGCAAAGGAGTTCAAGCTGGGCAGAACATCAACAGAAGATGAACACCGCGAGGGCCGCCCGTCCACGTCCCTCACTGCAGAAAATGTCAAAAAAGTCGAGGACGTCGTATTGGCAGACCGAAGAGTGACCATAAGGCATGTGGCTGAGGTCACAGGGTCATCATATGGCAGTGTTCAAAGAATCCTTGCGAACGAACTGCATATGAAAAAGGTCTCTGCGCGTTGGGTACCGAGAATGTTAACCGAAGAGCAAAAGAAGAAACGAGTTGACATTTCGAAGGCAAATCTCGAAAAGTTCCAGATTGATCAAGAAAATTTTTTGTCACGTTTCGTCACCATGGACGAGACCTGGATCCACCATTTTGATCCGGAGACCAAACAACAGTCAATGACTTGGAAACGAGCCTCTTCTCCGACGCCGAAGAAATTCAAAGTGTCAAGTTCCGCAGGAAAGGTTATGGCGTCAGTCTTTTGGGATGCTGAAGGAATAATTATGGTGGAATACCTGGAAAAGGGAACCACTATTACGGGCACTTACTATGCAGACCAAATAAGAAGATTACGGGAGGCCATCAAAGAGAAAAGACGAGGCAAACTCCGAGCGGGAGTGTTGTTTCACCAAGATGACGCACCGGCTCACAAAGCAGCCGTTGCGATGGCTGCCATTCGAGAAACGGGATTTGAATTGCTCGAACACCCACCCTACTCGCCAGATCTAGCCCCTAGTGACTTCTACCTCTTTCCCCGACTCAAGGAACACCTCCGGGGCAAAAAATTTGAGGACAATAGCGAGGTGATGACTGCAGTAGAGGCGTTTTTGGAGGGTCAAGGCAAAGATTTTTTTTTGAAAGGAATTATCGGTTTAGAGAAAAGATGGACTAAGTGCATTGACTTGCTAGGAGACTATGTAGAGAAATAAATTTTTTTTTTAGATCAAATACCTTTATTTCATATTGATTATCATTACTTTTGGATCACCCCTCGTACATGATTTCATTTACACTCTGAAATTGATAGAAAACTGTAGTCTTGTATGGCACTTATCCGCAGCACTCATTTGGATCAAAGCATCAGCTAAGAAAGCAAATTGACTGAGCATTAAGCGAAAGTTCTATTTACTATGATGACTGAATAAGTCGACATAAACAGAATAAAAACGAAAAATATAAATGGGGAATATGAGTCAGCCGATGACAATGATAAATAATAATGAGAAGAGCTGGTTTTTGCCCCGACTCGGAAGCTCTTGAGACGGAATAAATGGATAGCTAGTCAATGAATCTTTCGCATGGAGGACAGACGAGACGAACAAAAAGGTCGCCTATGCTACTGTAATATTCTTTTGATGTAGCTCGGTCATCCGTCTGTCTGTGTTATTCTTATCGGTAAGTAATTGAAAAATCATACTGCTATAAAATTTGGGATTCGATGAATATTAGTGTTTTATCACTATTAGGTAAACAAAACTCTAAGCATCCACCGATCTGGTCACGAAACTATAAGTTTTTGGCAAACAAGACAAAAACCAGACTAGGTACTTCGTTCTCAAATCTACTTCTGTCAGTAAAACTGCTTATTTAGCTGGAGAGGAAAAATTGCTTTAGGGAAAATCCTAAGCAAAACAAAACAAAACATAGCCAGGAAGAATGAATGATAAACACAAGGCTGTTATCAAATTTATCGTTTTCAGAGTCGCTTCATTAGCCAGTACAAAACAACAACCTTGCAGATGCCTAACAGTTGACTGCGACATTAATAGCTCTAACTACCAATGTTCACAAATCCTCAATACAAATCGCCTTGGTCCACCGCACACCGGTAAAGTAGAAGGTCAAATTCTACATACAATTGATTGTTTTCAATTGGTCAATTACTAACACTTACAGAGTCCTTTTCAAACTTTTCACGGATCTTTCATAACATAACATTGTCAGTGTCACTACCTAGTGTACGCATCACATAAGAAAGAACAGAGAACTGTTTTCTTACAAGTAATCATCATTACAGCAAGTAATGACAATAAAATGGATATGTACGATGATACCGTGATTGAGTAGACGTCATCCATTGTCTCAAGTTGGATTTACGTCAACGTATAAACGAGTAATTACTCTGAAATACTCATGCCTCCACGAAGTTAAACATCGCAGCTGAACCGCAAGTTTACTCATTGTAAAACAAGATTAGAGATTATACTTTCTGCGGAGAGAGATTAATTTATCTTTAACGACTTGACTGTGAGCTCGGGCGCTGAAATAAACAGTGAAATTGAAATTAATACTGACTTTAGCGGAAGAACGAGGTAGGCGTTTAATGAGCGCCTTCAACATAACGAGCATTATGCTGGAGAAACGAATTAACGACTTCAAAAGTAATGCAAACACGGAGAGGAAGTCAACAACAATCTTGAACGTTGGTGGTCCTATTAACTTAGACGGTGAACTTCCAATGCATGAAATATGAATCCCAGTCTCTCCCGGACATCGACATCAGGTACAATTACACTACAGTATACCTACTCGTATCTAGACAAGCAAATTCTGTATTAGGTAGGTATTTTTAATTAAATATGTATAGTTGAGTTCCGTTACCAACCTTATTATTACCATCGAAATTCAGGCAGGTCAAAGGAGTTTAAGTTCTTTCACCTAAGTACTAATCATTTTATAAGGTATAAGGTAATCGCACCCTGTACAAACGGTAGAGTTCGGCTGTCTCATATCCACTCGAATAAAATGGTTTGATGTTAATCTAGCCGGCACCACATCACAAACATACTCTGGTATCACGAAACTTCGGTCTTTCACACTCTACAATTGCCTTTGTGGAACGATTTCGTCAGTACCTATTTCGTAGATTATTTTATAACTTCTAACTAGTGTTTTTGTCATGTACACTACTGGCTAGTCCAAAAAGAGTTCGACTAAAGAAAGTTTCATTTGGAGAGTCTATAATTATTGTTTGATTAATTAACGTCGCAGTAGCACAAGCAAATTATATATCATAAAATAAATCTGATGAAGAAATAAAAGCGTTGACCAAAGGTCTGCATCAAAGTGAAATTTCAAACAAGTACACACATATTACGACGTTTACGTAAAATCCACGTAATTAAACCGCAAGTGGCAAACAGATTTCTCTTTCCAGACCGCTCGCAAACAACTCTGGTCTCTAGTGTGCATCGTGAGAGCTGAGCATTCCAGGATGGGTGCAACTAGGCATAATTAGCTCGCACTCGACCCTACTCGGAATACACGAACAACTCGATTACGGAGAGCTAAGGAAATCGCTCAGCGCCGTCGTCGCTGAGACGGAGTCCATCGTCCACTTTTACTTTCGCCCGTCCGTTCACCTGGCCGCGCGAAGACATGCCCTACATTCCAACACTCAATGTTTACCTGCTGAACCCCATTTGAACTGAATAGTGTTGTTGAAGTGTTGAGTGGAAGTACTCACTTCTGGGAGAACTTCGCAGTACCTAGGCTATTATAACTTTTATTCAAGACCGATTACAAATGCTTCTTGCAAACCCATGTTAGGTACTCAATGGTTCAAATGTGTATTATTCCATGCGCATTATGTTCTGCTAGCTCAACTGTGAGAGAAGATAACATGATATGTAAAACATTACCCTCGTTACGTATGAATTTGGGTTTGACCCCAAATAATACCCAATAACCGGGAAATACCAAGATTCACACAGATACTTAGCGTAATGAGCATCCTCAATACACGAACCATTATGCCTTCATTAAGCTATCAGAAATTACATGCTAATTAACACCTCTTTGTACTGTATCCAAAAACAGTTTACATAAACAGTTAAATTTGCAATTAACTACTGGAAACTTCTAATGGCACTTGAACTTTACTTGCAGGACATAAATCATAAAGCTAAATGCTTCA
The DNA here is from genome assembly GCA_958496325.1 of Nomophila noctuella. Taxonomy (NCBI): domain Eukaryota; kingdom Metazoa; phylum Arthropoda; class Insecta; order Lepidoptera; family Crambidae; genus Nomophila; species Nomophila noctuella. Next base: position 3,807,375 of record OY292488.1, read on the forward strand.
AATAAAGCATAAAAACTTGCGAAACTCCTAATAAAAAAGCAAGGTGCCCCTTGCTTTTTTGGCCAACAGTCTTTATTTTTTTAGGAGGTTTTTAAACAATTTGTACCTATCAAAATTAAGTGTTTAAGTATTTTTATTTACCCACCTATACTAAAGATGGAAAGAACTTAGGTTTGAGATTATCAGACACTGAATAAAAAAAAACTTCACGGGATAAATCTGCGTATTTCGTCTTATGTATTCAATGGCTAAATTCAGTAAATGACAATTACTACAGTTCTCCTTTTATGTTTCTCGCACTTTTCCTAACATACCGGCGGCATGAGTGATAAACACTAGAGGTGGGATTGGACCAAATAAATCAAGGAGTCACCATCGAGGGTCCAACATACCTATGCCAAAAAAGATCTAGTACCTAAGTAGTTACGAGGCGCGATTAGAGATTAGAGAACCGCATCAGGTTCTTGAACCTGACAGCATGGAAAGTGGTTTCCAACAACATATTCTACCATCTAAGTCCAAACCAACCAAGCTTGAACCCAAACATTTCTTTTTTATAGTACCACTAGCTGCCCGCCCCGGCTTCGCCCCTGGTACTTACTTACATGTATTATACATACAAACCTTCCTTAAGAATCACTCTATCTATTAAAAAAAACCGCGTCAAAATCCGTTGCGTAGTTTTAAAGATCTAAGCATACATACGGACATACAGCGAAAGCGACTTTGTTTTATACTTTGTATTGATACAGCAAAGAGATGACTTCGAGTACATAAATAATAATCTCCCTAAATATGAATCAGCAACCATGCCTGCATCTTGTATGATACTTTATACTACCTACCTATATACACGTATCTATAAAACAAGTAGAACATAAACATTATTTCCTGCATTTATACTATCTCATGCACCTAGTATAATCGCTCAAGCACAGGTGTTTATTACAATAAATACCACAAACATCCTGCATAATCTTATTTAAATACTTAGGTACCTATGTAAGATGTCATTATTGTAAGACAAGATGCATGTTGTTATGGAAGTATGTGATGAACATTATCAAGATTTGATTCATTATACTGCAGATGATTATTAAGTATGAATAATTAACATATTTAATGAACTAATATCCATACACACGCACAGAATAATTGCAAAACTTATTTTCATTGTACCACACTATAGGTATTTATACTCCAGTCAAAATAGACAAAATTTAGACCCAAGTTTGCATTAATTCCCAACAAGCTGGATTTTTGTGCAGGCTTTGAATACGTCATTACAAATGATATGTCAAAAGTCCCCATCGATCCCGCTTGTGCGTTGTTTTTTATTCGTGGTCAAAGGGCCCAAATTTGAGTTTTTTGCTTATATCTCTGAAACTAAGAGAGCTATCGAAAAATAGTTCAGGTAAAGTTTGTAGATCGTAAAATTGTCTACTTAAAAGATCTCTACACTTTTCTTCTACAAAGCAGCGCTGTCGAGATATCGTGACTTTAAGCGGCAGGAAAGTCGTATTTTCGAGTAGCCCACATTATGCAATTACAATAAATTGTGTTGAGTAGTTTATCTGGAGCAGGTGGCAGTTAAGTATGGATTGGCTCTAAACTATTATTTACCAAATTCCAACCCCAATTTTCAGGATTTAGATCATTGAAGTCAAAAAAGACAAAATGATGTATCAAGCTTGCATTCATTCCCAACAAGCGGGACTTTTGTGCAGGCCTTGAATACGTCATAACAAATGATATGTCAAAAGTCCCCATCGATTGTCAGAAATCGCAAAAAACTTTTTCCATACATTTTGTACTGAAAATTCCAAAAAAATTTTTTCGCACTAATCGATCCTATTTCATGTAAGGAGTAAAAGTCTCTATGGAGCCCATTCAGGTTTGACTACCAGAAAGGTTAGAAATAGGATCCGAAGATTTTCAGTACAGATAAAAAACAACGCACAAGCGGGATCGATGGGGACTTTTGACATATCATTTGTTATGACGTATTCAAGGCCTGCACAAAAGTCCCGCTTGTTGGGAATGAATGCAAACTGGAATGTCTATTTTGACTGGAGTATTAAAGTAAAAAATAATTTAGAAAAGTAAGTCAATGTCCTTGGCTCATGTCAAGTAATTAAGCAGTATTATTTTGAAGCGTGTTTATGACTAAAATTAACCACAAGTCACAAAAGCCATAAAATAATTTGAATCATAAACTTGTAAACCTATTCTGTTGTGCTCAGATTTATATTTCCCATAAAATATTATGACCTAAGATAAAGTGAATTTAACAACAAATGATTACAACTAAATTAATAGATTTAGCAAGTTAATTACAGATTTATAATCAGACTAATTTTTTTATAGAATATATGGAAATGCATGTGATTTCCATTTCTTTGTTTACGAATAAAAAATAGATTACAATTTTTGTTTCGATAAAACAGTCATATGTGCTACTTTTTCCAATGGAACATGGGTGCAACAATGGGTTTCATTAAAAATTGAATACCCTTAATAAAAATTCATAACTGCAAGTAAATATTGTAAAACATAACACCACACCACTGTCTGTTAAAACAATTTTCAGCTGTTAATGCAAATTGTGCAACTTACTTTTTTATCTTTAAAGTCCGATAGCTCAAGCGGCTAGATAACATTTCTTTATCAATATCTTGATAGGAATTATAAACATTAACATGAGTTAATGTTCAAATCCTACCGAAATATGATTTGTAACACCACTGTTATTATTCACACCACAGAACCACTTAATCCAAGCTTTGCAAGATTGTTGTTTCTTAAGCAAGAGAACTTCATGCACACTAAACATAATTAAATTCAAATGGAACAATATAGCATTATACCATTTTAGCCTTGAAAGTTGCCTAATATCTTTTGTAATGGAATTCTTTTACAATAATGCACAGATTTTTATATTCACTAACAATAAGATATATTCCCTTCTTATTTATTTGTTTACACAATAGAAAGTAATGTTCTAAATTAGATAAATCAGTAATTTAAGGGACTATGTCCTTTAGTGTTAGATGAAAACACATAATTGTTTGTATGTAGGCCTTATCACAAAGTATTAGGGTTCAAAATAACTAATCTTAAATATCTTAAATCAAAATACTTTGTTTTTAGATTAAACCTAGGTTTGCCCCACGCCCATAACAAAGTAACAAACCATAATTCAGGATATTAGTTGTTGTTATGATCAAGAACAGTAAAAGTAAAAGTAAAAAAATCAATTAATCTAAAAGTCGAACTTTATCACGAGATAATTATGGTAAGTAGACGTGTCGGGTGCACTGCCAAGGATAACACACAACCCATGTTATCTATTTACATTGATAAGAGTTACTCACCTAAAATCCAAACTAAGGTTCCTTTGATGCGAAGGCGCTTTTGTGGCCTTAGGCTCGCACCGATTTCCATGGACGGGGACATCTTCCAACATGCTCACACAGTGGCTTCGGTCGCACAACACAATATACCCATATCACTACAGCCCAGCAAATCAACGAGTAAATAACAACATTACCAACATGGCGTCGAAAGGAACTGAATCAAATCGCGCTCAACCCGCACTAATATTTCAACGAAATAATTGAAAATAGAGACTATCTATTCTAGCACTTGTTCTACAAAATTTTGTTTGTAAAAGGCAGATTTGATAATAATGTTGTACCAGTTTTCTATTGTGGCCTACTAACGTAAGAAAAACGGAACGCGACCAATTTTATGTAAAAACACAAAAATATAAACACTTAAAACGATTTTTGATGTAATAATATGTGCAGGCGTAACAAAAGAAACAAATTTCTCAAAATTAAAGAAATCGATGGTTCTTCGTCAGAAACGACATCTTATTTTTATTTTTTTTCACGTCATGTCACTCAAAAAGGAATGTTATTACCTAGTGTTGTGCTTAGTAACGTAGTATCAATTGCATTGTATCAATTGAAAAGGATAATACTAGTCTGTGACAAAATATTTTTTAAGCTATACAATAAAATACTGAGACTTATTACTTTACTCTTTCAAGTAAGTCTTAAATATAAATGAGGCAAAATATGTGTAAGTTTTACGATTCCAGTTAATTTAGGCGACTTTTATACTAAAAACGCATAGGCTGAGTTTGTTTTCTTGGAAATCTGCGGGTCATGTCAATAATCATGAAAAATAAATAAATGCCATGTCTAAACACCATACTAATCTCCTAGCTTGTGCCATGTTGTGCATGGTAAACTTTATAATTATGCAAATAACAAACAAAAAACATTTTGAAGATTCTCTGGACTACTTCCTTCTTCCCAAATATACCTTGAGGATATTTTATTGTTAAAGAATAAAATGTTCAAATCGTTTTAATTTGTTTTGATCCTTCAGAGTAGTGCAATAGCGTTCGGAAATAATTTATGGAATTATTTTCGCTTTTATATTCTATACTTAACCCTTTCCACGCCACGAGTTTTCGTCAAAAACGTTCACCACACGCCACCGCAATATAAGTGGTTGGTTTACTAGTGCTGACAATGTTGAGTATCGATATTATTAATTTGTAACAACTAAAACATTTGAAAAAAATATATTAAGTTATTTTTTAAGTTTCTTGCGTTTTATTTTATTACTAGCGCCCGTCACGCGGTTTCACCCGCGTCCCGGGGGAACTACTTCCCGTACCGGGATAAAATATAGCCTATGTTACTCCGGGTGAATGTAGCTTTCCAACAGTGAAAGATTTTTTCAAATCTGCCAAGTAGTTTCGGAGCCTATTCAATTCATACAAACAAACAAACAAACAAAAAATCAAACCTTTCCTCTTTATAATATTTGTATAGACTAGCGGCCGCCCGCGACTCCTTCCGCGTGGATTTCGATTTCCAATAGTCTAAAGCCTTCCTCGTCAAATGGACTATCCAACACAAAAATATATTTTCAAATCGGACCAGTAGTTCCTGAGATTAGCGCGTTCAAACAAGCGTTCGTCGTCTTCTCCCTAAAACAATAGTTGAAAATTTCTCATAAAATATTACCAACTAGCGGCCGCCCGCGACTCAGTCCGCGTGGATTTCGATTTCCAATATCCTATGTGTTATTCTGATGTATAAGCTATATTGTGGTAAAGTTTCATTCAAATCCATTCAGTAGTTTTTACGTGAAAGAGTAACAAACATCCATACATCCAAACATACAAACTTTCGCCTTTATAATAGTAATGATTTTAGTAACATGAAATAAAAATATTAATAATGACCGGTAAGTTTTTCTAATGTAAATACATCTACGTATTCCAATATTCCTATAAAAAAAAGAAAATTACAAACACTTTATTGTGTCAGACCATGGTTACACCATTAGATTGGGACACTTTATAGTACATATTATATTTTTTTATAACTTACCTGTTGATTTGTAAGAACTTTCAAATTCAACATCATCAGTTCCTTCTAAAATCCTAAGCAACTCCTCTGCAGTGGTCATATTTCAATAAATATTAATTTATTAACGTAATAAATCAACACAGCCACGCAAAGCATAACACAGTAGGTAAATAACATAATTTTGCTGGGTACTTCCATAATTTATCGATATCTCCTACCCTCATTGTACAACACTAAATAAGTAGTTCTAGAGACATCTATCGCCTCTGACGTCACTTCCGTGTCTGATATATCAGACGTTGGCGTACGAGACTCATGCATGATCGTGTCGCTATAGTGTTGTGACATACTATGCAATTTACTGGATTTGATCATGATACCCAGTATCAATCAAATGCACCAAATCAAATTTTGATGCAAAACATGAATAGAAAATAAAGCGTTTATCCATGTAAACGCTTTATTTTCGATTGGATTATTATCGAGTGGATTATACAGTTTTTGTTTTGGGCATATTTTTTGTGTGATACGAAATCTTACCAAATCTTACATTGGTAATACTTGGTAAGATTTCGTAACACGCAAAAAATATGCCCAAAACAAAAACCTGTATAATTTTTACATTTTTGAATGTTTCTTTTTTGAGGTACCAGATTTCTGGTTTTAGTAGGAACATTGAAATGGAACATCACTAATGGAACGCCAATGTCTGATATATCAGACGTTGGCGCTGAGGGTCCAAGTAAAAAAAAAGTAGTTTGAGTCGATTCAACACGGTTTTGTTTTTATTAATTTATCATTAAAATAACATTATAATACTTTGTGAAATTGATATTTTTGATTAACTAAAGTATAAACAGTCTGAAAATTGTACGCATATGTCGTCACGTACTATAACGATAAGAAAAAATTGAGTTAAATTGGTTAGATATTTATGTCTGATATATCAGACGTTGGCGGTGAGGGCACGAAACTTAAATGTCTGATATATCAGACGTTGGCGTGGTAAGGGTTAAAATATTGTTCTTGACCTAAAGAGTTTTTGGAATTTGTAATCAAACACAATAGTAAATTTTAATATTAGGTACTTTATTGTAATAAATATAATTGTTGGTTTATTCTTAGAAAAACAATATTGTCCTAAAACATTGTTGCACCAGATCCACAAGCATTTTGATCTAGAAGATCTCAATAATCTTTTAGGTGAGCTTAAAAAAAACTTTACATTGTGCTTAGTTGTATATAATGTTTTCATTTCACAATAAAAAAAAATATGGATGATAGTAGTAGCATGTTATTCCATGGTAGTAAAGTTGTTCTCATCATCTGTAAAACATCTCTTCACGGTTTTGGAGATGTTTCCTGAGACTGCCGAGCTGAAGGCGGCCGCTTGTGCACATTAGGTTTCCTCAACCTGTGATAATTAGGCATCACTTTACTCAAGAAATCAAGCTGCAGAAGCTGGGAAGGTTGCTTCTCCAAAGCTTCCCGAATATGGTGCTCGGAACCCCATATTACTGTATTATCAGCTAATGTTTGTGGAGCTGTCAAATTACATGCTGCACCTGTAAATTAGAAAGTAAACATGTTATATAAATAGTATTTCACTCAAAAAAAGTATTTTTGGGTAACATATTTAAATTTTAGTACCATTTGAGAACATAATTGAATAGCATAGATTTCAATTAGGTTGGATATTTACCTATAACACAGCCACTACCAATTTTAACATCAACCCCAACAAAAGATCTACATTCAAAGACGTTGCTTTCACCAATGTGTCCACAAGGGGCCTCCAGTTTGCATCCTACTTCAAAAACATTGTGAGCTCCAATAAACAATGGCTTTGGCGGGACTTCTTGCTTGTCACTTTTTCTGGAAATAAAAAGTGGTTTAATTAACATAAACAAGTGGAGAAAAATTTAATCACTTAAAAATTATTAAGGCTGTTGTTAATCTAAGATAAAAACCCAGGGTTACAAGAATCACTCACTTGTGAATAATAGTTGAATACTCTTCAATGATACAGTACTCTGCGATGATGATAGGTCCTCCCTCTGCAATTATAGTTACTCGAGGATGAATGACGGTTCCTCCTCCTATTGTGATGTCTCCCTCGAGGGTACAATCTTCACATACAGTGGCACCAGGTAGAATTTTTATACTGAAATAATAGTGAGTTTTAGATGTTAGCAATTGACTTGATTACATTATTACCTTATTAAGTAACTAGCCTAGTTATATTTTGAAACAAAACTTCATCGTTTTTGGACAATATCGATAGTTTTCATGTTCTTTTAGTATTTACTTACTTGTGAGACATTATGTAGGTTTTACTTAGTATAAATTAGGTAAACCCTATAAGAGCTATATTACAAATTGAAGATTTACTATTAACATTCACTTTAAATATATAATTCAGACTACTTTTAGAAGTAAAAATGAGATGTAATATTGTTTTTAAAATTAAATTGATTATTTATTTCTTTTCTTTGACTTTTTTTTCATTCAAAATGACGTCATCGAATGTCAACATGACAGAACTGTTTTTTAAAGTGTCCCTAGACTACTTCATTTTAAGCCAGCTATTTACAGTCGCAAAAATGAACGTTGCATTATTTTATTTTATCTGAAGTGACTTTGTGTGCCTATCGTTAAAATAAAACTGTTAGACTTAGTTGTCAAGTCGTCAAATAAGCGGGAACTCGGGAAGCAATAACAATAACAAACAAATTGCTTTTGGGATTTTAATATAACAAATAGCCTGTTACGTTTATGTTTAAGGACATTATTATTGAGACTGTTGCTGTTCTGATCCTTAACAAAACTATAAAAGTTATTGAATATGACTGAAAACGATGGTTATCCAACTTTCAGTTTTCCCTTTCAACCTTACTCAATTCAAGAAAAGTTTATGAAAGAACTTTATCTCACGATAGACAGAAAGAAGCCTGGTATTTTCGAAAGTCCGACTGGTACAGTAAGTAAAAAGCAATTCCTAATTTCAATCAATTATGATTTGTAAGTTCATCTTAAATCCTGACGTTGGTCAGTTATATTAACCAATACTTCTTACAGGGGAAGTCTTTGAGTATATGTTGTTCAGCAATACAATGGCTAAAAGATTATAACAATAAGACTATAACTGACTTAGAAAAAGAAATAAGCCAATTGAAAACAGACATTTCCAGCAGTGATGGTAAGTGTTTTTGATAGTTTTATATAGTTTTTTTGTAATTTTGTAACATTTTGTAATTTATGTGAGATATTGTCCCTTGGTAGTCTTTAATTTTGTTTATAATCTTTTAGATATAATCTGACTTATTCTGTTGACTCTTATCCTTATTGTATTTCTTTAAAATGTATGCATACTCTCTATGTTTCAAGTATACTACTTATCACTAGCATATTTCTAGAACAAAACCAGAGCTATCACATTGTCGACAAGTAAATTGATATATTCATTTGTATTTCTAGCTAATACGGACTGGCTTCAAGAAGAATATGAAAAGATACAGAAAAATCAAACCTTATGTGCATTGCAACTTAAATTAGACAAGTTAAAAAAACAAAATGAAAAGTTTATTGAGATGAAGAAAAGAGTATCCAAGCAAAAACTTAATAATTCATCAAAGTCATCAGAATATCATAATCTGTACAAAAGTAAGAAAGAAGTGACTGACACTAAAGAAAATACTCAAGATGAAAATAAAAAAGATATTGATGAAGACAATGATTTGGTCCTGGAAGAATTTGATGACAAAGATGATGAACAGTCCGACAATGAAGATCCTGTAGAAGAAGAGGACAGTAGTACAAAGGTATGTATATTTTTATGACTGCACTAGCAGCTGTCTGGGACACCATCCACGTTGATTTCACACACTCAGTGTTATACTACAGCTTAAATCCTTCTCCATCATATAAAATATCCAATGCAAAAATATTTTTTCAATCCGAGCCAGTTATTCCTGTTATTAGTGTGTTCAAACAAACTCTTCAGCTTCATTATAGATGTGTGCAAAATATTTAACACATAAGACAAGTTGCAGTAAGTGGATTTTCTTAATGAAGACCTTAAAAAATATATAGTTTTACTCAGATTTGTTTTACCACTTATGAAAATTTTGATATTTGGTACACTTCAAGTTTTCCATGGCTTAAGTGAGGCGAAAATTTGTTAAAATTTGTGTGACATATGTACTTTGTGGATGGTCCCTAATGACCTTTTAAATGTATTGAGTTCATGATGCATAAGCATTAAATAATTTGTTTGGAATAATTTCAGATATACATAAGCAGCAGAACTCACAGTCAGCTATCTCAGTTTGTGGGCGAGATCAAGAGGACTGCATTCAAGGATGATGCGAGAGTGGTCACACTGGCGTCCAGACAACATTACTGCATCAATCCTGATGTGGTTAGGTTGAAGAATGTCAATCTTATTAATGAAAGGTTTGTATTTTAAATTATTTAGTAAAAGACTTGTTTTATATCACTTTTAAGGTGGAACAGTGCTTTGTTGGTCTTTTCATTGCTAAGTTTTATTTATTTCTACTATGGTACACTACTAATCAGCCAACCAATCAGAAAAAATAAGTTTTGATTAAATATGAAATATAACATGACGTGTATATGACCAATTAGATATTTTTTATTAAAATGGGGCTTAAGTGTATATAATTAATACATAAGCTCAATATCTTAATTTACAGGTGCCTAGATTTACAAAAGTCGAAAACGAAAACCACTTCAGTTGGTGATGAAGGGAAAGCGTTGAAGAAAACCAAAAGAAGTTCTTGCACAAGTTGCCCATACTATAACCAGACTAACATTGTGAAACTGAAGGAAAGGATTCTGACGGATATAATGGATATGGAGGACCTCATTAAATGCAGCAAGGAGTTGAAGGCTTGCCCATATTATGCTAGTAGAGCTGCTTTGGATGATGCCGAGGTATATGTTATATCTATACTAATATTATAAAGCTGAAGAGTTTGTTTGTTGCTTTTGATGAAGGCTTTAATAAGCTATAATATACACTGTGTGCGGAAACACGAAGGCGATACCTTGATAAACCTTAAATATTTACATTCAGATTATTTGTATTCTTCATTCAAGAATAAATAAGTCATTGATATCAGCAATATCACAAACTTAGTTGGAAGAAGTAACATCTGGCTTCAGAAATGAATCAAGTAAATAGTACTTTTTTCTACTTCCAACTATATGGAACATTGTGAAATGTCCCTGGAAAATATAACTACAGATCTGTTTCTGAAAATCTCTTTTTGAAAATTAGTACTTTAAGTTCCCAAAATCATTATAACATAAAGTAAACTCAGGAAAGTTTAATTACTTCATCAAAATTATTCCTTTCAGGTGGCCCTAGTGAGTCACGCAGGCATCGTTAGCTCAGGAGCTAGATCGGGCATGTCTCTCAAACTCAAAGACAACGTACTTATAATGGACGAAGCCCACGGACTTACAGCTGCCCTAGAGAATGCTCACAGCGCTCCTGTCTCGTTGAAACATTTGTCATCTGTGAAGACGTTCCTGCAACTGTATATTAATAAGTACCGGTCGCGACTGTCCAGTAGGAATCTGTTGTCATTGAACCAAGTGCAGTATGTTGTGGGGAGATTGCTTGGTAAGTTAGGCAGTCTTCAAAAAAAAACATCCTATACTTCAGTTGTTTGACCTGAACTTTGATGAACAAGTATAATCACTACATAGTATAAAACAAAGTCGCTTTTTCTGTCATGTTGTATGTTGTATGTCCCTATGAACGCTTAAATCTTTAAAACTACGCAACGGATTTTGATGCGGTTTTTTTTAATAGATAGAGTAACTCATGAGGAAGGTTTTTATGTATAATATCATCCATTAAATAGTGGACAAGTACCACGGGCGAAGCCAGGGCGGGCCGCTAGTAAATAAATAACTCTAAATAAATGCCTGGGACTAACACCAATTGCCTAGCCCTAAACTAAGCTTGAAGCTCGTAATATGGATGATAGGGACCTGATAGACATACATAAATACATTTATAAATGTCGACGTTCATCTCACAAACGTTTGCCTTAAGCGGGATTCAAACTCGCGACTCTTAGTTTTTTTTTTTTTTTTTTTGTAGCCAGGTTCTCTGACCACTAGACCAATAGGCCCGTAATATAATGACTTTTAATTTTTTTAGTGAGTATATGAGGTCGTTTAGTCTTTCCACAATTTTAAGTTATTCACTTTACTTACAATCAAACTTTATTTTATGGCGGAGATTTATAATAATGAAATATATTTTACAGCTTTGGTGTCAAATAATGAAAGTGAAAAGAAAAAGGAAACCCCATCAATATTAACGCTCGAAGACTTCGTCATAAAAGCCGACATAGGGCATCTAAACTTAACCCCGCTCATAGAGCTCTGTAGAAAAACAAGGTTAGCGCCAAAGCTTCACGGATTTTCTATGAGGTACACACCTCAGATGCTGGAAGAAGAAATGAAGAAAAGCGCTCCAGTAAAGAAGAATTCTTTGGAGAATTTCTTGAAGAACATTTCTAAGAAAAAGGCTGATGAAGTAACAGAAGAGAAAGGACCGGAGCCGGTGCAGAATGTTCAGGTATATCTCAATTACTTTTTTTAATAATAATTTTGTATATAGATGAAAGTACAACCCACATACTCAATGACTGCAAGCTTTGATAGCGGTGAGTTCTCGTGCGTAATTGCGTTCTATGGGTAAGTTAAGTGCTTAATTGTGTACTCATTATATGTGTATGTGTAAAGTCTGGGGAAATTTTTGTTAAAGGATGATTTATTTATTTATTTGCTTATTCCTTACTAGTTTTTACCCGCGGATCTGCCCGCGTTATCGAGATTCCTGTGAAAGCATTTAATCGGGATAAAAGTATCCTATCACCTAAGTCAGCCCATACAATGCCAGTATACCAAATTTCATAACAATCCGTTCAGTAGTTAGACAAACATAAAAAAAAACAAACTTTCACATTTGTAATGTAGGCAAGATATGACGATATGAGGTATGCACGTCAAAAAAAGGGGACTTAAATCCTCATGTCATCCCCACCAGTGTAAAAGAAAGTGAAATAGTAGATGAAAACATAAAAAGGTTAATTTATAATCAATGTATAATTTCAGGTTCCAACAGAAACATCTCCCGGCACAGGGCTGTACGCAATATTGGATTTCCTGCAGATGCTATGTGATCGATCCGAGAACGGTAGAGTACTAGTCAGTGCTGGCGATGAGGGTCAACTGAAGTATCTGCTGCTGAACCCCGCTGAGCATTTTGTGGAAGTAGTGAAGCAGTGTCGGTCGGTAAGTTTAACAGTATTTTAGTTTGTTTATTCATCATCATCATCATCCTAGCGCCTCCTCCGGTTGCATTCTTGGCCATTTCCTCGGAACCCAGGGTACGCTCCGACTATGATCTCGAATCACTCACTTTTATTAAATGTCAAAAACACAACATTGTATAATAAACTGTATGAGATACTAGCCTATAACGTCAAAAGCTAGTATTGTCAAATCAATACTATTTTAGTTTCGATTCACTATAACAGATGTTTTTCCTACCCATTTAGTGGAGAATAGTAAGTTGACCGGGCACACCGGGCTTCGCTCATAACCATCCACCAGTTACCGGGGTGTTGCATTAGTTTTCGTCATCATTACAATGTCATAAGATCCTTCATCTACCCTTTACCTTTCCAGGTAATCGTAGCAGGCGGTACCATGGAACCCATATCCGAGTTCGCCCGGCTGCTGACGGGGTCGGCCGCGTGCGACGACGTCACAGTAGTGCAGTGCGCGCACGTGGTCGCGGCCGGCAACGTGCTCGCCGCGTGCGTGGCGCGCGGGCCCGGGAACGTCGCGCTCAACTTCTCCTACGAGCGCAGGGGGACTGCTGAATTAGTGAGCGGCTTTCTACATCTCCTTTTTACTCTCTTATGAGAGGTAGAACTTTGTGGAACTTCCACTCGAAAGAGCCGCTCGTCTTGGGAAGTACCTCCACCTTACAGTAGACCACAGTGAAGTAGCACTTCGTATCTGTTGTGTTGTTGTTGTGCTATGTTTCAGCTAGTGAGTAAGGTTACCAAAGCTCAGTTGGGGGGGGGGGGGGGTCATAGGATTTTTAAAGGCAGCGGTGAGCACTTACCATCAGGTAAATAGACGCAACCAAATAGTCAACCCATATCGGAGTTCGCCCGGCTTCTTACCGGCTCTGTGGCGTGCGATGCCGTCACAGTAGTGCAGTGCGCGCACGTGGTGGCGGCCGGCAACGTGCTCGCCGCGTGCGTGGCGCGCGGGCCCGGGAACCTCGCGCTCAACTTCTCATATGAGCGTAGGGGGAGTGATGAACTAGTGAGTGGTTTTATATGTCTCTTTTTCAATCTAGTCTTTCTAGGGTTCCGTAGCCAAATGGCAAAAAACGGAACCCTAAAAAACCCTGATTCGTCATTTCTGACTGTCCGTCTGTCTACCAGTATGTCACACAGACACATTTTTTTAGATCCCATTGTTAAAAACCCTATAGATTCATCATGTCTGCCTGTCCGTCTGTCTGTCTGCCAATATGTCTATCAGACACTTTTTTTAGATCCCATTGTCATCTATTCGTGGGAACAGTTAGGTCAGCGTCAGATAGATAGTGACAATCGGGGTACTCAAATAAATAGTCACAACCAAATAGTCAACCCATATCGGAGTTCGTCCGACTTCTGACCGGGTCGCCCGCGTGCGATGCCGTCACAGTAGTGCAGTGCGCGCACGTGGTCGCGGCCGGCAACGTGCTCGCCGCGTGCGTGGCGCGCGGGCCCGGGAACGTCGCGCTCAACTTCTCGTACGAGCGCAGGGGGACTGATGAGCTAGTGAGCGTTTTTATATATCTCTTTTTAGGGTTCCGTAGCCAAAATGGCAAAAAAACGGAACCCTTATAGATTCGTCATGTCTGTCTGTCTGTCTGTCTGTCTGTCTGTCTGTCCGCCAGTCTGTCACAGCCACTTTTTTCCGAAACTATAAGTACTATACTGTTGAAACTTAGTGAGTGGATGTATTCTGTGAACCGCAACAAGGTTTTCACACGAAAATAAAAAAATAAATAAAAAAAGTGGGGGGTCCCCATAGTCAGAACTGAAACTCGAAATTTTTTTTTTCATTGAACATATACGTGTGGGGTATCTATGGATAGGTCTTTAAAAGTTATATTAAGGTTTCTAATATCACTTTTTTCTAAAGTGAATACTTTGCGTGACAGACCCTTCCAAAGTGGAAAAAAGTGTGTCCCCCCTCTAACTTCTAAAATAAGAGGATGATAAAGCTGAAATAAATATATAATGTACATTACCATAAAAACTACCAACGAAAATTGGTTCGAACGAAATCTATTCAGTAGTTTTTTTAATATGTCAAAAATAGAATTTGTACGGAACCCTCAGTGCGGGATTCCGACTCGCACTTGGCCAATTTTTTAACTTTAGTCTTTTGAAGGTTCCGTATCCAAATGGAAATAAACGAAACCCTTAAAGATTCGTCATGCCGGTTTGTCCGGCTGTCAGTCCATCCGCCCGTGTGTTGCAGCGACTTTTTTTACTTTCTGAATACTGAATAGACTGCTGATTTAGTGAGCGTTTATTTCAATGACGATAATTACTTCTCCTTAGAACTAATTATAATGAGATCGAGCCTCAAAATGCCAAAATTCCGGTAGCGATGGTCCACTAGGTTATTTGGTAATCGCGTACCGCCCATAAATCTCCTGAACAACGAGGTGTTCGGAAGTTTACCATGTTTCCATCAGGAATTAGCTAGTGAAACATTAAGTTCTAATAACTTAGTCCATCCAATCACAACAGTCTTACTTTATTTTAATAAAAGTTATTTGGTCCATTGCCCAACTCTGATAGATTATACAAGCCTTACATAGATAAACAGCGCTGTATAAATAATTATCAAAGATAATACCATTAGTTTTTTTGTGAATTAATTAATAAGTCCAAAAAATATTGATTCACAACTTTAACTTACGATAAACGTATGACAGTTAACAGAAATCGGCCGCATACTTCGGAACGTGTGCAACGTCGTACCAGGGGGCGTGGTTTGCTTCCTCCCCTCCTACTCGTACGAGCAGACGGTGTACGAACATTTGAAGAAGACAGCTGTCATTGAAGCGATTGGCAAGAAGAAAACAGTGTTTAGAGAGCCGAAATCGGCAGCTGATGTTGACCAGGTACCGGACTGGCCTACGCCTAATTAAAAAAAATAAGTTTGAGTTATGCATGTTCTTGTTTCTGCCAATACGTTGCGATGTTACGGAGTCATCCGGTGGGTAAAATCACGGAGTTTCACTTTTACAATCTTGCATCCTAGCGCATAATTCAATCTTTATATAACACTAGCGGCCGCCCGCGACTTCGTCCGCGTGGATGTCGGTTTTCAATATACGAATGTTTTTTCCCGCTAACTCCCGTTCCCGTGGGAATTTTGCAATATCCTTTTGCAACTAAGCATCAAGTTTACTAAGGGACCTGCATGCCAAATTTCAAGCGTCTAACTCAAGTAGTTTAGATTTTCCATACAAACTTCCACCCCCTCATTTCGGGGAAGTGGGGGGTTGGAATGGGTCAAAAAGTAGCCTATGTTCTGTCTCAGGGTCTAAAGATTGTCTGTACCAAATTTCATCAAAATCGGTTGCGAGGTTTAAGCGGGAAAGCGTAACAGACAGACAGACAGACAGACAGACAGACAGACAGACAGACAGACAGACAGACAGACAGACAGACAGACAGACAGACAGACAGACAGACAGACAGACAGACAGACAGACAGACAGACAGACAGACAGACAGACAGACAGAGTTACTTTCGCATTTATAATATTAGTTGGGATGTAGTATTTTTTTGACCAAGAGATTTCAAAATATAAAAAAAATAGATTTTATTTTAATTATTAAATTTTTTTTTAATTAAAATACCCTTTTTTAGCCTAAACAAAATCGAACTTAAAAAAATTAAAACTCATTTTCTGGTGCCACTTTGTTGTAGGTTCTCAGCAAGTTTGCTGCAGCAGTACGTAGTAAGAATTCTGAACAAAATGGTGCCTTGCTTCTGAGTGTTGTTGGAGGGAAATTGAGTGAAGGCCTTAATTTCAGGTATGTATAAAATCCTTTTATGACTACCCGAGATTTTAGAATAAATGCCCTTACCATTCTAATTCAAAATGATGTTCACATGTTAAAATCCAGAGATGACACTGTACAGTTATGAGCACCAACATGAATACAAACACATTCAAGTATGAACTTTACTGCTTTGACATAAGAGTATGTGTATGAAACATAGTGTTACGAACGTGGGGATCGGGATTTGGATTAAAAACCGTTGACTTGATAGAAGAATTTATTCGACGATAAACAAGTCACAACACAATCACAAGTCACACCACAATCACAAGTCACAACACAATCACAAGTCACAACACAATCACAAGTCACAACACAATCACCGTAGCCAAATCACACAGAAAATCGAAGTCCGTAGGTCGCCTAGGTCGTACACTCAATCGCACTAAACACTATGTTCACAGGGTTCTTCGTAGTCCGTAGGTATCGCTTAGGTCGCAGGTATAGTCACTCGTAATCACTTGTTCGCACTTATCACTCCGAAAGCTCAGATTGAACTCGACTGACTCCCTACTTGAGCCGTATTTATATCGCCGGCAACGCGATACTAGATAATTCGACCGTCCCGAGAAAGTACTCGCGCGCGAACAATAGCCCTCTTGATAACACGCGATGTATCTAGAAGCGTCGTGCGCTCCCGCGGCCCTTTTTTTCTACCTGCGACGCGCTCGCGCCGCGTCTGCGGTGACTCGATCGTTGACCTTATTGCGTTGTTATAAGGTTGTAAATGGCGCGCGCGGGGTCTGTACCGGCTTCGCGAATACTCTCGGCGCGGATCGCGTCTGTCCGTCACAATTATAGATGTAGATTAGTCTCGAACATTCGACTTTATGTCGCGATGTCTCGATGGTTCCGGCTCGTTCGTAACACTGCCCTCCTCTTAGATATGCTCGTCCCGAGCATCATCATTATTGTGAACCACCTTGTAGGGACCTTCCCATCTTGTCTTCCTCAAAGCCACTGGTATTTGTTCTCCATGGTGCACCGACGTTATAACGTTGAAGGTGTCCTAGTCTCCTGGTAGATCGACCTTTCACTGCAGCACAAGTAGTACAATTCCGGCACCAGTCTTGCACATCTGCTCGACAGTTGAGCCAGAAGAACCTTTCTCGTAGCCTTGTCAAAGTCTTCTTGACACCCAGGTGACCTCCTACGCCATCATGTACCTCGCGGAGAACGTCCTTGATCCTTTTTCTTGGGACCACCAGCTGTAGCTGGAACTCTCTACCATTAGGTTGTTCCCACTTCCGGTAAAGTATTCCATTCTGCAGGGTTAAGCTGTCCCATTGTGCCCAGTATGCTTTAGTGGTAGCACTCGTAGGCGCAACTTCAGACCATCGTGGCTTTATGCTACTCCGTTTCTTCCAAGCGACGATAAGTCGTATGGCTTCGTCATCCTCCTGGGCTTCTTTCACCGAATCATCTTCCCAGGTCCTCGGAGGGCTTGTCCTCATCAGTCGCACAAGTTCTTCTTTTGACTCCTGCTTGAGGCTTCGCTTCCATTCCTCTGGGCGTCGTCTCCATGAGAGAGCGTCAGCATTCCTGTTGTACCCCTGGGAAACAATCGTTGTAGGGGCTTTTTCAGCTTCAGACAGCACCAGCCCTTTAGCCCTGGCTGTTTCTCTCTCGTTTCCCTGACTCCTTTTAGAAGCTGTAGCCTCCAGCTTCTTTGAAATTTCCTTAAGTCGGAGAAGGTGTGCATCTATCTTGCTCACAATTAAATCAGCAAGGTTAGATGTTTGCGGCTCCTTATTGGGACAGCTCAACTGCAAATGTCCCCTTTCTCCACATCTGTAACACATGGGACCAATTCTCTTCTTCTTCGGCGGATACGACGTCTTCACCTGTTGCACTTCCTTAAATACTTCTCGCGCCCTGTGAGCAGGTCCAATATCACGCCGCGCAGCTTCAACCTCAAGGGCATGAGCTAGGGCTTCCTTTAGAGAAGTATGGTGGCCCAACCCTACAGCAGCCCTTACTTCCACGTCCCTTATTCCATCAATAAATGATTGAACTAAGATAGAGTCCACCATCTTCTTTTCAGCAGTTGGGTATGCCTTGCGGACTATCTTTTCAATCTCTAAGGCCCACTGTTGTAGACCTTCTCCTGACCGTTGACATCTGTCCCGTAATTGGGCACGAAAGACATGCTCCAAGTGATTTTCGCCATATCGTGCCTCGAGTGCCTCCATCAAATCCTTAAATGTGCTTCCCGATGATGGTAGCGCCTCCAGAACCGAAAGGGCTGATCCACGGAGAGCAACAGTAAGCGCTGTCCGGCTCTGTTCATCTGTCCATCCGTTGGCATCGGCAACAGTTTGGAATTGCTGACGGTAGGCGGTCCAAGATGTAGTGCCGTCGAACGATGGGACTTTTATCCGGGGTGCATGGCTGATAGAATCACTCGTCACGGTGGGTCCTGCAGTTTCCAATCGATAAACTTTCTTCTGTAGCTCAGCGACCTGTACCCTTAAGCTGTCCAAGTTGGCCTCTACATTAGTGACCCTCTCTTCTAGCTGGTCCATGTTTTTACGCAGGTCTTGCACCATATTACGCACTGAATCTACGCCCAGGAGAACATTCTGTTCTGTTTGCTGGAGCTTATCGCCTACCATCTGCATCATCTCCTTTTTCTGTTCCTGGAGTATATTTTGATGTTCTTCACGCATTGTGTCCTGTTTTCTTTGCATTTCCTTTTGTTCCTGGAGCACATGATTTATTATTTCCATCTCTTTTTGGCGATATTCCTGCATCAACTGCATCTCTTTTTGTTGTTCTTCACGCGTCTTCTTCTGTTCTTGAAGTATCATTTGCAATAATTTACTTAATTCCGAACCAGATTGCTCTTGAGATAGCAGTGAGGCCTTATGGGTAGCGTCACTTGAACCG
Organism: Nomophila noctuella; assembly: GCA_958496325.1. Classification (NCBI taxonomy): domain Eukaryota; kingdom Metazoa; phylum Arthropoda; class Insecta; order Lepidoptera; family Crambidae; genus Nomophila; species Nomophila noctuella. Next base: position 3,826,861 of record OY292488.1, read on the forward strand.
GCCTGCGTGGTTGACCTGGCCTGATCGATGCTCGTGGCTTGGTCGGTAGAGACGATCGGCATCTCTCGATGGTCACTGGAAGTTTCCTGACGAGCACTTGCCGTGGCCTCCGCAGCCTGTTGTGCCCTCGTTCTGACGCCGGCAGTATCTTCCCTCGGAGTCACTGGCATTTCCAAATCCCACTTCTGACACCAAATGTTACGAACGTGGGGATCGGGATTTGGATTAAAAACCGTTGACTTGATAGAAGAATTTATTCGACGATAAACAAGTCACAACACAATCACAAGTCACACCACAATCACAAGTCACAACACAATCACAAGTCACAACACAATCACAAGTCACAACACAATCACCGTAGCCAAATCACACAGAAAATCGAAGTCCGTAGGTCGCCTAGGTCGTACACTCAATCGCACTAAACACTATGTTCACAGGGTTCTTCGTAGTCCGTAGGTATCGCTTAGGTCGCAGGTATAGTCACTCGTAATCACTTGTTCGCACTTATCACTCCGAAAGCTCAGATTGAACTCGACTGACTCCCTACTTGAGCCGTATTTATATCGCCGGCAACGCGATACTAGATAATTCGACCGTCCCGAGAAAGTACTCGCGCGCGAACAATAGCCCTCTTGATAACACGCGATGTATCTAGAAGCGTCGTGCGCTCCCGCGGCCCTTTTTTTCTACCTGCGACGCGCTCGCGCCGCGTCTGCGGTGACTCGATCGTTGACCTTATTGCGTTGTTATAAGGTTGTAAATGGCGCGCGCGGGGTCTGTACCGGCTTCGCGAATACTCTCGGCGCGGATCGCGTCTGTCCGTCACAATTATAGATGTAGATTAGTCTCGAACATTCGACTTTATGTCGCGATGTCTCGATGGTTCCGGCTCGTTCGTAACAATAGTTTGTATACATGTTGGTGCTCAGGACTGGACAGCTGCTATTAAAACCACAAATATTTTGTTCAAGTAACATTACAATCATTGATATACAAAAACCCAAGATACACAATCAACGTATCAAAAACGTCCCCAAAAAATTAGTGCAGAATGCTCTTATTTCAAACAGTCTTGCGTTCACCCAATTTTGAACACTCCCCTGTGAAACCAATCTTAACTCATCTGCATAAGGTTTATTTTACAAATAATAATGTTCATAGTTTGACTTTGACTTTTTGGTGACAGTTACTTTTGTTCGAGACTGCATCTTGGGTTTTTGTATATCAATGATTACAATAAGATGTTTTTTGTTGCAGCGATGATCTTGGACGTTGCGTCATAGTAGTCGGAATGCCTTATCCTAATAAAAACTCACCAGAATTGCAAGAGAAAATGAGCTACTTGAATAGAACCATTGGTTCAGGAGCGGGCAGCATGTATTACGAGAGTCTGTGTATGAAAGCCGTCAACCAATGTATAGGTAAGTAGACTAAAAGTATTTAGTGACGAAAATATTGTCATATTTATTGTATTCGGGGCATTATCGCGTTTCTAAATTAAATAACTATTTTTTTGTTTTAACGCACAAATCTTGTTAAATTCGTTCAGGCAAGTAAAAAATAATAATTATTTCTTCTTTTTTTTCTGATATATCAGTCCTTGGCGTTGAAAGGGTTAATAAAAATTAAAGGGTAAAAAGTAGCTAGAAATTTTATTTTTGTGCTTTTGCATACAACATATATTTTTTTATATAAATTACATAATATGAGTTTGTTTATTTCTCAGGGCGAGCCGTACGACATGCCAACGATTATGCTTGTGTTCTTTTACTGGATGAGAGGTACTCCCGGCCACACATTATGAATGCACTGCCCTCTTTTGTACAAGTAAGTTATTTATTAATTTTACTACTCGTACATACAAACTTACTCAATGTATTTGTCCGAAGACACTTAAAATAATACGTGATCCAATTTCAATGATATAATGTAACGAGTAGGTGCTTTTATTCACATTATATCATTTGAACATTGCTTGTTTAGTATCTAATTGCTAAGTGTAGTTTTAGTGTTACTTTGAATGGTAATTTTCTTTACAGAAATCGTTACTAGAAAACTGCACGTTCGGAAAAGCTTTCGGTAGCATAGGAAAGTTCTTTACCAAGCACAAAGAAAAGTCATGAAAGTAAATTGATTAATCAAATGAAATAAAATTTTATAATTTTTTTCTTTAATACAGAGTATTTTTATTTCTCAAATATATATTAACTAGGGATGTCTCAAATTATACATTCGCTTTATTATTAATTGAAGAAATATAAAATATTATTATTATTATGTTGGTACTATATTCCGTTTATCAATCGCTCAATACTTGAGGTAAAGTCTTCGCACATGGACCTCCGAAGTAGTAGCTAAAGTCTTTCGTAGCTGGTGTGGTTTCGATGTTAAATTCTGCCACGATTGCTCCTCTTGTAGCTGCCAAGGGGGCGAACCCCGCCGCTGGATAAACTAGGGATGAAGTTCCAATTACTAGGCATACGTCGCATTTTGACATCGCTTCGTCTGAAAGAAGTGTAAAAAAAATATTTTTTAATGGTAGACTATTTTGGATGGCTTAGTAATAGCAACGGCGAGTCAAAAATCTCCTGGTTTTGGATTCCGGGATGGCCTGAGTAGGTAATGGTGTTCTTCTTTTAGGAAAAATAGGTATGTAAGCCTGAAAGTTAAGTGAAAGTGGGTATCTACCCCGGACTGCCCCTAAAAACTTTTATGTAAAATACGCTCCTTTCGTAAAAATAGCAAAACTACATAAAGTACCGTGGACATAAAAAGGGAATAGGTAAATACGCTCTTTTCGTGGAGGTCGCAATAAAGTTATATAGCTACCTACCTAAGTAACTGCATTTGACCCTTTTTACTATGGTAATAATACCTACCAGCCTTTTGAAATACAGCCGTTTCCAACGATTCTCCAAACCATACAATGTGCGGTCTTAGTAAACCATTGCATTCGGGTTTCTTACAGTGTGGCAGTAGTTTTTCAGGGATATTAGAATCCTTCACGTCTTGGCCGGCACCTCCCGCTTTTCCTAAGGCCTGTAAAATAACTCGATTTTTAACTGGCGCATGTTTGTAAGTAAAAAAAAAATACGAGTATGTGTAACTAATAATGCAATCTGTTTGTCTGAATTCGTATGCTAATATGTTATAGGCATGGCGTTTAAGTCGAGCATGCGATTCATTTGATGGTAAAAAAACATATTTATAAATAAATATTTTGCGTTGTCTACTCGGTGTTTTACGATGAACGAAGTCAGCCAATTTCCTTAAATGTAAGACGCAATTATACTACAGCAAAAGCAGCAGTTGCGTCGCTGTACCAGACTAAAAACGAAACGAAAAAAAATATGACAGCCTGTTCATGTCCCAGTGCAGGGCAAAGGCCTATATTATATTATTTGAAGTCATGTTTTCGTCGTGCTTGGCAAGTGCGGATTGGTGATCACAAAGTCGGGCTGCATTCGGAAAAACCGACACAAAGCCCTCGACCCACGGCCCAGTACATAAACCACTAACTAGACCATCGCGGCGAATTTAATAAATTAAATTGACACCTCGCAAATAGGGCTGTCTGTGTTCACCACAACTTCGTTGCATTTGGTGCACCTTGTCTTGTATAAGCTGCCGTGTAGCTCCACCAAGTTCTTGGAGCCAGCTCGAGCATGTAGTCCGTCTACGTTTTGCGTCACAACTGTTATGTTTTTTTCTGTTTTATGATTTGCTTCATACTTCGCTATTGCTATATGGCCCTGTTGAATTTGAAGGAAGATGTACCTACTATTTGAAATATGTAAAACAAGGTACATCATATAATAAGTGTTATAGGACAGACAGTCTTCTAACAGAAATCGATACGAAATTGCTTGCCTGATTCTAGTAACAATTTAACTATATTAATAAATTGTGGGTTCGATTCCCGCGCTTTGTTTTCATTTAGTAATTTATCAAATGGGAGTGCTGACGTTTTTCCGCAAATTTTATTACCCAAGTATCTACATACAAATTTATAGAATTTACATACATTTTACCTGATTCGGTTGAGCCTTAGCCGCAACTTCTCTCCTATGATGATAGAACTCCCAGACCAAGCTTGGGTTCTCTCTAAACGCCTCAGGGGTGACTAGCGACATTGCAGAGTATTTTCTCCAATAACTATCCTTACCACGGAAGGTGGGAATACCTGACTCTGAACTTATACCAGCCCCTGATAGGAAAGCTACATTTTTAGATCTTTTCAGTTCTTTCTTGAATTTAGCCACATCACTGAATTTGCGTAAGATAACGTTAAAAATACTGCGGAAATATTGAGAATAGGATGGGAAAAGGCACATTCATGAAGTTATTTTAATAACGAACATGAATAATAATAATGAATCGGGCACTTTGGTGACTTATCAACAATGTCAGATCTTATATTCAGTCCATAGAGAATTACTATTCTATATAATATGAATTTACTAATTCATGTTCTGTTATTAAAAGAGAAGTTTATACCCCTATTACAATATTTATTATAGTATTTTGTTACTCAAATGATAAGTCAAATAAAGATTAAGTAAAAAATGCTATTGAGTATTAAATAGTTAATTTTAATGAATATTATACTATCACAATAATATTTTACATGCTAGGCATGAAATAACATTTTATATACAGCATAGATATTTTATATATACACTTTATTCTTAAAAGTAAACCTTCAACACCGCTATTACTAATCATTCAAAACCAAAGGCAGTGTCGTCCCACAAGGCCCTTCAAAGTAGTAATGGAAGTCTGGTGTAGCCGGAGTGGTTTCTAAGTTGAATTCTGCAACGATAGCGCCACGTTCGGCGGCTTGTGGCGCGAACATAGCCGCTGGATACACAACCGATGAAGTGCCCACTACTAAGCAGACGTCGCAGTTGTCCATTACTTCTTCTGAAAAGACATATTATACTTATCAAAGTTGTGTAAGCTTGTTAGGCAAAAGGATTGTTAAGTTCCAAATTTAGAAGTAGTTAAGCTAAAACATTCCAACCCACGCAATGTTAGTTTTGAGTAATGAATCTTTTAAGTTAAATTGTGCTTGTCTAGTATGATCTGAAGCATATTCTTTTTTTTTTTTTATCTAAGTTTTGTTGAGGCTTCAACCACTTTTGATGGTTATGCCAGCCTCATAGGAGCATTCAATGAGGTTCTTTTTATATTGAGAGGCTCAAAAAGCGGTACAACGCCATTGCTCCACTGGAGATAGGTTCAGACAGCCAGCAGTTTAGTTGAGCACCATTACCATTCTCTGATCCCATGAATTGGGTTCTCAAGTCTGCATTCCGGGCACACTCCAACAGTATATGGATCAAGTCCTCCACCACACCACATGTAGAGCACAATGGAGAAGGCTTTACCCCGATCATATTGTAAAATTCATTACATGGGATGTGTCCAGAGCGCAGCCCGAAAGCCGATACAAGCTCTCTCCTAGTGAGGCTGGCCGATTCAAACCAAGGTATTAAAAGAGATGTCCCAGAAATGTATGAAGCCTCGGCCTGGACCGATGTACGCTATACCTAAATATAGGCGAATAAGTGTACTACAGTTTTAATCACTCCAATTCTTATGGAAAACCTTCGTTTTTTGGCTGAAACAATAAATTATACCACAATATTGCAACTCAGTACAATATGGCGGAGGACGCATCCATAGAGTAAAGTAAATATACCAAGACGCATCTTTGAAACTTGAATGACGTTTATGTTGTTTATCAGTCAGTTTATTTTAGTTTTGACAGTATGCAGTTTATTTCACAAAGTATTTATATTTTTAGGTTACAAACGACCTAAAAAGGCTGGGGCCCAAAGCTGTAAATCCCAGTTAAGAAAAAAACTACAGTTGCCATCTTTACTAAGTAAAGTGAACAATTATGAATTTGATTTTATTTTTAAGCAACTAAACTACGGACAAAAAATTTTTTATTGTATTTTTAATGGAAATAGCAATATTTTACCGATTTTTCGGTACCACGTACATGGTGCGGGCCTGGGATGGGACATCTCATTTGGTTCATTGTGAATGGTTCTGTACCATATTCCTTTAGCGGCTGAAACCTCATCAAAGCATTTTTTCCACTTCTCCTTACACATTTCCTTTACATTTCTAAAAAGTTCTGTATAATAAGGCTTACATTGCATAATTCTACCGTCATCAATAGCTTCATTAGCAAGTCTATCAGCTACTTCATTGCCTCTAAGCCCAGTGTGAGATGGTATCCACTGTAACTTTATAGTCTAGCATATTATTAACAGCCTTTTAATAAAATATGAGCAAAATATATATATTATTAAACTACATACAACATACAAGACATACAATTATTGCCCATGACATTGTGTTATTAATGTTTCTAGAATACAGTGAGCTGAGATGGTAGCCACATTTTGGTAGGTTAGGACTAGCTGTAACAGGAATGCGTTGTAAGCTGTAATGTCCACAAATTTTAATGATATCTGAGGCCATGATTTAGTGCAAATTATTTAATTTTTTTTATGTGATGTAAAACTTACCAGCCTTCTTCAAAACTTGTGGATCTAAATTTTCACCAAACCACACAATGTGTGGTCTAAGCAATCCATTACAATCTGATTTTTTACAGTGTGGTAATGACTTGACGGGTATATGTGAACCCACCATTTCTACATCAGGAGCACCTTTGTCTCTTAAAGCCTGTAAGTAAATAACGGTTCATTCTAAAACATTATTCTAAGGTAAATAAAAGTGAAACTTATCATTGGAATTTTATGACCAGATAAATGTAAAGCATTAAACAATTTTTTTAAAACAATTTGATTTAACTTAGTGTTCTTCCTACTACTATACAGCGGAGTATACATTAATTGTGATAATGACTTACAATATATTCAGACCTGTCTTTCCCACTGGGTACAATGAGAACTTGCCCAGGGCCCCACAACCGATTGGGACCAAACACTAGTACACTAGGGTCGGGGAGGCCTCACAACTAACAAACCAGAGTTTTAAAGGCCCATGTACCCAGGGCCTCTCACAGGTGAAAGATGGCACTAGATTCATAATCAATTAGGCTTTACCTCACAAATTGGACTGTCTGTGTTCACTAAAACTTCTTTGCATTTAGTGCATCGAGTCTTATACAGGTTTCCGTGTAGCTCCAACAAATTCTTAGTCCCAGCTCGAGCATGCAGTCCGTCCACATTTTGAGTGATCACAGTTATGTTCTTTTCTGATCCATGTTTTGTTTCATAGTTGGCTATTGCTAGATGACCCTTAAACCACAATCAATATTATTAAATTAATTAAATAAATATAATAAAGATGATGACTTTGTTTGTAAGTTTGTTTGAACTATTTAATCTCAGGAACTGCAGGTTTGAATTGGAAGGCTTTAAGCTATATTATAACACTATATGTTTGGAAAATATTAGGCGATGGGAGGCCGCTAGTATGACATCAACTCGACTGAAATAAGTATTCAACACTGACTAAGGAGGACAAGCTAGTGGCGGTTAGTTTAAAATGAAACACAACATTCTGAAACCTTATAAAAATAACTGAAGCTTGTTTAAATAGTTGTTCATTGTGTCCAAGATTTTTTTTATAATAATATATTTTAGTTAATATTTTTCATAAATTATTATTTACATACTTGATTGGGTTGTGCCTTAGCAGCTACCTCTCTTCTGTAATGATAAAACTCCCAAACCAAGCTAGGACTTGTTCTGAAAGCCTCTGGTGTAGCCAGAGAAGACGCCTGGTACTTCCTCCAGAACCCACCGGCACCTCGGAACGTCGGTATACCAGATTCAGCACTAATACCGGCACCTGATAAAAACACAACATTCTTTGCGTTCTTCAAAACCTCCTTAAACTTAGCAATATCACTGGATTGTCGAACTGCCATGATTTTTGAGACACTGCACGTTAATATATTATGGTTACGAAGTGATTTCAATAAAGTTATGCACATAATTTAAAAGGTCAGATTAAGTGAAGAAGAAAATAAAGTTAACTCTGCCTTGTCAATCTTGTCATTTTTATCAGTAAAATGTCACTGTCAATGTCAAAATAAATACGTTCAGTAACATTATTCCCACAGATGGTTCCCGAGCAAAATGAAAATGTTTTCTATGTCTTGTTTAATATTAATTACTTTCAACAAACTAACTAAAATAAAGTGAATAATAATAACAAAAAATATGCTAAGTTTTTTCGTATCTTGCGAATATGGCGCGCTCGTTTAAAACTTCCTTTACACGTGCATGCGCTGCGATGAATTTATGACAATGGCGGTTAACATTAGTTTAAGGGGTTTTAAATTGGTTTAAACGAATAACTTTAACTGGTTAAAGCTTAAGCATATTCCATAATCTATGTGGGGCTTGCTGCTACATAATGTAGGTAGTTTCACACAGTCGCGCCGCTCTGGTAACTGGAAAATGCTCTATACGTGAAAAATTGGTCCATAATAAACAACCAATTTAAATTTTAAATTATTACGACTTTGATGATATAACAATAAATATTGTACATCCTGAAATGTTTGAACAATTTAAATACCTATTCAATTTTGTTAAGGTACCGAAGAAACAATTTTAATTTTGATGACGTGACAATGGTTTCAAATAGCTTCGCTTTGTGCAGGTGCCGTCCAAAGCGCCGTCACGCGCAAATGGCATTAGAATTATTGCAGCAATTTCGTTGAAACACAGACTAGGAACAGAAATAACTCTTATTCGCGTGAGTAATATTTACAATTTACCAAATGCTCGCTGGTGGTTCTTTGACAACTTTATGGTGTTATTACCTAAACTAGGGAAAAGGATTGGGCGTCTTATGAAGCTGCGAAGGTACTGTCTGTGCTACATAAGTTCTAAATATTTATGATAACTGCTTTGTAAACCTTTTTATTTATAAGTATAATCTGAAAGTGCGCACTATTTTTAGTCTCACCTTCTGTAGGTGCCCTCAACAGACGAATTTAATACCCTATTGGAAGGCCCTCTAATAAGCGCAGATCAAATTGCTGAACTTATTAATAGAAAAGGTGGAAGGGACATAGCTAAGTAAGGCTACCCCAACCTGAAAGTTATATCGGCTGGCACCTACTTTCTCTATTTTCTGATTAAATTGTATTAAGCATTATTATTGGTGGATTATGATAAACTCCTACTCTCTCATTTTTTTTTTACTTGGTACCTTTAGTCTATTTCAGCTAAGATGATCCCGGTAACAGTTTTCCTTCAAAGGAAAATTGAGACTATTCTAAAAAAAAAATTGGCCAAGTGCGAGTCGGACTCCCGCACTGAGGGTTCCGTACAAATTCTATTTTTGACGTAATAAAAAAACTACTGAATAGATTTCGTTCGAACTAATTTTCGTTGGAAGTTTTTATGGTAAAGTACATTATATAATTATTTCAGTTTTATCGTCCTCTTATTTTAGAAGTTAGAGGGGGGGGACACACTTTTTTCCACTTTGGGAGGGTCTGTCACGCAAAGTATTCACTTTAGAAAAAAGTGATGTTAGAAACCTTTATATAATTTTTAAAGACCTATCCATAGATACCCCACACGTGTATGTTCAATGAAAAAAAATATTTTCAGTTTCAGTTCTGACTATGGGGACCCCGCACTATTTTTATTTTTTTTTCTATTTTCGTGTGAAAACCTTGTTGCGGTTCACAGAATACATCCACTCACTAAGTTTCAACAGTATAGTATTTATAGTTTCGGAAAAAAGTGGCTGTGACAGACTGGCGGACAGACAGACAGACAGACAGACAGACAGACATGACGAATCTATTAGGGTTCCGTTTTTTTGCCATTTTGGCTACGGAACCCTAAAAACACCCTACGGAAAATCATTAAAACAGCACGTGGAACTTATTCTCTTGAAATGAAGTTTAATTTCGTATAAAATGTACCTGTCACAGAGATCACCTTAAAGTAGGGAAATGAACCAAAGTAGTTAATTTAAACATACCCGTGTGACTGCCGAAAAGTCCAGCAGTAAGTAGTAGACGTGTACTAAGTACAACATCGATAAATATCGCGTTTATTCTTGCTCATCTGTACTGATTTTACTTTGAGGGTGTACATTTTTAACGTGCATCAAAATTATCATCTTTCGTTCGACGTATGTACCTAATTTATCATTCATTCATCCAATTTACCGATATCTATGTTTCTGAATACACAAGAGAAAATTCAATTAAAGGGAACAATGAAGGGACGATTTGATACCCGTCTTGTTTTTAATGTCCGTTCATAAAAAAGGTTTTTTTGTTTTTTACCAATGAGTGGTTGGGTATCAGGTTTGGTAAGGTACTAGGGACTAAGTAATTAATGAAATGTTGTAACCTTTATAAAGTAAAAAAAAAGTATCAACCTATTTATGCTCTACTTTAGGGCAAAGGCCTCCATCACTTGAAATCATGTTTTCGTTTCAAAGATGGGTTTTGACTTAATCACCACGCTTTCTAAACGCAGATTTGTAATCACAAACCCGGGCTGTGTTCGTATGTGTATTTTTCTCCGACCAGGGAATCGAACTCAGGACCTTGACCAACGACCCGGTACCTTTATTTATTGAACCCAATGAAAGCGGCAGTCGCCATTATCCTAATTACTAGTAAAAGAAAGGTAAACCAAACAAAAATTAAATTCCAGCATAGGTATTAAAAGCCTCGTAGTCAATAGTTTGCCCTTAGTCCTTCCCATTAAAGATGTATGTACATAGAAACATAGAACAGATTAGGTGGTTAATTTTACTATTATTATTACATGTTTGATGTAAGTCCAGACTTAAGTTACCTTTGTGTTATTACCGAACTAGCTTTTACCCTTGATGTGGAATTATCAAGATGCCTGTTTTATCCCATGGGAGCATTTAATCGGGATAAAAGTATCCTCTTACTTAAGTCGAGCCACACCCGGCCTGTATAATAAGTTTCATCAAAACCAGTTCCGTAGTATCAGCGTGATTGACAAACGCACAAACTTTCAAATTAATAATATTAGTGCGGTACAACGAGTACACATTTATCTACATTATTTCATTTAGGTACATTGTAAACTTTTTACCTACCTACATGAACTGATTAGGTAACTAAGTACTGATAACGATATCAGTTCCTACTGTCTATTTGGAAGTCTGATAGGGGAAACAGAAGGGACATCTATTTATAATACAAAAAATACCGCAGTTACATAAGTGTCTATTTTTGCGTCTGTCATGAGATAAGCTTAATACATGAACATACCTAACATTTGTTGGTGACATTATTTATGAGCATTACGCATTTGTGTTAAACGTAATATACGAATCTACAGGTTGTATTTTTGTGATGGGATTTGAAGAAAACTTTCAGTATCAAACATTGAGGTATTATTACTACGTATAAATAGACTTTTTTTAATAATCGAAAATAATCTCCGTTATGTCTTTTAAACACATGTTAAAATCATTTGTGCAAAATATAAAGCTGAGATTAAGAGAGATATTGAGTGAGATGTCATTTCATAGATAGAAAAAGGCAAAAAAGCACTATTAACATTATCCGCCTCTCAATGTCTTTTCTATACGTTGTAGTAGTAATACCTCAATGTACTAAAACCACAAATTGGTCCTATAACGGTTATATCCATTCATGAAATAGGATCAATTGGCATGAAAGTTTTTTTTTCTATTTTCGCAATTTTTTCGTTACTGTAACTTTTTTCTAAATATTCGAAAACAGATCTGAATATCTTACAAAGTTATTTATGGTAAGGTATCTTACAGTTTTTATTGTAACTTTCAAAAACCCACCCTGTATTTGTCTAATGTTTACGAAAGCACAGTTTATCATATGTAACGACGATCATTAACAGGACTTCGGAGGTAGTAACTCTCGCCCACATTGGTTCCCCATTTAGAAGGCTATATTACCTGCCTACCCGGTTTCATTAAGTAGATTGGATGAACCGTTCGTTTTAGAATTAAATTCGAGGGGAAATATTTCCAATACTTGGGTTCCGATTGTTTAAGTATGGTGTAAATGGTTTTTAAAGCCTAATTTTTGGATGATACGTATTTGAAATTAATTTTATGTTTTCATTTGGTAAATGTTGATAGAAGTATTAAGTAGAAGACATGTAACATCTATGTTTCTCTCATAGTCAGTCTGTAACTCCAGTCCTACAAATGGATGAAAGGCCTTAGCATAAAAAAATATTTAAGGCTGGCTTCAAAGGAAATGTCGACCTATAAATATAGGTCATTTAGTAACTTTTGTCTAAAAAGTTCTTTCGCTAAGGAACTCTAAGTAAGATTAAATAGAACTAAGCACTTGGAATATTTTACGTCTAGTTACGCAGCGCGGCTGGCTTACAGGATTTTTCTTCTAAAGTAAACAGTAAAAAACCTTACACATTTTTTTCTATTAGGTATCTAAATTCATAATAAGCCAACTATCTTAATAAATACTTAAATTATCAGTTGTTTTATGGATAATGGAGTGAGACTAGGAGAAAAACAAAGATCACGATAGGACGTATTAATATATGAAAAGTGAAAACACAAAAATATGTATTTTGATTCAATTAAATCCTTAATTTTACCGGTCCTCAAATTAATACCGCTGCTGATGACCAACGCTAAAAAGAAAACAGATTTATTGGAATATAAAAAACTTTTTTCCAAGTTCAAAACTAATTCAAAGATAAGATTGACGATTTCCATCTTAACAAGAAAATTTTAAGCTCCAATAATAATAAAGACATGACCGTAAATATCTTCGAGAAACTACAACTCACTTCAACTGTTATTACTTTCAAACTTCTTTTTTATAAAAAAATAAAATAGGTACAGTCAGACGGCTAATTAGAGCGTAAGTAGTTTCAAATCCTTACGTCTAGTTGAAGATCCAGTGAATACAGTCTGTGAGTTTTACTCTTCAACCATTACGAGCACGCGGTCACTGCGGTATATTAGGGTATATAAGATACCAACACCTGTATGCTTTGTGAACGAACCATTGACGTCATTCACACAGTGCAGAAAAATGGTAAGTGAGGAAATGAGGCTGGAATATTGTGGTCGCCATTTTTAATCTCGGTTAGTCGCAGAAGGAATTTTTGAATCATTTTAAGAGTGGTATAGGATTGTGGATTTTTTTATTTAATGTTTAACTGGCTTTTGGTTAACAAAGGTCGCTCATTCGAGTTACGAAAAAGATTAAGGGAAGTTTTCATTCTGTCATGAATGTATTGTGCCGTAGGGTTGGCGCATGCGGTCTCCTTACCATCGCCATTGTAGAAACACGACAGAACGCGGCGCGTTAACTGACGAACCAGACGTTTCATCTCGTGCGAAAACTTCAGCCAGCCAAGCGCGGGAAATAAACCGGTAAGTTACAACGTAATTGTAAATAAATTAAGCGGCCCGTCCGCTTTGAGGCGGGTTAAATTAATTTTCAAATTCGGATCCGCGAATTTTCCCCCCATGTTTTAGGATTGTTTGTTACCGCATTTATATGGGTTTTCTTTTCCGATTCACTGCGTAACTCGAGATTCGGCGCGGCGTGGAATAATGTTTATTGTTGGGGGTTGAAGTGTTATTGAATTACGTACTTATGTTATGTGTGAAAATACACTTGAGTCTTTTTTGAGGCTTTGAATGTTAACAAGAGAAATAGGCAAACTTATTATATTAAGTAAATATTAAGTATATCGTACTATTAAAACAACCGGTGAAAACAATTAAGCCTAAATACTTTTTCTATAACAATTATGTTGCAAAGATTTTGAACCTAACTACATAAAACAATAATTTATACGTTTGATAATTCAGCTAATTAATTAATAATTTTAATTAAGCTATAAGTACAGCTCTCGAGGAAGCGTTAACGAGACAACCCTAATTAAAATGTGAAACTTTTTTCACTTGGCCATCTGATATTGTTCAACTTAAATATTGTAATTAAGTGGTTTCGAAAAAACATTTGATTGAAGTGAACTAGTGTTTTTGGTATTATTTAATCAATCTTTTCTACTCAACTTTGACTTATCTTTGTTATTTCTGATGTTTTTTTTAAAAATCACTTTCATAAACTAATGGGAAACTCTTACATTAAAGAAGTAACTAATAAATAATCGCTAATCATTATGCCACAGTAACTTTTGCGCTTTTAACAAATTATTACAGTTAATCGGAACTAAAAAAGTATTAATTTGACAATACTAAGTTTGTGACGTCAAACCTTAGTATTTCATACAATTTTCCCTACAAGCTTACGTTTTTGACGTTTAATAAAAGTGAGTGATTTGACCTGCTAGTCATGTTCCCCATTCTCTAAAATGGCTTGACTATAAATGAATTATCTTATCTTTGGTGATTATTTTGAAGCGTTTGTAGAGCACTATTTTTTTTATGTAAAACTTTTTGTTTTGTAGTTAATATTGCTTCTCTACAAAACGCAAAATATGCGGCGTACCTACATTTTTTTTTCTAAAAATAAAATGTTTTTCAAGGAAATTTTATAATATAAGATGGATTGATTAAAAGATAAGTGATAAAATTAAGGACGGGTCGATTGAATTACGATGATTTTGTTGGTGAGCAAGCAATTGTGGAACTAAGAAAAAACAAAAGGGAAAAAACATTTTCGCTGTTAGGTACCTAAACAAGTTATCGTACCGTATCTAGTAGCAAACAATGTGGATGGTAGAAAAACTATTCTTATCCCAAAAATAGTGTGGTACTTGAAATAGATATTGTATCCTTGAGTCTTCGATAAATATTCCGCCTATATTTGCGAGTTTGTTTTATCGAGGAAGCCTTTTTGGGGAAAAGTATATCATATCTATTGACGAGAGACGTTTATGTTTGGGTTATAAAAGTGTGTTTGAAAATACAAAAATGTCGCAACATTTTATTTAGACTTTATACATATCATTCCAGTCCAGTTTTTACGATTACGAACCAATAAAGTGCAGAACTTAGAAACTAGCGCTAGCATAGGTGACTCCCCTGTTTCTTAACTTTTGTATATTAGTGGGGCAGCATTCCGAAAGGACTATAAAGAGATCAGAAGTACAGCTTCCGTTTTACCTACTTTCCTAGCAAAAAGATAAATAAATAATTACTCCACCTACTTTCAGAGTAGTTAACCATCTTTCTCTTTCTTAGTTGTTGAACCTAGTGCAGAGAACGATCTAACGTAATCAATGAACCACCAGTACATTTACTACAAAATACCGACAAACGGTTCGAATTACTGCCAGCAGCTGAGTTTTAACATCGATCTACACGCAATCGACTTAAATTCCAACCTGGATAGTGGCGGTCCCTTCAGTGTGCGGTTTTCCCACAACTTTTCGCCTCAAGTTTTGTATCACTCAATAAATCTCACTGCTGCAGCATTCGTGACGGTTACGACAGGAGAACGTTCAAAAAGCGAGCGCCCTCTTTTTTGGAAGGCCGGTAACGCATCGGTGATACCTCAGGTGTCGCGGATGTCCATGGGCGGCATTGATTGCTTACCATTAGGCGACGCGACAGAACGTTTGCCGCCTCTGCCATAAAAAAGTACAATCACCATTGAGTAAAAATAGATAGGTAAATAATGCCACACCCACCTACCTGTGTACATTTTAAATGTTTTCGACCATCGCTGTGCATTCAATTGCCAAGTCGCTAACAGCAATCACGGAGAGCCTTTGTGAGTCCGATTCGGAGTCAATTGGCCACTCCTGCGCAGATTGAGGGATAATAGAGCAATGCCAGAATGGACTATGCCAGTAATCTGGCGTTGAGAGTTAGGGCTGGCACACGTACATATCTTTGATTGAGCTTGAATTCTATCTATCTGTGTTATTTTTTGTTTCCAAAGACAGACTTACAGAGAAAAAGCAATTGTCGCTTTGATAGTCATAAAATATGGTATTGGTAATAATATTAAATAAAAACATAATTACAATGGATTTTAAAACAAGTCGCGACGATTAGTTTTGAACCCGATGTTTACGTGTGTTACGCTACTTTTTCCTGACTTGATTTTTTCCCTACAATCAATTGGTCTGCGTCTCTTTTTAATGCCAAGCGAATATTAAATGCAGAGCTAACTTTTTCATACATATACCATTTGATATAACTTCGAAAATAACAGAAGACGCAGCGTTCGGAAATAATAGGGTTTAAATTTCCCCGATGCAGCTTCTTAGTTCTGTTTCACCCAGTTACAAAACCGGGTCACTTTACACAAGTAACATTTCAGGAAGGTAGCTCGATGGCGCGTTGGTTAAGGGTGGGACTCTACAAAAGCGGAGATGTGTGAGCGGAGCGGAGATGTGTCGTAAGCAGCCAATAGAATTTTGGCCTTAACACGTGACTAACCTCAGCATTGAAATTCTATTGGCTACTTACGGCACATCTCCGCTCCGCTCGCACATCTGCGCTAACGCGCCTGGTCTGCGATTGCTAATGTTAAGCAACTTTCGCAGAGGCGACATGGCGATGGGTGGTAGGCCGCACGCGACTTCGTTCGCGTGGATTTTGGTTGATCCCATGGGAGCATTTAATCGGGATAAAAAATATCATATCACCTAAGTCAGCTCATTCCCTGCCTGTATACCAAATTTTATCAAAATCCGTTTAGTAGTTTCAGTGTGATTGAGTGAATTGATTAGGCAATTGACCGGCAAACATTCAAACAAACAACCTATCACATTTATTATATTAATATCTTATCTTATATATTTTATACTTAATATATAAAGCTGAAGAGTTTGTTTGTTTGTATGTTTGTCTGTTTGTTTGTTTGTTTGAACACGCTAATCCCAGGAACTAACGGTTCGATTTTAAAAATTCTTTTTGTATTGGATTGTCCATTTGACGAGGAAGGCTTATTATAATTATTATTTCAGGAATTCCAGTCCCAAGTCGTGCTTTGTTACTGTGTTAGTTATTCAAGAACTTCTTGGCTACAGTTGTAGTAAACATAGTTCGCGAGTACGGAACACTGAAGCCGTGGGTTGAACTTCAATGAATTTAAATTAACTTTACGACTTGTAAGCATGTTTATGGCTACCCGTGTTATTTTGTTAGGGTTGAAACCGAGGCTAACTTTGCATTTAAATAGCAGGCCCGACGCATTAACTTAAACGGGTAGGTAAGTGTTGGAAAAATGAGTTTTATCTTTTCCTCTGAGTAGACAAAATCTTTTAAATGTTTACTTGTTTACTACTTTAGTTTAGTTTCAATTATGAAATAGGGTGTATTGCTTATACCTAACTGTTTTAAAAGTAAAGGCACTGCTTGACACGAACAATTTCTTAACAGTCTTTTGTCAAATTAGTGTTATATTTCTCTGTGCAACGGCTTAGCCTTTGTGATAATTATCTCAGTGGATTTTTTATATTTCGACCCATTTCTTTTGACTTTTGAACTTCATCATTATCTGTCTAATGTAATGAGATTAAACTAAAGTAATGAAGTGTCTCATCCCCGGTAGGTATTACCTAATCTCCAACTCGGCTCGGCGGCTGACAAAAGATAGATAAGGCAGAGATTGCCGCTTCACCATTCAAGGGGAGGATCATCTCTTTGTTATTAGGGCTTAAATACCAAGTGTAGTTTAGTGAGGTATGTAAGTAATGTCATAAACAAAATAAGTAACATTATAAAAATTTACACCTTTCCATAAAAGCAGGGCAAACAAAGGCCTCCATCATTGGAAATCATGACATCGTTGCAAAGTTGTATTTTGGTGTATTCACCACGCTTGCCAAATGTGGATTGGTGATCACAAATACGAGTTACATTCAGAAATACTGACAGCAATTTTGGCCGAACCAGAATTTAACCCACCTCAGACAGCCCGGTCCGGTCCGGTTATTGTATTTTTGGCACAGAAGGAAAATCGAGATCCGCGAATCCGTTGGACCAAAAAAGTAGGACTTTTGCTCTAAGAAATTTAAATTCAGCCTGGTTTCTAAAAGTTAACTTACTCTGAGAATGAGGGAATAGCCACCAACTAACAATCTTGGTTGATGATCATATTTAATTATTTTTTTAATAACTTAATACACACACTACGCAAAGCCATACAACTCTTCAGTCTTTGTACTTTTGTTTGTGTAATCTATAGAATAGAGCGCGTGGTTAGGACTAAAGTACTCGTACAAAGGCTCTTAATCTCACCTTGAATGAAAAGAGGTAATTAAAGTCTATCCGTGCATGGCGTACCTTTAGACTGGTTATCCGAGGTTGCTTTGCAAACGAGTAGTGTATTATTGTTGCCTTTATTGGCTGTTTTGATATCCATTCATTTGTTTAAGTCTTAGTAATTGTGCGATGAAGGGGAAAAGTCCGAAGGGGTGTGAAGTTGGTTGGTCTTTTTTTTTTGTTATCCTATATCTACGGCCAAAATTTGCCAATCTCTTATAAACTTAAAATTAATCTAACTCATCAAAACGTAGCTTTTGATGAGTAATAAAACTAGAAAATGTGAGAATTACATTTTAGCCCATCATTTAAAATAATTGTTGCAACAAACGATGAATCTATCGTCTGATTGAATAGATAATTTATGTTCAGTGTATTTTAAAAAAAATAAAGGTTTTTTTGTATCAACTAGATTGATTATAGGTCAAAAATGAAGATTTTTATTCAATATCATTTAGTAAAATTGCTGCATTTGTCTCCTCCCCGAATAAAACATGGTTAGTGACATACTTCATTGTAAGGCGGTAAAAAGTATGATAATACAGCTATTGTTAAAAAAAAAATGTTTCAAATATTCGGCTAGTCATATAATCATTTTTTATACGCGCTAAACTCGTAGTAAAAATATTGAAACGATCAAAATGTCATCTTTTAATTTTCCACTGTTGAGCAAAGGCATAGTTGAAGGCACGTTCAATCACCTATCTCACTTTCTCAGGGGCGGAATTTCCAATAAATACCTTATTTCACCTTACCGATAAGGTGAATCTGAAATTTCACGTGTTCCTTCTGGGATGGATAAAATTCCTTTTATTGCGCATAAAATCTGCTGCTTTGATTTATATTTAGCGATTTCAACGTGCAGCAATTCTGCACACCTGACTGCAATATTTTGAACTTAAAATTGCTTTTGACATTATTTTCACAATGATGTCTAGTCACAAACATAACAGTTTGTGTGATTATGTCGATCCCAGACAACGGATTTACAAAGCTTTTAGATACTTTATATGCATACGTATTCTACGAATAATGCCATCCAATACAATGAATGCGGTTAGAAACTGATTGTACCATACTATATAACCTAACCCATGATCTCGTCAAATTTAAACCACAACACCAAATCGGTCGCTATACTCTCCTAGCTTTGCAAGAGACATGATAACTTACACAACGCGACGCGATGATATTTTGTAATGGAGAATAAAGTTTCCCTGGGCGCTAGACGACTTTCTTGTAACAAGATTAGCCTCG
This sequence comes from Nomophila noctuella, assembly GCA_958496325.1. Taxonomy (NCBI): domain Eukaryota; kingdom Metazoa; phylum Arthropoda; class Insecta; order Lepidoptera; family Crambidae; genus Nomophila; species Nomophila noctuella. Next base: position 3,846,343 of record OY292488.1, read on the forward strand.
GAAAATGTTGGTTTCCTTTCGGGAGATATCTTCAGAAGCATTTCTACAGTTAGACATTAATTACAAACTAGATTTAAGAATAAATGTAGGCTGATTTATGTTCTTTATTATTTCGGTTAGAGAAAGTTAAATTGTTAAGCAAATTCGTTTTTGTCTTGACGTATAAAGAAATGACGAAAATGGATCGATAGTAGATCCTTAGTCTACCATTTCCTCAGGAATATGTAATTTAGGATTGTGATTTTGACGTTCATGTATACTCTTCTATGCCTCTTAGGTTCGTATTAATAAATCGCACTCAACTCTGAGCTCGATCTTGAGTGCGAACTAGATATGTCATTCTCTTACAAAACAGCACCTCAAGTTCGCGCTCAAGATCGAGCTTAGAGTTGACTGCGATTTATTAATACGAGCCTTAATAGTTTTATTTGATGAAACATTCATGAAAATGCCGTAGTCATAACAATCATGTCGTCTTTTCGACGATGAATCATGTACTTGTAATAACAATAAACTTTAAAATCTGCTAAAAGTACGAGACATTTCGATATCCGATTTAAACGTGACTCTTGACATTATTAGTTATTTGAAAGGCAACTATAATAAAGAGAATTCCTCGTTGCTTTCATTCAAGCTCAGCTTAACCTCTGCTGACTTTTAACTCTCGCTCAGCTGTGTATTATTATTGGATATCGACTTTAAAAGCAAAGCAATGTATTGGGTAAATCCGTTGTGACAAAATACGGCGCGGCGTCGCAGGATAAAAATATAATGGAAGTACAAATCAGAGCTCATCCATTTCAAGCGAAGTACTCTGTAAATGAAATTGAAGCTTGGAGCCGCGTTTGCTATCATATCAGTTGAATTCTGTTTTAGAGGTAAAATTTAAAGTACGGCCAAAAGCCTGTACATTTTAAATATGTGAATAATGCCTGCGCAAGCTATTAGGCTACAGCGCCATCTATTGTGTAGGTTTGGTGAACTGTTATGTTTTAATTTGATAGATTAAAATGCTTTATTCATCGATACAGATTTTATTGTCTTTTCCTACATGCTTAATTTAATACCATTTATATACTAACATTAAGAACATTTATCGGGACATTAATGTTATTGCTAGTCCGAATTCAATCACAAGGCCTTTCACCAAAAATCGAAATGAAATGCTAAGAGATAGTCAGCGTGTGCCATCAATTTTGATTAAATGAGACCGGGGTCCGGAAAACTGTTTCCCTAAAATGTTTTGGACCCTTACAGTTTTTGTGCTGAGTGTTGATTGGGGTGAGGTTCTTCGAGGATTATTGCCTTTCATTTCATGTGAAAATAAAGATTTTTATGCCATTGTTGTTATAGTTAAAATACAGTCGATTCTAACGTTGTTCGAGTCTTTTGTGTGCTATTTATTAGCGTACGTTATTCTTGTTTGGTTAAAGAAAGGAATTTTAAAACTTAGCACGCAAATTAACTTTCTGGGAACAACGACTATGCAACTAGAAGCCTTGTAACGTAAACACCTGTAAGTTTTGAAATTCCTTAAGAAAAATGCTTTCAATTTCCTAGGCCGAAGTCGCGATCTACCAAAGTACCGGAGATAAGAGCCTTGCGCAGTATTTTAGGAAGGATAGGCATAGCAGGAGGGCTTTCGTCGCCCGATTTGCATCTAAGATTGCCTCTACGAGACCGGGAACTGAGGTATCAGCTTCTTTCGCGTACGGTTTACTTTAAGGTTCTCTCTCACCGGGTGCATTCATGATAAATTTTAGAGCGGTAGAGCTTTGGGGATATACAACTTGACTCGAATGAGTCGGTCGTCTGTGGAAGTTCCTCCATTTTACAGAAGACCACAGTGAAGTAGCACTTCGTGACTGTTGTGTTACGTTTCTGCGCTACGTTTCTGCTGATGAGTGTGGCCACAGCTCAGTTTGCAACGCATCTGCGACCCTTGTACAATTGTTGATTTCCATGGGCGGCGCTGATCACTTACCATCAGGTGACCTTCTTGTTCATTAGCCTTCTTAACACATAATAAAAACATCATAATTAGCCTGTCGCTGTCCATTGGTGGACATCGGACTCTCCTAGGACTTTCCACTCGCGAGAGCATTTGCGTGTAAAAGTATGTACATTGTCGATTCGTCTACCAAGCAATACATTACAATACTATCTCCTTGACCGTTTGCGTGTAATGTATCATTATAGATTTTCAGTTTTCCTTCTTCGCTGATGTAAACACATATATAATTACCAAGTGCGAGTTGTACCTCTCGTTTTCCTCTTTTACTGTTGTCATGCTCGAATCTGCAATGAAATATCACACGTGAATACTCCCGGTGAGAGAGCATTTTTACATACTTAACGGTTCAGGTAGAAGTTTGCCTTTATAAGCGAAATTGCGAGCGACGCTTGCGAAGGCTTTTGTCTTAGACATTTTAAACTGGATTTTGAACAAACCTTTTGCCGTTTACCGAACCCCTATTGCTTTCTAGATTCTTGTCAAGCAAGCAAGGATTGCATTGGATCTCTAACAAAGAAATTCCTGGTCTTATGTATGAATCCTAGGATTTCTTCTGACCGATTCCAAATTTGATTCGAAACAAACACACTTTAAAAAAAAATTGTAAGCTACATATTTTTTCCGATTACTAATAGAATTGCAAATTTTAACTCAACACTAATAACAAAACCGTATGATAAATGGTATTGTTTAATTAAGGTTAACAGTTACAAACATTAGTTGTGTACAATAATGAATGATGACGGTTTTGCCAACACAAGTGATTTATGTATTATTGTAGGCGTGCTTTGAAATTATACTCAGCTATTCATAATATATCCACATCGACATGCCCCATTTATATCGTATAAAATTGGGAATAATGTGTTCAGTGATCAAGTCTGAGTGCCGGCGAATATTTGTCTAAGCGTTCATTTGGAAATGATCCATTACCAACGTTCTCTCCAACCGCTTTCGATTTCCCGTGCGAATATATCGGCAAAGCTTCAGATATAATGAATATCTATATGAATTCTATAAAAGCTTCGAAAACAGTATTTAATATACACTAATCTTCCAAAGTGATGCAATCACCATAAAAAAATAGGTGTACCATAAATGTGGCTATTAATCGATTAGGCAATTATATTAACGTTAGGTCTTACGCTGACAAGATAAGGTTCATATTTGAATAGCTGTTTCCGCGTAACCATATTTATCAATACGGCCATATCCATATAAAATGCGTTGTATTTTAGCAGGGAATATTTTTAGGTAGGTGCTATCGCGAAACTTGTGATCGAAAAAACTTTTCCAGTCGGTTTTCGTCTGAGGAATTTTCAGTCCTATCTTTTCTAAAGGATTCGATATCGCCTATAATGATATGGACGAACTTTCGCGATAACCCCTCGCTGTCAAACTGACTAAGCCGAAGTTTGCGTTAATTCCAACAATTTGCATAAAGTAATCAAGCAAGTTACGAGGCAAGTGGTAAGAAGTAGGCAACAGAAATTAATTTGAAATTCCCGAAATGTTGGAATTCACTGGTAGATTCGTCTTCTTAAGCTAAGTGAGTAATTCAAGAGGCACTGTCAAGATGTGGTTGGTTCAAATCTCTGCATACGTATATTTGAGAGGTTTAGCCAACTAAAAAAAGTACGATATTTTTCGATTAAAAAGAATATGTTATAAGATCTAGTGTAATCTATATGATTTGTTAATTTTCCTGATAGTATTGGATGACCGTTCAGAAAATTATTATGATTGAATGGGGAATATGCACGTGACTTAAATATGGACAAAATATTTTTTTTCGTAACATTTATTGCTACTGAAAACACACTGTACAATTATTTTTAGAATTTAATTTGATTTAATAATGAAAATTAATCATCAAAAAGTGGCTGTTTTGATATTATCGCGCAAATTTTCGAAACGCAACACTATTGGTGGAAGAAAATGTGACGTCAGTTTTACACGAGACGTCTGCTGTCAACAAGCTATTTGTATGGTTTCTTTTTTGAGGAATAATTGTTTTTGTATAGTGTCGCTGTTTTTATCTTAAGTTAATAGTTTTATGTGTTCAAAGTATTAATTAATTCTCGTAAAAGCGCAGTCGGATAATCTTCCGAAAATCGACGTATTTATGATGGCCACGTATTTCGCTTCAAATCCAGATTTTAAGTCTGCTGAACTCAGAGGAGTAAAAGCTGCGATAAATGATCGTTTTCATGGTTTTGTAAATATATATTTGTACTATACTAGCGGCCGCCCGCGACTCCGTCCGCGTGGATTTCGATTTCCGTAATAATTTTTTTACGACCTCACATTAGAAACCTCAGAAATTGTCGCCTATGTGTTATTCTGATGTATAAACTATATTGTGGTAAAGTTTCATTCAAATCCATTCAGTAGTTTTTAGGTGACAGAGTAACAAACATCCATACTTACAAACTTTCGCCTTTATAATAGTTCCTAGTAGGATATGTATTTTACTTTTTGACGACCCGCTTGGTGTAATGGTCAAGATGTTGGCTATTACGCAAGAGGTCGCGGGTTCGATCCCCGCACAGGACAAACATTTGTGTGCATGAACATGTCTGTTTGTCCTGGTCTGGGTGTTATATGTATCTGTTACCGGCAATCTGTACAATCCGGCATTATACACAATATACCTAGGCAATGAATAGAATCCCAAAAACGTATAGGTGATGTATGAAATATTGTGTACTTTATACTTTGTCTAGGTATTCTATACAATACCAAACACGCAGCCGGTAATGTACGCAATGAAGAGTGGAACGAGGATAGTAATGTTGGGTATCGTTCGAGAAGTGTCGAAACTATTAAATATTAGTCTACCTTTAGTAAGATAGAGGTAGTTTTCATTAATTCGATTTCTATAGTATCAAAATGATTTTAAATATAAAATATTTTAAAGGGTTTACAAAAAAAAAATAACCCTAAACTACTTTTTTTCATCAATCAAGTTAGTCTTCCGTCCCAAAGATTGTAGGTTGGTTAGGTTTTTTTTGCAAAACATTTAAAAATAAAGACCAAGATCTATTCATTTCCACATTGCCTGTGCCACAATAGGTACTCTAAACAATCCTTAGGCATTGCATAGATTACCTCGGTAAAGTATGCAATGGAAAATATAATTCATAGTATTTCATACATTGCCATAACGCCCCAGGTATTCAGTGCATTACCTAGGGAATGTATAGAATACTTCGATTACATGCTTTGCCGGTAACATATCTATCACTACATAGTATAAAACAAAGTCGCTTTTTCTGTCCCTATGGTTGTTGTATGTCCCTATGAACGCTTAAATCTTTCAAACTACGCAACGGATTTTGATGCGGTTTTTTTAATAGATAGAGTAACTCATGAGGAAGGTTTTTATGTATAATATTATCATTAAATAGTGGACAAGTACCACGGGCAAAGCCGGGGCGGGCCGCTAGTTTAAGTATATTTGTAATACCACTGTTGATTCTGATGGCTGTAACACAAGTGCTTAAGCTACTTAACACGGGGTCAGATCAATGTATGTGATGTTGTGAAATATTTATTTACTATTTAATTTTTTAATATCCTTACGTACATTGAAATTATCTACACAACAGTAATAAATATAATAATACCCTCCGGCCGTATTCGGCCATGGCGGCCGATCTTACGATCAGCCAGGTACGCAGGATATATTACAGTGCACAAGTGAGTGTGCAAGCACAGGTGAACTCCCTATTCCTTCACTCTCATAATTCGGTGGGACAGCAATCTGACACGACCGTAGAGAGATCAGGCGCAGGACCAACGGCTTAACGTGCCTTCCGAAGCACGGAGGAGCTCGAGATGAAATTTTTCGGTCACCCATCCGATGGCTGGCATCTGCGAACGTTACTTAACTTTACCAACTGCAGGCCGAGTGCGCTAACAACTGTGCCATCGAGCACACTAGTATAAACAGCTCAAACACGATACATTGTCTCTTCTCATCGCCTTGCACCACTTTTTCCTTAGATTTTCACCTTTCGGCATAAGGAAATACACTTTGACAGGTGCAGTGTTGATGTTATTTGGACACACAGGAACGACACAATGTTTATAATATGGTTTTTTGTACTTTTCCATGGTAATTAAGTCGATATTCACGCACTTTATTTATTTTTTGGTAATTTTGTAAACCAAACACTTTGCTGTTGACATCGAACTCGTGTAATGATGACGTCACGCACAAGCGCGCCAAAATGGCCGCGTTTCAATTGATCGCGATTTTAACATTGAATTTTTTGCGTAATAGTTTATATTTTGGACGTGATATTTTTATGTTTGGTAATGTAATAACTAATAGAAACATATAAACGATTAAAAAAAAATCATGCATATTCCCCATTGTCAACAGGTTTATTGTATGCAACAAAGTATAAAGATGCAATAAAATTGTTACACTGCTTATTATTTAGAAATATATAAGTGTTAAAAGTTGAGTTTTACGGTGATAATTTTGAAATTATTGATAAATTATTTTCTAAATCTTAATTTGTTAGACATTGGTACACAAACAAGCTAAAGGCAACTAAATTACAAGTTAAAGTGGGAATTTAACTGAAAACAATCAACTGGGACTTTAAAGCAGAAAATTTAATTTCAGTTGTAAAGCCTTTATTAAGACGAAGGACCAAAAGACCAGCAGCTGTAATTTTTATTGAACCGTAGTTTGTAGCAGCGTCGTAGTATCGCCGTAGCTATGTCGTAGTAATTTCGTAGCACCCGTACAAACTAGTTTTTGCCATGTCAATTGTTAAGGAAGTATAAAAGACGGAAAGGGTGAAAGGGAGTGGAAGTGGAACAATAATCCAAGAACCCTTTCTACCCTATTTGGAATCAAAGCGTTTTATAAAAGTACTTAACGTTGCTAAATTAATACAAACAAGTCATAGATCGGTTAAAAAAACGTAAATGAAAAAAAAAAAAACGTTTCGAAACGTTCCACCGAACAATCGAATTAACCCAGCACTCACGCACTAAAAGTATCGATACCTGACAAAAATATCGGGAAAAATAATCGAGCTAGGTATCGAGTGGGGCTATTAATGCGTTTGTACTGAGCGATGCAGTCCCGGGGGAAAACTAGGTCACCGGAGCGCGCTCCGGACAGCGGCGGCGAATGAAATGGAACCTAATTATACGCGTTGAAATACTTCTGTTGAGTGCTGAGATTACGAGTACTAGGGATGGGGTATTGATTAATTCACGATGCTAACTGAGAGGTCTATATCCAGCTTTATTCCACTTGACCCACCTGGTCATATCTAATTTGATGAGCAAGATTTTATTAAGCTTCCGGTTTTATCCCATGGGAAGATTTAATCGGGTTGAAAGCGTTTAACCGAGTGTCCTATCACCTAAGTCAGCCCAAACCCTGCCTGTATGCCAAAAGCAAAATCTGCTACTGAGCAGGTTTTGATTTTTGTCAAAGTTTATTTATGTTTAGTTTTTAGTTATTTTTAAAGTTTATTTATGTTTAACTCAGTAATCAGTAAACTCAGTAGTTTAGCGTGATTGACGGACAAATAACCAAACATACAAACTTTGACTTTTATAAAAAATATAAAAGATAAATGTAAATGGTAGATCGAAGAGGACTGAATACAGTTGACGTATTTTGTTTTTTTGCTGTTAATTATACGAAGCCAGGAAAAACGTCACGGAGGGTACGCAATGGGACTGTCAATCATTTAGATAACAAAGTTCCGAGGGGAAATATTTTATTTCCGTATAACTTTTTATGTCCATTTACATTGTATCTAACATGACTGTAGCATTTATTCGGAAGCCTGTGATTTAATTTGTGAAATGAATGAACTCCTAAATACATTTTCCGAAAATGTCTTATTTTTCGACGGAGCAACCTAAAACATGGTAAGTAGATTGTTAGAAATAAAGATTATCTAAGATTTGTAAAAAATATTGGAAGATGAATCCGTCGATAAGAAATGAGATTTTCCAGAGTGAACGAAAAAAAGGCCTATTTAAATACTCTAACACTTCGCGAAATGTGATTACTAGCGGTAAGTTAAAATGTCAAAGAAATTTCCATCCCAAAGGCGAGACGAGAAGTCAAGAATTCATCGGTCCCTTCAATCAGTCTGGCCGTATCGAAAGTCTGTCAGTCTCACCATTCACCGTTAAAATTCTATTAAGTCTCGTTGAGTGGGAAAGTGTATAGATTTTAAGCGTTCCATTTCGCGGGAAGTGGGTGACCCAAATCCCGGCTGCAGCGGTACGACCTACTATGCTACCGGCTGACGCGTGATTCGGAACGCAACACGTCGCCCTCTGGAATCGAGGAATGCCGGGTATTTCGTAATTTTGGCAATGCAATGTTTATCTACAATTTGAATAGATGTTTAGGTTGGACGCAGCGGTACGACCTACTATGCTACCGGCTGACGCGTGATTCGGAACGCAACACGTCGCCCTCTGGAATCGAGGAATGCCGGGTATTTCGTAATTTTGGCAATGCAATGTTTATCTACAATTTGAATAGATGTTTAGGTTGGATGCAGCGGTACGACCTACTATGCTACCGGCTGACGCGTGATTCGGAACGCAACACGTCGCCCTCTGGAATCGAGGAATGCCGGGTATTTCGTAATTTTGGCAATGCAATGTTTATCTACAATTTGAATAGATGTTTAGGTTGGATGCAGCGGTACGACCTACTATGCTACCGGCTGACGCGTGATTCGGAACGCAACACGTCGCCCTCTGGAATCGAGGAATGCCGGGTATTTCGTAATTTTGGCAATGCAATGTTTATCTACAATTTGAATAGATGTTTAGGTTGGACGCAGCGGTACGACCTACTATGCTACCGGCTGACGCGTGATTCGGAACGCAACACGTCGCCCTCTGGAATCGAGGAATGCCGGGTATTTCGTAATTTTGGCAATGCAATGTTTATCTACAATTTGAATAGATGTTTAGGTTGGATGCAGCGGTACGACCTACTATGCTACCGGCTGACGCGTGATTCGGAACGCAACACGTCGCCCTCTGGAATCGAGGAATGTCGGGTATTTCGTAATACGGTATTTGACTGACAGGTCAAATAACCTACTTTTTTAAATGTCAAAAACGTAACCTTGTAGGAAAAAAATTTATGAAATATTGAATTGTGACGTCACATTTCTGTAGTGTCAAATCAATACTCTTTTAATTTGAATTAGCTGTAATAATTTGTTAAAAGCTCAATAGTAACGGTGGGATAAAAATTTGAGCTTAATTTTTGATTTCGTTTTTAATGTTAGAATGTCATAATTTATTTCGTATGCAGTCAAATACCCAATTTTGGCAATGCAATGTTTATCTACAATTTGAATAGATGTTTAGGTTGGATTTTGCAAATCGTCGAGGAAATACGGTTTAAATACTTTGTCTTATAGAGATTAAGCTTTTGGCGTCTTTTAATCGCATTATTGAAATAAACATTACTAAGTGGCTCTTGTTTTTCCAGTAAAATTAGGTCTGGTAAATTGCTCAAAAACATAATACCTACCTTATTCTGTACGAAAATTAATAATACCATCTCATAATTCATTATTGAATCACAATTTATCGAGTCATTTATACAATAGTATTCATTCATAGTTTTGTACTATATAAATAAGAATGATTTATAAACAGCAATGCAATGTCATCATACCACAATACAAGTTGTGGAATATAAGAATGGCGTGGCTGATGTGTTACTGAGATTAAGCTCCCACAATAGACTTAACGGGTAATTAAAAATATGCGGTTAAACACGGAAAATCCGCACAAAGACGTACATACTCATAAAGTATGCCACTTTTTGAAGAAAATCTTTTAATTTAAATGAGACTTTTCTTCAAACTGGGTCATCGGTGTAATTTCATTGTCTTCCGACACAAAACTTGTGGGCCTTTCAAGCAACTCATCTTGCTAAATGAAAGCCTGTTCTATTAATAGTTTCGTGTCTCATTTATACACACATCAACTTTATCTAGGGATATCTACATATTATCAAATATCTTTAATACTGTTAGGAATTCATTAATACTGTGAATGGAAAAAATATAGAAAATTTTATAGTTTTTAAAAAAAAAATAAAAAAAATTGTGATTAAAATTGTATTTTTAATAATAATTAATTTTTTATCGCCCTTGGTAAATTAGTGTGGTAGAAAATCTGCGTTTTTTTAAAATAAAATGATCAAATTTTATTCAAATTAACAATCTTATTAATTTAATCGGTGTTGCCACCTCTCACGTTTATTATAACAACAGTATCAACTGTTCATGCTTAAAATTAGGTTGTTAAGGTCTTGTTGCGTTATGAGACCCGATGCTCTTTCAAAGTGATGGTGAAATTGTTGTTCTGTCTTGGAATTTGGTGGGAAATGTCTTAAAAATCATTGATGTTAAAGGCCGCACGCATGCTTGATAGGATTTAAGCCGAACGGCTGAGCAGGGCAATAAAAATGATGGATATCGTAGTCTCGTAGAGCGGCCGGCACCTACCGCCGCGCATGGGAATTAGCACCGTCTTTCATGGTTATGAATTCCTGGATAATTTGGACTTGTTTTAGGACAATGACAGATTCAACTACCTTTTTGAGATGATTTTGCTTAGTCATGATGCCTTGGATACAAACGGGCTGGGTTCGTTCACCCAGATGAAATCCTCCTAAAACCATGATTGTCCCGCCTTGGTATTAGTGGACCTCCTTAGAGTGCCACAGACGGCTAATACTGTCAGGAGTTCTCGAAACGCGTGTTCTTCTTGAATCTGGATAAAATCTGTAGCGGGAGACATCGGTTTACAGCATCACAGACCAAGGGTCGTCAATCCATGGAAAATTTTCCTAAGCCCAAGAAAGACGCTTACCGCGATTGCCTCATCACAATGCTGGTACACATATCGGTTGTCCAACATGAAGACCCGCTTCATGCAAACCCCTTTGCACGGTTTGGTCGCTTTCCAGCAGCTGATGGTCCTCCTGGAGCCTTTTTACTAGTCGCATCGCTGTGATGTTTGGTCGTCCTCTAGCAGTCTTTTAGAAAAATTGATCCTGTGTCTGAGTAGTAATGCGATTTCTGTTTTAGTGCCGTTCAACCACGTTCCCAATACTGCGATAATTGCTCCAAAACCTTGGTAACTTGTTTTGGTTGATGGTTAGGGCCTCGGCAACGACGCGTTCGAAAGAAACAATTTCTTACAATTCCACGGATCACAACATTTCATTTCAACTCAAATGATGCCGTTACAGTAGTCTCAAAAGAACACTTAACAAGTTTCATAAAAAAGAATTAAAAAAAAACATCACTTTTCTTTAGTAAAATATCAAAAAAAAACAATTTTAATTTTCATGCTCTTTTCCCGTGCGAAAGGAACTACCAATAATTTTTTGCCATTCTTTTGTTTTTCTATAAATTTTTTTTTATAAAAATAGAATAAAATACCTTTCAATCCATATATAAACTTCATATAAATATATGATATAATTAATAATATAACGTAGTTTATAATATACAATTAAGATATCCCTAGATTTTGTTGATGTGTGTATTCTTTATAGACATGTTTGGTTTTAATCATTTAAATACAGACGTTTATGATTATAGTCGTTGTACCAATATGTAGTTCATACTCGTGGGATATATTATTTAAAAAATATATATATTTTTTTAATTTTAAAGATCGGCTTCACATTTCCAATTTCACTCTAAGTTTGGGCTCGGGGAAAAATTACAACTAAAGTTCGGCGTGACTATGCCTGCAATGTATTGAAATGGAAAATGACACACCATGCCGAAATAAGGTCGCGTAATTTTGTATAGACAATGCATTGCTGCCGAACTTTGTTTGCATTTTTTTGGTTTAGTGTAGTTCTTGCCTCCCACAATAATCTAGAAGCTTCGCTACAACAAACTTATACAGTAAATTACAGGAAACCTAACCCATTCTCAAAGGATAGAATAATGTCGGAATATGTACATACAAATGTGATTTATTCTTGTTCTTATGCGGTTACACTCAAAGGTGTCACATTGTTTTATGTCACAAGACAAAGGAAACGCGAGCACTTAATGTATGGAGTCTAGTGAGTTTTGCTGGAATAAAATAGAGTACAATTGGATTTATATGTTGAGGAGGTTCACATTTCACAAATATCGGAAATATCTTTCGAGATGTTAGAGCTTTGACTTATTATTAAATATTCAACTAGCGTATGTGATGTAAGTGTGGACTCATAATGTTAAACTGTACCTTGAAGCCTTTCTAATGGAATCTCAAAATGCAAAAAAATAATTTCAATTCGAACCAGTAGTTCCTGAGATTACCGCGTTCAAACAAACAATCAAGTTATATTACCATAGATTAGTACAGATAATTAACTACTATATGACATGCTAAGTTGATAACTATGAAATAATATTAACCGAAACGTAAAAGCGAATTGGATAAAATAAACTCAATAGTTAACACGATAACAAAAATATTTATTTCACGCAGTCAATTTCCGTTTAACTGACAATCAATTTTACATATTTCACCATGTAACGGGTTACATAGACCACATCGTGGGTAGAATGTTGTTGACAACTGACGGTCTCTGATAGGTGACATGGTAAAATTTACGTTACGGATCGTGTTATGTCATATCACTTATTTATGTCGACCTTTTCGGTTCATAATCGTTTGGGATAAAAATAGCGTGCTTAAAATAAGTTTGCCACTTACCAACTTATAATAGAGTACCATACCCATACCTATTTTTGGTACAATTTTATTTGTAGCTGACAGTTCGAGGTTTGCCTTATTACAAATTAATGCCTTGTTGCTTTGGTTTGCGGACTTAAATGTGTATACTAATTTGTAATGACAAAAAAAATATCTGTACATAATATTTTTAAACCTCAACACAATATTTATAACACAGTAAATTAGGGAAAAAAACCTTTTCTTAGAATTGAGATAAAAATAGCGAGATGTTTAAAAAGGACGCTGAATTAAAATGGGCTTCGCATTTAATTCACTTATTTTCCTTCCGGATCCTAATTTTATCTTGCAAAGTTTTTGATGGGTGTTTATCTTATTGCTCAAGATTTAGACTGCGTTGCTTGTTATACCCGTGTCTCATTATCATTTTGCTTAATAAGGGTCTGTTTATAATTTGAAATTTTGTTTAAACCTCATACCTACTTCTATACACCTATGAATAATGGCAGTTTTATATTTAGTGAATGGCAGTTGACCGTAGAATATAAATTGCGTTATAGCTAAAGGTCATCTATATAATTCGTTTCTTACTCGATGGGGTGAAACAATTCTATGTTGTTGCAAAAGCAGTGATACTTACCTACACGATAAATCGATAGTTCTCAAGTCGCATTGGTACGGCTTCTAGGCGTCTTAATCACCTGTACAGCCGAGACAGATTTACACTTCCTTCTATGTAGGTATAATCATTTTTGTATATATATGTCCTTAATGGTTTCAAAGGATGTTTGCAAACCGATCGTGTAATTCTTTAAAAAATAAAGGCTACAAATCACACGTACTTGTATAAAAAAAAATTGCCTACAATATGGCAACAAATTCAGGTTTTTAATTAGGTATCTTTATTAGTACTGAATCCATACTTAACATTATAAATGGGAAAGTGTGTCTGTCTGTATGTTTGTCTTTCTTTCACGGCAAAACGGAGCGATGAATTGCCGTGATTTTTTATGTGGAGATATTTGAAGGGATGGAGAGTAACATAGGCTACTTTTTGACTCATTCCAAAAAATCAATATCCACGCGGACGAAGTCGCGGGCGGCGCTAGTGAATAATAAATAGATCTCATCTGTTGCTCAACATTATGTGGATTGTGTGCATGTCAGAAATAAATATTATAAATGGGAAAGTGTGTCTGTCTGTATGTTTGTCTTTCTTTCACGGCAAAACGGAGCGATGAATTGCCGTGATTTTTTATGTGGAGATATTTGAAGGGATGGAGAGTAACATAGGCTACTTTTTGACTCATTCCAAAAAATCAATATCCACGCGTACGAAGTCGCGGGCGGCCGCTAGTGAATAATAAATAGATCTCATCTGTTGCTCAACATTATGTGGATTGTGTGCATGTCAGAAACTACTGTCATAAAAATGCGGAGGAACCACGTACGCTGGTAACGCATTTCATTGCTTAATAGTTCGGCAAAGAAATTAATTACCAGACTTCTGGGTTCGCGATGAAAAAGTGGCCACGGTAAACGGATGGCATCGTTGACCAGCGCGCGTGGTTCTCTGGTTCTTAGTTCTGTGATCTAAATAAATAGGTGGAAAGTAATAAATCAGTTACAACAAATTTTCTCAGATTATTTTTTCTCACGACTACGTTGCACATAGAGCTCTCCTGGCGTAAAGGGCAGAATCACTACCAACTGCTCACATTCAATTGGGGTCAGGACAGAATTCCTACAGGAATTAGCCTCAGTAAACCTCCACAAAGGCAAGAAAGGGGGCACTAAACTTGTTTAAGTGCTCTGTCCACGACAGGATTGCGTAATGGATTATTGCCTAATCCGGGAAATTAGGGTAGGGGAATTAATTTAGTTAATATTCCACATGATGGTGATTGGTTTGCACATAAAGTTTGTTAACATCTTCCGGCACTTTTAGGATGTAATAGATTTTCGCAGCCCTTTTTAAAAAGCCGGCTTTGGTACGATATCGTTGTTTCTTGTTCCTGGTAAAAATTACCGGGTCGAGAATTCGTTTGCAGTTTTAGTTATTAGCTCTTGTAATTAAATACTTAACAAAAACCAAGCATTGTACAATTCAACTATGTAGTTTTTCTCATCACCTTTGGCTGGTAAATGTAACTCCAACAACATGAATTCGCTGTCTTGAAAATAAAATAATCATATAAGTATATTTTAATGATGAATCTATATGAAAATGAAGACCAAAAATATTTTGCTATTTTTCTCGATGTATAGGTACAAGAATAAAAACTATCACCAGCTATCGTAAATCACTAATGTATCATTTCCAGGAGATTAGTCAGAGGCTACTATGGAATTTTTTGCCAATACCGACATAAAAGCGGGAAAAAAGTAATTCACTTCATATTCCCATTCCTGCGCGAATCCCCTCAGGAGACAGTAGCCTTGTTTGCACGGGATGTTTATTCCTTCGATAAACAATGCTTCAGGCGCTTATTTGTCTTGCAAAAGGAACTCTACGAATAGTGCGGTTGGTGACAAGGATGGCCACGAAACATTTTCAAACGACATATTTCATGCCTAACGGAGACATCCTTGATTGTCTTTTCAATATTGTTTATAACAGTTTTCAATAGATGGCGCTTATGGTATTTTTTACCGCAATGGCGTTAAAATTTTCTGTTTTGTTCGTTTTGTCTTCTTTGAACTGTATTTCTAACCAATTTATTAACGTACCTACACATCTGTCCTTACCTTGGTACCATTATTTAAAAGAATTGGTCGATTCAAAGTTAATATTTCAATCGTTTAATAGGTGTTCATTCTATTGTCACTTCCCAATGACATCGACGATTCAGAGATACACAATGTTCGCTCTAAAATGTCCTACATCTATTTAAAATCACAAACGTGGTTTACTGTTACTGAATCTACTACTTAATCTTGATTGCTTAAGGCTGTTATTTCATCAAACAAACATGGATTCGTTACTTGTAAAGATCTGGGAAGATCCTATGTACAAAAGTAACAAGCAGCACTGAGCAGACGATAAGAAATGTTAAATGCTCAAAAATCCTTTCAATTTTATTAAAATCATTGTCATCTTCGGCCAATCGCAGTCAAATTCAATTCAAAATATTCTTTATTAACATAGGCTTCATAGAAGCACTTATTAATCGTCAAAAAAAAATACAAAATTATGACTCTACCACCGATTCGGAAAGCAGTTACTGCCGAGAAGAATCGGCAAGAAACTCGACAGTTACTCTTTTCAAATGCAGTTCTCAGCTGAATAAAGGCCTCTTTAATCACTTGCCATTTAACATAACCGGAATGTTTTCAAAGAATAACACTTTGTTTTGATTGTCTTGCTGTAGTATTACTTGAAACTCAGTCTTTAAAATTGTTTGGTTTATGGAATGTTATGTCATCGGAAATGTTTAAAATCAAATTACATTACCCCCAATTTTGAGGAATGTGACAATTGATTACATTATCTAAATTGACTTGCAAAACCGTAATGTAATTCATGAAGCACTTCGTCTCGAGTCTCGGTATGCCACTCACGTTTATCGATAACGCAATAATGTGTACATTTAAATGAACATACCTATACAAATTAATTATATATCAACAGAAAATGATATTATATTATAAATACCTACTAATCTTAGTTAGCTTTAGTATTCGTGTAAAGGGTTTTAGTGTCAATAATAAAATAACGGATACAAGAAACTACCAGAACAGACATATTACTCGTATGTAATAAATGTCATTAAATATGAAGTACACAGGAACTCTGTAAATACTATTGCAAAAAAAAACTTTTGACTTTGTCATGCACACCATCGAACCACCGACTAGTTGATGTAACAACCAACGTCTTACCCATCACACAAAATCGGTCGTCTACATTTAGCGTTTAAATTTTCAATGAACTTTCTAGTCTAAACATAAAACGTTGCTTTGGTAGCCCTAGGCCTTCGCGGTTGAGTGGGCAGGGCTTTAGTGCTCACTAACGGGGCCCTTGGTGCTTAGAGCGAGGCCAAACACAAGTTTCATTGTGATGTTAACTAATCACAGATTGTGTTGAACTAACAAGTAACACCGACCCCAAACTGTTAAGTACGTCGACGAAGAGTTTTCAATTAATTCATTTGGAATAAACGATTTAGCGAAGTGCTTGAAAATTGTGATACAATGTTGTGAAACTGTTGAACATTAAGTTCAATAGAAATGGAAGTTGATGGTCGATTTTGTATAGGGTTTTTGGCTAGATTACATACTTGAACTTGTTGTGTTTACTTGTTTGTAATGTTTATGTACTGAGTTAAGTCTTTCATATTTATAAAATGCCGGTCCTTTGCTCCAGCAATATTTAGAAATATGCACAACATTTCTAACGTTTGATTCCATTTTAAATGTGATTAACCGAGGCTTACATTTTAGAAATGTTTAAAACATGGGACCATTTTCTAAATGTTCATGTTTTTGTTTCAGATATAATGGCGTCACCAATGTGGTCTAAGACCGCAGCGTTACTTCTACTGGTCGCGAGCTATGCCTACTCGGCCCCTGCACCTCAACAAGCAGGTAAGAACAAGAAAGATTTTAATAGAGAGAGAGGGACAATAGTGAAACTTCTACATTAATGAGGTCCAAAGAAGCACCTCCATCTTACAGAACTCTTTCAGAAAAGTTGAACGTTTTTGCTTACAAATTGTTGAAAAAAACCGGCCAAGAGCGTGTCGGACACGCCCATGAAAGGGTTCCGTAGCTAAAAGATGGCCCGACCGCTTAAGACACCATTTAGTAAGGGCAACTGCACGTCATAAGTTGGTCGAGTTGTATAAAAATAACTATGTATGATACAGAGTTCGCTATAGTTTTCGTTGAAAGTACTTACTTGGAGGTATACAGGACATTTTTTTCAGAATTATTGTAATAGTATTTCAAAAGTTAAGGGGGGGGGGACGCTCTAATTTTAACTTTGTATTAATATATCTCGAGACTGGGGTGTTTGATCCACATGGTTTCAAGGCAAGTTTTATTGTATTTAAAAATACCTTTTTAACGACACCCCACACGATGGGGTAAGTCGATTTTTTTTTTCGAATTTACTTTTCGATGTATGGGAGGGGGGGTAAAAATAATTATTTTTCGATTATTTTAAAAATCAATTCTTGAATTATCACTATACATCTCTCCACCAATTTTCGTGGCAATCGGTTCAGAAACGGCGGAGAACGAGCCAGGACAGACAGACAGACAGACAGACAGACATGACGAAACTATAAGGGTTCCGTTTTTTGCCATTTGGCTACGGAACCCTAAAAAATATATTTGAATAATTCATTGTGAACGTAATTTTGTAGGTGATATATTGAATAAAAACACCGTGCCGAAATCAAATAAACTCAAATATTATTGTATATTTATGGTCAACTAAAAAGTTGCCTAACGATGTTCAGTGTACACTTGGGAACACACTTGAAAATTTCTGGAAAGGTAAAAATCCAAAGTCATGCTTACACATTTAAGGATTCCGTTTACCGCGGGAAGTCATAATGGCAGGCAGTACTCTAGGGAAATATTCTAGCTCCAGATATTTGGTAGACTTGGCCTTGAATCTAGTATTCACTTTGTGAGGATTGCAAATGCTATGTTAAGTTATATGTGGTATTTATTTACATTTTCGATAATTTTCTTGACATTTACAGACCCTTTGATGGCTAGTGTAAGGGCGATGTTGCTTTTGTTTTGGTTCCTTCTGCATCAGTTTCGTACTTGCATATTTAAAACTAGACATTTTTTCGCAACTAATAAAGGTTTGGTAAAATTCCAGCCAAAATTTTGAAGTATTATTTTCTCTAAGCCTGACTGGCTTCATGTTATTGTAAAAGTCAATAGGCCAAATTTACTTTTTACAACATACATGCACTTAAAAAAAGTTATATTTATTAAATACTGTCCCACTGCTTGGTAAAGGTCTCCAATAAATTCCTCCATGTTTAGCTGTATGTGACCTAATTTTGCTCTTTAATAATATAATGTTATAAAGCAAACCTAAAAGCTCACCGCAGTCCCTCACAATAACATATTTGCACAAGTTATCAGCGATAACGTTCCACTCAGCTCGCTAGTTACGTATTAATTTTGCTTACTCGTGGGACGTCCAATGTGTTTTCCATCCAGTTTATCTTAACAGCCACATTGTTGGTTCACTGAAAGACAAACAATGCAAAGCAAACATCGTGTTAATAGTTAGTGTGCTCTGTTCTTGAGAAATTCAAACAAAACCTTAAGTTTAAGTGATTTTAATCATATTATAGATGATGAAAATTAGTTGTTTCATTGTTGTCTACATATATGTATTTAAAATGTTGCGATTTACACTTCTATATAAGAAAATTACGGATTATCTAGGTACATTGCTTTCAAGGTAACAATAAAATACTAGTGAAATTATAATCAGCTTACCTAATATAAAATACATTTGTTCCTTTTATTGTAAACGAGTCGTGAAAAAATTGTATAAAGACTTAATTGTAAGTCTGAACAACTTTCCGGTGCCCTAAGGCAAAAATCATTAATTAATTTTCAACATCCACAAACACAATACGAGTAATTGGCAATGTAATGGTAATGAAATTGTATTCAAAATTAACGAAGACAATTTTATTCGATTTAATGCGAATTGATTTGTAATCTCATTTGGCAATGGTACAATAATTTCATTTTAAATGATCGCTTTATTTTGGTTATTCCCTCGATACATGACGAATCACTAATAACACTATAGTTTTAATTAGAGTATAATATATTACTCGTATAAAATACCTTTTAAGTGTTTTGTTACACTATGGTTTTGATAGTCTAAACTACATATTAACATAAATAGCTGAAGAGTTTGTTTGTACTACGACTGATTCGAAAAGAAAAAAAAATTGTGTTGCATAATCCATTTGTCGAGGAAAGCTTTAAGATATACGAGGGGCGAAGTCGCGGGCGGCCGCTTGTAAAACAATAAACGTAAACGTTTTTGTTTATTTTATTTAAGCATTTTTAAATGGTAGTTATTATAGAAAAATTAATCTGATCTCATCGGCGGGAATCGAACCCAGCGCTCTTGCAATCAGGGCAAGGTCTCTCCTGGTGAGTTTTTCTTCGTTTATAATTTTAACAAACGTAAACGTATTACTTAAGCATGTGTAGTAGCATCTGAGAATAGTAGGAAACTTTTTGCCCATGGGTCGTCTAGCGTAAGAATTGACTTAGAGAGATTTTGGGGGATACGTAGCATCGACCAGGGGAACCTGAACAGAACGGCTGAATACCTCTTATTTTGCCGTTCAGCAAACTGTGGTCATCAACCCGCCTGCCTTTCGTGGTGACTCGTTGAAACGCCCAGCAGCACACTGCAACAGACATAAACAGTTGAATAAATGTAATATTTCTATCGCATTCTTCAAAGGTTAGCCTTCAAACGTCAACATGAAGGAAAGTGTTATTGTTCTACTTGTTAAGTAACAGATACGCAACCTTACCCGCAACCTTTTATTCCAAGGCGAAGGTTGAAACAACACACTCGATCGTATCACCCCGCTTAAAGAATCACAAGTAATCTTATGTTTGCAGACATACACTCGATCGTCTATTGGATGGGTTTTATTTGCCTGTGTCTAAAGTCTAGAGCTCAGATTCATTCTTTAAGATGAATTGTCTCCACAATAGAACCAATTTATCCTATTCCTTAACAGAAATCTTGCCTACACTAAATAATGATAATGGATAGATTTGTTTCTTTGCAATGAAATAGGTTCGGAATTTTGTTATCCTATTTGGAAAATTCTTTTACCTTAATACCCACCTACTGTAAATGTTCATCTGTGTAATGATAACACATGTCAACATTCAATCGTATTAAAATTAAAAATACTATCCACTTTTGGCATTAAATATTTCAATCTTATGTTTTTGTGTTTTAGTGATCAATTGTTATTTGATTTAAAATGCAAATTAACATCACAGTTCTGCCAATCACGTATTCAAATATCGAGTCGAAAGGACACCATTTTTTTTGGGCCCACCAACAATCGGTAACGTTTAAGAGAAAGAGAACTACGTTAAAAATGTATATTTTTTTAATGAATTTTGCAATTGAAGTGAATTTCAAACGAAACCGGAGTCATAAAACCAAAATAAAAAGCCTTATTTTGATTATATCCGTGAACTATCTGTCCAAAGATTAGTAAACAATGGCTGACATACAGATAACTGAAGGAAAAAAGGTTTTTATCAATAGAATTAAAATAAAACACTTGAAATCGAACATAAAGGAGACGCAATTTACTCCTGGAACGGTTTTCATGCCTATTTTTATCTAAGGCGGTGATTCTTAGTGATTTTTAATCATTTAAATAATTAAATTAAATAATTCGAATAAACAAAACAAAAAAATCCGTATAACGGAACGCAAGTGCTAGTCTATTGCCGGATTTTGATTTTATTTAAAAACTGAATACAAATGTCAGAAACCTTCCGTCTGTCAACTGTCATGAATGGTTTTACTATATAATATAAAAAAGCTGTAGTTTGTTTGTTTGTTTGAACACGCTACTATCAGGAACAGCTGGTTCGAATTGAAAAAATATTTCTGTGTTGGATTATCCATTAGTCGAGGCAGGCTTGAACTAAAAAATGTTAAGCTATAGTTTAAGATTGTTGTGCGAAAAACTTATTCCACGCAGACAGAGCCACAGGCGGCCACTAGTCATAATAAATTGCTTTTACTTCAGATACATAGGAAAAACATAATGGAAAATCGCCCTTATGTGCAAGTAATTACGGTTCAGGCGTTGAACGTCAGGAAAGTAAAATGACAGATTAGTTTATGAGGTTAATACATATTTTCACATCTGATTGCTAACGATTCCGGTTATAATATGAAAAAGTAATGTTACCACTATAATCTGGAGATTATAAGGAATAAATTGATACCCATTTCGTAAATAAACGCTAAAGTTTTATGTGGGCCTAACTCTCCATACAAAAACGATTGACTCCTTTACACCTGAATGAAATACATTTATTGTTGAAGCAATTCTTTCTTTTCCACTAGGGCTTCTCAAGTTTCGTATTTAATTTACGAATACGGATTGTGATGTACTTTGTAACCACTCGGGATCGCCAACCTTTTACAATGTTTTAACTAAAGGTTGAAACAAATATAATTCCGTCCAAGTTTTATTAAAATGAAAGTCACGTCCCTTGTGTCAAAAGGATTGTTTTACGCGGTAGAACTTGATCCTGGGAATCCTAACTTATATTAAGTTCGTACGTTAGCCGAAGTAAGGACTAAACACATAAGCGCGAAGGTATTACTAATTAATTTTGAGGAATATTTGAGGGGTACATTTACTTCATTTTAATAGCACTTCATGTTATTTACTTTCTGTTTGGTACTAAGGTTGACTGGTATATAATGCCATGGGACATTAAGTCTGCCTTTTGTAAATATTTTATATCGTGCAATAAAGTTTAAATTAATAATTACCTAAATAAGTATTCCCAAATGTGCTCTAACATTGAAAGTCACACGGCTTTTTATACGAAATCGTCCACTATCCTTAACATAATTTTCTTATTTTATTTTATTCAATAAGACTTGATTTTGTCTTTCCATTGTTTTCCTTTTTACTTTTTTACCAAGAATATTAAGTTTGTGGGTGAGAAAATCCTGGCTTCTTACAGTATTTATTTAATAATTTACTTTATTTGTCTTTGGCAGGTTTTGACGAATTGTTTGTTTTACGAAATAAAAGTATACCTAAACATGTAAATACATGTAAATAGGTTATTAAAAAGTTGTTTACTTCCGCATAATGCATAGTGGACATACTTTTAAGGCTTAAAAATAATAAGTTTCGAGATGACCTAAATTCGGCTTCATTTAATTTTGCGTAACGCTGCGACGGAATTTTACTTTCCACATTTTTGCGTCACTCAAATGTCGCTCGTTCCTTAAAGATGGTCGTGACATTGAAGGAAAGGAATTCCTTGACGAGACGCCTACGTTACCAACCAAGTTAAAATAACTTGTTGCGTAATTCGCAAATTACTTTTACAATGGAGTGAAACCTTTCGTTGCAAACCAAAGTTGTATCGAAATTTCAACATAATTTTTGTTTACATTACCAGTTACAGGCCGCGTATTTGACTAAGTTGATTATAAAAGTAGAGATAAAATAACGAAAAAAAATATTTCTAAATAAGAGACGGTACCTATCTGCGTGGCGTTTTAATACCTTAAGACATCTTAATGTTTCGAATTTCGGTGCGCACTTTATTATTTCCCAAGACACTGGAAAATTAACCCTCAAAGTCTATAGGTAAAATACAATATGGTATCCACTTACTAAATGGAGAAGATCTCTCATTTAATGTTACTAGCGATCCGCCCCGGCTCCGCTCGGGTGCATTCAACTTATCAGTGTTTCTCTACTGTGTAATGCATGTACTGAACACAAAAATCCTTCTTCTTATGTCAATCTATTTGATGTTAAAGCCGCATAAAAATCGGCTGCGTGGTTTTAAAGATTTAAGCATTCAGAGGGACGCACAGAACAAAGCGACTTTGTTTTATACTATGAAGTGATAAGCTAGAAGAAAAACACTCTATGCAATAGGAGTAACTCTTTCATAGGCTCACAATATGTTAAGGGAACACTGCCTATAATAAACACATACATACATACTTTTACCGCATTTGTATGGAAATGGGTGTATTTTTTGTTACCGCGCTCGCTCCAGTTTCCATTCATACATGCTCCTTTGTAACCGTTATTTCAATGCAGCACCGCAGTCACCATAGTTATAATTTCCGTTCCGTTTTTCCTACTGGTTAATCCATTAACATTACACGAAAGCTTATTAAAATATGTTATTACTTTTACTATTTATGAATAGATTGTTTTTCTAAGTGAAGGAACACACAAGGCTGAAATAACGCATCCGAAGTTCGACGGATGCATCATTTCCTATACAAATCTGCCATTTAAATGTATGTCATATCATGAACGCAACGGAACGTAAAATTCGGTCGCGTTTTTCTCGCATAGTGTGTTCCTACACTAAATCCTCAAAACGTTATCTTCAGTGAAACTGCGCTTTATTTTGAATGGTAAGTAAAAGCTATTAATCTTAAATAAAGCTAGATAGCCACTCAAGGTAACATAAAAATGTTATAATTTCAACAGGCACAATATTACCATACACCTTGCTTTATATATAAATATTTTGCGAAACCACTAGGAAATAAATAAATAAAATAAGTAACTATAAAAACTGTTGTTGAATGTCTTTATTATGGTAATGAAAACATTTATGCACCTTTCTTTACGTGTTTAAGAGAAAAAAATCAAAAAATTATGATGCTAACGGTATGGAAATTTTAATATGTATAATATTTCTGCAGTACGGTTAAGATTACGTAAATGTATGTTTGTTATCTTCATTAACACGAGCGCAAATGGTAATGTTGGTCCTTTAGTTCTAAAGAGAATAGGCTAATTAACCTTCCCGGTATCTTTGCGTGGGAAATGCACAAGTACATTTTTCATTTTACATGAAAACCTAGTTACGAATATTTTACTTTTGTATCTATACAATAAACAATAAGAACAAAGAGTGAAGATGTATGTATCTCAGCAGGTGTGGTGATACCTCCGGATAGGATACCACAATGGTAACTCTTCCGTAAATGGTAATTAGGGCTCCTCATTAGCTTAACATTAAGTCGAATGGTGCCAATATTCGAGCCAATAAATTAAAAATAATCGTCAATTTTTTAAATATTTCACAACATCACATACATTGATCTGACCCCGTGTTAAATAGCTTAAGCACTTGTGTTACAGACATCAGAATCAACAGTGGTATTACGAATATACATAAATAGATACATATAACACCCAGACCAGGAAAAACAGACATGTGTTCATGCACACAAATGTTTGTCCTGTGCGGGGTTCGAACCCGCGTCCTCTTGCGTAATAGGCAACATCTTGACCATTACACTAAGCGGGTCAAATTAAATAAATAAAGATTTCACAACGTCACATACAATTCATTATCTTGAGGATTTAGTTATTCACGTAATCACAGGCAATCTCCTATTCCCATTGCACTGTCACTGGTATAATATTAAACTGGCGAAACCACAAACCATCTCATATTGTAGGATACTAGACTAGAACTATGTAGTATACTCTGTTTGTGCCGAGATGGCGCTTAGAATACGCAGCGAATGTAAATGAGCCTCTTAAATTATTCCGTGCATTAAATACTGCGAAGCTTTAGGCAGCCATTAGGATCCAGTATACCGCCGAAAGTGTAGTAGATACGTTTTCGGCGGTTAAATTAACCATTGTGCTTATAATTTGTAATTTAGGGGCAAGGACCTTATGTGATTCTCGGCAAATTAATTTATTTTATCATGAACCAAAGTGTGTGTGAGTGAACATCAAGTAATAGAACACAGCAGGTTTTTAGGAATAAACCAACATTACACATGCGTTTTATAAAATTAACTACTCCGATGATACCGTAAAAGATGGGGTTTTTAACAACATTAATTTTGCTTGAAGCCATTGAGCAAAATTAATATACCCGATCCTTTTATGTTGAAAGTAAAACATCCAATTTCGAGATCGTTAAAATACCTATCGCCTGTTAGGGATCATGCAATTCATTTAAAAGCGAATCATTAAAATCGAAAGTATTTTCGAATTTTAATTTCATTCATCATCATTCGAGAAAAGGGTTTAAATTATTCAAAAACTTTTGTGTTGTATTTGGCCGTGTATAACACAAGTATCATATTTAGTTTAGGAAATAATGTTTAAAGTGTAATATATTTAAATAATAGAGCTCTTTAACTTCCTATCGGCTATTATAAAGCCCTCGAGGTCGTGGTAATTCGGTACCGTTTCGCAGAAAACGTACTGTATTTAAAAACAACACTCGAGGTCTGTAATTAAACGTTGTTGATGTACAGTAGGGTTGGCGAAAGATGGCCAATTCATTGCGCAAACAGTCTCGTAAGAAGTACTTACCAATGTCACAAAATAGTTCCACTCTTTTAATGAATTTCGCGGGCGACTCAACCTGCTCCTTTAACGGGACCCAAAATGACTTTTATGCGTTGGTCAACCTAAATGTATCTTATGACACGCATGAGTATGAAAGAAACCACTATTTGTAGCATATGGTAAAGGAACGCACATGAAGTGAAACAAACAAAATTTTGAATTATACGGGGTTGAACCCATGACTCCTGAATTTATAGGCGAAATTTTATCAACGAAATTGGCAGTTGGTTTTGTAGGTTTGCTTCACGCGATCTTCAAAGGAGCTCAATTATAGGATTTAATCGCGGTGAGATTGGATTATTAGTTCGGTTCCGCTGTACCTACCGTTCCAGAATCAAGCCGTGTGATCAGATTATGAAAGTTTAGAGGCTAAATCACTGGAGTGATCAATAATATAGTGTATAATGTCAAAATAACTTTATGAGAGGTACAGCTTAGTAAAACTTCCACTCGATTGAGCCGCTCATCTGGGGAAGTACCTCTGCCTTGCAGAAGATCACAGTGAAGTGGCACTTCGAAATTGTTGTGCTATGTGGTGAGTAGGGTTGCCAGAACTCACTTGTGGAGTGCATAGGGTTTTTAGGGCACGCAACGCATCTGCGACCCTTGTGCGGCTGTCCATGGGCAGCGGTGATCACTTCCCATCAGGTGATCATGTTCGTATGCCTCCATCATCATCATCCTAGCGCTTGTCCCGGTCGCATCCTCGGCCATTGCCTTGGAGTCCACGGTCCGCTTTCCTGCTCTTTCTCCTCCACTTCGCGCGATCTTCGCCATCCTGCGTAGTAAGGCCATTGTCATGTTCGTATGCCTCCATTAAACATAAAAAAAATGGACACCATACGTGCTATAAAAAGCCTTGAGAGCTTTTACTGTTTTAAGCATATTCCTTAAAAAAATCCTCCCTCATGTAATTCAAAGACAATAATTCATCAACATCTCAATAATAAGCAGTTCAGCAGTTGTTTATTTCCATTGCAAGAATAGAATTCCTTTTTAATTTAATTTCTATTTTTGGCTTCTAAGGGGAAGCAGGCAAATCCTCCATTTTTCTCTACTTACAGCATTATTTATGCTGATGATTAAAGTTGCTCAGTAAGCTTTGCGTTCCATATTTAGACTTTATTCTCGGAACATATTTTCTAGGCGGTGGTTCCGACGTGTTTCTAGAAAATGCCAATACGGTACCGTCCAGCAGGATTAGTTTGTTAGTACCCAGGGTTCCGTCAAAGGCGGGTAATTACGCTTCGCGGGAGATTGGCAATTTACAGCTTGGCTTTTGCACGTGCCGCGGCCTGTTGTTAAACCTACTTACGGCAGTTTGAAAGTGTGGACAGTTTTTGTAAAGAAAGGACTTAAAAAATAAACATCACCTCCAAACAGCTCCAAAATTTATAAGTATCCTCTGTTTAATGGGTTTTCCATCTCATCTCTTTCGGCCCGTGCCAAAAGAAGCGACTTAGGGACATTTCGGTGAGATAGGTAGCTTACCACATCGACTATCTGCTCGTTTTATTATGAACAGACATAAAATATAACGCTTTGTGTTTTGCGTAATATTTTCATTCAGCATTTTTATACACGCCATTCATACTTGATGAAATTATTTGCCATTCGCTATAATATTCGCAGTCAGTATTTTTTTAATGTGTTTTTTTTTATTTCACCTCTTTTCTGTTCCATGAATACGAGGTATAAAGTACGAATTACAATATACTCGTACGTAGGTAAAAAAGTTTTGCAAACAGTACTCTTAGATTTGTCATTATTTTTTGTTTTATTACACTTTGTTTGTAATTACTTAATTATCACAATGTCAGTAGGTACTATCCGTTTCTACTTCAAACACCAAATCACTTTTACTTCCAACTTAAAACTTTGCATAAAAGGAGGTGATATTAAAAACTCGCAAACATCATTTACGATGCACTGGAGGCCGTTTAATGTTTCAACATTTTCTTTGAGACCTCTTGCCTCCAGAGTCCTGGATTAATTGACAATTTATCTTCAGTCTCAGAACTTAAAGCTTTTGACATGGGAGGAAATAAAACCAGCGTGTGTACCATGCTAAGGAAATCTTTTGTTATTTTCCATTATTTTATTCCAGTTACGGAGATTGTATCATAGCTTTGTCATAGTCATTGAAGGATGATATTTGCATATCTAAAGTTCAAACGAAGGGACGTAGTTCTAGGGATCTGAATTAATTAAAGAGGAAGTAGTTAGGATGAAGTTTATTGCGTGCTTTCCGTAAACAACCCTTAACAGAGGGAACTGTTTGTTACCTGCAACCTTGCTCAAATACACTCAGTTTATTAAAAGGATTGCACATCAAACCTCTATGGTGTTGAAATCGCAAGCGGAAGGCTAGTTACTTATAATGTTAAAAGTCTTATTATACCACTTCCCTTCAATCTATTACTTATAAACCACTACGTCACCCAAAATCACAAATGAATATGAAAAGAGTTAAGTGGTATAAAAGATTTTATGCGACCCATAATCCTACTAACATAATACAAGTAGACGAAATTACGGACAGTCTATAAAAGTAAGCTTGTTGACGTCAACTTGTTTTGTGCGAAATTATTAATCAACTAGCGGCCGCCCGCGACTCCGTCCGCGTGGTTTCCGGTTTCCGCAAACGTAGGTATATACTATACCTATAAAGTTCCATACAAACATTAATCCCCTTTTTCATCCCCTTAGGGTGGAACATATAAAAATCCTTTCTAAGGGGATATTTATGTCATAGTAGCTTCATGCATGCCAAGTCCCAGCCTTATCGGTTTAAAATTGACAAAGTTTCATACAAACATTAATCCCCTTTTTCATCCCCTTGGGGTGGAACATATAAAAATCCTTTCTAAAGGGATCCTTATGTCATAGTAGCTTCATGCATGCCAAGTCCCAGCCCGATCGGTTTAAAATTGACAAAGTTTCATACAAATATTAATCCCCTTTTTCATCCCCTTGGGGTGGAACACATAAAAATCCTTT
Organism: Nomophila noctuella; assembly: GCA_958496325.1. Taxonomy (NCBI): domain Eukaryota; kingdom Metazoa; phylum Arthropoda; class Insecta; order Lepidoptera; family Crambidae; genus Nomophila; species Nomophila noctuella. The sequence continues at coordinate 3,875,239 of OY292488.1, forward strand.
CTAAGGGTATCTTTATGTTAGTAGCTTCATACATGCCAAGTCCCAGCCCGATCGGTTTAAAATTGACAAAGTTTCATACAAACATTAATCCCCTTTTTCATCCCCTTGGGGTGGAACACATAAAAATCCTTTCTAAGGGGATCTTTATGTCATAGTAGCTTTATGCATGCCAAGTCCCAGCCCGATCGGTTTAAAATTGACAAAGTTTCATACAAACATTAATCCCCTTTTTCATCCCCTTGGGGTGGAACATATAAAAATCCTTTCTAAGGGGATATTTATGTCATAGTAGCTTCATGCATGCCAAGTCCCAGCCCTATCGGTTTAAAATTAACAAAGTTTAATACAAACATTAATCCGCTTTTTCATCCCCTTGGGGTGGAACATATAAAAATCCTTTCTAAAGGGATCTTTATGTCATAGTAGCTTCATGCATGCCAAGTCCCAGCCCGATCGGTTTAAAATTGACAAAGTTTCATACAAACATTATCCCCTTTTTCATCCCCTTGGGGTGGAACACATAAAAATCCTTTCTAAGGGTATCTTTATGTTAGTAGCTTCATACATGCCAAGTCCCAGCCCGATCGGTTTAAAATTGACAAAGTTTCATACAAACATTAATCCCCTTTTTCATCCCCTTGGGGTGGAACACATAAAAATCCTTTCTAAGGGGATCTTTATGTCATAGTAGCTTCATGCATGCCAAGTCCCAGCCCTATCGGTTTAAAATTGACAAAGTTTAATACAAACTTTAATCCCCTTTTTCATCCCCTTGGGGTGGAACACATAAAAATCCTTTCTAAGGGGATCTTTATGTCATAGTAGCTTTATGCATGCCAAGTCCCAGCCCGATCGGTTTAAAATTGACAAAGTTTCATACAAACATTAATCCCCTTTTTCATCCCCTTGGGGTGGAACATATAAAAATCCTTTCTAAGGGGATATTTATGTCATAGTAGCTTCATGCATGCCAAGTCCCAGCCCGATCGGTTTAAAATTGACAAAGTTTCATACAAACATTAATCCCCTTTTTCATCCCCTTGGGGTGGAACACATAAAAATCCTTTCTAAGGGGATCTTTATGTCATAGTAGCTTTATGCATGCCAAGTCCCAGCCCGATCGGTTTAAAATTGACAAAGTTTCATACAAACATTAATCCCCTTTTTCATCCCCTTGGGGTGGAATATATAAAAATCCTTTCTAAGGGATCTTAATGACATAGTAGCTTTATGCATGCAAAGTCCCAGCCCAATCGGTTTAAAATTGACAAAGTTTCATACAAACAATAATCCCCTTTTTCATCCCCTTGGGATAAAATAATAGATATATACTATAGCCTATAACCTTCCTCGCCAAATACACTATCCAACACAAAAAGAATTTTTCAAATCGGACCAGTAGTTCCTGAGATTAGCGCGTTCAAACAAACAAACAAACAAACAAACAAACAAACTCTGCAGCTTTATATATTAGTATAGATACACGTGTAACGTCACTGGTAAACCGTGTAGAACAAAGTTATCACATTGACATATCGGAACGAAAACAAGTTATCGGCCATACATTGGCTACAATGCCAGACGACGGCTTAAAAATTATTGACATGCACATTTAAGATGTTATACAATACACGTATGGGGTGGGGTTATGATAATATATGTACCTGGTCCCTGTGGATTTCGGTTTCCGCACATATAGTGTTATATTATAGCTTAAAACTCTCCTCGACAAATGGACTATCCAAGACAATTTTTTTTAAGTCAAATCAGTAGTTCCTGAGATTAACGCGTTCAAACAAACAACCGTCGTACATCGTTCCATATTTGAACTCCACGTATTATTTGCTTTTTCTTGTGCTAAATTAAGTATCTTCCCTGCTTTCCATTGGCATTGCATATTTAAATAAATACAACTTCGTCACCATATCCCACCTTTTTACCAAGCAAAAATATTGTGATTTAAGAAATCAAAGTCTTAAATAATATCTAACTGTGCCATTTTCATTTACTTTTATTGTTACCCTTGTAATCTTCTGAACGGGGTTATTAATTCGCAAAATGGGCTTAACAACCCGCTTTGACTTAGAAGCGTTAGTTATCATTATTAGTTAGAGAGAGAGACATAACTCGAATTTTCTATTAGATGGTTACATTAAACAAATTACTTTAGATAAATTAAGAATTGATTGTTTTTAACTTTAGCAGAGTTAAGAAGAGCAAACTAAATTTTTTTGTAGAAACTTTTTCTTATTCATTAGAAGTTCCGTTCTATGGCTTCATTGATCTAAAGCTTTGATGACAATTGATATTACATAAAATTTATATTGTACAATTATTTTTCAAAAAAAATCAGGTTTTTTTTACTAAAACCGCGTTCAATTAGAGATCATGAAAAGGCTACATTAAGCAAAGAAGTACCTCTCGTAAAACTTGCAAGGCTTTATTTCTTAGCCTTTGATTATACGAATACATGCCGTTTACCTCTCGTGTTATTGACCCGAGTTATTTTCGTACTCAACCGCTTGATGCATGTTATTTCCAGTACCTCGTAACATGAGATGAAGAACCGAGAAGTGCTTGAAAGAACAATTAAGTTGTTTTATTGTACTTCAAAGGTTTCCGAGATAATTTTTATGGTACGTATAAGTTTAAGAGAAAACAAATTCTGTTATTATTTTTAATCGGGAGAGTGAATTCACTAGGAAGTATCTCTAAATGGATCTCTGCATTGTTGAAATTTGAGCCTATAAGTTAAATAAATCCACTTATCACTATTAAGAAAATAGCATTATATCATCAATCGAGGATATAATATCACTTCTTGTAGTGAATTATTATTAACACGAAACGACACCACACGTAAGGGAAATGCGCCTTTGTTTGCAAACTATTTCATCGTCAAAACTACCTCTTGAATATTTAACGAATTCTCGGTCACAATGTAGTTCCTTTTCCGTTCCGGGTCTCCAAAGATTTTACTTAGAACGAATATAATCAGCGAATGCATTACGTACCGTGATTTACACAATCGGAAATTTCAATCATCATCATCTTAGCGCTTCTCCCGATTGCAACCGCATCCATTGCCTTGGAGCCCAAGGTACGCTTCGACTATGATCCTGAATTGACAAGCCTGTCTGTGTGTGTATTGAAGTGACTGTCGACTGACCACCGCAACTCACACAAAGGAAACCAGACAAATTACAATCGGAAATTTCAATGATGTTACATATTCATTCTCACCTCCACGGAAGAAATAGCTACGCTTCTTTGACCTAGAATTACTTGGATTGATTGCTGCTTTGACTGATCTCTGAACCTTCCCAGAGATGAAATTTGCCACCATAATACTCATAACACTGTGAGGTGTGTTCCTGTAAAGGAGATTGGTAATACATAATCCATACACAAAAAACTTGAGGTGTGTTCCTGTAAAGGAGATTGGTAATACATAATCCATTCACAAAAAACTCAGCGTCAACAGAATCTTCTTATATCCGTTTGCTGTTTTTTTAGCCTTCCCTTATCTCTCGCAGTTTATATAACTTAAAATAATAGGCGCCTTCAGTAGATCACATAAGGTGAGCTAAAAATAAACTCCAATGCTTCAATAGAATAACGTATATCCTATTTAGATTGCTAGCCTAGTATCCTCCATAAAAATGATGTAAAAAAGAAAATTACAAATAGGCTCACGTTTCGACGCCGCGTGGCGTGGCAGGGAATTCGTCAAATATTCAAGCGGCAACCTCTACGGTACAATATTTCGCGTCTAAGTATCTTTGTGTCATCGTGTATTATTCACGTAAACAATGTTTTTGTAGGAAAATTGTTAGATACATTCTCGAGTGGAGGCCGCTTTTAGTAAAACGTAGTGTCATCATGACTCCTGTAGATAGATGAATGGAGTTACGAACAGAAATAAACGTTGGGTGGTTATATTTAGGATTTAGATTTATTTAACAGAAAATCTTGTGATTCAGCTTGTGGCAAATCGAGGTAAGCTATCTACAGGCACTTAGCAAGGCAACTTCAACCCGTGACTATTTTTGAAACAATTAATGAAGAAGGTCTTTGATATTGGATAGATTTCATTTAAAAAACAAAGCGTTATCTGTAAGTGACATATCCAATCCCAATGGAATATAAAATTTACAAAAATATTTTGTATGCCTAGAATTTTATAAAGTAGGTATTTTAGTTAACAAGATTTGCGTGAAAACATTATTTGATTCAAACGATTCATTAATCATTTCAATGAAGTAATTTATTCACTTTCCTCACCTATGAATAAGTACGTACATTTTGTATTTGTTTTGTGTAAAATATATCTACACAAACCAGATATTTTTTAATTTAAAAATGTATTCGCCGTTTTCATTTTCTGCTTACAAATCAATATCGAACGAATGGAATTGACACGTAAAAAAGTATCGAAGCCAAGTAAAGTATTTTAATCTCATAAATATTATCGTCGGGGTTGGCATTTTAAATTTCAGTCCGCCGCCAGACTTGTTACGTTATTAAAAAAGTTTGTGTTGAGTTACGTCGAGTTGGAAACTCATAGTTGTCTGAAGCTTACGTGAGCTGCGTTCGGACTAGCTTGGTTCAAAATACTTTTGAATGGGCCACTATGCTGGGTCAAGATCAAAGGGAAATAATATTACAGTGAGGTTGGATCTGTCTAAAATGATATTACAGAAAAAATAATCTTAAAATGATTTCTTTGATAATTAGAAAATCGGAAATCAAAATTAAAATTAAAATATACTTTATTCAAATAGGCCTCAGAAAAGCACTTATGAATCGTCAATAATAATTAAAAACAACACATTGAATCTACCACCGACTTCGGAAAAAGTTCCTGTAAAACCTTGTTTTTATTTTGAGCGTCATACATTGAATATATTGGGTATTGATCTGCTATTTGTTAAATTACCGTCTACTCAGCACGTTCAACAAAGGTGACCTGATGCAAAAGATTAACAATATTAGAATAGTTACGAAGTAGAATAAACCAGTTTGACCACAATCCTTTCTGGCTCTGTGAAAATCACTCAACTTCAACCGTGCACAGAAAAGTTTTACAATACAAACAGTTTGGTCTGGTACTGGTTTTACACATCCCTATACGTACAGTATTCGGCCAATGTATTCCTAAGAGATCATTTGAAATGTTCGCGAGCAGTGGAAGTTATGTTTCTATTTCAGCGAAGTACGCCATCCATCCAGTTTGTTACTGTATCTTTTTCTATTGCTTCCATAAAGATGAGCGCTGACCCAGTCATGAATGGTCCTCATAAACCTTCATAAGCGACGTCGCCTTCTCCTCATCATTGGACCCTCGTAAAGCATACAGATTACGGTCGGGACTCTGCATAATGTTGCTAATAGACCATCTACAGTGGATATGGCCGGTAATTTATCCCTTACGGACCTCGAGATAAAGTTTATTTTTGAGCAAATATTGAAATAGAAATAGCACGTTTGGAATATGTAAGCAGTTTCGGTATGAATGAAGAGTTTACGTAAGCAGTGTGAGTTGTGAATGGTATCTCATTAATGCAGTATTCGATATAGTGAAGGAATACCTACTCTATCTTGATAGTGTTTTCACTGTCTCGACTAAAATTATGTCATGTGTATATGTCGCATGTTGAAATTAAGACTGGTAAACTTCAACAAATCACAGACTTTAATTTTTTTGTAGTATATGTTTTTTCTTCTCATTATCATCTGTCTGTCATGATATGCTTAATTCTATACAAACATAATATATGGAAGAACTTGTTGAAAAATCTACCCTTAACAGTCGGGTAATGGTTACGTCATTCAATATTAACTCGGTAAAGCAACAGAGGCAACATCAGAGGGCGAGTTCTCCCAAAAGGGCAAAGAAAACGTTTAATAAATGCGACAAAAGACTTTTTGTTTGAGACACTCAAAGGTTCGCATTCGTAACTACGTAGATATATGTAAGTATGTACTTATATCGTGTAGATCGGAATCGTGTACAACTGAAGGAATGACGTCTATTGAATTCCGATCGTGATATTCGACATTCGCCAGAATTTGATTTTGTTTTATTGAAGTACAATTTTTGATCCGAAAAGAATGTATTCCCAATCTATAATACTCGTATTTCATTCTGTTTCGATATTACAACAAAAAAAAAATATGTAAAAAGAATCATCTTACAAAATGTTAATCTAGTTTTCGCGAGTGCCTAGATCCGCGACTAAAAATTCGTGAAAAATAAACCGTGACAAGAAAGGGACAAAGCGCCCGGAGAATAAGAAGACTTATGATTCACAATAACTTTGCTAGCGACCCGCCCCGGCTTCGCACGGGTGCAAATAAAATTATCAGTGTTTCTCTAGTGTATTGTGCAAAAAAAACTGATGAAAATCGGTTGTGTGGTTTTATGGATTAAATCATACATAGGAACAGTCAGAAGAACGTGACTTTTGTAATACTGTGTAATGATCGTTTGTACTAAAATTAAAAGAAGAAAAGATAAAGTAGAATTTGCCGCTAGCAGAAAAAAGTTCCATTTAAAATGTGTCACTATATAGGCCCCATATTTGAAATAAATAACATCTGGTAAAAGTATTTACACATTTTCACTCCAAAGCAATGTAATGGGTATCATTAAATATTATACCCAAGTTAATCTGGTTCATTTGCTTTGCGTCGTTATTTGTACAAAAATGTAAGCCGATAAGCCTTCTTATATAAAGGGCATGTCATCAGCCTAGCTTTTTTGTCGACTGTAAATTGTAAAAGTTATATAAACTTTTATGTAGGCGTGATTTCAATGGTTATCAAATTGTAATCATGGTTTGAAAATAAAAGATAAATTAATGTACGTAATTCAACAATTAATCTCCAACATTTGAACTTAGAGTGTATGAAATAAATTGCAATTTGTTCAGTGCTTTCTGTATTTTCATGTAAGAGAACCATTCAAAAACTTTCGGCTTCTAAAACTCCAAATGAATTGGCAGTCTTTGAGAGTACAATAATAATATATTAAATAAAACTTCTAATATCACAGTTTTGAAACATACAAAAGAGAATTCAACGTCTGCAAATCCATCATCTTACGAAATGGAGACAATACAGTAACCGAAATTAAGCAAATCGAGTTACGAAATGAATAAACAAAATAATGAACTTGTTATTCAAAGTGAAACGAACCGTGGAAGCAAACGGAGTTCAGTATTTTATATTTAGCAGATATTCTAATATGTACCTATTCAGAATACCGACAAATTGAATTCTCGACACGTTTCCGAATGATGTGAATAAAACATTTCATTTGCTTTAGTCGTTCGCGGGATGTAATGGTAATACGCCGATCAGGTGTCAAGTAAAGAAACATACTTGAGGAAGAAGTTGTTGATGTGTATTTTCTACACGAAAATGTTGGATTTGAGTTGTATAGAAAGGCAGTTGATTACGAGGTTTTATTTTCTAAATCGGATACAATATTTTGCGGAACACTGTTTTGTACACAGGTTCTTGTATATAAATAATAAATAAGTAAATGATAAACGTTTTTCACTAGAATATGAATTTTCATGTGATAAACAATGCTAGGTCTCTCGAGTCCTTTTTATTTGCAGGATTTCTTACAAAGATACGACATGGCAGTTTAAGCGTCGTCCAATTAACTTTATGTCAACTTCACTCAACCTGTGCGAATATTAATAACGAGAAGCTTTTTTATGAAATTAAACTTTTATTCTATTTTGAATATTTAAGTCTTTCTCGGTCACTTTGATAACGCATCCGTTGTCATGACAATAGGGGCGTTTCTTTTGCTAACCATCAAGTCGAGTGTTATATAGTGTGCCCTTAAAGTGTTGTCTGTCAAATCTCCATATAAATAGAGATTTTCATTCTGGTAGGAAAGGATACCTGAAACTATGAAATGCCGTTTGTTAATTTCTACGTACTAGATGAAATAATTTACATAAATTACCAAAATTTACGAAGAGCTAATTTGAATTTAAATTCAAACGTTTTAATATTTAAAAACGATAAAAGGGAAAGGTACAGCTTCCAGTTGCCAAACTGAAATTGGATTTCATTAGTGGGTTTTGCAATATTATTTAGACTAGTATGTAAGAGTAAGCGTAGGGTTATACTCGTGGAAGCGTCAGGCTTCAAGAATACAATTCAATATAACAATATCATGACAATCTATTATTTTCAGTTTACTCATCATTAACTTTGCGTTTATAATTTAGACATTTACACTCATATAAAGAACTTCATCAGATTATAAAAAATACAATTTCGAATCATTGGCTTTATGCAAATGAAAGAGCTTCAGCCACGAGATATACTAATCAACAAGATGTTTAGCATTTATTTATAGTAACGATGAATAATTATGAATGCATTAATTAAATCAAAGATATAATTATAGTCAGTACACGCCCCTTTGCTTTTGATTTGATTTATTACGCCTACGTTTAAGAAATCTTTGAAATGAAACCGTCTTGAGTGTAAACAGGTGTATTTTAATAGATAAACAAAGCAATTTACGTAAGTTCAATGATTTACTAGATGGTTAATAAGTAAATTGTAACTTTAATTTAATATTTAATAAGACTTGTATGAATAAAGATTATGAATAAAATGTTATTAGTCTGAAATCGAAGATTACCATTATTTCGTAAAAATAAATAATATCTGTGAATATTTTATTTTTTCAACACTTGATTTAGTACATATCAAAGTAGAATAAAAATATCCTTTAATTTGACTGTATAAACATATTTTTCTTTATGGATATGAGCCCTCATATCCATAAAAATTTTCGTGTCAGACTTTTTTGTTTTCGGGTGTATGCAGAGCGCTGTATAGAGTGGAGATGAGATCTCGAATATTTTTGCATATTGAACAATTTTTTTTAAATGTCAATTTTACTTTTAGATGGCACAACTTGTATCCTATCAATCATGAGACTATCATTCTTTACGTTATATTGACAGTAAAGGCTTCTATCTAAAAATATAGGGACATCAATATAAGAAAGTGCCACCATTGAACATATTGGTTGGCATAAGCTGACGTCATGATATTAAAATACTGTCCGGAGCAAACATTGCTTGAATGGCAAGACAAATATTATGAGCGTGTATGACGTCCTTCGGGATATGATAGAGCTATGGAGATTGAGCTTTGATTGTTTTTGTAGAATCAGGGAGAAAGGTCAGTTATTAACATGGAGAAATCTTGCACGGTCAGATTCAGATAACAGTTGTTGTGTGACCATGATGAATTATTTCGTTTTAAGAAATTATTAAACGCACATAACTGTTTGACCAGGGCCATGAACGGGCTACTTTACTTCAAATGATAAAAATCGTATAACAAGCGTCGAAAAGAGCGTTGTTCGTGTTAATTTGATGTGAAGTGTCGTGGGTGTTGTTGTAAAAATATTTACTTTTTTACCCAAAATTGACAGCTCTAAGTAAACTACAATATTTTATTTTATCTTAAAGCTATTGGCGAATTATTGTTATATACATCTATTTAAACTATAACAATTCGCCTTTCTATGTCCTTGGCCAATTACCATTATCATACAAAGCTCGTAGTCCGACCAAGAGCCCATCGACTCGTTTCGTAGCGATGCTCTTTATGTGCTACGAGTGCTACGGACAGTAACATGCTGTAGCAACTGCTCCTTTGGGCTACGAGGTGACAATTCGTAGCATCATTGCAGCTCTGCTTGTATTCATTCGTATTCGTTGGCGGTTTTATTTGAATTAAAAACATAATTCCCTTTTTAATTCGATGATAATTTTTAATGATACTACATAATGAAGTTATAATATCAACCACATTGATATACAAATGATCAACCATCTACTACGAAATAGTTAAGCTATTAGGGAAACACAAATTGATTATGATGGGGATACAAGGCCATAATTTTGGTCGATTCGAGGAATATTAGAAGCGTTTCTACCTCATGCTTACGGCGTCACGTTTAGTCATGAGGTGTGACTAATTTTTCCAGTACAACGCTTATAACTCAATTTCACAGTAACTCAATTAATGATTCAGTGTACGTGGAAAACGCGTTAGTCGGCCTCCATGGAAGTGAACCATGCGTTGAATAAACAGCGCAGAACTAACACCTGAGGTCGGCATCTAATTGCTCGAGTGGGCTGCAAACAATGTTTCTGCGAAAACTTCGAGCAACTTCGAACAGGCTAATTGGAGCCAATTACAGTGTCACGTGACCTTCCTTGTCGCCACTTACGGTGCATCGATTAAAAAAAAACATCACAGCGCTGTCTGAATTTTAATTACCGCACAAGTTAAGCGGCTTGGTTTTGCACGGAAAAGATCCGTTTTCCTTTAATATAATTTGCATTTCTATGCATGATAATATAAACCCTCCCAAACAATTATTTTACTCGCATTTATAAAAAATTCCGTTGCATAGTAAGTAGTAGTAGTTTAATGATTTAAGTAATTTAACATACATTTTATTTTTATTTGAATCTTTCACATAAAATATCAAGTCGGGAGCAATTGGTCAGTTAAAATTTTTTTTTTCTCCTACAGACATGTAGGAGAAAACCCCCCGACTACATGCAAATTTGGTAGCCTCTGTGCCGGTCGGTCGGTAGAAAGGGATAATTTAGAGTTTCTTACTCAGAGTGCTTTTATTACCTACTTGTTAGAATAACATGAGTCTTTAAAATTATAATTTAATGAATAATTATGAAAAGAAAAGTGTAATTTTAAAATGAGACTACAAAGTGCCTTGCTGCGTATTTTCTAATATGATTTTTAATGAAGTATGTTTTATAATGGTTACTATTTAAAACAGTGAAGGTCTTCATCTTCATCATCATCAGCTTCTTGTAGTCCACTGACGTAGGTCCTATATCGCCAATAAGCCTACATAAGTAAAAAATAATTTTTCGATACAAACCAAGTACATACTTCCTGAGACAAGCAAACAAAAAAAATCTTTAGCTTTATTATTAAGTCTAACCGATATTCTACGACGCCCGTGCTATCATGAAAATGTTACTCGTAGCTATTATAAACAACCAAGCTCCCTGACAAATTAAAAAGTCAATATTTATTGCAGTGCGAACAAGCATGGCGACCATGACCTTGGTATGACACCGGTGAATAAAAGAGTGTAAGTGTAGAAACACACTAAGTGGAAAACGCGACCAAATTTCAATTTCTATACAGTATTACGCGAAGTAATTGGCACAGTGTGTCTTCTGTCATTTAAAATGAATTACGGGCGTAATCTATGTACGCCGAACTTCGCTCGCTTTTTTTGGCCAAGTGTGTTTCTATACAAACAACTTGTAATAAGCAATAAACAACATCAAATAACCTTCAGTGTGCGCAAAATCTTTTTTTTTTGTAATATACAAACATATTATATTTTTCAAAATGGATTTTGTGATGACAGGGATCATTTAACTTTATTAGAAAAAATGTATGGAGAAGTGGTGTCAGTACTCAGGGAGAGTGCCAAGAGTACATATATAGGTAGTGAGTATTTCAAACGTCGTAAATATGTAACAGGTTGGAACTTACATGTTGGTGAAGCTCACAGGGACGCTCGATTAAGCTATTGGGAGTGGTTGGCCTGTGGTGCACCCAGAGGGGGCGACATCTTTGAGAGAATGAGAGACACTAGGAGGATATTTAAAACAAAATTAAAATATGTTCAGAGAAATCAAGAACAAATCAAGTTGGATATACTAGCTAGTAGTCACTCAAAAAAGGACTTTAGTAGATTTTGGAAAGGCACTAACAAATTGAATGCAAGATCGAGCCTCCCTGTGAGCGTAGACGGGCTGACTAGACCTGTGGAGATCGCCAACCGTTTCAGGAGGCACTTCTCGGTGGAGTCCCCGCTGGGGGGAGGTGCGGGTCGGGTGTTCGATGCGGAGCGTCGGAAAGGAACTAATGGACCTACCGTTCTGTTCAAGGCAAAGGAAGTTGCCAACATTATCAGGACCATGTCCAGAGGTAAGTCACCGGGCCATGACGACCTTAGTATCGAGCACCTGAAGCACGCTGGGCCTCATCTGCCTCGGGTACTGGCACTTCTATTTAACTTGTGTCTCAGCCATTGTTACTTGCCGCGGGATCTCATGCGAACGGTGGTTGCTCCGATTATTAAGGACAGGACGGGCGACGCCTCGGACGTGTCTAATTACAGGCCTATCTCTTTGGCCACAGTGATCGCTAAGGTGCTGGATAGTGTGCTTGATAAACAGCTGGCCAATCATACTCAATTACATGACGCTCAGTTTGGCTTCAGGCCTGATCTTTCCACAGAGAGTGCCATCTTGTGCCTCAAGCAGACTGTCCAGTATTATACTGCAAGGAGAACACCAGTGTTTGCCTGTTTCTTGGACCTGTCCAAGGCCTTTGACCTGGTGTCGTATGAGGTCCTGTGGGACAAGCTTTATAAAGAGACGACTTTACCGCAGGAGGTCATAACCCTGTTTCAATACTGGTATCAAAACCAAAAAAATTGTGTTAGATGGAAGGGTGAGCATTCCGACGTGTATGGGATGGAGTGTGGGGTGAGACAGGGGGGATTGAGCTCGCCCCGGCTTTTCAACCTATACATGAACGGTCTGATCGGTGAGCTCAGTGGTACCGGAGTTGGCTGCCACATTGACGGAGTGTGCATGAACAACATGAGCTATGCTGATGATATGGTGCTGCTGAGCCCATCGATCGCAGGCCTCAGGAAGCTCGTGAGTATTTGTGAGACATACGCAGTGGCCCATGGACTCAAGTACAATGTCAAGAAGAGTGAGCTCATGATGTTTAAGGCGAAATCCGTTAACTACACCAACATTCCGGGAGTTTCACTTTACGGTAGTCCCTTGAGCTGGGTGGCAAAATTTAAGTACTTGGGTCATTGGGTCACTGAGGATCTTAGTGATAATAGTGATTTAGAGAGAGAACGTAGGTCGCTGGCGGTGAGATGTAATATGTTGGCTCGAAGGTTTGCTCGATGTACGAAAGCCGTCAAGATTACCCTTTTTAAGGCCTACTGCCAATCCTTCTACACGTGCAGCCTTTGGACCAACTATACGAAAAGGGCATACAGTGACCTACGTGTGCAGTATAACAACGCATTCAGGAGACTATTGGGGCTGTCGTGGCGCTGTAGTGCGTCGGCTATGTTTGCGGAGGCTCACACAGATGACTTCTTTGCCATAATGAGAAAGAGGTCCGCCTCGATGCTCACCAGACTTCGCTCCAGCACTAATCGTCTCCTGAAGGTGTTCAAAGACCGGTGGGACTCCCCACTGCTGCGACACTGGGCGACCCTCCACACCGGTAAATAAATAATTAATATTTTTATCTTGTTTGTACATACTAACATTAGGATGTAAGAATTAATGTATACTAACACTATGGAATTCTGTTCTGAAATAAATGTTTATTATTATTATTATATTATTATTATTTTACTATACACGCCTATAAATGACCCACAATGAAATTATGTTTTCGTATCAAAGATGGGTTTTGGCTTAATCAATCGGATCATTCGGATCGATGATCGCAAACCCAGGCTTTGTTCGGAAACTCCGACACAAAATTGGTCACGGGAAGCAAACCCAGGACCTCAAGACCACAGCCCGGTACTCAAGCCACTAGACCATCGAGACATTCACGCATAGTGCATTAAATCATAATTATTCAAAAAAATTCTTTTACTTCGAATTTTTCTCAGTTATTGGCCATTTGTTGTTGGACATTTTTTACTCGGCTCTCAATTGTCGTAAAAGCCTTATGGTCGTAAAGTTGCAGTAACTTGGACAAACACATTAAAAAATGATGTCTCATTCATGTCTATGGCATTGCGTTTTACTTTATCCTTGTTCCACACTAAGTAGGGTCTACGCAACACGATTTTTCATTTCACTCACTCCCTCTCTTTCTCACTCAAGTCTTCATTTCTTCGTTCATTCTTTTCACGTACACATCATACTTCACTCAATCCATTCATCTTTTTTTTGCCCTTTCTCCGCTATTGTACCAAAATGTATACCGTAGCCATTTCTTTTTGTGACGAAGACTAAAGAGTCACTCCAAAAAAATATGCTTTTGTTAATCCATACAGCCAATTCTGGTACAACCAATATGATGTGAGCAGATAGAAGTTTCAAATTAGATAATTTCATACGAGTATGTCATCTAATATCTGAAGTTAATGAGCACGTATCTTACTGGAAACTACTTCACTTCGTCTTATATTTGAAACATTGCCGAAACGTGTCGTTACATTTAAGTTTATTATGTAATAGTGTCAGATTATTCCACATCCATCTTAACTATACTAGTATACAATTCATGCACTTGAGTCGACCTATATATTCGTGAGCATACATCAATATAATTTCTCCACGAAGTGTTACTGCTTCAACATACCTGCTGATTCGAATAGTGTGGAATCCGGCGTCAACAAGCAAAGCAATTATGTATGTTTACCAGTAGGTATGTGCCCCCCCCCTCCCACCTACACAATAGACATTGATAGTACCAACCAACATAATTTTATTATTCATTCATGATTGAGCTTTATTCTACATCACGTGGCAAGTATTAAAATGATTTAATAACGCGCCGTAATTTAACTAACTTGGTGACAACAAACCATGAACGATTTTGGCTTAAAAGCAAATGAAGTCTGTTTAAAAAAAATGTGTCCTTATTACATTCATCAATATTGGTTCCATTCATTGTAAAAAATAGTTGCAATCCTCTGATTGCAACTAACGTTACTATTAACGTATTACAAATTATCAGATAAATAAACCAACAAGACGATTAGCCGAAAAAAAAATGTTTTTGTCACCTGAGTTGATGTTTCAAAGCAGAATGTATAAAGATCATGATACAATGTTTTGGGAAAATCCCTGGTTCGAGTTAAAATGGAGTAGCAGCAGTAGTACAAATTGTAATACGAGATTATTATTCTAGGAGTTTCCATGCATTAAAGCAATATTTGATCATCCTCACAATTGCAGCCAGTATTTACCTAGCTAGTCAAACTAAGGCTAGGAGCGTCAACATTCGGCGTGTCTGGTTGTAATTAATAAATGCACTACGTACGATGATTGCTGAGTGAAAGTTGGTTTTGATGCTGTGAAACACTATTACATTTGAACTAAATTCTATCTTTAAGTTTATCATCTAATGTTAGTTTATCATCATAAGATGATAAACTAACTACATATTATCTCCGGGTTGCAGTTTTTTGGTTTTGTAATATGGTTTTAAGGGAACGCTACTGCCCATTTACACCAATGACTTCCTCGTGTTTTTTTTCTTTAAGTAATGTGGTGGTACTTTTTCTAAGCCTGCAGTACACAGCACTGAACAATATAAGAAGTCAACTAAATTACGCATTGGGGCAGTGCATTGTCACCCCTTTATTCAAACTATAACAGTAAAGACGCCATAGAAAGAAGAATTAATGATGTGGCGACACCTATCTACATCGCCACAAAGGAGTCGTTATAATATAACTCAACGGATGGCGCTGACACGGCACAGCGATATTTCCATACAAACCTACATGGCGCTAGCAGAGTTTCCGCATATACACGACGACACCAACACAGTCTAGTAAGAACCTCCGTTCCCGAGCTAGATTACCCGATCAACAGAAGTACTTCTACCGAGCGGTACAAATAACAAATCATTCTAACGTCTTGTGTCTAGTGGAAACGATTTTCTATGGGCGCCGTAAAGACACGTTATGACCAGACTACGGTAATAAATCTGAGAACTGCTTTGTGCCCATTTAAATTTGTACGAGCGAAGATAAATCAAATACGACTTCGACTGGCCGTGCCACTGGGCTATAGATTCCTATCTAGGTTAAGAGTTTTGTTCCCAGTCAAATTATGTAACATTTTTTATTTTATATATTTTTTTGTTAGGGTTTGAAACTTTTAACCAATTCATTGTGATTTTGGGACCGAAAATCCTTATGAATAATTACTTCATCTCAAATTTAAATCCGATATCCCGCATTTCAATACGCTATTGAAAAGATACGAGTAATAACAAAATAATTCATTAACAATACTGTCTTTTACTTGTTTCAGGTAAGCAGAAAATTACTTTGCAATGGATTTAAAATAACAGGAGGTAACAGTTGTCAAGGATATAGTCACTAGGCTTTCATATTATTTATTTATTCACTACACAGAAACCCATAGGGACGTCTATCGACCAATCCTATTCAAAAACATTTCGACTGCTAACAAAAACTCACCCTTGTCACTTATTGGTAGAATAGCTTTTTCATTTGATTTCGCATTGGTTCTTTTAACCTAGTCCGTCAATAGTGAAGGACAAGCAATTACCGATTATCATTGACCCAGCTTTTTCGCGTGTCAATTTTAAAGGACCCTTACTATCGTGATGCGATAGTAAGGAAAAGAAACATTGATAAGGATGTTTTGTTGATTTTTATCCGTCTGTCTAGTCGGTCCCTCATTTCTGAAGATCGTGTTCAGCATCTGGAGCGGATGATCTGCTTTAACCAATGCTTGATTTTTATATGATGCTAAATGAATGTTTAAGTTCGATGTCATACGAGGGCTACTTACATCTTGATGGCTTCTTGGCATCTTACATACTGAAATTTATCGTCACATGAATGTTAAGTATTTCCATTAAAAAATAAGGTAGGTACAGTTGTGCAATATTACGGCCGCCTAAAATGCGCTTCCGGCTCTAGAATCCTTCCTTTATCAGATTCCGTAAAACCAAAGAAAGGTCACATACTTAGTCGGAAAATAAAAACTTTTCAAAAGCACAAAGAAAACACGAAACCACCCACATTGGAACAATAAGAGCAATGCACGTGTAAGCACGCAAGTATCTTATAAATTAGGGCACACAGTTCTACAGCACTCTTAAAACGTGGAGGCATTAAAACTCTAAACTACACTAGCACTTGACGGCTCTTAGCGGATAACTGCTGAATGCCACTTAAGGTATTAAAATTACAGGTGGAGTTGGATGTAATTTTTCCTTTTTTACGAATACATTAGCAGAATAAGAGTTGGGTATTCTCGTTTTTTATACTTTCATTAAGCAGGTACGCGCAATGGATAAGCATTGTTGAGCAACATCTTTTATTATTTCGTGAAATGGAAGCGTTAGAAAAGCAAAGCTTCGGTAGCTATTGTCCAAAAAACGGTCGTCAGACGGTTGTAAACAAAGCTGTGCCCGAAATAGTGTTTTTTGGTAGTGACACTTTAAATTGGCTTGGTGATGATTATCATAGGTTGAACGATCTTTTCGTCTTTTTATGTAAATACATTTGATTTAAAGACAGCTAGCTTATTTGGAGAGGACACGATTTAAAAATGTAGGCAAAAGCATGTGCACCTCTTGTGGAATTGTTGATATTCATGGGCAGCGCAATGATCCCCTACCACCAGCTGACTAGGTAATTCTTTTGTCTCCTTCTTTTTCCTTTATTAAAACAAAGATAGTTACACACATCCCGTCACTCCTTGTCCTTCGAATGTCATGAACTGTAATAACGAACCGTCACGTCGAGCTTAGAGGATTGAACACGCAGCGATGTTTGCTCTCACAGCGTCTATTTGATTATACAACGGTGGCCGGGCTTTACTCTACTATCGAATCGAGTGTTTACTATTTATTAATTACTCTATTTATCCACGTGTGATAGATAATAAAATTACATTTTATGGGATAGACCTAGTAGGCCACGGAATGAAAATGTTTATTATTATTCCGCTTTTATTTTTTATCTTCCTTTTGTTAGTGAACCTTTGTAGGATTACTAATTGTTCTAAGTTATATCATTAAAAAAATGGAAGGTATAATAGGGGATATCAATGAACAAATATTCATCCTATAGCGTCTCATAATGTTTTCTTAGGTTTACGCGCATGTTGCTCATATAATAAAGCTACTTTTAATCGGTTAAAAATCGCGTTTTAATAAAAACATCATATTAAGTTAGATTTTTATCCTTTTAAAAGTAGTTTTATTCTATTGCTTCTCACCCCGATAACTCAATATACCTATACATATCTTCCGTTTTATCAGATGTTATTTATTTATTTTATATAATTATTGCTATTCGGCTTTGTCTGATTTTCCTCCTTTCGCAACCATTAACATTGGACGTAATCTCATGTCGTAATCAACACATTTTTGCCAAAGGGACGTAGGATTGGCATGATCCCTTTGTGTTGCCGTTTGGTAAAACAAGGCCTAACTAACGAAGGGCTTACGCACGTGTATGGAACGGTATAAAGCTTGTGGACACGACTGTTTACTTTTGACGAGCGGATTTTTTTATATTATTGTATGCAGACAAATATTTTGTTACTCTGTTTTGCTTCAACATTTTATACAGCCACATTAATATTTTGTTACACATTATGAAAGCCGAAACTGTCGTATTTCGTATGTAGTGATAGTTACCCTTTAAAAAAAGACAAACGAAATCTTGGTCGTCGAACCCACGACCTCTGGTTGTCGGTTCAACTATTTTTCAATAGAGACGGTAAAAAGAATGGTATCATTAACAAAAGATAAAAAAACAGCGGCTTTTTGTGCAAGAACACCCATGTGGAATGACTCAATTTATATTCTTATATACATACATTAAAATATTTATACATAAAAGTAAGATACAAATATGACGCTTTCCAACTATGCCTCAACTTGTGTCAAAAATGATGTAATAAATGTCTTTTTCAGAATCTTTGTATACAACTTTGTGTTATTTTTAGCCAGTATTGTAGGAGCTGGTATTTACACTTTTATTTACCTCTGAGTGGGGTGGGAATAACGAAGACAGATTGCTTACAAAATCTTCCATTGAAGAGAGGACACATTTGTGGAGGAATGTATTTTCGGGTCATATAGGCGTTGGAACTTTTCCAAGGCAATGGACTGAGTGTTTTCTATATTTTACTTGATGGGTATTTTCCACGACCTTAATACAAGTGAATGTGGACACATTTGCATGTATTAAGGCCGTGGAATAAAAATATATACGACGATATTTAGGACTAAATAGCGTTATTATTATCAGCCGATAACACAAATCAATGAGAACTGGCAAGTTCAATATACGACTATGTAGTTTCGTTAGACATATGTACATACAATACAAGTATTTATTGTACATTAAAATACAAGAAATATCTTTCAATAATTCCGCGCAATGTTCTTCTATGGAAGAAATGTTGTAAAAAGTTTGGAGTAATTTTTACCATGATGCCACATAATATTTTTCAAATTAAAATACCAGAAAATAGTAAAGAAATACAGCAGTAGATTGTTATTGGCAATTTACTTAGGCTTGGTTCAAGTGTCTCATTTACCGCTAAAGAGTCCCCTAAGTGCAGTTCGTTGACACATCTAAAGGGTCTAATCTACGTGTCGGGATTTAACGAATATTGAGGCTAAGATCATATATAAGAGAAATCAATATAGTATACACTTTATGTTCAATAGAATAATTTGCTGCATATTTATATAATAATAGTCAAGTTAAACAACTCACCAGGGTAGTTTATTGAAGTCGTGAAAATGAAAGAAATATGTAATCAATTAAAAATCACTTCAGTCGTAACACTGTGTTTCAAGAAATAACAAATAGTTTTCGTGGAGAATATTTTACTCTATTGTGTTTACCTTCCTCCGGTAAAACATTTTATTTTGTGGCAGACTACGCCTTCAACTAGTCTGTCCGAAAGATACCATTATTGTTTCCATTAGTGATGATTTGATTGAAAAATAAATGGATTGAAAGAAAAATAATAATGTTTCCTTTAGTCTGATTTATTGATGGAAAAAACAATAACTTATAAAATTAAAGTGGCTAGTGTTAGCTACTAGATAGTAAGCTTCTATCAGGCGTTTCAATTTACAACATTAATATGTCTTAAAATGTAAAAACTTTCTATTAATTACTTACTGAGAGTAAAACTCGCACCAAGTGTGCACATGAAGCAACAGCTTATAAAACAATGTAATTCGTATTCTCAGTCTCTAAAGAGTGACAAACGTCACCGAAACGACCATAAATGTACATAACTATTTAGAATACGTTTTGACGACTTCTCTCAGTAGGGACGCGGGAAACTTAGCGGCAATGAACTTGGTTGCTAATGGAAATTGCGTGTGGAAGGTTACATCCCTCAGATGCCCTTAGATCTCGAACAAAGCATTGGCTGTAAAGGGTTATGAAGCATACTTTAACTTAGATACTTTAACATATGTATGTCGTAAGAACTGGTGAAATCAGGAACACACACAAGGGAGGAATTGATCAGCAACTTCCATCCTTACAATAAACAGTTCTTCTTTATTTCGAGTAAACATGTCACTTGTAGATGATTCTGTAGTACAAAACATTGCATCGCACTATATAGCTATAAGCATATCTATATAGCGTTTAAGTTTTTCCTGAGTCTACAGTAACAAAGGATCATGATTTATCAGTTTTATATGAGTAATTGGATCCCGTAAACTCTTTTACAGGAGTAGGTAATAAGATCCCTGAAACTAAGTTCAACGACCATAACAAAACATAATTGCAAATTTTATGATTCAAGTGGGTAATAAAAGGGTTCATCCAATACTTGTATTTTAAGAATAAAATTAGCACTTTTTTTTAAAAGAAGAATTGGATTTCCTAAACAATTTTTCTTGTTTGGAACGATTGGATTGTAGTTCATAAGTAATCAACTCGCCTTTATGCAATGTTTTCTTTTTTTGTATTTACATTAGTAGACTTGAACAAACCACTTTCTTTATATTATTACATGTACTAAGTCCTATAATTAAAATATCGTATTTTCCTTTTCTCAGAAACACAGGCCTTATACCTATTTCCATCCCGAATTTCAGGAATGGTAAGATCTCTTGCTTAAGAACTTGTTTTAACTTTAGACTAGTTGGGTCCAGTACGATCGCCACCCATACTTCCACAATTTCGGTATATTGTTCCACCCTTGGCACTCGCGACCGCATGTATTGTTCCGAGTAGTATACGGCTATTCGTTGACTTGTCCGTCATCTCCCAGCAGGAGATGCGGCAATGAACTTCATTCGTTGCTAATGGATTTTGCGTGTGGACGGTAATGAATCGGAACACCGTTGCGTTGCTCCAGTCAATATCGAAAGCGTGTGTTTTTAGGTCAATGAGGTTGGCAGGCCAAAATATATAGGTGTTATTTTCTGCTTGTAATAGGTCATCCTTATCTATTACAATCAGAAAATAACACCTTCAATATCATGTCCGCCTAAAGACTCCAGACCTTAAAAAATAAGAAACAAGTACTTATTGGCCAAAATACTAACAAAGTTGTTAAATACATTTCCTAAAATGTTGCAAAAATGGTGTATGAATTTCGAAAATCTTGTAAACTAACATTTAGCCCCTAAATATAGGATGTCGAAACGGAGGTTTCCACACAAACAGCCTTATTTGTCAGAAACCAAGGAGATATGCTTATCTCGATATCTACTTGGTTTTCTGACAACTTAGTCACAGCTATTACCATGATTGCAGCATGACATTTTGAATAGGCTGTAGTAAAATTTAAGGTTGAAATGTACCTACTACATGCCATCATTCAAAATGCAAAACTGGAAAGATAATCCGAGATTGTAAGCGAAGTTCGCCTACACTCTTACGACTAGGTACATCATAACCAGCATAAGTTATTCAAACGTAACGAGCACCTACTTCTTAAACAATATTGAATATTCAACTCTATCCTTATTGTTATAAAGAAGCTTTTAAAACTGGTTGAACTTCCCGCAACATGTCGCAAGATATAGAGAAAACATTTTCCCGTCGGGTTTTTCGGGAGATGTTCTTTGCGGCTTTCGCGGCTGTTGAGGTTACACTGTTTTACAGGATCTTGTTTAATACGTTGTAATATTTTGTAGGGATTATAATGAGATCGGTTTTGGCTTCCTTATTAAATTAGATTTTTTTTTTGTAATAAGCATAGGGTGTACATTTGTACATAGGTACACGTACAAACATAAACGTCATAAAGATGACTCAACGTTCCGAAAAATTTACATCAGCTATTAAAATATAATTACAATGGAATGATAAAACTCTCGAGGGCCCTTTGCAAAGTGGAATGATTTTTATGGCAATAACACAAAACAATTAAGCAAGTATGATTTTCATATTGTCATTATAATAGACATGGTATCTCATAATGTCCAAGCAGCATTTGTTACATTAAATAATTGATTTGTTACGTAGGTATTCCCTGTATCGAGTTTAAGGTTTACTGATTGTACTTTTATCCAAAAATATGTAGCCTTATTCCCTTGACATAAATGTGAATTTACAGTACTTTTCAAGCAAGTTAAATGGGTTCTCATTGAATCCCGAGCACGTAGTTTCGAAGCCTTTGATGTAATAGAAATAACTTTTAAACGTATCGGGGTTGTCATATTTTGTTGGTCACGTCCTTGTGTCGCATAATTAACAATAGAACCGGTTAATGTACTCTATTTTGCTTGAGGATTTTACAAGAGATTGAGTCGTAGGTGGTGGTATCCCCTAAGCTCGGAACTCTTTTGGGTCTCAAGTCTAACTAACACTCGCTAGAGGATCACTGTTGGGGTAATTTGACTATCAGAGTTATCGTATAGTAACTATTCTATTATCACGTTCAGAAAGCTCATAAAAGTGATATTGTGCTGTAATAACCTAAAAAAATTAAACTTCCAAAATTCAAGTTAAAATAAAATATATCGATACCAGAGTTTGTATAATTACTTCCCGGAATGAGAACTTGAGGGAAATATTGGAAAGAGGTGAAATACCTAGGCCGTTCAATAAGTACTTAGCCTCGCTGCCAGATGCCGCTATTATTTCAAAAATGTTTTACTATCGTGCAGTAAATATGTTTTGAAGTATACTGAGGACTTTTCAGACTTCTCCCTTCATTTGTTTTATTTTGACAGCCTATGGAAGTGAGCATGTCGGACGGTTTTTACAAAAATGGAAATGAACAAAATCGTTCAGTGATTAAACTCTTGTTTTTGGAAGGGAAAATGCTCATGGATATCAAAGAGCGCTTGAATGCTGTGAAAGGTGACTCTTCTCCTTCCATGTTGACCGACAAAAATTGGTTTAATGAATTCGATCGAAGCTGCAGGTCGGTTTTTGATGAGCGAAGCAAACCCACGCTAAAAACGGCTTCAACGGAGGAAAAGGTAAAAAAATCCACGTTATCGTGTTGGCAGCCCGGCGATTGAAGATTCACGAGATAGCTGAGACTGTGGGCATTGCAAAAAGAACACTGCATCATATTCTGTACTATGAATTGGGTGTGAAAAAGTTGTTGACGCGGAGGCTGCCGCGTTTGCTCCAACCGGACAACAAGCGCAACCGTAAGACAACATCGGCAACATGTTTGGCCCTGTTGCAACGCTGTCCAGCGCAGTTCTTTCAGCGTTTTATGACCGGCAACAAAGCGTGGGTTCGCTGGTACACACTAAACCCAGGGAACAGTCGAAACAGTGGACTTTTCCCGGCAAATGTGCTTTAAGGAAGGCGAAGACTGTTAAATCGGCCGGAAAGGCAATGGCCGCTGTTTTTTGATATTCACGAAGTATGATCTACATCGATTACATCGAGAAGGGTAAAACGACTATGGGGCTCCAATTTTCTAACTTACCAGGCCGATTCGACGACAAATTAAAAAAAAACGGCAGCATTTGGCAAAGCAAAAAGTGCTGCTCCACCACGACAACGCGGCGGCAAACACCTTCGCCGTTGTCATGGCCAAATTGATAGAATTGTGCTACAAATTGTTGCTCCATCCGTCGTAATCCCTAATTTTGGCTTTTTGTGACTACTTCTTGTTCGCAAATTCGAAAAAATCACTCGCCAGAAAAAGTTTTGGGTCGAATGATGCGGTCATCGCCGCCTCAGGGGCCTATTTTGAAGACCTCGGGAAATCGTATTTTTTGGATGGGTTAAAATGGTTGCAGCATCGCGGTGCCAAGTGTATCGATTTGAAAGGAGACAGTGTTGTAAAATAAATCTAAACTTTCTTTAAAAATCGTTTTTTTCATATTTAGGCTAAGTAATTATTGAACGGCCCTCGTAATAGCCGTAGTGGTGTACCTATGTAGTTACTTTTTATTCGGTTGGCAGCCCTGTAGACGCGAATAACTTTCTCGTTATACTGCGGGATGGAATTCTAATGAACCTGTTGATTTTCCCTTGCGAGAAGTTGTAGATATCTATTATTACAATGACTGTACCTTTGCATAATAACGAGACATTATTAATAAAACTTTCACGTTCTACTCATTATATTCTGTTAGAATATTTTTGATAATTTACAGCATTATTATACCTTTAAAATATTTATAACGGTGGGAATGGAATGGTTTGGAATTCTAATAAGGATATCCGTGTGATTAACATTTATTTAGATTTTCTTTACAATTTCACGTTACTTCAGAATTTATTTTATTTTATATCTATAAACGCGTCTGTTATTTACATATAATGAAAGGTAAGACCTATAGAAACTCGTGTGTGTAAAAACAAAAATAGGCTTTTAATTTTATAAACCTCAGCTACATTTTATATAGCACAGGGACTTTAAGAGCCTTAGCAAATCCTGTAGCTGTGGGAGGCTTAAAACTTACTGGCCTAATGCCTAGGTACTAAGCTCTTACGGTTTCTTTCGTATTCAAGCACCCGGCACCCGCCTTTTAGCGATTGGCCAATCTCATGTAATCAGCGATTTAAAAAAGAGCCAAGACCTTTTAGAATACCTTTAACCAAAATCGATTGTGTGATTAAACATGTCCAAAAACCATTACCTAATATAATTGTGTACTATGGATAGATATCTAAATGTATCATTATTCCAATATGAAAGCCTTCCTTTGTATTACAATGTCGAAATCGAGGTTACAAGTATATTATTAACGACCTAATACACGAGTAAGAGAATACAAATAGGCAGGATTCAATATAACAATTACATTACATGTTAATCTCAATTGTGTCTATTTTAGGCAGTCTAACGTAGGTTCACTGTGTAATCTATTTCAATTCAGTGAGTTCGAAACTTCGAATATACGAGTAGTCTAGTATGTTCAATACTGAGTAATGAGTTTTTAAAGGTGGGCGATTATGAGGTTTTAAAGACAAGCAATCTCTGCCTTTGTAAAGTTCTTGTTCACTTCTCCCGCGATTGGCAAATTTTAGCCGCAAACAAACGCAGATGGAGAAATTTAGGGAAGACCTTTGCCCAACAGTGGGCAAAATTTGTTAGTTAAAAAAATGTTCTTGATGTCTATGGGCATCCGATACTCCAATTGAGTGTATGCCTCCCTCTTACTTATTTAAAAATGCTTACTTAAACGTAATACAATAAATATTCAAGAAAAATATGGAATACCCAGATGTATTTTCTACGTAGTTCTGGCCATATCTCTATAGTCGTTTTAAATTGCTGTCCCACCAAGATATTTTACATAAAGAACTCCCTATTCCTTCAAGATCATTTGTAAGTGTTACTCCTGAGTAAACATCAGGCTCAATTGGGGTGGGAATGCGGTTTTAAAGGCAGGCAACGCAACTGCGACCCTTGAACCTTGGTTGTTGATGTCCATGGGCAGCGGTGATGATCACTTATCATCAGAAGACGCTCTTGCTCGTTTGCTTTTCTAGATAAAAAAGACATGTTATCGCGCTAGATTATTTTGTTTAGTTAGCCGAACTGTCTTGGGGTCTCCGGAACTCTGCTAGAAACAAATTTTATGACAAGTTATCAGAGGCCGCATCTAATGTCACAAAATACGATAACAATAATTTATATCTTACTATTTCCTTAATTCAACTTGGCCTCCATAGCTACCGAGAGGGTTACGGATATCCATAATTAAGGGTTACCAATTGCTTTACCCAATGTGTCAAGGTCAAAACATAGTTTAGTCAGGGCAACTCTATTAAGCAGTGACGATCTGTCGATATGTATATTGTACGCCTCTCGAGACCACAGACGCCATTATCCCTCGTCTAATGAATATCGATTGACAGCAACCTTTAAGCGAAAAATAGATGATTTCATTGTAGTGAGGAATATTTTCGTCGTGTAAAGGTCATGTTATGGGCAATTTTAGTGGGAGGCGTATTTTTGATTTGATGTTTCTAAAGAATATACAAACCGGTTTTTTTGTGTGTCGTGTATTTTTATGTTTTATTTTTTAATAAGGCTACACGATGATCTTTAGAATTAAGTATTAATTATATTTTAAATGTATTCGTAAAATTATCGTATGCTGGTACCTACGTGTCTAACGAAACAGAAAATTTTAATTTTTTTTTAACTACTTAAAATATAAATTTGAACTACTTATAATAACTCATTGGGGTGCGAGTTGAATAAATTTTAGCTTTATAAAACTATTTTTATGAAAAATATTTAATGCAAAGGGTTAACGACTGTATTAGCTTACAATGCCAAGTTTATTATTTCAATTGTTTGTAGCAAGAAATTGTATAAAAAGCTATTTGTCAATCTGTTTACGCGGAAACCAATAAAACGTTAAACTGAATTGATGAAAACCTTTATTGGATTCCCCAAGTCTATTTATAAATAAGAAATAAATGGCTTTAACTTTTCCAGACGAAATATAAGACTTTCTAAACAGAGTTTTGTACTGGCATTGTTCACTGCCTTTCAACATTGGAACTTTCATTCAACCAATTATGATGTCTGAATACCTACGTCTTTATTTTTAGATGTTCACAAAGTAAGCCTTAGTCTTTGCTTTACTTTTGTGCTTTATATCTTTTCTGTATCTTAATAATAATCAAACATAACTATGTATATTTTAACTCAACGTATAACATTTTTTGCTAAAAAAAATATTTTGTTAAACATTTATATTAATTTAAATCACGAGATAACATAAAGCGTTTATAAATATTCACCTCAATGTAAGGGTTAAAATAATTCGCTATTTGTATTCACGTAGAGTCAGCTACGCATAAAGCCCGCGTATTATAATTTCTTCCATTCCAACAGGTGATGGAATGAACTCGTGACCTTTTACGAAATGAAAATGTATGACCGCGAAAACGGAGTGAACAGTGGAGTCATCACTCTGGCTTTTTATATTTATTTAACATTATTATTAGTTTTACATACATACAAAATGTTTGTGATGCACTAATAATATAATCATTTGTTATTTTATTCTTCAAAAGTTACTTTAATTGCATATCATAGGCTCGTCACGTGGTATGATTCTTGAAATTTTGATTATTTTACATCGCTCTTCTCCGGCCTAGCCTTTCCCAGCCTAGTGCCGAGGTCCGCTTTCCTGCTTAACTTCCTCCATACTCCAGAATGTTGTTTTTTTATTATTTTACTAGCGGCCGCCAGCGACTCTGTCCGCGTGGGTTACGATTTCCGCACACAGTCTTACTATAAATAGCTGAATAAAACAACGGTCTATCTATATGCACGCATGCAGTCAACTGGCTTGCACACTTTTATGGGACTAAATACTCAGGATAGAAATAATAGTCAAATGAAGTGACGGAAAACGCTTATTATTATTAACAATAATCTGGAGACCTTATACATTTGAGAAATCATCTGTTCACCGCGCTTCAGATCCGCGGCCGCGCCTCTAGCGAGGTGCGCCATCTATCGGCACATTTTAGAACTAAATAGTTCGCTAGCACAACTTACAACGATAAATTAAGGAATATACAATAGCTTAAAGCCTTCCTCGACAAATGGTAAATGGTAAGTGGACTATCCAACACAAAATGTTTTGTCAATTCGAACCAGTAGTTCCTGAGCTTAGCGCGTTCAAACCAATTTGGATTTTGAGTTGCACGTGTTATTGTGAGTCAACCATAAAAGATAGACATATGCTGTTGGGGGATATTTTTTACGCAATTTTATGTAGAATATTTCCGTCATACATGATTTCTATGTGACTTTAACCATTAAGGCTGCACACGTGACTGAAGCTTAAGAAATGGAGTAAATTCTCCCGTTTTCCCCACATTTCCCTTCACTACGCTACTCCTGTTGATTGTAGCGTGATGAAAAGTATCCTATAATATGCCCAGGAGTATGAAGAATAATGGTACCAAGTTTTGTCAAAATCCGTCCAGTAGTTTTTGTTTCTATAAGGAACATACAGACAGACAGACAGACAGACAGACAGACAGACAGACAAAAATTTTACTGATTGCATTTTTGGTATCAGTATCGATCACTAAACACCCCCTGATAGTTATTTTGGAAAAATATTTAATGTACAGAATTGACCTCTCTACAGATTTATTATAAGTATAGATATAGATAAAAAATGTAGCTTGATGTACTTGTCAGACTAGGGTATGTAACTATCTGTGTGAAATCATCATCATCATCAGACTGTTGCTCTAGATGTCCACTGTTCAACAAATGCCTCCAGATCGAGTGTAATGCCCATACTTACCACACAAGGTAGGCGGGTTGTTGACCGCATGTATGCTAAAGTAAGTTTAAAACGTAATACAGGGTGTTTGGCAGAACGTTGAACATACGCAAATGGTGGTTGGGTGGGGTCATGTGCTACTTACTCAGCCCAAATTATTTGACCTTGGCCCCTTGGTTTTTTTTATAATTATTATTTTGTATTTATTTCGAATTTTGCCACTTTCATGACTTTTAAGGCGAATATTTTTATTTACAATAAGTAAAACAGGCAACATTTTTTTTTATTTTAATTTTGAATGTTATCAGATTCACATGTAATTATCGCCTAACCCAGGTGTTTCCTAAAAAAAAAGTTATGGGTCCTCAAAGTTACAGAAACATGTATGAAAAAAATTAAAGCTGAATTTCAACTTTCATTTAAAAAAAAACTAACAAAGATTTAAGACTTCCAATTCTAGCAAAACATCCTTAATGTGTGGCCTTTCTAACGATATGTAATTTGTTTGAATTGATAAAGAACTTCAAGAGTTATGAATTTTTTTATCAAGTGGGTGAACATTGACAAAACTCTCCTTTTGCGGAAAACCAAAAGTTTTGCGAAATTTAATACTGGTGAGTTGGTGATTTTAAGTTTTGTTTTTATTAACAATTACAACCACCCTAAGGTTGACTGGTAGAGAATGCCATGAGGCATTAAGTCCGCCTTTTGTACAATTTTTTATATCGAGCAATAAAGTTTAAATAAATAAATAAATAAATACAACAATTGTTCAAATTGTCGTCCTTCGACTTCGACACAAAGACATCTGCGCCTAATTTCAACTGTTGTTGTCCGCAGCTGCATCTCTTGCTTCATAATCTCGAAAGCTGCATTGATACGATTAATTAAGTCTTCGCGGCTTTCCACTTCTGTGATATAAACGAGCTCCTTTGCCCTCCCCCACACATAAAAATCAAGTGGAGTGAGGTCGGGCGATCGCGCAGGCCAGGGTATGTGTCCACCCCCCTGCCAATCCACGAATTGGGATCACAGTTGTCCAACAACTCACGAACTGCCAGACTCCAGTGTGCTGGGCAGCCATCATGTTGAAAGACAACAGCCCGTCTTCTTGGAATACTTCTTCCAGCAATGGTGGTAGATCATTGATTAAAAAATCCAAGTAGTCATTCCCATTGATGTGATCAGGCAAATAATGAGGCCCTATCAGCTTATCACTCCTGCCCAGTGTAAATTGTGAAGATTACAAATCTTCACAATTTACACTATTGGGCTCTTTCTCTGGGCACTATACCTTCTTTGTCAAATTTTGACTCGTCCGTCCACAGAAACTTCTTAAAAAGTTTACATCGTCCACATCGGTATGCAGCAAACCACTCAACCCTTAGGTCTCTGAGTTGTCACCGTGCGCGGTGACACGAGAGTGAAACAAAATTTCTACTCAGTAAAAAAGGTGCTGTTTAGTCAACGGCGACGTTGGATTTAGTTTTTCTTCTAATTTGATAATTAGCCAAAGGTCAAAATCGGCACTTAGATGCCTATTGATGAGAGTGAATTAATTATTAAAACAATTAGGTACTTATTTCCTATTGATCATTTAATAATCATCAACTCACCAGTATTAAATTTCGCAAAACTTTTGGTTTTCCGCAAAAGTAGAGTTTTGTCAATGTTAACCCACTTGATAAAAAAATTCATAACTCTTGAAGTTCTTTATCAATTAAAACAAATAACATATCGTTAGAAAGGCCACACATTAAGGATGTTTTGCTAGAATTGAAAGTCTTAAATCTTTGTAAGTTTTTTTTTAATGAAAGTTGAAATTCAGCTTTAATTTTTTTCATACATGTTTCTGTAACTTTGAGGACCCATAACTTTTTTTTTAGGAAACACCTGGGTTAGGCGATAATTACATGTGAATTTGATAACATTCAAAATTAAAATAAAAAAAAATGTTGCCTGTTTTACTTATTGTAAATAAAAATATTCGCTTAAAAGTCATGAAAGTGGCAAAATTCGAAATAAATACAAAATAATAATTATAAAAAAAACCAAGGGGCCAAGGTCAAATAATTTGGGCTGAGTAAGTAGCACATGACCCCACCCAACCACCATTTGCGTATGTTCAACGTTCTGCCAAACACCCTGTATAAATGCCACCGATATACTTTGAGAATGCTATTGAATAGAATATTGCCCGTTCTGCAACATCTATCATCTGCTTTATGTAGCACCTGATACAGCAGCAGTAATAATAAGTTTTCAATTCCTGTTCAAGGTACTACGGTGAACACAAAGTTAGATGAACTGTCTTTGCATACAACGGTGCTCAGAACTTGCCAAAGGCGAGGAAGACGTCTGACGCATTCTAAATCGACTCTGGTAAAGACTTGATTAGTTACTCAACTTGCCGGTTTCATCATACATATATTCTGGTATAAAGTACAGTTTATGTTACACATACAAGAGTAACTATTAACAAAACATGAATAGTGATAATAGCGTGTAGGAATTACACTGGTATTCTTCATATTACTTGAAATGGCAAATTCTTTGGTTATATTACTTAATCATAGGTTTTAGTAGAAGTGATTTAAGTGAGAGATATACCCTTTTAAAAGCTTTTACTTTCAGAATTATACGATTGCTACATTAATTAAGTTTTTCATAACATAAAATTTGCCTCTTGTGTATACGTATGTAAAATTTTGATTTGTTGTCATGTCTGTATTTCACCATGATATACCTAGATTCTCAACAGCATAATCCTTTGTTAGCTGAAAGCAAAGAGGTTCTCCGTAAACTTTTGATGTTTTCCTACTTAATACTAAGCTCAAATTAGCCGCGAACATTTTAAAGCCATTCATCTCGGCTGTAAATCATAATTACAAGCAAATGCCTTGTTGACCTCTGTCGCCGCTCGTCACCGGCGTAATATCAGAGGGTGCGTGAGTCGCATTATAAACAGCTAGAGATGGTGTTGCTAAACAGCTTCTAACACCACGGTTTAACGTTCAAATTGGATTAGCTTGAGTTTGAGCTTCTATTTCAGGCTGTGTCAAGTTCTGGATTGTCATATTAAGGATGTTATGTACGTGAATAAATAATTCGGAGGTTATTAGCATGCGTCTTATTAACATACTCGATTGGTAAAATAGGTTTAGCACACGTGTACCCAATGGAACAATACAAAAAGTCTCTCACGTCCAGGAATGAAAAAATAATATACCATATAAATACGAATACGACATCGATGTTTTGATGATTATAACGCATTCATAAAACGTTACTTTTTTTTCTGAAAGTAAAGAAATTCATCGTTAAATGGTATAACTATTTTTATTTATAATTTATTGTTTCTCATCATTTAGTTTTATCTCTTGCGATCAGTCATCATCGATCACATAAAACTTTTCTAGTTCCACAAAAAACATTCGAAAAGTTATGATTAGATCAAATGAAACACAACTGCTGTTTTAAAACTTTAACCATCCCTAGGTGTATCGAGTTAAAATCTGACCCAGTTTCAATATTTACTAAAAGATTACGGGATTAAAGTGTTTCAAAAATTGATTGCTTTACATAACACATTTAAGCTGCTTTATTATTTTATGTTGTCAGGAGAGGATACTAAAAAAAAACTGCACAAAGATGTTTTATTTAATAATGATGTATTAGCAAAATTTTCGCTTGGCTAAAACTCAAGCAGTCGATTGTTTGATCCCTGATTTATCGCTTTAAAGAAATCTTGCGCAAATATTTACTTTTTCCTTAATAAACTTCAAGCTTTAATCCTTGTATTTGTGTCTATTAATCCTGTTGTGTTTCCTTCACTTGCAAGTTGCAACATCGTCCTTTGAAGCTAAAGATACGTAATTAGGACAAGGCCGTATCGATAGCCGTGCACTTTGTGCGGTTTCGTAAACTCTTCAAGGATCTAAACTATGTCAGGCGACTTGACTTGAAATGTTAGGTGAAATCATTAGTTTATCTCCTTTTTGAAAATTAACATTGATTAAAGGAGCTAAACGCAATATCAGACGACCCACTATGTGTAATGTGGTCAAGAAGGACTTGGATTATCAGACCAAGAGGTCGCGGGTTCGATCCCCGCACAGGACAAATATTTGTGTGCGTGAACATGTCTGTTTGTCCTGGTCTTGGTGTTATATGTGCCTATCTAAGTATACTTGTAATGCCACTCTTGATTCTGATGTCTGTAATACTAGTGCTTAAATTATGTACTTAACGCGAAGTCAGAACAATGTATGCAATATTGTGAAATATTTATTTTATTATTTATTTATTTCTACATCACTTACCGCCCGAAGTTTTGGCTGTGTAAAAAACTCCGTCGTCTTAAGTGGACTAGTCGGTGTTTAATTATAATTAAATTAAATAGTCCAAAAACTTGTACGTTTGTATTTTTAAAGTATTACGCTTCACTTTCCAAGTTATTCAAGATTTAGGACTAAGTCGAACGCAAACAATAGGATAACAGTTTGTAAGCTTTTAAGTACTTCATTTACGTTGTTGGTCATTCCGAAAGTCGTGACGAAGAAGGAAATTATGCTTTGTGGAATAAGTTGCTGCTATGGCAGTTAAATCTGCAACTATATATGTGTATATATATATATTTTTATACAACCCAATTTTTTATTTAAACATTAAGATATCGAAGGAATTTCTTATCTTAATGATGCTACAAAGCCGCCGAGAGAAGCTAACAATTGCTATCTTTTCAATTTCAGCTTCTTATATTTTTTTATTCTTTTGACCTTGCCTCTTCCTCGGTTATAATCGTTCCAACAAACGAGTATTGCTTCAGTAGCATTACCATAAAGATTACTTAAAACCAGAGAAATAGTTTTTATAAATGTTTAAACATGTAAAACTCTAATCTTTTATTTGTTTTAGCTCTTGGTCAAGCAATTTAAATCACAAAAGCAAGTTTATTAAACTTCCCACAGATTAAACACAAACTTCAGCGAACTTAATTAAATTTTACTATAAACTAGAAGCTTCGTTCGTACTTGCCTTTTAAATAATTACTAGAAATGCTTTTTTCGTATAAATTTCGTGTAAATAGGCGTTAAGTTATTTTTCTACTTTCGATCTACTCTCACTAAAATCAAACTAACTATACATTTAATAATTTTATATTTTTTTGCTGCACATAATTTTCTTCTCTTGTAAATGACTAGGAAGGATTCAACTTTTGACTCCTATTATTTCTTCTGATTTTAAACCATCTAAACTTAACAGAGAAAGCTTCCTATTAAATGTTGATTTTTCTCACTGAATGTTTCTTGCGTGTAAGTAATTATTTGTAGTTTATGTAGTTATTCGATTTTGTAGTTAGGTTAATGGTAAATAGTTACACATTTAAAACCTTTTACGAAGTGGTATTTAAAATCGTGCTGGAATCAGTAGTAAAAAAGATTCTATCTATAATTGAAAAAGTTAAATTGCTCCCTTGTATTTCAACATTCGGCGGAAATAAAAGGCAGAACTCAATTTTTCTGTTATATAATAGAACCCTTCCATAACTTAATGTTTCGAATGTGGTAGCTTTTGCTGTGATATTTTATTCCTGCGTAGGTTAAATAATAGTACATAAATGAATTGAAGAGTGTGTTTGATGTGAATGTAATATGCAAATTAATATTATATTAAAACATTTTTAAATAACCTAAACAATGCCAACAATATTTTTTACTGTTATCATTCTCCCTTACTGGAACTAAGAAGGTATTGTACCGAAGTTAAGGTTCAATCTTATTCTAGTATTTGATCGAGGAATTGCCAGAATAGAAATAAAGCATTACCAATACGTTGTTTAACATCCACAGGAGTGTCAATATTGCTATTTTTCATCAGGAGGAAATAGAAACGTCATTCGTTCGAATGCAAATGTATTTTTTCGGACGGGTGTTCGTTTTACCTCTCATGATGAAGTAAACAAAATGTTTTTACATTTGGTTCGGCGGGATTAACAAAGTCTCAAGGAAGTTTTGCCTTTGATGTACCTACATTTTGGAATGGAAAAGCTTAGCTTTTTTTGCTCAGAGTTAACCGTGCAAAAATAAGACAGCACTGTTGGTTCGTACTCAGGAGAGCACGTTGGACTTTTCATGCGGATATTTCGTAAATTTAACAGAATTTTCTACACGCAAACCACTTTTACATAGAACATAAATACTACAAATATACAAATGTATCTAACTTAGAACTTTAGTATCCCAAGGTTTTAATTCTGTTTGAATTATTTCTGATTCTTATTACGAAACTAATAAAACAACATACCTGTTTTACGACTTCTCTTTTCTCAGTCTATCTGGGTGGGGTCGATGCAATATGTTGACTTTTTCCATACATGCCTACCATTCTTCATCGAGTCGTTCACACCTTTTTCACTCATATCATTTATAACACAAACAATATTTTCTTTGATGCTAAGCAATTCTATGATATAAAAAAAAAACTGTCAATATGTTTCTAAGTTACTAAGATTTCCAGAATACAATTCCACTACTTGATTACCATACGAGTTGTAACATATTTGAGCACAGCCTCGCCCCAAATAGTAGGTATTCATAGTGTGAATTGACCCAAATACAAGAGTGTTACATACAGCCTTGCATTGGCCGTTACAACATGAAATATGAATGTTTGCGGATTTTCCGCCAGTGTTGAAAACATGCACATCTTACAAACTAGTGAAAAACATTTGTTTGAGTTTGTCGCACCGGTGTTGTTCTAATGTTTTGTAAAATGTATTTTTTTTTTCGCTGTGACTTTCAACCTAATGTGTGGTCAAATTGGCAAACTATAAGAGTCATCGCGCAAAAGAATATCATGGCTATATTTTTTTAATAATATTTCATTCATCACAGAATAAAATTTTGTTCAATTGGCACGTTAAGCCTACAGCAAATAAAAAATAATACGTTTGAAAGCTGAAAGAAAGACGAAACGGCTTTTAAACATTTTTGTACCAATAGGTACGACTAATAAGTCGTTAGTGTTGTTACTTTGTAGTTATACTTTTTAATATGTTACAAAAAAAAATCATCCATCATGTATTTTTTCTTGTTTATTTTAATATAGAGAACCTTGTACAATGTACACTATTACTGTGGGCAAGGGATTTCCTTCGGAATGCAAGACACCAAGATTTATGCCCCAAACATACCTTACGGATGAACCCGTCCATTCTCTGAGATTTGGGCGAATCCCTAACGTGCTTACAACCGTGAAAGTAAATTATGTCTGCGCCCATCCGATACGTAATAGTAAATCAAGTGCGGTCTGGGTATCGGGTAAATAATCTATATCTATACTTATAATAAATCTGTAGAGAGGTCAATTCTGTACATTAAATATTTTTCCAAAATAACTATCAGGGGGTGTTTAGTGATCGATACTGATACCAAAAATGCAATCAGTAAAATTTTTGTCTGTCTGTCTGTCTGTCTGTCTGTCTGTATGTTCCTTATAGAAACAAAAACTACTGGATGGATTTTGACGAAACTTGGTACCATTATTCTTCATACTCCTGGGCATATTATAGGATACTTTTCATCACGCTACAATCAACAGGAGTAGCGTAGTGAAGGGAAATGTGGGGAAAACGGGAGAATTTACTCCATTTCTTAAGCTTCAGTCGCGTGTGCAGCCTCAATGGTTAAAGTCACATATAAACCATGTATGACGGAAATATTGTACATAAAATTTCCTAAAAAATATCCCCCAACAGCATATGTCTATCTTTTATGGTTGACTCACAATAACACGTGCAACTCAAGATCCAAATTGGTTTTCGAACGCGCTAAGCTCAGGAACTACTGGTTCGAATGGACAAAACATTTTGTGTTGGATAGTCCACTTACCAGTTACCATTTGTCGAGGTAGGCTTTAAGTTATTGTATATTCCTTTATTTTATCATTGTAAATTATTGTGCTAGCGTACTATTTAGGTCTAAAATGTGCCGATAGATGGCGCACCTCGCTAGAGGCGCGGCCGCGGTTCTGAATCGCGGTGAATAGATGATTTCTCAAATGTATAAGGTCTCCAGATTATTGTTATGCGTTTTCCGTCACTTAAATAGACTATTATGTACTAGCGGGCGCACGCGACTTCGTCCGCGTGGATTTTGGTTTCTATATCAACTTTTTTTCCCGTTAGGGATGGATTTTTAGGGTTCCGTAGCCAAAATGGCAAAAAAACGGAACCCTTATAGATTCGTCATGTCTGTCTGTCTGTATGTCTGTCTGTCTGTCTGTCTGCCAGTCTGTCACAGCCACTTTTTTCCGAAACTATAAGTACTATACTATTGAAACTTGGTGAGTAGGGGAGACCGGGGCTGGATGTGACACGGGTAGGTTGTTACAGAGACATTAGCCGCGAAACAGAGAGCGCAATTTTAACGTCAAAAAGAGCCAAATACTCTCCCAACCACCGGCTACCATGGTGCGAGAGCCGGGGTCGCCAGCGTTTTTGTGAGAGGAGCCTGCGCATGCTGCCCTTAAAATTGCAGTTTAGTAAAATTTTAGTCTTTAAGTAATATTGGTTTACAAGCTATGTTTCATAATGTCAGAGGTGCCCTTCTTCTGCTATGTTTTCCCCAATGGTTTCGCTTTGCAATGTATATTCGGTTTTACAGATAAAATTATTAATCTTTTCACTACATAACCTTGTATGCTTAGATTTGGGGTTGGGGCAAAAAGTAGCATTTGCTCGGGGCAGGTTGTGACAGTTGTTTTAACAGATACGCATGATAAAAATGCTTAAGCACTGAGACAGAACAAGAAAAAGGTAAATAAATCCAAGAAAGGAAAGTCTGCCAAAGGGGGAAAATCTAACGGAAAGAGGGCAGATCAGGAAAATGAGTCTTATGCCAATAAGGAAAAGAGAAAAAATAACAAAAAAGCTTGCGGTAACAGGAAGATCCTACATTACATTAAAATACATACTATTATTATATAACATTCTAATGGAATAGTTTTGATTAATGCAGAGCTATACGTATAATCTGTCTATCTTACATATATATAAAACTCAAAGGTGACTGACTGACTGACTGACATAGTGATCTATCAACGTACAGCCCAACCAAACCACTTATATAAAACTCAAAAGTTACTGACTGACTGACTGACATAGTGATCTATCAACGCACAACCCAAACCACTGGACGGATCGGGCAGAAATTTGGCATGCAGGTGGATGTTATGACGTAGCATCCGCTAAGAAAGGATTTTGATCAATTCAACCCCCAAGGGGGTAAAATAGGGGATGAACGGTTTTATGAAACTTTGTCAATTTTAAACCGATCGGGTTTTACTTTGTATTAAAAAAAGCTACTATGACGTAGGCAGCGTTTAAGAAATTGTTTTGATAAATTCCACCCCTAACGGGATAAAATAGGGGCTGAAATTTGAATGAAACTTTGTCAATTTAAAACGATCGGGTTGAAAATTTGAATGCATAAAGTTACTATGACGTAGGCATCCTCTAAGAAGGGATTTTGATGAATTCCACCCCAAAGGGGATAAAATAGGGAATGAAATTTTGTATGAAACCGAAATCCACGCGGACGGAGTCGCGGGCGCCCGCTAGTCTATTTATAAATTGGGAAATTATCTAGATTTTGTTTTTGCGCAGTAGAAGGCCTAATATTAATTTTGTAATTTCGTTTCATTTTGATGCATTATTATGTTTTCCTTGGTATGAGGCAGACAGGACTGCTTTTATATGTTATGTTATTTAAATAAAGAAAAGTAACAATTTTTGATAAATTATTTCTAGTAAAAGATTATACAATACGTTTGTTTTCAATTGTAACAACTTGCCCCATGTAGTGTAACAATCTGCCCCGAGCACGGGGTTGAATGTTACACAGGTTTTTTTCCACAAATCACACATTTATGTCTTAACTATTAGTCTACAACATAACATTTATTTTAATTAAAGATCCTAGATAGATTCTTTATCAAACAAGCCTAGACTCAGGTAAATCAATCAAACCTATGAAAAGATATGACAGTTTGAAAAAAAAAAGTCACTACCGGCCCCGGTCTCCCCTAGATGTATTCTGTGAACCGCAACAAGGTTTTCACACGAAAATAGAAAAAATAAATAAAAAAATTGGCCAAGTGCGAGTCGGACTCCCGCACTGAGGGTTCCGTACAAATTCTATTTTTGACGTATTAAAAAAACTACAGAATAGATTTCGTTCGAACCAATTTTCGTTGGTAGTTTTTTGGTTATGTACATTATATATTTATTTCAGCTTTATCATCCTCTTATTTTAGAAGTTAGAGGGGGGGGGACAAACTTTTTTCCACTTTGGAAGGGTCTGTCACGCAAAGTATTCACTTTAGAAAAAAGTGACATAAGAAACCTTAATATAATTTTTAAAGACCTATCCATAGATACCCCACAGGTATATGTTCAATGAAAAAAAATATTTCGAGTATTAGTTCTGACTATGGGGACCCCCAACTTATTTTATTTTTTTTCTATTTTCGTGTGAAAACCTTGTTGCGGTTCACAGAATACATCCACTCACTAAGTTTCAACAGTATAGTACTTATAGTTTCGGAAAAAAGTGGCTGTGACAGACTGGCGGACAGACAGACAGACAGACAGACAGACAGACAGACAGACAGACAGACAGACAGACATGACGAATCTATAAGGGTTCCGTTTTTTTGCCATTTTGGCTACGGAACCCTAAAAATGGGGGGTCCCCATAGTTAGAACTGAAACTGAAAATATTTTTTTTCATTGAACATATACGTGTGGGGTATCTATGGATAGGTCTTTAAAAAATATATTGAGGTTTCTAAGCTCATTTTTTTCTTAAGTGAATACTTTGCGTGACAGACTCTTCCAAAGTGGAAAAAAGTGTGTCCCCCCCCCTCTAACTTCTAAAGTAAGAGGATGATAAATCTGAAATAAATATATAATGTACATTATCCTAAA
Source organism: Nomophila noctuella (assembly GCA_958496325.1). Lineage (NCBI taxonomy): Eukaryota > Metazoa > Arthropoda > Insecta > Lepidoptera > Crambidae > Nomophila > Nomophila noctuella. Next base: position 3,914,780 of record OY292488.1, read on the forward strand.
AAGTACCAACGAAAATTGGTTCGAACGAAATCTATTCAGTAGTTTTTTTAATACGTCAAAAATAGAATTTGTACGGAACCCTCAGTGCGGGAGTCCGACTCGCACTTGGCCAATTTTTGAAATAATCTTTGAACGGGGATGCCTACGTCATAGTCGCTTTATGTATGCAAAATATCAGCCCGATAGGTTTAAAATTATCAAAGTTTCATACTACCGATCATCCCCTATTTTACCCCCTTGGGGGTTGGAATTTATCAATCTCATAAATTAGGCGATGCCTACGTCATTCAATTTATTCAATTTATTCAATTCAATTTAATTGGTTCATACTGACTTACAGTTGCCCAACACGTCAGTATGTTAGCATTTAATGGTTACAAATATACACAAAATCATCATATACAATAATCAAAGGGAAAAAAGATGTTAGTTGAGTCAATTTGAAATATGTCAATAGGTTAATCATTAATTTAAACAATAGTCATGAAATGGGTTCATGTCAAAACAAAATATACATTACACAAATAAAATGAAAAACAATACAAATTCACCGATGCCAAAAATATTGTTGTCAGATAGATAAATGTCAAAGTAATGTCAAGTTTGTTATAACAATTTAGATTCACATTTTACAATAATATTTACAAATTCAAAAACATTCCTAGACAATAATCCAAAATTATCAGCAAATAGATCAATACTATAGTCATGGACGAGCATATCACCAAGCAAATTTAATGCAAGGTTAGTTGGTGCGTGAGCGGCGTATGTGGTACGTGTCTGACGCCGCCGCAGCAGGCGTGGGTGGCGCCGCGGCGCAACAGTACCCTCCTCGCCCCAACCCAGGCGCTTTGGGACCAATAGTTCCACTTCGCCAAGTATCCTAGGGCAATCGACCTTGTTACGTACTATACCCAGGTAATACATTAGGAGATGCATAATTCTCCTAAGTCTGAGACTATTCATGTCTACCATGCCCAAGACAAACAAAGAAGGATACAAGAATGGGTAATAGCCATATTTCCTCTTGTACAGCCAACGAGCAAACTTCCTCTGTACCCTCTCCACCATGAGACAGTACTTTTCCTCATGGGGATCCCAAACAATGCCACCGAACTCTAGCCTACTGCGCACGTAAGCATTGTATAGAACAATTGCTACTCTCGGATCATCGAACTGAGTGGAAGTCCTCATTATAAATCCCATAGTTTTATTTGCTTCTTTACGAATTGTCAACACATGTTTATGGAAATCTAAATGCGAGTCCAAAATCAATCCCAAATCTCTGATATCGCTTACCCTTTCCAGGAGCAAGTCATGCAGATAATAATCATTGTCAATAGGAAGTCGCTTACGCGTAAACGAAATAATTTTACATTTGTCACTATTAAAGGGTAGGCGATTAATCCTACTCCATTCAGCTACAGCACAGATGTCGGCTTGCAAGGCTTCCGAATCGCTTACTGAATTGACTCCTAAGCTCAATTTAAGGTCATCTGCAAACAGTAGACAATTGGAAGCACAAATACAATTTGGCAGATCGTTTATGAAAATAAGGAACAGCATTGGTCCTAGGGTGCTCCCTTGGCTTACACCGGATCTTGTGTAGTAAGCGGCGGATTCAAAACCATTAACCCTCACGAACTGACACCGATTTCGCAAATAACTGGCGAAGAATGCTAACAATCTTGGTGTAAATCCGATGTTTGCCAACTTATTCAGCAGGATATCATTATCTACCATATCGAAAGCTTTCCTGAAATCAAAGTATGCCGTATCTACTTGCCTGCCAGCATCCATTTCGGCATAAACATAATCCACATGAGCGATGAGATTAGACGTAGTAGACCGAGCATTACGGAAACCGTGCTGACAATTGTGCAAGAAACTCCGAATCTGGTCATTAATGAGGCCACTCAATACAATCTCGAAGATCTTGGCGAAAACTGATAGCACTGCAATTGGCCTGAAACCTGAAACATTGTTGCCGGTATCGCCCTTGGGGACAGGGGTCACTCTTGATAATTTCCAAGCCTCCGGATAGACCGATTGATTTAAGGCCAGGTTGAATAGGAATAGGAGTGGTGTTTCGAGAGCAGAACTACAGTCCTTAGCAAAGAAAACAGGGATCCTGTCAGGTCCTGTTGAAGATCTAGGTTTCAGTCGCCTTATCGCTAATCTCAATTCAGAATTCCCGACTTTGCCTATAGAGACACAAGAGGAATCTGCACAGGTATCCCCTGCCCGGGAGGCCTCAGTGGGGCTCAAGTTAGGAACCTCCGCTAGGAACACTGAGCTAAAATATTCAGCGAAAGCGTCCGCCGCAGCCTGACCCTCAACCTGTTTATCATGATGCAAATAAGTACCAGCAGGTCCTCGGTTCTTTTTCCTGTCCTTAACATATGTCCAGAATTGAGCTGGATCGTCAATAATATTCTTTTGCGTCAATTTAGTGTGCTGCTTATAAGCATTGTCAATTAAAATTTTGACATGCCACCTATAGTATTTAAACATTTCTTTGTCATATTCTTTATTATTAGTTTTGTATCGTATCAAGTGCAAGTACTTTAATTGAATATAATGTATTATGTCCTTAGTATACCAATTTGGATAATTGTATTTATTTTGACTATAAGGAGGACGTTTGCGAGGCACAAACTGGCTAATACAATTGTATAATTTGTTATAAAATAGTTCAACGGCTGAGTCTATTTGGAAAGTGGTAAGCACCTCCGACCAATCCAGCACCTCCACAGCCGCATACAAGCTCAGATAATCGGCCTTGCGCCAGTTCCAATCTGAGCTTGAGTTGGCACAAGATGAGGACATTGTCTGTCTTGCCACCCCACACGAGAATTTCAGTGTCAACTCAAGAGGTGGGTGGTATTTGTCAGCTGGTACTAGTGGCTCAGCACCGGCGAACACTTTAAGACGATCTGATTCAAAGTTGCTAAGTACGAGGTCCAAAATGCCGCCATGACTATTAACTACATCACTATGCTGCTTTAAATTACACGCATCACAAAATGACTCAAAATTTAATTTCACATTAGTACTGCACGAGTTTAGGTTGAAGTCCCCTATTATTAAAACACGCAAGTCACCATAAGTCATAATTAAATTTTCCATACAGGTGAGAACATTTGAATACTGGTCATCTTTATAATTCGGCGGTAAATAGACAACACAACAAAGCAATTTAAAATGTTTACAACTTATAATAGTACATATTAGTTCCATATCAGACGTCATATTATCAATAGCTGTGATTTTACGCATAGAATAATTATTTTTCACTGCAAGTAAAACCCCTCCCCACCCGCTATCATGAGGACGATCCTTCCGTACCACCACATAGTTGGAAGGGAAAAGTTCGCCGTCTGATACTGAACTCGTCAAAAAGGTCTCGGTCAAAGCAATAAAGTCAAAATAATTCTGAGTAACATTATTGTGGAAAGTTTGAGTTTTTGTGCGCAAACCCCGAACATTCTGGTAACATATTTGTACAGATTTTAATTTTAATTTGGTACCCACACAATCACGCACTTTTTCTCTCACTTCTTTCTTTGGCACGAAAGTTCTGACGCCACGGCTTCACGCAGATATCCTCGGCCCAGTTTGTAGGCGACATTATGGTTTCAGCACATTTAGACGGGACTCCCAGTTTAAATGATGCATATCGCCCACGTGGTTTTAACCCTTCCACTGTGCAGACATCCGTACCACAAATGGAATGAAGATGGCCACGAACCTGTTCTACCGTTGTACCTTCCTGGACATAGAAGAGATGAAGGTATCTCCATCTCTCGGAGGCTCGTAATGAGGTGGAACCAGGCGCCGCAGTGCCACGACGTACACCAGCAAATGAAGTGCGCGCACGTCCCCGCCTCACTTCTTCCCACTCGCCTGAATTTTGCTCTTCATCACAATCCTCATTAGCCTTCCGTGGTCTCTGGGCAGGGGCGGAGCATGTTGTCGTCAATGGTGAAGATGTCGGGCTGGGGATGGGTGGAGGAGCAGTATTACCAACTGTTTTATCAGCAGATATTTGCTTGCTGGAATGTGTTCTTGTCGGCTTCTTCAGGACATTGATTGGCGCCAGCTGATCCGGTCTTGCTTGCGGGGTTGTGGACAATGTGCCAGCTAGTTCTCTTTGCATAGGGTTTATCATGGCCAATGCATCAATTCTTTTATCTAATTCGCCAATTTTGTCTATTAAACTGTTCACTTTTGTGTATAACTCGTTCTTAAACAAAACAAATTGCTCAGTTAATATGTCACGAATTTTTGTCGTAAGTTTCGACTCGAATTCTTCCTGCAATCGCTTCAGATCGCGCACAACTGACATGGGCACAGTTTCAGGCGAACCAGTCTGGGAGGAGTGCTTTCGCATCCTTGTTGTTGTTTGCGTTTTGCGCCTCGTAACATTGTCTGGGCTACACATGCTTTGCATAGATACATCAGGCGGGCAGTCGCTAGCGATACTCATGTCATGTAAACATTGCTGACCTTGACGTACTGGAGTCATTGAGTTATCGCGTTTCGGTAATTTGCTACGGCACTCAACACAAATCCATGACTTTTTAAAGTCCGCCGTAAACGTAACATACACGTTCATGTTATAATTAGCGCATAAAATGTCATAACATTGTTTACATTTAACGCAAGTCATGTAGGCACTGTCTTCTGCGATTGTACTGCGGCATCCCGCACACGTTACACTGCGCGCCATCATCATTGCCGGCCGAACACGGTAGCTATCCGTCGAGTATCGTAGTAGCGCAGCAATGGAGTAGGTCCAGTTGCAGAGGACTCACTTGTCGCGGCGGCTGACCGATGAGTCAGAGCAGCGAGCAACGGTTATTCAATTGTATGTAATGTTTTTACCTATATCTCGGGTAATATAGGTTGTAATTTGAAACCGAATACACCACTAGGTAGCTTAGCGCACTGGGTGGATACATATACCGAAACAAACTATAAACTTTCACTTATTACCACTGAACAAAAAATGTTTTTACGGAGCAACGAATACAGATGTTCACTGACAGATATACGTACGACGTTCACGTCATAGTAGCTTTATGAACGCAAAGTCTCAAGCCGATCGGTTAAAAAATGACAAAGTTTCATACAACGTTCATCCCCTATTTTACCCCTTTGGGGTTTAGAATATATCAATATGTTTGCATAGGCGATGACTACGTCATAGTAGCTTTATGTATTCAAAATATCAGCCCGATAGGTTTAAAATTGACAAAGTTTCATACTACCGTTCATCCCCTATTTTACCCCCTTGGGGGTTGAATTAATCAAAATCCTTTCTTAGCGGATTCCTACGTCATAACATCTACCTGCATACAAAATTTCAGACCGATCCGTCCAGCGGTTTGGGCTGTGCGTTGATAGATCACTATGTAATCAGTCAGTCAGTCAATCAGTCAGTCACCTTTGAGTTTTATAGATATAGATTTCTATCCTGAGTAATTAGTCCCGTAAAAGTGTGCAAGTTGACTGCACGCATACTGCTTATGGACCGTTGTTTTATTCAGCATATATAGTAAGACTGTGTGTGGAAATCGTAACCCACGCGGATGGAGTCGCTGGCGGCCGCTAGTAAATAAATAATAATAAAGCTGAAGAGTTTGTTTGTATGTTTGTTTGTTTGTTTGAACGCGCTTATCTCAGGAACTACTGGTCCGATTTGAAAAATTATTTTTGTATTGGAAAGTCCATAGGACGCGGAAGGCTTTAGGCTATAGTATAACCGAAATCCACGCGGACGGAGTCACGGGCGGCCGCTAGTAATAAATTAATAAAGTAGTTTTGCAATTCGACTTTCTATCGCTTTTGTAATTTAATTAACTCAGTTGCAGACTTATACAAGTTTTAGAAGCAGATACTGAATCTGAAATATAAGTATACTCGTAAGTGATTAGACCTAAAACATTTTGTATGAATAAATAGTGATGATTCTCGGGATATGACATCCAAAATGAAATTGAGTATAATCAAGTAATTTTTTTTAATTGATGAAACTTTCTTTCATAATTGTATAATTATACACATGTATATAAAATGATGAAAAAAAGAATTTCCCAAGTATTAAAATATCTATCTACAATATAATATAAGCTAACTCTGCTTTTCAGTAATTTTTGATGTTGCCCTTATTCTACAAAGGCAGTATCGTTATTTAATTTCTCGAATTCAACATCAGCCACCCGTAAAAACCCTTCCTTGAATACGGCTTTATAATGTTCAACAGATTTCCCCGAAATTCATTCCTACATTCCTTACCTTATGTGCCAAGGATGTAGAAAATGAGATTTCATTTTTTGTTAATTAAAAATGATGAAAACGACATTATCGGTTTCCTTGTTGAAGGTTTTTACCATTTTAATCGCATTTTTTTACGGTTGAATGTAATGGCACGTGTAAAAACATTTTTAAATAAAAAGTATGCAAATACTAGACATTGGATTTATTTAAATCTAAAAAACTTGCATTAAATATAAATTAAAAATGACACCGTCAAGTTGATAAACGGGCTCACTTAATGTGAATTCGAATTGGAATAAAAAATAAGAACTTAAATTTTTTTGCAAAATAAATTCGCTCCGTTACTTGCAAAATCGACTGTCAAAAAAGATGCGAAGCGAGCATTCGTTTCATCACACCAGTAGACACAATTATGAGGGTTGTTAACTTTATAAATGAAAATTTAGCGCCAACCAAGCGGTACGAAATAGATAAATTTTAATCAAAATTAGAACATATTAGCAGAGGCCTTTTAATTAAAATCGGCAGGTGTTGTAAAATGTGTAATTTCTCATGTGTACGCTTGGTGAGAGCAATTTGATTTTAACTCGTTCTTTCACTCATTCATTTCTGAAATTAACGATTTAACGATTTTTCATATCAGTAATCATTTTCTTACGTAATAATCTCTGAAATTGTCGGAGAGGATTAAACACCTACACGCAACAAGTAATTGTTATTATCAGAGGATAAAGTGCGCTTATTAGTTTTTGAGGAAGATTATGATTAGGTAAATAAACTTTTGTCTTTTTTTTTACCTTGTACTTTTTTACGCTTTAATTGCTATTTTTGTGTGCCTGCCTTTTTTGATTTTTGATTTTAGGGCTTATCGTTAGCCTCTTTTTGAGTTTAGGGCTTATCGCTAGCCTTTTTTGAGTTAAGGGCTTTTCGTTATCATATTTGGCAGCTGTTACCCTGCCCTGTATTTGAATCCCGCAGGACAAACATTTGAATGATGAGATATGTTTGTTCTGAGTTTCGATGTTAATTATAACATATCGTGTTTGCGCATGGACTCCGTTAAATCCGATACCTATGTATATAGTAGTATTCGTATAATAATGTGTGCTACTCACTTTTCGATCAGATTAATCATATTCGGCCACAACAATTATCCCTTATCTTGGCAAGACTATGAATTTGTTAAAACTGTTTTAATTCTAATATTTCCTGCTTAGATATGACTCAAATAAGCCAATAAAAATACAAAAAAAATATTATTAGTTTTAGTTTTTGAGAAACAATATGTATCATATATGTTACACTGCCAAGTATAGGGTACAGGATGATATTAAAAAAATGATCAAAAAACGAGTTTAATTTAAATGAGATGAGGTTAAATAAGTGAATAGTTTATGTAAACATAAGCAAACTTGTAATTGAATAAGCCAAATTGATGGAAGTCGCAAAAACAGTTCCTTTTCCCTCGTACGTCTTATGAGTAACAGCTATTTTTCTTAGTCTGAATCTTGTACTTTTCGGTATGTTAATTGGTGTTGAATAAGACGGATGAACAGGACAAATAAGGCAAAGGAGATTTTTATATTATAACCTTTTTGATCAACAGTATTTGGTAATTTTATGCAGGAAGACGCGAGGCAGCAGGGGTAAGAATTGGGTAACTTTGTTCAAAAACCCGCGAACAAAAACAAACAAAACCAAAAAACAATGTTAGTACATAGAATTCATTGCATCCAGAAATGTAAAAATGTTTCAAATATTTGTAAATTAAACGGTATTATCAAATTTTGTATAATTACTAAATCACTCAGGACTTGGCAAATGTATCATATATGATACAAACTAGAACACGGGGAGCTTGGCAGTGTAACATATATGATACATAGTTAGTTAAATTGTTATAAAATTGCCAAATAGCTACAAACACCTAAGAAATTAATGGAAAATCAAAAAGTAGTATTTCTTTTATAAAATACTAATGAAAAAACACACAAATATTCATAAATATAGTCAATACACAAATAAACTTATCACGCGCTCAAAGCCAACGTGCCTCCGTGACGTCATTTTGTCCACCAATGATAGCAGTACACTTTTCGACCGATAAAGCATTTAATTTTCAATTTTATGATAGGTCACTTATGAAATAAGCGTAAAAGAAATATCTTAAATCGCTTGGTCAGGACTCAGGAATTTTTTTATTTGAATGTATCACCCGTGTTACACTGCCAAGAAAAGGGTTAAACTATCTCGGCATTACACCAGATGTTTTTTCGCCAGAAAACATTACGTGTTAAGTGTTTTAGTTTTTATTAACAATATTTCTTTAAGATTTCATACTTTCGCGTTCCTCTTTAACAATACTTGTTAAAGCCATCAAGGCCCAACATTTTTGTACAGGATTAAACTAAAATATTGTTTTCACCTTGTATTAATAGTTGTTATAGTTACTAATCCTGCTAACGTATTATCTTAAAGCATCAAGCTAGGTAAGATAATGAATCAACAGTTTTCCAGTCTAAATCCTTAGCCATACCTAATAATAACAGCTAAAGCCTTCTTTAAAGCATTTTCGTAATAATCTGCAGCGTGGGCGTCTACTTATCATGTTTCGAGCCTAGATAATCTATTTACTGCGGCGTAAATACGCGAATATTGAACGCTTGATGGAAGCGTCGACACTCTGCTTTATATTCAACTACGTTGTCTGTGGTAAATAACTTTTGGTTTATGGCAATTTCTTTCACTTGTTTTTGTCCGATGGTTGGGGTTAAAGTTGGCTGTAAGGCATAGACCTGACAACTGGCAGGAAATGGCGCAGGAAAGATCGAGGTGGCAACGTTTGTTATCAGAGGCTTAGACTCACTTTGGGTCGCTGCGCTACCGCAGTAAGAAAAAAAGTAAAAAAAAATATTTATAAATTATTCTCAAGATTTTCATTACCAACATTACATACATTAATCTGATTACATGTGTGAAAAGTAGCATGCGTCGGTATATCATAATCAGCCTGCAGAGAAATATACTTAAAAAGCTCAAATTAGGCTCAAATAAAATCAATCAGATCATGAAAGCAAAGATCAAGCATACAAATGTTCGTTCTGTTGAGAAAATAAACCCACGACCTATTGACTGACACTACACAAAATCGGCAAATTCATGATTTTACTTATAAAGAATAATCAGGTTAAAACTCTTAAACAGTTTAACACGTTTCTAACTTTTCAGAAGACCTACATTCTCCTGCATCAATTTCATGTTACCTACTTCCTCTTAGAGAATCTATAAGCTACTTAACTCATTAAATGTTCTGAAAGTTTCATTAATTTGAAATCGATAGGCGTACAAGGATATTACGCAGGAAACGAGAACTTTAATTAAATTTAACACGCAGATCGTGTTATGTGCTCAGTAGATACTCGGAACAGTTTATAAATTGGTAGATATAATTATATAATGACCTTTGATATATATAGATACCATTTTTCAGGATCAATGAGCAGTACTAGGTAGTACAAATTAAATTAAATGAGAAGCCATTACAATATCTTGGAAAAGTAAATTAACTTTTATCTTGTTGAGGATAAAAGTAATATTTTGTTTTTCTAAACTTTCCGCTTACAAATTACGCACTTTTTGTATTCCTTTCATAAATGGCAACTTTGTTAAAAGTATTTCTTGATGGGCTAGGATCTGGCGGTATATTTTTTCATGAAGATGTAAGTAACCGAGCAAGATAGTTACCTGATGGTAATTGATCACCGCCACACATACACATCAACAACCCCACAAAGGTAGCTATTTGGTGTGTCGCAAAAACCTCCCCAACTTTTTTGCAAAAGAAACATAGCACAACAGTTACGAAGTGCTGTAAGGTGCGGATACTTCCCCAGACAAGCGGCTCATTCGAGTGGAAGTTCTAATAAGCCATATCCAGTATTCATTTGTGTTGTTTTTTTCTGCCATTCCATCTTGAATGGCCGGTCAAGCATGAGGGTATTGAAAGCCAGCCGTACGTACGGTTCTCAGAGAAACACGCTCGATCGCACCCGCCTTCATTTTGTCTTCGTTGTATGCACGGCAGGGCCGCATTGAGTTATCTTGTTCTTTATTTTATAAGAAAGCGTTCAAAAAGAATTCACATGCGACGCGTTGCAATTAAAAAAAAATCATTGAACTAATTTTACGACTTCCGATATAAACCAATAGTTTTTGAAGCAGTCATTTCGGTCAATGATTTTTACGCTGGTATCGTTACTAGTTTATACCTTGTCCAACAACTATTTGTTTTCAGACGAGAATCAACCTAAGTTACAGGTACAATGAATCTGTGATTCGTTCTTCTTCTTCTTTTCGTGTCGATGGCAAAACCATAACTAATATAAAATAATTTTAAATATTTAAAAAAGCTAAATAAAGTCGATGTGATTCGTTTATCTAAACAATTTATCGTATTTTGCTTTCAAAACCCCGTTTATCATTCCTGATTCCTTTGCCTGAACTAAAAAGGCAGGATACAAATTTCCTGTCCATTATTTTTATTTTTTCTTTATTCTTGAACTAGCGGCCGCCCGCGACTCCGTCCGCGTGGATTTCGATTTCCAATATCCTATGTGTTATTCTGATGTATAAGCTATATTGTGGTAAAGTTACATTCAAATCCATTCAGTAGTTTTAACGTGAAAGAGTAACAAACATCCATACATCCATACATCCACACATCCATACATACAAACTTTCGCCTTTATAATAGTAGTAGGATAGAAGACAAGACGCCTTTGTGCAAAGACACAAAGTCCGGCCCTGTGTTCACGCAGAGTTGACGGCAGCGTGGGTGGCGAATGATGGAGGAGCAAGTACGAGACTTTTGTCTTGCCTAAATTGGAACTCGCTTCGGAAACTTAAAATGTTTGCAGACATTAATTAAAAAGGAGCAAATCGGCGCAGCTCGTGTCGAAGTTCAATAATGAATACAATGTATTTTTAGACTAATACGCGTTACTCTAAAGATAGAATCTCCTGTAAACAATGTGTATTCATATTTTTTATATATTAATCAAACGACAATAACGAGGTTAACAAAATAATGTCAAAACTCACACAAAACTATTTGCATAGTCTGAATGTGGGATCACGAGTCTTACTTATTATGAATAAAATGAATCATAATTAACTACATAATTAACTAAATCCAAGGGATAAGACTTATAATGAAAATCTTTTAAGTTTCGTTGTAAATACATTTATTTACCACATTCTACATATTATATTTATTTACATTTTTATTTGCAATGCCAAATAAGGTGCGCTCTTTAGTAGATTATAAAAATATAAAATACACTACATGTTTAATTTCCAATTTTTTTGTTTGAGCGTAAATAAAACGACAAGTAACCATCTCAGTAAGTTTTAACGCCCATAAAGTAAGCCAGATGAGCATTTATCATTCAGTCTCCTTATTTATACTTGCGTGTTAGATAAATCTGAAGGATTCTTAGAATAACGTAATTAACCTTCTTGACAGTTAGTTTGATTAAATAACAAACGCAAGAGACTTCGAAAGATTGAACTTGTTTGTTTTAATTGCATTTTAGATTGGTATTGATGGTCGAGTTATTCAAGTATACTTTATCTTATTCAAATCGCGTTTAATACTATCAATCCCACTGACACTAATTACTGAAAATAATAATGTTCTTAATGACATTAATATTTACTAGTTAAAGTTTGAAAATGTTAATGATTTTTTAGCAAACGAATGGTGCAAATGACAATTACACTAATCCGTACTAATAGTACTAATATTATAAATGTAAAATTTTGATTGTTTAGACGTTTGTCCGTCAATCACGCTAAAACTACTGAAGAGATTTCGATTAAATACACACAGGGTATACAGACAGGGTATGGGCTCACTTAGGTGATAAGATACTATTTAATGATCAAATGCACCCATGGGACAAAATAGAAATCTTGATAACGCGGGCAAAGCCGCGGGTAAAGCTAGTCAATAATAAAAATACGCAGTATTTTACCTTATAGCTTTTTCTCAATTCGAGAAATTATCTGGATGCCATTACTAAACTGGCATCCATTTATGACTTTTTCGTATATTGAATTAATGTAGACACAATCAGATATTAGGAACTAGCGGCCGCCCGCGACTCCGACCGCGTGGATTTCTTTTTTTCGAAATAAAAAGTAGCCTATGTCACCCTATGTTCTGTCTCAGGGTCTAAAGATTGTCTGTACCAAATTTCATTAAAATCGGTTGCGAGGTTTAAGCGGGAAAGCGTAACAGACAGACAGACAGACAGACAGAGTTACTTTCGCATTTATAATATTAGTTGGGATAGGATAAGAAATTAGGAGTAGGATAGAACTCAAAGCGTTATCTGGTGAGTTAAAAAGTGTCCAGAAAATAATGAGCTATAATTTCCTCCACCTAAGCTTAATAATCCTTGTGAAACATTTTTAAAAGACTAGTCAGGGACAAGCTGGATGGAAAATCGATAAAGGCAATGCCAACAACGCGTGTAATTAACAAGCCTTTGATGTCGCGCCACTGGGCTTGTAAAACGGATATTAGAAATTATAACAGAATTTTCATAGTGCTCTCTCGAACGCGACGTCATCGATACGGGATCAATGCGAGTCATTAATTATTAATTACAGCGATTTATGATAAATAATAATAAATAATTAAATATATTATTCTAACACACCTATTGCCTAGCCTCAAACTAAGCTTGAAGCTTGTACTATGGACGCTAGGGAACGGATAGACATCCCTGAATGCTGTTTTACAAAAGCCCATGACTCGAGTACAAATGTCGATGTTCATCACCCAAACATTTGCCCCAACCAACGGGCCGTAACATGCAATCATTTTCACTAAGTTGGTACTCTAATACTTGGTTATTTATTTCCTAAAACTAGATAATTTAAAGAAAGAATCATTTTTTCGTTTTGTTTATTTTGTCTGTTTTCTTTTCTTTTCTTTTCTTGCAAAAGTGTTATAATTAACGTTCTTTAGTCTCAGATATATACTGATATTTTAGATTATCAACTGAAGTTGTATTAAATAAATATGCGAGTTTTTCAGTAGATCAAAGCTGTTTTATTTTTACGAAACTGTTTCCTTACAAGTATGAATATCAAGTAGCCATTACACATACATATGTACCAACTTACAGAAATAATATCAGTGTTGCCAACTTAAAGTTCGAAACCTACTAAATGTATTGACATTGTTAAAATATTTCAACACCCCACCTCAATGTCATACATCCAGCAAACACAATGTACATTCATTAAACATATCAAAATAGAACTAACTTATCAACAACTTACAAATACATCTTTAGTTTTAATATAAATAGTTTAAATTTCCTACACCACTAACCTAACCTAACCTAACAATTAATTCTTTGCTTAGAGATTTAGTTAACATATCAGCTGGTTGCTGTGAGGTACATATGTACTTAACATGTATAGTATTATTTTTAATTAAGTCTTTCACAAAATGATATCTGATATCTACATGTTTCAATCGTTTCACTGACTCTGTACTTGCACTTAATATAGCAGAATTATTATCACAATATAAATTCACTGGACAAATATTATGAAAATCAAAATCTTGTAACAAATTTACTAACCAGCATGCTTCGCTTGCAGCCATGCTCATAGAGATGTACTCAGATTCTGTGGAAGACAGACTGACAGATGTTTGCTTTTTAGAACACCATACTATTAAACAATTTGCAAAAGTAAATAAATATCCAGAAGTAGATTTTCTGTCTCTTAGGTCACCTGCCCAATCAGCATCACAGAATCCTTGTAACATTGTATCATTACATTTATAAGTTAAATTATATTCTATGGTATGCTTCACATAGCGCAATACCCTCTTTAGTGCACTCAATAATGCACTGTTAGCAGATGACTGAAACCGGCTCAACATAGAAATGGCAAAACAAAGATCAGGCCTGGTGCCAGAAACGGCATACATAAGACACCCTATTATCTGTCTACAAGTTTGCTCTAAGTTCTTATCACATTTAACATCAGTATCAAGAATCTTACTATTAAAATTTGGATCCATAGGGGTCATCATAGGCTTACAATTTTCCATCTTAAATCTCTTAATTACATTTTCAAGGTAGTTTTTCTGTGACAATATAGTTGTACCATTTTGCAAATTTTGTTTAACATTTATTCCCAAGAAATCAGATATAAACCCTAGATCCTTCATCTTAAATTCACCACTTAATACATCCTTTAATTTACAAATATCATGTTCATTTGAACCAAAAATTAACAGATCGTCCACATAAATCAAAACATACATTTTATCTACACCATTAAGTTTTGTATACAAACATGAGTCACATTTTGATCTTATAAATCCTTCCCTAGTTATAACTACATTAAATTTTTCATTCCAGCACTTAGGAGAGCGTTTCAACCCATACAATGACTTCTTTAATTTTACAATCTTATTATTATTAGAATAGGCCCCTTTAGGTAAACGAAGATAAACATTTTCTTTGATGTCCCCATAAAGGAACGCCCCTGTCACATCCATCTGATAGATTGGAACATTTAATTTAGTAGCAACAGCAACAAATACTCTAAATGTGGACAACTTGGCAACAGGAGCATAGATATCAAACAATTCAAATGACTCCTGTTGTTCAAAACCTCGGGCAACAAGTCGGGCTTTATACTTTACTTCATTATTAGCATTTTTAAATTTAAAGATCCACTTACTACTAATAACTTTCACATTTTCAGGTGCATCACACACGTCCCAAGTGTCATTGTCCTTCAGTGTCTGTAGTTCCTTTTCAATTGCTTCACTCCACTTAGACGCATCACATCTGTTCATTGCCTCTGTGTATGTACGGGGTTCACACTGACTTTCATCTAATTTTACAATATTGCACTTATAGAAAGATGTTTGCTTCCTGATCCGCTTGCTTCTTTCCTGTATAGGCGATGTGCTTACTTCTATCAAATGTTCCTCATCACTGCATGGTAAGTGCTCACTGTCACACTCATTTTCAGATTCATTTTCAATACTAGTCGTGTGAGTTGTTTCTAACGGTTCTTCTGAGTTAGGTACTTCATTTACAGAGTTAGACTCGGTCTTAAGGTTGTTCTCTTCTTCGAGGGTTACTGCCACTGTAGACTCCTCTTCTATGCCTTCCTTTAGTTGAAGTTTCTCCTCTTTGCCTTTCTCATTCATGAAAACAACATCTCTCTTTGTCTCCACCGTGTTTGTACTCGGAAAATAAATTCGATATCCCTTAACATTATCATCATACCCCACCATTAATCCTTTGTTGCCTTTCTTATCCCATTTTCTTCTTTGTTCCTTAGGGATATGAACATATACCTCGGAGCCGAAGACCTTTAACTGGTGAATGTCATACTTCTTATTTGTCCACACTTCAAATGGAGATCTTCCTTTTTCATGGCTTTTCCCAGTTCTATTTAATACAAATACGGCTGTATTAATCGCTTCCGCCCACAATTTCTTTGGAAAGTTTTGTTCATGTAACATTGTCCGTGCTGCTTCGACCAATGTTCTCATATCTCTTTCTGCCTTTCCGTTTTGTTCGGGCGTGTATGGTACTGATATTTGGTGTGTTATCCCGTGTTTCGAAAACAAACTTTTCACTTCCTTGTTCACAAACTCAGTACCATTGTCAGATCGCAATACCTTCACTTTGTTACCTGTCAGGTTCTCCGCTTTGTTGATAAAGTCCTCAATACACTGTTTAATCTGATCTTTAGTCTTGACAAAGTACACGCTTCTAAAGTTGGAATAGTCGTCCTTCAATAAGACAAAATATCTTGAACCGCCAATGGACGCTTCCTCCATCGGACCGCATGTATCAGCGTGGATCAGATCGCATGTCCTTGTAGAAACATTTTCACTTTTTCCGAATGGCAAACGATGAATCTTTCCGACTAAACAACTTTCACACTCAGGTTTAGTGGTTTGTTTGACATCAACATTGTACTTCTGTAGAATATCCTTCACGAACGCAAAGTTTTGGTGTACGAGTTTCCTGTGCCAGTCATTAAGATCGTTTTGTACTACTGTTGCCGTGCTAGCAGTCTCGTATTTACTGTATTTATACCGCATTTTCAAGTAATATGAATCATTTATTCTCTCCGCCACGGCACAAATGTTATTGTTTTTATAAAATTTGCATAACCTGTCATCTGTCACAACAGTGTAATCTTTGTCTGTGGCGCGAATGACAGAAAACAAGTTTACATTCAATTCAGGGACATAGAGAACGTTGTCTATGATTGTATCTATCCATTCGGTCCCGTTCGAGACCTGTGCCGCCACCTGGCCGTAGCCGACAACACTAATTGTCGCTCCATTACCGACAATCACTGATTGTTCTGTTGCACTAGTAAATGATGTAAACAATGCGCGGTTTCTGCACATGTGTTCACTGGCGCCAGAGTCCACTAGCCATTTTGATGTATGCATTTCATGAACCGAATTAGACACTATGAATGCATTGCTCTTCGTTTTATTTTCAGATTTATTCACTTTTTGTTTACGAAACCGACACTGCGCTTTAAAATGACCGAACTTTCCACAGTAAAAACAGTTATTATTTACGTTATCATCACTGCCAGTTTTATTGTTTCTACAGTCACTTTGAAAATGTCCTGTTTTCCCACACTTAAAGCACTTTATTTGTCTTCTATTTTTCACAACGAATGCAGATGACGAAGTTTGCTGAGACTCTTCTAACTTGCCTTTCACTCTTTCTTCTTCAATCAACAGACGAGCCACCAAATTATCCATAGTTTGCTTATCTTCAGGCGCCGACTCCCATGCTGACACAAAATGTTTATATTCGTCGGGTAACGACATCAACACCTTAGTGATGACGAACTTATCGGAGATATCTTCGCCCATTTGTTTTAACAGATTACGCATCTCTTGAATCTTTGATAAGAAAACTGACATATCACTTCCCTTTTCGTATTTATACTGGAAAAATCTCTGCTGCACCATGTGTATGCTAGTTTCTGTTTTCTGTTCGTATACACTCTGAAGCTTTCTCCACATTTCAGCAGAACTCGTGCATGTGATGATGTGTAGCATGGCTTCTTCAGCCATCCGTGTGACCAGCAACGACTGCGCCCTTGCATCTTTTCCTTCCCATTTGGTTATTTCAGCAACTGCTTCAGGTTTCACACATTTTCCTTCCACAACATCCAACAATCCTTGTCCTCTCAATATCACCGTAGTTTGGAATTTCCATACATTCCAGTTTCTTGAACCTTCCAGCTTGATCACGTTCACATTGTTACTCTCCATATTCCTGCCTTGTCCAAAATACAAGTCTCCTTCCAAGTTTTCTTTTCGATGGCGCGTGTTAATGCGAGAGAGTATAGCGTCGCTTTTTGCCGCCAATTAGTATTTGACACCGTCGATCTTTTTCTTGAAAATAACTAACTCGCAATACAGAATTATGTGCCTGGGCCCATAACCTGAAGTTGTATTAAATAAATATGCGAGTTTTTCAGTAGATCAAAGCTGTTTTATTTTTACGAAACTGTTTCCTTACAAGTATGAATATCAAGTAGCCATTACACATACATATGTACCAACTTACAGAAATAATATCAGTGTTGCCAACTTAAAGTTCGAAACCTACTAAATGTATTGACATTGTTAAAATATTTCAACATCAACAATCCACAAAACATTTTCCAATTCAAAGACTTAAATGTAAAATGAAAATGATGAACTTATGTTATTAAATAAGAAAATTGAGTACAACTCTTCGTTCCCAGGAGAGCTATTCCCTTCGAGTTTGCTCAGTAGATACAAAATAACCAGATTCAGAAGTAATTCTTCGAGTGAAATTGTTTTATTGAACGTTGCACCTATTTGCAGGGGCAAAGAACTCTAAGATACGTGGGCAGACCTTGTAAGTTATTTGAAGAAGAACCGCACTTCATATCGTGTCGAAATTAAATTTAAATAGAGAACCTCTTCACTCAAGTTCAGACCACACCAAAATTAATTATCACAAGTTGACATACAATATTGATTTATTCACTCAGGTTTTGTACATAGTTTGTTAAGGTTCTATTAATTTCACAGAATACTGAAAAATAATTATTAACTGTGTTTTTCATAGTCCAGTCTGTGGGGACTTATAAAAGCCTTTGCTCTACAAAAGGTGGAGTAAAAGCGGTTTTGACCTTATTTTGTTTAGGTATGGGGACCTAATAAAAATTCAAGTTTTCGACCTTGGGAGGAAAAGGCGCGAGCCGCCATCTTGAATTGAATGTGCCAAAATTAGGTTTTTTTTAAATAATGTCTCAACAGTTGACTTTGTGGCAAAAGTGTCTATGGGAAGTAGAAAGAAGACAAAATTACTAACATTTTTCTCATACATGTTTATTCTGTAAGTCTTATAGGTAAAAAGTTACATCTGGTAGAAGAAAAACAAAATTACAAAAATCATCAATTTACTTTAATTTTACTTTCCTAGCCTGGTAAGTAATCAGAACGATCCAGAAACACGGCGCCCTTCTCTGGGTGACACAGAGTCCCAGAGTCCTGGAGACCTGGGCTCGCAGCTGATAGAGAGAGAGCTGTAGCCAGGATTACCCCGCGCCGCGTGATAGCTAGCTACCAAGGCCAAAATACATAGAGATGTATAATTTTTTTGGAAATATTTTATTCCGGCGCTTGTAACTTTTTACCTATAAGACTTACAGAATAAACATGTATGAGAAGAATGTTAGAAATTTTGTCTTCTTTCTACTTCTCATAGACACTTTTGCCACAAAGTCAACTGATGAGACATTATTTAAAAAAAACCTAATTTTGGCACATTCAATTCAAGATGGCGGCTCGCGCCTTTTCTTCTCAAGGTCGAAAATTTGGATTTTTATTAGGCCTTCATACCTTAACAACATAACATCATAAACGCTTTTACTCCACCTTTTGTAGGGCAAAAATACCTACAGACTGGATTATCAGTTATTGTGTAACTATTGTGAGGCCTACTTGTTTTTTTAGGCTAATAAAAAGAAGAAGTGACAGATAAGTCAGCCCGTGAAAGTTTAAGGCTCGTACTAAATGTTCGAATTTCAAACTTAAAACTTAGCCATACCACTGTATCCACCATGTAATCCCTTGTCGTCTGTTGAAAAGGAAGATTGTCAACGTTTACTTCTTCAAATTCAAATTCAAGCCAGAGTTCCGGATTTATAGTACAGAACAACGGCAGGTGGCTTTGATAATTTTTTATACTACATAAGACTTTTAATACATAAAAACGTCAACATGATTTCATAATAATGATCTAACATCGCTTCACTGTCTCAACAATATACTCATGAATTGTTTTTTATATTTATCTTTCCTACACTGAAAGCCATTTATGGAGAATGTATTTTTGAGTTCTTTGGTATTCTAAAACTATCTTCAAAAAAATAATTAATAAATAGGATAAGTCACAAATAGTGTGACGTATTTATCTGCTAGACGACGTTTAATAAAATATCTTGAAATCTATCAATCGTATCGTTATGATGTAATAAGATTTTCGCTTCTTTTATCTTGGTAAACGAGAAAATAGGAACATTTCTCCGTCTATTTGTCGCGATGAGATATGGATAAAAGACATCAGAAAATAACATTTCTATTCCCTGTATGTCTACATACGAATACGTGATGTTTCACAAAAATATCGCAATCAACAAAAACGGAATTCTTTGACAGATGTTTATCGGATTTTTGTTTTGTGTAGAAAATCGAGTATTAGACTTATTTCTCCTCATCCTCCAAAATATATCGTGGGTGTCGTAAGAAGCGACTTAGGAACATTCCGTGGGATGGGCAGAAGCGTTGCACTGTGTTATATCATTCACCTTACTACGGATAACCACCTAACCCTCTTAGTAACGCAAATGTTGTATTCAACCATGGACGTTACGTAGATTCAATACCTAATGAAGCAACGTTCCTTATTAATAAAATTAACACCACACTAAAATTTTGTATCAAACCGTAAATTTCCCTTATACGAAAAGGCGTCCCTCTCAAGTGCCTTAATGAACCTCTTAATACAACCTTTGTTCTAATCACACGTCACTGAGAGCCAAATGAATGCTGTAACCCTCCAATATTACCGCATTTTACGTGATCTGTTTAACTCGCACGAGTAAGAGGACCAAATTTAACTTGGAAAGAGAGAATGTACGAGTAAATAACAGTTACGCCGACATTTTCAGGTTAATCCGAGTTATCTATACATCTATACAAATATTATAAAGAGGAAAGGTTTGATTTTTTGTTTGTTTGTTTGTTTGTATGAATTGAATAGGCTCCGAAACTACTTGGCAGATTTGAAAAATTCTTTCACTGTTGGAAAGCTACATTCACCCAGAGTAACATAGGCTATATTTTATCCCGGTACGGGAAGTAGTTCCCCCGGGACGCGGGTGAAACCGCGTGACGGACCGCTAGTTCTGAATATTTTATTAGATTAGTGTATTCACTAGACACATGGGTGTTTGTTTTAGTAAAACGGATTTGTTACAGATTTTAAGAAATTCAAACTCTTTATTTTGGGTCTTTCATTATTAGGAGGAGGCTCATTAAAAAGTTATCTGGGAGTGGTAAAATGGCTTATAATATTTGCTCGAGACTACCCATTGTGTAAAAAATGCTTGAGTTATATTACTATATAAATAAATAAATAATAAATAAATAAATGCCTTGGACTAACACACCAATTGCCTAGCCCCAAACTAAGCTCGAAGCTTGTACTATGGAAGCTAGGGAACGGATAGACATACTTAAATACTTTTATAAACATCCATGACTCGAGTACAAATGCCGATGTTCATCACACAAACATTTGCCCCTAGCGGGATTCGAACCCGCGACCCTTGGTTTTGTAGCCAGGGTCTCTAGCCACTCGACCAACGGGCCTGTCAATACTACATACTAGACTATATACTATATACTAGAGTTATATCCCTTTTATTCCTGGTTATATTCAGTAAATTACAATTTGATACTCTCCGAATATTTTATTCCACTGGCTTTTAGTAATGTCGTTTAAAATTCTTCCGCTGTATTCAATTTGTCCAGCCGAAAGATTTATTACACGGGTATCAGACGAGAACACCTTCTGAATGTATATTTTAGCATGTATAATTTAATCGCAAACCAGACGAAAAAAGTATTTTGAACAGGATTTATTTGCAAATGTAGAAATAAAGACTAAATATATAAGTAAGCAGCAAATTCATTGACTTATTATTACAATGAAACTCGTTATACTTATGTTAGTGAAATATAACGTCAATCTTCTTGAACATTATATTTTATTAGACGTGAATATTTTCGAATCAAAAACGGTTTGACGAACAACAATGTGTAAGACAATATTACAATTGAATAACTATTTATTTATACGTGTATCATGATATGAGTTATAGTTGAATGTTATTTGAAAACAAGGTATTTTAAACATTATTTTTGTTTGTTTCAGGCTTCGACGATAGATTGAATGGAAAGTCGGTAAGTAGTTAAGTTTAGAATCAATAATGAGACCCTTGTCCGACATTTTGGGTGAAAGATGCTTAAGCAAACTTTCACAATCACATTTATCAAATGAGAATACTTGAGTCGTTCTAGCTCTGTATGCTTATTGAAAGTATGTGTTATTGTGGGCAGTTACCCGCTAACCCACCATTCTAACCCACTGGTGGGTGGAGGGTCATGTTTTTCTTGTTGTATCAAGTCAATACAAACAAATGCAAGGCTCAGTAGTAACTTAAAGGACGGGATTAAAAGAAGTGAATGTATCTCATAACTATACACGGTTAATTATCTCAAATTTTATTTTGGCCAATTCTGAATAAATTATCAGGCATATTAAGTCAGAAACTGCGCATATCCCGTCTTGCTTGCCTAATTATAGCCTTGAACTGATTTATTACTTCTTGCTCGAGCTTTCACAAGAAAGGCTTCTTTTAGAAACTGCGCCACAATGTTACTTCAGCAAAGGAAATAACGAAATACTGTATTTTATTCCTATAACCGTTACAGAAGCCTTAAATTTACACAAGCTTAAGAAAGTAAGCTTCTAGTTGATATTATTATTATACTTGAACAAATTGGTAAGGGAATGTTATGCGAAATCAACTTGGAAACGCCTTTCGAATATACGAGAAAAGTTTCCGACTCCCAATTGTACAAAAACAAAAGTTACGAAATATGTAAATAAGAATAACTTCTACGTTTTCACTTAAAATGCCAACTAACAGTGAATACAGAAATGCTGACATTTTAGAATTCTAAATTCCGCACTGCATAAAGTCGGCAACAAACGGGTTGGAAATGTTCAGAGCCCAAAATGAACAAAGGCATTTTACCGTTCCCTCGGCTCGTAGAAATAAAATCTTATTTGTATGTTGAAGCCGCGATCTCCGTTTTAAATTCAAGTCCCGTCGTGTTTTCGTTGGAAATCGCTTGGGTATAAACAAATATTGAGGGAATACCGAAACGTACCAAATTAATATCAAATTAGGTTTGATTAGAAAAAACATTGTCTCTTGGGTTATTTACTCGTCGCGGTGGGATTATGTTTGACCATTTACAAACTAAAATAACATAATCGTTACATTAGTGTTACATTTACTTAGTCTGGCTTTTATTTAATCATAACGCAATTGATAAAGCTTCTTTCGTATTAGTTTAAAACCCAATTCTTTGAAGTATTATTAAGTACAAGAATACCTATACAAAATATATTATGTAACTGATATTTTCTTCGGTTTGCTACTCGTAGAATCTCCTTTGTTTAAAAAAGTGTTTTTCTTCTCAGAAGGAAGTATTTTATTTCTTTCGAACAGACATCTGCCTTCGACAGCCAACAATAACCTTCATCAGTGGATTAATGAGAAAACTTTATGACGTTATGTTAAATGAAGTCGGTCAGCAGACGAAGATCAAATAGCCGCGGCATCTTAAATTTTGTCTGTGCTTAAATAAAAATATAATCTACGACGTTTTTTCGTTTTTGTGAGATTTAACTGTACAATGTTAATAGCGTGATGTAATTTTTTTGCGTTAGGTTTATTTGTTATTTTGATATGAAAAATTATAAATGATTAAAAACAAACAATTATTAAGTAAGTATTAATAATAACTGCCATGAGTGAAACTAAACAAATCTTTTGAGATTTGCCACGTTTTGTGGAAACATCACATTATCTAATTTTGGGAATTATTGGGACCGTTTCACATTTATTTTCTGAATTCACTTAAATCAAAACAGTACTATTAAAACAGTATTTCATTATAATATTTCTTTGCAGGATGTGCCAGTGGAGCAACTGGAGAAACTAAAATTAGGTGAGTTTATAATTATATTTATTTTTAAAAGTATGAGCCTATTAATGTCATACTGCAGAGTAAAAGTACGCCCGAAATCATGTTTTTTTCACGAATATGGTATTGGCTTAATCATCACGCTTGCCAAATGCGGATTGGCGATCACAAACCTGGAGTGTTTTCAGAAAAACCTACACATTTTCTCGACCTGGGCATCGAAAACAGGACCTCGAGGCCCAGGCTCGAGACTTAAATCACTAAGCCATCAAGCCGTTCTTCTCCCACAGTACTCGTAATTAATTAGTCCTAACTTATTCGCCAACACGTGATAACCTAAACCTGTACACAACGTGCGTGTTGTAGAAGATTGAATAGACCATCTGCTCGTGAGTTATTAAGACATACAAAAGAAGCTAATTAAGACGAAACATTGTTATTGTTAGCAATAATATGAAAGCCTACTAAGTAAATACCTGAATAGTTAGTTACGTCTCTACTGTTTTAGTTCTTGAAGATCAATACCTTTAAGAGAATTGCAATTTGCGATAGACGAGTGTTTTCGAGTACCTCTTGTTTATTATGACATTTCATTGTTTCTTGTGATGACGTTTCGCTTAGTTTTCATTAAATTAGGTAGTTAGTTTCATTAAGTTAGGATATATTGGTTCGAATTGAAAAAAAGCTTTTTTACGTTGGATAGTCTATTTAGTCGAGGAAGTCCTTAAGCTATAGCATAACGCTATGTGTGCGGATTCCGAGGACGGACTCGCGAGCGGCTAGTAGAAAAACAAAGATTTCATTTAGCTACTAATTTGCGAGGAAATTCTATGATTCTGCTAAATTCATTCAGTAGGTATCTCTATAAACCCCCAAAATTGTACTAAAACGAAAACAAATCTTAACTAGAAATGGGATTTCTTCCTAGATTAATTTGGCCATTTACACTACAGGGCAATGTCCGGAGTCAGGAGTCATTAATCGTTTAGCTTAGGCGGAAATAAATGTAATACCTGGAAGGCAATTCTGTTATCTTATTAAAATCTATATAATCAAGCTGAAGAGTTTGTTTGTTTGTAGGAACGCGCTAATCTAAGGAACTATTGGTTCGAATTGAATTTTTTTTTTGTTTTGGATAGTCTATTTTTCGAGGAAGCCTTTAAGCTATAGTATAAAGGAGTCGCGAGCGGCCGCTAGTGTTTTAAAAAAAATATTTTTTGCACAACTAAATCTTCTTTTTCTGTTTCTGTTGAATTAATCAACAGTAAATAAATGAAGTCATTGGCCCATGTCCCGTTTTGTTCAGCGGTCACGAACTTGAGCCACGAGGCAAATCCATGGGTATAATTCTGGAAGCCCATGTTGTCATTACGTAAATGGTGTTAATGACCGATTTAGCGCTAGAGGGTTCAATGCACACCACAAGAGTTTGTAGTATTGGATTTTGTATTGGGATGGCTTCTATTTATTTACAATACTATTTAATCAAACATTTCCGTTGATACAATAGTATAATGTTTTTATATTTTTCTTAGCGCCATTAAGGTAGGAAAAGGTACATTATAAGATTTCGATTTCGGTGATTTAGGTTCGGTTAGAATCATTGGAAACAATGACAAATAGGAAAGGTAAACAAGTACAAATCTACATTACATTGAAGCATTAACTGGTCTGGATAAATAGCACCGCTCATACAGAAAAAAAAGTTTTTTATATATTTTTTTATAAAAGCCTTTAGCGAACCATTTATTTTCTTTAAAAGATAAATGTAACTAGCCAGGACAAGCCACTATAAATAAATAACGTTATAATTAAAACAGCATAAAGGTTACACACTAATTAACACAACTGGCTGAAAACCAAGCCGACAAAAAGAGGAAAAAAGTAAATTACAAGACTACGTGTTGCTCGACACGGATCCACAAACGAGGTCGAGTGGATCACTTTATTATGTCCGAGTGATTGATGATGGCTGCACGGGAATATGATACCTGATGTATTGCGTCCTACATCCCTTCGCTCTTGGGTCCATTTCTTAGCTGTCACGGGAGAAAATGTAAATTGGTGTAGGAAAATTAACGTTGTCTGCTTCATTACATGTCATTATCATCATTCTAGCGACTCTCCCGGTTACATTCTTGGCCATTGCCTCGGAGCACAGGGTACACGACTATGATCTTGAATTGATCAGCCAGGTTATTACAACGGAGCGACTGTCTTCTGACCTCCGTAATGCTTACAAGGGAAACCAGACCATTTGCATCATAGTCGGGAACAACAGCTTAAAGTGTCTTCCAAAATCCGGAATTAGCATTCTTATCGGACAGTCACGTGATTGTGTCGAACTTACTAAATATCCGTCATTAATCAAATGAGTTGCATTAACTTTGAAATGTACGTATAAAGAATGAAATAATCCAGAATCTTCCAACAGATTCCAGACATTCAACAAGCTTATAAGTCACCTATTACCGTCTATTGTGTTCAAACAAATGAATAACGGCAAGGGATAGTCCCGACCCCCGATAAAAGGTGAACAATACAAGAGAGGGCCATCCGATAAGTGGCTTCTAAAAGTTCTTATGTTACGAATGTGCTTCGAAGAGTCCGTTCTAATATCTCCCGAGTTAGGTAAAATGATATTGTCGATCGGCTTTAGTCACAATACATTACAATTGATAGAGGGGAAAGATTATATGGCAACTAGTCTCGTAACAGTGCTTTACGTATATTAGAAAGGAGGGATCTTATAACCTTTGTAAGTACGATAATGTGAATAAAATCTTGCCCGAAAGAGGCTTTGATCGAGAATAATCGAAAGATGGGGGATATCTTTGGTCCACAATGGGACAGTAGAAGTATATGTACTTTTGTAAATGCTTGAATACCTATGTAACTCGTGCATTGAAATCTAGGAATAGTAAAGCTGGATAATAGATTTACAAACGCTTAGATAAATGGAAAATGTAAAGACGTGATAGGTATGTATGTACATATGTATGTATGTAATTACGAATATGTATGTACTTACTAGGCCTACTTATAATAATTCTTTTTCCAACCGTGCACAATTTGTATAAATATCCTTTGCTGGTAATCTGCTAGCTAGATAAATGTTTTTTTAAAATGTAGTATTCTACAATTTAATAGACTATAAAGCCAGATACGTCAAGTTACTCTTAAAAGCAAATGATAGGAAAGTGCAAATAGTACTAAGAAGTAAAGAGTAATTATTCTGACCATCTACTTCTAATGTCACAAACTTTAGGGTAAGATAAACTCATTTCGTAACATAAATAATTTCTATTAAGACACTAGATGCCACAAGCTGCTGAAGGTCATCGTGTCAGGGTCGGATTAAGGGGCAGACCTAGAATACGATTAGATTTTCGTTGTAATTCTTTGTGCTCGCTGTTTTCGTTACTAAAATTTGTTATTATAATTATAATTAAGTTATTGAATATTAATTTATAACAAAAAATGTTGCAACTTTACAAGTCCAAGAGTATCTTTATAAATATTTGCGATCTTGTAGTTGACGACCATGAAGAAGATAAATATCTTGTGTGGTGACGACAGTCATATGTTTCAACTTTCTCGCATTCATAAAACCTTTTCTATAATTATTAAAACTAATTTACTAATCTACCAGATATGTTAGAATTAAACGTGACAATGGATTTGTGTAAAGAATGATAAATTCACCACTACATGAGTATGTAGCAATTAGTTGGTCCATTACATTACCATTCTAAAATTACTAATACATTCACTGCGTTACTGCGGCTGTTACAATTCAGTGTATCTGCATTGCTTACTCCAGTGAGTGGAATAGTTTCAATTCCATTATACAGAAATAGGCTGCATCGTGCAGTAGAATCCGCGGGAGTGACCACAGAGAATCCTCAGTGAAATAGCTCATAGCGTTGAGTTCACAATGATTCGCTAGGATTATGTGGTAATTTTGACAGTATCTTATTGGAACGTTGTAATGATTTCGCTGATGGAGAACTTTGCCTTTAATTGGGACTTTGTTATAATTGGCTATATTACTTAGCTTTTTATTATTTACTGTCACATGTAAGAGATAACAAAACTTTTATAAATAATCACTTTAATTCATAAAGATTTGGATTTCAATAAACAAAACGTTGTACGTTGATGATACTCATAGCTAGTTATGAAGAGAGACAATAAGGAATTAAGGTGAATTGTGAACCTCCGGGCACGAGAACCAGTCCCTACCACCACACGGATGATAAGGAAATCGCAGGGATTTAGTAGTTAAAGGACAAAGTCCTGAGCCCAACGACGAGCCTGCTGTTATGGCACGCAAATGTATTTTGCGTGCCAAACGAAAAAAAAGTTTTATTGCTTACCGTCACCTCGGGTGAAGGTAATTTATTAAAACTTATTAGTAAAAATGAAGTTTACATAAACTTTTTACCCTCTTGAACTTATAGCCCGGCTCCATCTCTGTCTAGGTAAGAGACTTAGGGTCAGTGTATCGTAAATATTTACGATCGCGTAGGTGGCGAGGGCCGCAATGGCTACAGCCGGCGACTCGATTTCGGGAATCACTCTGCCTGTTTGGGAATTCGTGCTGAATTAAAACTTAGGACGCACGTATTTGAGTGCAAAATAAATGGGACAGATGTTATTTATTTTTGCACGTTGTAATGTTAAGTTAGTTAGATTATTTGTGACAAGCGGCCGCCCGAGACTCCGTCCGAGTAGAATTCAGTTTCCGCACACAGTGTGTTACATGTACAATAGCTTAAAGCCTTCCTCGACTTATGTACTATCCAACGCAAAAATTATTTATCGATTCGAACCAGAAGTTCCTGAGATTAGCGCGTTTACGGTTACGGGACTGAGCTGAGTAAGTAATGAGAACAGTACTGAGTAAAAAGAATCGAGTTTATTGCAGCTATTCTAGTTAAACGCAACATTCCAAAATCGGTGGTAGAATCATTACTTCTATTGTTAACTGACCCAAGAATCGAACTTGGTACTTACAAAGCACTAAAATCACATAACGATGCGATAACCAATCCTATACCGTCCTGAATACATAATATCAATCAGTGAAAAAGAAACAACAGGTGGTTTATACTTGAGCCCCTGAAATAGCCCAGCAACTTTTATAACTAACGTAAATCGAAGGTGCGTAGTTAATAAGTTACTCGCCTAGTTGCTAATTCGGCCGTTCGCCTAATTCCAAATATAGACATTCACACGCCATTCCACATGGTCTTATTCATGAAATTACGCTTGGTTAGAGCACGCTAGACTGCTCAACAGAAGCTTCAAGTATTAATTTGGGATAATCCTATTAGCTATTTAACTTAATGGTTAAATAACGTAACTATTCGTACAAAGTAATAAAATTGGTGCACAGTCTAATAATCGAAGTCATCCATATTAATTATTTATGAAACGACTGTAACATTCTTACAAGAAAAAAAATACTTTCCAATCTTTCGACCCTGTGGCGGAAAGACGCTCGCTCATGATGATTCAATTGACCTTAAGCAAGTCGTGTTCCTCATTACTGAGAGTCGTGATCATTGTATGAACTGAAACACACAAAAACTATCTTTGCAGTGTTAGTAAGAAACTATTACATACTACTAAAATACCTTAACAGATATGACTAATTTATTCTACAAGAGCTATCACGATCTTTTTAATTTTATATTTGCCAAAACCATTCTTCCATAACGGTTTCCAATATTTTAAATGGGGACCACGTCCGCTCAGGACTCTCAAAGACTGGTCATTTAGAAACTCAATGGTCATAATGGGCCGTTACATGGGTCCAGGAAATGGCGATTGTACGGATAATTAAATCAGAAGTTCGAGCTAATGTTTTAATTACTGAGGACATTTTAGGAAAGTGGTACTGTATTGAAAGTAATTTATATTTATAAGAACATGTTCGATGTATAATGTTTTAATTTCATTAGCTTCTAAAGTTACACAATGTCTTAAGCAATAAAGAAAAAACTAACCAGCCTATTAAGGTCCAACAGAACGGAAAATGACTCCATCATTTAAAATCTTGTTATGGTTACAAAGTTAAGATGGTGTTGGCGTTTTTAGACAGCAACACAGGTTGCCAGGTTACCTTTGTTGATTGTCGTGAAAAACTCTGTAAGTTAAATAATAAAAGTGATCATCTGCAAACTGCATCATCGTATTTATTCCACTGCACCCACCACACTTCTAGAGGTTATGGGCTCCCACACAAAATTCTCTTTACCAAACGAACGGAATCGAAGATTATTCATCATGGAAATTCGCCATCAAAATGCTGCTACTACGTGACAAACTTTTCTCTTTTACATCGTCTTCACCAGATCCTCATGACTCTTCCGCTATCCAAAAAGACGAAGAAGCAATGGCTACCATTTGTCTTCACATCGAGCCGCACCTGTACCCATACGTGCAAGAGGCGAAGACTGCGAAGCAAGCTTGGGATGCATTAGCTGCTGTCTTCGAGGACAAAGGATTCAATAGGAAGATAAGTCTTTTAAACTCGCTTCTTGATGAAAGATTAGATAGACATGCTAGTATGCATGAGTACGTTGCCGCAATAATGAGTCATACTCAAAAGCTTAGAGAGATTGACCATAGTGTTGATGACGAGTTAGTAGCTGTTATTCTTCTGAGAGGTCTACCAGATGAGTATAAGCCTATGCGCATGGCCTTGGAACACTCAGGTATGACGCTAACATCTCAAAATGTACGACAGAAGTTGCTGCAAGAAGACTCCACAAAGGGCACTACATCTACTTCATTAGCGACGAAGACAACAGAGAAAAAGAAGAAGCAGTCCAAACCAGTCAAATGTTTCAAATGCGGAGAAAAAGGACATAAGAAACCGGAATGCCCACTCCTTGCAGGACAGAAGAATGACAACGTCGGGTTAGCGACATCGTTAAGCGTACGTGATACATTCGATTCTGGATCCTGGTACATTGATAGTGGTGCATCGGGTCATATGTCATTTCAAAAACATTGGTTTAGAGACATTAAGGTTTGTGTTGGCAATAAGAATTTTGTTACATGTGCAAATAATGATAAGGTATCAAGCGAGGGAACAGGTAACATTATGGTTAGACTGAAAGGTGTTTTGCTACCCATAAGGGATGTTACGTATGTGCCTGACTTGAAGGTAAACCTTTTATCAGTTTCCAAATTGGTTGAGAGAGGATGGAATGTAGTTTTTAACGCAGATGGCTGTAACTTGTTTCACAAATCGGTAGGTCACATTTCGAGTAAGCCTGTAGCTACTGCAAGTAAGGTCTCAGGTATCTACAAACTTGATGATTGTTATCCTGTTTTAGATGAGGCGTGTGCAGCTGTAGTGAAGGCTGGCAACTCGATGGCGTTGTGGCATCGGCGGCTTGGTCACGTCAATGAACGCGACTTACGTAAGCTACCTGGTCTCGATCTTGGTAAGAGCGTAATGGAACCTTGTGTTGACTGCATTAAGGGGAAGTCACACAGATTACCTTTTCCAGTAGGTGAAGCAGACAGAGCAACTGAAAAGTTAGGATTGGTACACATGGATATCTGTGGTCCAATGTCAGAACCTTCTTATGCTGGATCTCGTTACATGTTTATTTTGATAGATGATTTTACACGCAAGATTTTTGCTTATTT
This sequence comes from Nomophila noctuella, assembly GCA_958496325.1. Taxonomy (NCBI): domain Eukaryota; kingdom Metazoa; phylum Arthropoda; class Insecta; order Lepidoptera; family Crambidae; genus Nomophila; species Nomophila noctuella. Next base: position 3,946,143 of record OY292488.1, read on the forward strand.
TCTAAAATCTAAATCAGAAAGTTTAAATTGTTTTAAGGACTTTGTAACGCATGTGGAGAACGAGACAACATTAAGAGTTAAGGTGATAAGATCTGACAATGGAACAGAATTTGTCAATCAACAGTTCAAACAATATCTGAGAAGTAAGGGAATCAGACACCAATTGACAGTTCCTTACTCACCGGAACAGAATGGCGTCGCAGAGCGAGCTAATAGAACAATTGTAGAGATGGCTCGGACAATGCTGGGGGACAGTCTAAGTAAACGGTATTGGGCAGAAGCTTGTAATACTGCGGTTTACATTAAGAATAGACTACCACATTCTGCTAACCAGGGGAAGATTCCGGAGGAGCTATGGCCGAACAAAGCTCAAACTTTCATTCACTTTAGAGTATTTGGATCTATCGCGTACGTGCATATACCAAAGGAAACTCGGAAAAAGTGGGACAAGAAAGCTAAAGAATATCGGTTCGTGGGATATTGCACGGAAACAAAAGGTTACCGCTTGGCTGATATTAATAACCCACGAAATATTGTCAAGGCTAGAGACGTCGTTTTTATAGAGGATACAGGCGGACTCAGAGACAGCTTGAAGAATACCAACCAGACAGGGCTGCCTGAACAGCAGGACTCTGATGTTGTGTGGGAATTCTACAAGGAACTGCCAGCTGAACATGCGCCTGTCTCTCACTCAGAAGTACCATCTTCTACTACAGAGCCGACTGAGGAGTCAGAACACAACCAAGACTCAGAGCCGCAGCCAAGATATCCTTTGCGGAATCGGATGAGAAATCAAGAAGATTTCGTTGGCCTCGTCTCTGAACATGAACCTGGTAGTGTCAAGGAAGCTCTTGGAAGTAAAGATGAGAGTAAATGGAGAGAAGCCATGCAGAAGGAAATGGACTCTATGTACGAAAACGAAGTCTGGAAGCTTGTAGAGAAACCACCCGATGCTAAAGTAATAGGATGTAAGTGGATTTTCAAGTACAAGTTCGACGCGGATGGGAACAAGACCTATAAAGCTCGACTTGTAGCGAAGGGGTTCACGCAGTCTTATGGTATCGACTACTTTGAAACTTATTCACCAGTTGTCAGAAGGTCAACCATAAGATTACTTTTTTCAATAGCTGTTCACAAAAATTTGGATATTGTACACTTTGATGTGAACACAGCTTTTTTAAATGGAGATTTGCATGAAAAAGTTTACATGCAACAACCAGAAGGGTGTGTAGAAGACAGGAAAAAGGTTTGTTTATTGCTGAAGGCAATTTATGGCCTTAAACAGGCGTCACGTTCGTGGAACGAAAAAGTTAATGAAGTCTTGCTGTCACTGTCATTCAAACGTTCCAAATATGACAACTGTCTTTACTACAAAGATAACATTTATATAGCCTTATATGTTGATGATTTTCTCGTATTTTTTGATAATGCTTTAGAGAAAAATATACTTTTAGAAAATCTTAGGAAGAAGTTTAAAATCAAGGACTTAGGCACGGCAAGGCAAGTTCTTGGAATGGAACTCACTAGAGAGGGAGGTGCATTGCGGATTTCACAACGTAAGTTTACTGAGAAACTGTTGATGAATTTCGGCTTGGCGGATTGCAAACCAGCGAAGACTCCTATGGAGGTAAATCTTCACACGGTGTTGGCTGAAGGGGAAGGAAGTGATGTACTGGATCAACCAAACCGCATAAGATATCAGTCGCTGATAGGAGCTCTTAACTATCTGTCATGCAATACGCGGCCGGACATTTCTGCAGCTGTGAGTTTCTTATCGCAATATAACTCTTGTTGTCACCAGGTCCACATGAATGTAGCTAAAAGAGTGCTGCGATACCTGAAGGGGACATTGGATTATGGCCTCGTCTATAAAGCAAGTGGTTCATTGAGTGTAAATGGATACGTGGACGCCGATTGGGGAGGCAACGTGAAGGACAGGAAATCCTTTTCCGGTCACTGCTTTCAGGTTGGTGGAAACCCGGTGGCATGGGAGTGCAAAAAGCAAAGCTGCGTTGCGCTCTCTTCCACAGAAGCCGAATATATTGCGCTGTCGGAGGCATGCAAAGAGGCTACTTATTTGCAAAGCTTCCTCGCATCACTGTTGAAGGTTTCAGCCCTTCCCGTACATATTCTGGTAGACAACCAGAGTACAATAAAGCTCGCGCAAAACCCTGTCGCACATAGGCGGACGAAGCATATTGACATAAGGTTCCATTATGTTCGTCAATGTATCGAGGACTTGACTGTTACGTTGCAGTATGTGTCTACTGAGGACAATGTAGCAGACGTCCTGACCAAGCCGCTGGGGCGTGTGAAGTTTGATAAGTGTGTTTCGGGTTTAGGTTTTGTTTGAGCGAGTGTGTGAGTTGTGTGATGGATGATTGGTTTGAGGGGAAGTGTTGGCGTTTTTAGACAGCAACACAGGTTGCCAGGTTACCTTTGTTGATTGTCGTGAAAAACTCTGTAAGTTAAATAATAAAAGTGATCATCTGCAAACTGCATCATCGTATTTATTCCACTGCACCCACCACACTTCTAGAGATGGACTATGGCTTTAAATCACTATTTTTCCCATTTGTGGATTGGTGGACACAAACCCGGACTGCGCTCGGAAGAACCGGCACAAGTTCTTCCTGAACGGGAATAGAAACTTAGGACCTCGAGGTCATGGCTCGGTGATTAAACCACTACAATAACTTAAGATATAGGGTAGCTCTTCTTTATTTATTTAAGACGGATTTTTTTGGTAATGTGAATACTCGTAATACGAATCACATTTTCAAATTCATTTTGATTTTCTTATTGCAGCGGAGGGCAAGGAGGCCGATATGAAAAGCGAGCACATGGAGTACCATAGACTTGGTAAGTCGACTTAGTTAGATTGTATACTTTCTACTTACTTGCTGTAGTTTATTGAGCCCTAATCAAAAAGATTTTTCATGTCTTAGATAGATCGGGCTGGCAATAACTGGAAATTCATCAGGTTCAGTAACGGTCTCGGTAGCTTAATTGGTGAGGGCTCTTGACTGGACTGTAAGAGATGGGTTCAAACCTCGCCTGCAATCGGCAGATTTTTTCATTGTAGACGTAACTTGGTTTATATTATAACCAACTAGCAGCCGCCCGCGACTCCGTCCGCGTGGATTTCGATTCCCAATATCCTATGTGTTATTCTGATGTATAAGCTATATATTGTGGTAAAGTTTCATTCAAATCCATTCAGTTGTTTTTACGTGAAAGAGTAACAAACATCCATACATCCATACATCCATACATCCACACATACAAACTTTCGCCTTTATAATAGTAGTAGGATAGAACACACAAAGTTCAACTAAGTTACACATTATTATGGCATAATATTGTGCCACACACCTACATTGATCGGACCATCGGATCGGAAAAGGCTTAAGAATTTTTGCTCAGCGTATCAAAATCAATGAATGCCTACGGCTATTTTTAATGAAAACATACAGACGAATTGAGAACCTCCTCCTTTTTTGAAGTCGGTTAAAAACACTCTGACTCGGAGCAAATATGTACACAGGTAGGATTAATTTTAACTAGAAGTAAGGAATTAGTCTGTAATTTCCTGCAGCTTACGTGTGTCACTCCTTTGTGTGCAGGTTTAATAACGTGTCGTCAAATGCTGCATCAAATTGCTCTTGTCTGCGCGGTAATATCTAGCGAAAATTCTAATTAAAGGGATTTAATTAAATACTAATTTAATATTAGATTCATATTTTGATGTACACTATAGCTATATGAATTATTAGCATTAAAACTTCCATAATGTCTGATTACAATAAGCTTATGCTTTCATCCACTATAATTGTATCCCGTCAGAAAACTCAACAGATGGCCACTAAATCGGTATGTTTATATAAACGTATCTACATATATTTGTTTGTTTGATAGTCTTTAAGCTTAAAGCTTTAGTATTACATTACATGGAAGTCGGAAGGAGTCGCGGGTGGCCGTTAGTACATGCATAAACATGCCAGAGATTCCATCAAGGCAGTTAGAGTAACTTTAAAAATAAACCAAGCAATTTAAAAAACCATAGAGGCAAACTTTTCTAAACAGAAACTTTATCTCGCCACAAACGTCAAGTGGAAGAGTGGCAACTTCAGAGGACGTAATGCCAATCTAAATATTCATGAATCAGGAGCGAGTGGACTTTAGATAAGGTCCGTCCGCTAAGTGTTCGGTACACACGCACTTGAATGAGGTAATTGTGCCATTGGCATTTACTGTGAGGTTTGTAAGAGATCTAATACTCTACTGGAGGAGCAAAGGTCGTCCATAATTTGAGCTACTCTACATACAATTGCTAACTTTGAAATGGTCAGGAGTGAAAGTTTTAAAGCGTCACAGTAAAAAAAATATTTGTTTTGTTTCTTATTTTTCGGATACCTATTGTAATGTCAACCGTTGCACCATCGCTGTACCGCATATTAGAATTTTTACTCATTATAAGTACTTGCAAATTAGTCATCGCACATCTGGATGTGCGATGATTCTTAATTGACAATGGCACTTAATTGCCAAGAATGTTTTGCGACTATATTTTGTGGTTTTGCTGTCGTTTATTTATTTCTCGGGATTGGAATCCGTATGGCCGGAGTTTCTATAATTTTCATTTTAATATTTTAAACATTTAGTTAACTATATAAAGAAATAATCCAATAGGGTTTAGCTCGAACGTTGCAAAAGGTACTCTGCAAAATTGAAGCTGGCAACGTAAAGCCAATAACAGGAGGGTATTTGTCAGGTCGAGTGAGGTCTCGGTGCCATATTTGTGAGTGCATTCGTTCGGACAGCGAAGCTTACCTGTGTTTTAAGTCATGATAGATTATCATCATACCTACTAATATTTTAAATGTGGAACTTTGCAATGCAACATTTTTACAATGTAATATCGTAATTTGCGAAGGATGAAAGAGCATTAATTTGTTTTCTCGAATCTACGACCTTTGGCACATAGAAGAGTGGTTTCGTATCGTCCGATTTGAGTCCGATCCGAACCTATTACATTGTTATACGACTACTCCAGATCGTTTTCGGTCGTATGATTGCACCCAAGATCAACACAATTGCATCTTCCACAGACTCCGTGAAAGAGAACGGCGAGCTGATCTCCCGATTGGAACAGCACGCTTCAGCTGACGCGACTGGCGACGAGAAGCCGAGAGTCCACGCGTCGTCTCAGCTAGACGTGCCGGCTGAAGGCATCCATCGCGTGCTCGTGCAGGACGGAGCCCACGTGAGCGTGCAAGACGGGACCACGACCACTACTGCTGCTAGCGAGGAGGTGACTACTAAGGTGAGAACTGTTCACCATCATCAGAAAGTCTCAGTTGCTTCTGGAGACGAGAAGCCTTGAGTCCACGCGTCATCCCAGCTGGACCTGCCGGCTGAGTGCATTCATCGCGTGCTCGTTCAAGATGGAGCGCACGTGAGCGTGCAAGACGGGACCACGACCACTACTGCTGCGAGTGAGGAGGTGACCACTAAGGTGAGAACTAATCATCATCATCCTCATCAGCTGGTCGTAGTCGCGTCTGGAGACGAGAAGATTTTTAGAACTGCAGCTATTTAGAATTTTTCAGGGATTTTATCAACTGACCATCAATTTTCACTTTGTAAGCGTCATGAGTAAGCCATTACCAATCGGCATAAACGAAACTTAAATCTAATGGTGGTTACCTTTGTTTTAACAAAACTGAATAAATTGCAGGTGTTCCACGGAGCGGCTCGCCTCGTCCAGCCGGGTTCCTTAACAACCAACCCTCAGAATGGCCATACGGCGCAGCGCAGGGCTTTCAACGCTGACATCACCAAAGAGACCAAAAATAACGTGAGTTTAAACAGATTCAAATAAATATTTAACTATAGGAAATTTATTGAAGTGAGTCTTCTGCTAAATTGCTTAAAAAAACTGGTAAATTTTTCACAATTCAGAAATGTATGTCTCATGCCCGAGCTGTCAAATTCAAATTCAAAACATACCTATAAAACACAAGTACTTAAGAATCCATGAATAGGTTTCTTAAGGGAAGTAAAGTTCTGAATGTCGGTAAAGAAATGTTTCCACCAAGATTTTCGTAGCGATCGTCCAAACATCAAGCTAAATTACAAACATAAAATTTTATGCTAAAATACTTATGTACAATGCCTGTAATATTTCATTCAGACCGTTGTTTTAGCCCTTTCCTTTTTGGTTAAAATAATCTGTGGACATTCCATTTCATTGTTTTTATCCTCATAACTCTTTTCTTTTTTGTTTAAACATTATTTTATAAATTATTCATGGAAGGAATTGATGTTGAACAAAATTACAATGATTCTGTTACACATAGGTACCTACGTAAAATCTAAAAACTTTCGTAATACTTACTTGCACTTTGGGTAGAAACAGTTGAGACAGTTAGTGGTTGTAATAAGAAAACGACTTTACATGTCTGAAAAGTTAGAACAACATCTCTAGGGGATGCTTAGTTCGATTCGACGTCGGATTTTGCAATCGTAGTTAAGAAGATTGTTAAGTGCACAAAAGTTTGTGGGTTCCATTCTCGTGAAGTACGCACATGCGGTGCATTTAAATGTCCGTTTATATTGACCTGACTGTTCTTATTGTACAAAAATAAATTGTACCAACTAACTACCAAACAAAAAACCTTCGCATTCAAGACGAATTCATACTTGTTTTTGGATTTCAAGTTATAATAGTAGACTCGTAAAGTTTACAACATTGAAGAGATTGATGGCGCAAGCATCTTCACAATGTTGTAAAGTTTACGAGTGGTTTTTCATAATTTTTCTGGTAGGCACTTTTAGGAACATGCGATTAACCTTAATGCGAACCGTAAATCTTTTAGTGATAATTTATTTTCCATGATACTTATACTCGTAATTCCTCGACCCTCCTTTTTAAGACAGGGAGGTGTGCCTCCCCGCTCAGATACGAAGCAAGCCGCAGGAGTTTAGTGGGTAATGCGACAAGAACTTTTGAGTCTCACACACGGCTGAAGGTTTTGCTAGCATATATGCTTTGAAGCGTTAAAGCGTAAAAGAAAAATAAGAATGTCTGAAGATTTACCTAAGAGCGCCATAGCTACAGGCTATCTAGGCCTAAACTGCATATGAGGTGTGAGATTGTATTCGTTTGTCCCATGAAACACGCATTAAAATATGGAGCGAGTGACTGACCAGTGTCCTTGCCTGGCGAATGCTCCGTCCATGAATGCCATCCCTGTCTTAGACGATCAGCAAATATAAGCAATCTAATTTTGTTCTAGATGGACCACTACTCTTCCTACGCTGGAGTACAATATTCCCCTCTGGATATGGCAGAGTATGTGTTCTGGACTGGAGACGAGCGCGGAGTCACCACGGCTATCGAAGATTTCCTTCAGGAAGGCTTGGTAAGAATACACAAAATATGTTGCGAAGTTACCGGCAGACTAATATTATTTAAGGAATTTTACTCTATGTCAAGGTAAATGAGTAATTTTATCATAGAAATCACAAAACTGATCGGTAATATGCTCCAAATAGATATTTGTATATGGCCTTGAGAGCCCCTTTAATTATAATTGTATATTAGCTCATTCACACACTTGTTCTGTAAAATGAGGACAGTACATCCTAGAAAAAGTAGGACTAAATTAGAGATCAATAGATACCACACTAATCATGCAATTTATGTTTTGTAGATGTCCAAAGAAGAAGCGATCGCATTCTTGCAAGAAATAAAGTTCAATATTGACTACCTCCGAGCACACTACTCCCAAAACCTCAAGGCGGCAGAGGAGAGCGCTCAGCAGGAGAAGCTTCGGGCAATGCTGATGGAACAAGCCAACGCTAAGGTATTGTGATCAAGCGATTTTGAATTTTATGCTTTAAATGTAAAGACTATATTACAGTACAGGAGCTCCATAAAGTGCTGCATGGTTTGTTTTGTCTAAAGTTATATTGAAACATTAAGTTCGTAAGATACATACCTATTTGAAGAATAAGCAACAATCACCATATCACAAGCGAGTCGTGAAACAAAAGCTATGCCTCGACCAACAAAACATGTAGGTACCCGCCTAGAACTCAGTCTATTAAGGCAACGTAAGAGCCAACTCCTTCACAGTTAATTAAAAGTAAATTATTTATGGATATTTATTTGAAAGTAATAGCTTTCCCGAGACCCATTAGACGTTTTACTGACTCACAGCTAGTAAAACCAGTTGTTATTGTACTGAAACGAGCTGAAAACCAGCCTGTTTTATCTTTATTACCAAGAACCATAAATGTGAATTAAAATAAGACGAAGAGGTGGAGTAATAATAATAAAAGTTTATTCATGGACGGGCAATGGCGATAGTGTTCCGGAAAAAATAATTTTATTGCTGATTTTACGACAGATACGAGTAATTCTTTATTAAGGAAGTCTTCGATCTAGTCTAATAAAAAATACTTGAATTTCATAAAGCTCTGTTCCCATAATCGAACTCGAAAAATGACTGCGAAAGGAAAATCTTTTGTCTGGCGATGACTGCTATATTAATAAAAAACGATATCAAAAGGATACATTTCATGTTCTTTGGTCCCATTTCACTACCCAAAACGCAAATTGTATACAGTATTTGAATTCTCCAATTGCTAGCCTATTGAATAGGAAATCCGAAATCGGAAATTAGTTTCTAGATATTTTCGCTCGAAAGATCAAAGGATCAAGTGAGTTGCCATGTACAGAAGGAAATAAAGATATTTACTGTTTGCGAGTCTTTCTGAAGATATACGTAGTTTCAATTGAGGACTCTACTGCTATGCCAGAAAGAAAAACGCATTTATAGCGGAACAAGTTTTAAAATACAGCTCACTGAAAATTTCTTACACAAAGATCCTTTTAAGAAAGAAAAGCTTACAAAAGTTCTACTCTGAGTGCGGAATAAATGCATTCTTACATGTTTTGTTCAAACTTCAGAAATCTGAATATCCGCATACAGTGGCAGGCAGTTGAGAATATAGGTATTAGGGTTTCTTGTGAATTATTATATCATAAATCTTAACTAGGTGCAACATGTGTGAGGATCGGTAGTCGAGAGTATACGGGTTCTGACTACAAAACCGAAGGCCGTAGATACCAATCCAGCTGTAAGAAAACAATGTACCTAAAATATGTGTTAAATTAGGTACTCAAGGATTCCACAAAAGTGTTTCATTTGTTTTGTGTCGGGCCGGGCAACAGATGACGACGTTATCAAACAAAATCACCTGAGTTAGTCTCAATGAATTATTGGCTAGACTGTTAACTTAAATTATTTCCAAGTCATCGAAAAAGAAGCCTTATTTTCTAACCGACCAGACATAGTCGTTTCACGCACCACAGGTTCAATAATAATATTAATACCTCCGGTTTCTATACTTAAGATCAGAATGGAAATCTATACACAAGTGCAGTCAAGTGTTCATATAAAAGACACAGTACACTCAGATACAGTGTGTCAAACAAATCCAATCGTACGTTGTCGCGAACCCTAATAGGGCGGCATAGGACAGAGAAACAAAAAATAAAACAATAAATGTTTGCAACTGTCTTCAGAGTAAACTGATATTACTTATATTTTCTGGAATAAGCTGATGTAAGTTCTAAGCAGGGATTTAACCTAGGTTCTTTAATTTATTACACTTAGAGTAAGATTTGACTTACACTAAATCACTAAATTGGATAGAACAATACCTAATCGCGGTTAAAAAAATTAAGCTTCAATAAAATAGTACCTTACTGGTTACTTTCTCTGTATTAGTTTTGAGGGATATCGTCCTCTGGACGATCCGACAGACTGTAAACACACGTGCGTTATTCCATTAACTGCGGATTAACATCGGGTCAAGGAGTTCTGTATTTTATCTGACCTGGTTCGAAACAGGTTATCTAAGCTCAACAAAATTCTAACTTGATATGAACAGTCCATTTAATAATTGGGTATCATTCAAATGATAGACGATTGGTACGAGTGGTCATCTACTGTGGTTTTATGGTTTGTATTTGATTCAATTGGGAAACCGCACAAACGAATCAAGTTCCGGATATTCAAGTTAAGATTACATATGCCTTTGATCAAAACTTGATTTCAACGTTAGTTCCAGAGAATTAGAGTAGGTAGGTACTGCTATTGTTCAAAAGTGCATTCGCAGTAAACTTCTGCGTCAGTTTTAGAGAAGGTAAGCGCAGAAATTGCACTCAATAACAAAATATAATTACGACCGTGACTTTCCGTGAGGAATGTGAATTCTGTATTTAAGCTAGTTGTGGATAATGTATATATCGTATTTTTTTTCTTATATAAAATTAATAGGACACAATTCTCCCAGCATATTTCTGATAGTATATTTGCGACGCACTTTGCTCGTGGAAATAACTACCTTCAGCAGTTTCGAAATGATACGACTTACTCAATTTCCAAAATGGAGCGTACCTAAGAGCTGAAACCAAAATACGTTTCTACATACCCATGAGCTTTAGTGTAACTTACCATCACCCTTCCGTTATCTAAAACATTAATTTGTCTGGTGCATATAGGAAGTATGATAGCCTGAGGATTTAATGATCTAGATCTACTTACTCTTAACTAGACCTATTGGTCTGCTTGCCAATGAGATTTTTTCAAAAATTTGATATCCTGTATATGGACCCACTTCCGATGACGATGATACATTTCTCCCCTTTATTTCCAGGAATACCAATACCGCAACCAGCTCCAGTCATTCCCCTTCGGAAACAGCCCGGACATCATCCGATCCATCGCCAGCAAGAACTGGGAGCTGAGCAACAATCTGCAATCCATCCCCGTGCTGCCAGTCACCTCCGACCTGCGCCCCGAGCCCGTCAAGCGATTCGACCCGATGTTGCAGACTAATATCATCAGTAAGTATCATTGGTACATTGCCAAGCGTAGGTACATCTAGAGCAAGAACTGGGAGCTGAGCAACAATCTGCAATCTATCCCTGTGCTGCCTGTCACCTCCGACCTGCGCCCCGAGCCCGTCAAGCGATTCGACCCGATGCTGCAGACTAATATCATCAGTGAGTATAATAATAATATAATACCTCCGGCCGTATTCGGCCATGGCGGCAGATCTTACGATCATCCAGGTACGCAGGATATATTATACTTAGTGCACAAGTGAGTGCGCAAGCACAGGTGCACTCCCTATTCCTTCACTCTCATAATTGGGTATTTGACTGCATCCGAAATAAATTATGACATTCTAACATTAAAGCCGAAATCAAAAATTATACACAATTGTTTATCCCAGAGTTACTATGAAGCTTTTTTCAATTTATTACAGCTTATTGAAATTAAAAGAGTATTGATTTGACACTACAGCATTGTGACGTCACAATGCAATATTTCATACATTTTTTCCTACATGGTTACGTTTTTGACATTTAAAAAAGTAGGTGATTTGACCTGTCAGTCAAATACCGTATTCGATGGGACAGCAATCTAACACGACCGGAGAGATCGGGCGAAATAAAAAACGTTGGGAAAATTCTAATAACCTTCATTAAAAACAAGTTACCCTTAATGGAAAGCTGGCTCATCACATTTCCCAAAGGTAAGCTGAACAGAAAAGTTTGTAAGTAGGTCCGAAAAATACGAAACGCCTTTCACTACCCTCTTGGGAAATCACTGACCCTAAAATCACGTTTCTTTTATATCTGCTGAGTAATACTAATGTACCTAATAAAATGTTTTCTAATTGCATAATTTCTTCGTTCACGATATCGATTTTGTCGTAAAATATCATACGAAAGACGTTGTTTCAGTTAGGGTGCCCTCTTAAGTGAAAATTAATGAAGATTTCAACGGGTCAGTGAGCCGGAAGGCGAAAACAGAATATCTATTTACATCATCAGAAGTGTCGGCTTAGGAATATTTAATAGAATCAGTGATAGCTATACTCTTGTCCGCATAAATAGGATAATGTAGGTCATTTTGAATTGTGTGATAAATTCCGATAAGGATATACCTAATAGGGTAAATTGACCTGGTAGGCTAGCCAAGATGCCACTTTAACGAATTCGCCAGACGCTTTCGTAGCGGCTTATATCTCCATCCCGCTCATATCAATAGTACGTGTGCGGGAGGGCAATATAAGTCGCGACGAAAACGTATGGCGAATTCGACAAAGTGGCATCTTGGCTAGGGCCCCTGTTTAGTAAACTGACCACTTCGAACAAATACGAATACGAATTGAAAGACTATAATACGATTATAGAAATAATTTCTTCTTAAACAGAAATTCCACCGGTCAATCGCCTCACAAGGCGGGTGCCGGTCTCTCCCTGCTCGGGTACGAAGGAAACCGCAGGAGTTTAGTGGGTAGGGGGACATAAAGTTCTGAGCCCCACACATAGCTGCAGGAGTAGCTGACCTGTAGCTATGGCGTGTCAAAGCGTTCTCCTGCGAAAAAATAATAATAATAAAAGTGGCCAGTTTCTAAACGGCCGGCAGGCCTTCTTACATACATTTCAATTCAAAATGCTGAATTCATTGACAAAACCTAATGATGAATACCTATCTGTTTGAAAATGGAACTGCGAGCGCCGAAATTTTTCAATTTAAGAAAAGTACCTATTCAGAGGTAAGGATAAAAGAAGGTTTGATTTTTTAATTTTTGACGCATAATAAAAAATATAGACGCTTTTGTTCAATTTTGTTTTTATTATTTTTTACAGGCACATCTGACTACGACCGAGACGGCCCGATCATCAGCGAAGAGGAGTACGAGGAGATGATGGACAAACTGAAGGCTGCCGACACGCTCTACACTGAATACACTCTCGAGGAGATCATCTACCAATTGGCTAAGGTATGCTAGCTTGCTTTATTACATCATTTAAATACTATAGATTGTCATTATATGACTGAACTTTATTAAAATTTATCAGATACCTTCGTCATTTCTGGCAGTCCCTTATATTGTCTTTTACGTAAATAAAATCGTAAAGAAAAGCCTGCACTGCATAACATTGCGCTGAATCAACGATTTACACTAGGTACATGGTAAACATAAAACTTTTTTTTAAGAATTTACTTTGGGCGGTTTTGACGCAGTACCTAGGACTCCAGTAAATCCTGCCCAATACGTTAATTTTTTTTTTGGCAATTAATGAAAAAAATTCGCTGAACTTCGTTTCGATGGGGGCGTTTGGCAGAAAAAAGCTCTAGCAAGCGCTAACGATTAAATAAGCAAAATGGCGGATCGGAGACCGAAGTTAGCAAACATGTCCTGGCCGAAAACTGTACAGTTTGTTTGACACAATCCGCCATTTTGATTATTTAATCGTTAGCGCTTGCTAGCGCTTTTTTCTGCCAAACGCCCCCGATGTTTTTATTCTTATTGGGTAATGTATTTCCCCAGATGATGTTCTCCCAATCTCTGTCGCGAGACCCGGCGTCGGCGCGCGCCGCCACTCAGAGGTTCATGTCTTTCCTGGAGCTGGAGGCCGAGCGCGGCCAGCTCTCCCGTACCATTGAGAAGAAAGTTCTTGGTAAATATTTACTTAACCAATATCGTGTTTTCGTTATAGCAATTTATCGCAATTACGGCAGACTAGAATGGGGAATATGCATGTATTTTTTTTTAATATTTTTATACGATAGTACATATCATTTTCATACTCGTGAATAAAATTCCAACACCAAAAAACTAAAATTTAACAAGGAAAAAATATTTTTTCTTAAGCTGTCAAATTCGCCAAATATAAACGGCCTCCATCTTGGCGCCTAAATGTAGCATGTATTTTGGACGTCACACTTCCTGTTAGGGATGTGCGATATTTGAAAAACATCCATGTTTTCGATAACATAATATAAACTATGAATAATATTTACAAAAAGTAATTAAAGTAGAGGAAATAACTGAAAAGCGGAAGAGAAATATTAACATCCCAGTGTTTTTGGAAAAATACTTTGACAAGTGTTTGCCCTTTTTTTTTGCTCTTTCACTTTCACCAGGAAAGACGCGAAAGAACATTGAATTGAAGTTGATAATAGAATATAATGGATTTAATATAATTCCACATTTATATATTTCTATTTCTATTTCTCAATAATTGTTATAATGGGAGTAAATTGTCATGTGATATCGACAATATTAATTTGAATAATAACTTGATAATTGTTTTTATTGTATTAAATAAATAAACTTCCAATTCGTATTTAATTTTCGATACTCTAATACTTTGACAGTTTATCGATAATTTCAAAAAATATCAATATATTTTATCATTAGTTCCCATCACTACATACTACTACAAGTTGTGGACTTTGTCGTCACTTCCGTTTTAACTCCATTGAATTTCGCGCGTATATTTGGCACTTTTAAATAATTATTTATGCAATAAGCAACAACTATAATTAAAAAATAGTGATGAGGGCATAATTCTGAAGTACTAAAGTTCATGAAAAAAAATATTTTACGCTATTTAGAATCACATGCATATTCCCTATTGCGACAACTGCTATTTTTATCTATATCTATACTTATAATAAATCTGTAGAGAGGTCAATTCTGTACATTAAATATACTTTCAAAATAACTATCAGGGGGTGATAAGTGATCGATACTGATGCCAAAAATGCAATCAGTAAAATTTTTGTCTGTCTGTCTGTCTGTCTGTCTGTCTGTATGTTCCTTATAGAAACAAAAACTACTGGACGGATTTTGACGAAACTTGGTACAGTTATTCTTCATACTCCTGGGCATATTATAGGATACTTTTCATCACGCTACAATAAATTGGAGCAGAGTAGTGAAGGGAAATATTGAAAAAACGGGAGAATTTACTCCATTTTTTAAGCTTCTGTCGCGTGTGCAGCTTTATTGGTTAAAGTTACATAAAATCATGTATGACGGAAATATTGTTCATAAAATTGCCTAAAAAATATCCCTAGACAGTATATGTCTATCTTTAATGGTTGACTCACAATAACACGTGTAACTCCTGATCCAAATTGGTTTGAACGCGCTAATCTCAGTAACAACTGGTTCGAATTGACAAAATCGTTTGTATTGAAAAGTCCACTTACTATTTGTCGAGGAAGACTTTAAGCTATCCATAGGAACATAATGTGTACGGAAACGAAACCCATGCGGACGGAGTCGCTGGCGGCCGCTAGTACCTAATAATATTATCAAGGTCCTTGGTAGCATAGTGGGTAACGTTAAGGTTATAAAATATGGGCAATTTTTGCAAGACTGGTGATCGAATGGCTTTAGGTGACTCAAAAATATTCCTTCTCGAGCTCCTTTATGCATCGAAAGGCTCGTAAGTGCAGACTACATTAGCAGCAGTGCTTTATGGCCTGATCTTCCTATCCATCCATAAAGGAGGGCCGAGATGATAATGATGATGATGATGATTATCAATTTTGGTGATTAAACTATGTAACGTTTTCAGATGTGATGATCGCGGCGTTAACGGACACGATTGGCGACCACCCGGAACTACTGCAAACGCACGAGGGAATTGGGGTTAACTCCGCAAACAGGTTAGTTTCGAAGTTTTTATTGCATACCTACTAGCGGCCGCCCGTGACTCCGTCCGCGTGGATTTCGATTTCCAATATCCTATGTGTTATTCTGATGTATAAGCTATATTGTGGTAAAGTTTCCAAATCCATTCAGTAGTTTTTACGTGAAAGAGTAACAAACCTCCATACATCCATACTTACAAACTTTCGCCTTTATAATAGTAGTAGGATTGAAATATTAAATTCCTCAAATTCTATCTTTACTATTGACAACCTAAACAACTGCAGTAAAAAAAATTGCAGGGTGACAGTCCTTTTGGTAAATGATGTCCCATAGATGTGGCGCCAGTGTCATAGAGTAAAGTATAATGTTTATTTACGCACTTATAATATTGTAGCCAAACCAAATATTTTTGAAAAATAAGTATTTTAGGGTATTTCATATTATTGGTAAAAAACGGACTGCCGCCGCTGGACTTCATTCGCCGAAAGGACTATATTTTTCGTTCATGTTTTTGGTATACTTATGACTTTACCTTAATATTTTTTTTGCGAATCTCCACAGGCTAATGCGACAATTCCTGGAAGCATCAGCATCAGAGCCCAGCATGTCTCGAGCCATCCTCGCCGCCTACAAGGACGAACTGCTCAAAGGACCGCAGATGCACAAGTTCTCCTTCCCCGAGAGAAACTAAACGCCCGGCCATGCCTGCAATCGTCTTCGAACGTTTTATTTTTTGACTATCATTCCGATGGCGTGCCTCGAAACATTTCCAAATATCTTATTAGCAAATACTTACAATACGAAAGAAGAACAAATGGAAGATTAAAAATGTATGGAAATACCAAACCAACAGATAAAAAAAAACCTGTTGAAATGGCGCACATTACCAAATATCTAACTCACATAATAATGAAATGCTCGCAATGTGAATTAACTCTCGATAATAGTACATAGACAGTAAAAAGATCACCTTCTAAATTATCCGAACGATCATCAATCACATTGATATATTGAATAATGTCAGAATCAACCAAACTTTATTATGGATGTTATAACTACTCGTATCATTATCTTAAGTATGGATACAATTTTGAGACTTATTACAAAAAAAAAAACACAACACACGACATTTCACCTATAAAAAATAAGTTATAGGCACAATCAAGTTAATTATTGACTGTTTGGCAGCTAATTATTAAATAATTGCAACAGTAACGCCTTCGATCCTATTTTAAATATCGAAGCTAAAACATTTTCTTTATTTGGTAGTCTTGATACTAAGTGCTATTTAGATATTAAGGCTAATAAGTACCTACCTACCTGTATCATTTTTTCAAGAAACTAATATTATGTATGAGTTTAACTTTTAAGAATACCTAGTGTTTAAGAACCCAAATATTTGTGGAAAAATCAAATTGCCCCCAAAAATTATGTAAGCGGAATTCATCAATTACATAGTTTGTTAAAATTAAGTTCAAAAGGATGCGTTAAAACTACTACGAGGCTAGAATTTTAATAATTTAGCGATTGGTAAGAGTACGGCACATTATAAAGATGGAAAGAATATTAAATGATAAGGTAGTAAACATTTTGGGAGCTCAAACAAACACGGTACCTATTCAGAAGATATCCAATTGAACTCAATTTTAAAAGTTTATATTACTATGAAGTTTTAAGCATTATAATAACGATATAGCGTCAATATATTTACACGATTTACTCAAGAAACAGAGATACAAATTTAAATTTGTATTGTGATTTATGGATCGTAGCCAGAAGAGTGGAAGAAAATGATCAAATGGAGTAAAAAAATATATTTTCCTAAACTAAGTAAAACTCCCAATCAGATTTAGTAAGTGTTTGAAGTAGTTGTCCATTTTATTATACTACCTTCATAAAGTAAGAACTAAACATAAGCATGCTCATTGAAATTTTCATTTTGATTTAAAAGGCGACTGCTGGTTTTGAAATTCTTGGCGAGGATTTATGCGGACATGACACTAAACTTAATGATAAGATGCTAAAGGCTGGATACACTAGGTATAGAATGAAAGAAGGAAGAAGGTCGGATAAGGCGTTGGGTATAATATATTGGTGTCGTGTCAACATGATAATAGTGATTATTTGAAACTACACATTGTTTCTGGCTCAATTTTATTCAAATCTTGGTTAGAGATGGCAAAATCTTGATATTAATAGCAATGACAAGTGCTGCCAACTAAGTAATTCAATGTTGTTTTATCCATTTAACTGGCTTTATAATTTTTGTTTCAAGAACACTTTTTTGATTAGTTACTACCCGCAGTACGAAATGTGATGACGTATTAAGAAAGAACAATGGCGAAACATTTGTTGAGTTATAAATTAAGCGTCTTAAAATGTCTTTAATACGAAATGATCTATTGAAAAATCGTAAGATTTTTCAGATTTTCATCTAGTTCTGACTAAGTCTCGGAAAAAATATTAATTTTAAAAGGAGCTAAACGTTATTATTATCATACGATGTCAGTTTGTCGGCCATTTTGCCTTGTCACTTTAATGTCATTTGTGATATTACAATTGATTATCGGGCATAATTATGCTCGATCGTACTATTCTTTCAATTTTTACGAGTTGGACTGCTTCTGGACTCTTGGGATCTTCCTGGCGGGACTGCTATTGTTTGCCAAAGGATTCCGATATTCTGCTATTATCATTTTGTTGTGGACTTGCAACTACGATTTTGCATTTTGTTTGTGTATGTTTGATCTCAAGCGTTGGGAAGTTGTGTAAAACTGAAAATTATAAAAACATAAGTACAGCTGTAAGTACTTTGTCCATTACAGAACCTTCTGCGCCAAGGGGTTCGTGGTTCGAATCCCAGTTTTAGTGTGATGAGCACGAGCATTTAATTGTGTTCCCGAGTCTTGGATGTTCATATAATTATTATTATCCGTTATTTCGTACCTAAAGTACACCCTTATGAACATTATAATGCAATAGGTAACATTTGGTAGAAATATCCAAAGGAAACATTCAAGTACTTAAATATTTTGTAAGAAATCATTGTAAACAGTATTTTGCCTTTTTTATAGATTTTGGAGGATGACTATTTCTGGGAAGCTTGCAGAGACTTTACCATGGCTGCAGTTAATCATAATTTAGCAAGTGAAATGTCTTCTGATGATGAAGCTGGAACAAGTACGAGAACATACAAATGTCTGCCTTTTATGTGGCTGCTTAATATTGAATTGAGAGAAGACGAGGGATAAAAAAATAAATAATAACAATTGATGTTGTTTTACTTTTAACTAGCGGCTGCCCGCGACTCCGTCCGCGCGGTTTTCAGCACACAGGTATATACTATAGCCTAAAGCCTTCCTTGTCACAGGGACTATCCAACACAAAAAGGCTTTTTAAAATCGGACCTGTAGTTCCAGAGATGAGCGCGTTCAATCAAACAAACAATCAGAATGATCAGCTTTATTATATGAAGTATAGATTAAAGTTAAACCCATAAGTGGTCGTGCTTAAGCACGAAGTAATTAATTCATAAATTAATAGAAGTAAAAAACATTTATATATAACTATACGTTTTTTCTCAACTTTTAACCCAGCAAACACCCAGCAAATAATATTAATCTGTGATGAATAAAAAGTGATATTGCATGGTCAAAGATAACTTTTGGCTTCTTGAAACTATGTTTAAAGTAGGTATCTGTAGTTTATTGGGTATAAAATACTGATAAATATTTTGTTTAAGTTAACTAATGTCTTATTTGTTCAGGCATAACCTCAAAAACTTTAAACTGAAATATCTCAATCTCAAGACTTACGACAATCGTGTAACTTACGTGAATTTGTTGAGGAACTGAAGCTGTATATTATCATATTTTTTTCAAATCAAGACGCTTAAAAAATATACTTTAAAAAAGTTGTATGGAGGTTCGCCATTGTTCTTTACTTTCAACACTCTTTAGCGCGCTTTAAGATTTCCAAAGTTGTTTTAAAAATAAGTATAACATCAACACAAAATATCATAAGGAATCATTTCAAATGAATGTCTACTTTATAACGTATACAACTATCGATAATGTTATTATGTAATAATAAATGTAATAAAACAAAAAAGCTTGCAATATCGTTGTCGATAAAGTCAATGTTGCCAATTTTGTACGCTTTTTTCTGAATTTTCTACCAAAATCGATTTACGCCACATGCAGTAATCTTATTTTACAAGTAGTTTTTAACAAAACCAGATGACTACATCTGCAAAACCAATTTGCAATGTTTCTTTATAGTTTTCCCCTGTCAGGCAGATATCATTAATTTCTGTTTAGTTAACCTTCGTTGTAGTAATTAAATGTATAGAAAGAAATATGTGTTTAATAAGTAAGCTTTTGTAGTAAGCTTCTTGTGGATTCATTTAAATGTTTCAACAGTATTTATACCTGTAGTTCATTTATAAAAATTGGAGTAGATGAATTATTTTGAAATTGTAAGTGATAAATATAAGATAAAAATACATTTAAATGATATATGAATAGCTAGTCAAATATTTCTTAATATTTTTCTACCAAATAAATTTTCAAATGTGGGAATGTGCAATTTGTTAACTTTGTATACCTATCATTAAACAAGTCTTCCTAATTGCGTAAAAATAAAAAAAATTACAGAGCTTAAGTATGTTTATCCAATTAATTACATTTGCATATCAATCAATGCCATTGACATATCCAAGCATCAAAAAACAATTTGTGTATAAAATTAATATCACTCATTTTAAAACATTTGGAAAAACTTTGAGGAAGGAAATTACTAGATAGAAAAAAATATACTGTAGCTAATTGTATTAACTTAACTAAAACATTAACAATTGCACATAACCACTGTCTTTAAAAATTTCAAATACATTTACCGAAGTTTAACTTAAATTAAACCTGTGTATTTTATAAGGGACATTGCTGTAAAAATAGTTTAGATCATGTCTTTCTATTAGAATCACAGACATTTTAACCGTAAGACTTAAAAATTATATGCAGCATTGTTGGACATAATGCTATGTTAGTGATTGGCAAAATTTATTATATTTATATTATTCTTTGAAATATATTGTGGATTTAATAAAAAAGTTTAATGTGATTTGTTTTTTATTTAAATAAATGTAAAAGTTACATTACACTAATGTAGTCAAAGGTGGGAATGCACTTTGTTTGCTAACTACCACTTTTTGATGTTGGTATGAAATGTACCCTTTTATTTTTCCGTCGTAGATGAGATTGGCTACAATGCATTGAGTCTCGTCTGCATCTACATCATCATGCCCCATTATCTGCAAGGCAGCTTGGAAACTAGCTATATCAATTTGGTGAGAATTCTCACTCAAATACACTCTTCTGAACAAATTTCTATATGCTGAGATCTTCAACTTTTCCACAATCAAGTAAATACCAGCTTTTATAAAGAAGCTCTCGTGTTCTTCCATTACTTGGTCAATGCCTCTCAAGTTTCCATTCTTTACAGCACATGCCAAATCCCAAAACAGTGGGAGATCATATTTACAGACCACTTCTTTGGTTGGCATGTAGCCCAACAACATTTTAACTGGCACTAAATAAGTTAAGATCTGTTTCTTATTTTTCATACTTTTCCTGTGGCAGTTTTGGAATGCGAAAGACAAGTGCTCATCAGCTGCTCGATAGTCAGAATCAAACATAGCTTTTCTGCCAACAAAGTACTTGTATGTGATTCGTTGAGCGAGTGGAAAATTCTCTTTCAAGTTGGTTGAATCGATTGCTCTTATCAATGGTTTGCATAAGTGAATTTTGTTAATATGAAAGTAGACCTTGAGGAGTTGATTCACAATAGTCAGCATTCCTATTTTCTTAGAGTATGGTTCATTGGTTCTGGTATCTCCGACACATACTCTGAAGCCAGCGAGCAGACTGTCAGCGGCTTTTTCTAGGATTTTTCCATTACTAGCTGTAATGCAGAACATATACTTACTATTAAAAACTGTTAAATCATACACTTACATAATTTCTAAATATTATGAAAAAGTGGAACATAAAAATAATGTAAATAAAACTCATGATTTCCAAGTCCTACATGGAACAAATAAATCATGCAAAAGTTGCACTTTTAATAAAGTATGTTCCATTAATAAGTCATTTCAATAATAGATCCTAGCTGTTATAACCAGGCATGTCAATTCAGGTTCATAGTCGCAGCGTACCCTGGGCTTCAAGGCAATGGCCGAGGATGCAACCGGGAGAGGCGCTACGATGATGATGATGAATAATATATCCTAGCTATAGATGATATTACATTTACAACACTTCATAGCAGAAATGTACCATTAAAATGTAAAAAAATATTTTTTAATTCAACAAATCACTTTTAATGCTTTATGTACTTACGTTTAGCAGCTTCAGCTTTCAATGCAACCAACCGCAAGTCCAGGCTGACCGTGTACAAGAGAGGAAGGTTCCAGTTCTCTCCTTGCTGAGCTTGTACCAATCTCACTACACAGCCCACACACGCAGTCTGATGTTCATAGGCTTCATCGTAATTATTCATGTACAGAGCCTGTGAAAATGTTTATTATTATTGTTGGTAGGTTGGAAGGTCTTGTTATTATTATAAATGCAATAAAAATTATGTGCAAAACTGAGATACGCTTTATGATCATGATTTGACCATCATAATCAGCGTCTCGCAGTTCACTCCACTAAGACCAATCCCTTTTTAGTTGTATTCTTTACAGGTATGGTTCATGGGACAACAACATTATGGTGATAAAAGTACTCATCTGACTAAACAAGCAAACGCTTGCACAAGATTTAAAGAAATCAGTTTATAGTTAAAAATTACCTTCACACAGGATAGATGATAAATGATAATTTCGTCAAGCGGTGATACACAGTTCCCCTCGACGAGGGAGGCTATATCGCTGGAACGCAGGTTTCTGTTAGCGACATGATCGTCTCGTAGGGAGAACAACTTTGCAAGCGTATTGCCTTGGCAGCTCCGGAATACTCGTTCCACGAACTGGATGTAATGGTTCATGGTACCAGAAGCCATGGCAGACATTGAAGATAAAATTAATAGAAACTTCTTGAAAATATTATACTACAACATTATCAGTAAAAACAATTCACCCCAAAAATAATAATAAACTGAAATTAGAGGTTACAGGTTAGAATCGTTTTTATGTTTTTTATTTCATTCTGTCAATCTGTCATTCACTAGTCTGTCATTTAATTCATTTCAGACCAACAAAGGAATACAAAAATATTTCTCCATGTATTAAAAGAATAAGTAAAAGGTAGATAATAGAATAAAGTTCAAAAGGTTTTCTTTGACTTCATCAATATATTTTATTAATAAAATATCAAACTTATAAATCGGATGCATTAAACACACTTGAAAATATTTTTTTCAATTAGAAAGTTAAAAACTAATGTGACAGTCAATAATGTATTATACTCTTTGGTCAATAGTCAATCAAGTGAAACTACTAAACCCAAAGATCTTGGAAAAATCAATCTTCCAAAATCTTTGACTAAACCTGTAAATATTTTTATGTATGTTTTTGGCGGATGGCCATTATGTTACATTTTGTAGAGTCCTTATTTATAATTTTGTTAATAGTACATTCGTAAATAGTAAAATTTAATTTACATATAAGATTAATTTTATGTACTTATATATTTTCATTGTTAATAACTGGGGCCTTACCATCAAGTCTTAAAGCGATCTTTAAACGAGTGAGTAAGATAGATGCCGCTTTACATGATGTAAGGCTGCAACTCTCTTACTCACTGGTTTTTAGATCACTGACTTGATGGTAAGGCCCCAGTTTTAAATTTAGTTTGAAATCTTCCAAACTTGTAACTAATTTTGTGTATGTTTTTGGCAGATGGCTTCCAAAGCCAAAGCCTTATTAAATAATAAAAAAAAATAATAACAATCAAGTGACGTTGACAGCACAGAGTACTTTTTATTATACGTTGACAGTGACGTTAGAATCCAAACCAATGCTTGTAGCGCGTTGATTTGATTGAATTATTTTTATAATACAAATAAATTTACTTCATAAATATGGAAGAAAATGTTGCGTTAGATTCTAGCAAACAGAAGCAATTTGTTAAATCAGTTAAAGGGATAAAAAAATTAATAAAGGTAAATGTTTTGCCTCTGTATTCATGTAAGCAAGTAAGGTTATGTTGTGGTATATTTGTATTGAATTTCTTTCGGTTTTTACAGAAAAATGATGCAAAAGGTGTTAGTGAGAAGATCGCTGCAACCAAAGCAAAGAGTGGCAAAGTCCAGAAGAAGAAGCGAGCACCCCGAGGTCTTGTTTACCTAGGGCATATTCCACATGGGTTCTATGAGGTTAGGTTAATGTTGTATAAATTATCTTGTAACGTTTTTAATATTATGATTATGTGCTGGTGTTTTGTGTAATATTTAGGATTTTTTATGATATAATCCCAAGATGGTCAATGACAAGTGTTTGGCCATATTCCCTTTATCATAAATGTAGTGCCACAAATCTTTGAATAATTTCAAGGAAATGAACCTTGGCCGTCTAATGCTGAATGTAAGTTTCCCTACAATACACTAATCATCCTCATCCTGGGCAATCTACATAAATTAAATAATATTCATAGTATCAAATACTAAACAATAAATGTTTTAATTTGTTTTTCAGAATGAGATGACACAGTATTTCAAACAGTTTGGAATGGTAACAAATGCACGAGTGATCAGGTCTAAGAGAACGGGCAATTCAAAAGGTTTTGCATTTGTTGAATTCAAAGAACCAGCTGTTGCCGAGATTGTTGCAGAGACTATGAACAATTATTTGATGGGCAAGAGGTTGATTAAAGGTATTTATTAACCAGTAGTGTTTCGGCCAATTATTTTCATGAGATTTTATTGTAGGTTCACATTTTGACATGAGTTCAATAATCAGTTTTCATAATATTTCTGGATTTTTATACATTAATGTTATACACATAAAGTAAACCTAAATAAGTTAGAATTCTGTACAGAAGTTTATAAGAATTTTGACCCTGAGGTCAAAGTATGAAAACCTGTTTGTTTTGTATTTTTCAGCTGCTTATATACCACCAGAGAAACAAAGACTACATGCTAAAAGGAAGTTTTGGAGCAATGCATTTAATCCAGCAAGTGAAGCCAGGTTGAAAATTAAAAAAGTAAGTCTTTTTTGTTTTAAAATGTATTAAGACAAAAGATATCTTTTAAATAACTTGTAACATAGACATTTCCTAGTGTTTATAATAAGTGAATGTGTTTAATAAGTGAGATAGAAGTAAGCAATTTTATTATTTATAATTATTAATAAAATATTTCCACATTTACAGGCATACAATGCAAAGAAAGATGAGCAAGGGGACCTTACTAAAGCTAGGAAATTAATATCAAAGTAAGTAAGCTACTTATTTAATTGAATAATTAATTATACATTACAGACTTTCAAATTTAACCCTTAATGTTTCAGTATAACAAAAACTAAAAATAAATTAGCTGCAATAGGCATCAACTATGATTTCTTCTCACCTGTTGATGTGCCAGAATCTTTAGTAAAACTGGTCACCCCAGCTGAAGTGAAAGCAGAGAAAAAAGCAAAATCAGCTAAGAAAGTTCCAGAAACTCCTAAACAAATAAAAGAGAAAAAGGTTAAGGAAGAAAAGCCTAAAATAGAAGTGAGTAAAACCCAACAAGGTAAAGATAAAGAAAAGGGCAAGAAAAAGCAGGAACTTGTCAAAGTTGAGGCAAAACCAGCTGTTGAGACTAAAAAAGCTAAGAAACCAGTTGAAGTAAACAAAAAAGAACAAGCACAGAAAAATAAGAAACTTAAAAATGCAGGAGTAAAACCTGTTGAGAATTTCATTAAAATTCAACAGGAATCAGATGATGACAGTGATAGTTCATACAATTTTGACTCAGACGAATTTGAGAAAATGATGAGTGGTGATGATGGTGATTCTGTTTCTGACGGTGATGAGGAGAGTGATGATGAGGGAAGTGAAGATGATAATTCTGAAGAGGAATCGTAAGTACTATTGCCAATTCATGTAAAAAGGAATGTGGAAACCATTCTTACCTTCAATGAATGATGTCATTCTAGACCTAGTTTTTTGCCGAGAACTCTATTGAGATTTTAAAGCTGGAGTGAGTATTTCTTACAAAATAAATAACCTACCTACTTTTGTTTTACAGTGATGATGAGGAACCTCCTCAACTTGTACCAGCAAGGTTACCTAAGCCTGTACAACTCAAATCAAAACCACAAACTAAAGCAAAACCACAACTTCAAGCAAAACCACAACCTCAAGCAAAACCACAAGCGAAAACAAAAAAAGAAGAGAAAAAGGTTGTTAATATTATCCAAGTCAAAAAAGACGAGAAAAAAGAGATGCCACAAAGAAAACGAAAAGCCGGTCAAAGTAAGCCATAAACTTTGTTATGAACTACTAATTTTGTAATAAAATAAAAACAAAATTTATGCACTGTAATTTTAACACTTCAAATACAATATGCAATTGAGAAAAACATATCTGGTGTATATTTACTTGCTGTAATGCCATTAAGGATGTTATTATAAGTATGTAATATTATTTTATTTTCAGATCTGGTTGCTGCACCCAAGACTTCAAAATTTGAGAACAAAAACACTCAAAAGTTAGCCAAGAAACAATTCAAGAAGAAAAAATAAGCTTGTTTAATTGTAATTAATAAGTGAAAATAAATACAAATAAAACATATTTTTTGATATATCAATTCATTTTTATTTTCATAAAAATAGAACATTTAAAAGTGTGATCAAAAGACTTAATACTTAAATATTGCTTTGTATTGGATTGTGCCTAACATGCAGGTATTAAAGGTATCACAATTAATTTTATTTTAAGAGAACCTAATACAACTTCGCACATTTGATCAAAACCTTAAATATCAAGTCACAACAATTAATTCAATCAGTACATAAGATAATCAATTATTGATCAATAGCATTTAAGAATTAAAAGTGGAAATTAATTAAGAATTATAAAGTTTGTCTCTAGCACATAACCACTTAACAATAAAATTGTGATAGTAACATTTTTGTACTACGAGTTGAAATTTCTTGAATCTGTCTTTAAATTTTTAGGAGTATGACTTATAATCTATTTTAATAATTTCGAGGGATATGCATTCTAAGTTTCATGATTATTTGATTCTGGTTCTAATGTCTAGATAGACTATTTAAATAAAGTGTCTTGTATCTTTGGATCCCTCATTGGAAAACATACTTTCGACTCATTTATCTATAACATAATGAGTACTAAAGCTTTCTTTCTATTTAGCTATTTTAATCGTGATCACATTCTCTATCATACAAGATTTTATCTTGCCACTAACAGATGACCTAGAAGACTTCTATTAATATAAGAAAATATGAATGTACACAGTACACAAAATATAGATAGAAGAATAAAGACAATATAATTTTTATTTAATCATCACCATGACCTAACTTCACTACAACTGGTCTTTCATCCTCTTCATCAGCATCCAACTCTGTAAAATCCCATTGGAGTTTCTCAGTTAGATTATGTTTGAACTCATCAATCACATTCAAAAGCCTTCCATCAACATTGCTCATGTAAACCGTTCGGAAGAACTCCCTCAACTTCTTGTAAACTAAATTCTTGTTCATAACAATATCAGCTAGAAATTCCTCCGGCATTTCCTCTATTTGAGTCTCTAAAGTTTTAACGAAATAGTAGAAAACATTTTTATGTTTCTGAATAACATCATCACATGAACAAAAGAGTATGACTAGATTCTTCCAATGCTCAAAAGCGTCGAGGGAATGTCCAATAAGGAAGCAGATATATGCAAATTGAAGTTCTCCTATGATGTGAAGAGGCCTGCAAAGAAAATAAAACTTTATCAGCACAAATATTTTTTTTCCAATGTTAGCAATATTCAGTATCGAAGTCAGGGGTATGTAAGTCTTTAAAAATCTTTTTTTTTTACCAAGATAAATCACTAAAATAACGTAAAAACAGCTCAATGAATATTAATATCACTAAAAAAAGTTTTATAAGAATTGACAGATCAAATGCAAAATTATTTAATGGAGAGAAACTATAATACTTACTCTTCATGCTGTGCAATCATGAGCTCTAAGGAGTATGATTGATCCAGGTAATGTTTGGTGATTTCTTCTGGAGTGGAGCCAGGGGGATACTTGTCCTGTGGTATCTCGGTAAATCTAAGGGCTGTTCCTGAAAAAATATATATTTCATTAAAATTGTTACTTAAATTACTAGAATGTTCTGTTATAAAATAAGCAAAGAGTAGATAACTACTAGTTTTTTTTGCGTTTTTTTATGTATTCAAACAATCAATTGATGTGCAATGTAAGGGAGCGCAATGTAAGCTGCCGATTCCCAGTGCATCCATCTGATGGGAGACGCAACCTTTTGTGATCAATTAAGTTCTAATTTAAGATACATTGTTAAAACATAATACTAAGTTGTTGTACTTAGTCTTTGCATCAACAATAAATGCTAAACTTGTGAAATTTATATTGAAAACATACCTGGCATAGGTTTTAAGTTTGGCAACATTGAATTTTCCTTCTCTGCTTTAGTGATCCTTCTTGCTTTCTTAGCGTCAGACTGTCCTGGGGTGGGACTACCCTCAGAGGGACCACCTTCGGTAGGAGATGCATCCTCACTTTCTTCCTGGCTTTGCTCTTGTTTCACACCCCTTGGCCGTTCCTCATCAGTCATAGACATCAACTCCATTGCTGATCTGATTATGCCATTCTCGGGAGATAACTTGTTTGCTAATTCAGCTGGAGTTAAATCAAAGATATTATGTTAAAATGGTTGGATATCACAATCACTAAAATAATGTTTTTCTTTTGTTTTCACAAAAATATTTGTGGGCAAAAATTATTATTGCATGATAATTATTATCTGAAATAGCTATGTATATGGAGGAGGTAATGGGAAATCACTCCATTCTGATTACCAAGAGTTGAAGAGGTGTGTTTCAGGCAGTCAATTTTATAATTATTAATTAATTTCAAATATTGCCTTACCTGTAATATGTGATGTAAGGAATGTCCATTTCTCCCATATTTCATAAGGGTAAGGTGCCAAATGTCGGTCTATATTCAACAAATTGTCTTTTAGCCGCTGAATGCTCTCATCACTTATTTCCTCTTTACTAATATCTTCTGTCTTCTTATCCCACATTTTCACAACAAATTCTTTTGATTTGAAGTAATGCATGAAACCAGACCTGTAATTTAGTTTTAAACAAATTTATAACCTAAAACAGGGCAAAGTTAAATCTAAATTTATGCTTTCCAATTCATAAAATATTTACAAAACACTAATACCAAAACTTTGATCATGAAATGCACAAATAATTCGAATTTATTGATTTTTGTTAAATTTTAGGAACCAGCTAGACTACCAGTAGAAAGGAAGTATTAATTAAAATTGCTAATATATAATGTACCTGGGGGACACGTCTCCAGTACCCTTGCTCACTGCTGAGAAGTGCACAAAGTGTAATCCTGGAGGAATCATTTTTATTCCACGAAAATCTTCCTCAGTGTTCCAACATTGCATATCGATGCCGAATTGCGTTTCCTCTGGAACTCCAAGGAAAACGAACGTGCCGCCTTCTAGTAGAAGCTTCTGAGCAGTCTCTTGATCCATTTCCATTTTGAAACAGAATTATACGGCTGTTAAAAATAAAATATAACGAAAATCGATTTTGTGTTTACATCTCCGTCAAAATGACACCCGAAAATTGGTATGTCCGAAAATGTCAAGCAAAGCAAGATTGTCAAGTTCACCGCATTTTTTAAACTTGACTTTCTGAAAGGCAAAGATTGCGGCTAGTACAGCCAAATTAAATGACTCAATTTATTGGTGGGAAAACGGATAAAATATTTAGGGTCATAAACATTTTTGAAATAAGAGGGTATGAGGAGCTTTAGATCTTTATAGTAATTTTAAATAAGAAGCTAATTTTCTTCTTTTTTTACTGCCCACGGGTATTACGGATACGGGTTGGTTTTTAAATTTTTCTTTAATTGAATGGTTCAGAACTACATTTTCATTTTTTTTTTAATAAGGTGGGAAATATCCCATACCAACTATCCCAACTAATCCCAACTAATATTATAAATGCGAAAGTAACTCTGTCTGTCTGTCTGTCTGTCTGTCTGTTACGCTTTCCCGCTTAAACCTCGCAACCGATTTTGATGAAATTTGGTACAGACAATCTTTAGACCCTGAGACAGAACATAGGCTACTTTTTATTTCGAAAAAAAAAGAAATCCACGCGGACGGAGTCGCGGGCGGCCGCTAGTGTTTGAATAAAATCAACAGGGCCACTTCTTACAGAATAAGCTAGCCACTGGGGTACACATCTTTTAGCCTAATATATAAAAGGTTTAATTAACAAGAGGTACAAATGCACCTAACGTAGTTAGTTCATAAATCAAAACCAGCTTTTTTAGGGCTTAATTTCTCCCTGAAATCAAGCCGCCTAATACCAGGTTTTTACAACTTGATTAATGATTAAAATTCTCCTACCGTGATTTCCCGGCGTCTGCTATCACGAAATTAAAAAAAAAAGAAAAAAAATAATCGACTCTAACTAAAGAGGTTTGTTTTCCACTTATGATTTCGTCAGGCTGCGAGCACACTCGTTTGGAATAGTTTGCGTTCGCTAAAAATTCCCACCGAAATCCGTCTGGGAATTTGAGTTTCCCGTCGAGTGGGTAACACAGAAGCCTGCTGTTGAGCACTGCAGCACCTGTATTTTTGTTTTAGCGCTGATTTTTTTTGACTAATTATTTTCAACAGGTGACGAATCCAGCGACTCGAGCACCACTACGGCGAGACGGGTTGGGGCTGTATTCCGAAAGCTCAGTTTAGCTGTCGGTAGCAATTAGTGGGTTTTATGAACCCCACTATTAATGTATTTCGGTTTACGTGCCGGTTTTTGTGCTCGCATCCGCCAGACAGATCGTAATTACACTCGGCTTTCTCTTTGTTGTTTGCTAGACGTTTTTCAGTCTTGCATTTTGATAGTTTCAAAGTAGACGTGTTGCTTAGTTTTGTCACTCTTTTCTACCGCTAGACAACTTTATCCAACTTTATAATTCGACTCCCTTTGACTGGTAACCATTGCAAACAATTACTGACTTCCATGTTTTTTGTCTTGCGAGAGTCCAATGCAACCATCCATGCTTAAACACACGAAGTAGTTAAGAGATGAAGAAATACCATGAAGTACCTAAGTTCTACATGATTATTTTTATTCCACTGGACTTTGTCACTCGCCCCGAATGTCCTTCCTAAACAAAATCACCCTCTTAGGATCAAATCCAATCACCCAGTAGCCAATAAGTGGCAACTGCTAACTCAATCAAACACTCTGAAGTGTCGCAGCGAATCTTTTTATATCTATATTTACCGCGGAACACAATGCAGCTTATACTTTCAGTAAGACTAATAAATACCTACCTAATTCTGAATTGATAAAGTACCTAGTAACCTAATTTAGTGCGCAGATGCTTTGAGAGCTCTACCCAGAATTACGCAGATAAATTGTGCACTGATGCATCTAGTTTAGGTATTTACTTCAGTAAGAAAAAATACTTTAAGTTTTACAGGTTTTTTTCTCACATTAGACATTACAATATAAACAGAACAATGCTGTTTTAAACGATCATTAGTAAGATCATAAAAGTTTATACAAAACTAGCGGCCGCCCGCGACTCCGTCCGCGTGGATTTCTTTTTTCGAAATAAAAAGTAGCCTATGTTCTGTCTCAGGGTCTAAAGATTGTCTGTACCAAATTTCAGCGAAATCGGTTGCGAGGTTTAAGCGGGAAAGCGTAACAGACAGACAGACAGACAGAGTTACTTTCGCATTTATAATATTAATATAGTTGGGATGATACATGATTTATTTATTAATAAACAAAATTATGTAAATACTACGTTGGTACTATGTTGGCAGTGCTTGACGATCCATTAGGTAAACTATAATTAAAGCTTTCACCAGAATCTCCAGCTCTACCCAACCGCAAATGTTGACATACTGAAAGTTTTTAACAGACTGCGCGTGTGGCTATTCGGTGTTTAGATAGATCCTCTAACATAAACTAGTTGCGTCGGTGCTCTCAGAGAGTTAGTAAAACTTTTAATAGTGTTCCTGTCCCAGGAGTGCCTACGAGACTGCCAAAGTACAGTGCCAGTTATCTGCGAAGTTATTACACAAATACTTGCCATAGGAGGGTATAAATGGTTGGAAGAACTTCGCGATGGCATTCTCGGGTGCGTTGTTTTTCCGCAATGCTAAGTTATTGCATTTCTTTCTAATTTGTGAAACGTTCAGCTTAGCGCAGTGGAGTTTAGGGGTTTTATGATCAAAGTATAAAAGCAGGAAGTTCTTCGAATCTTGCACGTTATACCGCAGCATTCAACTTACGGGTAATTGTGTAAACTCGATATTTTTTGTTCATGCTAATAAGGATGAAATCCTCTAAACAATTTTTCGCCGGTTTATATCTTAATATTTTTTTTACCTGACTGGTTCATATTTAAGTATATTGTAGTTTTTGTAAATTGACAGTATTGCACACCTGCAGAAAAAAAAGTATTCGTACCAAAAAGTCTTGCCACTTAATTTTTGGCGTCTTAATTCTGCATCTCCATGCTTATCCCTAGCTGAAAGGCATTCGTTCACTTTCGCCGAGTGATCCATCTCACCACGAGAGGCATTGTGAATATCCGCTTTCAAAGGTGTACAAATAGTCACGTATTCGTCATATGCACCCGGGCAAAGGCCTAAGACGAGATAAGTATTTTACAAGGACGCACTACACTGGCTCAGGTTGGGATGGCAGTAATAGCGCCCGTCCTTTGAAGCCTTGGTCTATGTTCCGAGATTATATAGTTACTAGCGACCCGACCCGGCTTCGCACGGGTGCAATGTTGTTATCAGTGTTTCTTTCCTATATTATGCATGTATTATACATATAATAAAGCTTACTTAAGAATCACTCTATCTATTTAAAAAAAACAGCGAATTCCGTTGCGTAGTTTTAACATACATAGGGATAGACAGACGGCGTATAGCGACTTTGCTTTATACTATGTAGTGATATACGCAGTTTATGACGGTACAGTTGGTCTAGCAGTTAATGGCCGTCGCAACAAAATAGAGGGAATTGAATTGAATCCCCGTAGAGGTAAATGTTTGTGTGATGAACAGTTCATACATATTTTCGAAAAATGTTCTATTTCAATAAAATACAATTATGTGAAAGCTTCTGAGAAATATCAATAAACAGATTTCCCACGGAAAATATCATGTAGAATTCACTTAACGCTAAAATAATATTCCCAGCAGATTGGTCCTTACAGATAAGGACATACTTATTATAATTCTATACCTCTGCTCCGAAGCATTATTCAATAGCTTTTTTCCGTTTCCCACGAAAGGTACTTGTTTCCCGTCTACATATCGGTTTTACCCTCGAGACTCCGTATCCTTAAATTTCCGATGAAAACAAAGAATCGGTGAATATAGGATCGCGAAAACGGGGCGAATGGAAATTTACATCCTAATTTCCCATGTGACCCCCTCTGAGTCTCTATTCGTCAGCAATATCTAAAACGAGGTGCCTCGACGACTTACTCGTTCATGATAGTAGGTACCTACGTGCAGGCTTTATGGAAGATTTTACAAGTTAATAAAGATCCTACACTTTTTAGATTTAACTCAGTTTCTTCATAATTGGGAAGTTATACCGTAATACCTTTCTAGCCGTTTTCTGTTAAGCTACTCGTTATTATAATGCACTCCCTATTTTCTTACTCTCTTGTTCGACGGGACAGCTATCTGAGACGACCGAAGAGAGATCGGGATCAGATCTAATTTGTTGGTTTTATAAAACTCATTTATGGTTTTATTAGAGAACACAAAATGGTGTTTTTTCCGTAAAAGTTCCAATTAAAAATGTTATCAACTTAAATCAAATAATAATTGGTTTGTAACGAAAGTGCAAAAACTTAAATTTCTGTAACGGCCCTATTTCAGCATCCATTACTTTAAATATCTTTTGTTCTTAAAGAGCCGGTGCCCGCTCCTAAAAATTGCTATAAAAATGCAAATTGAATGTAACTTCGTTTCGAGACGAAAAATTAAGTGTAAAATTTTAACAATTATACTTTTTCGGTTTTTTATTTCCAATTTTTTTCCCACCAGTGGATGTCGCAGGTGGAAAAATGGAAAAAACAAAGTGCTACTGGTTTTACTTATTATATCACTCTCCTCGGAACAGCAGGTAGGCCATATAAAGCTTTAAAGACTGTAACTGTAACTCTAGTATAGGTACAATAAACACCAACTTTAATTCAGTTCCATGATCACTGATACTTTCTTAAACTGACCGTTTTCTGTTTTCTGTTGAAATCACCACAAGACTTTACGACGAAATTAAAATCGATTGGACCAAGCAAACGCACAAAAATATAGATAGAAGGCACGGAAAATTGTAAGACTTGTAATTATATTATTAGTTAGGAAAAAGGTTATTGATTTTGGCTCTTTGGTTGTTCAAGCCTCAATTTATCTATTTTGTGAATTCGTAAATGAAGAAATTACTCTTTCTCTTGAAAATAGTTATTACGCGACGGAAGTTCGGCAGCATTTTCATCTCCCATTTTCAGTGTGTCATCTTCAACACGACGGAACGTACAGTCAGCCACGTAAATTCCGCATAGTGTTGCTACACTCACATGATTGATTTATTATTGATAGGGAGAGGTAAGTTCCTATAAAGATCATTGTGTCTCAGTGTGTTCCTGACTGTTAGATTTTTGATTTAAAATTGTAAACAATTCGTTGAAGATTGTGTTATAGATGTGTATTCGAAAAGTTCCTTTTAACCCAGGACAGCGATTACAACTTCTTCTTCTTCTACACTTTGTAATAATTTGTTAAGTTATTATCCCGGTCAGTGATAACAACACTTAATTAATTTCAAAGCTACTGGTCCATTCGCATTGTTTTCCCAATGTAAGGTGCAAGTTTAGCATCGGCCATCGATGTTTTAATAAGCGTGCCGTGCCGTTTGTGGGTTCATTGCTTTTTATTACGTCGATATATTCCAACTTTACAGCAACAATTTGTGGTATTGTCCGTGTTGGGCTGTTTCAATTAAAAATGCTGTAGGCCGGAAAATTTTAAGTTCTCCGTTTATGTGTAGGAACGAGTACAATAGGGAACAAACTGAAGTCATAAGGACGAAAGAGATATACTTAGTAAAACTGTCGAATTTACTGGAAATTAATGTAATAAGTATACTGAATGAATTGGTTTCCTGGGTGATCCTACTTAGGCGCCCCCCTGGCCTGATCTAATTAGGCCAGGCAGTACCCGGGGACGGATCGGTCTAGCGCCTAACAAGGCGGATACCGATCCTTCCCTGCTTGGGTGCGAAGGAAACCGCAGGAGTTTAGTGGGTAGTGGGACGAACGTCTCTACTCCTGAGCCCCACACACGGCTGCAGGCCTAACTAACCTGTATGCTACGGCGCGTAAAAGCGTTCTCCTGCGAAAAAAAAAAAAAAAAAGGTATATACAGTAGGTAGATTTATAGGTTACTAGCGGCCGCCCGCGACTCCGTCCGCGTGGATTTCTTTTTTTCGAAATAAAAAGTAGCCTATGTTCTGTCTCAGGGTCTAAAGATTGTCTGTACCAAATTTCATCAAAATCGGTTGCGAGGTTTAAGCGGGAAAGCGTAACAGACAGACAGACAGACAGAGTTACTTTCGCATTTATAATAATTAGTTTTGATGTGTGGGACACTTACTTAGTCAGAGAATCCGCAACAAATTTAAAAACAAATAAATTAACGCAATTTTCTCACTTTGTAGGCAGGCAGTAGTGACAAGCGAAGCTATTGCATAACTGACAAATTAATCCGTTATGTAAAGAACCTACATTTCATGAATAGTTTTTACCTCATCAATTAAATTTGGACACTAACTAGTGTCCATACTTACTAGAAATGGGTCCATTTAATTATAGTATTTATTCGGTTTAACTACAAACAAGCACGATAATCAAGAGATACGTACGAGTATTTGACGTTATCAAATCCTCTGTGTTACGGTAATTTAAACCAGTCATGTTTATTGCCCGTTGTTCTAAATAATGGATGCTTAAACATTCATAATGAATTTACCCCCATTGAAATCAGTAACTAATCAATTGTTGTTAGATCAGTTAATCACTCTCATCGTGTCATGAAAAACTCAAATACACGTGTAGTAACAAATGAGTAACAACAATAAACACAGGCGCAGATCAGAACCGACTCTATATGTAAAAATGTTATTTAGTGTTAAGAACATTTTTCATCATTTGAATCTGGATTTTCTTAGCTCAAAATATTAATAAACCGCATGAATGAAATTTTCATTCTCTTACTACTTATAATTAGGTGCTGTAATTTCAAAAGCTTTGTGTCAGAAGAAAAATATACTAACTCTTGTTGCATAAGATTTTTTTTCCGCACGGGAAACAATTTGTCGAGGATCAGTTTTAATCACTCACATCGGATTAAGTTTTTCTCAAACGAATTTAATATAAAAAAAATATTCAGTTAAAGTACAAAAGTACATGACAGGGTATGAAAAAGTAGGTGACAACAATAACTAAATGAACTTGATTGCTTATTAATTTATCCCAACTAATATTATAAATGCGAAAGTAACTCTGTCTGTCTGTCTGTCTGTCTGTCTGTCTGTTACGCTTTCCCGCTTTAACCTCGCAACCGATTTTGATGTTTGGTACAGACAATCTTTAGACCCTGAGACAGAACATAGGCTACTTTTTATTTCGAAAAAAAGAAATCCACGCGGACGGAGTCGCTGGCGGCCGCTAGTTACTTATAACTAATTCAGGAGACTCGGGTCGTAATAAGTAACGCACCGATATTCGATTATAAGATTTTAATCGCGCGCGAGAACATTCGTCTAGGATCAGTTTATAAAATCCGCGCGGTTCCTTACCCGGCGCCCGGCATGTCGATGTCGGGTTATTGTTCCCGTTATCGGCGCGGGGAAAATTGAATTTGTCCACATCCCGGATTGCAATGCCGGGTTGCGACCCGAAAACAAACCTCCCATTTTCCAATCTTGTTTTGCACAACGGTACAGGCCAAACGATCGAGCCTTCTATTCATTTTGCAACACCGTTCCGGATTACTTCGTCGGTTGGTGTGTTTTAAGTTGGATTTTATTTTGCGCTGTTTGAGGCAAGCGATTGGAAAGGGTTGTGTGGCTAGTTGGTTTGGAGTAAAGTGTTTAGTGTCGTGGGTTGTGAAATAAATCATAGTTGTTATGAATACGCTATGACGTATCGAATGTTGATTGTTAGCTGGGTATTCTAAAATTGGGAATGGTAGATTCCAACTAGCTTTCAAAGGTGATGTTTCTTTCTTTGTACTTGGTTGATCTACTCACAAGTAAGCAATAAAATATGGTAGGTAACCAAAGCATGATTCAATAAAAATTGCAAAAAAAAAACACTTTCATTTAAGTTTTTTAAGTACCTACCTTAACCCAGACGATTTAACGCTAAATTCAATGTTTTCAATAATTATAAATGAAATATTCAGTCATACACAATTTAACAACGAAACAGGAATAATCTCACATTTTTGGCGTAAAAATACAAGCAAAATAAATACAAGCCAACTGAGTAGTACTTACAGCTCGGCTTACCGAGGGTTACACCAGAATTGTTTCTAAGAAAACTTTCCCCGGGTACGTGAGGGCTCGGACGAGAATGTCGAGAATTGGAGAAGAGCTGGATAATTTCATTGCCAGCAATAATGAGGTCCGTTTTAACATCGACGGCAGTGGACCGACTTGTGTCTTGAGTCATAATGGCGGCTGAATTGTATGTAGCTGTTTGGAAAATTTATTATGTAAATAATGATAAGAATAAATATCTAACAAATGTCTGTCATCATTAAATACACTGATGTGACACGCATTAATTGGCTCAAAAATAAAAAAAAGAAACACTGTTTATAAATATAAATAAATAATATTTCCCAACAACACATACATTGATCATGTGTAAGCACATGTGTTACAGACATCAGAATCAATACTTAAATAAATACATAGAACACCCAGACTAGGACAAATAATCATGTTCGATCAAACTCCCGACCTCTTCATACAATATACAACTTCTTGACCATTACACGAAGGGAGTCGCCAGTTCATATTCATTCTAAAACTTTCTGGACAAATGTGATAACACAATACCTTTAAATAAATAGCACAGGGAAAGCGTCAACACGCTGCCGCAAAGCTTTGGCACTGGCCCAGGCGCCGAGTCTTCCTACTGGAAAGGTTTCTATATCCACTGCATCTACCGAATCAAGTGGCACTAGGATATGCTAAATATCATCAATATCTGGCGCTAAATGCTATCTTCACTGGGATATACGAAGACTTCTTGTACCTATTTATTACCTTAATGATTTTAAAAAATCTTATTTCATAAAAAAATATGGGTGCTTGGATATGGACCTACAAACCTTAAAAAAAAAGTGTAGGTACTCCCTCTTAAAGAGCCAGCAACTCCCTTGTGACTCCTCTGGTGGTGTGGTTGTCCAACTGTCCAAGGGCGGCGATGATTGCTTTCCAACAGGCAATCCGTTTCCTCGTTTGCTACCACCTATTTATATAAAAATATATAAGATGATCAAAAAATAAAAAAACATTTTTTACAACTCAAAACTGAGATGCAAGACTGCAATTTTTTTTTAACATGTTTTTAATTCAATATTCGAACTACCTACAAACATTTTTAAACCTTTCAGTGTAAGTTGGCAACTGAACAGCAAGCATGAAAGTTCGTCTAAATTTGGCGTTCTTTCAAAAATTGTAATTCGACAAACAGAACGGTAAACAAGACATTTTTCCTAAGTATTTCCATTAGGAAGACTCGGTTTGGGACAATCGCAAAGAAAATACCATGACGTCCCCAATTTGGATTTCTAATTTGATCAAAACTTTTAAACTGTAACCAATACTTAAAACGGCAAACTTTTTATTTACAATGTTTCATTACCACAATAATGAACTCTTATTAAATTTATGACATTTATTGACAAAAAATCGAAAAAATTACCAAAGATGTCATTTATAGCACCTCTCTATGCTAAACACAAAAATATTTTGGGTTATTCATTAATGCCTTCCATCCAGGACATTATTTTCGATTGGAAAAATCAATGTAATTAAGATTTTATCACACCATGTTGATACATTTTTGCGTGGACCTAACATTGCTTAATTTTTCCATCAACCTTCCAATCCGTAACTTTGTCCCAAATATTTTCATTAGGAAGAATTGACTTGGCCGGATCGCAATGTAAACACAGCCGCTTACGCAGCCAGCTATTTACCACCCGCCGCCGGCGACGGACTTAAAGTAATTAAAACTTGCTAAGAGCTGTCCACGGGAGGCCATTAATTCCTCCTTTTTAGATACAGATATTCCGATAATGTTGGATCTGCCTGTAGTTTTGTAATAGCCCAAGATCCCGGTGCCCCCAGACGTTACTTATTTTCTCATAAGAAATATAAATGGGATAAAGTAGTGTTAGTACGTACTTTGAGTGTGTGCATACCTGTTACCTTGGGTCGACGGCCAATTCATAGGTACCAGGTGCTAAAGGTAGATAAATACAGTACTGATTTTTTTTAAATTCTCAGTGCTGATTTTTACATATGTTTTAGATATTTTTGTTAAAAATTAATAATCATTATTGCAGACACTTTCCATCGGCGCTTACCCTTACCAGACGCTTAAAAACTTCCAAAAAAAATTACATATTCTTACTTATAATCTCACTCTTGATTTTTATGTTTGATACTTGGGGAACTATTTGAACACCCCTGGTCAGCAGCCAGACCAATTGGAGGGGTCAAACATCCCCCCAGACACACGTAAAGTGTCGCTATGTGTATTAGTCCAGTAATTTTAGCAATTTTGATCCACGATCTGCGGAATAATTCCTAGTGAGCTGAATTTTTGTATACACCTTTATTATGATATTGTAATGATAATGTGAAAAATCGACATTGATATCGTGCCGGCTAAAAAAGTTATAGGGGTCCAAACGTCAAGAAAATCAGTTTTTCGCAAATATCTCGCGATCTATTGCTCAGAGGTAAATAATGGTTTCATAAAAGTTGTTTGTCGTAAAATTGTCTACAAAAAAGGTTTCTTGCATTTTTCTGTAGAAATAACCGTTTTTGAAATAGAGACTAGAATGCACTCAGATATGGTATTGTATACCGTACTCCACATACCAAGGCATAAACCCTATTGTTTGTTTTTTTCCCCTATGTTTGTGTGTTTTTTGTTAGTATGATGTTCTACATATAGAAATATAAAGCACTTGTAATACTAGTACAGTCAGGAAAATAGGAATATCAACAATAAAAAACTAAGTGGCAATTTTTTTGTCACTTTATAACTCAAGAACGGGCTCACCGATCCAAACCAAATTTTCAGGGTTTGTTAAGACTATTTAGTATAAAGAAATCCTAGTGGGCTGAATTTTTGTATACGCCTTTATAATGATATTGTGATAAAGATGTGAAAAATCGACATTGATATCGTGCCGGCTAAAAAAGTTATAGGGGTCCAAACGACACTGGACATAGTATATCTATATCATTACTAGCGGCCCGGTACGTGCTTCGCTACGTATAAAGTGAAGCGACTGATTTTGTTCAAACTTCACATAAACTATCTACTAAATAGTCTTAACAAACCCTGAAAATTTGGTTTGGATCGGTGAGCCCGTTCTTGAGTTATAAAGTGACAAAAAAAATTGCCACTTAGTTTTTTATTGTTGATATTCCTATTTTCCTGACTGTACTAGTATTACAAGTGCTTTATATTTCTATATGTAGAACATCATACTAACAAACAACACACAAACATAGGGGAAAAAAACAAACAATAGGGTTTATGCCTTGGTATGTGGAGTACGGTATACAATACCATATCTGAGTGCATTCTAGTCTCTATTTCAAAAACGGTTATTTCTACAGAAAAATGCAAGAAACCTTTTTTGTAGACAATTTTACGACAAACAACTTTTATGAAACCATTATTTACCTCTGAGCAATAGATCGCGAGATATTTGCGAAAAACTGATTTTCTTGACGTTTGGACCCCTATAACTTTTTTAGCCGGCACGATATCAATGTCGATTTTTCACATTATCATTACAATATCATAATAAAGGTGTATACAAAAATTCAGCTCACTAGGAATTATTCCGCAGATCGTGGATCAAAATTGCTAAAATTACTGGACTAATACACATAGCGACACTTTACGTGTGTCTGGGGGGATGTTTGACCCCTCCAATTGGTCTGGCTGCTGACCAGGGGTGTTCAAATAGTTCCCCAAGTATCATACATAAAAATCAAGACTGAGATTATAAGTAAGAATATGTTATTATTTTTTGAAGTTTTAAAGCGTCTGGTAAGGGT
This sequence comes from Nomophila noctuella, assembly GCA_958496325.1. Lineage (NCBI taxonomy): Eukaryota > Metazoa > Arthropoda > Insecta > Lepidoptera > Crambidae > Nomophila > Nomophila noctuella. The sequence continues at coordinate 3,987,333 of OY292488.1, forward strand.
AAGCGCCGATGGAATGTGTCTGGCAATAATGATTATTAATTTTTAACAACAATATCTAAAACATATGTAAAAATCAGCACTGAGAATTTAAGAAAAATCAGTACTGTATTTATCTACCTTTAGCACCTGGTACCTATGAATTGGCCGTCGACCCAAGGTAACAGGTATGCACACACTCAAAGTACGTACTAACACTACTTATCCCATTTATATTTCTTATGAGAAAATAAGTAACGTCTGGGGGCACCGGGATCTTACTCTATAAGTGAAAACGTATCTTTAACAAAAAGGATTTTTTTACGACGGTGATATCTTTTTTTACAAGCTATTGCGATTTAGCCAGTGCATTCATTCTATAAGTACGACCAAAACTGGAGATAAGTCTCCTTTAATAAGATGGTAAAATAAAGGACAGCTATACGAAGTGAGTGTTTTATTCATACGTTCTCTTTCGAACTGTTAGTCGCCTTACAATATTTCGGCATTCATACACGTAGTTAGGTCACAGATAAAATATGTGACAATAGCATTTACATTCTCAGGTCATATTTACCAAAAGGTTATTATTAAAATAATTGCCATGAAAATAGATTTCAAATAATATGTTTTATTACAAATCGGCGACCCAAACTAAAACAAGGTACAAAGAGTGAATTATATGTTATAATATACTTAAGTTTTTTAAGAATTGATTAGTCTGCATTTGTAAAAGGTTCATTTAGTAGAATTTTCATGACTATAAAATGAAGGCGTTTAAACTTTGTTCAATTTTCGGTTAAAGCCAACTATCTAACAATCTTGCAATCTCAAAGAAAATTTGATTAAGCAAATAAGGTTATACTGAGCAAACCCATTGCAATAGAATGAGATTAAAAATAAATGAAAATCTTTTGATTAGACTGGAAAGGTAAAAGAGTTTTTTCGCTAGCTAAATTATTTAAAACTTGTTACAAAGAAGTGTTTTTCTGCAACTGGTGGGCTTTTAACTACAACACTTAAACAATTTCCCAATAAATGTTTTAATGGAATTCAAGAACTGACGCCTGAACTGTATTTTTAATTTCAAACACATCTATAACTTCATCTCCGATTGCGATGCGAGAACGTTCAAATGACAAATATTAGTATAGAAATACACTAGGCGGAAAAACCGTGACCGAAATTCGACGTGATTAGGCCTGCTATTTTTATTAAATCAAAGATGACACACCATGCCGAAATTACGTCGCGTATTTTTGTATTTAAAATGAATTGAAGCCGAACTTCTATCGTGTATTTTTTAGCATGATGTGTTTCTACTCTTAGACTTAAAATATAATCATTAGCATGAGCATGATGGATGCATACAATAGCTCTACACAAAAAGATGGCTTTAGTATCTAATAAGTGAATTTATTTCACATTCAAACACTTTTCGAAGCTTTTTAATTAAAACATCCCCAAGATAAATATTTCCGTTACACAAATAGGTGTCCAACAAAAATCCTTAGCATTAAAAACAAAGCCTTTCCCAAGACTATTCCGCACTAATGAGGGCATCTACTTTAACTTTCGTCCTCCACAAAAGACCACAGACAAAAAAATAGTCAATTAGTGTTCTACAAAACGTCCTTACTAATTAAGTTGATCAGACGCCTTTATTCAGCAGTCCCTTTGCATACCGCGTCTTGGACATAACCATTGTAGGATGAACTAGGATCTGGAATGGAAATAAAATCTTTTATGTTTCAAACAGTTTCATAAAATATGTAGGTATTTTTTTCGTCGATCTTTTTATCCCCGGAGAATTTCGACTTTAGCGGCCTAATGTATTTTTTTAATTATTGTTAAAGCACAGAAAAAGAATCATTAATTTTGCAATCATTTCCTATAAAAAAAATCTTTGGACTAACACACCAATTGCCTAGCCCCAAACTAAGCTCAAAGCTTGTACTATGGAAGCTAGGGAACGGATAGACATACTTAAATACTTTTTATAAACATCCATGACTCGAGTACAAATGCCGATGTTCATCACACAAACATTTGCCCCTAGCGGGATTCGAACCCACCACCCTCGGTTTTGTAGCCAGGGTCTCTGACCACTAGACCAACGGGCCCGTTAAAAATCTTAGTTGATCTTTTAATTCTATTAAAACATTAGATTTCACACCCATAAAATTCCATAGTTCAAATTATTCTCCGAAAATGGTAAAATTCAATTAGTTAGCTTATTTTTTACATAACACAACACCGAGTTTAATCAAGAGCATTTATTTGTAGAAGCTGGTTTTGTATCACTGCATGGAATTGCATAAATATTTAATATCCAGTCGCTATGCAAATATTCAAGCAGATCGCAATTTACATAAACAGTATTAAAAGAAGCGTAAACCGTCATGTTTGAGCACAGATATTAGTATGATATCGAGAATGGTGGATACTAATATCCTGCTGCCAATACTTGAAATATATTTCATTCACCTGAACGATTCTGCAAAACAAATAAAAATGTCTCTCTTTAGAAGTGTAGTTCAGTCGACGTTACTTTGATTTTCATTGAGCCATTTTCCTGTAACTAATATGGGTTTCTTTAACTTTTTCTTGTTATTATTTATAATCACGAATGTAAATGTAAACACTGGCATTGCAAAGTACACATTATTAATTATCATTCATCATTCATCATAGTTTATTATATTTTTTGGCTATTATGTAATCAACATTAATTTTGTTTGAAAGCTATACGCAAAACCAAATGTTTTTATAGCTACTAGGGAATTTTCGTATAATTCAAATGTAGTCACTGAATCTCGGCTCTCAGATATGAGGCGACGTGAACACATTTCAAAACGGACCCTACGTATGTAGGTTCGTCTGAAATCCTCAATAAACGCTCGTCTCAAGAGGCCGAAAGCCCGCGGCGTTGTTGAACCGGTCGACCATGATACGGAACATTCCCTCCATCCAAGACCATAACAAATACTGTCTTTCACGAATAGGTAACTTATATGGGTTTTCATACAAACAAAAAGTAGTCACTAAATCACGACTTTCGGTAATCAAGTGACGATACACCTTTCAAAACGGACGGTAGGTACGTCCAAAATAGCGTTGCAACCAATAGTATAAAATATCGATAGTCTATCGATACTATTGTGACCTTGATAAAAAGTAATACTATCGATAGGACTATCGATAGTATCGATAGTATCGATACTATCGATAGTATCGATAGCCAATAGTATGCAATACTATTGATGGGCAGCAATATTTTCGATACTATCGATACTATCGAATTTAGATACTATCGATAGTATCGATAGTATTGATAGTTTTTAATTGTCTTGTTCAATGAAGATATTTATTTAAAATATTTAACAACAACGTCTATTTGATTTTTGCAGTAGGTCTGCGTATGACATAGAACGAATAAAAAAAAATGGTATGGGAACGAATTCAAGTAGGCCACGACCGTGAGCCGCCACTTTAGGTTGGTCATGCATTAGCGCCATTTAAAAATACGGATAATAGCGTTTTTTGTGTTCAGTTGCAAGTGCAAGGCTCTTAGGGATCATGGAAGAACAAGGTTACGTTAACATCTGACGTTTTAGTACACAAGTATTTAACTAATCAAATTCATTCAGAAATTAATACTATTGCTTATTCGCCTAATATCGATGTAACAATACTATCGATAGTTTTTAGCTATTGATAGTTCTTCATAAAAAATAGTTCTAATAGTATCGATACTATCGATACTATCGATACTATCGATAGTATTGATTAAAAACTATCGATACTATCGATACTATCGATAGTATCTAAATTCGATAGTATCGATAGTATCGAAAATATTGCTGCCCATCAATAGTATTGCATACTATTGGCTATCGATACTATCGATAGTATCGATACTATCGATACTATCGATAGTCCTATCGATATTGTGACTATTTTTCGAGGTTAACTATCGATAGTCAAACTATCGATAGTTCTGCAACGCTAGTCCAAAATCCTCAATAAACGCTCGTCTCGAGAGGCCGAAAGCCCGCGGCGGGCGCTGTAGTGCCGCTCGACCATGATACGGCACGTTATTGCTGCCTAAGACTTACAAAAACTGACTTTCACGAATAGGTATTTATTATGGGTTTTCATACAAACAAAAAGTAGTCACTAAATCACGGCTTTCGGTAATCGGTAATCAAGTGACTTGACCACATTTCAAAACGGACGGTAGGTACGTCCGAAACAGGGGCGGCGTTAGGGTAGGGCGAGGCCGGGCGACCGCCCAGGGGCGCCGGACGAAAAGGGGCGCCGCGCCGCAGGCCGCGGCGCCCTTTTTCGTCCGGCGCCTCTTTCTGATTTTCTATAATTTACTACAGGCGCCCCCTTATAGTTCCCTCGCTCATTGAGTAAGGCCTGCTGGGCGAAAAAAGACAAGAACCGTGAATGATATTTTTTTTGATTTCAAGTTGCCTCACTGGCAGCATGAATTGAAAGAGAACTCAACATAAAAAATATGATGGTAAAACAGAACAACATACCAATTATTAAATATCAAGATATGTATTTTATTAGGTAAGATGACGTACATAACATACATTCGCGGACATTACCGCTCGGTTATTTAAGAAAATTTTTGCTTGAGCAAGTTTATGAAACTGCCCTCGACGAGCCTATTGTTTCTCCCACTCACAATAACACGTGTATATGTAATAACTCCTGATCCAAATTGGTTTGAACGCGCTAATTCTCAGGAACTACCTACTAGTTTAATTGACAAAACTTTTGAGACTTTTGTGAGAGATAGTCCACTTACCATTTGTCAAGGAAGGCTTTAAGCTTTAGTATAACACTGTGCGGAAACCGAAATCCACGCGGACGGAGTCGCGGGCGACCGCTAGTATACCTACTTATAATAAAACAGATTCCTGAAAAACCTGACCTTGACAAACTCTGTAGTGATCTCCAATTTTAATTAACTGTGGATTCTAAATCATATATCGATGGTTATATGTTGTGTGATGAACTCATAAGCCTGAAATCCTTTTTGCCTGATCAGAATGTAGCTTCCCCTGTTTATGTTTTAAATTTTATTAAAGACTAGCGGCCGCCAGCGTCTCCGTCCGCGTAGGTTTCGGTTTCCGCACACAGTGTTACTATAGATAGCTTAAAGCCTACCTTGACAAATGGTAAGTGGACTATCCAACACAAAATATTATTTTGTCAATTCGAACCAGTAGTTCCTGAGAACAGCGCGTTCAAACCAATCTGGATCAGGTGTTGCACGTGTTATTGTGGGTCAGCCATAAAAGATAGATAGACATATGCTGTTAGGGTATATTTTTTAGAACATTTTATGTAGAATATTTCCTTCATACATGATTTCTATGTGACTTTAACCATTAAGGCTGCACACGCGACGAAAGCTTAAAAAAAAATCGGCCAAGACCGTGTCGGACACGCCCGTGAAAGGGTTCCGTAGCCATAAGATGGGCCAACCGCTTGACACACCATTTAGTAAGGGCAACTGCACTTCATAAGTTGGTCGAGCTGTATAAAAATAACTATGTATGATACAGAGTTCCCTATAGTTTTCGTTGAAAGTACTTACTTGGAGGTTTATAGAACATTTTTTTCAGAATTTTTGAAATAGTGTTTCAAAAGTTAAGGGGGGGGGGACGCTCTAATTTTAACTTTGTATTAATATATCTCGAGACTGGGGTGTTTGATCCACATAGTTTCAAGGCAATTTTTGTTGTATTTAGAAATACCTTTTTAACGATACCCCACACGATGGGGTAAGGCGAAGTTTTTTTTTCGAATTTACTTTTCGTTGTATGGGAGAGGGTTAAAAAATAATTATTTTTCGCTGATTTTAAAAACCAATTCTTGAATTATCAATACGCATCTCTCCACCAATTTTCGTGGCAATCGGTGCAGAAATGGCGGAGAACGAGCCAGGACAGACAAACAGACAGACATGACGAAACTATAAGGGTTCCGTTTTTTGCCATTTGGCTATGGAACCCTAAAAATGGGGTAATTTCTCCCGCTTTCCCAACATTTCCCTTCACTACGCTGCTCCTATTAATCGTAGCGTGATGATAAGTATCCTATAATATGCCCAGGAGTAATAACCAGGCAAGTCAATTCAGGATCATAGTCGCAGCGTACCCTGGGCTCCAAGGCAATGGCCGAGGATGCAACCGGGAGAGGCGCTAGGATGATGATGAATATGCCCAGGAGTATGAAGAATAATTGTACCAAGTTTCGTCAAAATCCGTCCAGTACTTTTTGTTTGTATAAGGAACATAGATACAGACATACAGACAGACAAAAATTTTACTGATTGCGTTTTTGGCATCAGTATCGGTCACTTATCACCCCCTGATAGTTATTTTGAAAATAGATTTAATGTACAGAATTGACATCTCTACAGATTTATTGTAAATTAGATAGAACGTTTTTTTTAAATGATGGTTATTTTATTGTACCTATTGTCTTTCTTCGTACCTATGTACCTAGGTAATTGAATTGTAGTTAGGGGGCGCCGAAGAAATCTCGCCCAAGGGCGCTTGTAGTGCTAAAACCGGCACTGGTCCGAAATTCTCGATAAACGCTCGTCTCGAGAGGCCGAAAGCCCGCGTCTCTGTAGTGCCGCTCGACCAAGATACGGCACATTCCCTCTGTCCAAGACCATAACAAAATCTGATTTTCACGAATAGGAAACCACTGGGTTTTCATACAAACAAAAAGTAGTCCGTAAATCACGACTTTCGGTAATCAAGTGACGTGAACACCTTTCAAAACGGACGGTAGGTACGTCCGAAATCCTCAATAAACGCTCGTCTCGAGAGGCCGAAAGCCCGCGGCGGGCGCTGTAGTGCCGCTCGACCATGATACGGCACATTCCCTCTGTCCGTGCCACTCCACACCCCCTTATTATTCCCTTTTGTCTGATCCTTTTGCACCTGACTTCACAGATGAGTGACGGAGAGCCCACTTACCCTTAACGCCCGAGCCATAAGGTTCAATTTCGAAATTCACGCGAACACTTGATGATTAATTGCCAAGTCAAACGGTCCACATAATTTTAGAAAGTTTGAAAGTTTCAGGTCGGTAATAAATGTGATAATTTTGTTAGGGTGATTTAATTTTAGTCGTGCAATTGTTCTATCGGAACGGTTTGAGTTGAGCGCTTTAAATTATGATTACACTGAGGACCGCCTGGAGAAACTAATTATTGTTAGTTTTGTTTGCTTTTAATCTTATTGTGTTAAGAAAATCACGCAGTAATATTTTCACACAACATCGCATACAGTTCATGTGCTATAGTTGTTTTTTTAGGAAGACAGAAACTTTCACTAATGATATTAAAGTTGTCCAATACACTAAAACATTTTTTTACAAATCTATTGTGTCCAAGAGAAATGAAATGAGTTTTTTCATTTTCCTTTGAACGATGACTTTGGCAAAGGTTATATTTCCAAAGCATTTTTGAGAGCCGTAAAAACATTTTACACGTTTTTAGGGTTCCGTAGCCAAAATGGCAAAAAAACGGAACCCTTATAGATTCGTCATGTCTGTCTGTCTGTCTGTCTGTCTGTCTGTCTGTCTGTCCGCCAGTCTGTCACAGCCACTTTTCTCCGAAACTATAAGTACTATACCGTTGAAACTTAGTGGGTGGATGTATTCTGTGAACCGCAACAAGGTTTTTACACGAAAATAGAAAAAAAATAAAAAAAGTGGGGGGTCCCCATAGTCAGAACTGAAACTCGAAATATTTTTTTTCATTGAACATATACGTGTGGGGTATCTATGGATAGGTCTTTAAAAATTATATTAAGGTTTCTAATATCACTTTTTTCTAAAGTGAATACTTTGCGTGACAGACTCTTCCAAAGTGGAAAAAAGTGTGTCCCCCCCCTCTAACTTCTAAAATAAGAGGATGATAAGACTGAAATAAATATATAATGTACATTACCATAAAAAGTACCAACGAAAATTGGTTTGAGCGAAATTTATTCAGTAGTTTTTTTAATACGTCAAAAATAGAATTTGTACGGAACCCTCAGTGCGTGAGTCCGACTCGCACTTGGCCAATTTTTTAATATTGCAGCACAAAGTAAAACAGATATTCAACATGAAACGTGCTAATATAGCGTCTGCGAGCCAGTTAAGTTTTGCTACATCGCAAGCTAAGGAGGCACGGATTAACCCTACGCTCGAAATTAAAACAATTATTGCTTGGAACACTGTGAAATGGTGCTGTATACAGTTTTTAAAGGAGTAGATGTCACGTCTGTCCCTTATGTTATTAAACAAAGTTTAATACGAAACTTGCTTTGAAACTTCAAAATAAAATTGCCACTAATAACTTTGGGATCTGGTACAAAACATTATTAGTCAGAACCTCCTCGTGTTCCTTGGTTTGTTAATGTAAGTCTCAATAGACAACAAATAGTTATAGCTCACAGGTTACAGTCTGGTCACATTCCATTAAACAAAATATACCTATCTGAGAAAGCTATTTTGATCGTTGTATCATTAAGAGCTTTGATTATTTAACTATTTTTTTGTAATCACTTACTCTGTCGATTGACATGAGTTTCATGAATTATAAATCTATACTAATATATAAAGCTGAAGAGTTTGTTTGTTTGTTTGAACGCGCTAATCTCAGGAAGTACTGGACCGATTTGAAAAATTCTTTCTGTGTTGGATAGTCCATTTGACGAGGAAGGCTTTAGGCTATTGGGAATTGAAATCGCGAGACGGAGTCGCGGGCGGCCGCTAGTAAATAATAAATATTTCACAACATCACATACATTGGTCTGATTCCGTGTTAGGTAGCTTAAGCACTTGTGTTAATGGCCGCCGAAACTCGATTCTTTCAAAATGGCGGTCTGGGTAGTCATGCCATGCCAGCTTTCATACAAGAATGTTCGAAGCTCTTTAAACAGAGATCACACAATTGCCATCTCCTCTCTCCCACTACATTCAGACCTAACCTGGTTTTTATACATTTCGTATGGCACGCGTGAATCGAGCCTCCGCCTAATGAGGCGCGTTACGATATTCATTCCATCTCTGAACACGGCTTCGTTAGTCAGCGATATGGAGACTAGGCGTAATGATACGCACATCAAAACAAGAAAAATACTAGTAGGTACGAAGCTAGTTGGGTTTGTGGGAAACTTTTTGACGCACTTCGTTGGCGTGATGACACGCGCGTTTCAACAAGAAGTATTTTAGAGCTAGTTGGTTATTGTGGGAAAGTTTTTTACGCCCTTCGTTGGCTTGATGATACGCATATGAAAATGAGAAAATACTGGGACTAGTTAGGATTGTGCGAAAATTTTAGACGCACTAGTTTGCTAATTAATAGACGCGTGTTTTAAATTAAAGTTAGGTTTTGCGTGAAAGTAATGAAATTGGATATGTGACGATATATTTTGCATAGCTTCGTTAGTCAGTGATTTGTAGACTAGGCGCACATGAAAACAAGTTAAATACTTTGGAGATACTTCGTCGTAACGCATGTTTATTCTAATATCGCGCATTTTAAACGAAAGTTATAGTTTGCGTATAAATTATGGAAACTTGTATCTTTTCGATGCTGAAAGCTTATCGCAATATGTCAGAGGTTGAGTAACTTATATTTAGCTACAATGACATATGTCTCGTATATCTTCACATGTATCTATTTGTGACTCTGTTGGTTCATGGTTCCCATATTCTTTAACACAACTGCTCAATTTATAATATTATAGAGGCGGATGTAATAGGCATTGGCTTATTTAAATACCCAATATCTTGTAAAGTAATAGTATTTCAGATCTTATTGGCTACCACTTTTAACAGCTATCACCACAGCCACCGTGGTGTGCATTGATTTACTTATTCCCCCACAAAATATTTCAGCCTACAGTAACAGAGTTGCATGTTGCATGTGTCGGCTGCTGAAGTCATTAGAAGCCTTTGAGCCGGGGCGGAGGCCTAACAACATTACATCAGCATATTGCCTCCACTGGCGGCCTCATACAATCAATATATAACTTACTCATCTTGTTTTACTAGTTAGAACGTGGGAAAGTTGGAGAGCTCCTTGGCTGTTAATGTGCTTCAATATCATGAAGGATTTTGCTTCTTAACTGTAATAAGTTGAAAGTTCAATTCACCAGTACCCAGTAGTTCGACAGCACCAGAGGTAACTACCTCCAAACAATTCGGAGAAAAATTATGGATATGAACTGGCGTTGTTATTAATTCAAATGGAGTGTCGAACTATATTATGTTGCGTAGTGGCTTTTTTAACATCATTATTCATAAAATATTATATTAAATGTAAAATTAATAGATATTGGCAACAGATGTTGCAGTAAGTAAATCAATATACTGACTCATGAGCTTTCATCTTATCGTGACTTGATCTATTTCACATTCGATAAGTATCTTTCGTTGAGTAAACTTTTACTGCTTCAATACCGTCACGAGAGAAATATCATTATTTAACATCGTTATTTAACCGACAACACAAACGTTTGAATGCATTCGTATATTTTGCAAGTCTCCGCAATTCCCTAGATATTTTCAGAAATCCAGAATTGTATACGTGACGTCACTCGAGCTGATTCGGAATGGGTTCACGAAGCGTTCAGGTGTCGGAACGCCGGCGCCGATCGCCGTCAAAGGGTTAACTCCAGTCGCCGGCCGCTGAGGCAATTTGCGCCGCTTCGAGTCGAATTCAATTTATGTAATCTCGCCTTAGATTCACTGGATCGAAGGTAGGTCAACTGTCTGTGACGAACTGTTAGCATTGAACTCTTTAATCTTAAGTCCTTTGATGCAATGTGTACTAACTACGCTCTTAGGTGTCCAAATGATATCATGGCTTAGATTCACATTTGAACTCAGTAACAACAAAAAGGCAATTACTCTGTGTCACTAAACCTAGACATAAAACAGACAGCAAGCTCTTAAAACATATTAATGACCTTGTACTATATATGTAGATATGCATACCCAACTTTCGCATAAAGCGTCGCGTCGTCGTTCAGGTGTCGGAACGTCAGCGCTGATCGCCGTCAAAGGGTTAACTAGCCACCGAGGCAATTTGCGCCGTTCCGAGAGACCGAATTGAATTTATGTAATCTCGCCTTAGATCGAAGGTAGGTCAACTGTCTGTGACGCAGTGTTAGCAATGATCTGTATAACATTCAGGCCTCCTTGCAATATGTAATTTTCTAATAAGCTCTGAGGTGCCAAGTTGAAAGAAATCTACGATTACTGCTCTCATGGAGTACAGTGCTCTGGGCACTTAGCACTGTTCGGAAATATTTTTATTAAAAATCCCAACAAGTTGATCATTTTTCTGAGATGATCACGTTTTTTAGCCTATACCCTATTGGCTGATTACGACACATCTCCGATCCATTTGCACATCTCCATTTTGGTGGAGTCCCACCACAGATTACTATAACTAGTCAGAGAAGTCTCACCCTTACAACTGTTGCCAATGTCAAGTTCGTATATAAAGATATTTTTTCAAGGAGTCTACCTACTCCATAGCTACCAACCAACCTAGTAGTAATACCTCAACAGTTATAACATACAAAAAGATGTTACAAAAACTTTTATTATCAGCCTCTTAAACTGCGTCTTCTTTTGCGCCTACAAATAGTTCATTTTTTTTTATGTCAGAGGCGGCAAACGAGCTAGCGGGTCGCCTGATGGTAAGCAACCACCGCCGCCCATGGACATCCGCGACACGAGAGGTATCGTTGATGTGTTGCCGGCCTTAACCCCATACCCTCCCCAACTGAGCTCTGGCAACCTTACTCACCAGCAGAAACATAGCACAACAGTTACGAAGTGCTACTTCACTGCGGTCTTCTGTAAGGTGGAGGTACTTCCCCAGAGGAGCGGCTCATTCGAGTGGAATTTCCACAAAGCTCTACCTCTCTTAAAATAGCTCATAGCTATGAACAGATCTACTCGTAAGAAACGATCACTTCACATTATTCGTAAGTCTGTGCTTGCTGCAACTTAATACATTGTATATCGTTAGAAGTTTCACGTCAGTAATTACCGTCAACTAACAAGTTATGATTAGGTGCGACGGAGTAATGGCTGTCAACTTGTACGAAGTAGATAGTGCGGTTAGGAGCTACTTTCAGAACTAACTTTGTCTGACATTGTTTACACACCTTTGAACACTTGATGAGATTCATTATTGTTCTGCCAAGTAATTATTCTTGTTCCGTGGAGATAGGGGAAAGTTATTGGCGTCTGAAATTGATAAATACAAAATAACGATATGATAAGTCTGAAGTTGGTTGCACCGAAGTTCGTTCCTTATTGAGAGCATGGAATGACTTAAAAAAGTTGAAAATTGTGTAAGAAAGAGGGATGCCGGAATATGGCCCAGAAGTGCACACGATGTTCCATTTTATAAAAATTGCTAAAATATTCGTTCTTAATTATTCGCGCTATTTGTATGTCGCTAAAAGTTGGGGTTAATATAACAAAAATTAAAAGAAATTAAACTATTTATTAACCCCACCGGAATTGCGTCCTTTTGACAGATATGTGTAAACAAATCTATCTACGCCCTACCAGCATTGAAGTAAAGCTCAAATTCGTGTGTATCGAGCCGACCCGCGGCGGGCTCGTGTGTGTTAAGAGTTGCCACTACTGAAATATAATTTCAGATAATCGATTATAAGAGAATATCGAATATTATTACGTTGGTGGATCTTAGCTAAAATAGAAATAAAAATACCACTTACAATTTATCTACAGAAATGAGGTGAATAATTGGTTGCAATTTTTAAGATACCCGTACGATCCCGTACGATCGTGACTTTTTCCCGTACGAACGTGATTTTTTTTATTTTAGGCATGCTACCCCTCATGGGTAGCATGCATGAAACACTAAATTAACTGCCAATTCAACTGTCAAAGTTCAAAATATCAAAAAGTAATTGTGTTTTTCTTGCATCAACAAAGTGATCGGTTTTATTTCGTGCGTTTAACTAAACAACTTCATCATGAATACTGACTCCGACGATCCGGGTTCAGCCGCAGCAGGTAAACAAATACTTTTTACAACCTTCAACAGCTAATATGGTGGAAATCGTAGATTGTATTACTGATGGAAAATAATAAATATGCATTTACCCAAAAACACTGACTTTTTTTAAACCCTTTCTTTCGCCAGTTAACTAATGACTATTTACTCTATATTTCCATGGTACTTTCATATGTGTGCACTGTGGGCCTAAACTTCTATGGCCAGCCGGCGTCCCCCTTTGCATCAATTCGATAAGGTTTTGATACTATAGCGACTGTCTATAGTTTTTTAGGGTTCCGTAGCCAAAATGGCAAAAAAACGGAACCCTTATAGATTCGTCATGTCTGTCTGTCTGTCTGTCTGTCTGTCCGCCAGTCTGTCACAGCCACTTTTTTCCGAAACTATAAGTACTATACTGTTGAAACTAAGTGAGGGGATGTATTCTGTGAACCGCAACAAGGTTTTCACACGAAAATAGAAAAAAGAATTAAAAAAGGGGGGGGGTCCCCATAGACAGAACTGAAACTTGAAATATTTTTTTTCATTGAACATATACGTGTGGGGTATCTATGGATAGGTCTTTAAAAATTATATTAAGGTTTCTAATATCACTTTTTTCTAAAGTGAATACTTTGCGTGACAGACCCTTCCAAAGTGGAAAAAAGTGTGTCCCCCCCCTCTAACTTCTAAAATAAGAGGATGATAAAACTGAAATAATTATATAATGTACATTACCATAAAAACTACCAACGAAAATTGGTTTGAACGAAATCTATTTAGTAGTTTTTTAATAACGTCAAAAATATAATTTAAACGGAACCCTCAGTGCGGGAGTTCGACTCGCACTTGGCCAATTTTTTATTCTCAACTGGAGCTAATGGTAAAGTATACCTTGATCCTGATTAAACAGGAACCTTGATAAAGCGCAAAAAGCCGCGGATAAGAACAAGTATTCTGTAATGATTATTTATTGTATGAAAACCGATATTTGGGAATTCTTATTTAAAATAGTCTGTGGTATTTTTTTATAGTTTTTGGTATTGGTATTCGTTTTGTGGTTGCGAGCCTGTGCTGTTTATTTGCTAAAGATGACCAATATTGCCACACCAGAGTGACCGGCGGCAAAGCCAACGCGGGTTTACATGACCACTTGGGAATTCTCTTTGTTTTTGTTTTTAAATTCTCTCTGGGCAAAATGGACTATGGATGTACCGATCTCCGCCGATATGGACGTTTTCGGGATTTGCAATGAAATATTCATGGCTCTCAATGCTTTTGTAGGCAGTCGAATGTAAAATAGTTCTGAATAAGGATTTTTTGGATATAAACGTATCCAAAAAATACGATAGTATGTATAGCTTACACAGATAATATTTAAAAAAAACGCTACGTGATCCTTATTGTGTTTACGAAAAATCCTTTTTAACCCCTTTACCCAAAAACTGCATTGTTACAATTAATGATCATTAGGCGAAAAATATGAACAAGCCATGATTTCAAAGATTCATATTTATAAGATCTCTTACTGCTTGTGATTAAGCCAGATATTTTGGTTCATAGTCGGGACCAACAGCTTAACGTGCCTTCCGAAGAATCATCATAAGAATTATGATTCCGCATCATTCTTATGGGACAATCAGGTGATTTAAACCTGCAAAGTGATAAAACTTCGCAAAGTGGTATTCCCCATGGGGTTCAAACCCTCGACCGCCGCGGTTTTAGAGCTCAGCGCTCTAACCACTACACCACAGAGACAGTTAAATTATGTCCAGTCATTGCATATCAATGGACAGCAGGAACGTAATCTAAATGAAACAAATGACACCGAATTCAATCTAAGTCCAAATCAGATTCGGTGCAGTTCAATTTGCGCTTCATCATTTTCAGCATTGTTTTAAACTCGTTAGGGCGTAAACACACAGTGCGATGACAAAGTCTGCAAACTTGCAATTTTGTGATCCAATTCAAACGAAACCTTTTCAGTAGCCGTGATCACGGAATTCGTTGGGTTTTCCGATTTTCTCTGAAATTATTTTTGTTTAGTTTTATTTAATGAGTAAACATAGGAAGTCATTATTCTCATTTTGTATTCCTGCAGGTGATATCGTACGCTTTTCATGAAACGCTCACTTTAAAGATATTTTTATGCTGAAATATTTATAAGTTGCTTACCTATCAGATTTAGAGTGCCCCCGTGCTCTGAATAAAACTCCCCTTATTTATAATACCATAAAACAAGATAAGGACCCCACAGGTCGCCGCTGGGTTACAAAGGATACCGCTTCGTTCATTTGAAATTTCATAAAATATAAGCATGCCATAGATAGATAAAGCACTTCATTTAAGAATTTGCATAATACCTGTTATTTTAACTATGTTGTTAAAATATATCAAAATAACAACATTACGAAAAATAAGTAGGTAAGAAAATGTTTATCTATGTTACAGGGACTTACGCCATACTTGTACAGTACCACGGACCTGCCGAGGTGTCTCGGTGGGCGGAGAGGGGTACTCCGACGTGGCGCGTCCCCGGGTGGTGGATAGGGGAACGGCCTAATTTGAAGGTTACCGGCTTGCCGGCGCGAACCAAACCCTGGGGTGGGCTCAGTGGGCGTCCTGGACTTATTCTGGGTAGCGGCCACCGGGCGTATTTTGGAGAGCTGCTGGCCCTTCTCCGGTACTCCTCTGATTAGCAGAGGAGACATGGATGAGGGGCGGCAATGTCTCGGCGATGTCTCGCCTCTCGGCGTCTCATGTGGTGCCTTGGCAGAAATGTCAGGCGGGGGGGAATTGCCGTTCTCCCCGGAGTATACCGTTACCAATACTGTCGCCTCAGCGACCTCACTGGGTGGCTCCAGTGGGATACGTCGTGGCAGTATTGGCCGGGGGGCTTGCCTTAATTGGCCGGCCCTAGAGAAGGAAAACTCAATAAAACCCGACAGCAAAGTCGATTAAAACCTGTGTATACCGGGCGACCTACACAGTATATAGCCTTACCCAGGTACAGGGGGCACTGCCTGGGTGGACCGTCTTTTCCCCCATACTCGTGGGATCAGTTATGAAGAAATCACCATTATTACAAACCAAATCGGACGAGAAGAGCGGGCAAACCGCGGCGGCACCTTCGGGTGCACCAACGAGAAAGGACTTCGCTAAGTCCAGCGAATCGGAGAACGAGTACGTGCCGACACCTGAGTCCCTGCACGGGGATATTCGTGAGGCGAAGATCGCGTTCTTGGAGCACGCTAGTGACTCCGAGACGCAAATCTCCTGCACGCAGGACTTAAAAAGGAAGCTGTTCCTTTTTTATAAACAGCCGGGCATCAGCAGTGCTGTTGCCAAACAGAGAGCAGAGGATCAATACGATCAGCACATGAGCGGCGTAAAGATCCTCAAAGAAAAGAGGAAGCGGCAGGCCGCAGAAAAGACCGTCGCTGAAGCCGGGAGCAGTGCGAGCGTATCGACCGCCCCTCCCCGCCCCAAGAGTAGGTCCCGCTCTCCGGTCTTAACGGAGAAGCGGAAGTTGTCACTGACGAATGAGCCGGCGATAAAATCGCGAGAATCGTCCATAGACAGCCAGGGGACATGCCTGACTTCGGATTTTGAGTCGGACAGTTCCTCTAAGGTGGCTCGATTGGCTGGTGGTCGGAGAGGCCGAGTACGCCCCACAACCACAGGCCACTACATTGGCGTAGCAAAGGCCAGAGCTGAACTCAAGGCAAAAGCCGCGAGGGATGCTAAAGAGGCCCAACAGGCCGAAGCTGAGAGGGCGGCACAGAGGCTCGCTGAGCGTGCCTTGCAAGCCGAGGAGAGGGTGAGTCGCGACGCGGCTAAAATGACCGTCGACGACATCGCCCTTAACGTCCGCGACGCCACTAAGGGCATCATTGAATGCGCGGTCAAGTCCAAGAACTTGAAGGGCACAATAGTACGTGCCCTCAAAGACTCGGCAAACTTCATCGCTGAGGCGATGGAGGAATTGTGCAGACGCAAGACGGACGACGAGGTTCGTCGCGTCTTAAAAGCGAATGCGCAGCTCAAATCTGAGCTGGAGGAGCTGCGCAAAGAGCTGGCAGCGCTTAGGACGCAAGTCGCTAGGGGCACTGCACTCGCCCCCATGGACGTGGAAGGGCCTCCTGGCCCGCGTGAGGTCGACATTGTCTCGCAAATCGGGACGATGCTCAACGCTCGCTTCGAGGCCTTGGAGAGGGATGGCAGGCTCCTGCCTGCCAAAGATTTCCGACCGCCGCTCAAGATGAGTCAGGACAGGGAAGACTCGGTCGTTTTTAAAGTACCGGCACCCCCTCCTGCTCTCCCAACCAGAGACGCAACGCGGCCTAAAAGGGTCGCCAAGCAGACTGCACCTTTGCAGCCCCCCGTCACCGCCCCAGAAAGGGGGCCAGTCTTGAGTGCGGCCATTGCCACCCCAGCACCAAAGGCCCCAAAGGGCAAAGGCAAAAAGCGCCCCCAAGCGCCCGTGCCTCCTTCGCCAAGTGAGCCTCGCCCGCTTCCCCCTCCGCCGGCGTCAATGGACGTACCGTTCTCAGAGGTGGCGAAGCGAGGCACGAAGGCAAAGAAGTCGCCACAGACAGGGGCGCCCATCAAGGCGCCCAACCCCAAGAAGGCCCTGGCTCAGGCTGGCCCCGGACGATCTGCGGCCAAACCGGGGAAGCTAAGAGTGCCACGTACCGCGGCCGTAATGGTCCGGTACAGCAAGGACGCCCTCCAGGCAGGTGCCTCATATGAGGCATTCTTCCGAACTGCCGCCCAGGAGATTAATCTCTCTGAGGTCGGCATAACGGGGGGTGTCCGCATGAAGAGGGCACAAACTGGGGCTCGACTCTTAGAGATACCGGGCCCCGAGGCAGAAGAGCGCGCGGACCGCCTGGCAGAGGCGTTAAGAGCCCTGCCGGGCATGACGAGGTCGGCGGTCATAGAGATCTCCCGGCCTCAAAAGAAGAGCGACGTCCGCATCTCGGGCTTGGACGATGGGACGACAGCCGAGGACGTTAAGGCCGTCCTTGCAGAGAGGGGGGGTTGCCCACCACATTCCATAACGGTGGGCAAAATTGCCTCGTTCGGCTCTGGCCGTGAGCGGAGCGTCGTGGCAGCGGTTCCAGTGGGGGCCGCCAAGCAGCTGGCCGGTGCAGGTCGGCTGCTCATCGGGTGGTCCTCGGTGCGGGTGACTACCCTCGCACCGAGGGCACGTCGGTGTTACCGCTGCCTAGGGGAGGGACACGTGGCCGAGAAGTGCCGCGCTCCCCTTGACTGCTCAGACCTGTGTTACCGTTGTGGCCAAACCGGCCACAAAGCCAGGAGCTGCACGGCCGCTAAGCCTCGTTGCCTTCTTTGCGAGGCAGCGAACAAACCGGCCGAGCACGTGCTAGGGACCAAAAAATGCCCCCAGCCAAAGATGCTGCCCGCCATCGCATTTCAGCGGTGGCTCGAGGAGGAGACTGAGGTGATGGATACATCCGTCCCCGCTCCTCCTCCGGTTCAAACCCGGGGATCGGATGTCGGGGCATCCGGTTCCCACTAAGGGTTCGAGAGGCGCGCGCGGCGTCCCCACGCGCCTTTCGAGAGGGCCGCAAGGCGTTTTAAAAGCGAGGCCAACGCCATCGCGAGGGGGTGAGCGTGGGGCATAGCTCAGCAAGACCATACTCACCCCCACTGAATCGCGACCAGAGGGATCCGTCGGGTTTTAGTGGGTAGTCTGGGCACTTCCAGGAGTCCCACATAACCCCTATGCCGCCCCACGGCTGGGGGTATGCGTCAATGCATTTCCCGACGAAAAAAAAAAAAAAAAAAAAAATACTTGTACAGTAAGAACCGTAAAAAGCTGATGTAGACCCAAATCAAGCAGAGTAAAATTTAATTAAAGTAGTAGTAAGTGGATGCAGAAATACAAACATAAACATTTATTTGAATATTTTCTAAAACAGCACTCATTTATACGACTGGACTACAAAACCGCATAAAATATTACTGTGTACAAAAGTTATTAATCCTAAGATGAGGTTTAATACGCAAGGATGCATTTTTGAGAGTAACGAGTCACGCATATATTTGTCAAAGATTCTCACTTAGAAGAAATTTTACAAAACTTCATAAAACAAATGATGTGTGCAAAACAAAGTGCCGTCGTCATTACTGAGACCACGGGCTTAACGAGTGTCCCGCTTGAACCTGCCAATGTAACTTTTAACAAAGGTCAGTCCACGGGAATATCGTCTAAAATGGATGCTACTTTTTTAAATAAATATCAGCCAGCACTTAAGGCAAAGTTGGTTTCTAAAACTTGATAAACGAAATGTGACGGTGTACAAAGCAAAGTAATGCAAGGATGCCGTCATTACTGAGACCACGGGCTTAACGAGTGTCCCGCTTGAACCTGCCAATGTAACTTTTAACAAAGTTCAGTCCACGGGAATGTCGTCTAAAAAGGATGCTACTTTTTTGATAAATAAATAAATGCAAAATAAAAAAATACATTGGACTAACACGTCAATTGCCTAGCCCCAAACTAAGCTCGAAGCTTGTACTATGGATGCTAGGGAACGGAAAGACACACTTAAATACATTTTATAAACATCCATGACTCGAGTACAAATGCCGATGTTCATCACACAAACATTTGCCCCTAGCGGGATTCGAACCCACGACCCTCGGTTTTGTAGCCAGTGTCTCTGATCAGTAGATCAACGGGCCCGTCAAATAAATATCAGCTAAGTGCTGATAGTCAAAATAGGTTCTAAAATATCATTAACAAAATATGACGGGTGATCAAAACAAAGTAATACAAGGATGCCGTCATTACTGAGACCACGCGCTTAACGAGTGTCCCGCTTGAACCTGCCAATGTAACTTTTAACAAAGGTCAGTCCACGGGAATATCGTCTGTAACGGATGCAATTACTCTATCGCTGCTAGTGCTGTGCTCTGTCGATTGTTGGGACGTTGTTGGGAGTTTTCGCAAGAACCAGGTATTGAGTTTATTTGAAAAGTGTAATTTGTCGTTATGAATTTTATGTTAACATTCTGTATCGTAACATAACATAATATAATGTATTCCATGAAATAAAAATATGCCAACTATGTTCTGCCAAGAATAAATCTGAATTTTCGAGCAATGAAATTCGGCAAGAAAGAGGGAAATAACAACAAGGACGATTCATAGATTTTTAAATGGGACAATAAGCCTTGTAGTGGTTAAAGGCGCGGAGGGTTTCTTTGACTTGACACCACAGTAAGATTACAAATAGAAGAGAACACAATATAAAAACTTTATAAATATAGTGTTTTTTTATATTTGCACGCTTATTTAAGACTACCCACGTTATGGACTGACTCCCAAATAATCAAAATACAACAGATGGTACTTACATTATTCCCTCCCACATAATAAATCCTATAAGTTGCCATTTCGGAGTACGTCATTATTGCATATTGGCGGCACTATCCCCCGCACTGGCTGGACAAATGCCCTCTGCATTGTCAAAGCTTCAGGAACAGGGCAATTTGCGCGGAGGTATGCTCCTACCGAATCCAATTTAATGGTTCGGATTCACGTTAAATATTCACCACTGGCGCTTAGCGTTTACGGTTGGAGCCAGTCGACGTTCCCTTTAACTCCTTTTGCCTGATGACAGATTGGAAGACTGTGTTGTCACTTTTCATTTGTGATTAATTTATGGTATTTGCGCGATTTATTCACATGATGAAGTTTTTCACGTAGATAAATAAAGTAAAAGGCGAAACTACAATCAAACAACACTCATTATTTAACCGGACTTAACGTGATATTAATTATGTAGTATAATGTATACTAGATACTGTTTGACGTTTCGTGAAATATTTGCAACGCAAAAGTCTAAAATCATTACAATCATACGCTTTCTACGTGTACTTTAGACAGAATCTGCTAAAGGCCCTTTGTAATAATTATTTTATATAGACGCAGTTCTGCAAAATATACCTACTTAGTTAACTAACGTAAAAAACATTCCGAGATTTTAATTAACACCAGACTTCAAATCATTTCAAAGCTAACAAGCATTGTAAGGAATTCTTAAATATGGGCGCACTTAAAAGTTTTCCTACACATTTTTAGTTATCAATGAGACAATTATAGCGGGAAACTTGTTTGTAAAGATCTAATTGTACAAAGTCAAGCTTATACAGTGGATAATAAACAGCATCGGCAAACGGCGGGTAAGCCAAGCGACCTAATAACACAGTAAACTCGTAAAGTAGCGAGGGCTGCGATAAATCTTAA
The DNA here is from genome assembly GCA_958496325.1 of Nomophila noctuella. Taxonomy (NCBI): domain Eukaryota; kingdom Metazoa; phylum Arthropoda; class Insecta; order Lepidoptera; family Crambidae; genus Nomophila; species Nomophila noctuella. The sequence goes on from OY292488.1 coordinate 4,008,671, forward strand.
GTGGGATTTGAAGGGACCTCTCCCGGCATCTTTGGATTTGCGAAGAATCTATGACTGACGGCTTCCGACAATATCTTTGGAGGACGGATTTCTAGTATGTGAAGTGGTCCTGTTTAGATTTATCTTTTTAAATTCTAAAATATTTTTCTCAAGAAACAAAGGTTAGGATATTAATATAATATTTGTCAACTTTTTACCTATAGGCCTATAGTTATCAAAATATACATATAACAGCCATTTCTTCTTTATTACAGTTTCCATGAAGGCATTCTTCACTCCAAGAACCTACTCGTCTGAATATGATTACGCTTTAAAATATAAACATTGCAACTTCCCTCTTCCTTCTCCCGTTTAATAGGCAGAAATTCTGAAATAGAAAGGACAAAAAGTAACAATTACACAACAGTTCAAACTCCGCACAAAACTGAGTTACCCCACAAAAAAAATAACACTCAAATAAAAAATACAGGGAGTGGAGGCAGCGAATAGCACTTCTGAAGGCATCAAGTCGAGATGGGGGCCTAAATTGTAATGTTTACAAGTTAAATTAGATAAAGGCGATGGAAGTTATTCATAATGGAACGCGCTCACCTTTTTGTGGTAGCCTCTAGGAGATTACGCACAATTTGTTCCAACGAATTCACTGGTTTCTCAGCAGCGCCCTCTTATACCTATTTGTGTCCTTAATTTGATTCTCTGCGGGGATGACGGAATTAGAAATAATTGCGATTGCTAAAGGTAAATTTTTGCCTAATGAGCGTTGGGGTGACTTCAGTTAATAACTGCTCAGTTTAATTTGGATGCCCGAACCTTTCATTTATATGAAAATTCATAAAGAGTAACCGTTAACATTATATCCGGCTGTGATTGAGTTTTTTAATTAGGTAGGTAGTAGTCAAATTTGTTATGACTTTGACTATGTTTTGAATACCTACTAAAATCAACGGTATGTCCGAAAATTTTGCATCTAGCAGCCATATTAGTCGCACTGTGACATGGAGATTAAAATAAATTGCAAAATAATAACACCTGCAAGCTTTGATTGTGGACTTGTAATTTAATCTGTGTACGTGCGTTACGTTGGAATTTGATCAGAGGTCAATGAGCTGTGGAATCGCACGATTGGATGACTGTAACACTTACTGAATGTGCTTTTAATTTTCTGTTTCCACGTCGAATTGTTTTTACTCATCCGCGCGTGTTATTGTAACATCTGTGTTATTTGCTTGTATATGGAGATGCGGGTACGGGAAAATATAAGTTTTGAATTTTTTATGGACCTAATAAATAGGTTGGTGTTTTCCTAAAAGTAACTAATCCTAAAACTAGCCCATTTACTGTTTGTGATCGGGCTGCCCACATGGTGACATTTTTGAGTAAGTTTAAGATGATTATGCTGATACTTTACTTAACTTCACTTAACACTCCCCCGGAATTTCCCTTGAATTGGGGAGTACAATTCTAGGTCGGCACTTATCTTTCTCTCCCACTTCTCTGTGTTCTCTGTATCTGATAATACAATGCCTACATTTTAATAAAATATCTTAGAGTCTACACTTTTGTGAACGACTATGAGATGCAATGAGAGACAGAATATAGAGAGGCCGCCTAGTGAAGTGTGCTAGACCTCATACCTGTCTGCTAAATGAAGTTGAATAACAAACGAGACACAGGGAAAGCTCACATGTTCATCTTATTAATGTTTATTCTGAGCAAGGTTTGTTCTCACCCGAGTACATGCAGGTTACGAACAATATCAACGGTTTTCCCTAGTAATTAGATTGGCCAGATAGTCTAGTGGCCACCCTCATTACTAAACCGAGGGTCGCGGGTTCGAATCCTGCTAGAAGCAAATGTATGTGTGTGTCGAGCATCCATAGTACCAGGTGTTAACACACCAATTGCCTAACCCCAAACTAAGCTCGAACAATAAATTTATTTATTTCACCAATAAAATCAAAGCTCACAATGTAGTATGATGTATGAATGTATGAACTTAAAAATTAACCCCCGAAAGCCTGTTCAATCTGTAATATTCTCTATGAAAACAACGACAAGAAGATCTGCCAGACCTTTGACAGATCCAACTTTTGTCAATCATCGCTAAAGTACATTTCTTAAATATTTACTTTAAAATACTTATCCATTTATATTTTTACGTTTTGTCTTATTATAAACGATAATGGTTTGGCCAACAGAGTTTGATGATAAGTTAGCGGAGGTAATTTAAAATTGTTTTTAATTGATAACAAAACGCTTATCCTCACAAATATTTGTACGGAAGCCAACGCTGCTGACGTAACCGACTTTTCAGACATTACATAAAATCCTCAGTCAATAAATTAAATATTGTAACATCCACCAATCAATCCGCCTGCCTATTGTAGTGCTGCTTACTATGGGGCATGTCTCCCCTCTATGGGAGTCTTATTTCAGTAGTGAACTGCAAAAACACCAATTGCCTAGCCCCAAACTAAGCTCGAAGCTTGTATTATGTATGCTAGTTAACGGATAGACATACTTAAATATTTTTATAAACGTCCATGACTCGAGTACAAATGTCGATGTTAATCACATAAACATTTCCTCCTAGCGGGATCCGAACCCGCGACCCTTGGCTTTGTAGCCTTGCTCAAATAATACCCCTCCGGCCGTATTCGGCCATGGCGGCCGATCTTACGATCAGCCAGGTACGCAGGATATATTATAGTGCACAAGTGAGTGCGCAAGCACAGGTGCACTCCCTATTCCTTCACTCTCATAATTCGGTGGGACAGCAATCTGACACGACCGTAGAGAGATCAGGCGCAGGACCAACGGCTTAACGTGCCTTCCGAAGCACGGAGGAGCTCGAGATGAAATTTTTCGGTCACCCATCCGATGACTGGCATCTGCGAACGTTGCTTAACTTTAGCAACCGCTAGCCGAGTGCGCTAACCACTGCGCCATCGAGCTCCTCCTCCTTGCTCAAATAAAATCAGAACGAATGGTGATGTTCACAGCGTCTCTTGTATCTGCTTTGCAGTATGATGCCATGGATTTGCCGGGCCAGCAGCTGCCAGCCACGAATGCTTACACGCCTCTTGAACATTTGCTGAACCTGGATATAAAGGCTCCGCCAGGCTGCCAGAGATTGACAGGGATCATCGCATCGATGGGTGAGGGAAATGCTTGTTTTTATGAGTCGTTTGTCTTGATCAAGTCCTAGTGTGCTTGCCCTACCATGAAGGTTTTGGCAAATTTGGTTGTAAATTGGATGCGCGCCCTCAGACCAAGCTATTTTTTAGAAGGTAAACCTGAATAAGTCAATCATGGCTTCCTTATCATTCAGCTTCAGCTGCTAGAATACAGGCTTATCATTCTCCAAATTTAGCTTATCATAAAATAGACATTATTATACAATTAGATTTTAGGTTTTATTTTGGAAATGATTGTTGGAACATCGCACACACACAACTGTTAACGTAAAGAAATTTCCATGATATTTTACAGCGATTTCCCCAAATTTAGCAAGATATCCTAGCTTTTCTAAAGATTACGTACAGGTGACATCACACTGTTTATATTAGAATGCAAAATTACATTAGACTCAACTCTAAAGTTCCAGAAACTAGCATGTCTGTAGAGGACCATTTTCCAAAATGTAGCAAGACATCTTAGCTCTAAGCCAGTGATCACGTACAGAAGTGGAATTCGCTAAGCGCAAATGTCATAATCTCACGGTTGTATCAACGGCGACAGTACAAAATTAGTACAAAATTCCTACTGTCGCCGATGACACAACCGTGAGATTATGACATTTGCGCTTAGTGAATCGCCCCCCTGTACAGGTGACATCACAATGTTACTAGAAACTAGAACACGGCATCCAACAGTTTTGCATCTGAGACATTACACGGCGCCACTTGCAGCGACACTGCGCTTGTCGGCCGACACGATGTACCGGACAAGCCAGTAGTTGTGTTTGTACTACAGCGCTCATAGTTGTGTTGTAGGTACGACGAGTTTACTGGCTTGTAAAGTAAATTGAATGTTTTTAATGTATATGTAGGATCAAGGGTCTTGGAGTTAAAGAAAAGAAACAGTCTAGAAGTTTCTTTAATCTTCGTAATAACTAATTAATCTTCGTAATTCATCTTAAGAAACGACTTCCTCTCAACTTAAATCTTTTGTAGCCTCCTCTTCAGCTTCCCGTCCACACACCGACTCCCATTCCCCATCATTCCTTCACTCATCCCTTCATCATTCAATCTGCATACCTTGCTCTCATTGGTCATCCACACTAGGCATTCATTACTCATTCACAATTCCTCCACTGCACAGACAATCATCACTTCATAGACAACCGTCTATCCATCCCACATATAATTAATTTACCTACCCATAAAAAAACTCATAATGTGTCTACTTCGCGGCAGTGCTATTCAGATCCTATGGTCTTCGTGAAATAATGTCTAAGTTATAGATGATGCAATTGCTGCTGTCTGTTTGCTGTGTGACACACATAATCACAAATTGTTTACCATCTATGTTTTCCCGCCTTTAGGTACAGCTTTATTTTCGCTTTAAAATGTTAAGATATTAAATTTTCTATTTCAATTATGTATATCAACCAACGTATATTTGCAAGCCCATACGAAATACTTGGTATTAACGTTAATTTGCTAAGGGTTTTCCATAGCTAATAGGTACATAAATGGGTACAAAGGTCCGAACCTTGGGTCATACCTTTATTTTTTTAATGGATGTAATTACCCCTTTCTCAGCATGTTGCCATGGTTGTATGGAAGCGTGTATTTTAAGACCTTGATATTTTAGATAAGGTTGGATTTGTAACACAGACCATTGCGGAACCCAAACTCTTGTTAAAGATTACGTTACGTTATGATTAGTCCTGTAAGCTAAATTGTGGGAATTTTGATATGATAGGTTTAACGTCCTATAATCGTATGGAGTGATGCTTGCAAATATTAGATTTAAATTATCACTATGGTTTAAGAGCACAATAATTCTAATCAGCTATTTCTGAGCCAGGCCCTCACGATATAAGCTATCCTATCGTGAGATGATCAAAGGCAATTTATCTTAACGTCTTGTAACAACATGTGAGCATATATTGTTTTCTCTAAGTCATCAAATCCTTGCACCTATGTATCTTCATTTTATGGTTAATAAATATTTTTCATCTTTTTACTGTATTTATTTAGATTTTTCCAATCATCCACTTGAATTCATTAATTTATGTAACAGGAAAATCTACAAACGACATGGACGTAATGGAGAAGATGATCGGAGCGGGGATGAACGTGGCACTCCTGAACCTATCCTTCGGGACGAGAGAGGAGCATGTGGAGACGATCAAGATGCTTCGCCAAGCAGCTAAGAACTTCAGCGTTCATATGGGCAGGAACTATCCCCTCGCCATTGCTGCTCAGCTGCCTGGGAAGAAGATAAGGACTGGACGCATTGCTGATGTAAGTCATTTTAATTCAATACTATTATAATTACGTATTTTAGTGATGACATTACAAAATAGAACAACTGAATAGATTAGAATAGCGTTGGCCAAAGTTGATGCCATATTACATGGACAATTAGTCATGATGAGTCTCTGAGGTGTTGTGGTTAGAGCGCTGAGCTCAAAAACCTCGGAGGTCGTACGTTCAAATCACGCGGGGAACACTATCACTTTGTGTTGGTTTTCGCACTTTGGTTAGGACATTGCAGGCAGGTGATTAAATCACCTGATTGTCTGATAAGAATGATGATTTCGTGCTTTGGAAGGCACTTTTAGCCCTTGGTCCTGCGTCTGATCTCACTACGGTCGTGTTAGTTGATGTCCCACCCAACTTTAAGAGTGAGGGATAATAAAGTGCACGTATACTTGCGCGCGAACTCTTGCACTATTGTTTATGTATGTATATCCTGCGTACCTGGCTGATCGTAACGTCGGCCGCAATAGTGGAAAATTGTAATTATAACTAAGTTTATTTTATTTTGCAGAGCTACGGAGAAACAGTAGAATTGAAAACCGGTGAAGTCGTAAGACTCACGACAGATGAAACGTACAGAGAACGATGTTCCACCTACACAGTATACGTTGATTTCATGTACTTCGCAGATCAGATGCTCAAAGGGAACATCGTATTACTTGACAATGAAACCATCATGTTGAAAGTGGAAATGATATCGGCGACTACTCTTACCTGTAAAATAGAACGTGGAGGATTCCTTGGATCTTATAAAGATGTGTTTGTGCCTAATGTGGTATTTGATATGCCAAACTTCACTGATAGGGATAAACACGATGTTGAAATGTTGGTGAAAAATCAGGTATGGATGATTAGATGATGATGGAGATTTTTATGTATGGTCAGCGTCTCCGTCCGCGGAGATTTCAGTTTCTGCACAAATAGTGCTTAAAAACTTCTTCATCACATGGACTATCCAACACAAAAGTTCCCGAGATAAGCGCGTTCAAACACAAACAAACAAACTCTTCAGCTTTATAAGCAAATAAATACATAAGGAAACATTTGGACGTCATCGTAAGTTAATATTTTTGTCTTTACAGATTGATATTGTGATCGCGTCCTTTGTTAGTTCGGAGGAAGGTATACTTGAATTAAGACATATGCTTGGAGAAAAGGGGAAGAAAGTTGCAATCATGGCCAATATACAAACTGTTGAAGGTTTTAATAATTTTGATAATATTATTCAGGTAAAAATCATGATTTTACTATTAATTATCTTTTGAATAGCGAGCTTTATTGTACTTTTTTGGTCTTCACCGATACTTCCAGGTCGCTCAGGGTGTAATCATTACAAGACAAGAATTGGGTTCGGATATAACGCCGAAGAAGCTAGTTATCGCTCAGAAAAACATGATAGCCAGAGCCAATAAGGTTTGTTTTATTATATCACTATTAGCATAACTTTAAAACTGTGCAGTGCCGGAATAGAATAGTACTATCCCATTTATTGCAGTCAGAAGCAACTAACAGGCATTCCAGGGAATCGGCAGTTATTTTTCACCATACTGCACCTACCTAGCGTTGCGACTATAATAAATAATAAATAAATAAATGCCTTGGACTAACACACCAATTGCGTAGCCCTAAACCAAGCTTCGATGCTAGGGAACGGCTAGCCCTACTTAAATACACTTATAGACATCCTTGACTCGTACAAAGATCGATGTCCATCACACAAACATTTGCCTCTAGCGGGACTCAAACCTATGACTCTTGGTTTTGTGGCCAAGGGGGAAGCCTAGGTTCACCAGTGGACTGAATGACGAAATATACGAGTTCTATGTTAAATTGTATATCATTCTTTCAGAACAACACACCAGTCTGGATAAGCGCTCACCTCCTCAGCAATATGAGGTTTAGGAAGATACCTCTTCGTTCGGAACTGCTAGACATAGCAAACTGTATCTTAGACGGGGCTGATGGGTTGATACTGACCGCTGAAACGGCAGTGGGACAGTTCCCGGTGGACACAGTGGGCTGTATGGCAAGCGCTTGCAAGGAGGCTGAAGCGTGCGTCTGGACTAAGCAGTTGTACCATGACCTTATTGATTCTGTAAGTGTCATTATCACACTAATATTAATCTTTACTCATATTTTGTAGCTGAAGAGTTTGTTTGTTTGTTTGTTTGTTTGTTTGTTTGTTTGTTTGTTTGAACGCGCTGATCTCAAGGAAAAAGGCTCGAATTGAAAAAAAACATTTTGTGTTGAATAGTCCAGTCGAGGAAGGTTTTTAGCCATATTATGTATAACACTATGTGTCCGGAAACAGGAAGACAGCTACTAGTATTATAAATGTTAAAAGTTTGTTTGTTTGGGTGATTGTCCTTCAATCATGCTGAAGCTACTGAACGGACTTAGGTGATGGGATACATTTTTATCCCGATTAAATGTAGTGAGGAACGTAGATGTGCCGTTAGCAGCCAATAGGATTTAATTTTTGAGATGGTTACGTTTTTGATCCAAAAGCCTATTGGCTGCTTACGAGTTAAGTCACATAACCGCTCCGCTAGCACATCTCAGCTTTGTTGGAGTCTCACCCTAATGGTTTTGCTTTTTTTCTCGTCTTAACACAGTCACCTCTACCTTGTGACCAAGCAACCGGGGCAGCACTGGCAGCCGTATTAGCAGCTCAGAGGATTATAGCAGCAGCTATAATAGTGGTCACTACCACTGGGAAGTCTGCCCAGCTCGTCGCGAAGTACAGGCCCCGATGCCCCATCGTAGCGGTGACGAGATATGCCCCTGTAGCGAGGCAGTTGCATCTGTGGAGGGGCATTATGCCTTTGGTGTACGAAGGTATGAAGAAAATATAATAAATGTAGTTGTTACTATAGTCAGGTGATCGTCAAGTACTTACTTGCTTTTTAATATGCCGCAGCATATTTATTGCAAAAATATCCTCAAAACTCTTAAGCTCCGGATTAATCTGCTTCTGCTTATCATCAAGAAGGCTACATGCTTTTATTTATTTATGGAAGTGGCAGAAACGTTTACCTGTAGTTACTGTGGAGGCTTACTTATGAAGTTTCTTGCTTTTTGATATTTAGGACCGCAGGGTCCTACCATACCATGCCTTATCATAACTTGTCAAGTGTCTGAAGTAATGAAAATTATCATTGTGATGGCCTTAAGGTTCATGGTTAAATTGTGAAATCTTAGAGAATTGAGTTAAATGAGTCTTTAACCCAATGTTCTCAGATTCTCCGGACGTCGACTGGCAGAACGATTTGGAGAAGCGCGTCAACTTCTGCACCAAGTGGGCGATGGGCCTGGGCTTCATCAGGGTGGGCGACCCGCTCGTCATCGTGTCCGGCTGGCGGCAGGGCTCCGGCTTCACCAACACCATGCGGATAGTCTACACCGCCGCTGATACTACTGTCGCTTGAGTTGTTACGTTTGTTAGTGTGGTACCTTTAATAAAATGTTTCCAACTGCAGAATGTGTTTATGACAGCTCCAAAATAAATTTTAAAGATTTTTACGCCATAGGCAACAAAAGCAACATGCAAAGCAAACGATCAAGGTTGATAAGTTATCAACATTGTAGTATCTACCAAAAAATCAGACACTATGCAAGTGAACAAAGGGTTGAGACATCATCGATTAATAAAATTTGAAGTATGCAGAAAAAATTAAAAATATTGCATCGCGTAATCAACTTTACTAAAGAAACTAAAGATTACTTTTTGTGTGAAGTTTCCCTAAAGACATGAGTATCTTTGATGAGAAGTATTGTTTGCGTATCTTAAGATAGGAATCATTGGCCCTTGCTTAGTTAGTTTGTTTACCTCTTGCCACAATTAACCACGGTAGGTACAGCACATCAGAGCATCGTGTCACAGATTTAACATCGGCAGATGTCTATAACTACCGTATTCCCATTAGGGTACAGTTGCTCGAAATCTGTTTGACACAGTTACGGGTTCAAAGGAGAATGGGTGAAAGTGGAACCGATAGGCAATCCTGTTGTAGTGATTTGTGCAGATATTTCAATTACCTATAGAAGTACTCACGTGTGGGGTGGATTTTGATGACAAAGATTGCTCTGTCTTGTCAGCTAAAAAGGAAGGCATTTAAAATTGTGTTATTTGTTAAGTGCCCTGTAATGTTGGACTTCTTGAGTTAGTTTAAAAGTGAAGCAATCGTGATTATTTTGTTAGTTTCATTCATTTTGTTCTAGTTACATGTTTTGTTTAATTCGCAATTAACAATTTATAACATTTATTATTTACAGTACATAACTTGAAAACTTGGGAATAACTCGTCAGACGCAATTTTTCTATACAATTTCTGTGAACTGTGTAGTATTTTGTTGTTTCAGGAGTCTATCTGTCGAGCAAGACTATACCTTTAACATACTTTAAAAACATGCAAGTAAGAGTTTGCAAAAAATAGCAAGCCATTCATAAGCTCAAGCAAAGCAATCGCCACGTTGCTGCAAGATTCGAATGCCTCTATCACAGTCGGCTTCCGATTAGACTACAGTTTCGCTACATCTCGATTTTCCCGATAGTTCATCCCTTTGACTCAGTTACGGGCTCAAATTTCTCTCGAGCACGTGTCGGGATCTAATCAATTTAGTTGCACCTGCTGTCTGTTGAACGTTTCTTTTTTCCATGATAGGAATATTTGCTTCCATGTTTCGGGTGCTGTGTAATATTTTCGAGTATCTATGATGAAGAAGATCTTTATCAATGCACCTTTTGTGACTACTTATGAAGTAATACTGTTGTTCAAAATTACACATAATGCAAAAAATATGAATCTATCTTAATCAAAATTCTACACAAACCAGTATGATTTGTGAGAGATAAAGCTAATTGGAACTTCCACTCAGGTGACCTTCTTGTTCGTTTGCCTCCCAATAACATATGACAAAAAAACCAGGCAATTTAAGGTATTACATGCATGTTACATTTATATATACATGATCTATTTTATAAACAATCAGATGTTTAAAAATTTATTGATATCATTTTAATTATCCGTGTACTTTTTATACCAGTCCGTGTATATTTGATATTAATGAATATGAACTTGGGAGCACGCAACTATCTGCTAGAAAATATTCTAGCAAAATTGCTAAGAATCGCTACAATATACAATTTTAGTAATGAAAGAAACACAACCTTTTATCATTCGCAACAAAGATTACCGTCATCTCGCGCCGTTTGTCAAATGGGCCCCCCCGTTCCCAATCCCGCGTTAACCGGATCAAGACCGGATTACCCGCCGAGAGTCAGGTGAATTACAAAACGGAGGAAAGAATCCTGATCAGGGTAAGCGGAATGATAAACAAGCGCACAGCTGTCGCTAACAACGCGAGTGAAAATAAATAAAACCGGCGAATACACAAAGCAAAGTTTTATTTGTGGGAAAACCATTAGGGGATAAAAACGACGTTTGCCTTTCGGATGAATGAAAAATCGCGGAAAATATAGGATGTACATTGTACGGGGTGATAATGAAGATCGGATTGCTTGTAATACTTTGTGATAATCCTAATGCTGTTGTCCTTATTTGGGGGCAGAAAGATGTTGAAATAATTTAATCTCACGTTTTCAAGATTTATTATATTTTACTCATCTGACATAGTTCAGTAGTGGCCAACATGTTTACACAGCATAAAACGTAGTACAATATGTAGGAGTGGAACGAGTAGGTATTGTACTTTGCTACTTATCTCATATATTTCCAAACATACACAGAAATATTTCCAACAACTTTCTCGAACATGTAAAAATATACTTTGTAAGCGTCCAACGTTACGATTGCAAGACCAAAGTTTCCCAATATTGCTTCCAAGTTGTACTCGACCTAGACTTCAACAATAAAAATTCTTAACGTCAATTCGCATCTCAAGTTGGCAAGTCTCTGGGGACACAATGTATAAAATCCTGTCGGTCCGGTGCGTAAAACCCCTTTGTGTTCCCGAACTTACTGTACGAATCCCAACGGCTCGTATCAAGCAATGAAATTCAGTGTCCTGATGCGAATACATGTACTTCGTAGCATAGATTTAGATTGTTAGATTTGCCCTCGCCATACTTCGAAATTGGTACTAAAATACGAGCGACAGTCGCTTCTTAGAGCGTGACAGCACTGTCAGTCACTCGTTTCAAGGTCCAAATGGGTGAAGCTATTTTTACGAAAAAGTTAACAAAATGCTCCTATGCCTTTTTGAAGTGCAGTAATAATTTGAAAAACAAATAAAGCTAAAGATGCAACATATCATGCTTAGTGTTAGTGTTAATCGTGTCCGCTAGGTGGCGTTAGTCAAAACAACGCCATGTTTTCTGGTGTACGGACAAATCTAACTATTTAAATCTTTGGTGTCCTGATAGGCAAATATATTCAGAATTCGGATTCACTCAAATTGAGAACGGTAAGTGAAAATAAAACGTTACCCGATTAGGATTCGGTTTCAAAGCTGCAACTCATGATAGTTTTAGGAAATGTAGGGTGGCTAGCATTTAAAATTACTGTATTTGTTCTGAAAGGAAACTTTTAATGAGATCTGTAAGATCGCCTAATGTTGATCAACTGAAATGTAATTCGAGTATTTCTACTTACAGGAGGCGTCAAATCGTCTTGAATTGGATTAATATGGCAGCTCACTTGGACCCTAAAGTACTTACTGGCGTTAACTTCGTCACTTTATAAATACAAGAGATAAGAAAAGTATGAGAAGAAACGTTTAATATAAATTAATAAATATTCATCTACGATCCGATTGATTCGTTTCCATCTGAGCACCTAGAAGTAAAAAGGAGATTATTATTTTTTAAATAAAGTGTAATTAGTTCTAAGGCAATAATTTTATGTATGTATGATTTTTTTGTATACGACCAAAACTAGTTGCATTTTTTTGCATAGCATCACCAATTTCCTTCAACCATAAAAGTGAGCCACTGGGGAATCTTACAGAAGACCACAGTAAAGTAGCACTTCGTAAAAGTTGTGCTATGTTTCTGCTGGTGAGTAAGGTCGCCAGAGCTCACAACACTTTTCATCCTCCGTTTATGTTGACCTTGTTAATTTTTAATCTTATTTATAAAAATCGATCGCAAAATGTGTTGGCAAGCGCATAACTCAATAACGCCTGGACCTATTTGGTCAATTCTTTTTCAAATTGTTCTTTTATGTCCAGGGATGGTTTTTAGGCAAAAAATTATGAACTAAGACGGGACGGCGGGACGAGACGGTACGCGGACGAAGTCGCGGGCTGAAAGCTAGTTTTATATAATAATTGACTCAAAAAATTAACTCACTCGACCAAAGGCTTCCTTGATATGGTCACAGCCCACTGTCGGACCATGTCGCAGAAGGATGACTCCTCAGTGGCCCGTTGCAACACCACGTACTTATCTCCGTATTGGAGCCAGCCTCTCTTCACCGCGTATTCTATGGCGAAATGCACGCGGGCTTCGACTGTCTGCGGCCAGGTCTTATAGGACGGTCCTGCAATAACGTTTATTAATGCTATTATTAATTTAACCAATCTTAGATTTCCTGGTAGGTTTCCTGAACGAAACCTGATCACATCGGATACCACTGTCATTCACATCCATGACATTGATGATGTGAAAATTCGGAATTTTCTCATGTCATATTGGGTCGAAAGTCCCAGGCGCCGACTGACATTCCTCTCTGTTCCACGCGATGGACCCGGCACCCGCACGTAGAATCCATGGATAGCTAAGAAGTTCGTCTAATGGATATTAATAAATATACATTTCAACCAGACACAATATCTAAAGCTAACTTTAGACCACTACCACCATCTAGGCAGTCTTAGTCAGTGTGAAATAGGGTAATTAGTTGCTTTTATTTTTTTACTAGGCAGAGGCGCTAAACGAGCCAGCGGGTCGCCTGATGGTGAGCAATCACAGCCACCCATGGACATCCGCGACACCAAAGGTATCCCCGATGCGTTACCGGCCTTTAAGAACCCATACCCTCCCCAACTGAGCTCTGGTGACCATACTCACCAGCAGAAACATAGCACAACAGTACGAAGTGCTACATTACTGTGGTCTTATGTAAGGTGGAGATACTTCCCCAGAAGAGCGGCTCATTCGAGTGGAAGTTCTACTAAGCTTTGACTCTCCCATACTGTGTGAATTTTTCTTACCGGTGTACAACAGGGGCACAGCACATCGGAAAGTGCTTAGGAGCCTGGTGACGCTCTGCTTAGTGCTCAGGGTTATCACTAGACCGGCAGGTCTCAGCCGACACAAAGCCTTAGCTGTGTACCCGGTCACAGTCGGCAGTATTATGGCCTTTGATACTGACTGGATAGCCAGTATTGCGCAGGACATCATGGCGGCGTCTGCTGCGGTTAATGGGATTTTTGCCTTTAAACCAATATTAAAACACAATTTAAAATATATTTTAATATTCGCTTACACAAACCTTAGCATCTACGAATTAAGTAGTGAGAAACAGGAGAATATCATATTATCTTTCGAAATTGGTTTTGGGAACACACATCTTTAGACCCCTTTCTACACTCAGTACACACATATATACTTCTACACCCACGCTTTTTTGGACACACACTACCTATTACTGCTATAAGATTCATGAAACATAAAACCAAAATAATCCATGTATTTTCATTTCTAAAAGAAATAGCGTCTACGATGCTCAGTTGCCGAATCGATCTAATATCTAAAGCAAATACCTAAATCAGAATCATTGTGATTGAATATCCGATATCTTTCTCCAAACAGGTTGATTATTTCGCACACAAATATAAGCCATATTAGATTACCTCGTCAATGAGATGCCAGAATCCGTTCTTGGAGTTAGTATACGGCTCGATTGAGCGGCACAATTCGTCCATGGATTTGATTGCTTCAATCATATTTTCGATGTCGTAACTAGCTTTGAGAACGAAACCGTCGGCTCCGTCGAATAAAGCGTTGGTTACGTCAGATACTTCCCTGTCGGAGTAGTCACCGGTGAAGAGACAGTGGTGGAAAACCCCGCCGGAGATGATGAAAGGTTTTCCCGCCTGTAACGAGTAAAAATTTTAATAGAATATGTATCAATACGAGTACGCAGTGTTAACTTATGTTATCTATACTACGTTAAATAGGCTGACGAGTTTGTTTGTTAGTTTGTTTGATTGAACGCGTGTTATCGCATAAACTATGTATGTGTACGTGAAAAAATATTTTTGCGTTGGATATTGCATTTGTTGAGGAAGGCTTTCAGCTATAAGATAACACTGTGTGTGCGGAAACCGAAATCCACGCGGACGGAGTCGCGGGCGGCCGTTAGCTTATTGCATAAGCGTAGTTGTAAAAGTAGTGAAGGTTCATAATTAGGTATTCTATCCACTACGTAGAATGACTATTACAAATATATTAAGTCGTCAGAACTGCCTAATTTTTCTCTAACCTATTTTTTTTATATATATCTTGTATCTTTGAATAAATAAAATGAAAATAAAAATAAGATAAAGTTAAAATATTAGTACCTGGTGACATTTTGCTCCAAGCCATTTTTGTATCATACACAATCTGTATCGTCTAGACGGCTCCAGTTCATAAGGCAAGAAGTCCCTTGCAACGATGATTGCATCAGATTCCTGGAAAAAATTCCAGTACTCTTAATAATTGAAATTTGTTATTATTGATGGGGCAACAGTATGAACTCGGTATATGGGATAGCATCTGAAAGGCTGAAGCTCTGAAGCTTTTCCCTATTTTAATGCGATTTGCAGAAGTAACAGGGCTTCCCTTCAATTTTGTTCGTAATTTGTTCGTGATCTTACTTTCGTATCACAAATATTTTTTCTGCATAATATTCTGATCGCTCCTCAGGTAGCAATCTAATCTTCCCCAAGTTCAGTACAGTCAGCGTCTGATAGAAAGTGACAATGAGGATACTTAAATAAATACATGATATAATGTATCTATAAGTTTGTCACATCATTTATGGTGGTTAACCTATCTTTATGACTTTTTAGGTGAATCTATGTTAAAATTGAATATGTTATCAATGCGTTTCGTCTCTCCTAGCCCTTATTGTATGGCGTGCCCGACAGGGTCCATAATTGTGTCCATATATATTTTTATAACACCCTTCTGTACATTATGGTTTTGCAATAAACATATTTGACTTTGACTTTTGACTTTGAATTTGTATCGACTTTTAAGACGGATATAATATTGTCAATAATAATAAAACTTTGTTTGTACCGATATCATTGGCGCAATATTTTTATTTGAGTACCCTGAGTGAGTGTCACCACCTATCTCCTGAACAATGATGTTCCAAATTCCTATACAAGTTTACACATTATAATTCTAATCTTCAACCTTAAATCTAAAGGCGGTAATCAACAGGTCCAATCGATTCTGTTCGACACAAGAACTAGCTGTACGCACTAGTGTTCCAAATTCTGACCCTTGTTACACACGTAACTGAATCATGTAAGAAGTTCTCCCGACGTGATGTTGGTTCCACATCGATTGTGTTAGTTACTACTCGTACGTAGTATGTATGTAAGTAGATTGGTAGAGAGTAGGGATGTGGCCTAACACGCTTGCAAAAATGTTTGAAAACTTAGACCTTGCGCGAAGATTTTATGAGTGTCATCAACATAAATACTTATTTTTTTAATCTAGTACGTATTTTAGTAGTCTTGGCCTTGGTCACAAGTTAGACAAATATAGTATTTTTTAAAATTTTCAGTCTTGCAGCTGAAAAAAGGTCTGTAATATTCATTAACTATAGTAACAACAGTTGTGAATGGTGCAATTAGTAGTTAAGATTACTTTTATAGAAACAGTCAGGCATAAACGGCTTTAGCTGAGTATTGTCTAATAACCTTTAACATTGTCTAATAACCTTTAACATTTAATAATTTAATATTTATTAACCTTTGCTATCTCGTCAAAGTTATCTAAATCCTGCTGATCGCTTATTGCACTAATGAGGAGCGGTCTCTTCAACTTCTTTCCAACATATTTTTTTATTTTTCTCAAAGTTTCTGCTTCACCAACATAGTTAATTATAATCATATCCACCTACAAAAAATGAAACTTCGTCTAAAGCTATGTTTGTGTGATTTGATCAAACTTGAAATAAAATTGATTAAAACATCTTTCAAAAATATTAATTACCTACTTACAAACAGTCATTAATATAAAAAAAATAGTTAAAAGCACACCTGATACTGAACAGCAAATCTTATTATTTGAAAGTCTTTCTTGGTCAGCACAGGCCTTTTAAACGTTGCGCCTCTCATCGAAACAAAATCCATGTTGCCTAGCTTTCCCCCTTTAAAACGTAAATAAATAAATAATTAAGTGTCAGCTTATTGATAGGTTAAATAGACTATTCAGGTATGACTAAAATGAATATACCTGTGGAAACAACACATTTTATTGTTTTTTCATTCACTATTTCGGTACAATGAAGTGTCAACTCTTCTTGTCCTATGGATATTTCCATGCCTACTTTCGCTTCCGATCCTATTTGGGGATTATCGACAAATATTTTATCTTGTGTGCAACTGTCGAAATCAACTAAGTTGTACGATAGTGTGACCTCAGTGCCTTCTTGGATTTGTATAAAGTTCGCGTCCTGAAAAGAAAAACGTATTGTGACTATTTTATTTTCTTTTATTGCTACATTTAAATTAACGTCGGTAGGTCTGGCATAGTAACACCTATTACCTAAAAGTGCGTCGATGAAAATAAAATTAGCACCCTCCTATTAGTGAGTCAAAGTAGTATTATGATAGTAAATTTGTCTACTTGCTTGCATAATATCCTGAATAAATGGAGCACATCCCAAATATAGCAAACACGGAAATCAAACTTGGAATATACAAATTACCTTCACGGTACCCAAGTGAATAGAATGTGAAGAAACATGCACAATATAAAATCTTTGGCAAGTAAAACAAATGGTTTGTCGTCATTAACGACCAACAGGGTGATGATGATGAAGTGAAATGGTTGGCAAAGAGAAGTTTTCAAACAATATTTCTTATTAACCTCTTCAAGCAACCCTGTCCTGACTACACAAGTCTTCAAATCCACACAAGTGGCGACAGGCCAGTTCTTCCCTTCATATTTCTTGCAGCAGCTGATTGCTGCTCTATCTATTTTACCGAGTATCCTCATCTTGCCTCCCTTGGTGGTGTTGGAAAATTTGATGAGGACCACATACATACCAAGTGAAATAGTGGCAAAGAGAAGCTGCATCAAGATAAATTTTTAACTAACCTCTTCAAGCAAACCCGTCCTGACTACACAAGTCTTCAAATCCACACAAGTGGCGACAGGCCAGTCCTTGACGCCATATTTCTTGCAGCAGCTGATTGCTGCTCTATCTATTTTAAAGAGCATCCTCGTCTTGCCTCCCTTGGTGGTGTTGGATAGTTTGATGCGGACCACATACATACCAAGTGAAATAGTGGCAAGGGGAAGCTACATCAAGAAACATTTTCAACTAACCTCTTCAAGCAAACCCGTCCTGACTACACAAGTCTTCAAATCCACACAAGTAGCAACTGGCCAGTCCTCACGCCATATTTATTGCAGCAGCAGCTGCTCTGTCTATTTTACCGAGCATCCTCGTCTTGCCTTCTTTGTTGGTGTTGGACAGTTAGATGCGGACCACATACATACCAAGTGAAATAGTGGCAAGCAGAAGTTACATCAAGATACATTTTCAACTAACCTCTTCAAGCAACCCTGTCCTGACTACACAAGTCTTCAAATCCACACAAGTGGCGACAGGCCAGTCCTTCCCTACATATTTCTTGCAGCAGCAGCTGCTCTGTCTACTTTACTGAGCATCCTCATCTTGCCTCCCTTGGTGGACCACATACCTACCAAGTGCTACATCAAGATACATTTTCAACTAACCTCTTCAAGCAAACCCGTCCTGACTACACAAGTCTTCAAATCCACACAAGTGGCGACAGGCCAGTCCTTGACGCCATACTTCTTGCAGCAGTTGATCGCCGCTCTGTCTATTTTACCGAGCATCCTCATCTTGTCTCCTTTAGTAGTGTTGGATAGCTTGATGCGAACCACGTTCATACCGGCCTCCATCATCTTCTGAATGTCTACTGCGGTTATGTTTGAATCATCTAAAGGTGAAGTTTTGTTATTAGCATAGTAATTTTCACATATCTTAAGTATTGTACCTATTGGCTGTTAGTCTTTCTATAAATAAATTATCATCTGAAAGTGGAAATATAAATTTATTCGGTTTCCGCACACAGTGTTATAAATAAATAAATAAATAAATAAATATTTCACAACATCACATACATTGATCTGACCCCGTGTTAAGTAGCTTAAGCACTTGTGTTACAGACATCCGGGGCGGGGCAGTGGTCCAACTATTCAGTCCAACTAGTTGGACCACGGGCCTCTACTAGGGGCAGTGGTCCAACTTTAAAAATAGTTGGACTACAGCACCTTTTGAAAGTTCCGTAGTCCAACTCGTAAAATATCTTGCCAACCCTAATAATCTTTATGGTATTAATATTTCTAATTAATGATCTCCTGAACCTCGTTGCAGTAAAACAGTGGTATTACAAATATACTTAAATAGATACATATAACACCCAGACCAGGACAAACAGACATGTTCATGCACACAAATGTTTGTCCTGTGCGGGGATCGAACCCGCGACCTCTTGCGTAATAGGCAACATCTTGACCATTACACCAAGCGGGTCGTTATACTTTAGCTTGAAACCTTCCTCGACTAAAACTACCTAACCCAAAAATATTTTTTCAATTCTAACCAGTACTTTATGCGATTAGCGAGTTCTAACAAACAAACAAACTCTTCAGGTTAATAAAATTTATTTTAAGAAAAGCCGTATGGCAGTATTAAGCTGATTATTTTATTAAAAGCAATAAGTAGGAATAAATTAGCCTTGGTGGATTTCTTGAAATCAATATTCTCTTGATAGATTTGATGGCTGTATGCTGCATGTATGTTTGCGGACCCTGGACTCCGAGGCAATTGCAGATAATGCGACCGGGATAAGCGCTAGGATGATGATGCTGTATGTACGTAAACCGTTCACTACTATATACCAGGTTTGACTTACTTATTGTTGCAATAATTGGGGTTCTTCTTTGCATATACTGTTCCGTGTTTAAAACTAACGGCTTGTTCGCAAACATTACACAGTCTGGTTTTCTTATATTTTTACTGGAAATATGAAATTATTAGATATTTGATTAATTGTTGACCATTAAAGATCCAAAATGTCAATAAAAGCTTCTTACTCAGATAAACATTGGGAGAACCCGCGCTTCATCTTGAAAACTTATCTGTTTCATCAAGCGTAAAAACTTTAATATACATTGTTTATAAATAAATACGTATGTAATATGACAGACAAAACAAAAAATTATCAAAATCAACCTTACCAAATAAAATCCTGCTCATGGAAACGTTGCGAATTCAACAAAATACAATTATAAATATTATGTAAAAGTTTTTCAAACCAAACCAACTTACGCTTTCAAAAAATGTTATGACATAATCATCCTTTTGGTATATTTACTTTATTCTATGGACATAATGCCAAGTTCATAGAGTATGGCATAGATTTTAATCTATGTCATAACGCCATCATACTAATTTTATTCTCCTTGGATAACAAAGTAAAGTTGAATACTGTTACTTAGCTTGAAAATGTTATAAATTATATAAATGCGTGTATCGTGAGATACATTTGCAACATGTCGTCTGATCTGGTGTTATGCAATCAATTCTGATTTTCAACAAAAAAATAATGAACATGCTCATTAAAATCCACATGATATTTTTAACACGAACATTTTGAAGCAAGCGAATCACAGAATGAAGGTGTTATTTCTCGGACAACTTACATGTTTAAGGAGATAATTTAAACACCATGTGGATGTGAGGTAAATACATAATTCTGTTAAATATGCTAATTCAAAAAGGAAAAAAAAAGAAAGTAAAATAAGATTTGATCCAAAAAAGATTCCACAAAATACTATTTTGTTAAACACACAATTTACAAATCAAAGTTAAAGTCATCGTACTTAGTTAATTTTGCAATTTGATTTACATAGATATTGTTTTGCAAGTCTTATCTTTTTAGGGTTCCGTAGCCAAAATGGCAAAAAAACGGAACCCTTATAGAATCGTCATGTCTGTCTGTCTGTCTGTCTGTCTGTCTGTCTGTCTGTCCGCCAGTCTGTCACAGCCACTTTTTTCCGAAACTATAAGTACTATACTGTTGAAACTTAGTGAGTGGATGTATTCGGTGAACCGCAACAAGGTTCTCACACGAAAATAGAAAAAAAATAAAAAAGTGCTAGGTCCCCATAGTTAGAACTGAAACTCGAAATATTTTTTTTCATTGAACATTTACATACGTTTGGGGTATCTATGGATAGGTCTTTAAAATTATATTAAGGTTTCTAATGTCACTTTTTTCTAAAGTGAATACTTTGCGTGACAGACCCTTCCAAAGTGGAAAAAAGTGTGTCCCCCCCCTCTAACTTCTAAAATAAGAGGATGATAAAACTGAAATAATTATATAATGTACATTACCATAAAAACTACCAACGAAAATTGGTTCGAACGAAATCTATTCAGTAGTTTTTTAAATACGTCAAAAATAGAATTTGTACGGAACCCTCAGTGCGGGAGTCCGACTCGCACTTGGCCAATTTTTTTATTTACTAGCACTTCGACTATTTACAAAATGAACGTACAAGCCCTGATTATGTACATATATATATAAATATATAAATTAAATAAATCAATTGCTTGGATCAACACACCAATTGCCTAGTCCCAAAGAAAGCACTAAGCTTGAAGCTTGTACTATTAATGCTAGGGAACGGATGGACATACTTAAATTTTATATATAAACATCCACGACTCACACAAACATTTACCCCTAGCGGGCTTCGAACCCGCGACCTTGGTTTTGTAGCCAGGGTCTCTGACCACTAGACACTCCGTCAAATATGTACCTGAAGCTGGGCTGCACATAATGCACCTTGTGGCTTATTTTTCAAATTGCTTAGATTTTACTAAAATATACATAAAAACGCATTCCCGTTTCGTCATCAAAAACATTTATTTAAATATTATTTCTGATAAAAAAGTCATTCACAAAGTAATAATGTTAAAAAATCATCTTACAAAAATAGACGCGTCATATAAAGAAATCCCTAATACCGGAGTTGTCTCAAAGAATATAACAAAAGTACATAAAAAATTAACGTTATAAACATATCTAGTATCAATAAAATAAAGTTCAATCAAGTCGTCTTATCTACACCAAATAAAGACACCTAGAAATCCACCGTGTACTAATACTAAATAATATCAAAAATAGCAAAAATAGTGTTAAAATACTTATAAATCATATCAAAATTCGCCACAAAGCTAATGACGTGCAACACGAAAATTTATAGGTAATTGGCATCTGCGAATAAAACTCGCTTGGATGTCTTCTTCGTATTCTGGGCACACAATCCTAAAAAAAAGAAACAAAACTTTGTTCAATAATAAGCAACTTAAACGTGAAAACAAAATAATTATAAAAGTTGACGATTTTTCAATCAGAGTCCGTTAAGTATTTGGCCAGTTAAGTCCGAGTATTATATAAGGTGTAACAAAATATACTGCAAATATTTTAAGGGCGTGTCGTTTAGTGGAAATGTAATAAATTTCTTTAGTAAAATTTTTTTGTTAATACAATAGTTTCCGAGAAAATCAACAATATAAATTGAGTGAATAATTGGGAAAAGTACAAATTTTGTCATATGCAAGACAGCTGGTCGTGTCATATCAGTGTAATACAATTACTACACTTGTCCTGCCCAAAAAGCAAAGTGGTGGAGAGGGGGCGAAGCTTACAGGACGAAAAGAGCAAATTGGCCAATGCTGAAAAAGAATTCGCCCTTAAAATATTTGCAGTATATTTTGTTACACCCTATATAGTATTATATCAGCCGAGCAGTGCCAATTTAGAATAAAGAGTGCAACTTTCACAACAAGCATTACATCCCATCGCGTAGGTTTCTCATGGTGTCTGTGGAATTTTCCGGGGGATGGACAGCAGAATACCCCCCTTTTAGTTTTCAACGGAAAACGATGACTTGACTGTCTTCAAAGAAAATGCTTTTTTTTACTCATACCCCCAACCGTGGGGCGGTGGCGGCAATTTCAGCTAAGATGATTTCTGTGACAGTATGCTGCTTAAACGACATAACATTTTATTTCAAGGCAAAAAGCTCTACCATCTGTTTATCTGATTATCCATAGGGTTTTTTAATGTTTAAGAAAAGTACCGAAAGAAGTGGAAGGAGTGTAGGGAGGCCTTTGCCCTGCAGTGGGACAGTATAGGCTATGGCCCCACGCATGCTTCAAAGGACCGGGTCCCAGTGGGCCCGAGATCTCCAAGAGTACCCACAAATAATAATAATAAGAAAAGTACCGATTTTCCTTTGAACCGTCAACTGTCACCGAAATCATCTAAGGTGAAACGGACGATAGAAAAAAATGTAAAAAGAACCAACGTATGCCTCGTAGTTTTCTCATCGATAACTTTCCACACGCTGACTTGGTCACAAAATGCACTGGAAGGAGTTGCTTTACGCAGAAGCACATATGACTGGTTGTATTTAAGGAGATCATTCTTTAGACCATATTGTACTGCAAATTGCACTCGGCGATCCGTGTCGGCGAACCAGTCTTCGTTCTGACCTTTCTCTATTTAAACAAAACTCAGAAAATTAGATAACGACGGATAACTTATATTTGAATGTTTCAATAGTAAATGGTTTAACGATTAGGTTCTTAGTGAATGTTTGTGTGGTGATCGTAAGAAAAGGCAAAACTGACTCATACTATGACTAAGAACTGCTTCTCAATTCTTTTGTAATGAAAAAATAACAATTTACGCTCATAAATACGCATTACTTTGTTGAAAGAAATCTACCTTAAATTTAGGAAAATTATTTATGCCAGGTTAAGAAAATATTTTAAACTCACAAAGTATAGCATTGAGATTGATATTTTTATATCAATATTCAAATG
Organism: Nomophila noctuella; assembly: GCA_958496325.1. Lineage (NCBI taxonomy): Eukaryota > Metazoa > Arthropoda > Insecta > Lepidoptera > Crambidae > Nomophila > Nomophila noctuella. Next base: position 4,032,288 of record OY292488.1, read on the forward strand.
TAAAACGTCTATACACAATACGTACGAACCATTATAAACAATAGGTATTACACCTCTATGCAGTAACAATTTTCTGCAGACTCTCTCATTGGAACTGACGGAAATAATGACCGGTTGAGAAGTGTAATGTGTCAATTTCAATGCCGACCAGCCCGTCACAGACAGAACTATGATCACTTCTGAATTGGTCTGTCTTGCAGCGATCGCGCAGGAGAATACTGCCGCTTCTGCTGCATTTACTGGTACCGGTAACTGGAAGATTCATAATTAGATTTAATAATATTTCACAGCATCACATACATTGATGCTGTGAAATATTGGACGAGCCGTTTGGTGTAATGGTCGAGAAGTCGGCGACTACACCAAAGGTCGCGGGTTCGATCCCCGCACGGTACAAACATTTGTGTTCATGAACATGTCTGTTTGTATCGGTCTGGGTGTTTCTATGTATAATATGTATGTATTTCCAAAAAAAAAAGTATATAAGTAATGTTTATCCGTTGTCTGGCACCCATAGCACAAGCTAATGCTTACATAGTTTGGGGCTAGATGGCGCTGTGTGAATAATGTCCTGAGATATTTATTTATTGATCTTAAGCATTTGTTTCGCACCAGTGCGAATCGTCCCCAAAGCTCCTTTGAATGGGTTATTTAGCAACTCGTGGTGCATAGCCCAAAATTTATAAATGGGTCTTATTTTGGATTGAAAACAAAAGAAATGATAAAATAGTCAATGGGTTTTTCAATTTACAAATAATGAGAAATTTAATGAAAAAATAAAGCAGAGTAACGTTAAAAATACCCTTGAAGATTACAAAACAGCGCCTGAGGAATAAAATAATCTTTAGGCGCTTAACCATGAAGATTTAATGTAAAATAACCTTGAAGAAGCAGCTCCTAACCTTCATGAACAAGTTCCAAAAGCTATGGGTAAGCGATAATTTTTCCACCTCTTGAGATATTTCGTTCAAAGTCTCCATCGCCATCACTAAATTAGCCGCAACATTGGTCGTTCTCAATAAAACGCCTGCTCCTTGCATTATTGCATTTGTGACGTCATTGATCTCACTCCATTTTATTGTTCCGGAATCTAATGTGCTTTTTAACACTTTTCCGGATACGTAAAAAGGTTTGCCATGCTGAAATCAAAACGAATTTTATAGTCCAGTTCAGCTAAGATGATCCCTGCAAAGCAAAATCGACACTATTCTAAAGTAATAAAACCCTATGAAAGTCATAGAAAACTCCTCGTGAAACTCATTTAATTTCGTAGAAAAGCTAAAACAGACTATGAAATCACACTAGGTAAAATTATGTGAAACTACGTTATCCTTCCAGATAAAACAACAAAACAAAAACATAGCTTAAACTGCAATCAAAAAATTACATACATTTTAACTACAAAGCCCGACAACGTTCAGCTTTTTTCAGCAGTCGTGATTACTGAATGACAAACATGACAATAATTACCGTAATTTAAAAAAATACAATTCTACCCGAATACTTTTACGGTTTTATCCGTTGTATTGTATGTAGTACTCCTAGTTTTACTTTAATAATAAAAATAATAAAATATTTTGCTAAGTATAATTTCTTGAAAATCCTAAAAACAATGATTCTACTCAGTTATCATAAAATTATGTGGTATAAATAATAGTGACCTGTCTACATTTCGCACCAGCATATAGTTGTATTGCTGTCAGCTTATTCGGATCCTTTATCGATACAGATAAGAATTCCCTTGATAAAATAATTCCGTCTGCTACCTGTAATAACAAAAGATTTTTTTGAATCCTACTACTATTATAAAGGCGAAAGTTTGTAAGTGTGGATGTATGGATGTTTGTTACTCTTTCACGTAAAAACTACTGAATGGATTTGAATTAAACTTTACCACAATATAGCTTATACATCAGAATAACACATAGGCTATAGCTTATACATCAGAATAACACATAGGCTATAAAAATCGAAATGCACGCGGACGGAGTCGCGGGCGGCCGCTAGTTAAATACATATTTAAATTATACTAATGTAATTATTGAAATATTGACTCTGACAACGTGTCCAAAGGATGAGGGATTTCGCAAAAGAAAAATCCGCTACCCCTTAAATAAGAGCGACAGTCATTTCTAACAGCGAGACAGCGCGACAGTCACCCGTTTAAATAAATTCTCAACGTGCTTACTCGCTCTTATTTTAGTGTCAATTTCAAAGTAGGGCAAATCGAACGATTTAACTCTATGCAATATGACTTTATATTACATGATAATAATTATACTGTGCTAGTCAACTCGTATTTTTTGTCATTCAGCCCACTGGTCCTATGATTCGCGGCCCATTTCTCAGATAAGGACGCAACCTTAAGACTAAGGGACAGCTTTTAAACTTACTTGAATAACCTCATCTAATGCATCCAAGCCTTCTTGTTCGCATATGCTGCATAATACTAACGGTTGAACCCGACAGCCCTGGAAGAAGTCGCGGACTATCCCCACTGTTGCTGGGTTACGAATCGAGTTGAGGGTAACTGCGTCCAGCTGCATTTATAAAAAAATTCAGATATTATAATCATACATAGCATTATAACATGCTATGTATGATTATAATATGTACCATAATCTATATTTTATTTAATAAAAAGAAAGTTTTAGATTAAGGTAAAACGTGTGTTGCACAATTTTTTAATTGTTGCTTAATTTAACAATTATTTACGAAGATTCATAAAGATTTGAGTAAAGGAGCCTAGTGTTTGACGAACCTGATTTTATATTATGCTTCATTACGAAATGTGTTGGTTCGAAACACGTCGTTACGTAGTGGTTAATAAAAGTAAATTAAAACAGGTACTCATTTTTAAACAATATCATCATATTTGATCATCAATCAAATCAATCAGTATACTAATATAATAAAGCTGAAGAGTTTGTTTGCTTGCTTGAACGCGCTAACCTCAGGAACTTCAGGTTCAGATTGAAAAAATATTTTTGTGTTGGATGGAACCTATATGTACGAAAACCGAAATCCACAGGAAAGATGTCGCGAACGTCCGCTAGTAATGTAATGTTAGTGAGTAGAAGTGCAAAAAAATACATACTTCCCGATTTTGCTACCTTTAAGAATTAGAGAATAACTGTTAGGTACCTCATACTCCTTCACGAAGTCGAGCAGTCTTCTATCCAACCTCGAAAGGGCAGGTCGTTTGAGCTTCAGATCTCTTATACAAACAAACTGCGCATTTCCCAGTCTACCTCCAATTTGCACTCTGCATTTTATGCACTTATCAGTAAAAAACTCAGTGCAGATCAGAACAATTTCACCGAAATTGATACTGATCTCTGTATTCGGCGTAACTGTTGGCAAAGTGTAAATGTCATCGATGAATATTCTCTTGCTGTCACATTTGTTCCAGTATTGGATATCAGTTGTCACTTCTACTATTGTGTTCTCTTCTAAGTACACGCTGTTTGCGTTTATTTCCTGCAATAAATGCTTCGAGTGAATTTTGCGGGCTTCCAAAGTGTTCATTGAGCAAATAAATTAGTTGATTGTACAATGTACATATTTCCTGGTATCCATGTTGGGATGGTTTCGGGAGCCAGTGGACTTCATAGAATATTCGTAGTCGACTATTTGCTTCATACAAATTTAGGATCCGTTACATGAGAAATTATAGTATTGAAGATTCGATGAACCTGTAGTCTGTGTGGCCTGTAGCACATTGTATATTATTTCCGGAGAGTGTCTAGAAATGTTTTTGTGTTGATTTCTATCTCCAATTAGTAATACGCCATATTTATAATCAAAAGAATATGATCTGCTAAATTAATAGAGATGGCGCACTACTCGCTTTTACACAATTTCTTAAGTAACCTCAAAAATAAGTACTATTTATTAATAATTTTGCAATTTCGAAAGTTCAGCTATTTCTTTCTAAAGAGAAGTAGGCAACTGATGACGAAGAATAAACTGTTCAATGCGAATACTGTTTTTTATAATTCGCAAAAAATAATCTAAAAGCAATACTTACTTCGCTAATATAACCCGTCATAATACACGCGTTAGGCAAATCTATCATCACAGCGACAGGCCAATTAGCCTTCTCGTGTTTCTCACAGCACCAAGTAATGGCTTTCTTCAGATATGACAGTAACAGCACTTTATCGGTCCTGGCAACATGACTGATCTTGAACCGGATTATCCTAAGGCCGACTTCAAGGAAATTGCTGATATCAATATCAGAAAATGTGCCTTCAGCTGGAACAAAATTTAAATGGCAGTCAATGTGTTCAGGTCCAATCTTTTAATCTATATATCTATACTAATATAGGTATAAAGCTGAAGAGTTTGTTTGTATGTTTTTTTGTTTGTTTGAACGCGCTAAACTTGGGAACTATTGGTCCGATTTAAAAATTCATTTGTATTGGATAGTCCATTCGACGAGGAAGGCTATTGGAAATAGAAATCCACGCGGACGGAGTCGCGGGCGGCTGCTAGTACTAATATAAAAAGGATAGGATTGATTTGATAGCTAAAGAGTTTGTTTGTCTAAACCCGCTAATTCCAGTGTTTGATAGTCCATTTGTCTGTTTGTAATGAATCAAATAGAACTTACAAAATGTAACAATGTATGGGGTTAGTCTGTGTTGCTTTTCAGTAGTTGGAGCTGTGGGTTCGCAATAAAAATCGGACTGCAGACCCGGTAATATGGTTTTCCGAAGAGCCATTGCTTCTGATGTATAAGTTTATAGGTCATAAAACTCAGTAAATATCAAAAACGTTGTACAATTATTCTAAAATAAAAAAAACGTATATAAAACTTAAAAGTTCAAATGATATTCAAAATGACATTTTAACCAATTGACATTTATTTGATACAAATTAAATAGATGACAGATGATGATATGATGATAACATGATAACACAATCTTCTTTAAAGTTTTCATAGACAAGAACCAGTCTTAAGGTTTAATTTACAATAAAATAAGTGCGAAGTGCAATCTCCGAAATAGATTTCAGATAAAATTAGCACTGGTATTTTTTATATTTTATATTACTCTCTAATTTTTTTTTTTATAACTTTTTAGCTTAGTTCCCTACTTTAAGTCAATTAATATTAATTTAAGGATGCCTTACTTTAACAAAAGAACATAAGTAATGCTCTTACTTCAAAATTCCGAAAAAGATAAACGAAAGCTTTCATCTCTTTACAGTTCTATTGAAGTCAGCTAAACAGCCGAGTCGCAGATGCGACCGCAAAATTATAAGTGGCCGAAACCCTGAGACGTAACGAATCTCTGTGTTCCATTCTTTCCTCTATTTGCCTTGTTCCCGACTAATGGACAAACAGGGGGACGGACGGTGCAATGTTGATTTTCAGTTAGCTCGTGCACGCGACATCTCTTGTATCCTGCAAGATTTATTTCGCCCGAGGCGAGGGAAATAAGACGGATCTCTTTATTTTTCTTTCGGTTAAACCGCTGTTGCGTTTAAGTGGAGGGAATTCTTACAAAAATGTCGGCTCTCTGTTAGAATAAATATTCGTTATGAGTTGTGAGACTTTGGGAAATGTGCGACTCATTTTGCTTAGGCTTTAGGGCACGCTTTGGTGGTTGGGAGAAAGGTTTTTATAGGGAGGTTGCAGGTTATGAGATAAACATTTATGTGTGTGAGTGAAAATTCTTGTCTGAAGAGTAAAATATTCTGAAACCAGTAAAAAAGTACGTATGAATATACTATTGGAAGTTAAGTTTTTTATTATTTTAATAATTTTGTATTTTGTCAAGAAATTGTCTCATAAATATTATATTTTCTCATTTCGGGGTAACACTATGCTAAGTAAGCGTAATTGCATAACCATAATAATTATACGAAAATGCAATATTACATACGACATAAATAATATTAATTTTAAACGTCGTTTGATAGTTTTTAGCGAAATTTTGAAAATTTACAATTCCTTTGCAATATTTAATTGAAACGTCTGTATAATCCTAGCCGCGTCTTCTCATTTCGTGCTAATACAATATGAATAAAAACCTCCCTGGGCAAAACTCTTAGAGGCCAGAGGACATAAATAACGAACGAGGATGTCTTATATTGGGCTGTGTAAAGGTATTCCCCTACGCCCCCAAGTTTTGCCTGTGATCTCGACGACATCAAACTGTCTATTCCTTGAGGAATAACCCATGAATTATGGAAAAAATAGGGGGTCAGACAAACCTTTGTTACGTAAGTTTGGCTATGTTTTTCTAGTTGGACAAATGTGAATAAATGTTGTATTTTTGTTTAGAATTTCAGTTTGATACTTGTTGAATATACCGACCCAAACTGTAACAGAGCATTTCAATCATTTAAAAATCCAATCCACACGTATTTAACGGACGGACTTATTGAATGAACCAGCAGCCGCCTGCGACATCGTCCCCATGGATTTCGGTTTCAGCAAACAAAGTGTTATATTATAGCTTAAAGCCTTCCTCGACAAAGGACTATCTAACACACAATTTTTTATTCAATTCGAACCAGTAGTTACTGAGATTAACGCGTTCAAACAAACAAACAAACTCGTCAGCTTCACTCTAATATACTTGTAGTACCCATAAATAAAATATTGGCAACACAAGCTTTTTCCGATTGACACATACTTTTTAATCCTTTAAACTCAAACCCAATTTATCCTCCTATTAAAACGGCGACCGAACATCGACAAAATGCGACGGTTAAGAAGACAAAGGTTAAAACATTAAAACCGCTGAAAAGGAAATTCTGCAACCAAGAAGTTTTCCGTAAAGCCAACAGCGATCCCTTTTAATACCGATAGCGGGTCAGGTGCTCTCCAGTAGGTAATTACACTGGGAGAAGGGTCTGATATTTTTGTAATCCGTTTTCTTTAAAAACAAATTTCAACGCGGGCCTTTAGTGCTCGTTTACACGCGGCAAGACCGCACTGCTGCGACGCCATAGATCACCTACCGCGTGGATGAAACTCTCTCTTTATACTCGTAATATTAGTAGGTATAGATTAAAATCTATACCTACTATATAAGAGAGAGTTTGTTTGTTTGAATGCGTTTAAATCTGGACCTATTTAGGATTGAAAAAAAATTGTGTTGAATAGTCCATTCGTCGAGGAAGGCTCTAAGCTACAAATAATTTTTCAATTTTGGACACAAATAAACGAACAAACTCTTCAGCTTCATTATTTTAGTATAGACTAGCAATATGTATTATTAACAACGGTTATCACAATTTTAAAATCAAGCGGCAGTGCTGCGGTGGCTATGCATTGGCGGCATCGTCGTAAGGCTCAAACGCAGAATGTCCACTTCTCAAAATGTCCTTTTCTCAGGGTCCTGTCCTTTTCCCTTTCGCAAAGAGTAGCGTTTCCGCGGCTCGCGGCGGCGCGGTTGTGGCGCTGTCGGGTCATCGTGTAAACGAGCACTTAGATTCAACGTTATCCCTCGGGTGCAGAGGTATTCTAACAGTATCAACAGCGGATATTTATCTTGGAAAATAATTTAGAAATACGGGTAGACTTAAATAATAAAATACAAGCACTTATCGGGAATGTTATCTGGGTAAGTTTGTTTTGAAAGAAAAGTTTTTTCTAGACAGTTTTTTTTATAAAGACAAGCCTGATTATGAGAAATTCTATTTAAGAAGGTAGGCCAAGACATTAGGATTATGACAAGTGCAAGGAAAATTATTGTTATGTTAGTTTAAAAAGAAACTATATTAAGTAGTACTCATACATGTACATATACCCATAAGTTTAACTATAATTAACATCAAATAAGACAGCCGTTGCAAATTCACTCAAACATTTTGCTATTATTTCATAAGTCGCCTTGAGATAACAACTGATACACGTGTTTTACGCATTATAAAGCCCTTGGTGGTTTTCTTGTTATACATATCTGCAAGGTGTGCAAAGTGTGCGTAATTCATTAAATCTCCTAATGAAAATAGTTTAACTCACAAATTCAATAGGCCCACTTAAAGAATACTCGAAAAAAGTTATCAAAACTCGACAAATTAAAAAAGGCTGGCGAGGACATCAATCAATGTTCTCCGGATTGTTTTCATCCGTACGACTCAATCTAACTGTCACCAACTGATTGGAACGTCTCTTTGAGAGCACAATATTTTGTTACCGGAATAGTCCGTTTTGGACAACGGGTATGTCACAGTTGAAATATACGAGTGTTAATGTAAAGGGTGACAGGTCCAATTGGGTTTACGTGTTATTTTAGTTCAATCGTTAAAGTAATTTTAGGTAAGTGGCTAACTATTAACGGGCTTTTACTATTATTACTACATTAGCGACGGGCCCATTGGTCTAGTAGTCAGAGAACCTGGCCACAAGACCGAGAGCCATGAGTTCGAATCCTGCTAGGGCCAAATGTTTGTGCGATGAATTTCGGCATTTGAATTTAAGACATGGATGTTTAAGTATGTCTATCCACACCCTAACATCCATAGTAAAAGCTTCGAGTTTAGTTTGGTGCTTAGGCTAATTAATTATCCGTCATTGGGCCAAGGGGCACTTATGTATTCGATTGTATTTTAGTACTAAAAGAATGAATCCCTCAGTTGGGGAGGGTATTGGGTTAAGGCCGGCAACACATCAACGATGTCAATGGTGTCGCGGATCTCCATGGGCGGCGGTGGTTGCTTACCATCAGGCGACCCGCAGGCTCGTTTGCCGCCTCTGACATAAAAAAAAAATGAGAACTAGTGCTCTGTCTCTTAGATTTCCTTTTATTTACTTAGAATTCACACTCCTTTGCAACCCAAACATATATTTTATTGAAAAGTAATATAATAAATCACACTTCACTGCGGCGTCTAAACATCCAGTCCTATACGTTCTACACGACTTCATCTTACATGAAGCGATACTAGAGCATCCCTTCACCATGAGTAATTATGCACCAGTGAACTACTCGCAAGGCGAAAGTTGTGTAACTAAGTTACCGCTCGCTATGGGGGCAACGAGATGTGACGTCAGAGGAGACGGTCCTTCACAATGGACTTCGCTGGTGCTTTTAGTTGAAATTGAAACTCTGCGACGAACTAGTAAATGTATTTTTCTAGGAAAGTACATATATGAGCTACCATTTGTCTATTTATGATTATAGCAAGCTGTGAACTTTCACATTTTACAGGGTTTTTCGAAGTAAATCTATTTTTCTAGGAAAATTTGTTTAGCCACGATTAATGTGGATGCAACACTGGTAAATAGAAATATTTGGAAAACCCGAGAGAACTCGACGAAAGTATTCATTTGCCGGTGATTTTGTGAAGTAAAATAACATTTCAATATTGTTCTGAAAATCTGTTAGTAACTTCTTCTTTATTTTAATTACTTTAAGCCACAACAAAGAACCTTTAATCAAATTACATTTTCAATTGAACGCTATTTTTAGGTGATAAACTTTAAATGACAATATGTTTTTTTTCGTTTAGATCTAATATTTCTAAACTATCTTTCTTTCACCAAGTATAATTATAACACATCATTATTGAGACAAAGCAGGCGACGAACTAGAGTTTGTTTTCAAAAACTCAGGTTCAAAGACAAATCAAATCGTATACTCCCACCCACGCAGGTTCTAAAACCACAAGCCTAATGGTGCCTTAAAACTATCATATGATCTGATAAATTCTGTAGAAACACTTAACTAGATTTAACTATAACGATGAAACAGTGTAGCGTCAAGTTTTCATCGTAAATTCCGCGCTTGTGTAGGTACTTAAACATTTTAACGATGGCTAAATAGGTCGTGCCAAAGTTCTGAAAAGCTATTTGCGGTGTAAGACTAAGTGTCTTGCGGTTGGATATTATAACTCCTTTCAGCTGACATTTTCCACTTATCGGTTCAATATAATATGTAGCAGGGGATTAAAGTAAAAGGTAATGACGGCCTATGCTATTGTTAAAAATATGTTATTGTTTAAAAACATTTTTTTTTGGTGTAACTTCGAGTGTTATATGACGGGGATAAGTAATAATCGTTTTGGTTAACCGCAGAACCAAGGCACAAATTATAAAACAATCAAGTTTAACATTAAAGAATTGAAGTATAACTATTCGCGTATTACCTAAAAAAAATTAAAATGAAACAAACACGACCTGCACAGACAAAACAACGCTCTTTCCTATACCATAGAAAATTTATTTCCCCTGAAAGTCGAGGTTTGGCGGTCGTTTTTTCCTTCCATGGCTGACGCAAAATCCCTCGATCCTTACGTATCGGCGCTAAGAGCCGGCGTAACGGCATTATAACTCCGGCAAAATCTACGCCTCTCGTTGTAATTGTCCATTAGTCGGCGAAGCAGCCAATTACGCGTCCATTAGACGTGAATCTCTCTAATAGCAATTTTGTCACTAGAGACTGCTGCTCGGTGTTGCCAGGCCGGTGGGATTTACATTTTTGGAAATTTTTCGTCCGTTTGGAAGTGTCGGTGTAGTAAATTTTAAAATTGTTATTTTTTGTATCAAATACACAATTACAATTATTTGTATACAATTATAGGTATATTTTTTTTCTTTAAAGTAAACCATTTAATTATTATTCAATATATATTTGATTAAATTATTTGATAGTCGTAGTAAAATCTAATAAATAAAGTATTAAAATAGAAAATGTGTCAAAACAAATTCATATTAAAAAGGGATCAAACCTATGATTTACTTAAAATTATGACTTTAGCTTTAGAAAACGCTTGCCATTCTTAATGAGTTTTTTTTACGCAGAGCACGTAGTTCGTAGTTTTGGCTAGACGTTAGTCCTCTCAATTAAACTTCTAAACAGAATTCCGCCTCAAAGACCATTCCCTGGCCTTACTTCGAAAACTTGCGAAAAGTTCAATGCGAAATAAATTCAAACATCACTTCGTCAAATTTAGGTTCAGACTTAGTCCGAAGTTTGTCAAAACTACATCATTAATGGTACTTAATATTGTTTATGTGCTAGCAACACTGAAGATGCTCATACAAGGCATCTACCAGCTTGGAAGGAGCCTCGGTAATGAAACAAGTGACGACCTACATGCAAGAAGCGAAGTTATTTAGATGACAGGATAATGGTCTTACCTTTCCCATTAAGTAAATAAAGTACAAGCAATAAAGTCTTATTATAATAAAGTTGTGTCATATTTTGTCCTGAGGTAGAAAACTTTATTAAACAAAATATTATGAGAAAAGAAAACGGAATATTCGCTTAAAATAAATCAGCAATATTATTCTCTTAACTGCGTCAAAATAACAAATTATTAAAGATGAACATTTTAATGTATTTGTTTACTTTCAATTCCCTTAAAAGGGCGAAAGACACCCAAAAACTAAAGTATTCTTGCCAAACAAAATAAGTAATTCAAATTAAAACTCGTTTGCTGAATAATCAGTTCAAAACGTGAACTTCGCAAGTTGTATCAACATTGGCGCCATGTTTGTCGTCTCCCCTCTCCCCTGTTATGCAGTTCGCCATTGTTGTCCTTTGTCATTCAACAACAACATTAGAATAAAGTTACGATAGGCTCCCGTGGAACACATTAATTCACTGTTGTGGTAGACTGTCCACTGTTATCGCAGAATACCTATATTCTGTAGAAAATGCAATTATAGCTTTCAAATGGGTTCGATTGGCTTGCTCTTTAGTTTATATTTAGAGTAAAAAAATACATTCCCAGCCGTTTATAGACCATGGCGGCCGATCTGACAATCAGCTAGTTCCGCAGGGCAAATTATGGTGCACAAGTGATTACGCAGGCACAGGTGCACTCCATCAATATCTTAATTAGATGGGACAGCAATCTGACACGACCGTAGAGAGATCAGACGCAGGACCAAACGCTTAACGTGCCTTCCGAAGCGCGGAAGAGTTCGAGATAAAATGATCCGGTCACCCATCCGACGACTGGCCCCTGCAAAGTTTGCTTAACTTTGCAATCGTAGGCCGAGCAGGCTTATTACTGCGCTATTGAACTGCCCGATTTTTAAAGTAACCATTAGGTGACTTAGCAGGTACGGCTTCTTTATCGAACTCTTTTGTTGTTGAGTATAAGGTTTAATAATATGTATAATTATTTAATTAACTACGTCAACTTTTGAGCCAAATATTGATGAACGAATTGAACCCATTTTGTTCTGATAGGAAAGATAGGCACCGTATTAGTCAATCATTATGATTTTGCTATGCCTACTTATTACAAATCTTTTCTTTTACCATTTGCCTTTTTGATGAGCAAATTATAACCCAGTCTATCTAACAAACAGTTTAACCCTGTGAACTCTGCGGAAAGCCGGGGCCGAGTGCTCGGTCCACACGCCAGCCAGTGTTTGCTAATCGCGAGTCGATCACCCTTCATATTTGCCCTTTGCAGCTGATTCCTAAGTCAACTAGTTCATGCTGCTCGATAAAAAGCCAGAGGTATAGTGGAAGTTCTACTCGAATGAGCAAAGAGATGGGAAGTGCCTTATAGAAAAACCACGGTGTAGTATAAAATTATAACAATGTTGTTGTGTTGAACTTGTATTTGTCATAGGTATACAGACCGAAAAAAAAATTGAAGCAATTAAAGTTAACTAGGTGCGGTTAAACTTTTCTAGAAATGGGAAAAAAACAAGTTAATTAGAACTTTTCTTTGGTTTCGATAGCTTTTCAACAGCCGTGATCATTAAATAACAAAAATGCAATAAAATTTAATAAATAAACTAAGGAAGGCATGGACTTTTAAGGCATGTTCCACGTAGGGCAGAGGTCATTATTATTAAGTATGTTTTTATTGTACCTTCATCTTTACAACTCGTATATTTAAAACAGTTGTCTTATACACTATCGCAGGGATTTCCGAAAAATACCAGTCGATGAAACTATTGAAAGCAGAAAGCAATTGTAACGAAAGAAGAGTGAGGTCGGTTTATGATGATTGATTTTCTTTTGTATCCGCAGGACGCTAACAAACAGATTGACTTGTGCTTGTAAAACTTGTTTGTTTATGTTATGTATCGAAAATGTATTTTTAATTTCTGCACGTCTTAAAAACTTAGAATTCAAACGTTAGCACCTTTCATTGTGTTGCCGTATTGTTACCATACTAATATTATAAATGTGCAAGTTTGTTCGATTGGTCAATCACGTTGAAAATATTGAACGGAATTCGATAAAATTTGGTATAAAGGAATTGTATGGACTTGGGGGATATTGATAACGCGTGGAAAGCTGCGGATAAAAGCTAATAGTATTTAAAACATGGATAGTTGTTTCTAATGAACAATTTTACAGTAACTATGCATGGAATAGATGAAGTTAGTATGTATCAAATGAAGTAAATTAATGAAACTAATTCCTCAATGTGAGTCCAAAAAACAACGCATTTGTCGGACATTAGCCTAATTATGCGGAAAACTTTTTGCTGATTCACACATGGGCCATTGATCGCTCGTCGGACAAATCGGATACGATGTTGCAAAAGAATTTTTAACCTATTTTATTTTATTTTCGTGAGAGGTAATAATTAGGGAACAAATAATGTGATAAATACTGTTACCGTGATACTGTAGCAAAAAGGTGGCGGCGCTTACACAGGTAACATCATAGATTTACCCATCATACGCCATTCTTCGAAATTGGTACTTAAATAAGAGCGACAGTCGCTTCTTAGAGCGAGACAGCACGTAGACAGTAACCCGTTTAAATCAATGGTCAACGTGCTGTCTCGCTCTTATTTAAGTGCCCATTTCGAAGTGGGCGAGGGCCAATTTAACGATTTAAATCTTTGCGTAACTATACAGGGCGGAATGACATGAAAATCTGATCGGGTTTTTTCTTTCTACATAATGCTGTATCATTTTTGTATCTGAAACTTAAAGCGTGAAAGGTTGTGTCGAAACTAAAATTTGTGTTCAATTTGGTAAATTCCACTTTATCCTTCGAACTTGAATGAAAGTTTATGATCTTTAATTTGTAACTTCTGAGACCAGACAATTACGATCGATGTAAGAAACGCACGGAATTCAATTCGCAGCTTAGTTTTGGGTAATAACAAAAACAAAAGAACGAACAGCAATTTACCCTCTTCCAAATTATTTGAGTTGCGTAATAAGAGGGGGCACGTGTGTTGAATAACCGGAGGCATCGCGGGTGCAGGGCTGACACTAGGAATTAACTGGTCAGTGACGCACTATCCACCATTTTGCGTTTTGTTTTTTATATATATCCAGGATTTTTTATTGCACAAGTTAAATTGAATGCACTTGAGACTGTGATTTTTTTATTTTCTATTACATCACTTACGAATGAAATATTGCGTTTAAAGGATATACTTAAGCTTTTTAGATAAACGAGAGCACTTTCTATAGATGGTTTAAAAAAAAAAAACTGGATTCTCAAGATTTGCACGAATTGAAACATTATGATACGCACTATAGGATTTTTTTATAAATAAATTGGACCAAATGAAAACGCTGCAAGACTAACGCATATTTAGTACAAGAATTGGTCAATTTCAAGGACGCCTTTCAATTTCAGTGTAATTATTTTTTCGTTTAATCTTAAATACCTTAGAAAGATTTAACAAACTTGGCTTCAAACTTTGATTAAAGTAAAATAAAACATCCAATGTGCAGCCCTAGAGCGTTTCAACCTGCCCGTTACTACGATTATGGCAGCAGATGCCAGTTAGCTTTATTGTTGATGGCTTCAATTTTCATACACGCTGCAATAAAAATTTCAATAGTTCCATTCAAGCGATAACTTCTACTCTTTTGTGAGGCAGATACATTGTTACAAATTTTGAACCACATATATAAAGAGCCCAATCTACTGGCCAATATCGGGCTTGATGCTTTGATCGTATGTAGCCTATTAAAACTGTTCTACTAGAAGCTTTTTTAGCAGACTGAGCTGAAATAATAATTATAAAAACGTGAATTGTTATTCAACATACTAATATTAAGTTTATGTTAGATACGAGTAGTATTGGAAATGCCGCAGTTCATTATAATTAAAAATAAAAAACGAAAACAGTTCGAAGTTCAAACTTAAAAATACCACTCGTGACGCTCGAAAACTGCTCCAACTCCGCTTTGAATTCAATTCTTAAAGAATCCACGAAGCAGCCATTGCATGGAGTACTTATTTTGTATTTAGCAGAATAGCTTGGAGTCGAGCTAAATGCCAAACACAATTTTCTTACGAACTTTTCATGAGAGCTAGGAGTTTGTCAAGAGCTCCGTCGAGTGGGCAACTATGTGCGGCGTGGTATTTAGGTACATACATACATATAGTATCTACATATATAGTGAGGTCGGGAAATTTCCATGTCCACGAGAGGTCGCGTCTTAGAAATGTTGTGCATAATTCTCACTAGAGGACACTTGAGTCAGTCTGCGAGTGAATATGTTGAAAACGCCATCAACTTTGTGGATGAAGCTGCCGAAAATTAAGTCATGATTCTGGTGAATGCAGCAGCTTAGTGTTACTTTAGGGTTTCGGTTATCGGGTATCGGTTAACTTTTGAACGTGTACATAGATATATTTCGAAGTAGGAATAATATAGCATAGTTCAAATTAAGAAAAAAACATTTTTTAAATTCATTATGAATATGAGAAATATCGTTTTTTTCTTTACAAAATAACAAGAAACTTAACCTAGCAAAGTGCAAGAACGACAGGTACTGTTCGTAAAATACTGAATAATATTTGTCTATCAATTTTGTCATTATCTATAAATATTTAAATACAAAAATGTGTTATTTATTCGTCTACCAGTGGAACATTGAGACCATCACATTTTATTTGTTCTTTGCACATTCGCGGAACTTCACCTTCGTAAAGTCGAAAAAAAAATACTTTATGCGTCCCAGTTGGTCGATACGGGATGCTTAGAAAGTGAATTATCCACCAGGGAGCGAGCAAATAGGACCCCGAATAAATAGGACTAACAACGTTCACGTAGGCAATCATTTCGTTAAGAAACTAGGAGCGGAGTTATTTCTCCCGTGTCAGAATGTGGGGGAAGTCGGACAACAAATCACTATTATGTCAACTTGTAGTGGACTTTGTACTGTGGTAAATCGTATCGCTCTTGTTGCGTTATTTCTATAGCGTTCTCTCTTTTGCAAGGAGGACTGGGCCACAGCAATATTTATTGGTTTAAGTCGGCTTTATTTTATGGATGGAGTTCGAAGCCAATGAAATTATTTGTGCGAATTTGTATTTAATGATTGCTACTAATGGGTAAAAGCATGTTAACCTAATTGAGTATTTTCTTTAAAACCATAAAATAATATACATAATAATATGTATATTATACAATAAACGTCAACTGTTGTCCGTAGACAAAAAAGCGTATAGCTTAATATTTCTTTGAGGTGTTTACTCTGTACGTAGTTATACATACCTAAATGTTTTTATTACACTAGTTCATCTACCACTGCTTCATCTCTTACTATATCGATAAGACCACGATTAGTTAGACTAACTCGTAATTAACTTCTATTCTATTACTTCCTCCTCCTACATAGTACATTCTAGAAGCACGTCACCTCGCATCAACCCTAGTGTACTCTAGTACACTAAGTCGGCGTTAAGCAAACTCCGCTTGGAGCGAAAGTTGCGAGTCGCCGGACAAAGGTGAGCTGTAGTGCTTCAGAGCAGTTTAGTAGTTGCACGAGACAGTGCTTCACTATATCTAGTGATAAAATACCCACCCACTTATGTCAATATACTTACATAGAGGACAAGTGAAGTCGTAGTTTGCTTTTTCATTGACGAAGGATTAGTTACTATCTTATGTAGTTGTTCACATTTATGTTTTTATTTTTCCAATTTTCACATTTCATATTTTAAAGAATATTATATGAATAACCAATCTATTTTTACTATCTAAATTATTATGGAGGTATAATATAGAATAAGCGACATGCAGTAAAACACTTTTTGACAAATTACACTGTGGGATGGAGTCGTGAAGACACAGCATTCAGGTCTGAACAACTCTTAATGATTGCAATTGAGAACCTGTGTGAACTGTGAATGATATTAAGTCGAATTTTAATTACACTAGTTAATCCACCACCGCTGCAGCTTTTACTATATCGATAAGACAGACTTTCCCGTAATTAACTTCTATCCTATTAGTACCTACAATCTACAAGCACGTCACCTCGCATCAACCCAGTACACTAAGTCGGCGTTAAGCAAACTCCGCTTGGAGCGAAAGTTGCGAGTCGCCGGACAAAGGTGAGCTCTGGTGCTTCAGTGCAGTTTAGTAGTTGCACGAGACAGTGCTTCACTATTTATAGTTATAAAATACCCACCCACTTATGTCAATGTACTTACATAGAGGACAAGTAAAGTCGTAGTTTGCTTTTTCATTGACGAGGGATTAGTTACTATCTTATGTAGTTGTTCACGTTTATGTTTTTATTTTTCCAATTTTCACATTTCATATTTTAAAGGATATTATATGAATATCCAATCTATTTTTACTGTATTAATTATTATAGAAGATAACATAGAATAAGCGACATGCAGTAAGACACTTTTTTAAAAAATTACACAGTGGGATGGAGTCTTGAAGACACAACATTTAAGTCTGAACAACTCTTAATGACTGCAATTGAGAACCTGTGTGAATGATATTAGGTCGAATTTGAATTACACTAGTTAATCCACCACCGCTGCAGCTTTTACTATATCGATAAGACAGACTTTCCCGTAATTAATTATGTTGTCAGTACATTCTACAAGCGCGTCACCTCGCATCAACTTAGTACACTAAGTCGGCGTTAAGCAAACTCCGCTTGGAGCGAAAGTTGCGAGTCGCCGGACAAAGGTGAGCTCTAGTGCTTCAGTGCAGTTTAGTAGTTGCACGAGACAGTGCTTCACTATTTATAGTTATAAAATACCCACCCACTTATGTCAATGTACTTACATAGAGGACAAGTAAAGTCGTAGTTTGCTTTTTCATTGACGAGGGATTAGTTACTATCTTATGTAGTTGTTCACGTTTATGTTTTTATTTTTCCAATTTTCACATTTCATATTTTAAAGGATATTATATGAATATCCAATCTATTTTTACTGTATTAATTATTATAGAAGATAACATAGAATAAGCGACATGCAGTAAGACACTTTTTTACAAAATTACACTGTAGGATGGAGTCTTGAAGACACAACGTTAAGTTAAAACATTTCTTAATGACTGCAAATCAAAACCTGTGTGGATGACGTTGTTAGGTCTAATTTTAATTACACTAGTTAATCCACCACCGCTGCAGCTTTTACTATATCGATAAGACAGACTTTCCCGTAATTAACTTATATGCTCTTACATTCTACAAGCACGTCACCTCGCATCAACCCAGTACACTAAGTCGGCGTTAAGCAAACTCCGCTTGGAGCGAAAGTTGCGAGTCGCCGGACAAAGGTGAGCTCTAGTGCTTCAGTGCAGGTTAGTAGTTGCACGAGACAGTGCTTCACTATTTATCACTGCGGAACGTGGGTAGTAAATGTACTTACCTAGTAACGTTTTGATTTCTTATATTTGTACGCGTGGATGTGTAACATTTTTAAACGGTTTGTTTTGTAGGTATTTGATCGTCGGAAACCTATTTCATGCGTATAAAATCAAATAGTCTCTAAACTTAAATCAACCTTATTTACTACGTCTAAAGTATTTAAGCGACATGCAGTAAGCTACTTTTTACATAATTACACAATGGGATGGAGGTTTGAAGACACAACGTGTAAGTTTGAACAGTTCTTAAAGACTGTGACGATATTACGCTTAAATTTAATTACACTAGTTAATCCACCACTGTTGCAGCTCTTAGTATATCGATAAGACAGACTTTCTCGTAATTAACTTCTATCCTATTAGTACCTACAATCTACAAGCACGTCACCTCCCATCAACTCAGTACACTAAGTCGGCGTTAAGCAAACTCCGCTTGGAGCGAAAGTTGCGAGTCGCCGGACAAAGGTGAGCTCTAGTGCCTCAGTGCAGTTTAGTAGTTGCACGAGACAGTGCTCCACTATTTATAGTGATAAACTAGTTAATTATATAGTTGTTAACGTTTATGTTTTTGTTTTTCCTATTTTTACATTTCATATTTTAAAGGATATTATACGAATATCCAATCTTCTTTTACTATATTAATTATTATAGAAGATAACATAGAATAAGCGACATGCAGTAAGACACTTTTTGACAAAATTACACTGTGGGATGGAGTCTTGAAGACACAGCATTTAGGTCTGAACAACTCTTAATGACTGCAATTGAGAACCTGTGTGAATGATATTAGGTCGAATTTGAATTACACTAGTTAATCCACCACCGCTGCAGCTTTTACTATATCGATAAGACAGATTTCCCTTTAAATATCTTGTCAATACATTCTACAAGCACGTCACCTCGCATCAACTCAGTACACTAAGTCGGCGTTAAGCAAAATCCGCTTGGAGCGAAAGTTGCGAGTCGCCGGACAAAGGTGAGCTCTAGTGCTTCAGAGCAGTTAGTAGTTGCACGAGACAGTGCTTCACTATTTATCACTGTGGAACGTGGGTAGTAATTGTACGCAGCTAGAGGACAAGTGGCGGAAGATTTTGAATAGACTTTCATTGACACAACGGATATGTTGAAGTTGCACGCTTAGATGTGTAACAATTATTTGTAATTGATCGTTGTAACACAGTTTTCAACGAATAAAATCAACCAGTCTATAAAATTAATAAGGTCTTGTTTTATTCATCATATAAAACTCTATGTACACTGTGCATCATTTAAGCAGCATGCAGAAAGACACTTTTTTACCTTACAACACAATGGAATGAGTCTTGAAGACAAAACATTTAAGTCCGAACAAGTCTTAATGACTACAATTGAGAACTTTGCGCACCTGTGGGAATAACGTTGTTAGGTCCTATTTTAATTACACTATTTAATCAACTACTTCTGCAGCTCTTAGTATATCGATAAGACAGACTTCAACATAATTAACTATCTTGTCAGTACAATCTACAAGCGTGTCACCTCGCATCAACTCGGTACACTAGGAGCGAAAGTTGCGAGTCGCCGGACAAAGGTGAGCTCTAGTGCTTCAGAGCAGTTTAGTAGTTGCACGAGACAGTGCTTCACTATTTATCACTGTGGCACGTGGGTAGTAAATGTACTTACATGGAGAAGAAGTGACGTAAACCCTTTGAATACACTCTTACATTGATACAAGGATTGGTATCTTATATAGGTGTGTGCGTGCGTGCACTGTATTGTAACAAAAATATGTATAAGAAGTGGTCTTTGTAAAACTTCGATATTATATGTATAAGCTAGTTACATAAAAACAATAGTACCTATATTTAAGAGGCTTGTTTTATTATCGCGTTGAAACACACTCATATTCAACAAACGAATTGTTGTTTTTACTTTAAAATACTTTGTATCAATTGTATCTGATAGCAAACTTGTACATACAATACTTATACAGTACAAAGAAAATGTAGTTAAAACAAGAAAACAGAAGAAAGTAGGGTATCGACTTCAGCATCTGTTGATGACGGCTATAATGTTGTCCAGAATCAATAAGATGGGCTGGAATAAAAATAAACGTTCGATTTTTTAAACACAGGTGATGAAGCCTAAAAACCGCTACCAAAGTACGGGGTGAATACGCGTGCAATATACATATGTATTTTTAAAGGTGGATGAAACAACTTACCGAAATTACGTCGCGTAATTTAGTAACGAAAATGCAGTCCCACCGAACATTTATTTAGTTTTATTTTAATAATATATGAAACTACTTAATTTTTTTTTAATTAATTAGGAGGGAATTGCTTCGAATGGGAGTAAACTAAAAAAAACAATATTTTTAGGTAAACGGGCAAATACTTTTAGTTTAGTTTTTAAGATATTTGTACTCATCACGTCGCATCGACACAGACACTAATGAAAGCAATGTTTTCTTTAATCAGCACATCTTTCAGCAGTTCACTTCATGAATAATTCATGCGACAGCGTCTGCAGCTTATACTTTGGGCAAATAAATTTGCATTTTGCACGATAAGAATTGCTCGGCAGTTACCTGCCAGCAGACTTGGCTAAAGCTAACTAATTACCCTTCTGACACCCTGTGGCGTTACATGCTAGACTTGACAAGGAACTGTGAATGTGTCTCTAGTGGTTTTGGATGTGCACATCAATACATGCGAAACAGATACTCCCAACGCTGTTACTTCGCTATGTAAAGACATAAAAATTAATCGAAATATTATAATAATTTCAGGCTTAGCCCATAAAATGTCAGTAATGTACATTGTAGGTACATACGTAATTTCTGGTTAGGTCTCTAAAACTGTGCTTCTAAAGGGCGTAGTAATTAAAGCACTCTGCCTTCGTTTGATAAGGTTAAGCAACTTTCACGGATGCCGATCATTGGATGGGCGACCGAAGAAAATTCGTCCGTTCGCTGCTCCGTGCTTCGGAAGGCACGTTAAGTCGTTTGTCCTGCATCTGATCTCTCTGTTGGTCGTGTGAGATTGCTGTCGCACCGAACTGTGAGAGTGAGGGAATAGGGGGTGCTCTTGTGCTTGCGCAATCACTTGTGCACAGTTATATATCCTGCGTACCTGGATGATCGTAAAATCGGCCGCCATGGCCAAAAACTATATATATTATTAAATTACTTCCATATTTGTTGGTAATAATTAGAAGACGCAATACATACATGTATTGCATATGTTTAATACTTGCACAATACCCTGACAAAACCCTGACATTCGAAATGCGTATTCTTGTTAACTGCTATGCCATATCCATAAACGCATCTTCACTCACCGGCATGTCAGCATCATAAGTGACACAAATAGAGTGGCATCTCTGGGTGCATGCAGGCAATATAAAACGTGCTCCCGACTTATTACTCCCGATATTGTCTCTGGGGTGTGAAGCTACATTTTATTACGAATCGTATGTGTAAGACCTGCATTCTAGTTTTGTTTTTATTAAATTGTGGAGTAGTTTTTAATTTTTAATTAGATGTGTTAAGTTAACACAACTAAACTAAAACTACGATTATAGGTCAGAAATATACGTACACTCCAGTTAGTACACTTTATAATAATTGTAGGTAATATTTGTACCTCTTATGCTGTTGATATACTTGGCGCAATATTATTTTATTTTAGTTGCATAACTATTTTGAAAAATCTGTCGATGTTGTCGAATTTTATTTCACTTCTAAAGTACATGCGTTGCGTTCATGGACACGTTTTAGCGCATAAATAATTTAATTAAATTTCGTAAATTATTTTATTTAAGTTCCAACGTCATTTAACAAGGCCCTTATTAATCCTCACAAATTCCACAGTGGTAGCTAAGCTTATAAAACTGTTGCGGTTAGTTCGTTAAAGGGCGAAACTTTCTCGAGATCAGAAGACAAATTAACCCTTTTGATTTAGCATCAAAGGTTCTTCTAAGCGCGT
Source organism: Nomophila noctuella (assembly GCA_958496325.1). Classification (NCBI taxonomy): domain Eukaryota; kingdom Metazoa; phylum Arthropoda; class Insecta; order Lepidoptera; family Crambidae; genus Nomophila; species Nomophila noctuella. Next base: position 4,054,790 of record OY292488.1, read on the forward strand.
GCACAGCTCGCACTGCTAATAAAATTTGCGCATCAAACAAAGGATTGCCCATCCCTTGCTTTGTTTTAAAAGTCTCGGAATGTTCTTGGATGTGGCATGTAAGTTGAAAAATTATAAATAGATAAAGAACTAATAAAGAGTACCATAAAAGAAAAGTTTAAAAAAAAAAAAAAAAATTGATCATACAAAAATGCCTCATGCCTTACTTTTTTTTGTATAATTTTAGTACTTTAGTAAAGTCGGCATCTACCATGCTGTTTATTTTTAGGAAGTCGACACTTTGCAATAAAAAAAATTGTACTTATTTTTTCTTTGCAATTAAAACGCTATGTTTAATCAAACTAGCCACTTCCATAGTCGATGTTCTAAAATGCAAACGCAAATGAATAATTCTGTTTTTTCTTCCAAACTTTAATTATAATTTTTAACTAGATAATAACAATTCAAAATTGATAAGTTTCTGTTCAGTTATCGTACCGTGCGAGTAACTAACTAGACTCCAAGTTTTCACCACAAAATCCTTCAGAATACTAGATAATTGTATCCACACTGTTCTCGTATCCTCTGTTTAAGTTACGCTTGTTCTAATAAACTTGAAAGTTAATTAAGCTGTGTTATTCCATCTTTACATATTCCATCAAAACTTGAAATCCATGTTATCAGAAATTCACAGCGAGTTATTAGACTTTCCACACAAGTTCTTTGGGCTAAAGACCTTCGATCTAAGAGAGAGAATGACGAAGAAAATGCTGTTTCTCTTGCAAATTGTATTCAGAAATAACTTGTACATATTTAAAAATAATCCTACTACTATTATAAAGACGAAAGTTTGTATGTGTGGATGTATGGATGTATGGATGTTTGTTACTCTTTCACGTAAAAACTACTAAATGGATTTGAATGAAACTTTACCACAATATAGCTTATACATCAGAATAACACATAGGATATTGGAAATCGAAATCCACGCGGACGGAGTCGCGGGCGGCCGCTAGTATGTAATATTTTCTTGTTAAATTACAATGCCCTTTCTGATATTAAGCATTTATTACCAACGCATGTTGCGTTGGTTTTATTACACTAATATTATGACCCATTCCAAAAGTAAAATGGAATATTAAGACAGTTTCATTCGTAAGTTAATAAGCTTGTGTCTGTCTTACTAAACTACCATTCACCTTTAATTTAGTCATTTGTCCGCCTGAGTACAGACTTTAAACAAGTTTCTCTGTTTACTGCGAATAAATTCAACATCCTTCAATCAACAGGCTACTACGAATACCCTAGTGTTGACCAACGCTTCTTCTCAGCAGGCCATTCACGTCGAAGTGCTAGTAGGGTAACAGAATATTTGACATGCAAAAGAATTTCAGTGTAAATCAAGTTGCAAAATAAACGCTTTGACTTTACGCTGATAAAGATGATAATTCCATCAGAACTAGACATCCATTTAATCTAAATTTTACATGGAGCTAGATACAAAGATTTACCATCCAAGTTCTTAGGCTATCGACCTTCGAGTTATTGCAGCAACAATGTTTCGCCGGCTGCGCAAATATTGAACGGAGCCGCGTAATCAAAGAGGAGCAAATATGAACTTGCTTCATGCGGGTATGTACTTAATTAATTACCGTTCTGCATGTCACCGTGTTTGTCTTTTGTTTTTGTTTAATACGCCCTCCCGCCTCCTTTGTGTAGTGTAATTGCTAGATGTTATATTTTGTTCCGAATTATTTATGATGTAAAATTTCATATTTTTATGTTTAACCGGTTAAATAATAATTTTCTTAAGCCGTAAATTTCTTCTAGTCGACCCGTCGTATGTTGACATCTATTTTTTTAATTTAATGATTTACTTAACGAGAATTTGACAACACGGTAGTTTTTAGAAAATTGAGTTTGAATAATATTTGACATTTACTAACTTGACGAGTTTCATTGCAAAAGAGTTGGACTCGTGTGCTTTTTATTTTGTTTCAAACTAACAGTGCAACGTTATATTAATTATTGTAATGTTAGATTATAAGGTATTTATGTAAAGCAATTTTGTAATTCATACAAGGTATTGCTACAATTTTAGCCGCTGCCTTTACAGAGCCACCAATTTCTTGAATCATTCGCTATGCACGGCGATTCCTTAGCTTTACACAGAGCTTGCAAACTCTGGATGAGGTTGTGTATTTATTTAACCGACTAACACCGTAACAGTATCATCGTAATGGATAACCAAATTAATTTAGATTATCCAAAATAAATAAAACCTAAGTTACTGTCAAAATGAAAATGAAATTACAATGTATGGATTAATTACAAAATTGTTTGTTTATATTTTCTGTCATTACAAACTATCATCTCATTTTGATCTCAATATTTTAAATTTCTTCTATCGCTGACAGAGGAACTAATGATACAGTATTGTTCATCTATTACTAATATAATAAAGCTAAAAAGTTTGTTTTTTTCAACGCGCTTATCTCAGGAACTGCTAGACCGACAAAAATATAAATAAATATATGAAGTAGACTAAAAAAAATCTTATTATGGACCTGAAAAGGGTGATTAACATGCACTTCCAGTAACTCTATATCCTTCCCAGCAGCACTGAGATTGGCTGTTTTAACATGCAGCCAAGGTGTCCGGGGTCCAACGTTTTAAATTGAGTTAGACGTTTGAATACTAACTTGATTTTAATTACCTCATCGTGAAGGCAACGGACGAACGGCTTTAAGTGTAGACGGATCACTGAACGGACATTTCTAGTTAATGTAATGGGCTGTTTATATTGTAATTGGAGGAATTGGATAAAACGTGAGGATTACAAAGTAGTGCTAAGTGTTTTATCTACCTTGTAAATCCACCCAATAATTTAAGGCATTGTGAATATTAAATTGTGAATATTAAAGCCTTCCTATCAAATGGACTATAAAAATCTATTTTTTTTTCAATTCAACCCGGTAATTCCTGAGATTTGCGCGTTCAAACAAACAAACAAACTCTTCAGTTTTATTATATACTAGCGGCCGCCAGCGTCTCCGTCCGCGTGGGTTTCGGTTTCCGCACACAGTGTTACTATACATACCTTAAAGCCTTTCTTGACACACGGTAAGTGGACTATCCAACTCAAAAGATTTTGTCAATTCGAACCTGATAGGCTAGCCACTTTGTCGAATTCGCCATCCGCTTTCGTAGCGACTTTTATCTCCATCCCGCTCACATATGCAGTTCGTGTACGGGGTGACAATACATATTATAAGTCGTCCCTGATATTAGCGCGTTCAAACCTATCTGGATCAGTTACACGGGTTATTGTGAGTAAACCGTAAAAGATAGATATATGCCGTCAAGAGATATTTTTTAGGCAATTTTATTTAGAATATTTCCGTCTTACATGATTTCTATGCAACTTTAACCATTAAGGCTGCACACGCGACAGAAGCTTTAAAAATGGAGGAATTTCTCCCGTTTTCCCAATATTTTCCTTCACTACTCTGCTCCTATTGATTGTAGCGTGATGAAAAGTATCCTATAATATGCCCAGGAGTATAAAGAATAATTATACCAAGTTTCGTCAAAATCCGTCGAGTAGTTTTTGTTTCTATAAGGAACATACAGACAGACAGACAGACAGACAGACAAAAATTTTACTGATTGCATTTTTGGCATCAGTATCGATCACTAATCACCCCCTGATAGTTATTTTGAAAATATATTTCATGTACAGAATTGGCCTCTCTACAGATTTATTATAAGTATATATAGAAGAAGTAAAGATTGCAGTGGGAAAACTTTAGCCGTAAGGAAAAGGTTTGAATGTTTGAAGTGTATTTTTTTTCTGTGATTGCAATACGCAGGACGATTTAGACATCATTTTTTTCAAAAAATATATATTAACACTCTATTGTTGTCATTATTATTTTAACTCATAAATATAAAAATGCATGATTTAACTCAAAAATGTGATCAGACATTTTAAAGTAAAATCATGTATTTTGTATGCATGCATTTCAACCGCCCTTCTCTTCTCGTTTTAAAACCTCAAAAAGCTTCAACACGCTTGTTTCAGCCCACACGCTGAAGTGGCGGTTGGAACAATTCAAACTATGCTCAACTCAAACAGTGTGGTAACCGGGTTAATTTTATTAATTGCACCTCTACTTGCAACTAGCTTCTCGAATTAATGAATTAGGTACATGGAAGAAAGTATTGCATCGTTTTTTTGATTGGGTAAAAAAATGCGCAGTTCAATCGATGTAAGATGAGTAAAATAGATTAAGTGAACTGTAATGGGACAAGATGGGTTGGTAATTGGTATTGAGAAAAGTTGCGATAGTAGTTGGTATTATAAACAACTATTTTTAGGGTTCCGTAGCCAAATGGCAAAAAACGGAACCCTTATAGTTTCGTCATGTCTGTCTGTCTGTCCTGGCTCGTTCTCCACCGTTTCTGAACCGATTGCCACAAAAATTGGTGGAGAGATGTATAGTGATAATTCAAGAATTGGTTTTTAAAATAATCGAAAAATAATTATTTTTACCCCCCTCCCATACAACGAAAAGTAAATTCGAAAAAAAAACTTCGACTCACCCCATCGTGTGGGGTATCGTTAAAAAGGTATTTTTAAATACAATAAAACTTGCCTTGAAACCATGTGGATCAAACACCCCAGTCTCGAGATATATTAATACAAAGTTAAAATTAGAGCGTCCCCCCCCCCTTAACTTTTGAAATACTATTACAATAATTTTGAAAAAAATGTCGTGTATACCTCCAAGTAAGTACTTTCAACGAAAACTATAGCGAACTCCTTATCATACATAGTTATTTTTATACAACTTGACCAACTTATGACGTGCAGGTGCCCTTACTAAAAGGTGTCTTAAGCGGTCGGGCCATCTTTTAGCTACGGAACCCTTTAATGGGCGTGTCCGACACGCTCTTGGCCGGTTTTTTTTTATGTCAGAGGCGGCAAACGAGCTACCGGGTCGCCTGATGGTAAGCAATCACCGCCGCCCATGGACATCCGCTAGTTTTTAACTAGTTTTTAATCGCGACAAGATTCCTGTTTCATCCCGTGGGAGCTTTTAATTAGAATAATAATATCCTAGCACCCTATTTTAAGTGCTCCAGTCGACGCTTAAGTGTCTCCAAACTATATATACTTATATAGTTATAGCAAACTATGTGATCGAGTAGTGTGATGAACACTGACCGTAGCAAAAAACAATTCTTAATGTAATGTAATGCGTTACCCATAGCCGTTTTTAAGGAATTCAAGCCCTCAAGTGGCGGTAGGACCAATTCTAACTATCTTACTTCGTGGAAACGGGGTTAATTTTATTAACAACGCCTCAACTCGCCAGGCACGGAGCAGCATAAATCTATTTGGCACGATCCAAGCCTGTGTTGTTTTATTTAGACTTGTTAAAATAATGCTTGGAACAAGTAATTGTAAGTGGGATGTAGGATGGAATGTAATGGAAAGAAATTGGGACGATATCGGGTTCTAATGGAATAAGTCGGTACTAAGCAGTGAAGACTGGCTGAACTTGTGTTTTTCCTTTTGCGGAGGTCAGACGACTTCCGCAACCCACACAAGTGAAACCAGACAATTTGCGTCATAGTAGGAATCAACGGCTTAACGTGCGTTCTGTAGTACAGAATCATAATTATTTTCGGACAATCAGGTGATTCAAGGCTGCATTGTCCTAACCAAACTGACAAAACTTACACTTACACAAGTGGTGGTGTTGGATTCGAAACCACGACCTCCGTAGTTTTTGAGCCCAGCGCTCTACCCACTACACCGCAGAGGCAGTTAATTGACTAAACCATGGCACGTTATACCAACGTTGAAAATTTAACTTCTTTTGAGTCGTATTCTTCATTATCAGGGGCGTGATCATTTTAGTTATCTATCTTATCCATATAATCTCCATTTCACCATACAGCTGGAATGAAATTGCGCATATAAATTGGTGACAATTCAGAGGTGCGTGCCTGACAGGATTTGAACCGCCGACCTCACACATGTAAAGCGGCGCTCTTACCACTAGGCTACCAAGCAGCTAAAAATTTAACAAATTACCAAAAATACATATTTAATTTCAGCAATGCTTTAAAACTTCTGATTTTCCTCAACCATTGGAAGTCTTTCTTATTTCGCTAGTTCCAACCTGCAAGCTTGGACTGTGGCAATAAATCTATTTGCCGCTTAGCTGGCGGATCTTATTCTATTTACTTTAATTGCGTAGTTCTTTACTTTTTCTTCTTACCATCGGACTTGCTTGAACGATTTTGTGGATGGAAAACACTGTTATCGGATTAATAGATAGTCTATTAGTCTGCTAATGGCTTTTTGCGAGAAAATGACACCAATTTACCTTAATTACAATTCAGTACCCAGTCAATTAGTGAGTACTCCATGTAAGACCTATCCATGTTTAGATTGAGTGTGGATTAAATGAGGACAGTGATCACAGTCCTCATGTATCCATCCATTGTACTCATTAAATCCATTTGTTACGTACAAGTGTTTAACCCTTACCACGCCAACGTCTGATATATCAGACATTTAAGTTTCGTGCCCTCACCGCCAACGTCTGATATATCAGACATAAATATCTAACCAATTTAACTCAATTTTTTCTTATCGTTATAGTACGTGACGACATATGCGTACAATTTTCAGACTGTTTATACTTTAGTTAATCAAAAATATCAATTTCACAAAGTATTATAATGTTATTTTAATGATAAATTAATAAAAACAAAACCGTGTTGAATCGACTCAAACTACTTTTTTTTTACTTGGACCCTCAGCGCCAACGTCTGATATATCAGACATTGGCGTTCCATTAGTGATGTTCCATTTCAATGTTCCTACTTAAACCAGAAAACTGGTACCTCAAAAAAGAAACATTCAAAAATGTAAAAATTATACAGGTTTTTGTTTTGGGCATATTTTTTGCGTGTTACGAAATCTTACCAATGTAAAACTTGGTAAGATTTCGTATCACACAAAAAATATGCCCAAAACAAAAACCTGTATAATCCACTCGATAATAATCCAATCGAAAATAAAGCGTTTACATGGATAAACGCTTTATTTTCGATTCATGTTTTGCATCAAAATTTGATTTGGTGGATTTGATTGATACTGGGTATCATGATCAAATCCAGTAAATTGCATAGTATGTCACAACACTATAGCGACACGATCATGCATGAGTCTCGTACGCCAACGTCTGATATATCAGACACGGAAGTGACGTCAGAGGCGATAGATGTTTCTAGAACTACTTATTTAGTGTTGTACAATGAGGGTAGGAGATATCGATAAATTATGGAAGTACCCAGCAAAATTATGTTATTTACTGTGTTATGCTTTGCGTTGCTGTGTTGATTTATTACGTTAATATTTTATTTTTATTACGTAAAATAATATTTATTGAAATATGACCACTGCAGAGGAGTTGATTAGGATTTTAGAAGGAACTGATGATGTTGAATTTGAAAGTTCTTACATAATCAACAGGTAAGTTATAAAAAAATATAATATGTACTATAAAGTGTCCCAATCTAATGGTGTAACCATGGTCTGACACAATAAAGTGTTTGTAATTTTCTTTTTTTTTATAGGAATATTGGAATACGTAGATGTATTTACATTAGAAAAACTTACCGGTCATTATTAATATTTTTATTTCATGTTACTAAAATCATAACTACTATTATAAAGGCGAAAGTTTGTATGTATGGATGTATGGATGTTTGTTACTCTTTCACGTAAAAACTACTGAATGGATTTGAATGAAACTTTACCACAATATAGCTTATACATCAGAATAACACATAGGATATTGGAAATCGAAATCCACGCGGACTGAGTCGCGGGCGGCCGCTAGTTGGTAATATTTTATGAGAAATTTTCAACTATTGTTCTAGGGAGAAGACGACGAACGCTTGTTTGAACGCGCTAATCTCAGGAACTACTGGTCCGATTTGAAAATAAATTTTTGTGTTGGATAGTCCATTTGACGAGGAAGGCTTTAGGCTATTGGAAATCGAAATCCACGCGGCAGGAGTCGCGGGCGGCCGCTAGTCTATACAAATATTATAAAGAGGAAAGGTTTGATTTTTGGTTTGTTTGTTTGTTTGTATGAATTGAATAGGCTCCGAAACTACTTGGCAGATTTGAATAAATCTTTCACTGTTGGAAAGCTACATTCACCCGGAGTAACATAGGCTATATTTTATCCCGGTACGGGAAGTAGTTCCCCCGGGACGCGGGTGAAACCGCGTGACGGGCGCTAGTAATAAAATAAAACGCAAGAAACTTAAAAAATAACTTAATATATTTTTTTCAAATGATTTATTTGTTACAAATTAATAATATCGATACTCAACATTGTCAGCACTAGTAAACCAACCACTTATATTGCGGTGGCGTGTGGTGAACGTTTTTGACGAAAACTCGTGGCGTGGAAAGGGTTAAGCATGAACAATCTGTTCACAAGTACACTACTAATTTATAAGTGCAATTATTCGACCAAATAATCAGAAAACACACAGCCAAACGAACGCAATTCCTTCAAAAGTGACGAATGATTGTAATGGCGTTAAAGTATTATACATTGTAGAAATGTTCATACTAATGTATGCGTATAATTAGTACCAAAAGTGTTCAATGACAGGCCTTAAAAATCAAAAAGGACTATTGTTTCGTTTGACCGGCAAAAGGAATATTCAATGTTTTTCTGTTACATTTAATATTTGAAACGCTTAAGATCCGCTATTTACATTTTGCTTAAAATGTTTAGGTTCTACGAACGCTACGGTAGCTACGGCGTAGCAATAAATCAACTTGGCACGTAGCGTCGTAGCATTTGCTACAAGCATACTTTGTTATTGTATTCTTATTTTGACCTCATTTGCGCAAGGAATTTCGAGCTCATCCCATTCCCAATAAACCTATCTATGCAAAATACCTGCGAAAAACTTTCAGACCTTTCTACGTAAATGGAAATTGTTTTTCTTCTTTGATTTAGTGTTAATTTGAGATATTCGTATGGAAAAACCCAATCCGATTGTTACTAAAAAGACTGTGAAGTTTCCTTTGAGAGACTGTGGGAAAAATAATATAATTAACTTTACAGCCAATAAAAAGTAATACGTTTATTTATATGCAGAGCCCAGGATAAGCCTTTTGCTGCTAAGGGCTAGTTAAACTTCTTTCAGTTAAGTAGTTGTTAATATTACATTCTGACAATCTTCCAATACATTCTTATGCTGCGATTATCTGTTAGTTATTCTATCAGAAACCTATCTGAGACTAACAGAACCCTTTAACTTCATTTTGACATGCAGACGGCACCTGTTCGCAAGTATGATGTATGAGCGAGCGCTACATATTGTTCTTTTTATTGCAAGTCTGGAGGAAAAAACCAAATAAAGTTACTCCTTAAGCAAACGGAAACCTTCGGTAACAACTTCCGTATCACGGTGGTTCCGTATTTTGCTGGCGAATTCCTTGTTGATTAAATGAGTAAGAAGCCGAGACCTTGAGGATCTATATTGTGCATTTGGTTGGAGTTATTCATCATCATCATCATCATCATCCTAGCGCTTGTCCCGGTCGCATCCTCGGCCATTGCCTTGGAGTCCAGGGTCCGCTTTCCTACTCCTTCTCCTCCACTTCGCACGATCTTCGGCATCCTGTGCAGTCAGGCCATTGGCACGCATGTCATCGTTTACGACGTCAAGCCAGCACTTCTTGGTGGCAACATGGCGAGACATTTGTTTCCCACGTAACTGGCCGGTTTCCGTAAAACATGGCCGTACCATCGTAGGCGATACTCCTGCAGTTTATCTGCAATATCACGGACATGAAGGCTACCCCGAATGCGTGAGTTCTTAACGCGATCTTTCCGCGTCATTTGGTTGGAGTAATTAGTATGCTTATATTATTTAACGAGACCTGTAATAACCAGACTTGCCAAATTCTAGATCATGGTGAAAGCGGACCCTACACGGGATAAACGACAGGAGGATGATGATTATTTAATGGGATACTACCTATTGCTTGACGTTTCAGCTACGTTACTATAACCGTGGTCGCAAGCGGACTGGTGATGCGGGGCGTCGTCTGCTCGGGCGCCGTTGAGAATGTTCTTTTGATACCCCCAACTCGTTACTTATCAAATTGTCACCCAGATTTTTACGCCACACAATACTAACAGTATCAGAGTTTGGCCTAGATGAGGTTATAATGCAACGCGTACGTTTAAATCTTATGTAATCAGTACTTATGCTCGATCCTGTTTACTGATTTTTTCGAAGGAGCAACTGGGAGTAATAACACTTGGATTATCATGATAGATTTCAAGGCAGCTCACATTTTTTCCATTCGCCGTTATCACCCTGTTGCAGTCTACTCCTAGACGTAAGGTCTCCCCTAGGCAGGTTCATTGGTTAGATTAAAACACAATTGAATGCTGCTGTCCGTCCTCCCGGAAAGTACCCAATTCAACACTCTCTGAAAGCAACTACTACTAGCACTGTTCTAGGCCAGCACTACATTGCACAATCCAACAAAATACCGAAATCTCACAAGAAGGTAGTCTCCGTCTTTACCTAATCGCACCGTCATCTAAAGCCGGATACACACCAGCGACAAAGCTCGTTTGCGATCAATAATTCAGCCGTGGATGTGTACCGCGCTTTACACTGCCTCGTCTAATCCGTATTTATTCCCCCAAAACAGCGGAACAGCTGGCTTCAGTTCGCGTCTTGGAATTTATGTTCGTTCTCGAAGGTTCTCGAAGCCACGTAGGGTACCTATTTATTGAAATGAGAGAGAAGTTTTGCTCGTTGGTGCTGTGTCGATCGAGATAGTTTCAAGGTTTGGGGGTGTTTGAACTGATAGGTCGGGTTATGGTCTGGTAGTACCATGAATTAAAGGGCCGCGGGTTTGATTCCCAGTGATAGCATGAATGTTTGTGTGACGCAGATCGGCATTTTAATAATTCTTTGGATAAGTAGGTTAGGTTTCTTTCGAATTTATTGACGCTTCTTCTTGTAGATGACTGCTTCCCGAAGAAGAATAGAAGAAAGGTAGAATCTTAGTGAATGTTACATGTATAGACGATTTATAAGTGCACCTTTGAACCTACGTTAATAAAGAAATATTAGAAGATGATTGTGATTTTTTTTTATTTAAAGCAAATACTGTGAATGAAATTTATGATTCAAGTGCAATAATTTCATAGCAGATTTTTTTTAAACTATGAATAAAACTGTCTACCAAAAAAAGAAAAGCTTTACTAGAACTTAAGTCAAAAATATTTCAAGCCAGCTTCTATTTCCAAAAACAAAACACCGCATAAAAATAAAACGAACGCATCAATCTTTTATAGTTTCAAGAATAGTCCACTGAATCTACAAGTCGGTAGTTGAGTGCGGTTCGGTGTTTTGCTTATATTGTAACTCTACTCATCCAGTGACGGCAATCCAGACTATCGAAGACTAAAAGGTAACTGTAAATACCATTTACAAGTCTGCCGTCAACATCGATTGCTTTTAAATAGATCTTCACGACCCAAATTGTGATTGGACTAGCTAAATGATATAGATTTAGATGAAGAGTTAATTTGAGGTACAGTCAGTGTCAGAAAGATAGTAATACTCGGGGTACAAAATAAATGGACGCAACTAAATATGTAGTCAATAATATCGGTACAAGCAAAGTACACCTACATACAACAACTACGTCATATTGACAAAATTATATTCGTTCAAGAAATCGACTCATTTTTAGGGTTCCGTAGCCAAATGGCAAGGGTTCCGTAGCCAAATGGCAAAAAACGGAACCCTTATATTTTCGTCATGTCTGTTTGTCTGTCCTGGCTCGTTCTCCGCCGTTTCGGAACCGATTGCCACGAAAATTGGTGGAGAGATGTATAGTGATAATTCAAGAATTGGTTTTTAAAATAATCGAAAAATAATTATTTTTAACCCCCCTCCCATACAGCGAAAAATAAATTCGAAAAAAAAACAACTTACCCCATCGTGTGGGGTATCGTTAAAAAGGTATTTTATAATACAACTAGCGGCCCGCCCCGGCTTCGCCCGTGGTACTTGTCCACTATTTAATGGATGATATTATACATAAAAACCTTCCTCATGAGTTACTCTATCTATTAAAAAAAACCGCATCAAAATCCGTTGCGTAGTTTTAAAGATTTAAGCGTTCATAGGGACATACAACATACAACATGACAGAAAAAGCGACTTTGTTTTATACTATGTAGTGATAAAACTTGCCTTGAAACCATGTGGATCAAACACCCCAGTCTCGAGATATATTAATACAAAGTTAAAATTAGAGCGTCCCCCCCCCTTAACTTTTGAAATACTATTACAATAATTCTGAAAAAAAACGACAGGCCCGTTGGTCGAGTGGCTAGAGACCCTGGCTACAAAACCAAGGGTCGCGGGTTCGAATCCCGCTAGGGGCAAATGTTTGTGTGATGAACATCGGCATTTGTACTCGAGTCATGGATGTTTATAAAAGTATTTAAGTATGTCTATCCGTTCCTTAGCTTCCATAGTACAAGCTTCGAGCTTAGTTTGGGGCTAGGCAATTGGTGTGATAGTCCAAGGCATTTTTTTTTTTTTTTTGTATACCTCCAAGTAAGTACTTTCAACGAAAACTATAGCGAACTCTGTATCATACATAGTTATTTTTATACAACTTGACCAACTTATGACGTGCAGTTGCCCTTACTAAATGGTGTCTTAAGCGGTTGGGCCATCTTTTAGCTGCGGAACCCTTTCATGGGCGTGTCCGACACGCTCTTGGCCGGTTTTTTGTTAGTACTAGCAGTTGTTCCGGAGATTAGCGCTCTCAAACAAACAAACTCTTCAGCTTTAGTACATTAGAATATATTTATTTTGTTTAATCATGTATTGTAAGGTGTTATTTAATGTTATAGTTCCGTACTTTTATAAAATAATAATAATCGTTTATAACTGATAGACAGCTGCAAAATAATCTTACTGTGATCATTGTTAAGTAATACCAGAAAAATAATAATAGTAACAAAACCCCTCACTATCACTAATACCGACACTAAATCACTACACAATTGGCAGGAACAGACCAAACTAACTCGAAAGAAGTGCAATAAAATAGTGAGCCTATTCCAGAGGTTCTATTTTCCCCGGAGTTTCCTCGTTCAGTTAATAATTCAATTGATAATGGATCGCCCGCATCCCCTTAGAGGAGCTATCACAGGACAACATCCTCATTTAAATAGTTCTCTCTTAGATAGAGCGGCCTCTTTGCCAATAAATCACAGCGGGATCGCACCGCGGCCGCCCGTTTTAAAAGTTAAGCTCGATTGTAACTGTTTTATTCGTTTTTAAAAACTCCAGCGCATTTAGAGGGTTTTTAAGGGGAATGAGGTCAGAGTAATGGGGCTTGAACTGAATGAGAATCAATTTGGGGTAGCAGCCAGTTTTAGTGTGGAATAAATAAATAGTTGGGTAGTCCTAGTACAAATGGAAGTTAAGTTAAATAATTTTGTATACAAGACTGAGCAACATTGGAAAAGTTGTTTTTTAACACTAATATTGACAACTACTCACTGCTTGACGATTCGGCTGTGTTTCAATAACTGTGTTGGCAAGTATTATGTACATGTAATACATAATGTGTACGGGCCTTTTGGTCTAGTGGCCAGAGATCTTGGCTACAAAACCAAGGGCCGCGGGTTCGAATCCCGCTAGGGGCAAATGTTTGTGTGATGAACATCAGCATTTGTACTCGAGTCATGGAAGTTTATAAAAGTATTTAAGTATATCTACCCATTCCCTAGCTCCCAGAGTACAAGCCTCGAGCTTAGTGTAGGCTAGGCAATCGTGTGAGTCCAATGTATTTGTTTATTTTTATTAATAATTAAAATTAATAACTAATTTTAAAATAAGTGTCATTTAGTCCTATTAAATTATAAGTTGCTTTTTATTTAGTCTGGCTTCTTTAATTGCAGCAAATTGTGTTTTCCTTAAGAAACAGCATTGAAAGGTTTTAGAAATCGATTTGAACAGACAGCTTGTAGTACTTTGAAGCAAAAGCGGCGATACCGTCGCAATTCAGTTCAGTAACATGCTAGGTGATTGCGGCGCGGAACTAATAACAAGCGTGGAACAAATAGCATCGCACTCTAAAGAGAATTAGCTGCGATCGTTTCCAATTTTATCGAGTAAAGTGCTTCGAGGTGAATAGCCTAGTGATGAAAAAGGCTGCTTTGTGTGCCACTTTTGGACGGTCAATGTTAAACTTATGTTTAGTTTTGGCATTGGGAAAGTTTGAGTTGATAAGTTGACATTTATAATTGTGATGAAACAAAACAAATCTTTATTCTTTATAAAGGATAGCTACAGAGATGCACTTTTGTCTCCTCAATATTAGTTTAAATTAGAAAATCACTACCACGTACTACAAATAGCTTTGAAAGTAGTATTCTATCAAGAAAAAGCGGCCAGAAACTTGATACTACAGATACTTGATTTTTAGGGTTCCGTAGCCAAATGGCAAAAAACGAAACCCTTATAGTTTCGTCATGTCTGTCTGTCTGTCCTGGCTCGTTCTCCGCCGTTTCTAAACCGATTGCCACGAAAATCGGTTGAACCCTTTCATGGGCGTTTTTTTAATCATTACATTGTTTATCTTACTACGTTTAACAATTTTAAGAAACCCACCTGCTCACTAATAGGTTGTAGGCAAGTGTATGAATTGGATAATGTTAGGCCAAACTACCTCATTACGACGCCACGAAATTCGTGTTTCATCATCACCAATACCGAAGTAGAAAAATTGTCCGTTATTCATCGTCACGAATACCGACAAATGAGAAGAAAAAGCCACCAAAAAAGAAATACCTTGCCACTGTAGGGTAAGTTATTGTGGAGTGGGGGACGGTTTACAGCATTAAATGCTCCCCGGTGAACCAAGAGCGATGTGACTCCGTCTGTGGTCCGATAGTGTGGTTGCTCCCGAAGGGGACAGTGTTACGTTGCCATTCCATAAACAAAAAGTCATTGCTGCGAAACAAGTTGGTTGTTTATTAGGTCTTTGAAAAAAGTATAAAATATTGCTATCCTGTATTTTTTATAATTATAGATGGTGTTTGATGCTACTAATACATATAAACAAAGTTTAGTCTTCAATTGGGGAAATTATAATGACTAACGAGGACAACAAACACCAAAATTTTTAACAGTATGCTATTTTTTTGCATGGTTCACCACGCTTATCAAATGCTAAACAAACCCTATTTCAAATTATGTTATTACTCTGCTTGGTTCACCACGCTTTTCAAATGCGAAACAAACCCTGGGTTCACAAAAATATCCAACAGAATCTTCGCGTTTCGGATATTGAACTCAAAACCTCCACGGTCTCAGCTAGGCACTTAAATTACTAGACCAAGTAACGTTCAAGTTGCTTCAACATAAACATATTCAGTAGATATTGAAGTACGGGTAAAGCAAGCACAATGTCAAGCTTAGACGCAATAAATTAGTTAGTCAATGTCTCGGGTAGTACCGCAAGCAGCTATTTAAGATATTCTAAGCTACTTGCTATTTAGAAACGATATTCTAAGCTACTCGTACCTCGGGTTAACAAACCTCTACACTAAAAGCTAGTAGTAGTTAATACAGAGGTTTACATGTGCAGAAAATTGCATGTGTAAGCTACGTTGGGACGGGATACGCTGGTTTTGCGAGGAGATATGTACTTCACAGCACTCCGTAGCCATATAGGTAGTAGGTATTTGAAGTAAAAGCAGCAGAGCACCAATAGACTTGTTTTATAATTTTTTTCTTTATTACTAACATGTAATAGTGCCACTATAACATGTTTTATATTAAAAATATTATTGTTGAGTAATTTTAAGAACTGTGTTTAGCTTAGCGGACGCTGTAGGACTCCTCGAGAAATCGCGTGAACAGAACGTATGAACACATTTTGAAAGTAGATAAAATAAAATAAATGTTAGCGGCCAGTGCGCGCGCTGACTAGAATTTCCAGCTACCATGGAGATCTGACCATCCATGAAGACTTTTCAGGGTTAGTTTCGGGAACGGCACTGTTACAACGTGAAATTGTACGTTCTATTATGTTAGAAGTTGACACTAAAACTAACGCGAATATTTTAATAAATGGTTTTAAGTCACTTGCATGTAATTGTCTGTCGGAATGAAACTGTGATTCTGACCTAGAACGTGGGAACGCTTTTTGCGATTTTTACTAAGATTAAAATAGTAATTCAAAACCGTCATTTGAAGAAGAAAAATTTCTTTGAGAAGTTACGATAATTCTTCGACGCCAAATATACGTTTGATTCTTAATGAATAAAAACAACATCAAAGAATATCTTTATCAAAGTCCGTAACAATTTGCTCCGACGCAATTATTACCATTAGAGAGTTCCTCGCACAGAAACTTATTTAATTAATGTAAAATCATTCTTTGGGAACAACATCCAATCCTATTAAAGCCCGTATCAGAAATCTTGTAACTTTCGCCTTTAGACTTGCAAAGAAAAACGCGCCTTAAAATTTGGTCCGAAAATAAGCTCCCGCCCGCGGGCCCGATTTACATAAAACTTGTTTAAATGGTAATATTAGAAGATGTCACCCACCACAGACGTCCCTATAGAACTCAGCATAGGTGTGCAGTCTAAAAAAATCCATACATATACTTTCGAGTACTGAGATTTTTATCTGTGGGGCACGTGTGGTATTTTATACTGTGTGAAAATGTAGTCGGTGGCGTCACAATTTTTCTCAAACCCAGAGTTTCCTATTTCAAGGTGTGCGACTCCGCGACGTTAGCTGAAGTCGGGTTATTATAGAATTTCGTAAATCACCAGCCGTGTACCCGGCGGCAATTTGAAACGTTTGTGTTTTGTCTTGATCTTATCAGAGGCATATATTGCCCATGTGTTTTTAAAATGTTATTTTTATGACTCGTTTGGCGGGGTGGTTTGTGTTTAGTTTTTTCATGTTATTGGTCAGAATAGATTTTTTTATGTTATAGGCAAACAAACGAGAAGGTCACCTTATGGTTAGTGATCTCCACTGCCCATGGACATCAACAATCGCACAAGTGTCGCAGATGCGTTGCCTGCCTATAAGACCCGAAACTGAACTCTGGGAACCTTATTTACCAAGTAGTAAGGTAAGGTGGAGGTACTTCCCCAAATGAGCGGTTCATTTGAGTGGAAGTTCCACTAATCTCTACCTCTTTTACATCAACCTTCCTTTTCGGATCGTTAAGCGGCATAATTAAAATAAACACCAACGCTAAGCGCCTCATTTGAGGCGACAACTCAACTCGTGAGGTAACGATCTCTAGTAAGTGTTAAACAATAATAGGCTGTGCCAAAAAAGCGGCCAAATCTCATCAATTCCTCAGAAAAACGATTACCAGAATTGTATTTGGCGACGTTACGCAATTCCAGTTACTGAACTCTTTGTGGCAATAAAAAACTTCACGCGTAAAACAAAACTTCGTCGAATAGCAAAAAGTTTAACTGTTGAACAGTAAATCTGGAAATACCGTTGTACCATATATAGGGGCCATTGAGAGCGAGGGGAGATCGCTCTCAATGTGTAGTGTGGGGATAAAGCGAATGATCTTTGCAGATTTACTCATAGTGTTGACGGCTCGAACTATTGTCATTATTAGCCTTGTGGGTTGTGTAGCAATATCTTCATTAATAATACAAAGCTGAAGAGGTTGGTTAAACAAACCTGCCTGCCTGCCTGCAAAAACAAACACACGTTTAAACGCGCTAATCTCAAAAACTATTGTTTCGCATTGAACATTTTTTTGTGCTAGATAGTCCATTAATCGAGAAAGGCTTTCAGCTATAAGACGAGGACGGAGTCGCGGAGTGCCGCTAGTTATTATTACTACACTAAGAAACTGACCTAACCCGCCATGTTTTGTGATTATCAGCCGTTAGAGGTGAATCCACATAATATTACTGTGTTGAGTTGCAAACCAGGTATTGTACGTCAAATAAACCTATTACTCTGCTTATAAAGTTTTTATAAAGATTTAAAAAAATATACCCATTGCACCAACTTAAGTTTACCAAGTTAAGTAAAAGCTGCGTGATGAGAATTCTACAATGCAATTATTTAATTGCAAGTGGAACTTGGTAGAAAGTGCAATCTAACAAGAATTACCGTTTGTCACCGGCGGCGTGGCTTGAATTCCTTGAAACTTAAAGAGTTATTTAACGTTAAATTGATATTTATTGGAACTTATAGTCAATCCGTTGATTAAAAACACGGGCCGGTTGGTCTACTGATCAGAGACTTGGTGGCAACAAATCTAAGGGCAGCCGGTTTGAATCCCGCTCCGGGTTTTTTTTTGTGATGAACATCGGGATTTGTACTAGAGTCATGGATGTTTATAAAAGTAATTAAGTTTGTTTATCCGTTCCCTAGCTTCTATTATACTAGAAGCTTAGTTTGGGGCTAGGCAATCGGTGTGTTAGTCCAAGGAATTTATTGTTATTGATATTTAAGTGGGACTTGCACCAAAATTCATTGCTTTTGGTCTTTGAGTTCATTTATTTTAAAGTTTATAATTAAATACTTACTGAAAGTGCATAACAAAGTTCACAAGAATAATGGTGTTAAATCCATTTTAATATTTTAAAGGTAATTTATGTTATGAGAAGGGGCTTATAACATTAAACGCTATATAGAAGGAGTACTACTGAGTTATTTATAGGAGTATTCTTAAGAAAAGGTAAATTAAAAGATAGCAATTAAAACGTAATGCCTCAGGGACGTCATGAGTTACGAGTAAGCTCGTGACCTGACTTGGAATATTATTTGCTAACTTGTTCTAATTTGTAGCATTTTTACTGATATAGAACCTCATAATGGCAATAAATTGCATTTCTACTTCGTCCACATGAATGTCAGATACCTTTATTCGCAATAAATGTTAGCCTATGCTCTTTTTCAGGGTCTAAAGATTGTCTGAGCGAAATTTTGTCAAAATCGGTTAAAAGTGGAAAAGGGTAACAGACAGACAGAATGACTATCGCATTTATAATATTAAGAAGGAATCATCAAATAGATGCCAGCTCTCATACGGGTTTGAAAACACAATGCTTCGAATTCTTATAATTTCCTAGTTTTTCTAAATAAAATGATGAAAACAGAGAACTTTTACTGAACAACATACTTTTAATCCCTTATCATTAAGTGATCAAATCAATGTTAATCATATTACTGACACTGCACTGCACCTTCATCTTAGAAAATATTATCTTAAGAGATGTTAACAAAATATAATACTTTTATCCCCAACCGTAATTTGATTACATGTATAAACTTTACATCTGATTATTCTTAACAAATACCTATTATAAAAGTTAACCCGTAACAATACAGCCCGAAACTCCCAACCCAAATGACTAACAAAAGACGAATTCGCACGATCGCTTGGGCAAATAAACAATTCGTTTAGTGAATTACCGATTTTAGTCAGGAGCCTCCATGGCGGACGTAAAGAAATTTAATTAGTGTTCATCGAGATAATTCACTGCCTCCACAATAGGCCGCCGAAGACAACTTTCCCTAAGTACCTGATACACACAGACTCGAAGGGTATAGTGCAATCAAAGATGTTTACGAGAACCCTTCGATAACTCACGAGAACAGTTGGAATTCGCTAGATTATTCGTTTACACTGATATTTTCTTTGGATTAGCCGCCAAGCATAGCTTATAAATGGCAAACCACTCACCTTTGACGCCGACTGCTATGCTGAAGTTGAGGTGAAAAGCCGTGATCGCCACGTGCCCGAGAAGTCCTTTGATAAATCACTGGAACAGTCCAAAACTGAACAAACCACACCAATAACCGATGTTTTATCCGAGATAAACATTTAAAGTAAGAAATCTTGATTATCACCGATATTCCGCTGAAATTATATAAAACTCAACGCCGAGTAAAACACTGTGCGCGATCAACCGATGGACTGGGCCGGCGCTTGCTGCGCCCGTCACAGCCGGGTCGCGGGCTTTTTGTAGGACACCCTCATTTAAGAAATAAAAAATCATTATAACTAAATGCCTTCGACAAATAGACTTTCCAACACAAAAATATTTTTTGATTCGGAACAGTAGCTCCGGAGATTAGTGCGTTTAAACAAACAAAGAAACTCTTCAGTTTTATTATTTAGTGTAGATAATTACGGCGATGTCGTTTGTTTTTATTACAAACATTTCAAAAATGTGCTGTATGTGAAGCAAGTTTATATATATATATATATATATAGTAGTTTATATATATATATATATATATATATATTCTGTAACTTTGATGATTGACTTAATAGTGTTAAATAAAAACAGTAAAACAAACATTCATTTTGATTTTTTATACTTAGTTGATTAAATTAAGTTTGATAAAGACACTTTAAATTAAAAAAAGACTGTGCATACTTTTCCAACGTTCGTTCACTGTGTCCCTTTGTATACAATAGATCTTGATCCAATTATCTAACTGTGGAGAGATAAGTAACAAAGCGGGAGACGAAAATTCTGAATACTGCTTACCTATCAATTATTCAAGAGCAGTTTGTTATAAGGAATGTTTATTACTGGTTATTTTACCTCATAATTTGGTATTTCTATATTCAAAAATAAAAAAAACGCATTTTAGATAGGAGAAAGATAGATTAAATACAAAAATATGAAAAAGGTATCCTTAAAAAAATTTAGTTAATCGGCCTATGACTGCGAATGAAGTGATAAATCACCATCCACAAACAAAACTAATAGCAATAATATTTAAAAAAAAAGAGTTTTGAACAAATTCATCGCTGGAGCAGGTGCGTCTACCGCAAGACTACGGAACATTATACCTACACTCCGTTGTTCCAACAATTTTCATTAGTGCGTAATACCACTATACACTTGTCACTACTTTGATGATAAACTGTCCTTCAGTAATGTGACTTTTTCACCTCGACTGGGACTGAAATCAAAAACTAATGACTACACCGCAAACAAAACTAATCGCAGTGGTATAAAAAGCGCTAGTTCTGAACAAACTCATCGCTAGGGCAGGTGCGTCAACCGCAAGAGTGCGGAACATTATACACTCCGTTGTTCCAACAATATTCATTAGTGTATAATGCCAGTGGTTCCCAGCTAGTCACTTTTCTATGCTGTGTAATTGTTTGTATGACTTTGTTTGCCAGTGGTATAATTATAAAGATTAAAACCACATTTTGCGTTGCATAAAATAAATTAAATACGGAGTAAGAGCGATTGCGATTATTCTTAATTGACAAGCCTGGGTATTATACCGGAGCGACTGTCGTCTGACCTCCGCAAGCCACACAAGGGAAACCAGACAATTTTGATCATTGTCGGGACCAACGGCTAAACAGAATCTTCATTATTATCGGACAATAAGGTGATTCAAGCCTGCAATGTCCTTTCCAAACTGGAAACCTTCGCAAAGTGAGGTTTTCTGCTCCCAGCGCTCTAACCACTACATCAAGTAAGCATCAACTAATCCAATTACCTGTTACTGAAAACATGAGGTTAAGGAGGTGTTACAAATAATAATAGAATAAATTCGTATACATGCTTTTATATGAACTTACTAACACTTTCATCTTAGGTATTTCAATTACAACAGCACATCTAAGTCATGCTCGTACGTTTAATATTATACTACATCACGAAATAACATGACAAGAAGATTATGTACAGTCATCTAAATATATTCCTGCTGAACTAAATTAGACCTTGTACGTTCAATGTTCTGATGTACTAAATGTGTTAATCAATATTCGCCAGTTCAATTAGCTTCTAATTTGTCTAATGAAATATTAACACGTTCTATCATTGAAATTCTAACACGATTGTACTGATAGATCAGTGTTCACTAGACTGCAAAATTACAAATTGATTCTAATCTGTGCCTAGAGAACAAACGGCAAAAGGTCAAACGCCAATCATGTTTAATAAATTTTAACAATTTTCTACTCTACATACGTAGATTAAATTACAACTGTTTTAAAAAAGGCCGAGGTCAGATTATTTAATTTGTTTTCAGTTATTATTCGTATGTTCATAAACTGTACTGATAATAATAAATAATAATAAATAAATGCCATTTTTTTAAGCAACGAAATTATTTTTCCTTTCATATCATTTCACTAAAAATTATGAAATATATTACTGAAGCCATACGCTGCAATTTTCCCACGTAAAAAAATAAATAAAATACTTCTTGTTATTTCAAAATAAAGTTTATCTAATCTCAAAACTTTTACTTCCTAGGTTAAAAAGTAGATGTTGTATACTTGTAGGTATAATTAGGATGCGAGATCGGCACCGGCGAGCCTTGACAAAGCGGAGACGGCCCTTGGCTTGAGTTTGGCAAGAGGCTGCAGTCAGCACACGTTGTGTAAGTACACACTATGTTCCCTGGCGTGTACGGCGTTTACATTCGGAACTGGGAAAAATTAAGATTAGGCAACTTCATCCTAGCGCTTACTCTAGTTGCATCCTCGGCCATTACCTCAAAGCCAGGGCTTCGATTATGATGCTGAATTGATCAGCCTGGAAACCAGGCAATTTGGATCGTATCTGGTCCTAACCAACAAAAAGAGTTCCCTTCAGGATTTGAACCCAGGTTTGAACCCAGCATTTTAACCACAACAACACCAAGTCAGTAAGAAAAGGCAATTTATGTACTTTAAAATTTACTATGGCGCGAAACGGACAAACCGAAAACATTTGTTTACAAAATAATTAAAACTGTTTGTCAGTGATGACAACGAAAGGTCAAAGGTCTTCGTAATTGAAACTAAACTCCCAAAAAAGGTTAAAAAAGTAAAGTTTTTTTAACCTTTTTTGTTTACCGATTTTTTTATTATAAATTGATTTAAATTAAATAAAAAAATATGTTTTATAATAAAACAACAAATCTTTCTTTTTTCAAAAATTAAATCAGTAGGCGTTGTCTGTACGCGCCCGCTATCCTGAGCTAAGGGCCGTCTACCCGGTGTAGGGTGCTCGACCTTTCCCAATATAAAGGGAGCTCTGTTTTAACTTCATCTTGACGATACCCGCCTTATTGATTAACTGCATCCTGTCTCGTCCTGTCTAAGTGACGTGAAGCGTCGTCGTAGTTTCACGTACAGGAGAGAAAGAAAAAAAACGTACTTTTTTAGCTCAGCATTTAACTATACAAGTGTCCTTTCGATTGGGCCGGTGCAGTCCGAAAATAACTTCATAATTATTTATAAACATTGTTTTTTTTATTAACGTGTATGAAGTCAGAAGTGTTTTATTGAAGTGGCGAATATGAATTAATTTAGATCACGAAAAATGAGGATTATTATCTTTAACATTTTGAACTTTATTATAATAAATAATGAAGCTTATGTTTGATCAATGCAAGATGCTTTTTATTTTTTTTATGTTTTGTCATCGAGTAATAATTGTCATGACATACTCGGCATCTGAAAACCTTTCAAACTATATTTAAAATTTTCAGATGATCTCACCCATGTAAAGTGCAGCAGCATTTTATGAAGGACTCAATATTTTTCAAAACAAATACGGAACGAAAAAACCATCGCATTTTAATACGGCAAAGAGATAGCATCCGAACATTTCAACGTTATATCGATTGAATCCTCAAAACCACAACATAGAAAAAAATATCGGACGGATTTTTCATTTCAGAATCAGTCGTGTGTGAATTTGATTCGGGTTCGACTTATCGAGTGAGTGAGGCGGCGAGAGAACGCTGGGTGCATAAATTTTCACAAATCAAGGGCCCGAAGAATAACGTTTTGCTGTTTAGGTTTTTTTTTTTTTTTTTTTTTTAATGAAAAACAATACTGCCACAGGCTCTTTGGCCCGTGCCTTTTTTATGTTGAGTTATTTTATTGTTCTGTTTATTTAGGTAAAATATAATTATCTCTCCGCGCAAAGAGACGTACATTTCAAAGTAGTTATAGTATAAGTTATTATTTTAAGTTTTATTACGCTTACTCTAAAAATTAAAATTTAAAAATTTAAATGTGTAACTTATAAAATTGTTTTTTTTTTTTTTTTTTTTTTTTTTTTTTTTTTTTTCCCTTTGTTACCTGGTTCTTGTTGATATGTAGGTTTTTTTTTTTTTTTTTTTTTTTTTTTTTTTTATTATAAAGTTACACATTTTACATACAGTGTTAAAGTTAGCATGCAGTTTAGTTATGGCAAAGTTACAAAAAATTATTATATTACATATTTAAAATTTTAGTTCAATATATTTAATTTAAACCAATATAGTGTTATAAAAAAATTTTTTTTTTTTTTTTGGTTTGTTTACACTTATAATTGAATATGGTTGTACAACTGTCGTCGCCGTGATGTTATTTTAACTTACAATTTGGGACACCCCTGCGGTTTTATCTTCGGAGATTTGGCTATGTATTTTGTTAATGTTTGCTGTGACTATGTATGCTGTTTAGGTTCAGATAGCTGGGTCACAGTATAGCAAGTTGACAGAAGTCAGCAAGCAAGGAAAGTGGCAACGACTTCCTGCGCTTGTCTTCCCTGAAATTGATATATCATGGATTTGACATAATATAAACCTTCAAGTAAAATATAAAATACTGTACATACGATGAATATAAGAAATATTAAAATATCTGTTTAATTTACTCATTCATCGGAATCTAAAACTAAATTATATTGTCAATCCCGAAGGAGACAAACTTTTAATTTGTATCATTCATATCGGAGTATTGGAAAGTGAATCCTACTACTATTACAAAGGCGAAAGTTTGCAAGTATGGATGTATGGATGTTTGTTACTCTTTCACGTAAAACCTACAGAATGGATATGAATGAAACTTTACCACAATATAGCTTATACATCAGAATAACACATAGGATATTGGAAATCGAAATCCACGCGTACGGAGTCTCGGGCGGCTGCTAGTAAAATATTAGTTCATACTAAACAAAGCTGCTTCTGATTTCACACAGAAATTAAACTTTAGACATAACATAATTTAAACCACACTACCTATACTTGATAAGGCAAGTATCAGCATTGTCTTAATACATGTAACACACTGTTTTATCCACTTTACTGCATGGCACAATCATGTCAGTGATAGACTTTGCATTCAAAATCCCAAGTCGAGTAGACAGCACGAATATACTCGTTGAAATTGCTAAGTGGATGTCTCGACAAACAACAATTGAAAGTTTTGATCTGTCTAATTGATGTCTGTAGTTCTGGGTGTCTATTGTTCGAGTTGTGGCTGTCAGTTCGTCTTCTAAGACTTCGTCTTTGTGTTCCAATTCCTATTCAATTTGTGTTTTAATCAGAATTTACGTACAGATAAACTTTAAAACGGGAGTAATTGTAATCTTGTGTTTAGTAGCATTTCGTTTGTCGTAAAGGCTAAGTGGGTTGTTACTCGTATTTAAATACAAAGGTACTGGTTTATTTTAACTTCTGTAGGCAGGCAGGCTTTTAACGTACAGCTACTTGGTTCCAAGTGGCCATTTCCAGAGAAAGTCTCGTAAATCAAGAAACATTTACAGTAAATTTTGCTATTTTATTTTATACTAGCGGCCCGTCACGAGGTTTCACCCGCGTCCCGGGGGAACTACTTCCCGTACCGGGATAAAATATAGCCTATGTTACTCTGGGTGAATGTAGCTTTCCAACAGTGAAAGAATTTTTCAAATCTGCCAAGTAGTTTCGGAGCCTATTCAATTCATACAAACAAACAAACAAACAAAAAATCAAACCTTTCCTCTTTATAATATTAGTATAGACTAGTTTTTATCCGCGGCTATGCCCGCGTTGTCAAAATTCCTGTTTACGGACATTTAATCGGGATAAATATATCTATCACATAAGACAGCCTATACACTGCCTTTATACCAAATTTCATCAAAATCCGTCTAGTAATTTCCAGTAGTTTCAGCGTCATTGACAAAAAAACATCTAAAAAACAACTTTCACTTTTATAAAACAAGTAAAATTTGAGTTCAGTCTATTCTTATTACAAATAATACGTATATTCCTATATCTACTATCTACTTAAGCAAAACAAACTGGTGGTATTCAAATATACCTTATCCATTTTTCCCCTACTATTTACATCTTATTATACTCGTACACAATACAGAATAAGAAAAAGTCGCAATTTAATACAATTTCGTTTACATAATAATGAACAAGTTAGCCTCCTTAGGTCAAATAACTCCGTCTAGCCGCGAGAACACAAAGATCTTGAGCGCTTTCACAATTAAATCATGCGAAACTGGTAACTTATTCCATTTAACCTTTGTCAACTGACCTGGAATCGTAATGAAATTTCCAGAATAGAATAAAAGTGCCACTCCCAGCCAAAATAAAGGAGAGACAAAGTGTTTACTGGGGCCAGAAGACGTTCCCTTTTTACTTTTATCGTGAAAACGCTACATTTTGAATAAATTTTAGTATTTACTCTGCCGGTTGGCGCTTTGACAAAGCTTTTAGAGGAGATCGTAACTCCTTAAGTACCGCCTAATTACGGGCCTCGGTGTTTTCTAATTAGAGCATGCCTGAAACGCAACGTTATATTAGTGTACAAGTAGAATTTGGGACGTACGTTAGCATCAGTTAACCTTGATCTTAATTCAACATAAGTATTCTTTACAGACCCCAGTACCAATTGTGTACTGTATGGAATCAATCCTAAACCCAATCTTCGTCTATAATCTAATCGTATACTAATATAATAAAGCTAAAGAGTTGGTTTGTTTAAACGCGCTAATTGCACGACGAAACTACGAGTTTGAAATGAAAACACAAATTGTGTTGGGTAATCCATTTGACGAGGAAGGCTTGAATATATAAAACTATGTTGTGCGGAAACCGAAATTCACTCGGCCGAAGTCATTGCCGGTCGCTTGTCACAAATATTGTGCCAAGATAAAAGATATTCTATCTATCTGACTGCCTCACCCTCTGCGTGCACAGAATCTTACCCGTCCACTTCTCTTGTCCTTGCATTTCTTCGTATCCATAATTACAGCATTAGTGCGCTCCGACGTGTGAGGCAAATGTGGAGGGCAGCGTCTGAGGGCGTCTGGAAGCAAGGAAGCTCTGAGCCTCCCTTTTTTATTCCAGGCCCTTGACGGCTCACCTGACCGATCTTGTTCCTTTTTGAGTTTCGCGGATACGAGGCTTGAAGTGTCTACATACATACATATTTATGAACATGCATAGTTTTATAAGGCTGTTTTGAGTATAAGGTGAAAGAAGGTGGCTCAAAATTCATACGCGAAAAACCCAGTGTCGTAAGTATATTCCTATGTCCGGTTAATATACTACATTAACTAAATGTTTATAGATTTTTCCTAACAACTGGGGGAATCTTCTAATCGTACTTACTATTTTTTGCCACAAGTCATTGAGATCAGATAACGACGTATTAGAAATTGCAATATTCAGAGTATCACTGTAAGCCAGTATGGTACTGTTTAAATCAATGAATAAATCAGAATTTGCAATGTTGTCCTATAATTTCACCTTTGATGACAATATATGTATCACAAGATGACGACACTGATGTTTTGGATTTTTTGGATTAAGCTTTAGGTAAGCCGTGAATAAAGCTGTGAATTACCCGAACTCATCAATAGGTGTACAATAAAATACAACCTACTTTCCCATAGTTCCCGACCTATGTTCCCAACGATTTACGAAATATTCCTCCATCCAATGACGGTTGTCAATAACAAGAGGTAGGCTAGGCATGTTGAATACTTGACGTCAATTAACACCGCCACCCACCGGCTTCGGCGTCAAAACAATAGGATAACCGCCAATCAAGCGCAGAATAATGCCGAGTTTTGCCGAAAAATTCTGTCATGTGCAGAAAATGCTTTTTTGTTATCCGAGACCGTAATTCGTAATTACCTTTTGTGATGGGAAATATCAGCTTATTATTGTCGAAAGGAAGCGTAACAGGATTCATGATTAAAACCACAATTAAGGCTTGCATTCACATCTTTTTTTAATTTTGATATTTTAATTTTGTCTGGAAAAATATGTTTGACAAGTTCGTTATTGATGACAACTCGACATTGCTGTGTTCGAAAACTCTGAAGGAACGCAGGATCGGAAGATATTCCGTTAACTCTGACAATTCAAAACTTTGGGTATTTACTGTACATAAAATATTTATACTTATATTATTATCAAAATATCACGGTTAATTCGCTTTGTGTGTAATGTAATGGTTTGTTTGAAATAATTAAATTACATCATTTGAAGCCAAATGTGATGTTTTACGATGTTTAATATAGTAATAACAATATACAAGAAAAATCAGCGCTTATCTAGCAGTTTTGAGACGAAAAGAAGCCTCAAATTCCCAAGCTTTCAAGCCATATTAACTTCATAATAACGTCCTGAATTCAGAATTCCGCCCCACACAACCTTATCTTAACTCGCGACTCAATCCCGCTATGCCTTTATGAGTTCCTATAGGATTACTTATTAAGGAGATTACCTAAGGAGACGCCGGATGAGATTTTTGATTAGAATCTAAGAGAATCCAAATATTTTTAAGAAAATGTTTGTGCATAATAATCTCGATGTCGCTTGGAAGATTACTATAAATTGGCAATCGCAATCGCAATTTAATTTTAGGAATTTAGTTTAAAAGAAAAACCTGTATTAGGAAGGCGTGGTGATTAAGCCAAAACCCATCTTTGTAACGAAAGCATGAAATTCAAATGATGGAGGCCTTTGCCCTGCAGTGGGACATTAATAGGCTAATACATTACTTTCTTATTTTCAAAATAATTATATGAAACAGTTACATGGAAATTTATAATTTTTCTCCTATACAAAAACGGTTAATCAAGTAACGATTCATAGTGTAAAATGTACATTTAAAGCTATTCCATCAGTCCACATTTATAATGCTGAGTTTTTTTTATAGATACATTTTATTATAATTTGTAACAAATGCCATTTAAAAATCACGGAAAGAATTCCAATCACTTAGTCCTTAATTGAATATACCGGACTTTATTAACATTACTTTTTACCCAAAACAAAATCATAGGAAATACTACTAACACCCTTTCCTAACATAAAGAAGTCTTTAAAAACATGAATTCATATCACAAACAATACGTATGAAAGGTACTTCATTAGGGCGCGTCTCGGCGGTTCATTATCGCGCATTCGTCCTGCGAGCTCTCAGTCGCCTCACGCGAGCCTCTCAAAAATTCATCGACCGTCTTCCCGCCTTCCTTCCTTCAATGGTCGCGACTTTACCCTAATCTGCTTAATACGTAATCCAGAGGAAAGTATGGGTAGATTGTGGGTGCGTTTAGGATGCACTGTTTAAGTATCTTTTGGTGTTTTTATGAATATTTTTTTAAATTATTCTAATAATGTTTTTAGCAGTTGACACATTTTCAAGACATTGGAATCCTACTTATCCTATCTTACTACTATTATAAAGGCGAAAGTTTGTATGTGTGGATGTATGGATGTATGGATGTATGGATGTTTGTTACTCTTTCACGTAAAAACTACTGAATGGATTTGAATGAAACTTTACCACAATATAGCTTATACATCAGAATAACACATAGGATATTGTAAATCGAAATCCACGCGGACGGAGTCGCGGGCGGCCGCTAGTAAAATAATAAATCGGCAATTTTACTCTTGTTAAAAAAGTAGTTTTGCTTATTTTGTATTACAAGAAAATTCTAATTGTTAACCGATACAAAAAAAACCTAATATAAAGAAGTCTTAAGAAACATGAATTCATATCACAAACAATACGTATGAAAGGTACTTCATTAGGGCGCGTCTCGGCGGTTCATTATCGCGCATTCGTCCTGCGAGCTCTCAGTCGCCTCACGCGAGCCTCTCAAAAATTCATCGACCGTCTGCCTTCCTTCCTTCAATGGTCGCGCCTTCTACCCTAATCTGCTTAGTACGTAATCCAGAGGAAAGCATGGGTGGGTGCGTTTAGAATGCACTATTTTTATGAATATTTTTTTCTAATAATTCTAAGAATGTTTTTAGCAGATGACATATTTTGAAGACATTGGACTAAAATAATAAATCGACAATTTTACTCTTGTTAAAAAAGTAGTTTTGCTTATATTGTATAACATGAAAATTATAATTGTTAACCGATACAAAAAAAAACCTAATATGAAAAAGTCTAAAAAAACATAAATTATTATCACAAACAATACGTATGAAAGGTTTTTCATTAGGGCGCGTCTCGGCGGTTCATTATCGCGCATTCGTCCTGCGAGCTCTCAGTCGCCTCACGCGAGCCTCTCAAAAATTCATCGACCGTCTGCCTTCCTTCCTTCAATGGTCGCGCCTCTACCCTAATCTGCTTAATACGTAATCCAGAGGAAAGTATGGGTGGGTGCGTTTAGAATGCAGTATTGAAGTATCTTTTGGTATTTTTATGAATAATTTATTCTAATAATTCTAATTAATAATGTTTTTAGCTGATGACATATTTCGTAATCCAGAGGAAAGTATGGGTGGGTACGTTGAGAATGCCCAATTGAAGTATCTTTTGGTATTTTTGTTAATAAACTAGTTTTTAAACACGGCTTTGCCCGTGTTATCAAAATTCCTGTTTTGACATATGGAAACCATAAGTTGAGAAAAAAGTACCCTATCATCTAAGTCAGCCCAAATGACAAATTTCTTCGAAGTCCGTTCAGTAGATTGGGGGATAAACATCCAAACATACAGACTCACATGTGTAGTGTTAATATTAGTATGATATATTTTTATCCCTATAAAACACAAAACACCTAGAAATATTAATTAAATACACTTTTAAAACGTACGAGTATTGGGAATCGAAAGTTTCACTTTTTAATGTAATTACGGAATAATGAACACAAGTAAAGTAATTTCAATAATAACTAATAACTAAAAAACGGGTCTTGAAGTGAATTTTTTTGTTAACTTAATGTTGTTTTATAGGCCTCTCAGAAACAAGTTTTAATTAAATAACTGAGTACAAGGATTGAATAGCGCCAGGCATCTAAAATAACAGATTTGAACTGGTTTAGAGTTACCATTTTGCAGTGTTTCTGTTTTCTCAGGTAACGAATTTGGGTCTATCGTGTTTTTGTAGGTCAGGCTTTACATAACTCTGTATAAATGATAATAGCCGTATTAATTTACAGTTACTTTTTCAAACAGAAGTACACTTTTACACTACCCTGGTTTTACTTACATCTACTTGAGTTTTCATGCGTTGACGGCCGAAACTTTTGGTAACTTTTGGTGTACGTTTAGAAATCTAGAAACTAGTTACCGTGGTTCAAATTCAATTCAATACACAGGTCTATAAGTATTGGTCTGACTATAAAAAAAGGTGTATCATCGACCTGAGCCACGGCTAGATTTGAACCCTTTGCACGTGATTTTTAGAGCCCCCTTTGCTTGCTTGCCCAATGCTCCACAGCGACAGTTATTGTTCTTTTAAAAAATAAGTAAAGTATTAGCCTATTTATGTCCTATTTGAAATCATGTTTTCGTTATAAATGTAGGTTTTGATTTAATCACTTCGCTTGCCAAATGCGGATTGGAGATACAAGCCGGGCTGTCTTCGAAAAAACCGACACAGATTTGCCCAACCCGGAGACAACAAGGTCATAGAACCACGGCCAGGTACTTAAACCCATAGCCAACCGAGGTTTGTGTCCTTCTAACAACACATTAAGTCTCCTCGCTCACGAACCAGAAACTCAACAATAAAACATAAAGGACTCCTACTTACTCGCAAAGAGAGAAAAAATAAACAGAGATACCTCTGCATTTAGCGTTCCACTGTTATTTGCCCACGATTGTTCAAGCGGTCTCCTTAGCATCGAGAACACTTTTAATATTACATAAGAAACGTGGAGCGGACTGTAATAATGAAGTGAAATATTCATCAGACACCGTCTGGAGACTGGCTCCCTCTCTCTAACTGCGAGGCTGTATTCAATTTGATGGTTACTTTTACGACGGTGGAATTACGCCGTAAAGTGATCCAATAATTACTTCGTAATCTTATGGTGTCCTAAAGTGTGATCGACGGACCTAATTGTATATTAAGATGATGTTGAAATAACGGTTGTGCAACTTTAAAGTTTAGTTAATTCCGAGCTGAAAGTATTACAAAAAATGTTCCCTGGATATGTAAAGTTGGTAAATATCAATATCGCCGGTAGATTTTTCCTTTATAGCAAGTGCCCCCGAAAATATGTCCCATTTTCCGAAACGTCGTCGGTACAACAATGGATATCAATGATTTTTTAACATCGTTTTGAATACATTTAACCTAGAAATATAGTTTAGTGTGAACGAGATGCGATTTTTTATGTACATATAATGATTGCTACTCTGAATCAACAGAAAAAAACATATTTATCCTAAAAACCAGCCTTTCTTCAACTCATATCAACAAATTGGTTCTCACTACTCTCAACGGTCGAAACGTCTGCCTCATTTTCCTCTCCGGCATTCAAGTCTCAGAATAACCCTGCCGTAGACTCGCGTCGTTGAATTTTTGAGGGCCGCGTGTGAGTCTCGCCGCATATTTCGGATGAAAATCTGCGGCGGCCCGAAAGAGCTCGTTTACACGATGCCGCGAACGCGCCGCCACGACTACGCGCCTGTGCAGCTTGATTTCGAAATATCAATAGGTGATAATTAATACATTACCAGTTGCGAATATTGCAGACGAGCTATCGATGGCCGGTAATGGAATATCTACGCCAAACAAAGACGCGCTGGCGATGCGATGCTTTCACGCAGCCGACAGATCGAATGGCCCAACTCTCTCGGCCATCCACGCCAAGGCCTGTTTACTCGGACATGTCACCACTTCCAAATGGGGTGCATGCTACCCTGGTCCCCAATGGGCACAAAGATGGCGACCCTGAGGAAGTATTTTTTGTTTTGCCCAAGAATAAAAAAAACCGACAGTTCAAAGCAGTCATCTTTGATCAGATAAATCAAAGCAGTTAATTGAACATAAACAATACCAATTCAACTGCCGTACCTGCATCGATCGATGTAAAGGCTACCACAGCCGTGTTATTATCCATAAGCGAATCGACCAAATCTCGCTTAGGGAATTCCAAGACAGGGCAAGGGTATATGTAGTTGCGGCTGCGGCGTTCGTGGCGTAGTGTAAACGAGCTCTCGTTTACACTACGCCACGAAAAAAGAAAACTCATTTACGTAACAAATTTTTAATCTCTTATGTTTCGGCGTCGCGTCGACACTTCGTATCACTCGACCGTCTGTTGCACGGAATTTTTGATTACATTACGTGTTAGGCTGTGTTGAGTGAGCTTGGAATTATGCTCTAGACGAATTATTTTACGACGCCGCTGAAAAAGATATAAAACAAAATTAAAAAACCCCTGATGAAATGTTTCATATCCATATTAACTCGTTACTTAGCAGCTTGTTTCATTTATTTTCTGAACCAAGATTTAGTTTTCTTGCGTTTTTTCATATACGATGCGACTTAATGATGTACGAGTTTATTTGATACACTCTTAACAATATAACCCAACCAATATTGAGAACAACTTACATCTAAGTTTAGTGTATTTCCAATTGGAAAAACACTATATTTCCAATTGGAAATACACTTGAGCAACACTTAGATGTAAGATTTAATTTTATAAACGGACCTCACGATCTTTGCAATGAGTTTGCAAGCAGCTTAAGGCTAAGGACTCACGAAGCGTTTTTCACCCGCGCCCGCCGCGGTGGCGGAATAGAGTTTTTATTTCAAAACTCACGAGACCGCGTAATTTTGCGGTTACGCAGCCGTCGCGGTTGCGATTATCGCTCGCAAACTTGGCGGTTGATTATCGCAAGACGAGCGGTTGCAAGACGGGCGGTTAAACGATCAGTTGAGCTCCAGACCGCCATGGACACACACCAGAAACGAGCTGTTGCGTTATACTTACTTCACAGAAGACTTAAAAAAAGAAGGCCTACAAGGTTCTGGATACATCCACTGATTGCGGAATTGCGGTCGCCCGCCAACCGATCGCAGAAAGCGCGGGAGCAACCCGCCGCGGTTGCGGGACCGCGAACCGCGCCCGCCGGTAGAAGATGACCGCCGGTGCAGCGGGACCCGCAAGCAACCGCACACGCCGCGGGCGTAAAACGCGTCGTGAGATGTGCTTTAATTTTTTACATAAATATCTGTATTCTACAAAGGCAGCGGGCCCGCAACCGCGGCGGGCGCGGGTGAAAAACGCTTCGTGAGTCCTTAGCCTAAAACTGAGCTCAAACCAGGAAAGAGAACTAAGTTTAAGAAAAATTTTATCAAGTTAAGAAAATGTTTAGTTGAAAGTGACTATGGTTTTGCATAAATTAAAAAAAACCTTCAGTAGTTTAGAATTTTATTGGGAGAATTTTTTTAAATATTGTCAGTCAAAAACCAAAAAAAAAGGAGGGATAACGCAATGCCATTTTCCGCGGTGAAATGAAAATGGACAACTTTCATTGCGTAGATACTTCCTCATTATATTTCCGAGATAGAGCAACACGCCGAATGTTGTTAAGTGCAAAGTAAAGGATGTTTGACATTGATTAACAAGTTCACCAACAACGGAGTCAAGTAATTTAATTAAGCCCATACCATTACAGAACTCGCACTTACTAATGACCGTATACTAGGATTTTCGGCCTTAAGTGTGCTGCAACAAATCTAAGGAGGAAATAATATCGCTAAGGAAAACAAATGCTAGCTTAGCCCAGCTATTTTCCGCTTTAGCGTTCAAGGAAATTAGAGCTAGGGTTTTTAATCCGACGGGATAATTTGCTTTTCTTGCTTCTTGCTAGTTGATGTTGTTTTGATATTTTTGTTCGTCGTTTCGCGGTAAGTTTTCCTTGGATATTCTTTGTGATAAAAAGCTAATATTGGTGGTTTTTCTTTAATGTAGTACTTTAAAAAAGCCACGTAGATTAATTAATTCTACTGCGGCCGATTTCTGCGGCAGAATTAATAAAGAAGCATCTATTTTAAAGTCGATACTTAAATTATTTTAAAATGCATCAACACCAAAATAAATCATTATTTAAGCTTTTAAATTACTGTACGTTTAAATTAAATGTTATTAATAAATAAATCTCAACTCTTTACAAAAACTAAAAGATGAAAACTGCATTAATTAAGTAATACAATTAAAGCTTTTCCTGTTTTATTTCGCAGCGGTGCCGCGGTGGCCAAATAAGTTTAATTTTAATAAGAATTTTAAAATTACGGACTCATTTCGTTCCCCTTAATTGTAACCGCACGGCATCAAATCTGGGAGGGAGTTATCATTTTTTGGGGACCTAAATGTTATTAATGTAACTGAGCGGCGTCAGCGTCTCGGGCACCCTTTTCTCTTACGTTTCTAGACTAAAAGCCTTATGGTTTGGGACAAGGCATTAGCGGTTGGGGGATGAAAATGATTTTCTTTGATATTCAGTAGATTACTTAACGATATAATAATTCGCAATTGTTTTATACGCTAATATGTAGGATACAAAAAAAAATGTGGGGCCGCCGATGATCAGGCATAATGTTGTCAATTGTGTTGATATGTATTCTGAAATGTTATCTTAAAGAGTTAAAAAAAACTGTACATTGATCTTATTTCATCAAATAGTATGATAGATAACAAATATAAACATTACAAAATCATCGAAAATTGCGCCTTTAATTCAATTTCTAGTCAATTAACCCGGAACTACTCAAAGATTATTTTACGAGTATTTGTTGACCAGACTACCGGACAAAACTGTTCTCTCTTATATCTCGGGCCATCTCCAGAAGATACGTTCGAAAGGTGGAGGCGTACGTAAATTTCATTTACCGCTGGAAAGTACCGAGCTCCGGTCTCGAACGCAAACTCCACTTAATTACGCACATAAATTGAAGTGCTCTTCCCTATACGAAGGATGTAGCCGCATTTCAACTCATAAAATACCGCGTCTAAGACGTTGCGCTCGTACCAATGATCCCACATAGTGTGGTAACACTGCAATTTTGGTAACATTTTACTGTCATAACTTTCCTTAATAATGCTATCTGTAGTAACTAAAACATAAAAAAAGAAAATGACGCATTTTGTGTAGAAAAAAGAATTTATAGTTTAAAAATACGAAAAGGAATTGTAATCGACATGGTTGTGAAATGTCATACTTCCATTGTGATTGAAGTTCATTGATATTTTAGCTACAAATAACTCTAAATAATAAAATGGTTTGGTGGGTCGATAAAAATGAGAGTATTTCAAGCGAGAATAGAGTAAGCCCGATACGTTGTTTTATGATTATACAATATTTAGTTTTAATATATACAATTATGTTAAAACCCTAAACTTTGTTACAGATATACAATAACAACAAATATGACATTGAAGAGGACAGAATATTTCAATCAGTTAACATTATGTTTAATTTTGGTTAGTTCAAAACATAATCTTAATGCCTTATCATTCATTTGTAATGAAAAATGGCAGTGGTTACTAATGTCAAAATTAGTCCTTTTGAAAAAGACGCAAACTTTTCATAATGTTATAAAAATGGCGCCACCTATTTCTAAAACTTACATTTACAGATTGTTCAACTCTTGTCATCATAACATTATTCACTTTTAGCGGAAGAAATTAATGACCCTTATGAAATTTATGCTTTGCTGCTTAGTGGTGTCAACATTTTTAATATAGATCGGACAGTTATCGAGGATTCATCGTACAAGATTATCAAAAAGGCAGTTAAAGATGCAAAGAAATTCCCGGAAATGTATCAAAACGCCTATCTCAGACCAATATGTTTGTCTGTCACTGTATCTATAAATAATGTGGTTGCAGTTGATAAAGATGTAAGTTTATTTATGAATAGTTTTATATATATTAATTTTAAAATTTAAATTTTAAAATTAAAAATTTAATATTTCTACTTAGTTTAAGTAATAAGTAAGTTCGAACTGTATTTTTTATTGAATGTGAATTTTCTTTAATTTTGTTTACAGTTCGGCACTGTGCGCTATTTTTATACGCAGGTTGTGTTTGCCTGTAATTGCTGTTGCATTGTAACTTTATTATAAACCATATTTTGATTATTAAGCATGTGTGATGTAACAATGTTGGCAGACCTTTAAATAAATAAATAATAGTGTTTTAACCACCAACTTTACCAAAACACTTAATAATAAGAAGTATTAATCAGTTAAATTGTGTATGTATGTGAATTTGAATTAAAGGTATTTATTACTTTTCAGATAGACTTTGTTGTTCTTAAAGACGTGAAAAATGAACACAATATTACTGATTTTAGAAAAGTCAATGCCGTCAACGATATTCCAATCTTACTGTGGATTTCGAAATGCAACTGCGATGATATGATTGATTTAGTCAGAGTAATAAATTTCACTTAATTAATTTTAGTAATTTTAAATATTTATCTTAGATTAATATTTGTTATGACTTTCCAGGCTTCAGATGGAGTTATATTAGATTATACGATGTTGAATCAGAAATATTGTTCTGATGTCATAGAGATTTGTCTCATGGTAATTATACATATACTAAAGTATAGTAGGTACCTAATTATTTAAGCAAAATACGACTATATACTTTCTCGAAATTAATGAAAGTCACTTCTCACATCAGAAAGTAGTAAGACGTACTTGAAAATAAGCTGTTTCTCTCACCTCATATTTAATTTTTTTATATAATTTAATTTAATTCTTTTTTTATTTGCTTTATTTAGTATCGAAGACCAGTATTCTGCTTCAAACCAGAGATATCAGACGACATCCATGAATCCTACGGAGGCAAACGTAAGCTGTTTGTAGTCGCCTCTGAAATCGTCCACGAAGGATTTCACGGCATAGTTATAAATGGCACAGATGTATCCATTCTCGAACAGAGGGCAATTGTTCAAAATATTGTTGAAGCTATGCGAGTGGCTGAAGACCAGTATGACCAAATATGTCATTTTGTGAAGTTGCAGAAGCTGGTACGTGAATTTTATACCAAGTTCAACGAA
The DNA here is from genome assembly GCA_958496325.1 of Nomophila noctuella. NCBI lineage: Eukaryota > Metazoa > Arthropoda > Insecta > Lepidoptera > Crambidae > Nomophila > Nomophila noctuella. The sequence goes on from OY292488.1 coordinate 4,092,974, forward strand.
ATTTTATGAAAAGGATAAGTAAACAATATGTGACTTTAAATCAACAACCATCAGATTATAAATCTAAAATAATAAACCAATAAATAGGATAATAAATCTAAAATAATAAACAATAAAAAAATATGAATCATTTAATTGTGATGTGGATTCAAAGACAACGGGTTTCTGGCTGCTATGTTACAAGCTTTTCTTAGTTTTGAACTACATAGATGAGGATATTGTTGCGACCTTTGTCTGATCCTATCGATTATGTATATAGCAACTACAGGCAAGAGTGATCATCAAATTAAATTCTAAAAATTCTGTTATTACAGAGAAAGGAACCTTTTTCTTTTAAATCCTACAGATACACAAACCACAACTAGTTCCCATGACAGTTGCAATGGCCGCAACTTCAGCAGCAATATCTACCAAAGCGTCGGCCATCATTGTTATAACCAAGACTGGAGACTCAGCTCGCCTGGTTTCGTGTTGCTACCCTCCGTGCCATGTCATTGCTATCACTAGAAGCAAGTGGGTTGCACAGCAAATGCACCTTTATAGGAAAGTCTTGCCGTTGGTTTATTCAGGTAAATACTAGGAAATTATTTTGCAATCAGGGCTGATCTAATTTTCCAAAAATATTTAGGTTTGTTACACCTCATAGATTATGGTTACGTAAATTTTGTACTTCCAGTTCTATCATTTTCGATGTTGGCATTCCTTACAAGTTAATATTTTTTATTGGAGTAAGTGCTAGACCATTAAAATACTTTATTTATTTATTTATTTATTTAATCTTTATTGTACTACAATACAAAATATTGTACAAAGGCGGACTTAATGCCTCATGGCATTCTCTACCAGCCAACCTTAGGGCAAATCAGAAAGTGAAGTAGGTAGTGCTGATCAAAATTAAATAACTATACATAAACATACATATATACATACAATATACATAAATTACTATACATTCATTAAATAACTATACTATACATACATGAATAAATACATTATTAATAATAGATGATGCATCTTAACTACTGGGATAGTTAGACGACGATTGAGAAGGATCCACAAGGAAGTACCTATGCACTAGAAACTTAAATGCTTGTTTACTCGGGGCCTGTCTAATACTTTCAGGGAGAGCGTTCCATAGTCTGATAGCTTTAAGAGTGAAAGAGTTCGCTACAAAACCGGAGCGGTGAGAGGGAGTGGCAAGCGTTAACCTGTTGGCAGATCGCAACTGCCGGTTATGTGTCGAACTTAGGAGTTGGAAATTAGATTTAAGATAAAGACGGGCATTCGGCACTTTATTGATTTTGCTGCTGACAAAAATATCATAGTCATAATACAACTACAAAAATGTAAACTAGGAAAACGAGTTTTGTTCCCTTTGCAAGACTAAATTGCGAACAAGCCAAAATATGTATTCAAAGAGTACTATTTTAAACCTCGAAATAAAATAATAACATTTGTACCAAACTGTACGATAATTATGCAAGTTATCAAATACTACATTCTCTAATTACACAACAAAGCTGCAATTAGCACACTCGAGCGCAGTCTTTAAACTTCACTACCAACAGTTCTAACTTCCAAAGTTAGGAGAGACAATAAAAACTGATCCTCTCATTGCCCCACATCGACTGCGTCGCAAATAGAAACACATATTAACATAATGTGTGTAATTACAGCGAGATGTTCCATTTTGAGCACCCAATTTTTAAGCGCATGCAAGCTTACCGCGTTCTTCTTTTGTTTACGCTGATGAAAATGCTTTCCTCAACAGTAGATGTACCTGACGAAGGTCAGGGTGGCGGGACTCCTGGTATCTTAAAAAGGGCGCTGCTCTGCTCCCAGTGACAATGAGGGCGGGGTATACCTACTAAAGCGAGTATCGACTACACCATAGGTAGTGCCGTGAGATTTTGAGCTCACATGACATCCACAACTCGTCAAAAAAACCTATCAATAGGCCTGGCAAAAACATTAATAGATAGATGCTCAAGTAACCGGTACTCAAAACTTGGGAGCTCAAAAATTGGGTACTCAAAGTGGATTACTTCATTACAGCGCCTAGCGAACATAGCTGGCATGAGGAGTGCAGAAAACGGGTGGTTTTTGGCACAAACTTCGCCGTGAAGACCGGCCTATTCGACGGTGGCGCCAAATTAGTGGTGCTAGCTCCCGCCGAAGAAGGAATGGGGTACTGCGATAGCTTCCAAATTGTGGCGGTGCCGTTTAAATGCGACGAGTGAATTTTGTTTGCGATTTTGATGGGTGAAAAGCTGGTTGTGATACTTTAAAGGCCGTTTCAGCTTATTTTGTTTTTACTACATAACATCAGCGGTCTTGATATTTTCCTTTCAATAAAATTAAGTTAACATCATCCAATTTTCAGTTTTATTTCATAAGCACGGCAGTTTCCCTTTCTTAACTAAAGTTTTTGTTTCTACTGACAGTTACACCATATTCTGTTGGACCATGATGGCAATAAAGTCAAAAAATATCCTGCCAAATCAAAGCCACCTCTTTAGTTTATTTTCCTATATAAATTGCACCTTATACACAAACCTTTAAAAATCCAGTTACAAGTCCCCCGTAACTCGTAACACTACCGTTCTGCAACTAATCACGTCAAAAAGAGTCGGAAAAAATAAAATTGCAGATATCCGTAAAGTTTGTCGCTGCAAAATAAAATTGGGTCAGAATAAAGTTGACGGTAAAACATTGATCAGAGGCGAATTTGGTGCAAATGTAGCAAAACGGAATGATATCGAGCAAGCACTATTTCAGTCACGTGACGAATTTCACGGGCGACCGTCTCTCGAAACGGTTGAATGAAGCGTAACTTATGATACAAATAAAGTATTTAGTAGAAATATTTACGTTTTTATTTAAATTGTAAATGTTTAACCCCTTTGATGCATTATTGAATTTAAATTCAAAAATTAAATATCGGATAAATAACTTACGTATTAAGATACAAAAATTATTGTGCAAGCACAGACGGTCCGCTTGATGTACTCGTAGTGTTCAAGAAGTTGACTATTAGACCAAGAAGTCGCGGGTTCGAGCCCCGCACAGGACAAACATTTGTGTGCACGAACATGGCTGTTAGTTTTAGTCCTGTTTTTATATGTATATAAAAAATTATTTAAGTATGTATATCCGTTCTGTAAAATCCATAGTACAAGCTACCAGCTTAGTCAAGGCTTAGGCAATCGGTGTGTAAGTGCAAGGAATTATTATTATTTACATATTATTCCCATGTACCGCTGTTACACGCCGGACAAAACTAAGTAATCTAATTAAAGGAACATGTTCATTAGCACCTAAACATACTTAGCGGCATCCAAACAACTATTTTGAATAACCAGATTGCCCCGCCTAACGAGATTCGCTGTTTGTGTTATTAATAACGAATTGTGTGCATAATTACAATTGCTAAACTGTTGGACAAATATTTGAATTGACAGTTAGTTTTAGAGCTATTCGCCTAACCAATAATAGTATTTGAAGGTACTTGGAATTGAGGCATAACAAAGCCACAATTTCAAGTACCCTCAAACGTTGTAGAACAACAAATAGTGAAATACTAAATTAATAAGTATAAACTAACATCAATATATTACTAGTAACTCTGTACTAAATTAAGAAAGCCCTTACAGTTTTTTTATGATATGAGTTTTTCTTAGTTTTCATTAATTCGATTTTAATGTGATAAATACGATTTGTAATTTTTTTTCTGTTTGAATTGAAAATTATAACTAACTGTAACTCAAATATGATTCTTTGTAACTAAAATTGATTTTTCATTTCGCAACCCAAAATACCTAAGTTTATTAATAAAAGTAACTGTAATGTTTTCTTCACTTATCTAGTGAAGTATCCAAATTTAAAATTCTACCTGTAGCAAAATTCTGTCTACCTGTAGCAAAATTTAATTACAAAATCCCTACTTTCTGTAAACGTAATAGATTCTTATGTCGGCAAAGTTCGTTTTAAAGCGATATCGTTTCCGAACCATGTTTTATTTGCTAAAAGATGATCCCCATCTTCAAGGGTGTTTGAAAAGTTCAAGGAAAATAGTTTTGCAGAAGCCAACGCTGATTCATCATAAAACAGGATCTTATTTAATGCTGCCCTGACGGTAAGAGATTCGTCTTAAGCTGAAGATAAGTTGGTATGGAGACTGATAGCAAGATGAACTTTCTTTAATTCCTAAAAGGTAAGAGAATTGCAGCTGACCTCATAAAGTTGCCAAGATGAAAATTAAGTTTATATTTTTCTATCAATATGCGGTTAGAAAAGCTTTTCAGTTTGAGGAATTTTTCGTCTTTATAAACGCTTAGCTCTTTGTAGTATGATGATAAATGATAAATACTCAATTAATACTCGTAGAATATTTCTAAACAAACATTTTAAAGACGTCTGAAATAAAACTTCTTAATCAAAATTTTATATAAGTCTTGGTTTGTAAGGTATAGTCGCCCACAATTTTTTATCTCATAATCTTATTTTTTCAAACTTTTAATGGTATTCAAAAAGCTAAGTATTTTCATGACAACGATTGACATCCGTTTTAATTTCACTGTAAAGCTAGAAATTCCATTTCCTCACTTATCTATCTCGAATCCAGTCCCGCAGAAGGATTGAAAGGAGTTTATAAGAAGGCGCTCATAGCATGTTGCGGTTGCAGGGTGGAGTATCCGGATCAAATTAAATTGAAGACTAGGCGGAAACCGGGAAGTGACCAAGCTTGCGACTAGGGGTTGGCTGTTTGGAAAAGTAGTGATGAAAAGCAATATTATTCATTATGAATTTCGTCTATCCTACTACTATTATAAAGGCGAAAGTTTGTAAGTATGGATGTATGGATGTTTGTTACTCTTTCCCGTAAAAACGACTAAATGGATTTGAATAAAACTTTACCACAATATTATATAGCTTATAAGGCTTTAGGCTATAGTACATACCTATGTATGTGGAAACCGAAAACCACGCGGACGGAGTCGCGGGCGGCCGCTACTATTTGAATTAAAATTCAAAGTAAGTTAAATGTAGGTATCAATTTGCCATCCGACCAAGCTTGCGACTAGGGTTTGGCCTACATCTGTTTGGAAAAGTTGTGACAGAAAGCAATTTGGTTGATTAAGAATTTAGCCTCTGTTTTAATTTAAAGTTGTAGGTTGGTTAAATGTATCAACTTGTCTTTCTGTCGTTATTGACAGAAATTTTGATAAGTATATACTTACTAGTCCGGAATCAAACTTTATTTCCTATTTCATATTATTATTATTATTTATAGAACAACAAAATATTATCTGTCTATTTTTAATAACTTCATCATGATTTGACAAAGAGACAATTTGACTAGTCAAATTGATGATAAAAAATATATCCCTAAAATATCAAAATCAAAATAAATAAAAAACATTTAATATTTTGTACCCTGTGGATAAAGTCACGTTTCAGAAATTTTGTATTGTATTTTATTATTATCTTTTTTCCCAGTCCGACTATACAGCTATCTTGTTCCGCTACAAAGTTTAGAAACCAGTTCTGGTCATTTCATAAACTGGGTCATTTCGCTGAATGTACTTTGATCCTGTTTCTGAGAATGTTGTTCCATGGAGAGCTAAAGTAACTGAATGGTTTTAAAAGTCCCTTATAAAGTGTAATGTGGATAAGATTCGATTTAATTTTTATATCGCCTGTGACGAGAAATACATAGGAAGAAAACCGTTTCCACCATTTGGATCATATTCGGGACCAACGGTTTAACGTGGCTTCCGAAGCACGGAATCATCGTCCTTATTTGACAATCTGGTGATTCAAGTCTGCAATGTCCTAAGCAAACTGGGAAAACCAACACTTGCGTGAGTGTTCTCCAAGGGATTTGAACCCAGGACTCCCGAGGTTGTTGATCACAGTACTCTAACCACTATACCACGAAGGAAGTTAGCTACATAAGGTAGAAATAGTTAGTATTTCGTGCTACAAGACAGTTCTACACTCTCCACCCAAACATAACTCATTCATAATTCCCACACCCGTAATCCGAGGTGTGGAACCCCACTCACGTCCAACTGATACGACTAGTAGTGTTCTGTTTCTGATAAAATTAAATAAACGCGAACAAGTTAGGGTTTGTAATGAATATTAATGGGTGAAACTCTTGAATCAGGCTTGACATGGGCCGCGGAGGCTAGTATAAATCACGTTTAGGCACTCCGAACGGTTTTCTGCTTGGTACCGCGGCTCTCACCTTAGATAATGGGACCGGGAAAGTGTTACAACTTTATGGGATACGCTGATGTATGGTTTGAGTTGAGTTTGATAAGGAAGTCGTTAGATTGGGGTGCGAAGTTTATTTTTTGAGCGCGGATTCAAAAAGGTTCGGTTTTTTTAGGTGTTAGCTAAGATAATATCGTGGCAATCTCGCAAAACAAGCATAGGATTTTAAATAACCATCATTTCATTTCTCTTTTCTGTTAAACGAGATAATAAGACAAGTATTTCAATATAAAATTCTAAAGAAAACGTACAGTTTCTTTTATAGTGAAGATCTTTCAAGTAAAAGCTCATTAATTTCCTTTTTAACCCGTGATTCCATCATCCTTGTGAAGGCAGAACAAAGTGTTAAAAGGAAAGTTTAGCGCGTGCATCAACTAAAAATACAATTTTATATTCCGGACTAATGAAGACTAATCGATTTTCGTCGCGAGCTCCATTATTCTGTTTTAGCATTTTTCTTGTCAAGCGATCTTGAAAAGCTTTGAAAGTTATTTTTCATCGATGTGTTGGAAGTAGGTTAGGGACAAATTTAGAGGGATTTGAAATTTACTGACTTTGACTAAGACTTTTACTGTAAAATAACATTAAAATAAATAATTTTTACTGACTGTCTGGCCAATGTTGGATCACATTAAAATAAAGTAAATTTACCGACTGACTGAACGAATACTACGTATGCATAGTCGAAATAGTGTATGAAACGTAATGAATTTCGTCCCCAAAAGAAAACTAAATCGGATAAGCAAACCCTTTTTTTATTTATTTTTTAGCATCTGACATGCTTGATTTTCCTTTATCTATAAATTTTTAATTATACATTCTTTGTGAGATAAAAAAGACAATATATAGAGAATACCAATTTTCAGGATATCTAATATTTTTTAATAAGTTTTAGGTTGCCCAATGTCCCAAAGCAAAGCGGCGATCGCTAAACCTAGAATCTTGAAATTAGGAAATAGTTCAGATCCTAAGGGGAAGGGTTGAAATGTGAACCGCTAAACATTTTCATTTAGATACTTGCGAAAACTAATCTACCTTATGATGTTATGTTTACTAGGAGGTCGTGCCTAAATTAAGATTTACCGAAGCCTTGGTTTGATCTTAATCCCTACATAATCGTTGGCAGCTTCCATGATAAATATAAATTATCTGATACGTTAATTAAAATTTGACTCCGAGATAATGTGTTAATATAGAGTTAATTTTACTTAATTTTTTACCAATTTTAGTAGTTGTTAGGACCAGCCCTCAGCATCGGTGAACTTGACTGGAAATAAAAATAAAACAATCGCGTTCGAATTTTAAATGTCACGCACTTTTTGTTCATTAAAACAATAATAATCTTGATTATTATTGTTTAAATAAACAAAAAACAATGGTCTTATAACAATAACTAGCAATTATTGTCTGTTCAGTAGGCAAATCATTTGGAAATATACCTTACCACACTTAAATATGTTTTCTAAGCTAAAATGAATTCCTAAACATGAAAAATGTAAGCTATGAAAATAAAACCTAGAATAAATAACATGAAGGATGTATATGCGAAAATAAAAACCCGTATTCGAACAGCAGTAGTTGTCGCTTGGGAAATTATGGCCATATTCATACCGTCGTTCGACCGAATTTTACAGATGCTTTTTTCGCGATCCTCGTTACTCTGCAAACGAAATATACGGAGTTTTTGCCAAACATTATTAATGAATTTGTACTTCATTATTCGGAGGAAACGAAGTTTCGGAATAATTCATAAATGTGAGTAGTGTATTTTGAGATATAAGTACTCGTACATAATATTTACATGTTAAAATAATTCCGTCTCATTTAAGAATAAGTAGGTTGGACTTTTTGTTTTTTTTCATATAGTATTTTTATTTGTACAACCTTTCGGTGATTTTTTGAAAATATTAATATTCAAAAATCAACGTAATATAAAAAAACTAAAAAAACAACGTATACAACTAAGAACGAATGAACTCAACAATCTAAATCGGAATTACACTCTTGACCTTAGATAAACGTAAAAGCCAAAAATGGCATGTCATTGATAAGCGGTCCACTAACTTAAAGTTAGTTGTATGTCTTACTTACTTATTTAGACGCGACATTATCCAACACAAAATCGCTGAGCAACTTGTACCAACGACGTTGTCTTAAAAAGTATTTTAATTCGATGAAAGAAAGTTCCGTGAAGTCGGGCTGGCAATACGTTGCGGCGCCATTTGCATTTTTATGAAACGTTTTACGGAGGACAGACTGCCCTTTCATGGTAGACGTTTTGATACGGTCTTGTAAACGGACAGTTTTGAGATAACTACCGCAGTAGAGAGTGATTTTTCGAGAGGGTTGGAAAGAAAATGGCCGCCCCGCGGTCGTTTTCTATCAGTGGAGTTGATACTGATGCATAAAGTAAGTAATTAAGGCAGGCTAAATAAGGCAGAGTATCGAAATTATACGCCTTTAACTAATGGAGGCATGTACCATATCCGACCATATCTTAAGTACGTTTTCTTTACCATACCATAATAGACGTCACTGCATTTAGATATATTCGAATTACAGAAAAGTTTCTTATGGTCAATTTACCACGAAACCTATCTTAACCTGTTGCCTACATCTTTAAGCTCAATGCGTAATCAAAAGCGTATAACTCGCTCACTCATACTACACAAACACGACCAAAACTATAAAATTACTACCTTCCTTTAAAAAAAGTAGCTTTTTGCCATCCCAGGTATTTTCTTTAACATTATCATTCATCCGACGTTTGACGGAACCCATGTCAAAACATAATGGAACGTGGGGACGCGTAGATAAAACTAGAATGCATTCAACTAAGTCACATTTGAAACTAGAGACTGCAAGGGAAAACAATCAAATGTATTTTATATGTTAAACAAGCGGCCAACCGCGACTCCGTCTGCATTTCGGTTACACTTACAGCACACATAGTCATCATCATCATCCTAGCGTTTGTCCCGGTCGCATCCTCGGCTGTTGCCTCGGAGTCCAGGGTCCACAGCACACATAGTGCTATTTCTAATTAAGTTTCCAAAGCAAATATATTTTTTTAATTCGAGCCAGTAGTGACTGAGACTATCGCGTTCAAATCAACCAACAAACTCTTCAGCTTTATCATATTAGTAATTAGTAATCGCAAATGGTTAGGTAAATTTGTGTCGGTTTTCCCGAAGACAGCCCGGTTTTGTGTTCACCAATCCATCTTTAGCAAGCGTGGTAAGCGTATACTCATCTTTGTAGCGAAAACTTGATTTCAAATGATGAGGCCTTTGCCCTACAGTGGGACAGTACTAGGCTGATACTTGAAATTACTTTTCCATTTATATTAAACATTAACAAGTTTAAGGAGTAAGAGCTATAATGATCATCCAATATCATGTAAAATAAACGCCAACTTAAACCTTTCACATTACAACCAAGTATCCTTGAAATATATCGGTCATTAGCAGTTAATGAATAATTTAGCTAACGAGTAAGCTCGCTTCCCTCCCTGTTATTGGCTGAATTATTTTCCACCTTTTCTGTGTTCAAATAGCATTTCCCGTTAATTGCTGTCTGACTGGGTCTCGCTAATTGCTTAAGTTCTGGGATCTCTTCACTCTTCACTCTAAGTGGTCGACTACTATTAAAGTAAAAATTTCTTAAGACTGTTTTGAACTTCCGCCTGTTCATAATTTTTGCAGACATTGAGCGGAGTTCGCAGACGGCGAAAAAAAAACTTTGAAGGGTAACTGCCGACCTTACGCTTATCTCGATGTTAATTTGAATGTTATTAATTACGGTTACTTCTATTTAAAATTTTTAGGAGGAATATTTCGTCGGGCTTCTTTGGTTTAGTGACCTTAACATAACCGTTAAGTATTATCTTGTTTGGTTTGGTTTGGTTTGGTTTTGATTTGGTTTCATTGACAAAGTATTGTCTGAAGCAACAAAATATATAATTATACCTCTTTACATATTATAGCAGTCGTAGTAAATGAAAATGTGTATTTTGGTATTTTTTTGATTGGACGTGGTTTTTTCGCCCTTTGTTGATAAAAAAGTTATCATGTTATAGTTGATAAAATAAATGAAAGTAAATAATAACAATCTAAATAGGATTGACCACATAAGTTAGGGTCGTTTTTATAGCTAAAATCCAGGCAGAATATTTTTTTAACAAATTGCATACGAATGAAAAATTAATTCAAGAATTTAGTCGCCAACTAGATCTTTTAAACAAGATAATACTACCAAACTCCTCGCTTTCACAGCGTTAAAGCTGCAAATCATTTATATTAACGCATTCATCCGCAGATTAAGCTGAACCCGTAAAGTGCAGTGTGCATTCTCAGCTCATCTAAACACTAAACAAGCGAATCGTACCAACAAGCATAATCTAAAACCATTAGACGAGGAGATATTGTACTAAACAATGTTGGGTTAGTTATAAATGCTGTCTATTTAATACACAAGGTTCATAGAATAACCTCCTACTATTCATGCTACAATCTATGTAAAGCAAAAAAAAACGTGAAAGTAAAGCATTTAACAACAACAGAAAATTTAATAATTGAAAATTACATCGTTGTCCTCCTTGGATGGCAGTACGAGTAAGGTACACTCAATCGCACCCGGCCGTTGCTATAGCCATAGTTAGTATTATGTGCTGTAGCTCTATATCCTAATTTTTCAACAAACTTATTCTAAAATTCTTGGATAGTACAAGAAAGGTGCACAAAACTATACCTGATAAGTATGTACTCTACCTTTAACCACTTGTAACTATTTCTCTAGGCATCACTAGCTCGACTTCGTTTAAACTATCACATGTTTAAACTCTTTTTTTTGACGTAAGTGTTATGGAATTCTACGGTGACAAACATATCAATCTACCTATAGAACCTGGAAGAGGTGTACCAGATACATAAGAGTAATCCCAATTTCGAACGTCTCACATCTCAAAGCTTTGTTCCCGCCGCTAATGTCACGTGAAATAAGACTAAAACAGTGATATTAAGATGAGAGCCGCCTTTGAAGGATTGTGCAGGCGGAGTGGCGACGATGGCGCTCGTACAGTGCACTGCACCTCATTGTTTCTGTCGTCATTCGCGTTTTTAGCTTTCACTGATCCAGGGCTGGAGCAAGGGAATTTGATACAGCGTTTTTGAAAAGAGTAATAATTATGATGCCACTTTGAATTGTTAAATCAACTCATCAGCTACATTGTTCTTAGTTTTCACTGAGCCGGGACCGTATTTAGGCAAATTTTCATAATGTGATTAAAATGAAACAAGTATAGATGCTGCACATGGAATGCTAAATAAACTCACCATAATCACGCTACATTGGGATGGGATCTTCAAATGACCTTCGAATACCACAGTGACGAAACACTTTATTTACTGTTTAACTATGCTTGTGCTGATGACTAAGTTTTCAAGTGTATTTTATAGAAATGCAACGCATTAGCGACACTTGTGGTGTTGTTGATATCGATGGGCAGCGGTATTCACTAATCATCACCTCTTGTTCGTTTGCCTCCCGCTGTTTTAATCATAATTTGACTAAAACAGTGATATTAAGATGAGAGCCGCCTTTGAAGGATTGTGCAGGCGGAGTGGCGACGATGGCGCTCGTACTGTGCACTGCACCTCATTGTTTCTGTCGTCATTCGCGTTTTTAGCTTTCACTGCTCTAGGGCCGTATTAGGGGAATTCGAAGATGTAAATTTGAAAAAATAAGTAAGTGTAATGCTTCATTGGAATTGCTAAATCGACTCATCAGTAATATTGTTTTTAGCACTAACTGAGCGAGGACCGTGAGTCAGGACCGTATTTAGGCAAATGAAGATTTTCATGATATTTAAAATACAAGTATAGGGGCTACATTTGAACTGTTAAATATACTAACCACATCACCCTAAATTGGGATTTATAAATGACCTTACAGAAGACCACAGTGACGAAACACTTTAATAACTGTGTTGCTATGTTTGTGCTGATGACTACGGTTTCAAGTGCTCAGCTAGGGAGGGTATGGAATTTTAGACACAAGCAACGCATCAGTGACTCTTCTGGTGTCGTTGATGCCAATGGGCAGCGGTGATCACTTATCATCACCTCTTGTTCGTTTTCCTCCCGCTGTTGTAATAATAATGTCACTAAAACAGTGATATTAAGATGAGAGCCGCCTTTGAAGGATTGTGCAGGCGGAGTGGCGACGATGGCGCTCGTACTGTGCACTGCACCTCATTGAATCAATGTTTATAATATAATCAAGTCTTTTAATAAGTAGGTATACTCCAAGTACAAGTGTTGTTAAAAAAACTTTGAGTGAGTTGACAAAACTTTAACAAAAATAAACATTTTTAAATCAAAACGGAAAGTAAAATAATTTCATCCTTGGACAGTACAAGTAAGGTGCACAAAACTATGCCTGGTGGGCTAGCCAAGACGCCACTTTGACGAATTCGCCAGACGCTTTCGTAGCGACTAATATCTCCATCTCTCTCACATAAATAGTTTGTGTGCGGGATGGCAATATAAGTCGCTACGAAAGCGTATGGCGAATTCGTTAAAGTGGCATCTTGGCTACGGGCCCTGATTAGTAAGTACTTTAAACACTTGTAACTATGTCTATAGGTAACATTCACTCGACCTCGCTGTAACAATGTACGAGTATGTATCCCTTATTTTAACGAAAGTATTATGGAATCCTTAAGGAGACAAACCTATCAATCTACCTATGGAACCAGACACATAAGAGTAATCCCAATTTCGAACGTCTCACATCTCAAAGCTTTGTCCCGCCGCTAATGTCACGTGAAATAAGACTAAAACAGTGATATTAAGTTATGAGCTGCCTTTGAAGGATTGTGCAATTTGTGCAGGCGGAGTGGCGACGATGGCGCTCGTACTGTGCACTGCACCTCATTGAATCAATATTTACAAAGTAACCACGTATTTATATAAGTACGTATACTGCAAGTACAAGTATAGTTCAAACCTTTGAGTACTTTATTAAACAAAACTAAACTAACCAAAACAAAAAACAAATTTAAATATACTTGGAAAGTACAATAAACATTCTTGTATAGTACAAGTAAGGTGCACAAAACTATGCCTGATTAGTAGGTACTTGCACCATAAAACACTTTTAATTATGTCAATAGGCATCACTAGCTCGACCTCGCTATAACAATGTACGAGTATGTAGGTACCCCTTATTTTAACGAAAATTTTATGGAATCCTGACGGTGATAAACCTATCAATCTAACTATAAAACTTCTTTCATCATGTACCAGACATAAGAGTAATCCCAATTTCGAACGTCTCACATCTCAAAGCTTGGTCCCCGCCGCTAATGTCACGTGAAATAAGACTAAAACAGTGATATTAAGATGAGAGCCGCCTTTGAAGGATTGTGCAGGCGGAGTGGCGACGATGGCGCTCGTACTGTGCACTGCACCTCATTGAATCAATGATTATAATATAACCATGTATTTATATAAGTAGGAATACTGCAAGTACAATGGGGCACACGACTGACAGGTCAAATCACTCACTTTTATTAAACGTCAAAAACGTAAGCTTGTAAGGAAAATTGTATGAAATACTAAGGTTTGACATCACAACTTAGTATTGTCAAATGAATACTTTTTTAGTTCCGATTACCTGTAATAATTTGTTAAAAGCGCAATAGTTACTGTGGCATAATGATAAGCGATTATTTATTAATTACTTCTTTAATGTAAGAGTTTCATAATTTATTTCGAAGTCAGTCGTGTACCCTATTAGTAAAGTTCAAAAAACGTTGAGTGATTAAACAAAACTAAATTAACAAAAATAATCATTTTTAAATCAAAACGGAAAGTAAAATAAATTTCATCCTTGGACAGTACAAGTAAGGTGCACAAAACTATGCCTGATTAGTAAGTACTTGAACCTTTAAACACCTTGTAGGTAACTATGTCTATAGGTATCATTCGCTCGACCTCGCTGTAACAATGTACGAGTATGTGGGTACCCCTTATTTTAACAAAAATACTATGAAATCCTTAAGGAGACAAACCTATCAATCTACCTATGGAGCCAGACACATAAGAGTAATCCCAATTTCGAATGTCTCCATCTCAAAGCTTTGTCCCCGCCGCTAATGTCACGTGAAATAAGACTAAAACAGTGATATTAAGATGAGAGCCGCCTTTGAAGGATTGTGCAGGCGGAGTGGCGACGATGGCGCTCGTACCGTGCACTGCACCTCATTGTTTCTGTAGTCATTCGCGTTTTTAGCTTTCACTGCTCCAGGGCCGCAGTAAGGGGATTTGAATACGCGTTTTTGAAAAAAAAATAAGTGTGATGCTTCATTGGAATTGTTAAATCGACTCATCAGTCATATTGTTTTTAGCTTTCTCAGAGCCAGAACCGTGAGCCAGGACCGTATTAAGGCAAATGTTGATTTTAGGATGTGATTAAAAAAGCATAGAAGATGACACTTGACTGTTAAATATACTAACCACATCACCCTACATTGGGATTTATAAATGACCTTACAGGAGACCACAGTGAGGAAAAATTTAATAACTGTTTTGCTATGCTTGTGCTGATGACTAAGATTTCAAGTGCTCATTTGGGGAGGGTAAGGGGTTTGGAGAAATGCAACGCATCAGGGACTCTTGTGGTGTCGTTTATGCCAATGGGCAGCTGTGATCACTTATCATCGCCTCTTGTTCGTTTGTCTCCCGCTGTTGTAATAATTAATGGATCTAAAACATATTAAGATGAGAGCCGCCTTTGAAGGATTGTGCAGGCGGAGTGGCGACGATGGCGCTCGTACTGTGCACTGCACCTCATTGTTTCTGTCGTCATTCGCGTTTTTAGCTTTCACTGCTCCAGGGCCGCAGTAAGAGAATGGGATGATGCGATTTTGAAAAAAGAAGGAAGTATGATACTACATTGGAATTGTTAAATCGACTCATCAGTAATATTGTTCTTAGCTTTCACTGAGCTGCGAACGTATTTAGGCAAATGAAGATGTTCATGATTTGATTTTAAAAATCAATTAAAGATGGTGACACTTGGCTGTTAAATATACTCACCACATAACGCTATATTGGGATTTTTAAATATACTTACAGAAGACCACAGTGAAGAATCAATTATTTACAGTTTTGCTATGTTTGTGTAGATGACTTAGGTTGGGGAAGGTATTTTATAGGAATGCACTGTTGTGCTATGTTTCTGCTAGTAAGTAAGGTTGCCAGAGCTCAGTTGGGGAGGGTATGGGGTTAAGGCCGGCAAAACATCAACGATACCTCTGGTTACGCGGATGTCCATGGGCGGCGGTGATTGCTTACCATCAGGCGACCCGCTAGCTCGTTTGCCGCCTCTGACATAAAAAAAAATGCAACGCATCAGCGACCATTGTGATTTTTTCGGAATCGAAAGATCCAATTAATATTCGTTTTTAGCGAAAAAAGAAGTTACTTTTTTTTTCAAGAACGCATCTTAATTGGAATTGTTAAATTGACTTTTCAGCTACATTGTATTCGATCATTCTTATATTGGTGTGAGCCATTATGTAGAAACAACAATAGCATATGCCATTACTGTGTTTTTCATTTAATACTGGTACTTCAAGTACTTTTTCGAATGTTTTGAAACATTATTTTAATTTCCATCTTAATTATTCTCAAAATTACATCTCTTTTATAAACACCCACCTTGTTTGACTCTCTGAACTAGTTGTTCTGATGTAGCTACTCTGGAGTATAGAAATAAAACCACCAAGTAACTTGTACTATGTAAAGTGAGAGAGTATATTTTAAAAATGTATGAAACAGCCTAGTCAAACGGAAAATCAAAACGACACCGTGATTTAAATAGGCATAGCGACATCTGTTGACAAATTTTGGAACTAAAAAATATTCAATACAAATTAACAGCGCCCCTATATTCGCATTCTTGAACTTAATTACTAGCGCCCTCTTTTTACAAACTATGTGAACTAAAAGTGTCACGAACATACCGCCCCCTTAGGACATTATTGACAGAATGTCCTAGACAAATTAAAATAACATAAACATTTTACACAGAACTTAAACTTTGCAATAAACATATTTGACTTTTAACACTTTGACTTTGACTAAACAATTAAACAATAACAGAGATCTCAAATGAACTATTAACAATAATCTAAGAATAAACATTACAACATACTTTTCTGACTTAACGCTTACAATAATAGAATAAAATGATAATATTGATAACATGTTATTATTACACCGCTATTGTTAAAAATTTTACAAAGTTTGAAAGTTGGTCTTTTAACTACAGATAATTTAGTGCGCGGCGTGACTACACGGGTTATAACATTTACACCTGGGTGTTTCTTTAAAATTCGACCTAATAACCACCGACAAGAGGGTAAATCGTCCTCTTTTATTAAAACTAATTGACCTATTTGGTATGATCTGAACGAATTGCCATCTACTTAAAGAGTTCAAAAATGTATTCTCAAGTCGGTTCTGTTGGACTTAAAAAAGCTTGTACATTAAGGAAATGACCTGGCGTTAACGGAAAGATTAAATAACCTATCACAAGTTTAAGGCGGAACTTGGCCGACTCAGGTATAAAGTGCCATTGCGCAAGTATTTATTTTACTGTATATCAATTATTATCAATGCTACTAAATAATGTTCTCTATTAATTGACCTTTCTTCTTCTTCTTGCTTTGTAATTAAATGTACTTTAATGGCTTCTTCTATATTATTCTTGATATGAGTTGTCTTGTTTTAAATTAAATTTTAGTTCTTTTTGTTTATCAAACTATTGAAAAATATTTAATTCGACAATAATAAATATTCATTTCGATAATTGCAATTCGACATCAATATCATCAGGTGCCGTACCGACCCAACGAGGTATCCAGATTTTGGTAAGTTCTTGTAACGAGTCGCGGTAAGTATTCCAATCGTTTATTAATTCTGCAGATAGCTTCTCATCGCATGATACACCAGCTAACCAAAGACGTTGGATAAATATATTTGCTAATACCACAGTAGGTGCTATCCAGCCTAGTGGATTAAACAACCTTGCTATTTCTGATATAATTGTTCTTTTGGTTTCAGGTGCTGCTGCTGATGCTGAAAGAAGATCGACGGAGTACTGTAAGAAGTCGTCGTCGCGGTTCCAGGTAAGTCCCACTATTTTAATTGAATGATCTAGCTTAATTTAAATGTTTGTTTTACCTTTCTCCTGTAGTACTATACATTTGTCCTGTGCTTCTGTTGTCCTTGCTGTATTTATATTTGTACTGTCTTTATTATGTTCTATTTGTTCTATCTGCTTCCTTAACTCCAAACTGTTACTGTTCCATTTTTGTAAACAAAACCTCCCTTTTCTAATATTTCGCTTATCTGCTTGTATAGCTCCACACCTTCTTCCATGCTTGCACTGCACAGCCTGTCCTCCTGTTGGTTGTAGTTTTGTCATCTCTAATGACCGCATGATGAGGTAAGTAGACAGCCTCATCCGTCCGTTTGTCCTTCACTGGTCTCATATGACCAAGCTGTAAATATTCTTTAGTTTCTTCTTTATTCTTGTACTTAAGATCTTGATTTTTCCCAAGTCTTCGCTCTAATGATTTAAATCTTGTTTCAGCTATACTCTTTGAACCAAAGTTCCTACATTGCGGGAAGTCGTCCCGGAAAGGTAAGCTAACCATATAGCGACCCTCGGGTGTTCTCTTAGTAGTCGAGTGAAAATGCTCTTCACATCGCTGTTCTTCTTCTGTTAGAATGTTCTTTGAATCTGTTGGTTGTTCTGCTATTTCACAAAATTTTCTTAACATTTGATCTTCGTTGACCTGCGCGTGCATGACCCTAATGTCATTGTCCTTTTTATTACTACCATCAGTTAGTACTCCAGATAGTATCCATCCTAATGTAGTGTTTTGTGCCACCAATGACGCGGTTGGACATCGTTTAAGCCCTTCTCTTAAAATTAAACTATAAACTTCTACACCTAACAATATATCAATTTTGTGAGAAGCATTGTACTGAGGGTCAGCCAATGGTAAATGTTTTAAATCTAACCAATTAACTGGCTGCGTTGATTTTTCAGGTATCTGCGAAGTGATGCTGCTTAATACGAACGCCTTAATTGGAATTTTGAACGATGGATCTACTCGAGACTGAATTATAAAATCAACTACTCCTTTTGAAACTACGGATTTGTTTTCCCCAATACCAGATATAACCCCATTTAATGGCCTTTTCTTTAATTTCAGAAGCTGCACTGTGGCTTCAGTGACAAAACAAGCCTGAGAGCCCTGATCAAGTAATGCTCGTATTACCTGACAGTCACCATTTTTAGCCTCGGCATTTATTAACGCGGTGGCCAATAAGACCTGTTTAGGTTTATGTAATTTACCGGTTGATAAACATGACACAATCGGTGTCTCATTCGGTGCAGCTGAACTAGTGCTAGGTCTATCTGACTTCGCGATGGGTTGAACTTTGTTTTCGAACGTTGAGGGGGGTTGAAGTAAGGAGTGATGACGTCTTTTACATATTTTGCAACTGGTAGGTTTCTTACATTCATATACGGAATGGTTTCCGCCTAAACAATTAAAGCACATACGGTTTTTAATAACAAATTCGCGTTTTTGATCATACTTTTGTTTAGAAAATTCCTTACAAAAGCAAAGTTTGTGCCCTTCGCTGCAGTATTCACAGCGCCAATTAAATGAATTTTTAGTATTATTATTATCAGTGACCAATAGCGACTTCGCATTAACTTGATAAGACGGTGATCTTTTAGAGTCTAAACACTCTAACGCTCTAAAACGGCTTTCAATGAACTCATTGAACTGGTTAAGAGTGGGCAATTCGTTCGAGTCGGTGCCCGAAACCGTCAACTCCCACTGCTTACGCGTTTCGTCGTCGAGTTTGAAAGTTACTATATGTATAATTATTATATCCCAAGTAGTCACATCTACGTTTAAGTTACGCAACGCATTAAGACAATCCGAGGTATTGTCCAACAGTTCCTTTAATCCCGATGCAGACTCATAGTTTAATCTCTTTTGAGCAAACAATTTTTTCAAAATACAATTTGACAGGTATCTTTTGTTGTTATATCGCTTTTCTAATAACTGCCAACACTGATTATAATTATCACCAGTAATAGGCGTGTGCCGTATTAACTGCTCTGCCTCGCCGCATAAATGTCCCTTTAGATAGTGCAGTTTTTGCACGCTATCTAACGTCTTATTTTTATCTACGAGTGAAGTAAAAAGATCTCTAAACGTGGGCCATTCTGAATATTTACCGGAGAAAATTGGAATTGATATTTTGGGAAGTTTTACAAAAGAACTTTTGGACTCACTCTCAACATTATTTACACATTGGGTTTGAACTGATGATAACTTTCTTAATTCAGTTTTTAAAGTAGATTTATAAAATATATATGTATCTTCCGTCTTATCATATAACTCATTTTGTAATATAACACATAATCACTCTGTTCAATATCATTAGGTACAAATTTTTCAAACAACTTAGAATTATTTTCGTGAAACAATTGCCAGTCTTTTTCTAAAATTTCTAATCTAGTTTCTAAATAATCAACAGTAATTCTGTCCTTTGGACTCTTTCTAAAATTAACTAAACCCCTTTCTATAGACTTGGCTAAATCCCTTTGACCATTAAAAGCTTTCTCCATTTTAAAATCTTACAATAATAAAAAAAACTAAACTTTTAAAAGTATGAACTAAAATGTTAAAAAATTTACAAGTGTTTTTTGCTTATAAAATTCTGGGTAAAATCGGGCATAGGTTCCCCGTACCTCCGTTTTTAATGAAACTATTCTAAGTCCTAACTATTAAATCTAAAATTATTCTAAGTCACAAATCTTAAAATTATTTTTAAGTTAAAATTTACTAATTAATAAAGTCCAAATTGCTTGATAACTAATCTCGAAAAACAACTTGCACTGATCTTCTATTTTTATTCGCACTTTGCAATAAGGTTGAAAATTGTACTTACAGTTTTGCACTTCACTATCACACCCACCACAATTGGTTGACACTGGTGACGTACTGGAACAGGTGTCCCGGTTGACGCCACGCCTTCCTCCTCTCGATAGCTCAGCTCCTCCTTCCTCTCGACAGCTCCTTCAGTTGTACTGGTTGGTACCGCCCACCAGCACCACCACTTGCACTGCTGCAACTGCAGAATGACCGACCCGACTACTGTCGGTGGTCACTGCGTACTTTATCTGCAGCGATCCACTGCAAGTACGCAGGTGGCAGTACTACTGCCGGTAAACAAAAATATCCGGCTCGAAGGACCAATGTTTGACTCTCTGAACTAGTTGTTCTGATGTAGCTACTCTGGAGTATAGAAATAAAACCACCAAGTAACTTGTACTATGTAAAGTGAGAGAGTATATTTTAAAAATGTATGAAACAGCCTAGTCAAACGGAAAATCAAAACGACACCGTGATTTAAATAGGCATAGCGACATCTGTTGACAAATTTTGGAACTAAAAAATATTCAATACAAATTAACAGCGCCCCTATATTCGCATTCTTGAACTTAATTACTAGCGCCCTCTTTTTACAAACTATGTGAACTAAAAGTGTCACGAACACACCTAAGATAAGTATGAGACAAAAAATATCTCACGCATTTTTGATAAATGTTGTGTAGTGTGTCTTTGTATTTCAATCACACAAAATATTCTAAAAGTGTCTTTTAGAAGTTACTCAACATAATTTTAGCTGTACCAACATAGCGTCTTTTTAGAAATCAGAGAGTTCACTTAGTTAACTAATAATTAACCTGTGTCCCTAGATCCGTGCCTGGATTAACGCCCGTCTGTATATGGTTTTTTTGGGACGTCAAACGGTATAAGTACGGAGCCCTTTTATTCCCATTGCGAGTTTTACTCCGTTTTTGAAACTTTTACTTTGAAATTTTATTTTTCTGCTGAAATAAGGTACGTACATTACGGTGGCAGACGTTCACAACTACACCGTAAAACTTTAAGTACCAACACTTTTAGTTCCAAAAAGCTGTTTATTTACAAAGGCGATACCGGTGTGCGCAAAAGGTACTTTTTGTAGTTCGCGTGAATCCATTTGAGTAAGTAGTCAAACAAAAACTGATTTTGAATAAGAAATTAATAGATATTCTATTTTAATCAAAATAACGACCTTTATTTTTATTGGCAGAATTTTTGCATATTACCTACTCATATAATTTTGTCTTGAACAGAAAAGAGCTGGTGCTTTTAAATATACTCGTCTTACTCGTACTACTAACTAGGCACAGGACCATGGTATACCAGGTAGACAAATACAAGTGTAGCTTTAAATACTAGATTAGAACATAGAGTACTGTGCTATGTAGTGATAGTCTAGAATATTTCAACACAATATTCCTTCTCGGTGTTGTCGTACGAAGCTCTTAAAAATCGGGGAAATGTCATGAGTAATTAAGCTTCCTCTATGTTTCATCGTTACGAGGTTATACAAAAAATACAAGGTGTTAATATGCTATGGCGATTCCAACAGTTAGGTTACCTTTTTGGTACCAAATCCGTTGTCATGGGAGTTAGGACTCCTCTTTTGCTTACCATCAGGCAGAGCGGAGCCAAAGTGCCGTGCTATTAAAAAAAATGTTTAATTTTTATATCGTTATCACACTATAACTCTTTTGGTTTATATTGTTGGTAACATGACCCGCGCGATCGCTTGTAAAAAGCGCAAAACGGCCGATAGCGCATCCATTGTTTCTTTAAACGGTCCCAATAAAAATGCAAATGCCCTGTCTATGTGTTCTGTCGCGCGAATTGAATGGAAACGAGTTTATCTTTAGTTTTAACGGCGAGTTTATTTTAGAATGTGTAAAAAAATTTTTAAATCTTTTATTTGTTGGTGAAAAAATGCATCTTCGTATATCACAAACAATTTAGTTTTATTTTTAATTGAAACATGTTGTTTTTGCTTTCTCAGGGAAAAGCTGCCTACGATTGCATTGGGTATTGCCGGATTTTGAAAGATCATAAAACTAAAATAGGCCTCAGAAGTCAAATTATCCTTGTAATGTAGGTATTCGTAATCATATAAAATGCAAGCAAAAAATATATTCCAATTCCTAATGATGCTTACGTATTAATATGTTTTAACTGTTCCAGGTTTATTCTGGCTACTTTTAATTTTCCACTCACAAACAAATTGATCAAGCGTTTTGACGTCTTCTTCTCCAATAGTGTCGCGTTTCGTTTTATCACGCAATCTAAAGTTTCGAATCTTTACACACGCCGTTCCATTTCACGAATATCTTTAGCCGTTAATTAACTAACGAGCAAATCTACCAAGTGATGCAAGCCAGATATTATCTAACGTATTTAAGCAGTCTATATTTTTCTCAAATTATTCCGACTACTTACAATTTTCCTCTCGAAAACAACGCGATCAGACGTTTTTCTCTCCAATCGTGTCGCGTTTGGTTTTATCACGCAATCTAAAGTCACTAATCTGCCCTCGACACACGCCGTTTCATTTCACGTGTTCCTTTAGCCGTTAATTAACTTTACGAGCGTATCTACAATCTACCAAGTGATGCAATAAAATCTTACAAGTGGACGTTATCTCACGGCTGCCGAAACTAGCGCCATCTAGCCGAGCTTCGCGAATTGTTTCGAATTAAACTGGGCATTTAGAATTGTCGTATGTTCATGGGAATGTGTGTGCAATTTCGTCACAAGTTTCGTTTGTTTTGAATATTTGTAGGGCAGAGTTTGTTAAGTCTAATAATCTTAAATTAACACAATATTAGATTTACGAATACTATAAAGTGAGTTTTATTTTGATCAATGAGAAATTCGATATATTTTTATGAGTTTTCTGTTTATTTTTAAATTTAAAATGTTGTTATGTACTATGGCGTTTGAGCTATCATTAAATTGATTAATCTTCATCCTCAACACCAATTATGAAACAATAAAAGCAAAAAAAAAACGATAAAATTAAGTTTCCGACAAGTCAACCAAGTACCAACATCATTAACAACAAAAACACCATCAAACACTTCATTGTCCCATGATAATTTCCGCTCAACATTGTAGATCACTAATCTCTTATATCGAGTAATCAACACTTTGTAAACCACTGAGAGTTTAACTACTCCGTTTTATGTTGGAAGTTAACGATTGAATCCTGAGCAGTTTGCGGGTTGTCTGGTTACAATTTAACTGTGGCTTCAATGTAGCCGGTCTTCGTTTTGTCATAAAACGGCGAGAAGTCATCAAAGGATGGCCCTTCTGGGGCAACAACTTTTAAAGGCTCGCCCTACTTTCCACTGGAAATAGAATCCCACAACTCGGTGGAATTTTTATTTCGTGGCTTTGCTCACAATATTTTGAGACTAATTGTGCACGGATGCTTAAAAATGAAAATTAATTAAGCGGAATCTAGGTAGACCGATACAATAGCAATTTTGAAACTAAAAATAAAAATAGGCATCGAATAGTGTTTATGTATGCTGTGGCATAAGAGTTTGAGACTGCCTATTTACAAAAGTATCACAAAATTATCAGTGTAAATACAAAATATCATAATGGAATTCTTAAGTCTTAACTATACAATTTTTGTTCGTAAAGGTGATGTCCAAAAACTGACCCAGATTCGACAGGAATGAAATGTATACCAGTAGATTGACATTGGAATATAATATAATGTTACCAAGGGGGCAACCCTGAAATAGGAGCTAGGAGCAAAATAAAATAAGGAAAAAAATCTTTCTAAACAAAGTTTACGACATGTTGTGGCTTAATTTGACGTTGTTTTAATGTTGTTTCACTTGTGATAATTATCAGCAACACATTTCACAAGCAACAGCAACATAATAACAACGATATTCTCACCCACAACATGGCTCTTTTCCGCCCGTCTGGGGAAGTACCTCCACCTTACAGAAGATCGCAGTGAAGTAGCACTTCGTAACTGTTGTGCTATGTTTCTGCTGGTGAGTAAGGTTGCCAGAGCTCAGTTGGGGAGGGTATGGGGTTAAGGTCGGCAACCCATCAACGATACCTCTGTTGTCGCGGATGTCCATGGGCGGCGGTGATTGCTTACCATTAGCTCGTTTGCCGACTCTGACATAAAAAAAAAATCTTTGCTCCTATACTATACCAAATTACCAACTATTTTTATATTTGCAATCTTTAGCCACAGAATTACCAATAATACACACATTACTTTAACGATTGAAGTATTTATGGGCCAGTAGAAAAAAATATTCAAAAAACAGAGTGTTTGTTATGATGTAATTTAATATGATGTTGATATTATGTAGCTGTTGCTTGTGAAAGATGATGATGATAATTATCACAAGTGATACAACATTAAAACAACGTCATATTAAGTCACAACATGACGTAAACTTATTTTATTATTGTTTTGAACGAATTTTTTCCTTATTTTATTTTGCTTCTAGCTCCTATACTATAACGATTTCAGGGTTGCCCCCTTGGTAACATTACATTACATTTCAATGCCTATCCACTGGTATACATTTCATTCCTGTCGATTCTGGGTTTTTTGTCCATACATTTATGGACATTGGACATGTCCTTTAATGAACCTTAAAGTAAAGTAATTAATCGAACCACTCAAGCCTAATTCAGCCAAACGTATCCAAGAACAGTATGTATGCTGACAAGCATTCCAAACTCAGTTATCCTGTTCAATACCTAGTAATCTAAAGCGAACGTCTTCATCTGGCCGCATACAGCGCAAAACATAAAAGGCGTCCAATAAAACTTTCCCTTTCCGAGATTCCGCACGAAATGAAAAGATATGGACGTAAAATCGCTAACCTATTCCTTATACAATAGGCGGCCGTATGGAGACATCTCCTCTCAAATGGACCGTCCTAAGAAAACACGCGGCTACGTTCAGAATCTTGATTTCGTTTTTTCGACTGATTTTTCCACAGTTTGATTCAGTTGGACGAGGTCTTGATTTTTTTCTCGTTTGCCGCCCGGCCTTTCGAAGGCTGATTTGATCAAATGAAATTGCCGTCTTATCAAGTGTGAACAATATATTTGTTATTCATAAATTTTTCGACCTTTCTGTTTGATCAGTTCAAGGTACATGTGATATAGACTACGCTGCTTGTGCTTACATTATACTCGTATCACTTGTATAGAGTGGTTGATGACATCAAAATGTTGTTATTTAATTTAGATAATTATCATTGTTGTTTTTCATTTTTTTGGTAGCTTAATGCATGAAAAGTATTAGAAAATCACTTTCAACATGTGCAGCCATTCTATTTCCTTGTATCTTTAATCATATACTAGGACATCATCAAATATTATGTACGTTTAATACGGAACTCTTGGAAAACGCATGCGACTCCTAATACTTAACGCCCTTGCTCAAAACAGTAGACGTTAGCGATTTTATATCCATTTTTTATTTTGCACGAAATAAGAGAATCCAAGATAAAATACGGCTGTAGGTGGCGGGCGAGACGCGCTGTTATACAAGACACCCGCTTTATTTATGTCCTCAATATTTTACAAACCATAAAACTTCTTCGCTTTGAAAACGGAATGTTTTATCTTAATAGATTTTTTGGATTTGCGCGTTAGGAATTTTTAAATTTAATTGGCCTTTTCCTTTTGGGGACAATCCGCGACGGTTCTCTAAAAAAATATCATTGAAAAATATGAGATGACTGAGAGGCTATCACATTTTTTATTTAAATAAAAGAACCTATTTGTATTGAAGTCATAATCACTCAAAGTAATAAAAGTTAATTAACCAATAATATACAAATATCAAGTCTTCTTTAATGAATGAATTACGAAACAATGCAGTTTTCAACACATGACTCATGACATCAACTACGAATAACATTTTAATACAAATTACAAAATTCCAGGGTTTATATACCAGGGAGCTTATATTTATTAAAATGTTAAAATTTGGCATGGCAGGCTATCGTTATAACAGCACAAAGTGAGCGAAGTAAAAATTTTCATATGGTCATTAAGCAGACAGTGTATAAATTCCAGCTTTTCGCTGTAAATGAGGCTATGTGTGATAATTAGGAGTCTCTACTTCAAAGTGCCGGTTGATTTTAACTATGAATATACATGAGCTGAATTTAACCATTTAGGTATGACGTTTTTGGTGGGATATTCAGAAAATGTTGCTTTGTGAGATTATATTTTGGGTAAGTGAAAATTTTGTTTATAATGTTGCTGAATTTATAATAACTATTTCTAGGTTATGTAGATTTTAGTGTTCTACGGTTTAGTGAAGGCATACAAGGCATGGTTCCAGATATTTTTTTTTGCTACAATTCAGTCTAAAATAATTCCGTAGTAAAAAAACATTGTATAGCCAGTAGTTTTTTTACATTTAAGATTCATTCTACAGTTAACTTCTATAAACACAGTTGGCAACAAAAAAACATCAATCCCATAATGCCACAAGTTTTATTGTCACGAAAAATATAATGTGTAAAAAATATAGACCGCCATTCAATAAAGAGCGTACCTTTTTGTCGGGTGTGCCCTGAAAATAGATATCCAACCTTTAACGAGATTAAATTATGTAGGTGCTGTATTTTTTGGGTCAACTTCCGTATGGCGCCAGCATTTTCAGGGTTCTCAATTTAGATTACAAAACCATTTTCTTTGTTAATGTTACTTAGTTCACAGTTTTTCAGAAGAATTGGTGACATTTTAATCTTAGAACGGTCCCTATATTTTTAAACACTGTAAATTGGTAGTAAGGAAATGTTTCCCATTATTAACACGCAGTAATACAATTAATGACGGTAAATATAGTTAAAAACGATATTTTAAATACAATATTATGTTATTAGTCATTTTAACAAACATTTAAATCAGGAACAAATAATATCGAGGTACTTTTTTTGGAAGTATTACAATTCTATGACAGCTTTTTGTTTTTGTGAACGGAACCCAAAATCACAAATGACTTTGCCGATGCCAGTCCAGTTTTTAACGTACAGTAATGTTTCTACCTGACGAGATTTTTCCAAACCTTTTCCGTCAGATAAGAAAGGAAGTGTCGAAGTGAAATCCCGTATGATTAAGGGTAAATTGTGTGGCTGAACAAAGGATGTGTGCTCCGGTGATAAAAGTAAATTTCGATAGACAGAAACGAAGAGTTATAACACAGAAGAAACGGAATTACTGTGTTTGTAACTATTAGAGGTACGGGACAAAACCCGTTTCGTTAGGGGAAAAAGTAATTTTTATATTACAAGCTCAGTTTCTCGGAAGGTTGTTCTTGAGAGGATTATTGTAGTATTTATATCGCTTCATAATAGATAAATTGAGTTCTTCTTCATACGACATTCAAGCGTTTTACCTTGTGATGAAGAAATAAATAGTTACTGTTGTTCGAAGAAGTAGTTTTCAGAAATTATTGCTTCTATTAAAAGATCCTTTATTTGTACTATAGAAACATTTTCAAGCGTAATATTAACCTTTGTTTCCGAGTCAGTCTAGTAGTTAAGTACTGACGTTCGCGACTTTTATATCCAGACTTCGAATCTCCTGTAGACAAGAAAACAGATATTGTAAGAATGATGTCCTATTTCAATTATTTGAAGAGAGATAGAACTTTCTGGAACTTTAACCTGAATGTGCTGCTCGTCTGGGGAAGTACTTCCACCTTACAGAAGACTACAGTGAAGTAGCAATTCGTAACTGTTGAGCTACATTTCTGCTGGATATTAATGCCGTCAGAGCTCACTTGGGGAGGGTATGGCGTTTTTAAAGGCAGGCAACGAATCTGCGTCTCTTGTACGGTTGTTGATGTCCATGAGAAGCGATGATCACTTACCATCAGGTGACCCTTTTTTATATAGGGCAGCAAACGAGCAGACGTATAGCCTGATGGTAAGCAATCAACGCCACCCATTGACACTCGCAACATCAGAAGAGTCACAAATGCGTTGCCGGCCTTTTAGAAGGGAGTACGCGTACGCGTACGAGTCCTGAAGGTGAGGAGGTTGCATCGGTCCGGAAATACCTCAAGCGACAGTTGATTCCACAGTTTATATTCCTATTGTTCGTTTGCCTCCTTATCACATAAAGAAAAAATCCTAAGCATTCATTGACATGGATCATCCATATTAATCAGATGCATTTTTTTACCTAAAAAGTAGTTCAAGTGTTATCGAAAGGTTTCCACAGGTTAGTGTTCAAATTAAAGTGAGTAATTACAAGGTTAAGACTTAGGTGGAAGTTTTACAGGCAAAGTTCGCCGTTATCTATGCGTCTTGTTAGCACACGTAAAGTTCTGCTATTAGATAAGGCGTACCTGTACTAGCTCCCGTTCATTTCCGACCCTGGAGAGAATTTTCAGTGTTCGTACAGGTTTATGTTACTCGGAATGAGTATAATATTAACAAATTTGAATGTAGCCAACCAGATTTTATCTGACAAAACGAATTTCAACAAATAATCATCCATGAATGGTGTCAAAAATATGATAAAGCTTTTATATGCTGCAGCATGCTAAGTGACACACTTACTTTTACCATAGAAAAATATTATTATGTAAAGCTCTTCGATTCAGAATGAACAATGCTGTTCTCGGGATATGATTTTAGGCAGAAATAGTCGTCAACTTTAGGCGTTACTTTGATCAAATTACAGACTATTTTAAATGGTCATCTACAAACGACTGTATTATTTTTATGACAGAATTCTCTGCGTACAATAAGTACAATTAAATGAGCGTGTATGCGGGACGCCTTATGCGAGTGTGACAAAGTTTATATTTGGATGTCTTTTAGCATTTGATTTCACGTTTATGTACGTGAGTACATTCGTGCACTCGTACGAATGCTCATTGCTAAGCTGTGTTTCATATTTTGTTTGCGTAACAAAAACTCATTTGCGATTTCTCATGTTTTAATTAATACAAAACAGTACGTGTTTCACAATAGCGAAGTTATTTGAGAATTGTTTACATGTTTGTGTTGTACAACAAGCTGAGTTGAATTTTTATTTTTATTTGTCGGTCATACGGCCGAAAAATCAATTGTATGTATGTAGGTACTAATTTTTCCGAGAAAAGGTTGTGTTTTCCGTATTTTTATAGACAAATAGATTTGAGCTTTATTTTTGACGTGGAACTGAAATTGGTTCGCACGATGTTTTTCTTTTGTTTTTTTAACAAGTTTTTGCTTAGTCAACAAATGCTATTGTAACAAGTGCGCTTTAAATTCCCTGATTTGGACACCGAAAGTTACTATAAAGCAGTTGTATTTTAACGTCAAAATGCTCAAAAAGCCATCAGTTTATACGAAGCAGCTGGTCAAAACCAGATCCTCCTCCTACTTTTTAAGTCGTATTCCACATTACTAAGGGTCGTGATCACTGTATGTAATGAATCACACAACAACTATTTCTAAGTATTACAGTCTTAGCTTTATTTTTATAATTTTACAAATTTAAAAAATATATATTTACGATATAAACATAGGTCCATTTAGTAAAAAAAAAGCCTGGCCGTTCCGAAAGAGTAAGTCAGATTATTATAAGACATTTATATATGGGGGAACAAATAATGGTAAAAGCAACAATCTACATCGGACGCTGAACAGCAAATAAAAATGTATTCGTACTTTGTACGAGCATTTTAAGAGGCTACGCCAAACCACAGTGAGCTTTCGATTAGCATAAGGGAGATAAAAACGGAATTGTGACTAGCAGTGTTTTTACTGGCTAGTAGTTAGTGCTTCTTAAGTAAAATTTGACTACTTCTGACTTGAAAATGTAAGTTCTCTAATGCGACGTATCTAAAACCAAAAGTACTATTTGATTATTGTGTGTTCTGTGTACGACTGTTTGCTTTACTTCTATTTGACATATCCTTTTAAATAGCATTATTCACTTGAACTATTGTAACTACTTAAGTATTCAAATGAGTTATTACAGTTATTAAGGAAACACAACTAGTTCTAAAGCTCTATACCCATTGAAGACCAAATATTTGTATTAAATATTATCTTTGTACACTTGTTTTCAAAACATGTTCTTAAAAAAACCAAGCCAACCGTTTATTCCATAGTAGATCTAATAGACGACATTGAGTCGCTGATCAGTATGCAATGCATTGTTAAGATTTTCAAGTACCTTTAATAAACAAACCTCTTTTTCCCTGAGACTTTTTTGAATAATCCATAGTGTATGTAGAACCCACAGTCTTTTCAATAAATGCATAAGATGCTCGGGGCGGGCCTCAGACGGGGCACGTTTCAGTTTCGCAAATCTAATTCTTATCCCGTGAGGATTCCCTTTGGAGAACTATCGCCGTGTCGAGCGGCTATTGCCAATTCTACTGAATGTTGCTATCCACTGCTATGATGGCTATGCTTTTGGCGGACTACGCAAGTATACAAAAATTGCCTTATTATTTGATATTGATTTAGATTCGGACGAAAGTTGGATCAAAATGTTGTTTTGTTTATTTTTTTGTTGATCTTTTGTGGTTATGTGAAATTTTGGTGAATGCTCTTTACACCTATAAAAGGTTTATATATGAAACCAGTTCCTGTAAACTGTTAGTTATAATAAATAAATGGCTTTATTTTTTTGCCAAGCGTGAAAAAGTTCAAATGATGACGTTAAGTATTAATTTATTTCCTTTTCAATAATATTTTCTCACAAAGATTAGCTTCAGAGATTAGTACACACTCACATGCATGACTAAATAATCATTAATATTATATTTTGTTTTTATAATAAAAAAAAATACCAACAGAATATCTTTCCAATTGTGACATGTTTTGCGTTTCAAAAAACAAAACATGCTCTTTGATATTTTTAATTAAGTTTACTCAAAGAATTTTCTTTAAAAAAATACAGGCCAAGATTTACAAAGGGGATTCGCAAAGCAGAAACTTGCTAAGAAAAATTTAATGATAAAATTAAATAAGCCGGAAGAATAGTGCTAGGCGATCTTCTCTTTAAGCTTATAATTTTTTTATAGTGAATATTAAACTTACAATATGCATTTGTGTGGGTTTACACCCAAGATAGGTTAAACACTGATTTAGGGATGTGACAACTCGTATAAGTACCTAAACTAGATTCACACAATAAATAATTATAATTGTGCAGTAAATAGTTTTATCAAAAAGATCCGGTTAGATACATATAAGTTACAAGCGGCCGCCCGCAACTCCGTCCGCGTGGATTTAGATTTCCAATAGCTTAAAGCCTTCCTCAACAAATGGACTATCCAACACAAAAATATTTTTTCAAATCGGACCAGTAATTTCTGAGATTAGCGCGTTCAAACAAACAAACATACAAACAAACAAACAAACGTACAAACTCTTCAGCTTTATATAATATACTGCAAATATTATAAAGGCGAATTGTTAAGTTGCAATGGATCAACTCAATAGCACTATAAATATTGTCAAAAAGTAACCAGCAACTTGGTAACATTTTTAGAAACAAATGTTGCAATGAAAAAGCTTCAAACGGATTCACACTATCGCATTTTATTTTTACAAAAGCTCGCGTTTGCAAGACAAAGGCTTGCATCATTAAAAAAGGCAGTCGTTGTTGTTGCTCGTATGTGTTCCGGCAACATAAATATGGTAGCACGAATCTACTCGAAATAAAAAGTTCGAAGCTACATACCTAAACGTACAATACGTCCTATTGAGTTAAGATATAAAGATTTATCTAAACCGGCCTGGAGTGTAGGTAACTTCCGTAATGTACCAAATTGCAGAGTATTCGTGGGCAAACCCAGTTTAAAAGTTTGAAAAGGATTAGTTACCTATATACACGGACTAGTAAAAAGTAAGGACTCCGCACTGAGATGTGAAGCTTTTTTTTGCTACATATGTGTGCGTTACGACAATGTCACCGGCAAGTGAGTGCTAGTTTACCTGTGAAAGGTAATTTCTTGGCACTTTTATGTAGTTTTGTAATATTTTAACACTGTTTAACAACACACGACGGCATTATTTCAAGTTATGACACGCGAAAAATTTAACTGTCACAAACGATGTTAGATAGCGTAATGGCAGATCGGCATGGTGACATGTGACATGCTTGCTATTGGGAAAGTGCGTGCGTGTGAGTACGTATTTACACGCAGCTCGGTTTGCTTTAGAGCCCTCGCAAACTACAAACTTTTTATCGGCCGATAGTTTGGTCGACTTCTTAATCAGTATGAAGATGTATACAGATCGGACACAGTATCGGCCGATAAAAATGTTTGATTCATACTGATTAAGACGCCGACCAAACTATTGGCCGATAGAAAGTTTGTAGTTTGCGGGGGCTCTTAAGGTGCATTTCTTGCAATGTAGTTCGCGTCTTTAATTTTTTTAATAGTTCGTGGTTATATAAGGACATGTCCATCTTTACTGTATTCTAAACGGTGGTCGCCCTACCAAAACTAACTTTTTGTTCAGCCGCCCGCCGTGTTTCGGACAGGTTGGTGACGTTGCTATATTTCAGATGATTTGTAATATCTCTTTTGTTTCACTAAATTATGATCTATCATAACCTTGTAGAGGGACCAATATTGGCTGTCTACGATTCTATTTATTGAAAACGATCGTAATCAGAATTGAAAACTTTGAACCCATATGAGTGGTCTGGTTTCCCATGTTTTTACGTACGGGTCACGGAAATCAGACGTCAATCGCTCCACCAGGCTGTTCAATGCAGGATCATAGTCGTAGAATAACCTGGGCTCTAAGGGTAATGGAAAAGGATGCAATGGGTATACACGCTAGGATGATGATGAATTATTTATGTATGGTGCTTTTCTAAGAAAAATACTATTTGTTTCTTTAAGATAAGGCATTATATATTATTACAGTATATTGTGTATATATAATATTACAGTATATTGTGAAGAAAAAATATTTTGTTAATTTTATACTTATTTCACGCTCGCCTTGTTTTCAGTGCAGATGTGATATGACCAAAGTTTAAATAAGTATTTAAAGATAATGCATCGGTTAATAATGAAAATCTTTTATGAATGATCGTAATTAAGTGTTCTGTTTTCCTCATTAACTTTGCGTAAAAGTGATTTCCATCAGCAGAATTCATTATGATTTTAATTAACGATTTATGGGCTTTTATCGGACCTCATTTGTTGTTTGAAACGTTTATTGTCATAAGAATGTTTAAAGTAACAATCACTGTAACAAACTGAGTGTGATAAGATAATTATTCTCATTTTCATTTTACATATTTTGCTTAATACAAATAGGGGTGTAACGTATGCTTCACCAATACCTCTCTTTAACAACGGTCAGAGGTTAATAATATTTTTGCTTCAGACCTAAAATTTAATTATAATATTAAAAAAAATCTCATAAAATATTTCATGAATAGATTCATGACAGATTTTATTTAATAAAGAAAATATATATATCTGCAAATAAATATATAATCGATTATCAGTTTCACTTAAGAACCTTGTTTACAGGACAAATCAAAAGGATATCGAAAAACAAAGAAGTCCGACAGTTTAAAGTATCAGCGATTTCAAGATTCATGGCAGGAGCCATGTTTATTTCGTTACAGCAACGTATTACGAAGGTTTTTCTTAAGTAAAAGAAGGAGAAGCGCCAAAAACTCAATTTCGCCGCTTTCCAACAAGGAAAACGGGGGAATCAAGTTAACGCACACTAAAGCGGCCTTAATCACACTATGTCGTAACATTATCAGTTATTTTTGTTGCACAGTGCCAACGAGCATGGAAGCACAATAGTTAGTGCCTACCAGCTAATGACCAGCAATTATATTGCGACTTTTCTAAATGAAAAAGCAAAAAAGTGGGCCATACGATTGAAATATATCAGACTTTTGTATTTTCACTAAAACAGCAAATGAGTATTAAATATTACAAATCGTAAACAAACAATATGTAGGAACATTTTGCAAACAGTCAGATTTTCTAATATATCAAGCATGCCACAATAACTTACTTTGCTGCATCAAAAACTTATCTTAATAATGGTGGAACCGGCCCTTATACTCTCAATACGTACGTAAAGTTACTTCGTGGTAAGGAGTGTAAAAGTATTATAATATCGTCTCGGTGTAAAAGCAGCTCAGGGCGGTTGTATGGAAAAATGTTTCCAGTAGGTATCTATACGGTATTGAAGTGAGTCGTTAATGCAAACTAAGCCCAGATAAGAGGATTCCGGCTGTTCTGATTAAAAAGGTCCCTTGCAAGTGTTGTACAAATTGGATTGGATGAGAAACAAGGCGGCTTTTGGACCCAACAAATTCTTGTATCTAATTCTGGTTGCAAATTCTGTTTGAATTTCAGGAGTGTTAGGGAATTGTTTTAACTTAGTAATTATAACTTTCAACAATTGGTATGAAGTGCTTTTAATCTTCTTTTTATATAAAAGAAAAGCTCGTTAGTTACTTATTTTTAACTCAGATTTTTTTATTTGTCCACCTTGGAAATGCAGTACTAAATGAATAGTATAAAATATGTTATTATATTCTTTAAATATCTATTTATATAAATCATCGGCTTGGTTAGTATTCGTATTGATAAATCATTTGAAAACTACGAAACACACTACGAAAGTTAACCGTGTACGGCATTATTGATTTAAAGTGCAATTCAGTAGGTATATAATTATTTTTTGGAACGTGACAAAATAACTTTAAGATTATGTATATAGTCAGAAACATTACTCCTGCTAGTAAAACCAGCGCAAATCAGTGAAATAGTTGAAAACCCGAGAGATTTCCAACAAATTCGTCCCAAACTCTGGAACGTCGTAACTCTTTTAATTCTAGGCCAAGATTAAGGCAGCACTTACAAGCACAATAACCGCCTCGTCCTAATCCAGGGAATTTTGAGATTAAACGCCGTCTCAAGTTTAACCAGAAAATTAGTCTATAGGGCAATATGCATTCACGTTTTTGAGCAAGTACAAGTATAATGGAAATTTCGAGCGACCACTCGGAAAAGCTTTTGATCTTGGAATTTTGTGGAGTGTTCGATGGTCTAAGGGCAAGCAATTTGACTCAACTTTTAAGGCGTTTCGGGTTTTCTTTGGGATGCTTTCACTTGTTTAATTGGAAAGGATTCGCGTCAGTTTATATGGTCCGTGTGAAGGAAGTTTAAGATGTTTAATGTAGGAACACACTATGAGGAAAAAACGCGACCGATATCACGCGGCTGAATTTACCTCTGTATTTTATCCGGAAGATGACAGGTGAGACACTCTATGCCAAAATTACGCCGCGTAATTATGTATCGAAAATGCATTTCCGCCGAATTTCGGTCGCGTATTTTCTAATTTCAGCGAAGTGTGTAAGAATTCACTAAATAATAAGACAACTGTGTAAAGTTTTACCTACTTTTGATAAATGGAACCGATCATTTTCAAAGAATTTAGTATACTTTAAGGCACGATTGCTTGGAACTATATTTATCGATCTAAATATGTTTATCTCCAATAAACAATCAAAGCTGTACTTTTGGTATCTTTAACTTATAAAGTTTTTTCACTTATATAACACGTTGTTGAAATTTTAAATGCAGAAGTTAAAACACTGCAACTCAAAATCTGTAATTACTTTTACTCACCACACCTTCAGAAATGCAGCACACCTCAGCGTTCATTTAAAAACCCTCTCAAATCCACGAATAAACTAGCATTTCTACAAGAACCCTCGGATCCTTTAAAGAGTCAGTTTTTACATAAAATTTCGCCCCAAGTCTGATTGTCGAAAAAAACCAAGATCTCTTCAAAGGGCGCCATTGCAAGTGCGGTGCACGGCTCGCAGTGGTCTGAATTTCCTCGGCCATGAATGGGTATTCACTAAATGCAGCCTTTTTCTTTACCCTTTATAGCTCGGAAAGACGTAGAGCTCATTCCTTCTAAGATCTGAGCCTTTTTTTTCATTTCGCAATCATTAATTTTTTTTCGGGGCCTCGTGTTTTGAAAGGGTCTTTATCGCAAAGCAATTGTTGTCGTGCTTCTTGTTTTGGGTCGTAACTGTTTCAGTACGGTTCGTGGAGAAATTTAATTTATGCCAGCTATGTTTCTGTGGCTTTTGAAAGTTTAATAAGAGTTGGTTTGTCGCAATAATAGTGGTGACGTGGTTAACTGTGTTTTATATTTATTTTTCTCATATAAAAGAATAGCCAGCTGTTTTATACCGCAAGCCATCATTTCATCATTTTAAAGAACAAAAATCTTTCTATCAAATAAAAAGTCTTGTACTTATCTCAAACGTACATTCATATTATATTATTTTATTCATGTAGGAAGTGGAAAGTACACTCAAATCATTCTCTTGAATCACACGGCGTCAAAAACCACCTCAGCTTGTTTATTCTTAATTTAACTTTTCTTTTACGACTTAAAGCCTGATGGGACCATCAAGGGAACAAATGGGCATAAAAAGCCGAACAGTAATTCCGGCCGACGGCCAAACGTGCCGCGCCGTCATAGCTAGCAATAAAACATGTCGGCATACATGCTGGTATAATTTCTTTATCTCCAAGAGGCAGCTACGTTTCATTTGTCCCGTTCATCACAAAGCCGGGTTGGGGGAGATATAAATTGTAGCGATGCGTGCGTTCCTCAGCACTGTCGAGTATTGAGATACTCAGGGAAAGTTTGTTGGCCCCAATTCGAGAATATTTCGATGTCTTTGTCACAACAACGCAACGTATGTACTCGTATGTATGTCACTGTTGTGTAAAATTTTGAAGTTGAGATTACTGAACAACTTTGCTGTACTCGTATTGGATTGAGATACAAAATTATATACAGATGAACTGCCTGTTTAATAACAGATCTTACGAATCTTATTTTTAGACGTTTATAAATTCGTTTCAATTCAGTGTAAATGACTTTTTCGGACGGAAGCGTGATATCTATTTTACTTATGATTTTTAAAAGGTTTAATAAGTCAAAGTCAGATAAAATAATAAATTAAAATTGTACTTATAAACACAAGTCTTGAATAATATTCAAGAATTAAGCACCAATTAGGATTAAAGAACAATTTCCTGTCCTTATTACGATCTAATTTGAAAGAGCATTGTCAGTACCAGAGCGAGGTGTTCAAATTCAGTTTGTGAACTGTTTTAAAACTTTATCGTTCCCCAGAAGTGTAAATATACACTCGAGCCCGCATTGACATTGTACATTCCGTGGAAGCGGGTTTACAAGCCATTCCCTCCTTTTATTGTAAAAGTTTAATAGAGACTGGATCCGTAAATGGACCAATCAATACTTTATTGTACTTTTGCAATCTCCTATTTCAGAAGGGCGGCATGGGAATACCAGAACAATTCAAAAGGAGATCTTTCGAAGGCGATAAGTGTTGAAAAATTCAAATATGATATGTGTGCAAAAAAAGTCTTCATATTTTAAAAAAAAAGTTCATTACTGTGTAGTATTTTCCTCCACAAAGCAGATGAAAATTAAGATTTGTGTCTTTTACACAAAATTTATTTTTGAAATCTGTGTCAGTAATTTTCAATTGAAAAAGAATACCTGGCTTAATCTTAAAATTCGCAGTGGATGCAACTACATCCAATGAAAATCAAACAAGTGATATTCATCGACGATAAAACAAAATAGAGTAAGAAAACATCAAACAAGACGGAACGAATCGTTAGAACTTTAAAACAATTATTTTCCATCGCACCAATTCCGAACCAGTCGGAATGGGGATGCAGACTTAGTTAACTTAATTAGAATTCTCTCAACACTTACTGGGAAATGTTCTACTAAACATTATTAGTACAATTGAAGCTTCGTTAAAGTAGTTTCAAATTAAGGCGCTGTAAAACTTTGTCTCGCACAACTTGAACATTGAGGAGCGGGACAGGAGATATTTAGCGGAAGTTGATTTTGTGAATTTATATTATTTTGTGGGTGTTTCCAAGGCAAAGAAAGAGTGAAGATGAAAACTATAAGAGTTTAAAAAAAACCTTATATTAAAACGGGACTACACGGGATGTTTATATTATTTAAGAACTCTCATTACTAAATATTTTCTATTTATAATGCAACGCGAAAGTTAAAAGTTTTAGTTTAAAAACGTATGGTTATAATTCTCTCGGGTAAACCTGTTAATAGTAAGATAATATACATATGAACTTAAAAATTAAAATCACTTCTCTGTAAAAACTTGAATATTTGTTATGAATAGCTTGTAAATTCGGGTATAAAAATTAATAATGAGGAATTAATAATGGACTTGTTAAAGAGGAAATTTTTGTTCAAAACGGAAAAACCTGAATATTTGCGTTAGGAGCTGTACATTTCTATTATCCAGTACACAAACGATTTCAAAAAAACAAAGCTCGATCTTCAGTATTTAAGCTGTTTTACGTCACGCGATAAAAGAAACGGGCGACATCGAGAAGTCGTCAAGATAGCTGCGACGTCACGGATCAAATTGAATTTGCTAGGTGCGGATTGAGGAGGGTCCGAAATGACGGACCGGTGCTGAGGCCGAAGTGGGGCGAATAATTGCGTGAACGATTCGGTTTAATGGGCTTTTTCATGGCTAGCAAATGAATACTATACGTGTCTTTATTTGGTAGTATGGTGTGTTAACGCGATGTTAGGGTTAATTATGTGAGCCTACGCGTGTTAACTTTGTAATAGGGTTTTGGAATAAAAAATAATATCTATACAACATCTCTTTCCAAAAAAATCATTGCGCGGTGCGAATTGAAGAGGGTCTAAAATAACGGACCCGCGACGGCCAACTGAGGCCGAAGTGAGGGTGAATAATTGCGTGAAAGATTCGGTTTGATGGGCTTTTTCATGACTTACTAATGAATTCTAGACTTGTCTTTATTTGGTGATGTCGTGTACACTGGTATGGTTCTTGCAGTGAATGAGTAGATAGATATATGTATTTTAAAGCTGATGTTCTATGAGTAGAAAAATAATTTTCAGTGTTTCGTGTTTGACACAAGCAAAAACGTTTAGTTGGCAACAAAATAAAATAGAGTAAGAATATATTCAAAGTAAGAATTAAGTTTTATTCATTGTGGTAAAACCCTAATTTCTACTGATGTAAGCTGTAAATAATTAACTAAATTATGTATATCCTTTTGAGAAAAAGTTATAGTATCGGCCTGGTTATAGTCATCAATATAGTTTGTTATCGATTGACGTGCACTCTAAACTCTGTTATGAAACAAACTTCATCGGAAATTTCTAGAGCCATTAGCGTGAGTGATTTATACACTACCGACTAGTAGTTCCAAAGTGATTGTTAAAAAAGTATTTTTGTACCGCTTAAGCAAACTTAACAAAATAAGCGACGGTAAAAATTAAGTGAGGATCAGAATATACTAAAATGATACTAATAAGTAATACGAATATATGTAAGTACACTTCTGACTTAATTATTCTATGACCAATTGGTATAAATTTTCTAAAATAAAATAAGGAACGAACAACTGAAGTAAAAATTTAATTTCCGCTCATAAATTATTTCATTTTCATAACATCAACGAAACGCGGTTTTGATCGAAAAAAGTATTTTTAAATACCCGGTGTTGACTAACTAATACTTTCGGGGAGTGAGATTAAATTTCACGGTAAACGGAACGGTAAAAAACTTAACCCTTCACCCGCCGCGATCCTCTTTGAACCCGGTTTCAGACTTTGATTTTGTGTTTTTTGTGCGTTTTCCAACACTTAACGCCCTCTGGCGCCGCGGTGCCTACTGATAGAATCTAAATTACTCTGTAGCAATATACTTTTGAGATTAAAAGGGTGTCTGGGGCCTCGAGCGTGTGCGGGTTAAACAAAGTGAGCGATACCGTGAAAGACACGAGTGTCACTTGTCTTTACACAATACCTATGTAGGTAAAGTAATCTGTCTTCTGTAATGAAGGAATTGTTCTTTACCGGCGTGTAGCTCGAGTCTCCTTAAACAAGCTTCGTTTAATTTATGGGCGACTAAATATAGATAACGGTGCTAAATACTTTAGTGAAAAGCACGGTTGCTGTAAATAATATAATAATAGTACTTAGTTTAGGCAGAAAAGGAAGTTATGTCGTGATTTTATGAAACGGTTATCAATAAGAATTGGTTAATATTGAACATGAGTTTTAGGAATGGATGTAAGTGAGTTAGACTTAAGGGTAAGTCACGCTCGTATGCTTCAAAGATAGATAATAATCTGGGGTAATCGATTTGCACCAATATTATCCCCATAGTAAAATGTTTTTCATTGATTCTCATTCTTTGCAAGGCAGTACTCCTATACAGCACGTAGTTATTTTGTTTTTAGTTTAATTAAAGTTCCTCAATTTATGTTAATGTACGGAAAATACTGTTTCAGAGGTGTTGAAAAACAGATAGTACGAAGAAACGCGAAATTAATTAAACTTCCCCAAATAGCCACGGTGTTGCCAGTCTGAAATAACAACCTCAGCATTCAGTTAAGAAATTGCCGAGCTACCCGCGCAACCCTTTAGCTGCAGAACAAAATACCCATATTAAATCTATTCGAAACTTTGTAAAAGCGCCTTTCCCGTTGGTTGCCGAGAAATTAATAAAGTACAGAAATACAAAGTTTAAAGAAACTCCGTGGACTATATGTTGCAGTAATTGCTTCGAGAGCTGCTCCTCGGAGATCGCAGTTAAGAGTTCAAGGGGCCATGAGAAGTTGAAGTCGAGGACAGTTTACACGTCACGTATAGATCGCGTCACGACTTTGCGTTCACCGACAAGTACTGATCGTTTTTGATAAAACTTAATTGATATAATTGATTTTATCTGAATGTTCTAACATTGTTTGTAATCTTATTGGAAATGGATACAGAAAAATGGTGATCTATCGATTTGGATGCCGAACATACAAAAGAAAATTTATATTATTTTTCAATTGCTAGGACAAAGTAAATGACAAGAAGGTCATATGACAGCTGTTAATGAGAATTTCTAACTGAATGATGTCATCGTGAAAGGCTTCTGTAATAAAATGGTAATAAAAAACGTGTGCTCTTTATAGACAAATCCTTCTTTTTAACTATCTATGTATTATAAAATGTTAGATAAATTATACACCGCTTTTTTAAGCAACGCTAACGGAATCATTTGATTAACTTAATAAAAATAAAACTACGTTCAAAACGTAGTGTAAGAACATTGTTAAACACGTTGTTATATTTCTCAACAATCACTTTATTGCCTCTTGTCATAAAAATACAATGAAACTACTTGATATATGGTCTTATTCAGATAAAATTCAAGGTTTTGTAATAGCACTTTTTTGTTTTAAACTATATGCGCAACGCACTATAGTGTAGAAAAGTAATAATAAATAAACAAAAAAATATTATTCGAGCAATCGTGTCGTCGTGTATAAGCGGTCACCAGATAACTCGCAGGAGCAACAGTGAAGCCAACTTATTACTGTCAAACATACAAGTTCGCCGACTGGCGCGCTGACAGCGGCAACTTCAGATAGTGTTATCGTCGCTCGTCTTTGTGTTTTGATTACATAAGGCTCAGATTGCTCTGGCAGAATAGCTTTGAACACAGATTTGTTGTAGTGCAAAAATTGTGGTAGTTGAAAGGTTTATGACAATTGAGGTAGAGAGGAGGGTTTTTTAATACTTTAAATACATAGTTGGCACTACCGGTACGAAGCTAAGAATAATATAATGTTAGTTAAGAGCTATAAAATTGTATTTGCGCTCTTTATCACTCACCTTTTATCTTGTGGGTGTTGTATGTATCTATTTAAGTATATTTGTAATACCACTGTTGATTCTGATGTCTGTAACACAAGTGCTTAAGCTACTTAACACGGGGTCAGATCAATGTATGTGATGTTGTGAAATATTATTACATATATTACATATATATTACCTTTATCAATTAAAACCGAGAGTCGTGGGTTCGAATCCCGGTAAGAGCAAATTCTTGTGTGATCGGCATTTAATTTTGTAACTCAAGTCATGGTTGTTTATAAAACTATTTAAGTATGTCGATCCGTTTTCTTTTGCACCAGTACAAGCTTCGAGCTACTAATAATAAAATGTAGTTATGGCTAGGCAATTGGTTTGTTCATACAATGAATTTATTTATTATTTAACAGGTAACTACTGGCAAACCACGCTAATTATCCAAGTTTACTTTTAAAAAACCTGTTGAACAGTAATTAAAATTACAAACACTATGATTAAAGATTGACTTACTCCTATACTCAGCTTTAGCTTTCGCAAGAAGTTAAATTATCCACTTGATCGCATAAATTGGAAAAACTTTCTTAAAGATAGATGAGCTCTCTGCAACATCAAATAAATTCATCACTCATGTGTACTCGATGCAATGTTAAGACGAAGTTGATTTTGCTTACACAAGTTTCAAGACAAATTAGAGTTCTGTTTGGAAAAGATAATATTGAATAGGGTAGTGGTGAATTGGTTTTTGACGACGCATTTTTTTTTGGTCTTGTAGAAGTTATATGCAATTACAGGTAACTGAAAGACTAACATAACGTCCTTTTACATAGCTATGATAATAATTTATCATTATTATTTCAAGACAAGAAGTATTTAGCCCTTTATTTTTACAATCTGTTTAAAGCATACTTACACATAATAATGAAAGAAAGATATTATTTTTGTGTATAGATATTAGGTATCTGAATCTTAGTCCTTTGACGGGCCTGTTGGTGGAGTGGCTAGAGACCCTGGCTACAAAACCAAAGGTCGCGGGTTCGAATCCCGCTAGGGGCAAATGTCTCTGTGATGAACATCGGCATTTGTACTCGAGTCATGGATGTTTATAAAAAGTATTTAAGTATGTCTATCCGTTCCTTAGCTTCCATAGTACAAGCTTCGAGCTTAGTTTGGGATTAGGCAATTGGTGTGTAAGTCCAAGGCATTTATTATTTATTATTATTATCCTTTGTCGTATAGGTACTATTTTACGTTGTACCTGTATATTGCCATATACCAGACTACCAGGTTAAGTGGAATTTCCTATTTACGCCTCCTCAAGGTTGTATCTCAACCCTGTCCGCTCTCAGACAATTTCGAGCGCCTTAATATGTATTTAAGCCGCCATTACCATTAGGCTTAACGACAAACCAACTATTTCTCTACCTCGAGAAGTTCAGGTTAAGAGAGCGTTCCTCCGGTAATCCTTCGACCCACTTTACGAATTGGATAGTTTTGCTTTTTAGGTTCTATGTGTATAAGTATAAGATTGAAAATTAAATGTGT
The DNA here is from genome assembly GCA_958496325.1 of Nomophila noctuella. Taxonomy (NCBI): domain Eukaryota; kingdom Metazoa; phylum Arthropoda; class Insecta; order Lepidoptera; family Crambidae; genus Nomophila; species Nomophila noctuella. Next base: position 4,136,567 of record OY292488.1, read on the forward strand.
CATTGGCATTGGATTTGTTATTTTTAGATTTGGTCTAATTTTGCTTGAAACTCAACTTTTGTTGCCTATAGCGAATACCCATCGATACCCAATACCCATCCGTCGATACCCACTGAATTTAATTTATTTTATTTGTCTAGCTAGATATTTTTTATATAGTCGAAACAAAATCAATTCCATTCTAAAACAAATCACTTTTTAAATGAGTGCTTACGAGCACGTTATTTTGACCAAAAAGATCGCATCTTAATCCAAAATTAAATCATTAAAGAGCTTTAACTTTTGCTTAATAAACCTATCAAACTGTGCTACGACATCCAGACAATTTAAGACGTTTTAATATGTCAAACTTCCATTAGGCTTAACGACGATCTAACTGTCCCCAGCCTTCGGAGCATTCAGGTCAAGAAGACCATTGCCTAGGAAATCCTTGCAGTACTATTTATATCTAGAGAATACTAGGAACAGGTATGAGTATAATAAATACCGCTTATACTTAGTACTAGGAATTTTATAGGTTTATATATGAGACTCTTGATATTTATTTATCATTATCAACACAGATGTTTTTAATATAAGTGGTAGAAACCAATTGCAATAGTTGTTATCATTAGTTTTTGTTACACTATGCTGTGTCAATCGAGCCTTAGATGTGTGCGTATATTATGTATTCCTTTAAAAAAAACATCAAAACTAATCAAAGGAGACGATCCATTTTGGGCTTGATTGTGCATGGATAAATTAGATACCAAAAAAACTGTAAATTTTTGTTAATTAAACTCTATAAATAACAACGGAATAGGCTTTGGCCAACTTAAGTTAATTGCATAATTATATATTTTACATTATCAAACATACTTTATAAACGACATAGCACTATATTTTTTAATTTTTAACTGTCTTCAAAAACGCACCTAATAACATGACAGACTAAATAATCGATTAGAGAAAATCGATAAGCGGAGATTAAATTAAATGCATCATGTTCCAGTGTGTTTTTGCTACATTTTGAAAAACTACAATCATTTATTATTTGTAATATTCGTTATATCTTAATAATGATCTACTTTTTACGTCTTCATAATAAAGATAATAATAAAATCAAACAATTGATCGATTAAACGATCAGTGTCAATTGAAATGGAGCCATTTTGGCACTGACCTATATCTTGTCTATGTATAGATCAGTGCATTATGGTTTTACGTCATACGTCAATGTCAATCCTGTCACTTGATGTCACACCATATAGATATGGCAATAATAATGAATATTCATGCATGATTTTAACATATTTGGCCGTTGTATTCAGCTATTAAAGTTGGGCAAATGTAATCTTTTGAAGTGTTCTAATCGGTGACCAATTTGTAGCCGTGCACATCCAGGCCCCCGTTTGTATGAGAAACGGATTTCTCCTTTAAAATTTTAAATTTAAAAATTTAAATATTTCCAACATCACATACATTGATTTGACCCCGTGTTAAGTAGCTTAAGCACTTGTGTTACAGACATCAGAATCAACAGTGGTATTACAAATATACTTAAATAGATACATATAACACCCAGACCAGGAAAAGCAGGCATGTTCATGCACACAAAAGTTTGTCCTGTGCGGGGATCGAACCCGACGGCGACCCCTTGCGTAATAGGCAACATCTTGACCATTACACCAAGTGGATCGTCAATTTTTGTCAAGTAAAACAAAATGCAGATAAAATATACAAGTCAAGTAAAAAATATTCTATTTACCCAAATCTAGGAGACGCTGTTATAATGTTTAATTCGCATTTACCTTTTCCAAGGACTTGTAGGTTATCTAGATAATTTCGGGAGCCCTAATACGCATTCAAGCGAATGAAGGCTTAGCGAGAAACTAACTTATCTCTCGACCTCGGAGCACACAAGTCAAAACCGCAATTTCCAAGATGATATTTAAGCTACTACAAGTACATATATTACTGATAATTTCTAGACAAATTTACTTGCAAAAATTTTTATTATTAAAACGGGCATATTGTGAAATCGTTGTGGTTAGCTTAAATGAGAATAAAATTTATTTTAGAATCTGAGTCTGGTTATTACAGTAAACTGCCATAAGACCTTCGTTACCCTTGGAGGGGAACCAGACAGATTGGATCATGGTAACACATTCAGATCTAACTGAACTAAAGTCAGGAACTATCCGAATGTGCAGGTTTCCTAACGGTGTTTTCCCTCACCGCCGAGCTCATGGCACAAATCCACACATAGATTTCGAAAACTCCAGAGGTGCGGGCCCGAATTCGAACCACGGAGCTCACATATGTGAGGCGCGCTCCGTACCACTAGGCCACCATCGCTCAGTAATGTTTCACTTTACAAAACACGAATTCAGAAAACAGTGCAATGCAATGCTAACGGAAACACTAAACCATTCTCGGAAATTCTAAGGCTTTACGTCGCAGTAACCGGAGTGGCATGTAATGTACGTAAGTTCATAAAAGCACCTCTAGGTGGGAATTTTTCAGAGTTTACGTTTTAAAACGTCTATCTGAGAGACTCCCGCGGGCCAGTTCATACAATATTCAAACATATAAAGGCGATTGCAGAATGTTGCTTGAGAATTTATTCACCTTTTGGAATATACCTGTTCTGGATTGACAATACAAAACAATGATATGAAATAACTATTGGAATTCATGGTTCTACTAGTAGATTGACAATGCAAGACAATGATATGAAATAACTATACATAAGTCAAATCAAAGTGAACTCTGGAACGCACGGTTGTGAGAAATCATCCGTGTAGGACTGTTCAAGATAATGATAATTCAAAGTACAGACTTCTTGAACCAAAAAAAAATACACTTAAATATTCTGTTTCAACACTGACATTCCATGAGCTCTGCAGTATTTAACTGACAAATTAAGCTAGCCAGAAAACAACTAAACACCCTACTAAGCCCACAAATCTCTGGCCGAAAGTCGCCTGTGAATTCTCACTTCAAAGCCCAGACAGATTACACGAAAAATATTTACACGTCCGTCTGCATACGGCTTAACCCATCGCCCGCCCGTATGCCGCGACAAATGCCCTGTTATGTTTCCTTTTGCATGTCAAAAAGCGTCCGCTATTCCATCTATTCGCGCGAATCGATGCTGTCAAACAGAAAATGATACGGAAAAAAGTCTGAATCTATGAGCGGACCTTTTGTACGGTCTTCGCTGGATGTTTGTTGACCCTTTGTTTCATTGTTGGAAGTATGTTTTTGTTGTAAGTCTGTTAGGAAAATCAAGTTGCCTGTTTTTGGAAAGGGTAGTGACCTATGCGTCGTCGGGCCGTAGAAAAAAACCTTCTGAGAGACAATGCTTGGTATTAAATGTATTTTACTAATTAGATAATCACAATTAACTCAGTTGGGAAGATCAGTAACAATGAAAAAAAATAGGCTCGTGTTCGTGAAATAATCTTATCTCATGCGGAGAATTGAACCTAGCCCATTTTGTAATCCGGGCAAGCGCTCTAAAAGTGTAAACCTACTATGTATAAATTACTTCAAAAACCTACTAAAAGTCACTCGAATGAATCAGTTACACACATAATACCACTTAACCAAATTCACCTTCAATCTATCTAAAACATGGGGAGTGGGTAAACCATGTTAATTCCGGTCTGCCGTAAGTCTAAAGGCATCATTTGCCCCGGGCTACTTATTTTCTTCCCAAACATCCCTTCTGTTATTATTTTGATTTGAGAAAACAAATGTTCCCGACATGTTTTGCGAGTTGGGAGATTAATAAATGGGATGATTCGAGGAAGATAAATTAGTTTTTAAAGAAAATAGGGGGCACGTAAATGTGATTTGTTCGGGGCTGGACCAACTCATTTTTATTTGAACCCTTCAAGAGTTTCTTAAAAGAGTAATGACAAGCAAATACATTTAGACGTTAGGAGATCGCGGGATCGGTCCCAGTACAGAAAAAAAATTTGTCTGTATGTAAAATTATGTCTATATGGTTTATACCGTTATGGTATTTAATACAGTTCTAAATGTAACCGCGGCTTAAACACTTTTTCTGATATTATATGAAAAAAATGATGTGCTTAAGTTTAACATTATAATACTAGCTTAAACTAATAAGCACAGAGTCAGATCAAAGTGAAAGTAAAGGTATCAGCCTATTAATGTCCCACTGCGGGGCAAAGGCCTCCATCATTTGAAATCATGTTTTTGTTACAAAGATGGGTTTTGGCTTAATCACCTCGCTTGCTAAATGCGGGTTGGTGATCACAAACCCGGGCTGTGTTCAGAAAAATCAACACAAAATTTGCCCGCAGATCAAAGTAATATTTTTTTTATTTTCAGAAACTTATTTATTTATTTCCAGTTCACAAGAATGTCTTAGCCTCTTCCTTAGCGTAAGTACTCGTAGATAGTTCGTACAAAACACAGCAATATCTCGAGATCACGGACATTTTCCCAGAGCATAAATCCTTTACCGACGGCAGGTGCAAGGAGGGCATCTGACTAATTAAACTGGCTGCGTAAATCTACCGCCCTCCGAACTTAAGCCCAGGAATACAAGAGAAGAATTCGGTTAAATACGCTTTAATAACAAGGAATAAGGTCTAATTTGGGATGTTGCGTTGGGAGTTTGGAAATGGAAAAATGCATGGAGTCGGAAGATTTTTTGGCTACCTACCTGTTATTGTAAGGTTGAACCCATTACCAATGCAATGGAATTCGTAAGGTCAGTTAAGTTTAGATTTCTTTGAAATTAAACCGAAACAAATGGTTTTTTAATTCCGTTAGATTACACAAGGTATAACGCTATCAATATTTACATACTTTAAATATTTAAGGACCTATTAAAGTTACTTTTAAGATTTTATAATTTTCTAGATAAAATATTTTACATTGTCATATCATATAAAAATTCCACATTAGAAGAATATTCATTTAAAATTAATTGTCCACGTATTTTTTCCATACAATCTGCGTCTACTTCTTATTAGTGCCAAACTCTAATCAAATCTTCCTTTTTATAAATGCTTGGATATTAAGACTAGAAGTCAAAAAGCAAACAAAGGAAATGAAAGCACTCCAGAGCGCGGGAACGCAAATTTAATTTATTCTGGAAGACGTATTTTAATCGTCAAACGGTGAGGTGCGCTAATCAGGCACAAAGAAGATTGATGCTGAATTAAAAAGGAAAGCGAGTAAGAACGGATTCACGGATATTCCACAATGTTAGAGAATTCATCAGAACGCTGAAGTGGGAAGTAGGGTGAGCCGGCACAGAAAATGTGGTTTGCTTTATATACCATCTTGTTGCAGTTATTTGTTCCAATGTGATAGCTGGTTAGCATCCGTTGACCGACGTGTATTATCTTAAGCTCGTATTAATAAATCGCACTCAACTCTGAGCTCGAACTTGAGCGCGAACTTAAGGTGCTGTTTTGTATGAGAATGATATCTAGTACGCGCTTAAGATCGAGCTCAGAGTTGAGTGCGATTTATTAATACGAGCCTTAGTGTCTTATTAGCTAAATCATATCTATACTACTATAATAAAGCTGAAGAGTTTGTTTGTTTGTTTGATCGCGCTAACTAAGGAACTACTGCTGGCCCAATTTTGAAAAACATATTTTGTATGGAGTCGCGGGCGGCCGCTAGTAAAATATAAAATGCAATTCAAAACAGTTTTTAAAAAGAAATATATTTTTTTAAAAGATACATATTCCTAAATTAGTTTTCTAACGTTCTTTGGCAAACATTTTTAATAATTTTTTTTATTTCTTAGTATAGTTACAATTTCTATATTTCAATAGATTTTGGCACTCAAGTATAATCTAATAAAATAGTATAATCATCAAAAAAGAGTTTTTTTAGTGTGCCATTACGCACTGTCGTGATTTCATCATGTTATGAGGAAGGCGCTGCCCTAGCTAATGAGAATGAATTGCACTCCGCCTGCACCGAGGCTAGCGTTACTTTGGTATTACTGCATTTTTCACTGCGCTCCTTAGCGCATCCGTCTTAGTTTTACCCGTTCCTTCGGATCTATTGGACTTGTCACAAGGAATAATAATTAATTTATGGGGAAAGTCACATGCAAAATTCCAATTGTTTTAGTCAAAAAAAGAATGTGCATTTAATTTTTTATTTTATCCAAGATTTTTTTAGGAGAAGATTTTCAGGAACCTTTTCAGAATCCCACTCTTACTTTTACCGTTTTAAACAAGTCTTGTTTTTGATGGAGGCTGATTAGTAGGAAAATAAAAGTGAACTTTGTGTTACCCTACTTTTCTGTGTGAGCTTCAGCCACGGTATAGTCACCGTAAGCAATAAATAATAATTTTTAGTACATTTGAGTACTATTTCACGAAATTAATGAACAGCCCTGTGAAATAATTTATTCTCGTCATTACCCAGATATATATTATTTTTTTACAAAATACTTTAATTGTAATTGATCCATTTTAAAATTGTAAATTGATATCATGCTCGCTCGCCCGGAATGATGCAAAATGCAGTGAACTTTTTCTCATAAATACCTAAGAGATAAATTCACTCCACGAATTACACTTGACACTCGGCAAAATTATGTCATCAGGGAGTTACAAGCAGACTAAAAAAACCTCTCCCCTTTATACACACCTTACCATGATAACGGCCCATCCAAAATAGCGCAGTCATTGAAGCGAAAAATATGGTCCAACCTCCGAATTTTTTTACTGTGAACCGATTTGCATGAAATTTTGGAATTAGTTTCATTGTACCCTTCAATTCAAAAGTGAAAATGATTTGAACGCCGCAACTACCCCTGGAGTGGTTGCCACCCCATCTCGGGGGTGAGTATTTTTTTTTTAAGATAACCTCGGATATCGATTGGATTACTAATTTTAAGCAAAAAATCATCTATAAAGTTTTTCGATAAATCTAATACTTTTCAAGTAATTGGCAATTGAAAATTCGCAATTTTGTCACGTTTTTCATCGGTTTTCTGCAAATATCTCCAAAAATATAAGTTTTATCGAAAATTTTATTAAGAACAAAATTGTGGCAGGTAAAAAATTAAATAATTTTGTTTATCCTAAAGTTTTCTATGTGCAATATTAAGATATATATTAAAGATCGTAGCCGTTTTTTATTTTGTCTGCAATTTAATCGATTTGGTCAATGTCATCTAGCGGCGAGCAGATGCATTTGATGGATTCTTATAATTAAGAGTTTTGTAGTGCTTGAAATAAGCTTTCAAATGAGTACAATTAAAAGTCTTTTGCACGTAAAATAAGTAAGCTGTATTACAAATAAGAGGATCATCGAATGCTTTTTCTTGTAAATCAATGGGTTTCACAAGTGCCATTTCCAAGCTATTCATGCTATCACAATTTCAAAAACAGCATTGAAAAGGTAATTAGAAGAACTACAACATCCTTTATTGCATTATATAATTAAAAACGTTTTTCGAAAACGGTGAAGGGTCAAAGGGCTTAAGAGAGGCTGTGATTGCCGCTGCCACGCGCTCTTTAAACAATCATATCTCCGTCAGTTTTTGTTTAACAGAAATAACAAAATTATTAAATTTTTTGTCAGAAAAATACCTAAATTTTTTATTCCTACACTTTTATACGCATCTATCGTAATTTTTGAGATATTATGAAAAGAAGGTGGGATTTTTTAAAATATGAGATTTTATATTTTTATTTTAATCCTATCTATTTTGAAAAATATGTGTCCTAAAGCAGCCAAACTGATACAATTTATCAAACGCTTCATAGTCAAGTTAATTCTTGGCGGAATACGAATAATTTCAATTCTGGTGGAAATGGCACTTATGAAACCCATTGTTTTAAAAGAAAAAATATTGGATGCTCCTCTTATTTGTAATACAGCTTACTTATTTTACGTGAAAAAGACTTTTAATTGTACTCATTTGAAAGCTTATTTCAAGCACTACAAAACTCTTAATTATAAGAATGCATAAAATGCATCTGCTTGCCGCTAGATGACATTGACCACATCGATTAAATTGCAGACAAAATAAAAAACGGCTACGATCTTTAATATATATCTTAATATTGCACATAGAAAACTTTAGGATAAACAAAATTATTTAATTTTTTACCTGCCACAATTTTGTTCTTAATAAAATTTTCGATAAAACTTATATTTTTGGAGATATTTGCAAAAAACCGATGAAAAACGTGACAAAATTGCGAATTTTCAATTGCAAATTACTTGAAAAGTATTAGATTTATCGAAAAACTTTATAGATGATTTTTTGCTTAAAATTAGTAATCCAATCGATATCCGAGGTTACTTAAAAAAAAATACTCACCCCCGAGATGGGGTGGCAACCACTCCAGGGGTAGTTGCGGCGTTCAAATCATTTTCACTTTTGAATTGAAGGGTGCAATGAAACTAATTCCAAAACTTCATGCAAATCGGTTCACAGTAAAAAAATTCGGACCCAAAATGCTTCATTGCCTGCACTAAAAGGGGGGCTAGACACTTACATTCTCAGCGAATAGGTTAATACCACCCAGAATGATCTAATCGTAAAATCCAAACGACTTTAATTTGTACACAAATAACCCTAAAGCGGGGATATCTTCGGGTGCTGATTTCAAAACTTGAGTTGTAATTCTGTTTATCTTTACTACTGTCATTTGCGCTTTACAGGGGCTCTTATCATTACCATAAGCCGTGTTCATTCGGCGCGTGTGGGACAAAACATACGGGGGTTCTTATAGCTGCGTCTTGAAACTGCCCTGTTTTAAGGAATATACGGATGCTTAATTAGGACGTCTTATTAAAATATATTTAAGTTTATTTATTATCAGACTTGCCATCATAATGAACGGAAACTTAACTAACTACCTGAATCCTAATGTTATCAATAGACAAATCTGTTTTTCTGGTCTACAGGATCCACACTCACGAACTCATCGGAAAAATTTTATGATTTAGTTAATATTGTGTAATGTTCATTGGGAAAACAAGCACTATTCACTACAACGATATCACGGAGACTTTAAAGAAATCTCAGCCTGAGAATGAAATTTTTGACCATTGAACAAGATTGAATTTGTGGGTAACAGAAGATAACTTTATTAAAAAATAGTTAGTACAGTATTTGTTATGGATACACTTATTACACTTTTGTATTTACACGTGTTTTGTCGTTTGTCACGCTATCGTGATATAAAACTCTGGTGTCATTTTGAGTTATTAATTTATTTCTTTAACCAAATAAACATAAAAAAATATTCAACCGTGTCAGTACGCAATCCTCCCCCGTATATTCCTCAAGAAGGCCTCCGTTCCTTGCACATGTTTATCCAATTTGGCGTAGTCTGGAAAGTTGCGAGCTTGCAACACGTGTGTCGCGCAAATTAGAGATTCATATTAATTTAGGACTCGAACTGACAGTGCTTTGCGGCGTTCAAGTTCCAACGCGGTCGTGAAGTTTAACTGTATTCGCTGAATTATAATAAGCCATCTGTTTTTATTTATGGTTTGATAGGTATTTAATAGTTAACGCCTCGTTTATTTATTTATTTATTAAAACTTTATTGCACGAAATAGATTTTGTAGAAAAGGCGGACTTAATGTCTAATGGCATTCTCTACCAGTCGACCTTAGGGCAAAACAGAGAGTGAATAGTAGGCAGTGCTATTAAAAGAAACTATAAAAATAAAAATTACACTTATTAACTAGTTAACATACAACATCTATATATATAAAACAAAGTCGGGTTTGTTACAACACTTATAACTCGAGATCTGCTGAACCAATTTTCATGGTTATTGTTTTGTTGGATTTGTCTCCGCCCCGAATAGCAGAATACATCTTAAAATCAATAAAAACTGGAAATGTTTAGTTAATACATCATCATTTAAATAATGCTGATTTGTCAAAAATATTTTGTCATAGAGTATAGTAACCATGGTCACTCTGATTTGTTTATTACATGTCAAACATTTGTTGTCAAATCCTGTCACAACTATTCAAGTTTGCGTTCAGAATTTTATTTTTTGTCGAATGCCTCGAAAGTTCAGGTCCAGGTTTAGGTTAATATGTTTGTTTTAGACATTAATTTGTGTAAATTATTTTTTACTTATTTAGTTTTAAATTTCCGAAAACAATACCGACACTTTATTCTACAAGGTAACAAAAGTATTTTTGGTACATCTAATTGGTTGTCTATGATTGTAGCCCGCGTCCCGCGTCATTTGCATGAATAAGCGCAAGATGCTATGACATAATAATATGTCCGTTGTTATGGTCGGCCAGATCTGTTCTTTACATTTACATGTAAAAAGAAATCTATAGAATTTTTTCAATTGCTGCTTCCAAGACATCACCTCACGTGTTTTCAGGCAAAAATTCGGTCACTTATGAATTAAATTGTTAAGGAACACGTCTTTAAGATACTTGATGCTGGTTGATTCAATCGAATGGCAAAAACGAGGCCTACCGTATGCTCACATTCTAATTTGGTTAGCCGAAAGAATTCTGCCAGATCAATGATGACATCATATGTGCATCATCCTGACCTACATGATGACCGTATGTGTGGCACTGTCAACCGCCAATCACCCTGCATGGTCGACGGCAAGAAGTGCTCCAAACGGTATCCACGAAAATTAACGACAGAGACCATTACAGGCAACGATGGTTGGTTATCCGTCAATCGCCCGATGATCATGGTAGAACTATAAAAAAAAAACATCCGGGTCGAATTGAGAACCTCCTCCTTTTTGAAGTCGGTTGAAAACAGTTGGATTGTTTCAAAACATTCAAGGCACATTGTTATCTTGAGTATTGCAATTTGGTCAAGTCACTTAAATAACTTTGCAAATGTGATACGAAAGGGAGCGACATGGTGGTTTTTAGTGTCCAAACATCTAATATCAACGATGAAATCACGCGCTATTAAGTTGGTAGATATGTGAACTGCAATAAAGCAATTTGTAGAATATTTTCATTCCCTATTCACAAACGTCATCCCACTGTTGTACATTTGGTGCTGCATCTAGAGAACGGTCAGAGAGTAGGTATACATATTTCACAGCGTCGAATGCTGTTTAACGTGCCGAAACACCTCCAGCGATAACACTAACCAGTTTTTTTGCGATTTGTCAAAGCGACTGTGGCCTAAATCTAGAAAATGCATGTTTTTCTCATGGTCAATGTTGTACGTGGCATGCTCGCTCACGTGTCGTCAAACCCTCTTTATTTGTTCTTGCGCCTGACTAAAAAACAAAGAATGTCTTTACCACAAGGTGCTTGAATTAAAATCACATTAATGAATTAATCCGAGTGTATCCTCAACCAAAGTCATCACGCATCGTATCCAGGTCTTCATCAACCGATGCCTTAGACAGATTCTTGGCATTTACTGGCCCAAACAGATCTCAAACGACGAACTATGGGATCTCTGTTCCGAGTCCCGGATCGGTCTCCATATGAGACGTCGCAAGTTGTATTGGATTGATCACAGCCTAAGATGAACACCCGACCATATGCCAATGCAAACCCTTGAATGGTCACCTCAAGGGAAAAGGAAACGCGGAGACGTTCAGTAGCAGCGGAGTTAAGACGATCGGACTGACGTGGTCCGAGGCGAAGCGAACAGCCCAAGACAGAACGCGATGGCGAAGCACTGTTGAAGCGCTCTGCTTCACCTGGGGGCCATAGTACCAATACTACATCAAGTCAAGTATCCCAATCTGCACTACATAGTTTTCAATGTATTTTTATGACATGAGTTTGAAGTACTTAATTTTTTTATTTTTATTCTTATTCTGTATGTTTTCGTCGTCATTCATCATGATAAAATACTTTTAAGTTTATATCTACCTATATTAATATTATTTTGTATCATTTTATTGCGTTCATCAAAGCCTCAATTAGTTCAGCTAAAAAGTAACACGACAATCATTGACTGTTAGGCGGTACGAAGTTCGCCGGGACAGCTAGTACTACATAAAAAAATACACACATAACTTTATATACAAAGATATATACTTCTCGTTCTAGTGGTTTAAGTATCGGGCTGTGGTCTCAAGGTCGTGGGTTTGATTCCCGGGACGGGCAAAATTTGTATCGGTTTTCCGAATACCCACCGGTTTGGCAAGAGTGTTAATGGCCAAAACCCATCATTGTAACGAAAACATGAATTCATAAGATGGAGGCCTTTGCCCTGCAGTGGGATATTTTCATGTCGTTTAATGACATACTTCTTAGCAGTACGGAATGTAAGCCATGCGACTTATTTTGTAACGGCCTGTAAGTTGCTTTTCCAACAAAATTACGAAAGCAAGAAAACTAACTTAGCATTTTCTTGTTGTAGAAATCAATCATGTCAAAAATGTTAAATTTCCATTCGAACATCGTTTTACAAAAGCTCATGGCCAGAGCCTTCTTTAAAGTATAAATATACTTAAATTGAGCTTAAAAATATATATAACGTGATTATCCAAGTAACAAATTAATGTTTTTTAAAAGTTGTGTAAACGTTTTTCTATTACTATTGGGTCCATAGGATGGGTCGTATAAACGTAGTTGTAGACGTTTATTCAACGCGAAATAGGCCCAAATTACACGACATTAATGTTATTTAGAAGTTAAATAAAAGTTAGTCAAGAACTATTTCAACGTCGCCTAAATGTTAAATAAAAGTTTTAAGCCGACTTTTAGGTTACAAAATTGTTATCTTCTAACCGTTATGGAACCACTGAAGTCCCATAACAGTTATATAGACATTAGAAGGTGACTGAAATGAGTATATGTTCAGTCCATTTCATTCATTCTCATTCGTTCAATTTTACTAGAGATGAGTTTACAGAAATGTTATAATTTTCCTAACCAAATTAACATCTTCTTTACTATTTTAATGCGCGACCAGAGCTAAAGTAAAAATATGTAATGTGTGATTGTGCAGTGCACTTAGTCCTATGGGAACTTTACTTTTATGATGAAATATAGGTGTGTTTTCGTTAAATTTTTTGCGCCCCCTTCGAATTACATTGAATTCAATTATTGAAAATTATATTTAAAGTGTGTTTTGATACTTAAATATCAGCCATCTTGCCTATGTCAGGAAACGACTTCTATACATCGTTTATATGATGAAAAGGTCGCATAAGCAGATTCTTGCAACCAAGATGGTCCGCCATTATAAATGATTTTCGAGTACCGTGAGATAATAAACATTCTGAACAAAGAACCACGATTCCATTACAAATGAAATTAATTTTATTTAAATTACTTGATTTTATTGAAATTAATTGAAAAATTGTTAATTTGACATAATGTAAGATAGTTTTAACCCTTTTCTTGGCAGTGTAACACGGGTGATACATTCAAATAAAAAAAATCCTGAGCCCTGACCAAGCCATTCAAGATATTTATTTTACGCTTATTTCATAAGTGATCTATCATAGAATTGAAAATTAAATGGTTTATCGGCTGAAAAGTGTGCTGCTATTATTGGTGGACAAAATGACGTCACGGATGCACGTAGGCTTTGAGCGCGTGATAAGTTTATTCGTGTATTGACTGTATTTATGAATATTTGTGTGTTTTTTCATTAGTACTTTATAGAAAAAATACTACTTTTTGATTTTCCATACATTTCCATGGTGTTTGTAGCTATTTGGAAATTTTATTACTATTAAACTAACTATGTATCATATATGTTACACTGCCAAGCTCCCCGTGTTCTAGTTTGTATCATATATGATACATTTGCCAAGTCCTGAGTGATTTAGAAATTATACATAATTTGATAATACCGTTTAATTCACAAATATTTGAAACATTTTCACATTTCTGGATGCAATTAATGTCATGTACTAACATTGTTTTTTGGTTTTGTTTCTTTTTGTTCGCGGGTTTTTGAACAAAGCTATCCCAATTCTTACTCCTGCTGCCTCGCTTCTTCCTGCATGAAATCACCATATACAGTTGATCAAACAGGTTATAATATAAAAATCTCCTTTGCCTTGTTTGTCCTGGTCGTCTGTCTTATTCAACACCAATTAACATACCGAAAAGTACAAGATTCAGACTAAGAAAAATAGCTGGTGCTCATAAGACGTACTAGGGAAAAGAAACTGTTTTTGCGACTTCCATCAATTTGGCTTATTCAATTACAAGTTTGCTTATATTTACATAAACTATCCACTTATTTAACTTCATCTCATTTAAATTAACCTTGTTCTTTGATAATTTGTTTAATATCAACCTGTACCCTATACTTGGCAGTGTAACATATATGATACATATTGTTTCTCAAAAACTAAAACTAAAAATATTTTTTTTGTATTTTTATTGGCTTATTTGAGTCATATCTAAGCAAGAAATATTACAATTAAAACACTTTTAACAAATTCATAGTCTTGCCAAGATAAGGGTTAAAAAAGTGCCTGTTGTGCCTTTATATAACTTTAGGTCTGCTTATAGTTCTATAAGGGTTGCAAAATTAATTTAATGTTGTATAATGATTCGTAGTTCACCACTAAATTCTCTTGTTATGTACAGGTCTAAAAATAATCTTTATGTGACGATTTGATTCAATAAAAGTCGTGTAAAGGTTACGTAGACCACCAATACTGGTTAATAGAATTCTTTAATACAACTGTTATAGAACGTCGTATTACTCAATTGAGTGAACGTTTACCCAACCTACGTTGTATAAAGTAGTCGTAAAAACGTTTCTGTCACCTTACATTGACAACATTATACGACGTTGTATAAATGTCTCATAAAAACGTTTATATTACCTATTCCTAGGCACCATTATACGATGTTGCATAATAATGTCGTATAAACGTTTATTTAACTACTTTTTCGTACCATTATACGATGTTGCATAATAATGTCGTATAAACGTTTATTTAACTATTTTTCGTACCATTATACGATGTTGTATAAAGTAGTCGTTAAAACGTTTACTCAACTAATGTAATAGGATCTTTTAGTCACAGGACTAAATCGTTGTAGGAATTACTGTTAGACAACGTTATTGTTGTCTAATAACATCTATTCAACATTTATATAACCGTACGTCGCATAGACAAATTTTATACAACCAATTTGTTTGTTGGAGGTTTGTTTCTCCAATTTATTTACGAATATCTAAAAGGTACAAGTGTTTACTTGAAAAGAACTTGCACTAATTTTCCTCATTGTCTCAGATGTAAAGACAAACCCCTTATTTCCCCAGCACTCCAACATTCCAAACTCGTCACCCAAACAAGTTATTTCAATCGCGTATTCCACAAATCACGTAGCGAATTTGGGTTTAATCACGTGCATTGTTTCGAGAACTCGATGTTGCGACTGCATCGTAATAGCGTCCTGCTTGGAATGCAGCCCGCGTTCCAAGAAATAAGTCATTCTCTCTAGCGGCAGCCTTTTTGAGCAAATCATATCGATACTGTTGCGATATCGAGTAAGGGAGTCGGTGAAGAGATGTTGTTTACAAAGTAATAATACGGTACCTAAATAAAACATATGATTAGCTGAGATTTTATGCTATAACAACATAAGGCTATTAAGACCGACATATTATCAGTCTATAATCATCATTGATGACAATTATGAAATTAAAAACGAGATTGGAATGTGTTTAATAAATATCTACCTCAAAATATTACGGGCCACATTTCAGTGCAACTTTACAAGCGGGTGTAGTTAAAGTGCCCTACCATATACCACAACATTATTCCTATTTGTTCAGGGACCACTTTAGCCCAGCCTTCTTTTCTAAACAGTGTCATCCAGAGTAAATTCCCCAGATAATGTAAAAATGTCTTCCAACGTCCAAACTGTAGCCAAACGTCAACGTTATTAAATTTAACACCGTCTATTCCCCATCGCTTCAATCCCGAGGAAGCGTAGTACAAATCAACTTTCTCCGAAGCTTGCTAGACTCGAAATAACATTGTCTTATGTTAGACTGCAGAATTTATTCAGCTTCGCTCTAGAAATGTGACAGATGAGAATAAATTGTCCAAGCCCGCGGGAACGGGATAAAATTATATTTTGTCGCAGCCTGCTAGCTCGTCCTGTGAATGAGACAGTCAATTAGATTTTCTTTTGTGTTTCTTTTTTCTGTGAAAATAGGGATTGAATAAGTAATCGGTGTTTGGGGACGATGTCAACCTTTATTTTGAAATAGAAAAATTCAAACTTACACGTAAGAAACTTATTTTTATTCCATCACTAATATATGAATAGAGGAACGTTTATTTTTCAATTTGCCATTTAAAGTTTGATTTAAAAAAGTTGTTCTATTGGTACGTTTAGTCCAAGAAAATAATACGGAAGAAAAACTTTGTCCGTCAAAACAAAACAATGTTAATTGTTCCATGCAAAAAGTCCCTAAAAGAGATTTCGTGGTTTTGATTACACATAACATTTTTTTTATCGGTAGGTACCAATACATACATACACCAACATAACAATAATCGATCTTGATTATGTTTCTTTGTACTATATCTAATCGAACAGACTAAAGCGATGAAGTTTAAAACCGAAAACATTTCGTTCCCGTAAAATCTAAAAACTGCAGTCATTCAAAATGAAAAAAAATACGGATTGCACCATTTCACGTTCCACGCTGATCGATACTCGCGTCGGCCGCAAATCCTAGACAAAAGCGTAGGAAACACGTCTATCGTCAATAAGTCGTCGGTTTTTCGCGCCATAATATCAAAGGCTGTGCTCGATCGGTGCGAATATCCGAACTATCCCGGGACGCGTCGTGGTACACTTGCCACGAAGTTAATTCGTCCCTGTTTTATTTTTAAGTTGTTTTTTAATTCGCCACATTACCTATTCGAATACGGTATGCAGAAAAATCAAAATGTTAGTTAACTAAAAATTGTCGGAGCCCCAAATAGCACTTAGCGAGGCTAATTTGAAACATCAAATAATGAATGATTAAAATTGAATACATACCGTTTTTAATGTCGGTTAGGTATGGGGCAAATTCACACATGCATTTTGCAACTCGTGACATTATTTAACCTCCGTTTGTCAAGATATAAACTGTGACGAGTTAACTTTGTGGCAAATGTACAACAACCCCATGAACAATATACTTGACGCGTGGCAAATGTATAATAACCCGACGAAGGATGTATCCCGGGACGCGATGACGCGAAGCAGTGAAACGTCACAGCGGTGAGTCCATTCAGTGTCGCGTGCGAGAGACCACGCTCGTTACACGTCATTAAGCGATACTTTACGGCAGACGGCCCTCGAGACTGCCTGCCCCCCTCCTGCATATGCCTTCCTAGTCTACTGTACTGCGAACTATTTACTAGATCCAGAAGGGACATTCCATCTTTTGAAACTGGCTTTCTCGTTGAAAAAAAGCTTAGTTAGCCATACTACTATCGCTAGCTATTTAATGTGTATTACTAAAAAAATTATGGCTGCATATGAAATTATAAGGTTATGTTTATGTGACGTATTAATTTGGTGGCAAATGTACAATAACTCAATGAATGTTATTTTATACATGACGCGATGGCGCTATGCCGCGTGGCAAATGTATAATAACTCGACGAAGGATGTATCCCGGGACGCAATGACACGGTACAGTGAAACGTCACAGCGGTGAGTCCATTCAGTGTCGCGTGCGAGAGACCACGCTCGTTACACGTCATTAAGCGATACTTTACGGCAGACGGCCCTCGAGACTGCCTGCCCCCCTCCTGCATATGCCTTCCTAGTCTACTGCACTGCGAACTATTTTCTACATCTGGAAGTGACATACTTTCTTTTGAAACTGGCTTTCTCGTTGATAAAAAGCTTAGTTAGCCATACTATCATCGCTAGCCATTTATTAATGTATTACTAAAAAAATATGTCTGCATTATGAAATTATAAGGTTATGTATATGTGACATATTAATTTTGTGGCAAATGTACAGTAACTCAAATAATGATATTTTATCCAATGACGCGATGGCGCTATGCCGCGTGGCAAATGTATAATAACTCGTCGAAGGATGTATCACGGGACGCATAACGCGAATCAGTGAAACGTCACAGCGGTGAGTCCATTCAGTGTCGCGTGCGAGAGACCACGCTCGTTACACGTCATTAAGCGATACTTTACGGCAGACGGCCCTCGAGACTGCCTGCCCTCCTCCTGCATATGCCTTCCTAGTCTACTGCACTGCGATCTATTTTCTACATCTAGAAGTGACATACCTACTTTTGAAACTGGCTTTCTCGATGACAAAACAATGTGTAATTGGCTATACTATCATTTCGATCTAGTTAAATCGTCTTTTTTATCACTTTTTATAATAAGAAATTAATTTTATTGATGAAGATACAATACAATTGAATCAAAGAATAGAAAAGCTGCCATTAGGATTTTTTTTTTGTAATTGTCTATGACACGCTTATTTTGCTCCCATTTAGGATTCTAGCCAATGGTCTCCGTAAGGGTGTCTTACCGTCTACCGTGTTCTTTATAATTGATGATTATTAGTTAGATATAGATTAGTTGATGTTAACTGTATAAAGTTTTTAATTTTAATTTATAATTGTACCAGAACAATTTAATTATAATTTGTCATATTAAGACGCCATTCTAGTTGCTCTACATCGTAACCCAGACTCGGTAACGTGATTTTTGTCAGACTACCAAACGCATGGTACATTTATTAAAATTCCGCCAGTGGCTTAATTCCGACGAATGGCGTGTCGCAGTATTAATTAAGCCCAACTTAAAATATTGAGTCAACGTCGAGGGCCCTAAATGCGCACATTCGTTAAAATAATATTTGAGCTCAACTACTTTTTACTCGTCTGATTTTAAAACAGAATGCGTTTTAACTTTATATTTTTTGATAAAACAAAGGAAACTTTTTCGCGTTTTCATTCGCTCGAAAAAATATTGGTGTCAAAAATGGGCGAAGCGTTTTTTAAATTTAGCAAAAATTACCGTACTCATACTTTTGAAACACTCTTTAGTTAATTTTTATATGGGTAAAATAAAAAATATATTCAGTATTTTTAACTTTTCTGTTCACGTTCAACTTTCAATTAACACTTTGAAACTGATCCATATTCAATCTGAACAAAATCTAGATTTATTTATAAACGTGAATCCACTTACAAAATGCAGCTAACCCCAGAGAAGCTTAAACATTATAATAATATAGTATTTTTAGGGTTCCGTAGCCAAAATGGCAAAAAAACGGAACCCTTATAGATTCGTCATGTCTGTCTGTCTGTCTGTCTGTCTGTCTGTCTGTCTGTCTGTCTGTCTGTCCGCCAGTCTGTCACAGCCACTTTTTTCCGAAACTATAAGTAGTAGACTGTCGAAACTTAGTGAGTGGATGTATTCTGTGAACCGCAACAAGGTTTTCACACGAAAATTGAAAAAAAATAAAAAAAATAGGGGGTCCCCATAGTGAGAACTGAAACTCGAAATATTTTTTTTCATTGAACATATACGTGTCTATAGATAGGTCTTTAAAAATTTTATTTAGGTTTCTAATATCACTTTTTTCTAAAGTGAATACTTTGCGTGACAGACCCTTCCAAAGTGGAAAAAAGTGTGTACCCCCCCTCTAACTTCTAAAATAAGAGGATGATAAAACTGAAATAATTATATAATGTACATTACCATAAAAACTACCAACGAAAATTGGTTCGAACGAAATCTATTCAGTAGTTTTTTTAATACGTCAAAAATTGAATTTGTACGGAACCCTCAGTGCGGGAGTCCGACTCGCACTTGGCCAATTTTTTAATTTCATATAGTGCAGACAACAGAAAGACTATCGAAACACTATGGACCTTGAACCGCCTTTATGTTAGTGACATAAGTGCGGCTGACCATACCACATCTGTGCCGATATAAAGCGCTGAAGAGTTGGTTTGTTTGTTTGAACGCGCTTATCTCAGTAACAACTGGTTCGACTTGAAAAAATTTTTTTGTGTTGGATACACCATTTGTCGAGTAAAGCTTTAAGCTATTATTTAACACTTTGTGTGGAAACCTAAATCCACGAGGACGCGAGCGACCGCTAGTACAGAAATAAGCATCCAGACAAAGGACAAACACACATGACCATCGCATGAATTTCTGGAAAGATTCCAACCCACAATCAAACTTAGCTCATAACAACCCACGCTCATACGTCAGAGTTCACCACCAAACATCGAGTTAGTCAAAATGAACCTCACGGGGTCCTCATCAAATCATTAAAGATTCAACATTTTTTTCCATCGCAATGATTTAATCACGAGTCGGTACGTGCCGCGCACAATCTCATTATCTCGTTTCGTGCCGCTCTGTCTCGGTACGACTTTTTCGTCAATTTGCATACGTAATTAATTAACTTTTTTTTCACTCGAGAATGACTTTTTTTTTCTTTTTCGGCTGCATCAGGTGGACGAAGATAAAACTGTACTGCCAGACAGTTTCGTTATTCTAATTAAATGTAGTTTCGTTGGAACTATTATTGCGGTGTGTCGGGGGATGTATGAATATTTATTTAAGTAGACGGATTATAAGCGAGTAAAAGGAGTTTCTTCTTAATTTAATTTTAAAGCGAATAAATTATAATACAATATATTTAACAAAAATGAAAACATAACATGTTTTGCTGTTTACAAAACAAGTTATGTTTATATTCCCGAAAACACAGTGAAACTTTGATATACTCAAAAGCATACTTAAGTTTAAATAACGGCAAACGAAATATAAATTCGAGATTAGCTAGAGTATATGTAAACAGTCCCTGAAGTCGTTAAAATAATAATCTTGTTTATAACTTAACCCTCGTATGTTCTAGCGTTAACATTTGAAACAATATGGCGGCATAATAACTTATCTCCCAAGTCGTAATACCAGCGGCTAGCAATGATGTATTAACATTATAACGTATATTAAACCTAATGAAACCTGCTTGCTTTTACTTAGACTAGGCCGGTGTCCATTGTCCACTGAAATAACGTGTATTATAAGCAAGATAGCGAACGAACCTTTTCAATTATCTTTTGTGGACGTCGATGATTAAAGGATTATGTTTTAGAGTTCCGTACCTTAAGAGGTAATAAATCTGGACCCTCATAGGATTACCCACGACTCTACACGTTCAATGACCCCTTTTCTCCGGAAAGGTTAAGAATAAAGGTATTTTAACTAATGTTTCACTCTTGTAAGCGTGTTGTATTTTTAACCAGATAAAATTCAAAATGCTTTGTCATATGCATCCTTTAAAAAAAATTACAAACAGGGCGCTACTTTTTTAGTTTTCCCGTAATTCATTGGTACATTTTTTCTATTTAAGTACCACCTACCACGAATAGAATAGAATAGCTACCATGCAAAGATGAAATTTTGCTTAATCAGCAAGCTTATCAAATGCGGATTGGCAATCACAAACCTGAACTGAATTCGGTGAAACCCGGCACAAATAGCCTGCCCCGGGAATCGAGACCACGACCCGGTACTGTAACCACTAGACTATCGAAGCTTTCATGTGATCATAATAAATTCCCATTCGATGCATCTTATAACATAGTCCATTACTGGTACTGATTACGTATTCCTCTTAACAGCTCACATTCCATTCGGCCCAAACCTTTCATTACAAAGGTCCTCGCGCTCGCAAGCGTATCACTCACTATAATCTTATTATAAGCATCAACATTAAAAGCTTCTTACCTTGGTAAGGCTTACCCACACACTAGGGAGTGGTAAATATTTAACAAATTGGTTCGGGAGGTAAGTTTAGGCCGCCCAGTCCTGACCACAGACCCTCTAGCGGAAGCTACTAAGAAGCTCGGCAGGTATCGCACTCCTTGGGGATGTACTTAGGGTAGGGTGGTCGCGTTGCTGTGGGTAGATTTGATACTGGGGACAATATGGACGAAAACTTGCCACCACACGCATGGTCAAAACATAAGGCAATATGCCTGGATGTTTCAACAAATAACTAGGATGTTATAGATAGTAAAACAAATTCTGTAATTAAAAAAATTGCATACTGTCAAAAATTAATACTATAAATAATGAACTGTTTTTCTTCTTCAAATGTAAAGATTGAAAATGTTTTATCAAAATTATTTACTGGAGTTAAAAGCATGTTATCAAGTATATTTTAAGTCGGATAAATAAGTTTTAAAAATAAAAATAAAATGTTTTTACCAAAACAACAATCTACACTGATTAAGTGAAATACAATAGATGATTAAACAACCCTTTTACTCAAAATAATTAATAACATGAGAATGTAATCAAAGCTTTTAGAATTCGTATTTTATAGAACCTATTTATAATTAAAAATAATAGAATATATGAATATTGTTTCGAAGTAAAATGTTACTAATGAACTTCATAATTAAATAATAAAATTTATCATTAACTTAAATATAGGATTTTAGACTTTCGCGTTGCATTATGACACTAGAGTCCGCTTGCGACCACGGCTGTTGTAACGCAGCCGAAACGTCAAGCAGTAAGTAGTATTCATATAGGTACTACATAATTAATATCGCGTTAATTCCCGTTAAATAATACTAGTGTCATTAACTTAAATGTCAGTAAAAGATCAAAGATGTCTTCAATGTTAAAGATAAATGGAGTTTTCAATAACAATCGGTTATTATTAAAAATAATAAAAATGCATGTGTTACCGCCTGCTTGTTAACTGAAAAATTAAACAAAAATAGATACAAAAGATCAAATACGCCAACATTTACAAGAGTCGCCCTGCCGGCCACAAGTCTTCACTTACATGTGGTTTCTGAGGAAAATTACATCAAATCGACTGAATTATTGAAAAGTTAACGGAGGAGCTATAGTTTGTTGGCAGTGCTTGTTTGTAGTTGGAAACTTCTAGGAAAATGTTGGTTAGCCCGATGCTCCTTTGCCTTCAAACTATGGACTTGAGAAAAATCTAAACGAAAGTTTTGATTTTTATAATGCATTGCAAAATAAAATGTTTTATAAGTTAGTGAATGGGAAGACTTTGTGGAACTTTTTTCAATATAAAACATGAGAATATTGATTTGAAAACTACTGACTTCATATTATGGTCACTCTATTCCAAGTTATTTCTCTGTTTTCAAATACCAATTTAATTTATTTTATACATAGTTAAAAGAAACTTATTTTGAAAATATAACTTACATAAAAACAGTGGTCTTCTTGTCTGAACTATGAATATTCAAATCTTAAATAATAATAGTTCTCCATCTTATTTATTAAGAACTTTGGTTCCTAGTCGAAATAAGACACCATTCGGCAATTCCACAACCGTACAGTATCAATACAAAACAACAGCGGCTATAGAAATTAAACCAAAAGAGGTAAAAGGAAATGAAATACGAAAAGTGAATTAAAATTTTCAGTAAGTTAAACTCAATATAGCCGTAAGCCCGGCAAAGGTCGCGTTATCTACGCAGGCGGCTATACCTAAAGGCTTGGCTGAGGTAATTAATTTTCAAGGGATTACAGTACAAATACCAGGGATAAGGAAAGGGCCGCGGTGGCCGTCTGACGACGAGGAATTATACAGTGTAAACAAAATTAGAATTCCGGTGTATTATTTATTAAAATCTTGGAGGTCGACTCTTTAAATGCATATTACAAGACAAGTATAAGTATATTGTTTATTTTTAAAAGAAAGCGGGATTTCCAAATTTATTATGTGAACCTTATTTTAGTAGTACAAATTCTACTATACTCAAAAGTAAAATTCTCCATGTGTAATAAGATTCTCTAACCTTCAAGTGAAACGTCTTGACTGATTGTAGGCATTGGTCATATTATAGCTGGATTAATTGTTTAACAATTATTTAACAATTAATGTCCTCGTAAACATATTATAATTTCAATACTGATTGCTGACTCACAAAATTTCGTTCTCACTCTCAACAAAGTCCAACATTTCTTCTGCGTTCCGGTACGATTGGTAAACTGAGTAACTAGACATGCAAATAAATGAAAGACGACGACAATAAAAGACGAAAAAGAAACCACAACATTAACCACTAGCATGAAATAGCAGGAACTAAAAATTATCTCAAAGAAACCGCTAGAACACAGTGCACTCACAAATAATCTTAGCATCCCCGCTTCACATGATATCGTTATGCATTTTCCCCTCAGACTCTAAACTTGCAGTAATAATCCTTCGGATTTCATATATTCTGCAACCCTGGAGATCTGAAACGAAAACATCGTGTAAGATCTAGCGGTTAGCACGACGGGTGCATAAACTATTTACGTATTCTGTACACTATTTCTATGATAAGAAAATTTAAGTACCATAATCACCTGTTTTTATGTGATAACCGCCATCCTTGGACATTTAACATATTGCCTAAGTGCAGCTGTAGATATTCTGATGAAGATGATGGTGATCGACATTTAGCAGTACACAAGGATTGTACGTGTTGGTTGGCTTAAAAACACAAATACCCACGATGGAAGTCCAATTTTCTGGCACATAACAACATATTATTATACGAATTGAACGCATTCATGCGACAAGAAAAGGGGCAAATAATATTTTATTATAAATTAAAAAGTTTGTTTGTTTGTTTGTTCCACTTTCACGGCGTAACTACTGAACCTTTTGCTTTGACATTTTGCAGACGTTAAGTTAAAAGTGCGTATTAAATACTAGGGTACTAATTATCCCGGAAAAATTGATGTTCCCAAGGGAAAACAAAAATGTTGTTTGCAATATAACCGAATTACACACGGGTGAAGCCGCGGGTGGAAAACTAGTGTAAAATAAATGATGAATCTTCGGAATTTCGCATATTCTGCAACCCTAGAGATCGTAAGGAAAACATCCTTGCGGTTAGCATGCGGTGCGACACCTGCATAAACTCGTAGTATTTTCTTACTCTTTACTGTTCCATCTGTTCACGTTTCGTATGCAGAATTTTGCTTTCCCAAGTGTGTTGCATAATTAAAGTGTTTATAGTGGACTTGTAAGGACTGAATATTAAGGATCCTATTTGTGAAGGTGGTTTTGTGTGGAGGTGAAGAGTTAAGGTGAACTTTGTATTTGGCTGTTTTTGTAAAAAGGTTATTGTGTGCCAGCAAAAGGAACACCTATGCCTACAATTTGTCAACACGTGTCAGTGTGACAAACACAAATCAGTTTTGATTAAAGATCTTTATTGCACCATCCAAAAGAACGGACTTATTGCTATATATATATATATAGCATTCCCTTTTGAGATTCTTATACAAACAAAATGCAATCATGGGTTTAATTAACTCCTACGTAGTATTGATACTGATGATGATGATTATTATTATTATTGATACTAAAACCGACTAAAGGAAATTCCGACTAGCAAGCTTCAACGTCAACCTTTAAAATGCCGCCTGTAAAACATTTACGACTCCCAGTTTACACTCGTCAAGTTTCCGTACTGCAGTATTCTCGCCTGACCCGCTAGTCACTGAGAGGAGTAAAATAAAAACCGGAGTACACACTACATTCAATTCAAACAAATCTGTCGCTCGCTCAAGTTTCCCGAGGCTTTCTCCACCTATCCACTATACAAACAAGGAGACCCACAAAAAACGTTTCTATGCAAATAGGGGCAAATAAACGGCGCGACTCGACTGCGGGCTCGCATAGAGACACTGGAATAGTTCCGATGTTGGTGGTTGCGAGTTCGGCGTTGAAACAATTTGAGGACTTTTAAGGGATAAATTCTCCTTCCTTGAGACTGCAATTGGGAAAACTGTACACTTAACTCTTTTTTTCTCTTCACATGTGAAATATTTCCTTGGCCGCCTTGTTTTTTAAATTGTTCTCTTAACACACACTTGGATGCAGTGGAGCAAAGATGGCATGAAAGTAAACTTATTTATACACTTAAAATAAACAACTTTTAAACGGCTTAATATGCTTTTTTAACCGACTTCAAAAAAGGAGGAGGTTCTCAATTCGTCTGTATGTATAATATTTTTTATTTTTTTTTTAATGTATGTTCATCGATAATTTCGTCAAATATGGACGGATTTCAAAAATTTTTTTTTGTTGGATAGAGTTCAGTTCTGAGGTGGTCCCATTTTCACCAGTCCAGGATCTGATCATGGAATCCAGGAGAAATCGAGGGCAACCACCGAAAATTGTATGCTCGTATGGTGTTTTTGTTACGTAATCATGTTTTACTCAGGTATATGCTTCAGGGTGTCAACATTTGATGCTGCTGTCCTGATGATGATGCTACAGTACTCCTTAGCGGTTAGGAGTTGGCAGGCAGAACTGCAATTGGTCGATGGAAACTATTTAGTAGTATGTAGGGCTTAAATGCTGCTTGTGAGGTATGCTTGAATCAACATCTGATGCTACTGTGCTGATGATGAAGCTACAGTACTCCTTAACAGTTAGGAGTTGGAAGGCAGAACTACAATTGGTCGATCGAATGTATGTGGGGCTAACGTGATACTTATGTATATTACATCCAGACCCATGGCGAGAAATCTCGCCGAAAAGTCTCGCTGGGCCTTCTCGCGAGAACAAGTAATTTATCCACACTCTCATTTACTTTTAACAACAACTAAGTTCGTATTAATAATTAAGTTCACGACGCTTTAACACAACTAAAAATCATGAAATAAACTGACTTTTTTAAAAAAAAAATTAAATGCTGCTTAAATGCTTAATTAAATGCGGTGCTTTTTCTCTTCTGCTTTTTTGGGCAGGCACCGACTTCAGTTAGTTTGTTTAAGATTACTTTGACATAGTTTAGGAAAATTATAGTATTAGGTAATAGATATTAGGAATTATTTTTTAATTTTTAGTTTATTTTTGTGTTCACGATTTTTTTGAAGTCGGTTTAATTTTTTTTAGGAAGTTATCTTACGATGTCACATCTAGTTATTATGAGTATCAATCAATAAATTCGGAGTAAATTATTAATTTTGTAACACATTGTTCGTTAATTAGTTAAGCTAGTTGTATGCTATGTTATAAGTTTTAAATAAACTCCATTTCAGAACTTTACTTAATAATAAAATGAACAGTAAATATCTCATCTAGCACTCATATCTCTCCTAGCGGACCGACTTCTCTCCCGTGAGATCGCATTTTCGGTGGCGTTTTATACGCGACGCATGCCTGATTCCCACTATACATATTTATGATGCCTCCTGGTTTGGTTACGTGGAAAAGGAAAGAATTTTATGGTCTCTTAGATAGGTGACCGTGCAAGAGTTACGTCGTATGTTTTGTTTATATGTGGAATGAGGCCACAGAGCTCTGGAACGTTTGAATTAGAATATCTGAATACGTTATTGGGTACGTACGATGTTATGAAGTCGTTACAGATGCGGTGAAGCTTGTGCGTATTATAGATTTTTTTGTGGTTAAGCAGATTGGGGGCAGGTTGTTACGTTTTGTTAATCTCAAAACTTTGTTGACCATTTTTTCATTCATCAAGACTGGAAATGTTAGCCTTCTGCAAATTTTCTGTTAATTAATTAATTGTGACACTTTAGTAAAAAAACCAAACCAAATAATAATGTTTGATAATGATCATCTTACTAAAAGTTATTTTTAAAGTAATAAATACACTGTATGTATATCTATATCACACAGCAATAAAGTATAAAGGTGTTCCGTCAGATCCAATTCGATTGAAATATTGGCAGCAAAGCAAACTTGCACTGCAAGATGAATAGTAAGCTCGCAATGTTTGCAGAATCAATACCAAGTTTTGGTGGTGTGTAGAATGTGAGCCTCTCTCGGAGACTTGAGGCTCAACTTTGCTACTTGCTGATATCTCTAGAATTGAAAGATTAGGTTTAAGTTTCGATTAGGTAATAAAATTTTTGATTGGATAAAATATCTATTTAATAGTAGATTGTACTAGGCTGTTGAATTCAAAGTATACAGTTATTTTTTTCTGGAGATGATCATAATGAAGGTGCATTACTTAAATTATAAAATAAAAAACAAAAAATAAAAACTGACATTGGTACAGTTCGTTCATTTTTAAGGTATTTTTTCCCTACTTCTATAAAGGCTTGTCCATAAACAAATCTATTTAAAAGCACCATAATATGCAATACCAATAATTTGCCAGTGCCCAGAATTTTGTTCAGCAGTTCCTACTGACGAGTGCGTGAAATGCGTCAGAATCCTCCCTGAGCCCAACTGGAGCTCGTGGAATGCGGACGGATTTTCTGTTACAACCAGTAATATAGTGATTTGTGACGCTTCCGCATTTTGGATTTGGCAATACATTGAAAATACAAAACACATTTGCATAACATTAATTTTACCTGTTTTTGTTGTTCGCAACTATTGTTTTTTCTAACATAGGTCTAAATTATTAATTTGACTTCAAAGTTTCAGTTTCGGTAAACATTAATATTTTCAGGGCATTTTGCCCCAGTTTGCATGTTTAGCTAGCTTAGCTGGCTACTTTAATTTGAGGACGAGTAAATCTTACACAAGTCCTCGTATCAAAAAATGGTTACCGTAATTGACTGCCTGAATTATTCTTACTTATTGTTCCAATAATTCAAAACATTAAAATGTATAGGATCCAGAATTCTCGGAGTCGTTAAAATATATCACGGTGGAACTTAACTAAAATCCGTACTACAATAATCAAAATGCCCGTGTTTTTCGGTAGTTCCTCGTCTGACATCCGCGGAAATGCGTAGAGTTGGCACATTCCGCCAGTTGCGATGCAGGCGCCAACTGCGACTGGCGGAATGCGGAAGTGTTTTTGTCACGGCGTGTAAATTAGTTATCTTAATTACAAAATGTTAGAATTTTCTGTTTCTGTTTTCAGTGTACCTAACATTTTCCCCATCAAAAGATCCAATATCCGTTTTTAGCTTTATGTCGCAAGTTATCCCCGTTACTCTTACCAAGGAAATCGTTCACATTACGATGCGTTGAAGTGCAATAAAGATAGAAATATAAATATTTGTATTTGTAAAAATACATACATGGTAAATAAAATGCATTATTGCTGCTTAAATGTAGTCTGACTGCTACTTTTTTTTTTAACATTTAAATTTGTATAAGTAACACAAAAGGGAATATTTGAAATGTTTCGCACGTATACTGCAGGTCGGATAGTAGAAAGGCTCAGTGAAATACGCAGGAATTCTTTGGGCGCAACAAACGGTTGTAGGCTGAGAATTCGGTCGCTTTATTTGCACTACCTTAGTGTACACTCGCGGATAAAATTGTGCACCTGGTTGAGATATTTTGTACATTTAAAAATAATGATGTCTTTTTACTAACGAGATTCGGGGTTAGGAGACCAGAATGGCGATTAATATAGGATGATAAGCAAAAGGGGGGAAAATAACTTCTCAAGTTCTTACCTATTTATTACATAGGTGAAATAAGCAAAATTTTTTTGCATTATATGCCCCGTACCTCAAAGCATAATAAGCTTACATATACTCGTCACATGCAAAATAGTTGAACACTTTTGTAAGTGACGTGGATTGTTTAGAAATTCAACGAATGACATTTTTGCACTACACCTAGGATCATATAAAAAATAAAATTAAAAGCAATGTTAAAATATTCAAACTTTTACGACTACCCACGTGGGTAAATAAAGAGATAAAAAACATTATTTTTGCATCACAGCGCAATAAAATTCCATTGCCCGTAGCTGCACTAGTGCGAAATTCCTGGTGTAAATCCTAAATTTACGGATACATAGGTTTTTGTTCCGCGTTCAGTGAAATACTCGTAGTAAAACAGTGAGTAACTGAATGCCATTGCGCTTGTAATTCCCTGGATGCATTTTACAATCACATTCATCGTATTTTTTTTTCCATGCAGACTATATTTAGGTGAATTTTAGGTATTCCAAAAACTTACTGATAGCTAAAGAACAAAATCACCGTGTCAACAGGTCGGTAATAAATTAGATCTTTATTACAAAAGCAACGATTAACAAGATAGCAGTAGTTAGAATAATATGTGTGCTCTAAAAGGCTATATAATAATAATAATAAGAATTTGCATTAGAGTTAGTGAGGCATTTAAACGCTAAAGTATTAGCCCAATATGACGTTATAATATTAAATGACAAGAAGTAGTTGAAGGACGACATGATTGAAAAAGGTGTGGATGACTCGATGACGAATGATAGGTCTGTATGGAAGAAGTCAACGTATTGAGCCGACCCAAAAAAAACTGGGAACAGGACAGGCGAATGATGATATGACACGAAGTAATACCAAAGCATAACAGAAAATAAAACATTGTAAGTAATAGGATGACCACGGAGAAGCTGTAAATATGTTGGTTTAACATTCTGTGAATAATTTAACCGAGGCCTAAGTCAACAAAGCCTTACCTACGACCCTGTCGTCCGTAAGTTATCGCGCAGTGTATTTACTCAACCAGTTGTTTAATATATTGTCTCATAGGTATATTATGTGCTCAGTTCTACTGCCTTAGAGAAAAGTGGATAAGTCGCTAGTTGAAGCAATTGAAACACCTGGAACTAAAAACTAGATTGAAGAAAATACTTCATATCAATTCATAGACACTTTCAGCCAAATTCACCCAGATAATTATAGCCATACGGGCTGAAATTGTCTGGGTCACGTCACGCATTACTCGGTAACGAAAATGAAGCTGAAGAGTTTGTTTGTTTGAAAGCGTTAATCTCAGATGAGTTAATCTCAGATGATCTGGTTCGAATTGAAAAAAAATATTGTGGTGTTGGATAATCCATTTGTCGAGGAAAGCCTATTAGCTAACTATGTGTTAGCATAAAGCTTTAGTAAAAAAATATGCAGAAACCAAAATCGGAGACTCGGGCGGCCTCTAGTTATCAATAAAACATTTTATTCATCAACTAGCGGCCGCCAGCGACTCCGTCCGCGTGGGTTACGATTTCCGCACACGGCACACAGTCTTACTAAATATAGCTGAATAAAACAACGGTCTTTATGCAATAGGCATGCAGTCAACTTGCACACTTTTACGGGACTAATTACTCAGGATAGATAGAAATACATAATACATAATACATAATACATATAATACATAATACATAATAGTCTATAAGCCTATTTAGGTGACGGAAAGAAAACGCTTATCATTTTTAACAATAATCTGGAGACCTTATACATTTGAGAAATCATCTGTTCACCGCGATTCAGATCCGCGGCCGCGCCTCTAGCGAGGTGCGCCATCTTTCGGCACATTTTAGAACTAAATAGTTCGCTAGCGCAATTTACAATTTACAATGATAAAATAAAGGAATGTACAATAGCTTAAAGCCTACCTCGACAAATGGTAAGTGGTAAGTGGACTATCCAACCAACACAAAATGTTTTGTCAATTCGAACCAGTAGTACCTGAGCTTAGCGCGTTCAAACCAATTTGGATCTTGAGTTGCACGTGTTATTGTGAGTCAACCATAAAAAGATAGACATATGCTGTTGTGGGATATTTTTTAGGAAATTTTATGTAGAATATTTCCGTCATACATGATTTCTATGTGACTTTAACCATTAAGGCTGCACACGCGACTGAAGCTTAAGAAATGGAGTAAATTCTCCCGTTTTCCCCACATTTCCCTTCACTACGCTACTCCTGTTGATTGTAGCGTGATGAAAAGTATCCTTTAATATACCCAGGAGTATGAAGAATAATGGTACCAAGTTTCGTCAAAATCCGTCCAGTAGTTTTTGTTTCTATAAGGAACATACAGACAGACAGACAGACAGACAGATAGACAGACAAAAGTTTTACTGATTGCATTTTTGGTATCAGTATCGATCACTAAACACCCCCTGATAGTTATTTTGGAAAAATATTTAATGTACAGAATTGACCTCTCTACAGATTTATTTATGGTTAATTGAACTTACCTTAAGTGAAGTTCAACCGAAATTATACGAGTTGTAGCATCCGTAGAGATTTAATAATAACGTATAGTATGTTTCCAACGTACTGCATCATCACACGAATTTTAGACATAATAAATAAAAAATTAAATCGTTCTATTGACTACCGCGCCTAGCACCTCAACCTGCCGACAGGGGGCGGGGGCGATCATTTATTTTAGAGTATTCCTTGACATTTTATTCTGCAACACTATTAAAACAGGGGTTACTTGGGAGGGTAGGGATCTTAAATCTCTACGGATGCTACAACTCGTATAATTTCGGTTGAACTTCACTTAAGGTAAGTTCAATTAACCATAAATTATACTTCGTTGTAGCATCCTAGGAGATTTAATAATAACGTAGATGTTCAGATCAAATAATTGCAGAATAAATAATAAAAGCGACTGAATTTAACAATGTTTATCGCTTTTAAACCCATTTTCCTAATACATATCAGTCTCTTAATCAGCATAATACTAGAGGTAGGCACATAGGAACTTATTATAAGGTAATTTAAGTATTGCGTCAGATAAAGCCCTGCTTGGCGTGGACCCGCCAAAGGTTACAACAACAACAAACAACTAGGGGAGGTCCTCCAGCCGGATGACGCCGGCGGAGCAGCCCGCGCGCGGCGCCGGCGACGTGGCCGCGCGCCGCGGGCTATGCCCCAGGACCCGCGCACTTTGGTGCCGCTATCTCCCAGCACTTGCTTTATCCAGCGGCTTACCTTCTGCGCACTAGCACCTCTCAACTGCTTTTTAAGGCATTCGCTGGAAAAATAGAATTATTATTAGTGTAATATGAAAGGACAGTTTTTGATTCGCCTTATAGGACGTCGATGTTTTAACGAGGTCATCTATAATAATAATAGTACTAGGTTTGTTAAATACTATGTTGTTACTGTTAATAAGTCTTAACGTCTCAACCAGTTTAATAAGTTTATTACATCCAGGTCTAATGATTCCCTAGGAAATAGCTTACAAATATGAGATAGTACAAAATCTGCGTTACATATTTGGGTAGATACGGTCTAGCCCTAAACGCACTATTTAAAAATCGACTGACACACTCATTAATAAATCCTAAGTCAGAGCAATTGTTGCCATTTAAGAGTCTTGAGACATAACTTATTGGCTGTTTGAATGTTCATGTTTAAAATGTCTTTGTAAAGTAAATATATAGTGCTTCGAATTTAGAATAAATCAATGATACTCTTTGGAATCAGATTTAAAAAATAGGTAACAAAACTTGCCCCTGTACTACATGACACAATTGCTGTTAATTTCATAAGGTTTTCCATACCATCAAACCTATAATTTTTAAAGCCGGTAGGTAAGTCTGTTCTTGAACCGTGTTCGAGTAACCTCCAACTTACATAACTTTAACTAAGACCCGTGGGACACAGGCAATATTAAGCCAGTTTAGCAAAAGATACTGAATACGACCAGCATGAAGTACCTCCAGGGCGTCTCTGTCGGCCTTCGGACATGGCGGCGGCGGCGCAGAGGCAGGGAGGAGCGGCGGCTGCGCGGGCCCCAGCATGCAGCTGGCGGCGGCGACGCAGCTGGTGCGGGTAGTGGCGAGCGTACGAGTGGGCCACGCCACACGCGTGCTTGTGCATGGTCAGTTCACTCGATATGGAGGCATTGACAAGTTCCCATGCGAGGTTGTAGACGTTGATCTGCGATATGCAGAAGGATGTTGAGGAGCCAATTTCTTTATTTTCAGGCTAGATGTATTAATAAACCTGATCGACCTGACAATGTCTTCTACATTTTCTCCAAATAAATTTTTGTCCCGTTTCACACTTTGATCACCAATCAATATTTATGAAGCTTTTATCCAGTGATGGGAAAATGAGATGGTGACAATTCATGGTCTCTTCATGGTGTGGATCCAATATTCTCTTGTTTGATAATACTCAAATCACCTATTTTAATACTTTTTAATACTACCTAATACAATGTCAACTTCAAAAAATCATTCTGGTTTAAGTCTACAGTGAGATTGGCTATGCCTGCATACCTGCTCCCAATAAATTCCTTCCCAATAATGCCCATATCTGTTTTAAAATTGATCAATGTTAGGTATCAGTAGGTACAACTACCTCCTTTTGAATACTTTTCGGATGACATCTCGTGCCACCACTTAAAAAAGCAAAAAATTTTTTTTTTTTTTTTTTTTTTTTTTTTTTAAATTATGTACATTTGTTTTCGTTTATTAATTACAATGATTTTAATTTATATGATTTTGAAAATGATTCATGATTATAATATTCATATTTATAACAATAATGTTTAACAACATTAAAATTTCTAACTTAATTTTATCTTATATGTAAAATTATAAAACTTAATCCATTGTAGTTATAATAAAACTTTCATTTGTTATTTTGTTAAAGAATGTGATTGTTTACTGTTAGTAAATTAAATAATTATTTTTTCCAATAACGATAAGCATGTCAAATATTGTTAAATAAATATGGAAAGGGAGGATATTCTACCACAAGTATTTATTTACTCAAATAAATCCTCGATCGCAACATAGAAATGTAAAACCCACCTGTTTTATGAATAAATAAATATTTGTATTTGATTAATAAATGTATAACATTTTAAGTTTTTTATGATGGACCTTATAATATTGCATGCCATCAAATTGGCAAATTGTAGCTGAAGTGAGAGCTAGTTTTAAGACCATAATGTACCTACAATCGCAATGAAAATATTTGATTTGATTTTATTTTATTTCCGGATGACATCTCGTGCCATCACTTATGAAATAAAGGTTACAATTATATCATTTGATCCCCATTTTTAGATACTTTATTTCCGGATAACATCTCCTGCTACCATTGAGGAAATCAATTACTACTGGTAGTATGTAGTTCCATCGTCAAACTCGAGTGAAGTACTTTTGAATACTTACCGGATGACATCTTGTGCCACCACTTAGAAAAGCAAACTTGTATTTCCGGATAACATCTCGTGCTACCACTGAGGAAATACTACTGGTCGTACGTATGTTGTTCCATCGTCGAACTCAGGTGAAGTCCAGATTGAATACTTTTCGGATGACATCTCGTGCCACCACTTAGAAAAGCAAACTTGTATTTCCGGATAACATCTCGTGCTACCACTGAGGAAATACTACTGGTCGTACGTATGTTGTTCCATCGTCGAACTCAAGTGAAGTACAGATTGAATACTTTTCGGATGACATCTCGTGCCACCACTTAGAAAAGCAAACTTGTATTTCCGGATAACATCTCGTGCTACCACTGAGGAAATACTACTGGTCGTATGTATGTTGTTCCATCGTCGAACTCAAGTGAAGTACCGATTGAATACTTTTCGGATGACATCTCGTGCCACCACTTAGAAAAGCAAACTTGTATTTCCGGATAACATCTCGTGCTACCACTGAGGAAATACTACTGGTTGTACGTATGTTGTTCCATCGTCGAACTCGAGTGAAGTACATATTGAATACTTTTCGGATGACATCTCGTGCCACCACTTAGAAAAGCAAACTTGTATTTAATTAAATACTTGCAATAGAATTTTATTCCCATAAAGGCTGCTTAATTATACAAAACTAATATGTCTCTTTTCCTCTTACAAAGACTAATTTCCATGGATAGTTGCTCCTTAACAAACAGCTTTCTACCCTGATAAAGAGGCATAGGAAAATATTTCCAAATGCAGCCCGAGGACTTATAGCTTTATCAATAAATTCAATTTTATTACTCCGTCATATAATGTTATCCTGTTGTTAAGGCTTAATTTTCATATTAGCTATGTAGCTTTTCTTGGGTAGCAAGGATTAATATTTCTCTCTCAAGGAGTTTAGTGTGCCTACATCCAGCCTTAAGACACCTCAATACAAGCTGCGGTTAAGGTGCCAAAAAAAGAAACAAATTCCCTTAACCGAGTTTCTAGAAGACATATCAGCCACCATTTCATAAGTTTTATGACGTTTATCTGTTGGCAATTCTAAAGTCATGTACAATGAATAAAGCTTAAAAGCTAAAAAAAAAAAAATAATAATTCAAATTTGACTTGGCAGAAAATAATATTTCATTATTTATAATTAAACTTAACTTATTGAAAGTGTTTACAACCACTGTCACAGTATTTGAACATGAAACCGTGTATTTAGATGTGCACCACAACTGTCTATCTATTTCTCTATTTGAGTTGACTTCATAGTACAGGTCTCATTAATTTTGTAAAAAAATAATGTGCTGACCATAGTAGGTAAATTCATATATAATAACAGATATTAAGAAAATAAATATAGTTATTGCGCCATACTTTTTTTTTTTTTTTAAATGATCACATAAAACATATGTTAGTCAGAATAGCCCTAGAACATATTTAAATTATTTGACTTTTATACGCCGTATTTATATTGTGCCAAGGCACTTTGAGACAACAAATGTAGCAGCACTAAGTATCTAATGACTGACACGCGAACGCTAGCCTGCTCAAGCCCACCAGTGTAAGGATGGGCCACAAGTAATGCGACGGTGTAAGTAACACTTTTTCATGTGGTTCAAAATACAAACTTTCCGAAACAGTTAATGACAATAAAATTGGGTAACAAGGCTGTTTTGGCCGATATTGAGCACAATAATCCCAGTCGGTTCATCATGTACACCACTGCCATTTCTCAATGGAAATAACCTTTAAATAATATGAGAATTTCTCCCATCCTGTTTATATAGAAGATAGCTGTGGTATTATCTATCATCAACAAAATCCCTGGATTCCTAAGTTATTACGTAAATACTTAGAAAAACACTTTACTGACCTTAACTTTATGTATTTCTACACAAATTAGTCCAAACCTTCATTTGAACAAAAAAACGCCGGGTATCCGTGAACGTTTGTCGAGAAAACTTCTTCTCCAGAAGCTTATTTTTGCACTGATGTTATCCTCTGTTTTGGTTTTCGTCTTTTTCCCCATTTTCACTAGCACAAATACACAAAATTTGCTTAAATTTAAATAAAATTACGTTTTTAAATCGGCGCGCACGCGGATGATGCAACACACAGAAAACTAATGATCGCCCCCGCCCCCTGTCGGCAGGTTGAGGTGCTAGGCGCGGTAGTCAATAGAACGATTTAATTTTTTATTTATTATGTCTAAAATTCGTGTGATGATGCAGTACGTTGGAAACATACTATACGTTATTATTAAATCTCCTAGGATGCTACAACGAAGTATAATTCGTGTGATGATGCAGTACGTTGGAAACATACTATACGTTATTATTAAATCTCCTAGGATGCTACAACGAAGTATAATTATAAGTATAGATTACAATTGCTTAGAATTTTTACGAGCAGACGTTTCTTCTTATTGAAATGATTACCAAAGCCAACATTTTTACAACAACAATTGCAAAATGTTATGGCCATGTTATGAGAAGAGAGGAAGCACATGTGACGAGACGAATGATGAATATGAAAGTGAATGGTGTGCAAGGGAGAGGTAGGCCAAAGAAAAGATGGATGGATTGTGTGAAGGATGATATGAGTGAAAGAGGTGTGAATGACGCGATGACGAATGATAGGCCGGTATGGAAGAAGGCTACGTATTGCGCCGACCCCAGATAAACTGGGAAAAGGGCAGGAAAATGAATTGCAAAATGTCCTAATATCACACCTTTCCAAATAGAGGTCCTGTTTAAGAACACCAAACCTTGCCTATGCAAATGGCACAGAGAAATTTGTCTCCACAGGAAACTAACAGTAAGTGGGTTGAAAGCTGGCGTAAAAAAGGTCGAGGTGAATAGGTGAATGTTTATACAAACCATTATCTGAGGCTTTAAAAGATAGGGTAACAACTGGAAGGTATCAGACCCTGATAGTGTACCTTCGGGCCACCCTTACGGAACAGGAACAATACTATTTGCATTCTTATGAAAGGGTTCGCCTTCCAATAAGTGTGTGTTTTTGAAGAGCTTCGCCTGTGCTACCGATTCTTTTGGTCAATGTTTTGCTTAGAGCATGTTTTAAAATACCAGCAGCATCTCTTTAATAATTTAAATGACAGTGCCATGGGGATTTGGCAATCATCAAGCAAAAATTGTGATTGCTGTATGGTAGTTATAACCTGTATGGTAGTAATTTATGGCAGATATAATTTAAAAATAAACTATTATGTTTTTATTTATAAGATAGAGTGATCCAAAAATGGTTTATGCGTTTAATACATGCCCAATGTCCATGTTAGTCTGTCAATTACGGTAAAACTACCAAGCAGATGTTGATTTAATATGGTGTACAGTATAGTATGGGTCGACTTAGATGATAGGTATGATACTTCTTAACGCGATTAAATGCTCCCATGGAAGTCGTGACAACGCGGGTAAAAACTAGTATAAAATAAGTTGTAAATAGCTTCAATTGGTTTTACGTAGCCTGTCAAGCCGGCCAATAGAAAAAAGTCTTAAATAAAATAGCTGTAAGTCTCAGTCAGAGTAACCACCGTTTACGGTCGTATTTCTGAGCTCGCGGCGTAAATAGAATGGGCTACTGGATAAATTCTAAATCAAGTTAACCTAGTTTACAAGACCGTTAGGTGTGTGATAAATTACAACAAGATAAACAGAACTCATTTTTTGGGCTTAATGAGTTAGTAATTGATACGAAGCCAGTTCATGAGAAACTGACCATACATAATTATTGTAATTTTAAAAAGTTGTTTTATTTAATTTTAAATAGTTATACATTGGCTTGCTTACTAACAAGTAATTTTATTATGAAATCTATCAACATGTTATGAGCCTTAGTAGGTACTACTACTAGTATCGCGATTATACATTAACAACATAAGAACATAAAATTAAGTTTACCTATATTCCCAGCGCAATCGTCAACCAGAGCCCCACAGGGCGGATGACCCGCGGGCTAGACTGACACGCCACCTAACAGACGAGCTTCCCGACATCGACTTGGGCGAGGTTAGGGTAGCCCTCAACCAACTAAAGAATGGCAAAGCTCCCGGGGAAGACGGAATCACTACAGAGCTGCTCAAAGCAGGAGGGACTCCGGTTCTGGCAGAGCTGGCAAAGCTCTTCAATTCCGTCATCCATACCGGCATTACACCGGAGGCATGGTGCAGGAGTGTGGTAATTCTATTTTTCAAGAAGGGGGATAAGACTCAGTTAAAGAATTACCGCCCGATCTCCCTCCTGAGCCATGTCTACAAGCTATTCTCGAGGGTTATCACAAATCGCCTCGCCCCGAAGTTTGATGAATTCCAACCTGTTGAGCAGGCTGGGTTTCGAAGGGGCTTTAGCACCGTGGACCACATACACACACTCAGGCAGATTATACAAAAGACCCAAGAGTATAATATACCTCTTTGCCTTGCGTATGTGGACTACGAAAAGGCCTTTGATTCTGTCGAGACCTGGGCTGTTCTGGAGTCCATGCAGAGATGCCAAATCGACTGTCGATATGTTCAGGTGCTGAGATGTCTGTATGAGGCTGCAACCATGACCGTCCAAGTACAAGAAGCGAGCACAGGGCCAATCCAGTTGCAACGAGGGGTAAGACAAGGAGATGTAATCTCCCCCAAATTGTTTACCAATGCACTGGAGGATGCTTTCAAGACGCTCGATTGGAAAGGACGCGGTATCAAAATAAATGGTAAAGTCATCTCACACCTGCGGTTCGCAGACGACATTGTCGTATTGGCGGAGTCTCTGGAGGATTTGGAGGTCATGCTTAACGGCCTGAGTGACGCTTCTGGTCGGGTTGGGCTGCGCTTAAACCGGGACAAGACCAAGATAATGCACAGTGCTCTTGTTCCTCCGAGACCTGTCACCGTTGATGGTGATTACCTTGAGGTGGTGCAGGAGTACATCTATCTTGGTCAAACTATCCAACTTGGCCAGCGTAATCTCGAGAAGGAGACCAGTAGGCGGATACGCTTAGGTTGGGCTGCATTCGGGAAGCTACGTCATATCTTAGAGTCGTCTATCCCACAATCACTAAAGACCAAAGTATATAACCAGTGCGTCCTACCTGTGATGACATACGGTGCCGAAACGTGGCCACTGACAGTAGGACTGATCCAAAAACTCCGAGTCGCTCAGCGAGCGATGGAGCGTGCAAT
Organism: Nomophila noctuella; assembly: GCA_958496325.1. Lineage (NCBI taxonomy): Eukaryota > Metazoa > Arthropoda > Insecta > Lepidoptera > Crambidae > Nomophila > Nomophila noctuella. The sequence goes on from OY292488.1 coordinate 4,176,596, forward strand.
GCTTGGTGTTTCTTTGGCGGATAGAATTCGTAATGAAGTCATCCGCCAAAGAACCAAAGTTACCGACATTGCGAGACGGATCAGTTCACTGAAGTGGAAATGGGCTGGCCACGTCTCCAGACGGACTGATGGGCGATGGAGCCGTGAAGTACTGGAGTGGACTGGCCGTCATGTGGGCAAACGCAGTGTAGGACGACCTGCTGCACGATGGGAGGACGACCTAAGGAAGGTGGCGGGAATGGCGTGGATGCGGATCGCACAGGACCGGGATGGCTGGCGCACTTTGGGGGAGGCCTACGTTCAGCAGTGGACGGCAATAGGCTGATTGATTGAACATAAGAACGGGATTAAACAAGTTTTTTTTGTAAGTTCCTACTTGCATACTTACTGCTTGACGTTTCAAATGCGATGCTGCAGCCGTAGTCAAAAGCGAATATTTTGTCAGTATAAAAAAGAATATCGCGTTTAGTCCCATTCTAATGTTGTCTTATTATAATGCAACACGAATTACAGTTATATCAAACATAAAGTAGTATGAGAGATGAGAAATTGAATAATTAAGCTAGTTAACCCGCACATCGCAACAGACGGCTTCAATATAACCGTTTTCACAATCAGTCACGGTGTCGCAGTGAAAACAGGCTAACGAACGGAGGGCCAACAACAAAACGTTCCGTTTCACAGTTTTATAAATTGAAAACTGGAAATCAACGTCCCGGCAAAGCGGCGTAATACGGGATATCCTTCCTGGGGAGCGAATTTCGCCAAACTAGTTTGCCTTTATTGCATAAATTCCATTGTTTCTGTGACGCCCGGTTTACACACCTTTACTTTTTAATAAACTCTGAACGTTTGCAATTGTAACTCTGGTTACATTTTAATTTAGCCCGTTGGACTCTTTTTGTACGTTCCGTTTTCATTGTTTGCATTTGGATGTATACAGAGGACGGAAATAGGTGAGATATTTGTATCATCGATTTAGCTTTCCATTAATTTGGATGGTAAATTCAACAGGTAGTGTTCAACGCTTTAACAACACTTTATGATAAATAATTATATCTATCGTGATTTTAATACCTACTAAAGTTACTTGATTCCACTCATTCCAGATTCCAGTCCATTCGACTCTTCATGTTTATTATACATATAAGTACAGATTTTTATGAGTTCGCAAGAGTTTTGTTACGAGGTGTTATATCAATCTGGAGGCATACCTTAATGTTTTAAATGATAAAATCGCTCCATCCCGTGCCTTTTAATTTTTTAAATTCGATCAATTACAGTGTAAACGCCATATGGAAATTGAGACTGGATCAACTTTATTAGTACTTGAAGAGCTTTCGTAGTAAGGAAGCAAGAGACAAGATTAATGTGTTAAACTGGTGCAATCTTTAGTGCGATGGCCGAGCGTCAAAGCGCACAAATAGGCCATTTCGCCCGATAAACCTCAAGGAACGGCTCACGGGCAAACCGCTCGAATAATTTTTATAAAACATTCCTTTTTATCAGTTCCTTCCAACCGAAAATTTAATTGCCAAGACTCGCTCCTTCGAAAGTGGTTATGGTCCATTTGGTTAAATCGTTACTGCTTTATTCGACGCTATTCGCCAAGTTTTAGAACAACAAAGGGTTCAAGAGATAAAACAAATAAATTGTTTTCTCCGGGGCTAACTCACAAAATAAATATTCCCAATTAAAGGCGGAATATCTGGACCTTCGGGTATTTACGTTTCGAGTCAAAAACAGTGAAGGTAACTCTTTTGTAAATAATTGAAACATACTTGGAAAATGTTCGGAGAGGAATGTTTTCCAACAAAATCGGTTTTTTTTAATTTGTTGGTTACGGAGGGAGATCTAAACGTTAATTTATTGTATAGGGAAAGTATGTGCATTACTTAAGTGTCGAAAATCTAGTGGTATCAATAATGGTCCGTGGTCTCAATAGAAAGACTGAAGGTTAAATGTAGTAAACAGTTCTACCGAAATGCAAGTTCAAACCTGAAATATTCGATTTACCCGCATCCAAACAAATAAACTTTCACACTTTATAGTATAGATTCGTTATCACTTCCAAATTAGAGAATTAGTTTAAGACTCCAAACAAAAGACAAATCGTTTCGAAATGTATGTGTACATCCGATTCCAAGATAAAAGTCCCTACTTATATTTCATAAAGTATATTTACTCGAGTTTATTCAAGCCAAGGGAATAGTTTTAAACTGGTATTATTTTATAAGGCTATTTCTCTCATTTCACAGTATAATGCAATTCGAAAGTCATAAAGTTTGATTTAAAGCGGCTTATGCAAACTCGAGCGAAATAGAGGAGCGCGATAAATTATTTAAAACATTTCATCCGATAAAAACATTTCCTTTTGTTTTGCAACGAGTGACCGCTGACGATAAACTACTCAATTTATATTTGTTAGACTCAATAGCGTTATGTTTTTATTCAATTTGATTCGAGAGTCCAATGAAGTTGCACTCAAATGATATCGTAAATCAAAAATCCAATCCTCTTTGTTAATCATATTTGATGTGATTGCACAGTTGGAATAATATGCAAAAGGACTGTTATAAAATGAGTTAATTTTGGTCTTTGGTTGGAATTATGCTTGAGGAGCTTGAATAAAAATAAATTATTATTAATGTTTCGTTTCTATGATAGATCATATATACTGTGTTTTGTTACAATACATGTGTTTATTTGAAATATTTGAAGAACGAATTTTAATTTTTAAGTCTTTTCTATCTCTGAAGCCTAATTGAAGAAATAATCGTTTATTTATTTCTCATATTGGGACATTCAACTTTTCACCACCACAATGGTCTGCTAATATAATGAATAATTCCACAATAATTCGGTTCCGTAGGCAATTCTGTATTATTCACAATAGGTCTCCTGGCTACGCCTAAATCAAGATCTAAAGCTTTACACAAAGAGGAAAGTCTTGCATTAATGAAAGCGCTCTCTTTTCTTTACTGTCAGGTGATAAATAATAAATAATATCTACAGGCAAAAACTGGTCAGTGCGAACACATTTTAAATATAAGGGTTCTTTATAATATTTTCTGTATGGGGTTTTGAAGTGTGTTATCCACTTGGAATAGTTGCTTCGGACAATATTGTTTACAAGTTTTTGCTATATTTGTTTTGCCATTTTCACTTAAGAGAACAGAGAATATTTAAAACATTTGTTTACTATTTTGCTTAAGAATGGCGGACAGCAATCAGAAACAGTAACAGCGTTGTGTATTTTTCATACTTTTTTGGCTCCTATTTATGTGTATCTACCTACATTCATATTCCGAAAATGTTTAAGCCGTTCCTTCATTCAATGCCGAAATCATAATTGAACAATTTCAACACCAACAGAGTTCTTATGGCTCAAACATTTATCTTACTTATGGTTAAAAATAATGGAAAATTATCTCCCTATCGCAATTTATAACGAAGTTTCGTTTCTATACTAAGGAACTCTAAAAAACAGCACGGCCCACGAAGACTTCCACGCGCGCTCGGTCGTATAAAACATAAATATTGTATGAACAGACTTTAGCGGGCATCCATTGGACAGTAAACGCTGTTTTATGGGATAACATTTATTGTTTCGACTGAAGTCAAGGATATTTATTTATAGTTATAGTATAAAAATAACTATTCGACTGCCTTTGTGGTGCAATGGCTATTGATCTAACTTTAAGGTAACTTTGGGTTCCAGATTCAATTCAGAGGGACTTGGTGTTCATAACTTTTAATATAACAAGATATCGCCTTGATGATCGAGAGCTTTAATTATTATGGATCGGAGTGTAATCTACAGGTACTGGGTGCAAATTCTAGTTTGAGAAAGTTTGCGACGATTTTTCCGTACCATTTTCAAACATCAACTTTTTCCTCCAGTAAACCTTTCTTTATAAGATAGAATATCTGACCTTTTTATGATTATAAAACATTAATAAGAATTAGTGAAATAGATTTATCATTTATTGTGACCACGAAAAATAAAATAAAGAATACAAACAAAACAAACCTTAAAAGTACCAGTCATAAAAAACGTCAACAATTTTAAATTCAGTACAGTTAAAAATGAACGATGCTTTTTACTCGTCATTCTTTCTACTTAGTTTTAATTGTTGAAATGAAACAAATAAATCAGTCTGTAGTTGACGTAGTTCGTCCGTTCACATCAGACATTCCGCGGGTAATTTTTTGCACACCCGTCATTTGCAGACCGTTTAAAACAAAGTTATGAACATTTTCATATGAGAGATAATTTTATTATTTTAAATCCTCTGCTCAATAAAGGTTGTACCAAGGAGATTACGCACTAGCAGGGCGAGTTGTATACTGCTTTATTAAACAGTGAACGTGATCTGATGAAGTTTAGTGTTGGATGATTGTACCCCTAATAATATTGGACAATTGCTCCCACTGGGTCAAACAGGAATCGTAAAGGTAAAAACTGGTAATCAAACTAGGAATCAACTTAATTTATTGGATATTTGTACGATATACCTACTTAAATAATTCCTCGAGCTATTGACCCTGATGGACAATTTAAGATTATCCCTACTTCCAAATTCCATCGTTACAGACAATGCTTGCATATTTTGTGTCAATTTGTATTTCGAACCAGAAAATGTACAAGATATTTGGCAGGGCTACTCCGCAATCATTCCTCTTAGAAAAATTACGGCCTCATTGCCCTCAACTCAGTAGCATCTTTCACTATCACTATTTCTAACACCCCAGACGGTTATGACCCTAAAGCAATCTTCCTGTAAATATCCCCACCTCGAAGTAAAGGCATTCATCAGCGGATTCCCCAAACAGCGACTCGTATACCAAAAAAGAGGGAAGAGTGAGTCGAATGGTTGGAGTTTGGTTCTGTATGAGAAAAATTTGCAAGTATTTATCTCAAAGTAAAAATGTTAAAGTGATCAACTTACAAGTATAATTGTTTGTGTATACTAGAAATAAATGGCATATTATGGGGTATCATTCTAAGTCTATCATGTCAATTTTTTTGGACATTATTAACAATTAAGTAATGTTATCTTACTTTATTTATCTATATTTGACTGCTAGACATAGGCCTCTCCACTCAGCCTGATCCTCGGCAACTCGCATTAAGCTCTTGCTAGCCATCTTGTGCCTATAGCCACTCTACCTGGCCTGATGTTGCAAGTGTCATTCGCGAGTCAATTTTACGCATAGTACTTCCCATACGAACCCCGAGACTTCAAGATTACGGCCCGGTACTTAAACCACTAGACCATCGAGGGTCGGGTAAATTTTTTGTTGATTTTTCAGATCGCATTTGGCAAGCGTGGTGATTAAGCCAAAACCCATCTTTGTAACGAAAACTTGATTTCAAATGATGGAGGCCTTTGCCCTGCAGTGGGACATTAATAGGCTGATACTTTTCCCATACGGACCCCTAAATACTGCCGGTTGCACAATGTTGCCGCGGCAATTTATCCGCGGATCACCTGGGGGCATTGAGGTCATCAATCTAAAGCCCCGGAGGCTAGTTTTCCTGAAGACTCAGTCTTAACACACCCCCTTTATTGCTGAATCTAAGCGTTCACGGTTGAAAAATAAATAGAGAATTTTTTCGAGCCACTAAAGTAAATTACGTTGTTTATGGCCGGTCCGTTGTGGTGAAATTGAAGCTAAGATGATATTACGAAGACAATAAAGTAAGGAAAGAAGAGTTTTTTATTCAACGACGCGGCGGAGGAATGAAGACGTCTTTATGCCAGTCATTGTTACTGATAAAAATATTTATTTTTTAACTCCACGTTTCACTGCCTGGTAATTTTAATTAATTTTCTTAGGAGCCAGTTTATTGTGTAAGAATGAATTAAGATTGTTGTTCAAGCATTTGAGCTCAAGATTACAACGCATTGATCGAAAAAAATTGGCCAAGTGCGAGTCGGACTCCCGCACTGAGGGTTCCGTACAAATTCAATTTTTGACGTAATAAAAAAACTACTGAGTAGATTTCGTTCAAACCAATTTTCGTTGGTAGTTTTTATGGTAATGTACATTATATATTTATTTCAATTTTATCATCCTCTTATTTTAGAAGTTAGAGGGGGGGGGACACACTTTTTTCCACTTTGGAAGGGTCTGTCACGCAAAGTATTCACTTTAGAAAAAAGTGGTATTAGAAACCTTAAAATAATTTTTAAAGACCTATTCATAGATACCCCACACGTATATGTTCAATGAAAAAAAATATTTCGAGTTTCAGTTCTGACTATGGGGACCCCCCACTTTTTTTATTTTTTTTCTATTTTCGTGTGAAAACCTTGTTGCGGTTTACAGAATACATCTACTCACCAAGTTTCAACAGTATAGTACTTATAGTTTCGGAAAAAAGTGGCTGTGACAGACTGGCGGACAGACAGACAGACAGACAGACATGACGAATCTATAAGGGTTCCGTATTTTTGCCATTTTGGCCACGGAACCCTAAAAAATTAACACAATAGAATATAAAAAAATTGTCTCCATTTATTGTTTATTAATTTTTATATTTATCATGAGAGATTAAAATCTAAAGCACTATACCAATAAATGCGGAACCACTCAACCGTCCGCGTTCTTCAAAAACTTCTTTCATGGGCAACAAAGCTATCCTATCAGCGGGTACACGTACCGAAATTCTATTCCGCCGTCCTCTCAACCGTACAGACATCCAAGATGCAAAATCCCTTTAGGAAAGTATTAGAAAAATATAAGAGCCAGATAAAGCTCATCGTTAGAAGGAGTGTCCGACGTAGCGCGATATTTCACGGTATTTTAACAATTTTAACGAGCCAACGTGTTTACTTCAATGCACGCTTTCGAATACGTTGCGTTATTAAATGTGCCCTTATTATACTTGTACTGATGCATGATTTTACGTTGGGTAGTATGTAGTTTTTGATTTAAAAATATTTTATTGTGATGCTTTCCAAAAATATTCTTGTATATAAAAAAAGTCTTTAGTTTTTTGTCGTATGAACATTTAATAACTTCATTAGTTATTCTTAAAAAAAATTTTGAAAAAGGTACAAATATTTGAGTGGATAAAATTCTACCAACAGAACATTCACATGAACTTATTTATTTAATACTTTGCATAAATAAATTACATGACTTTTAATCAAGAGAGAAAATCAAGACTGGAATAGATGTTACTTGCTTGACAACAATATTATCATCTGTCAGTAAAACATACTATGTGAACGAGCAAGTTAAGATATATTAATAAATTAAGTACTTTCGTACCTACTTACTAGAGATTCCTCAAACTAACCGTAGGTAAACAATACTTCTGACCTACTTAAAACCTAAACATAAAACGCCCGCATTAATCCGAAACCGTACAACTGTGAATGGATTATTTAAAGAGCAAAGTAATTTTAACAAGCTTCCCTTCTGGCATACCAACTTTGAGGGCAACATGTCAGAAAAGTACTTTCTAAAGGATGAAAGAAGGCTCCAAACAAAGTAGGGACGTGCGCAGAATTCACGTTAGCGCGTTTTACAATTTGTTACATCGCTTAAATTGTAATAAAGCTCCAGAGTAACACATACGGTTGACGATGAACACACTCTATCTATCATTCGGCCACACGCGAATATGACCCCAAAACGCATGACACTAAGATCGAATGTCGTCGAAACTTTTGTGTCATTGCGACCTTCTGGTGCAGAAGATCACTGCACGAGGTTTATAGAAAGAGGTGTACTGCGAATCCCGGATGGATACAGTTCGTATTCTATTTACCTTAACAGATGCCGTCATTATTCCTTAAGCATTCCTTACGACAAGCACTGTGCAAGAGAGATATTGACAAATTCTACGTAGATTTTTCCATCGGCCCCTAATATTGGCTGCCGTATTTATTGCCGGCTTTTGTTATATTGTCGGAAAAAACATTATTGTTTGGTCTAGATAGCTTTGCCTATTGTCAAATGAAAAACAAAGCAAACATTTTTCAAAATCACTACAAATTCTAAAACAAAGTCACTTCTTAGTATCCCTTTTCATATAATTTATGTTTTAATCTTTAACTACGCGTTATGTTATTTCTGACTACGCAAAAGATTTGCATGGTTAATTTAAAAGGAAGAAAAATCGAAAAAAAATATTTTTAGAATTTTAGTAGTGGGAGGAACATAGAAGTTAGGTACCTACATGCACACAAAACGGCTCATCAAGAACCATCAAAATGTTTTAATACTTCCCGATATTTAAAAAGAAGAATTCTGATGAATTATCACATATACAAACGTGTGGTATTTTATGAGTAATAAGGCCACAATCACGATACCCACTCCACCCTTTGCGTGTAAGGCGGAAGGCTGAAACCTTGAAACAAAGAGACGTAATGATAGATGTGTAAGCAATTAAAACCTGCCAGTTGTGCCTATAAAACGCAGGCGTGCCTCCGTACTATGAGTAGGCAGACTGAAGTATTGTGAAGGCAACATTTTTTGCACAATTTATGAGTACGATTGTACTATTTTATTTTTAAGACTCAATTGTTTATACAAGAAGGCGAAGCATTAGTTAGATAAAATACTAGTTTTCTTTTGTGCATCGCACTACTAAATCAAAGATGTAGATAAAATAGTTAAAATTGAAAACTGATATTTTATACAAGAAGTTGACCTCATGCTTAAACAAGTGTGAAGAATCATGTATCTACATATTTTGGAAATGTTTTCATGTACAATAAAATATAAAACAAAAATTTATGGCATCACATCTACAAAATTAATATCATTAATAAAGCCTAATAATTTCATAGTTTGTACTACAAAATAACTGGAATAATCTGCTTTGATCCACAATGTTCAGGTTTATCTAAGCCAAGATCTCACCTTGTAAGTTTACTGCTTAATCAAATATTTTAAAGTAATATAATAAAGAAAGCTGAACTGTTTGTTTGTTTGTTTTAACGTGCTTATTACAAGAACTACTGGTTTAAATTGAAAAATATTTTTTGTATTATACAATAAATAGTCCATTGGATGGGGAAAGTTTAAAGCTATAGCATAACAACACTGTGTGTGTGAAAACCAAAGTCTACGCGGACAGAGTCGCAGGCGGCCGCTTGTATTTGATATCAGCTGGAACGTTTAATCACGAAATTGTAACACCTGCGTAGTTTTGTAAGCGTCTGTGAATTGTAAATTAATTGAAAAGATCTGGCATAATTAGTAGAGGTGAAATTAATAATTAAATAAGTTTCATTTAAGCATAGCATTTTCGTAATGTTCACCATCAAAGCTTTGTGTTGGAACTTGTATTCTCTTTTAAAATAAAAACTGAATTCTTCTCGACTTTTTTATCAATTGTGTTACTATTTATTGAGGTAATAAAAATGCATTAATTGCAGGGTGTGTCTTTTCAACGCAAATTGTTTCTAAATAAGACCGAAATGCTGAAAAAGTCACATATTAGGCACACCCCTCATAGACGTCATAATTATCCAAAAATTTAAATGACTATGACCCTGCACTGCCTAAGCAAACTTAAATCACCAGATCCACAAGGCAAGGAGACATCACAATTTATTTTGAATCTATTCTCTACGTCTCATCGTATTAGATGACGCATACAATAATTCACACAAACACACCTCTCGTATACGCAAAAGTTGCAGAATCACCCTATTTATAAGACTCCGGTTGTCTATCTAAGCATTCTTCAAACCACGTCACCTCTAAAGAAAGAAGCAAGCCAGTAGATATCAATTTGTCGTTCGTAAAGTGTGAGGCAGGAAATTCCTGCTCCCAAATCTGTATAATATGTTTGTTTTCTTCAATCAATTACGATTTGTCTATTGATTACAATTCCTTGTATGAATGAGTGATAGCAAAATTAAAATCGCTTAACAGAAATCTGTCAAAATCAACTGAATCTTATTGAGACCCAAAAATTGCACCAGGAGCCCTCAAAACAACCTATTACTTCAATATGTCAATGAGGCAATAGAGCAGATGCAGCATTTTATTTTAAATCTATTCTCTACCTCTCTACGCATTAGATGGCGCATGCAATAATTCACACACACCTCTCGTATACGCAAAAGTTGCAGAATCACCCTATTTATAAGACTCCGGTTGTCTATCTAAGCATTCTTCAAACCACGTCACCTCCAAAGAAAGAAGCAAGCCCGTAGATATCAATTCGTCGTTCGTAAAGTGTGAGGAAGAGGCGCGCCCAACAAACTGCCAACGCAATTTATCAGAATAACGAGCTTTTTCGAATCTTCTTTAGGTGACACTCGGTTCATTTATTTTTTTCAGGGTTCGCACGTTAAATTGTCGATGAGATCTTATATGGAGTCATAAGTGACACCATGTATAGAATTTGGATACAGTTTAGGAATTGTATCCAAGTTCTAGTCAAAATTAAAATTCGGTTGTGTATTTATGCATTAGGAATGAACCATTGGGACTTAGCGCCACTCGCATGGTATTTCCAAATAACAGGATAAAATTTTGTAATGGTTTTTGAAGCGCAGGTATATTAACCGTTACAGCTTTTAAATCTGACACGAAATTAATACTTCACGGATCTAAACTAATTTTTAAGGATTCGTCAGATTCAAATCTTCTCCACCAGTCATCAATCCAATTTAAAGCATTTTGTACAGAAATTACTAACAGAATAAGTTACTTTATTCTTACGGAACCGCCTTTACCTAACAGAATGCGTACCCAAACGTACTCTTTGCCAGTTTTTCTCACCCATTCCAGCTCGATCACATGTAGGGTATTACTCTTCTCTTTAAACCGTTATCGCGGCCTTGTCTCGAAGGGAAAAAGAACTATTTGTCAAGTCAAAACGGCAATGGTGCCCTGGAAAACGTCTTGGAGCAGTTTTTAACTTAATAAATTGGACGGAGTAATACTTTAGCTTTAGATTGTGCAGCGATTCGATTGAATAGTAATGTTATGAATGCATTGGAATGAACTCCTACTCTTTGCTTTTGGTATGGAAAGTTTCCCTTTTGTATGTTCTAAAGGATTTCTTTTCATGTGCGTACTATATATTCAGGGTATCAACCAGCTCTAGTTAGAAGACCTATTTCTTGCTGCTGTGTTGTGTTATGCTGTTCGAACGAGAATATTTTGATAGATGTTGTAGCTTAATAGGCTTTCAAATAAATCGATGGAAAATCTCTATAATATCCAATCCTTGTTGCGATTTTACAATATCAACATCATTTGAAGAAATAATATATTCACATTGTTAAGACAGTAAAATTCCATGAAAAACGTTAAGACTTTCTATCTCCTTACGCTTCGATTTGAAAAATATTTTTCTTAGTGTCCACTAAGCTACTTTACGACTACTTAGTCACCGAACCTTAATTATTCATAAAACTTGTGACGTTGGAAAAATAAAATAAAGATTCAAGCAACCTTTTGGAAACAGCTAATGCGATAATGTTCTTTGGCAGAATTTGTTTTTCAGGCATAAAAATAGACGACTTTGCTATTAATAAAATCTGTTTAAGCTTTATTAACTATAAAAAAATCAAACATTATTGGTTTTGCGGGCTTTAGAAGCCGTCTTAAAGAAAACTACGAAATAACATTTAAAAGTGAGTGAAAAATCGTCTATAAGAGCAAATAACCAAATATAATTTTACCCAGAAGGGCATACCTACTAAAACATATTTATAATCGGGATTTAAAACTAATTCAATAATCGTAGTTTAAATGTAATATATGAACCCACCGACTCCTTTTTCCTGGTCTAAGTGTACCTCGACAACAGCATAATAAAGTACTTTCGAAAATAAAAACAAAAACATCGATGTATCCAGAGAGTTGAATAAATTACAACATGAATAGAGAAGTATTCAACTCTGTACAAAATATCGTTAAATCTGCCAAACATGCGATTCTCAACGCCATTCCGAGCTTATAAACAGAAAAAAGCAAACTCCTAAAGGGGTAGTCACCTCATCTCTCTATTTGAGGTATTATTTACACAGCGGAACTCGCATCAAAAAAGATATTAAACTCCAATCGTACTTAAATATTTATTCATGCAAGTTGAGAATCCTTAACTTTCCTTGAAAGGATTCGGACTAAATTATAATAATCTCTCAAAAGAACCGGCAGAATTGAAAGTATGGATCAGACGGCATTTGCATTTATATTCAGATTTCGAGGTAGAAGTTACTTATCGGTGCTTAGCATACACTTAGACTATTTTGCCAAAGTTTCTGAGACGCTGTATTATGTGTTTAAATAATTTAATTATATTTGAACGAATTAAGAAGACGGGGAGAGTTTTGTAGGGATGTTCGACGTCAATTGTGTTTTATGGTTTTGATTTAATTTTCTCGGAGATCAAAATTATATTGAGAAAAATGTCAATATTCAAACTAAAGATTGCAAATACTTGGCACACGTCATTGAAGGTAAATTATTTATATGATGAATGCTTCAATACATTAGTAGGTAGAGGTTCATATCAGTACAGAAATACTTGATGTCTTGACCACAATGTGTGTTCTAGTCATGATAAAATGATCAAAACTCTCGAATGAATAATACTGAATACTGAGATCGCCAAACAGTTCCTAAGAAAATAAATTTACACAAAAATAATGTAATTAAATTACCGTTCCAATTTCTCAGAGGTTTCACTAGAAAGCCATTTATTTCGCAAACGTCATAAATCTCGGATCTTAATTAACAATAAACATTAGAACTGTAATGGCAAACGATGGTTTAATTATAACGGATAGCTGGTACAACCTCTTTGTTGTAATTTATATGATTCAAATCAAAAATTAATTTGGTTTGTGACAATCCCAACTAATATTATAAATGCGAAAGTAACTCTGTCTGTCTGTCTGTCTGTCTGTCTGTTACGCTTTCCCGCTTAAACCTCGCAACCGATTTTGATGAAATTTGGTACAGACAATCTTTAGACCCTGAGACAGAACATAGGCTACTTTTTATTTCGAAAAAAAGAAATCCACGCGGACGGAGTCGCGGGCGGCCGCTAGTTTGATTATAAAGGTGACAGTTTTTTTTGGGCCCACCAACAATCGGTAACGTTTAAGAGAAAGAGAAGTATGTAAAAAATGTATATGTTTTTTTATGAATTTTGCAATTGAATTGAATTTCAAACGAAACCGGAGTCAGTAAACCGAAATAAAAAACCCTTATTTTGATTATATCCGTGAACTATCTGTCCAAATATTAGTAAACAATGGCTGACATACAGATAACTAAAGTAAAAAGGTTTTAATCAAAATAATTAAAATACAACACTTGAAATCGAACATAAAGGAGACGCAAACTACTTTTGGAACGGTTTTCATGCCTATTTTTATCTAAGGCGGTGATTGGAAGTGACTTTCAATCATTTAATTAATGAAATAAAATAATTCGAATAAACAATACAAAAAAATCCGTATAACGGAACGCAAGTGCTAGTCTATTGCCGGATTTTGGTTTTATTTAAAAACTGAATACAAATGTCAGAAACCTCCCGTCTGTTAACTGTCATTAGTTACTATATAATAATTATAAAAAAGCTGTAATTCGTTTGTTTGTTTGAACACGCTACTATAAGGAACAGCTGGTTCGAATTGAAAAAATATTTTTGGCGTGGATTATCCATTAGTCGAGGCGGGCTTAAACTAAAAAATGTAAAGCTATAGTTTAAGACTATGCGTGCGTAAACCTTATTCCACGCGGACAGAGTCACAGGCGGCCACTAGTCATAATAAATTGCTTTTACTTCAGATACATAGGAAAAACATAATGGAAAATCGCCCTTATGTGTAAGTATTTACGGTTCAGGCGTTGAAAGTCAGGAAAGCAAAATGACAGATTACTTTATGAGGTTTATATATATTTTCACATCTTATTTCTAACGATTCCGGTTAAAATATGAAAAAGTAATGTTACCACTATAATCAAGAGATTATAAGGAATAAATTGATATCCATTTCGTAAATAAACGCTAAAATTTTATGTGGGCCTAACTCTCCATACAAAAACGATTGACTCCTTTATAATTGTTAAATGACTTGACCGTCTGTTTTTAAATTGCACTGTAATTGATTATTCATCTTGAAATTAGCAAATTGAATCAACTCAAGTTTATCACACTGGTATCATTTATTTTGTAAAAGTGATGGACATTATTGACTTCAACCAAGCGATGTCTATACTAATATATAAAACTGAAGAGTTTGGTTGTATGTTAGTTTGTTTGTTTGAACGCGCTAATCTCAGGAACTATAGGTCCGATTTGAAAAAATATTTTTGTGTTGGATAGTCCATTTGACGAGGAAGGCTTTAGGCTATTGGAAATCGAAATCCACGCGGACAGGGTCGCGGGCGGCCGCTAGTTAAAAAAATAAATTAGGTAATAAAATAAAAAAAACCCAATAACTTGTTTATGGGCGATTTACTAGTTGTATTTCTCTTACAACCAGCGACTTCAGTTGTGTTAAAAAAAAGAAATACCTCGGCATCCAAAGTGGCCTATAAAAAATTGATACAAAATATATATTTTTTCCAACCACCCGTCTCAGATCTCGGAGGGTCCGTCTCTTCCAATTCCAGTTACAATTAAACGTAAGCATTAATTACATCTCCCTCCCCGGCCCTTTCTGCCTTATTTCCCTTTTGCTTATTCAGCGGGGCCATCGCGCGATCTGTGTTGTGTCGCTGGATGAGCCAATTGGAATTGTCCAATTGGAATTGTCACGTCACTGAGTTTAAATAAATATACATATAAGTCCAGTACATCAAATCTTATCAAAGTATTCTTTATTCTTACAGTCTTCAGAGCGGCATTTATGAATGATGATTCATGTAATTGACTACTAAACTACCTATTTATTAAATTAATTGAAGTCTACGACTTTTAAAGTGGCCTATACATTGACACATTGACGAGTTGTTGCACAATGCAAAAATGCAAACATTACTATTTGGTGTATCAACTTTTTTAATATTCCTAAAAAGTAGTTTCTAAAAGGGCAAAAATTTAAAACACCAAGTACTGTCAGCATTATTATGATTATTAGCTTATATCGTTCCAATACAGGCCAAAAAGCCTCCCCACAGTTTTGTGACAGTAGCAGTATAAAAGGTACCATATATTTTAATGCTCACTCAATATCCATTCCAGTAACTTTATCTTGTAGGCGTGTTGCGATTTTATTGTAGGCAATTTACGGTGCGATATACGGGTCCCTTTAACGCCAACCCCAGTATAATTTGGATTGTGGGACTAATAAGAAAGTAACAATGCTAATGAAATAACACTTTTCTAATGTCTTTTTATAAAATAAATCTGGAATTTGAAAGTTGTTCTTGAGTTATATTTTGAGTCGTAGTAATATGGAAAAGTTTTAAGACGGGTAGCGCTTAGTTGAACTTCTATTCGAATGATCAACTTGTCTCAAGAGTACCTCCATTTAACCTAAGACCACAGTGAAGTAGCACGTCGTAATTGTTGTGCTTCGTAAAATTTTCTGTTGGTGAGTAAGACTGCCAGGGCTCATTTGGGTAGGTCACAGGGTTCTAAAGGTAGGCAACGCATCAGTGTCTTTGTGAGGTTGTTGATGGCCATGGGGTAATTGGGTAGCGATGATCACTCACTGATCAGAGTTTGCTATCTTGTCAAATATCTATATTTTTAAGAATTTTATTTGTAGTTAGTAAAATTATTATGTTTACCATTACTGGATAATTTGTCTATAGATTAGTTTACCACACCCGAAACTAACTTCACCATTTAATTATAATATGATAGTGTAGATTAATGGTGATACGATCATTAATGAGTTCGCGAGGTCGGGAAAAGGGACTCAAGCGTGTTATTGATATTTAATTTCATTTAAATGTAGTCCTGGAATTTAAGGGGTAAGAGTTCCTCAATTTTGCTTATTAGAGTAAATAATAAAAAGACGCGGTAAACATAAGGCCGCAGTTTTTCAAAGCGCGCGTATTATTGATTATTTGCCAATCAATCTATGTCTTTTTATCATTGCTTAGTTGGACTAATTAGTTGTTTTTAAATTTTTCGGAGTTTGAAATCAAACCATTGATTTCAGATTGATGGACAATTAAATTGATCTGAAATGACATTATCATAACCGTACTAAATCATGAACTTTTGTTCCTTATGAAGTCTAATTAAGTAGACATGTATAAATAATATTCTTGACAATCTTCTCCGTGCAAGGAGAAACATCAAACACTACTCCCAACCAAAATCTTTGAACTCTTTGTCAAATAACCCGCCCCACACAAGCTTATCTCAATGTTACAAAATTGAAATTACTTCAAACTATCTCGGTGCGCGTCAGATAAGCCCGGGGAAAGTTTAAAGTGTACTCGGCACCGCAGGTGGAGTCACAATCGCTGCTAAAACATACTGTCTAGGGTTCTTCTGCGGTTGTCAGGCGATATTCAGCTGTCTTCGTGAGAAAAGCTGCTTATTATAAATGCTATGCAATATAAGTTAATGAATGAGGCCCACTAAGCCTCGTTGGTCTTATGACTTAGTCGGCTAACTAGCATTGAAAATAAGTTTGTACCTAAATGTATGTTTGTTATTATTCCGGACTTAACTAGTTTCTGAATTACGCAACCTGTGATCGCAGCCCCAAGTATTGATGAACATCTAAAATAGGACTGAAAAATTTCTATAAACACTAACGGCCGCCTGCGACTTCGTCCCCGCGGATACCGATTTACGCACACATCGTGTTATATTAAATAGCTCAATATTCCTGAAAATAGCGCGTTCAATCAAACAAACAAACACTTTCGCTTTATTATAATAGTAAAGATATAGATTAAAACCACACTTATCATTGAAAGTGTCGTTTTTGCAAACATCACATGTACTAGGAAATTCGCATGTAAAACGACACTAAACCGCTTTAATGTTATCATCCACACAAACACACGGCGAAGCATCGTTCCCAATGTCTTTATAAGTTTCAACAGTACCCAAGTTAAGCTATTGAGGTCAAAGTGAAGCGAGGAAATCAAATGCTCTCCTATCCAGGTTACTTCGAATCGCTTGAGGAGAATCTGCGAGAGAGCTCCTATGTGCATTTATGGCTTCATATTTTAGGAAATATTGGTGAAATAGTGGTTTAATATGTGCAATGTGCATACTCGAAGTATGTACGTACGTATATTCGAGAATTAGTATAGCGCAAGGTACTAAATATTGAAAGATGAGATTGTTGTTTGGTGTACGTAAAGCTCTATAATGCGCAAAGATTCAAAACAATCATAATTTTTTGACTATAAAGATCGTTTATCATAATCTTTTTACCTAAATACCTACTTATAAAATAGAAGAATTTAGTCTTCCTCATTTTTATACTATCACTATTATGCCGCAACTATTAAAGCGCAGCATAAAATACGCACAATCATCAAAACAAAAAGAAAATATTAAAGTTTTTCACACTTTTCATTTGCGACATTTTCAATAACTTCTTGTTCGAATCACAACCGCCGATATTCTTTACAAAAACTTTCTTCCCACATTTAGGTCTTATTAATAAGTCCGACCAACTATCCCGCTTTGTTCGAAACTAGATTATAGTTCCATCTATCGGGCGATTTTAGTCGGGGCAAGTTCGCTCAAGTTTGCGAGGCTTATTGTTTTGTTATAGCGGCGGGTAAATTGAATTCTTCCAATCCGCAAGATTACGCTGCTCGGGTGTACCGGTCTGGGTAAATTGTGACTGCTGTTGCAACTGACCCGATATATCCAACTTTCTATTAGGAACGTTTAATAAGTAACTAAGTAAAGGGGTGAACATACAGCTGCAAAAAGTATACGAAGCCATCTCTTACAAATCTATGCGGTCCTGGTACTTTTAAAGTGCAATAATGAAAACGCTAAGATTTACTAGCGCAATACCGACTTAGTAGAATAATAAAACTTCATTTAATCACACTTTTGAGTGAATATAAGACCAGGGAGCAATCCTTAACGCCATTCGGATCACGTGGAATAAAAATAACCCGTTGATCCGGTAATGAAACGACCCAGTGGGACCACGGGTAAATATTCCTGAGTGAAATGAGTTGAACTACATGACCCCCAGCCAACCATGCAATTTTTTTGCCTCAAGTTACCCCACACTTTTTAAACATCTCTAATAAAGGTTATTTTCATAAATTCGATTCTAAAAACGGCACAATAATTTATTCGCAACATAAAAAAACAGTGCACGTGACTTCATCAAACTAAAGTTATATCGTTATATAGCGCTTGGAACCGTGAATTTTTCACTAGGTGGCAAGATTTTACGTTCAAACTTAAATTGCGTATTCCGGAGGTGACAGTTTAGATAAAATTTTAAAGGGGTCCGGGAGTTGGTCGTCGTTAGTGGGAATCATTTGTGTCTTTACTGGATTTTGAGGTGAGCGGTTTGCTTGATAGCAATGACATTTGTGGGTGTATTTGGAGAAATAATATCTTTAATAAATATAAAACAACATTTTCTCTTTTTTTGTTACTTAAATTAACCTCACATTGCATTGATAAATAACTTAATTGAATATTATTTGCCTCTTTAGGCACGTAATTGCTTGTTAAATTAGGAGAAACCGATATTTGTAGAAACCGATATAAAACTGATTGAGTGCTTTGAGCAATCAATTATATCGCTAGACATTTTTTCAAGCTAAAATGCAATTAGTCTATATAGCACATCCAATTCAAAACCGCAAATGTTTTTCTTATTTTAAGATTGGATTTTCCTATTACTTTGGAGTACCAAAATGCTCATGTTATTAAGTTTGTATTCGCAAAGTGTTTAATTCTATTTCATGTTCTCTCTGTCATGCTAATATTTCGTGGAAATCTTCACTGCATTTTCCTCTGAGTCTAAATTAGAAGTAGTAGCTGGCTTTTGAGCACGCTCTTCCCGTAAAATGCATGCTTGGCACGAGCTATACGTGTTATGTTAATATCCTAGTATATGTATAAGTATACAACTAACTAGGTATGCATAGTTATTTTGTAATATTAATTTGAATTTATTTTTCTTATCATATCAAACTTTAGTAGAACCAAAATACTCCTTGTAACTTCCACAGTGTCACTTACTTGTCTGTTTTTTCAATTGCATGTTATTTATTGAAATTGTATAAAAACACTAACATTTTATAAAGCGGCCAGTATTTCTTTTCTCGTTACTAGAAAAAAATTTTGTTCTACGCAATAATAAGTGAAAGTTATAGCTGTTTTAATTTTAATTAAACTCATAACTAATGTTAAGTTTCTAAAAAATTCTTCAAAAACTATGAATAAAAATCAAAACATCCTTCTTTTTCATGTTATGTTTTTGCATGCCTACAAAGGGCTTCTCCGATAGGTATTCGAACTCTGACGACCATACCCGCGAACGGATTACAAGCGGGCGACGGATAATTTGAGAGGCGATATCCGGATCAAACGGATAATTACGGATATGGATAACCGGCCGCAGCGGTTAGTACCGATAGAGAACGTTCCATCCGGATGGGTTCGAAATGTTTAATACAGAAATTTGCAGGTTATAATCGAATTGGCTTTGGTATGGTAATGATTCGATTGGAAATAGTTGATTGACTCCGTTTTCTCAAATACTTCCATAATATTTTATTAGATCACCATCGCATTAACGAGCTTTCTGGTGTCGCCAGTGTCTATAGGCAGAGATGATAATTTATAAACAATATCGTGGATTTCCGCCTTTTACTACTCGAATGGTGCTAAAAGATGCCGTCTCAACTACATTTTATCTAGTCGTTGGACTGCCATCCTTTCTTCCTCACCAATATTATTAATGCGAAAGTAGCTCTATCTGTCTGTTTGTCTGTCTGTCTGTTACGCTTAATCCTTTCAATCGCTTTGATGAAATTTGGACATAAGGTATCTTTAATTTGCGAAAAACAGTATCAGAAATCCATGCGGACGAAGTCGCGGGTGGCCACTACTTAAATATAAAACAGTTGAATCATTACAATTTTTTTTTAAATGTACAATTGAACATGCCAACCTCTATCTTCGATGCCTCTTAAGTAAACAAACACACTCAAACGTGCCTTCTGTGTGTCACTACTTTGCCCTTATTTAGATTCACTCCGCGTTCCCGATACCAGATCGATAAGAGAAACGACACTCGCTTTGAAAAAAGTGAGATTCACTGTTTTGCTATTCAAGGGGCGGATCTTTGTCATTGAAAAAGAATGCTAGTCGTGCTTATGCAATCTGTGGTGATAAAAAGGGATAAAGTATGGTAAGTACAGCTTTCAGTTCTTTCGTGCTTACATGTAATAAAGATAAAAATATATAAATGCAACTATTTAGCTGATAAAATAATATATGTCCGATTGAAGGAGAATTGTATGTCTTAAAGGACTTTCCGAACAGCTAAGTGACACTGAACTTTTGTGATTATATTGACTTTTGTTTACCTAATTGTTAATAAGTACATTGTTGGTGATTACTGATAACGACTTGGTCAACTGTTTTTTCAAATTAAAGCATAAAAGGTACCTGTCATCGATGACTTGAATGCCAGCCCGTACCTTCTTTATATTTATGTTCGTTTTCAGTTGAAATGATTGCATCTATACTTATATTGATCAGTCAAACTATTTGGACAGTTTTGAGGAACACAGTTTTGTACATAGATTTTTGTCAAAGATTAATTAATTACTTAATAATTATCGGGGGCACACTGCTCCAAATTAATACTATCAGTAAATTATTCCATTACATTTGAAATGCTGGACCAGAATGATCCACATTCTGGTCCATCTGTACAGATTGGTTTCTTCCATTATTGCCCTTGTAATAAGGAATCCACGGATAGTATGAATATTCCCCCCTTTACATTCGAGGACAATGCCGCAAGTCTGAACTAGCTCACGTGCGACGCTAACTAAGGTTGGCCGAATTCGTTAAGCGTCACCTAACCAGTTCAAACTTAAACCCGGTTAGCGCGCCGGCAATTAGGCAGGTGGGGTACAAATAAGACAACATGGTACTGGCTATTTAGTTTCCAGCTAAATTCGTCCCATGTGGTTAACATAAAACTATAGTAAAAATACATTTTAATAAAATGTAAATCTAGCGAAATTAACCTATCCCTACGAAAGTAACTGTGTCTGTCTGTCTATCTGTTACGCTTTCCATCTTAAATCTCTGAATCAATTTTGATGAAACTGTGCACAGGCAATTTTCAGCCCCTGAGAAAGGACAGCCTACTTTTACCGAAATCTACGCGGACGAAGCCGCGGGCGGCCGCTATTCTTCTATGGAATGACAGGATCCGCTAAAGTAAAACGGTAGTGAAACAGAAACTTGACAAGTTTAAATCACAATAGAAACCCGCTTCTTGAAGATTGCATAGTTTAGCATTACAAAGTGAGGATGGAGAGCACTTAAATTTCGATTATTAAGTAAACTTTTAGCGGTAGTTAACTAATTGTAACCATTAAAGCAATCTAAAATGTTCAGTTCATACCGGCACTTATAAAATCATCATATTCAAATGCAAAGCGTGAGAATTCCTGAATAGATGCTGTTTCAGAAATTGGATCACAAAACTAATTTCTACATTTTAGCAGTTTAAGCCACTTAAGTGGCCATTTAAATAGTCTAAACATTCCAACTGAGGATTAATTCTATGAAACTTGTGAAACTAAGCAGAACTAGATTCAACACCAAGTTAGATGAACTAGCAAGCTCCATTAGGCTGTATAGCTTTCAGCGTTACGCCTAGAATTCGTATGAAAACAAGTAAAGTATCGTCAAATGTGTTTATCCTGTATAACTTACTTTTACATATTTAGAGTAATAATACCCTCCGGCCGTATTCGGCCATGGCGGCCGATCTTACGATCAGCCAGGTACGCAGGATATATTATAGTGCACAAGTGAGTGCGCAAACACAGGTGCACTCCCTATTCCTTCACTCTCATAATTCGGTGGGACAGCAATCTGACACGACCGTAGAGAGATCAGGCGCAGGACCAACGGCTTAACGTGCCTTCCGAAGCACGGAGGAGCTCGAGATGAAATTTTTCGGTCACCCATCCGATGACTGGCATCTGCGAACGTTGCTTAACTTTAGCAACCGCAGGCCGAGTGCGCTAAGCTATTTAGAGTATCTGACCACTAGACCAACGGGGCCCCTATAAGTATACGGGCCAGTTTGTTAAGTGGTTAGAGACCAAGAGTCGCGGGTTCAAATCCCGCTAGTCCCGCTAGGTGCATAATTGTGTGATGCACTTGCACCGGCATTTGTATCCGATTCATGGATGTTTATAAAAAGTATTTAAGTATGTCTATGCGTTCTCTAGCATCCACAGTAGTGTGATATTCCAAGAAATTAATTAATTTATTATTTACCATCCGTTTTCAATTAAATCTGTCATTTTTTTGGGGTACAGGGAGCAAATGTGCATACCTAAGAGTCTTCTGGATGTTCGAACCTGTTCTTAAAACCACACAGTATGCCGTCTTAAATTGAGATAAAACGTAGCCCAATAGTAAATGTTACTATAAAATATGTATTAATTTAAAATTAAAATGACCCCAATTCCCAAAGGTTATTTACTAAGGTAGACCACGACGGTGTATTTGTGGCAACCACTAATCATAAGGCTCAAATTATTGCACAGATCTACAGAGATATCATCACATTATGTAATTGATGCCGGGAATTATCAAATTACCTCAAGGTGTTTCACCTCACAGCTCAATTAATTGCCTTCAATGCCCAGTCATTCGTATCATTGATGCTTATGGTTTGGTATAATGGTTAAGAAATTGACTGTTTCCCGAAAAGGCAGCGGGTTGGATTCCCGCTTTGTTATAAACATTTGTGTGCATGCATTTAGTGTTTGACTAAATGTTTTAAATAGAATTTGAATTAATTAAATAGTATGTTATTACATTGTTGGTACTGATATCTGTAACAACAGAGCTTAAGCTACTTTTCAAGGAGATAGATCCTTATTATGCGATGATATCAGATATTAGTTTATCATCATTTGTTAACGTACAAAAAAAATTCATATAACTTGTATTTCAGTTCACTTATTTAGAAAAATCTGTCGACGACCAACAAATACTCAAGACACCTAGTACTATTGGTTGCAAGCGAAGCCGAACTGTTATTCGCGGTTAAATTACATCGCAAACCGAGATGTTCGGTAACTTATTTCTGAGATGGAATGCATTACCAGCGTACGTGTTTCCCCCTCCTATAACCTTGGATCCTTCAAGAAAAGCGTGAGAAGTTTCTTGCGGGCCAGTATAGGATACCACTCGCTACCGCATCCGATGTCATGGCGATTGGAGCTCCTCTTTTGCTTACCACCAGAGAAAGTGGAGCCAATACATCTTGCAAATATAAAAACAAAAAACTACACTTCGGAATATTACCTACTGCCTTTTTACATTGCAAGATGCTGCAGTATTAGTTCCCGCGTTAGCGCGGCTCTGAAACTGGTAATATTTTCCGACGATAAATTTTAAATGCCCCCGTTTTACGTGCACTTTCTCTTAGTTTGTTGGATTACGGCCGCGAGTTATTGCATCTGCGTCTTATATAATTTAATGGCAGGCTGCTACGCATTCGCTTAATAGTTTTCTACGTTGTTGCAAATTGAAAATTTTCCTGATTCAATCTGCAGGAACTAATAACGCCATATACCTCTCTACATCCCTTTAAATTGCGCAAGCTCTATACTGCATTTATTGATAAAATGACCCATAGTCAAGTCATATATGTAATATAACTAGCGGCCTCTGTCTACGTGGATTTCGGTTTCCTCACACATATTATTTTTCAAACAAACCTGGAAACAAATTAACTCTTTATCTTAATTTTAATAGTATGGCCAATCAGGATTCACATATACCCACCCAAAAAACGCTTAACTTACTCAATAACAGTCTTTTTAATTACTTTTTATGCACATACGAGGTACAAATACCAAAAGAAAGAATACCTATACTATAGTATTTTCGCAACTCAAGTCTCAAACAGACACATTGTTCTAAGCAGTTAGTCCAGTAAAACTTTAACCACAAATTCCTACACCATACTCTCCGAAGACATTCTCACAATAATAAATTAACGGATCACATATTTCAGCGGAGTCAAAGTTAGCCCCGTAGTTGAAAGAACTCAATTCAGTCTTAAATTAGGATGAACCCACCCGTATCACTAATAAAAGTCCTGTAGGTTAGGTTGCAAGGTAAAGTTCGGGATAACGTGCTATTCACGTTCTAGCTGAAACCTTGAAGAAACAGTTTGGGGAGTCCTAGATGAGGGTTTGTTGCACTGGCGTGGAAAAATAGCTGTAGCGGCTGCGCCGCGGTTACAAAAACGCACATATTATTATGGTAAATTAAGTTTTATTTATATTGTTAATAAATTGAGTGGATTTAGTTCTAGTTAGTTATAAAGTGAGTCCGACCACTGTTTCTTATGGAATATGTTTTCGTGAACGATAAAAGTTAACACTAAAAAAGGACAGATCAAAATCAATGTTTTAAATAAATGAAAAAAATATTCCTGTTCCTTTCAGTTCTTATAATAGTGTTTGTTAACTAAGTGACACAGTTCACACGGAACCAGACATGTCTTTTAGTTAAAATCCGTCTTTAAAACTCGTATCACCTGGTGGCTCGAATTGTCATTGAAAAAGTGATAAACATACTTAGAACGATTGTTTAATTACTAACATCGTCTTATTCATATGAATCGAAGAGTATTAAACGCACGTGTGAAAGCACCACGCGTCACGTATGAAGTGGTCTACAATTCACTTATCGGGCTGCGGCCGCGGCGACTCCCCGGCGGCGCGCAACTTGCGAGCAAGGAACTTATTGTCCGGAGAATCAGCTTCTGATATACTTACAATGAGCGTTTAATTGGTAAGAGTAACTGTTGGTTTTGGACTGCAATATAGAAAGAAGGAACTTTGCGATTCTGGATTTTCGACAATCTGTTGAAAAATCAGTGATTTCAATAGTAACTTTTCATTCTTCAATCTGCTTAAAAGTTTAATTGAATTGTCCTCCTTAATTGACACGTAGAGAGATAGGCAAACGAACAAGAGGGTCATCTGAAGGTAAGTGATCACCGCTACCCATGGATATCAATAACCGCACAAGGGTCGCAAATGCGTTGTCTGCCTTTTAAGACTTCATACCCTCCCCAATTTAGGAAATTAGAAATTAGAAAGTAACCAGACACATTAGAAAGATAATTTCTTTGTTAGCGGAATACTGATGAATAAAAAATATTACACCAGCATTTTGCAAACCTAGGTCGTTTTCAACCTGGGAACCAAATAAATTGAGAATTTAAAATTTTACGCGTTCAAAGTTTTCGGTACCGTTCACTTCTAACGACGGATCGGCAGTTTCGAAATACCGTTCGGTGGCAATCCGAAATCGATTTAATCACGGGAATCATGCGAAGTTTGCTTGCAAAGTTTGTTTAAACTTTGGAATTGGAACAAATTGGAGCAACGTGGCCTGCGGCTATGTATTAATGGTGGATTCATGACGCCGAATCTGAGCTGTGATTTGTTTGAAGGTTATGGAGCCTGGAAGTGCTTGATACCGCCTCTCGATTATTTGAAGTAAAATTCACATTCAGGTTAATGGGATTTTAGCCAAATTTCAAGGTTACCTTGATGAAAATAACTATCGATCTGATATCTGTGTGTAGGAACACACTATGCGGAAAAAACGCGACCGAATTTAGGCAGATGAATTTACGTTCCATCGTGTTCATGATTGTCATACTTTTAAATGGAAGATCTTTGTATAGAAAATGTTTTGCCGCCGCACTTCGGTCGCCTTATTTCAGCCTAGTTAAGGCCAGATGGATTTGCTTTTGTTCTTATGATTTGTTAAATGTCAAAGGAAGGCATTTTACTTTTTTTTTGGTACAATTGAATTTTATATAAGATGCGTTTAAGAGAAGAGACGAGTATACAAAGTCACGGAGACGATCTAGTTAACACACACAACATTATTTATTGATCTCATCCAGTTACTTTAACTCATCAGAGACCCCATTGCTTTCCAACTACGAGCACAGGGTCTGAAATCCAAATGGAATGTGTCCTCTATGAGACACAGTATCCATTTCCCAACCACTAATGCGTTCTAGTTTCTTCTAGTTCTAGCTAACCAATTCTATGCGACAGGTGGATTGGCGGTTCGGGCCTTAACCAACCAAGGATTTATAGGTCGAAGTACCGACGTGACCATTAAGTTTGCTCGTCAAATCTCTAGAAACTATAAACGACGCCTAACTTTGAATAGTTCGGCTTGATAGATCGTTTGGAGCCGAAACTTTGATTTGGTTTTTTGCGTTGTTAGGACGCTCGAGTTGCGTTCAATTTATGCCTCATTTGTCGGATTATCGACAAATTGGAGTTTGTACTTTTCACTTTGTGAAAGTCAAATAGTTTTGGCGTCGAATAGTTTAAGTAGACATAAAAAAATAAGTGAAAAATTAATGAAATACATAAAGCGGAATAAAATTTAGGTTTACCATTCCAAGAAGGAAAGTTTTTGTGAATAATCGTTATTTTATTTTGTTTATCAACCATATGCTTCGTTGAAATATTGGTTTAAGTACCGAGCCTTGGTTTATAGGATCAAAAAGAGTCATTCGTCAAATCGTTTGCTTAAACTCGCTCGATCGCACCTTAAAATACTTTTAAGTAGCTGAATGTGATTTAGATTATAATTGACACAAAAAAAAGTTCACCTCTAATTATTATACTTTATCAAGGTCTGTTGAATAAATATGTATAATCAGCGCCATAAAAAGATATTTGCAGTATTATGAATATTTACACACATCATAGTTATGTTTATTATTAATGAATAAAAATTATCTAACCAAATTAATTTGAGCTCGTTGTTTTCGAAAATTGATTTAATACTTAATAATCACAATGTGGTTTCACAGTGTAATTAATTTTGTAATATGAAAATTATGCTTTAGCATACTGGTTTAACGGAGAATATTAAACAATTCCACCCATTTATTTCGCCATTAACAGCGATTATGTTCAACAAAATTATTATTAATTCAGCAATATAATAATGTATTTCATAATTAATGATTGGGATTGTTCTATAGCATATTGAGTAGTTGCTCTGCGTCGATAGTCTTAATTTATCTCTAAACAAGGACTTTTGTGTCAATTACTGACCCATCGTTTTTTATATGTGTTAATTTAGGAGACGCAGTCACAAAAATTTAAGAACATTGTAGAGACTTTTCAACTATGTGTTTTGTGCCATTGTAACGTTGACAAAATTGATTCTATTGAAGAAATGGAGGATTATATTTACTATAGGGCATTCAATTCATAGATCAAATAGATACGTTACGAAAAGTTATTTCTTAAACCATTTATTCTTACCTACCTACCTGTACCAAGATACCGAGCTGTAAACTAAACTAGATGTGTACTTATGCGATCAATATAATACGAGAACTAAAAAAACACACATAGACACGCACATACGTGCGTCTGTAACACATTTCTTGTTCATCAATATCTCGATCTCAGACTAAGCTCAAATTGAGATAAACGACCCGCTGAATAGTGTTGAGGATCAAATCCAATTTGCAGCAGGCAAATTGAGGAGGATCCACGTGTGATGGAACACCGGCCTAAATATTGATGCGCTCGACGGAGTAAGAGAGAAAAATACGGGAGGAGATACGCCTATAAAAATAGGCGTAAAAAAAGAATAAAAATGAACAACCACATAAGTGAAAGTAATGAAAATATAAGTGAAATAGAAGGTCACAGTTTTTTGAGTATAAATCTTAAAACTGCAGGAAACCATAGCGTGTATTAACCAACGCATAAAGTACACACACACAAACTAGGCCAAAAATGGCGACCGGAATTTTAAGTAGGAGATGACTTTGCTTTAAGTGAAAATGGTAAAGTAATGACCTATGAAACAGATTGTACAAATTGTATGCCAATTCTTCCAATTCTTATGTTCAAGAAACAGGCCCAGAATGCAGCATTTTGTAATATAGCAAATTATTAGCAAAGCACAAAACTCTCAGCTAGAAACGTTGAATTTTAAATGTTTTTTTAACAAGCTAAAGTATTGCGATATGTAAGAGACTGCGTTTGCATCAACTGCTGAACACCAATCCATTGAACATTTTACTACAAGCTAAAGTTTCGTTTCAATCGTACATTAACTCAAGTTTCCATTGAAACAATAGAACACCAATAATGACACTATTCCATTTTCAAATGCGCATTCGAATGCTAGACATTCGAATGCTAGACATTCGAATGCTAGACATTCGAATGCTTATAGCATTCAAGAAACAACCCGCGAGGACTAACAACGTTCTGTGCAAAAATGCTTTGATAGCCAAACTTAGAGTGTCTAGTGGAAAGTTACCAAAGGGATTTTCAATTTAAAAGTTATACAAAGCTCTTTTTACATTTCAAAGTTGCTCGTTCGATATTATTTCGCCGGCGTAGGCTGTCGATGTAAATTGTGAGGTTTATGCGCGTTCCCCTAAGCACGGACGTTTATATCTGTTGTAAGTGGAATGGTGAACTGGTCGTATCGCGAAATGGTTTGGCGGAGTTTAATACGAAGTTAAATTATGAAAACAAATATTCACTAGAGTATTTGGAGTAAGATTCTAAATTGTTGAGATACAAAATTAAAAAAGTGCAGTTCGTAGCCTAAACACTTATATTGTGGGTAAATTCCTTTCAGTTTAAATTCCACTAATATTTTCACATTTTATAATATACCTACCATCATCAGCAATCGCTTAAAATGAAAATCTACCTTATCGGAATAGAACGATGCTACGTTGTTATTTTATATTCTAACATAACGTGAGCTACTTGATTAATAAAAAATGTATTTATTCAAAAACTTTACAAAACATTATTACATTCTTTTGTATTTTTGTGACATAATTTTAGTTCAGATATTTGGCAAAAAAGCAAAACTTTTATATAAACCGCAACTCACCCGCGGAAATGCCATGCGTCTTCGTCCCCCGACACACACAATGTGTACGAGCATTGTAAAATGTTTCATAAAACATGTATTGCGAGGAAAACATCTGCAAAAACATTGGAATTGAATTTTTAGGGCCCCGGTAGTGCGCACCGTGAATTACATTTTGAATATGTATTTAAATGAAAAACGTCTCGAGTGACGTCAGGGGACGAGTAAATGTGTTGATATAGGGAGGTTTTATAGGAATAGAATATGCATCATGAAATAAATTCGCTGTACGAACCAATTGTTTAGTATCTAGAGCGGACTTTTCTTAAAGAAAAGTTAGAATATTTTTCTGATAATATAATATTTTGATGGTGATTGAAAGCAACAGTATTTTGTTCAGCAATCAGTATCCAGTATGTCAATTAAGTTTGTCTATTCACATCCAATTTGAAGCATAGAAATCACATGCAAAAGGGTTATAATAAACTAGCGGCCCGCCCCGGCTTCACCCGTGGTACTTGTCCACTATTTGATGGATGATATTATACATAAAAACCTTCCTCATGAGTTACTCTATCTATTAAAAACCGCATCAAAATCCGTTGCGTAGTTTTAAAGATTTAAGCGTTCATAGGGACATACAACACACATAGGGACAGAAAAAGCGACTTTGTTCTATACTATGTAGTGATTAAGATTTAAGCAAGCGTAAAAGAAAAAAACTCAAGAGTGACTTTTTTAACTTTACGATTTTGATGACTGTACTGTGTTGGTTTCTTTACGTAACAAGAATAAATAAAGATTTTTTCACCAATTCTTGAGCAGTGTAGAGACATCTGACACCTTTTGCCACGTTAAAATACTTTACATCAGCCGATTACCCGCGAAATTATTAACAATCAACTTTATCAACGCCCCGCGAAACTGCTTACTTTATTACAGCATTAAAAAGAGGTAAAATAACATTCATGGGAGATATTATTATAGGACTTGAGTTGATAAACGGTCTCTCTACACGGTGTTAACGCTCTGATATATTACACAATTTTCTTTACGAGCAAAACGGATTTATAACAACGTATCGCAGAGTAACACACAATGTTTTAACTGGCGGAATATTTAAACTGTAAGCCGTTATTCGGGGAATGTAATTGGGGAGTTGAAAATAGCATCGTTTGTCTCAGCTACTGTAATAACTATATTATGTCTCTACAGTTGTTGTGATAGACATATGGAAACATATTTGAACATTATTTGTTGGATTCCTCAGTGACCAGTTGCTTCTGATTTATCGACTTGCATTTCTAGCGAATAATGCATCATGCTTACGGTTTCATTATATAATAAATGATAGAATTATATCCCTGTTTCACTCATCTATAAGAAAATTTTAAGTAGAGTATTTGTTAATTTTTAACCGACTTCATTCTTTTGAATGTCGATAGATATAGTAGCAAAAATGTGTAAGTAACATTTCATTACGAAATCAATTTCTGATTTTCAAAAATGATAATTGGTTCCATTAAGATATATGTAGGTTATAACTTGTTTTTATTTTTAAAGTCTCAAAAATAAAGAATTGAAAAGTCTCTGATGCTTCAAATTCCAATTCCCAATTGACAATTCCCTGTTTTCGTAAGAAGGCGTCCGAATGCGTACAAGCCTAGAGGACAAAGGGTCAAATGTCTGCTCGAAACATATTTCATCGCGTCACGTACCGGCCTAATACTGCAGACAATCATAAAATGAAACATCATAAGGGGAGTAAAAACTGAAAAGAGGTCGTAACGACGAGGACGGGGTCTTAACAAATCGGTGGTCATCATTCAAGGTTATGGCTGAAGGGAACCTTAGAAGATAAGTCGCCCTTTCATTGTGTGTCGCCTGGCCTGTTCGATTTATTATAAATTGAGGTCTGAGCCCTTATTAGCGGCAAATGTTACATCAAAGCCGATATGTTTGAAAAGGATACACATTGTGCCCCTGATCTGCGATACAACACATGCTTTCGACCGAAAAAGGTACCTATGTTAACCTTTTGTGGGGGACCTTGCGGGTAGGTAAACAAATTGACTAGATTGTTCTTCTTATGCCTTTAGAACGGGCAGGAAGAGATAGGACGGCATAAAATAGGCTAGTGTGTATACTAAATGTATAAGATTTTAGAGTTTAACTTTCATTCCGTTTATTCATTACTGGTGAGTGTACTTTATATGTTCTACTTAGTTATAATAACACACTTATGAATGTTTTAATGACGCATTTTAGTAGTGAATTGACACAAAAGGATTAATTACGTTTGGTTTAGAAATCATTAACCTGGATTCCTTCAAGAGAAGCGTGAAGAAGTGTCTTGCGGGCCGGTATTGCGATGCCAACAGATAGGATTCCATATTGGTACCTCATTCGTTGTCATTGCATTTAGGACTCCTCATTGCTTACCACCAGGCAGAGAGGAGCCAACGTACCGTGCTATTCCAAAAAATGTAGGTACTACCAACACTGTTAGATCATGATATCTCTACGAGCCAGCTACATATGATAGTTCCAACAACATTTAATCACCAACGAAAAGCAAATCGAATAGGCAAAGCACAAATGTTTGCAAGAGTACAAATATTGACGCATAAGCCAATTGAAATCGAACCTATAAATAATCTTTGCGAGTCAAACTGAATCCTACTCATTACACCATCGCTTCAAAAGCAGCATGAGTGGTACACGTCTGAAATTCGCTGGTTTAATTTAAATTCGTCGTTCAAAAAGGATTATTATTTTAGTTATCTTGTGTAGAACAAATCGCATCATTCGGATTAAACACGCATCGCTTACCGCTTTTTAATGTATGAGCCTTTTTTAGAATTGATTTAATTTTCGGTCCTCAATTTCCGTTCATGCAAACACAACCTCATCAACCTAACGTTGTTGAGGTTTATTTTGTATTAGGTTATCTGTGGGTCTAGAAATCAACCTTTTCAAGGCTGCATGCTCGTTCAGTGTTTTGAAAATTTTTACGGTGGCTTTGAAATTAAAATAATTAATAAATAAATTCTTTGGGCTAAAACACCAATTTCCCAGCCAAAAACTTAGCTCGAAGCTTCTACTAGGGAAGCTAGGGTACGAATAGACATACTTAAATACTTTTATAAACATCCATGACTCGAGTACAAATGCCGATGTTCATCGCACAAACATTTGCCCCAAGCAGGATTCGAGGCCGCGACCTCTGGTCTTGTTGCCAGGGTCTCTGACCACTAGACTTACGGGCACGTAAATAAAACCAACACTTTTTCTGTAACAGAGAGTCAAAGTTTCTAATAAAAGGTCAAGGTTTCGTGATCATTATCAAAGTCAACCTACGTATTTTTTCAAATGTGTCCCATCATGTCAGACAATGACTCACATCATGTTCTACTCGTATTTTCAGCCCAAATGATTAAACGATTATCGGCATAACTCCTTTATCACCATACTGAAATAGCCAAATCTCGGATCATAGTCCAAGCCTACCCAATCACATCGGGACAAAGCGGGCGGTAAATGTTAATGAGTCTTATCTGTTTCTGACACGATGCACTAAGTATGCATGAGTCTGCAATGTATCGCATTTGCAATTTATAGACGATAAAGCGTTCCCCTCTTGTGATAACACCAATGACAAACAAACAGTAAGTTACCTATTGTCTTAGAGCGAAGTACCCATTTGTTACACAGCAGAAATTAGGTATTTCTTGCATAACTTTTCGTAATGACTATGGGTAAATATTTTATTAGTTACTAGCGGCAGGCCGCGACTCCGTCCATATGGTTTCCGCACACATACTTAAGGCCTTGCTCGTCAAATATTTTATGCAACACAAAAAATATCTCTATTTGAAATAGTAGTTTCTCAAATTAGCTCGTTAAAACAAACAAACAAACTCTTCAGTTTTATTATAGTATAGATATGAACTAGAATGAAAACGAATCCTTACGGAGTCAATTGATCGAAACTAAAGGTTAGTGGTCGTAGGCAAAACTCGGCTGCGATCTACTTAAAATCTTAACGCTAAGTTTGTAAGTGTAATATACTGTACGTACATGCTCTATTGCGTAGTTTCATTCCATTTATTAAGGTTCAGTTTCATAGTACACAGTTATTGTTACGATTACATTTAAGCCTCCATCATCGGCGGACAGTAAAAATTCTAGGTATAGAGGCTCGTAAAAACCCTGTCACCGCAGTTTGCCGGGCTCGCTCGTTTTTATTTCTCTTTTCCGATGGTTGATTGCCTCGTCTATCGCCGAAACTCGACATGCAACGAACACACTCTCTGGATTTGTAGCTGTTATTTATTTTAACATGAGACTTAAGCTTGACGTACGTTCATACGTTCAAGCACGGAACATTCTCTCGGTAAATATTTGTTAAAAACACTGCCGCTTAAATAAATTACTGTTTTACACGTAAACCGGAACGTATTCGAGATTTTTAAGCGAAAGCATGAACGGGATGCAGTTAATCCCTTCTGTATTTTTACATTTTAAAGTCTATGTGGCATGTGGTCAGTGTGCAGAATAAACAGGATTAGCTTTTGCTTTTATTCTTAATACATTTTCATAAATGTTTATTTTTAACTAAGGCACATCCCTTTGAAACTTTTAAAAATAGCTTTGGTTGAATTCGCTAATTAACGTATCTATCAGTCAATAAATTTAAAAGACAAGTTGATATTCTTCAATTGGTTGTGATTCGATTTCAAAAACTGTCATTATTAAACATTACTGAAAGCATCTGAAATTTTAAGTAATTCCAATTGAATTATATTCGAGTAGTTTGTTTTAAATTTAAGTTAAACGATAAAAGTTTGTATAGTTTAATACGACGTCATTCAACCGTTAAACTTATAAAAGGCATCGCAAAGGCAATTATTTAAGAGTATTACTTTCTCCAGTCGAGAGTTATAAGTACTAAGTAAACATCTTGGCCTAGCAAAGAAATTATCATTAATGGTACAGTTTCAGATCCCTTTTAATGTAAAACTTCGCCTTTGTCTGTCACAGGGACAGATTTCATCTCCATTAGACAAATTGTTTTAAAAAGTTTTCAAAGTTAAGAGATTTTGCACTCATAATTAAAACCATTAATCAGCGACATTTGAAATAACGTTATGAACTCTGAATTGAAAGTGAGGGGGTGTTAATTAGATTAGAAGGATCGATTATTTTAAATTGTGATTCGAATGCAACTGAGCTAGTGTTTGGGCTTTCGATCACTATATCAGTCACGCCAGTCAGTCAGTCACCTTTGAGTTTTATAAAATGATGGAAGTATAATATAACGAAAAGATCCATCCAACGGTAAAAAAGAGCTGGTAGAATCATCTCTATGAACGCAAAAATATTAGCATTCCACACGCTCGGTGTAAACATACATAATTTCACTACGGCACCAGACGGGTGCAATATGCAATGCAGCACCGAACATTCTGAACAACTTTAAATTCCCGCCGCCGCGAAACTTCAGTGCTCTAGAGAGAAAATTATTGTGTGAATTTGATTAATTACTTACACATTAGTTCACGTTCAGCAGCTAATAGTCTCCGCATTGCGCATTGATTAAATAACTGTAGACCATAAATCGTATCTCGAATTTAATTTCCGCTGCTCTTTTGTTAATTTAGAAACTTCTTTTGACAGATTGTCATCTCCGGCAATATCGACGTGTAATCAAGTTTCTATTTTTAAACTTGGAATTGAAAAATGAATACCGATTCTTTTGTTGTAGGTACTGAGAATTTATATTTGGTCACAATGATGGAAATCAAATAGATTCCGGTCTGTTGGTGCTGTTTTGTATGAGAATGACATATCAGGTTCGCACTCAAGATCGATCTCAGAGTTTAATGCGATTTATCAATACGAGCCTAAGTGTGAAAACACACAACAATTAGCACACTTTTATGTTTTGGAACAACTTTACTGGTATCATAAGGTGACACTACTTACATCTTCAAATCCAATAAAAACATACACATACCTTAATATTTAATCAACTTATGGTTTATGCCACGCTTAACACAGCACAGAAGAGAGATAAGGCACTTTTATTACTTTTTAATCATCAAAATTGGCTCATCTCAACATAACAATAGCAGTTTAGCCAAGGGAAAATTTCCTATCGCCAACAAAGGCCTGAAAAAAGGCTGTATCGTTTATCTGCTCGGCGTAAACTGCAATTACAAGTCACCAAACGTCACCTGGAAGGAAACGCACATTACATTTGAGCCGAGAAGCGCGGAGAACAGACTAAATAGATATTTTATCACTTTTATTGCCGCTTACATTGAGCTGATTCGATGCGGTGTTTTGATATTGTTTCCGAACGCGTCTTTTAACAGTTAAAAAACTGGGTCGTGAGACGAATTATTATTTTCTTCTGTTACAAGAAATGGTAACGTCTAATTAACATCATTGTTCTGCAACTAATTATCCAGAGTTAAATGCGATATTCTTATTCATACGGGCCCGTTCAGATCCCGCTAGGGGAAAATGTTTGTGTGATGATCATCAACATTTATACGCGAGTCAGTCATGGTTGTACATAAAAGTATATTATTACGTCTATCCGTTCCCAGCATTTATAGTACTAGCTTCGAGCTTAGTTTGGGGCTAGGCAATAAGGCAATTGGTGCGTTAGTCCAAGACATTTATTTATCAATTATTTATTTATTATTATTCATATTTTCTTATGTAGACAAGTTCTTATGTTTCTAGAGCCAATAATAGATGTACGAGTAGTTGTAGTTCACCTGAAGAACGTGAATATGATATCAGTGCTTCATTAAGATTTTTAACTGTTGGAATATTAGTTAAGTAAATGTTGTAAGTGGCCTACCTCTTGTTAAAAAATACGAGAGTTTAAAAATGTGTAAGATTTGCATGTAAAGCCGACCTGAAAGACAACTCCTCATTCCTTTCAAAACAAAGTCTTGCTCGATTTATGCTGTCACGTACATACATAATTACGAAACACGAGTCGTATCCTTTATGGCGCATCCTCAGACTCCATTCTCCGTTCTAAAAATAAAATAAAAGTATGTCGTCAAAAATTCTATAAAACGCTACCTCACCTTTGTCACTTCAATGGGCTGGGGAGAGCCCTTCAGTGTAACTGCACAGGGCAATTTAGATCGTATCCGCCGGTTCCGTACGTACGCGCCCGCCGGATCTAATAACAGAGGACAAACACACAGACAAACAGCTCTTGATAGCCGGCTGATTGCTGACGAATTATTAACAGAGAGCTTGTCAACGCGGCTGAGATAGTATGTAAGGTTGTAAAGGAAAATTAAAGGAATCATCAGCCCATTAATAGCAACGCACATTAAAGGCCTCCCTTATTTGAAATCATGATAACGTTAAAATATCTGTTTCAACATAATCACAATCTTGATAAACGGAAAGATCAGAGGTCATGACGACCCGATTGGTGAAATCGTCAAGAAGTTGACTATGAGACCAAGAGCTCGGAAAAACCAATAGTTGTTACTCGTACACCAGCATACCGTTAAGCAATGACTGACAAAAAAAATAATTGTTTAAATTAATATGTACATATTACAATGGAATGAAAAGTTCAAATTATGTACGAAAAGACACCACATTATTATGTGTCATTCCAATCGAGAAATTGGTGATGGAAACCGAAAGCTTTACAAAGTAAATGGATGTTTTGTCTGTACAAATGTCATCTTAATGGAATTTTTTCCCTAGACAGTATCGTCACACTTCACAAAACTTTTACCTGTCAATAACATCTTTATTTTATAAATTTCTTTGATACCTTGTTCTTCTTTGTTTTGTCTTTTTGTGTAGTGACTGTGACTGTAATTGGTAGCAGGTAATTTAGTAATTTATATTTCAAACGTTGTTTACTAATAATGAAGTGAGAAATTGATTAAAATAATCGTATCCTCCAAAACATATTTCATTTGGTAAAAGAGAATCGAACCTATAACCCCGAGAACACGTTCCGCTACCTTAACTACAAAACCAAAGATAATTCATCTGTGAGGGGAAATTAAAATTAACAAGTTTTTTACTTTTAAACATGTGTTAAATTGATGAAAATAGAATCAAAATTGCATAAAGACCGGCTTATGTTTTACTACCAATATATCACTGTAAAAGCAATAAATTTATTAATAGTCCAATTAAACAACTATTGTAAGTTCATTCGTGGTTATCCCAATGCGGTCGACATGAGAACGCCGCGTGCGGTAAATCCGGCTACATCCCATTTGGTAAACTTCCCATTTGGTAAACCTTAATCTGTACCTACCAAAAAGTTGCGTTTCGTAAACATTTTGTTATTTCATACATTTAATCCCATTTGGTAAACTATAGTTTGTATTGTTATTCTAGTACAGTACAGTCAGTGCCAAATTAATATTAAATTTATATGATAGGTTTTTTAAAAGCTTCATAGTCAATCCCGCCATTGGTGACGTCAGTTTCACTTACAACATTGGTGACGCCGGTCTCACAGACCCATGATTTGGCCAACCATTAACTAGTTATCCTACTTTTAGTTAGTTTAGGTTTAATTAATAATTAATTATAAACATATGTTTGGCAAGAAAACACAAAAAAATAATTAAATCACATCTTGTTTATTACGAATTAAACAATTGTAACACTAAAAACACTATGGTTTTACGCATATATTTTAAAAATTCCGAAATTAGTAACAGTATTTAACTTTTTGTACTCATATCTGCCTTTGTCAGTCTTATGACATTGCATACTCTTAGAAATTAAACAAAAAAATATATCCTATTAACAAAAAAAAAAACAAAGAAAAGCATTCTCAAAATTCACTCTTCTTGGGAGATAAAATAGCTTCTGAAATAAGGTACTTCATGCTTAAGGCACAGGTATTTCTCGCATTTTTGTCAAAAGTATTTAGTTTTTCTGTCTTTTACCTCCCACATTCATGGCAACTACATTTACGTAAAGGACCTCAGAACCGCGTTCATCATCAATCTTTAAAATCTTTTCTCTCGTCAGTCTAAGTAAGTTAAGTTGTGTACGTCTTTCTCTCAGATGAGGTTCAATAAGTTTCTTGGCTAAATTCTCAATAAAGTGACGGCGTTGTAGTTTTGAGTTTTGATTGTTAGCTGTATTTATCACCTGACTATTTGAGCATAGCGTAAAATACAACCGTCAACCATAGGCCATCTTTTAGTCGCTCTGGCACAGTTGTAGTTTGCACATAAACGGTCTACAAGATTTTCTGCTTCTACATCGTTCTCCGTTTTGCTATCCGATGATTGCTGTGGGCTTCGTCGACAGATAAAACTTGATTTAAAAAAGAGCTTCAAGACGACGCTGTTCTCTTTAGTGCGACATTCTGAAACGAATTTTTCATACTAGATAAAAGAATCTGTACCTATATTAATAACGTTTTTGAAAAATTCTATACGTAAAGTTATACAAAAATCACAGTAAAATTCAATAAAATAATTAAGATAACAGTATTAATAGTACTTAAAATATTTAAAAAAATATATGTTATCAATTTCGTGTTTTATTTTCTACTTCACTGTACCCATACCAACTCAAAGTTTACCAAACGGGAAATAATACATATAATTTCTGAAATATTTACGAAATGGGACAAAATGTATGAAGTAACAAAATGTTTACGAAACGCAACTTTTTGGTAGGTACAGTTTGAGGTTTACCAAATGGGAAGTTTACCAAATGGGATGTAGCCGTAAATCCGCGCTCGCGCCACGCGGTGTGCGGACCGCAAAAGTGCTTTTTGATAGACAGCCACGCCCGGCCCGTAAGTTATGTTCTTTTGTTTTGTGTATAACAAAAATATTATACTGTGCCTCTGGATTCAGTAGCAGCAATCAAAATTAAAACTCATTCCACTGGTAGGAATACGACAAATTGGTTAAAGGAAAAACAAAATAAGACCTCTGGATTCAGTAGCTACACGAGTTGATTAAAGTAGAAACAAAATAATCGTGCATGCCACACCCAAAAAGTGACTTCAAAGAATACTGTAAATGTTCATTTGATAAAGAGTCCGGGTAATGTTTAAATAAATGGTGTACATGAGAGCATTTTAAAGTAATAAAATATTTAATCATTAATAAAACATCTAGTGTAAGTTCATTCGCGGCTATCCGAATGCGGTAAATCCGCGCTCGCGCCACGCGTTCCGACCGCAAAAGTGCTTTTTGATAGACAGCCGCGCCCGGCCCGGACGTTTAATGCCCCGTGTCGGATACAGTGGAGAATTTTTCATTTGACTGGAATTTTCGTTTAATTGCAAAGCGAGAGATTTTTGCGGTGACAATATTGGGTAATAAAAATTGCGTTTCACCGTGATGATCGCCGAATTGTGTTTCAATGTAGCGCGGTAGATTTACTGTCCCGAGGCGGGCTGATGCATGATGACAGCACATTTGTCAATTGCGATTTATTTAGATGCAAAATGTACTCCTACAGTTATGAACCTATGATAAAATCAAAATACATTCAAATCAAATCAAATCAAAATATACTTTATTCAAATAAGCCTCAGAAAAGCACTTATGAATTTGTTCGGTTATACAAGTATAGTAAACATAATAAACAAAGATCTTCGTTTTATTGAATCATCAAGGCAAGTATAAGAGCAGTCGCAAAATTAATGTTACCTGATCGTAAAAAAATATTGCGCTCATAAAAATTATTAAAATTATTTTGATTCATCGGGGTTATTTTTTATTTTGACCTCAGAAAGAACAAAGGCCTACTGTTGCGATAAAAGGGATCTGAAATCCACGCGGTCAAAGTCGCGGGCGGCCGCCAGTTCCATTTTGTAAAGAAGAAGAACACGAGCGCAGGGCTACTTCGATATTTGAATTCCGATCGTCAATTTTTCGGGTGCTATGACTATGAAATCCCACTGGTAGACTATTTGCTTATAATTTTTACCTCAAATGAAGTCTACAGCGCGGTGTTCCCGTGCCAAAGGCTGAGCGACCGTTGACTAACACGGGCGAGTCGTGCCGGCGCATAATTAGCCGCGAGCACAATGCGCCATCTGTTGCAAAGGTTCTGCATCAAATTATGATGTCCTGGTACTGTGAGTCAACAACATCCATTTAAAGATAGATAATAAATGAACTGTGGTCAAGAACGGCCTCAGTACTAGGAAGGACATGGCAGACCAATACTAGAATACATTGAGTGTTTACACTTACTAGTATTCATGCAAAAAAATGCATAAAGTGGTCGTGTCAAAAAGAAAAACCTCCGCAGGCAGGCCGATAATAATTCAATTTATAAAAAAAGAAGTACACGAGCGCGGGACTGCTTCCATATTTGAATTCTGATCGTAAATTTTTTCTGTGTTATCACTTTAAAAACCCGCTGGTGGACTATTTGGTGATTATTTTACCCTCAAATGAAGTCTACAGAGCGGTGTTCTCGTGTCAAAGGCTGAGCGACCGTTGACTAACACGGGCGAGTCGTGCCGGCGCATAATTAGCCGCGAGCACAATGCGCCATCTGTTGCAAAGGTTCTGCATCAAATTATGATGTCCTGGTACTCGAGCCTAATACAATAGCCGTGGAATGTGGAATTTTACAACGTA
Organism: Nomophila noctuella; assembly: GCA_958496325.1. NCBI lineage: Eukaryota > Metazoa > Arthropoda > Insecta > Lepidoptera > Crambidae > Nomophila > Nomophila noctuella. The sequence continues at coordinate 4,217,315 of OY292488.1, forward strand.
CGGATGTATTGTGAGGGCTAGGAGTGTACTTACAAGTGAAAATTAGCTAGTTAAAACTATCATTTGAAGTTATAGATTCACAAGCTTTTGTTTGTAATAAGTAATTAAGCATTCACATGTTGCAGCGATACAGTAATGGACCAGTTAAATTATGAAACATTAGCTAGTAATCAAGTGCCACTAAAACCGGCTATTCTAAGCTTGGGACTAGATATCAATCCCTACTATAATGATAAATGCGAAAGTAGCAGAAAAGTTACGGGCGGCTAGTTAGTGAATAATGTTCAAAGATATTTATTCAGAGCATAACATTATTCGGCCCCGAAATTTACCCCGTAAGCTATAAAATAACTCACTGAATCTCAAAACACTCGTAATTACTATTACATTCGCATGTTTCGATACGCATGTGGTTTTATTTCTCGTCTTAAATACTGCAAAGGCATTAATTCAGAACTAACGCACATTCTTGAATCACTACGTTAGTAAAAACTCAAGTTACAATCCCTAATGGCAGCTATTTGTATCAAAGATTTGACCGAAGCCCAGTAAATAATATAATTTTACACGCGTAATGCCCGATTTCTACGTGGCCCCTTCGTAATTGAACTGGTAGGTTCGTATTACATTAATTATTTCCATTCCAACAAATGTAACAAATTGAAAGTTGGCATGCGATGCATCATTTTCCCACTCCAAAACAATAAATGCGGTGGAAAAACTGCGATAAACATCTCTGCTTCAAATAACAGAAGTATTGTAAATTGGATTTTTTCCTTGTTAATATACTTCGATGTTTTTTAACCTAATCGAGTATGGAAACAATGTAGCGTGTAATACATTTTCAATTATTCTTCTGTATAACTGGTTTAATCGCTGTAAATAAAGTTATTATACTTGTTATTAACAAATGCCGAGGTTTTCAACTTAGTTTTGTTTCAAGTCGTAAACTTCATTTTTTTTTTTTTTTTTTTTTTTTTTTTTTTTATAATTATCTCATTAACCTGCTAAGAGGTGGCTAGCCCTTAAACAAGAAAGTTTATTTCGGAGTTCTGTATTATTTCAAACCATATTATTTTTAAAATCTGCAATGTGATTTACATGTCTTTCTCCAATTTTAGTACTCTATAATTTCAATGAAAACTTTAATGGTAAAATGTGAACCGACCCATTACTTACACCACTGTTTATAACAACGTTCTTTTATTCTGTGACAACAAACAGAACTACAAAACAATACGTTTTACTTGCATAGTTAATCAAACTAGTAGTTCGAACAATATTTTGTAAATAAATTAATTAATTCTTCGGACTAACACACTATTTGCCTAGCCCCAAACTAAGCTCAAGGCTTGAACTTGACTATATGCTTAAATAATTTAAAAAAAAAAAAAACCATCTATGAATCTAGTACAAATGTCGATATTCACCACACAAACATCTGCCCCTAGCGGGATTCGAACCCGCGACCCTTGGTTTTGTAGTCAGGGACCACTAGACTAACGGGCCGTTCAAAGTCGGCTAATCAATTAGCAAAATGCAGTTCAAACCGAAATAAAATATCAATTTTTAACCAATAATTAACTCATTTAAAGAGAGCAGCACACCAAACAACCAAAACAAAACGGGAAGCATCCCAAAAGTCAACACACAAAGATAGGTCAAAGGGAAACGGCCGGCCATAACATTGTGGGCATAATTCCGGGGCCGACAATGTTTTTTCGCCCGCTTAGCGTCGACCGAAGCTTTTTTTTATACAATGTTTCCTTCCGTCTTGAGGAGTCCGTTACTGTAATTGCCATTTGCGGGGCAATGAATAAAACATTCGCTTAGATTCGCAGTATTTGATTGTGAGTCTTTCATTTGATGCAGCCTCTTAATCACGTGGGAGGGAAAGTGGGGCAGTAGTTTTAATTTGTTTTCCTTGTTTCAGCGTCGGATTTTCCTGTTATGCTTGCGGTACAATAATAATGATAGTGATTTGCTGTTTTGATTCAAGAATTATTAATATTATATGTGGCCAAAGCTATGTATACCTTTTATTGACATTCATACAAAAGCTTTTTATTTTTAAAATAAGTCGTTTTAAATGTTTCTGTGTGCAATGTTGTTGGTATACAACATTAAATAAATAAATAAATAGGTGCAAAAAAAAAAATGTTATAGTTTGGCTATCTCACATGATCTCAAATCAAAGTTTTATTTATGGCAGCGCTAAAATGACTTTGCCTCGATTCAATCCAAGATGACAGTTAACAGTTCAAACGGAAATCGACACCATCTTAGAGTATTAATAACACTGTGGAAAATCATATTAAACAGTACATGAAGCTTATTGCCTTGAAATAAAGTTTGATTTAGTTTAAGACGTCTTCTTGTCACAAAATTATCTTAGCTGAAATACTTTTATTATTCAATCAAAATGAAAATGAAAAAAAAATGAAAAATATCTTTATTACCAACATTTGAAATTACATAGAAATAACAAACAATGACTCTCACACTAGGCACAGGCCTGTTTCGTGTGGGTCAATTCCCGTAACAAGTTATCCTTAAATGCGGCTAAAATTAAATATATTTTTACAAAAATAAAACAAGAGAAACACATTTTAAAGTTACCTTAGAAGTAAAAAGTGCATTCATCGTGAGTGACTGTGTATGTACCTGTGCATTTGTGTGTGTGTGTGTGTGAGTGTGTGTGTGTGTGTGTGTGTTTGTGCGTGTGCGTGTGTGTGTGCTTTTAAAAGTTAATGAATGGTGTGCGCATATTGGATAAATGGAAGGTTACGATTGAGCGGTATGCTAAGAAATCATTTACTGGTGTTGAATGCTTTAAGAAAGACATAAAATTACTATTTGTTAATCAAATATCTTCAAAAGTGAACCCAAACAGTTCAAACCAATCGTAAAACTGATTGGCCTTTCAGCTTGCATCTAACGGGCATACACAGAAATGGCTAATTCACAGTTCGAATCTCCCCGTCTTCGAAAGCTTTGCGAATTAATACGTACAATATTCGGATGTGAATCGGATGAATACTGAATATTCGGATAGCTGAATAAAGTGAACAGTTCACTATTTGTAAAGGAGGCAGCGCTGCCAAGTAACGACAGCTGTCAGCACAGCTGAGCGAATTCAAATTATGTCGCAGTTGTTCTATTTTTAAATTGTCTGACCTGTGTGTTGCTTGCTTTATTTTGTTGTTGTTGCAATATTCGTGTGTATACCTCCATTTTGAGTTTTATGTTGGGTTAAGTTCTACGATGGTTTTCACAATAATTTCCATTGACTTCAGCAAAAGTATTCAATTAATACATTTAACACTCAATTAAAACATTTTCGTAGACTGAGTTTTCTGTTAGTGAGTTTTGCAAACTGGTAGATTTATGAGAATCTTTGCGAAATAAATACTTATTGTAAGTATTTTGTGTATTGCACCAAAATGTTGCTTATCCTCGTTAATCAACCTAAATCTTCAATATGTACTATTAATGAAATAAATCGTGATCGTATTTTTTAATAATTTAAAAGAACTGGTCAGTCGGAAGCGTTTAAGTTCACCTAACTTGAGCAGATATGCGTGCATGATAAGTTGTTTGGGGCGAGTGTCAGTTGACAAACGAGCAAGCCAGGGGCCTGATAAACTACCTACCTACTCTACGGTCGTATCAGATTTCTGTCCCACCGAATTATGAGAGTGAAGGAATAGGGAGTGCACCTGTGCTTGCGCACTCACTTGTGCACTATAATATATCCTGCGTACCTGGCTGATCGTAAGATCGGCCGCCATGGCCGAATACGGCCGGAGGGTATTATTATTATTATTAAACTACCGCATTCCACGTGCCCTTAATAGAATCAACTGTTGTGATTAATCGAACGATCCCACCGCAGGTCTGCGGTAATGAAACGAGTTAATAACGTTATGATTTTTGTATTTTGAATTCGTTCAACAAAACACTGTTTGTACTTTATCGAAAATTCATATGGAATTGATTTCGGTTATAGAATCACGCAATTTGATTGCTTAATTGACTGGTTACGAACGGATATCCCTTTGATGTTTACACCACATGCATGTTTGAACTCGTTTTGTTTGCTACTTTTGGTAAATTTACATCGTATTTTATGGAAACTTGTGGAACTTAAAATACAGCTAAATATAAACCCTAAACTTAGTATAGTTTTGATTGTAGCAGATTTCCAATGAGAAAGTGAAGTACACATTTTGTGCATAATCATAATCAACATCAGCAAAGTGTCTGCTGTACAGAGATTTTTCCCCAATATGTATATTATTATGTATCCATAGTCACCACGATGTACATGAGGGTTTGTGATCACAGTTATTAGTATATAGCTACACAATGTGACATTGTATGCATATTCACAAGAAATAATAATGTAAAACATGGGCCCGTCAATTTTGTACTTGCCTACAATTTCAGTGTACAGACAGACACGCGAGCTACAGGTGAGCAGTCGCTTCGGCCTATTCTCCTGAAGAACACTTCATTTGGAAGCATCACTCTATTTGCTACGACCATGTACTGTCGGGTGGTATGTAGGTCTACATTTAGGCCATAGTTAGTTTATGAAATGCAATCCCAACGCGATGACAATCGCTGGATTTAACATCGAATAGATCCCGAAAATACACAAATTTCCAAAAAAAAACTTATGAACCTTTTTAAAAATGTTTGTATGTTCTAAAATCGGAATTGATATATGTATTTCAACTTGCTAATATCGAATACGATCAGAATAAGGGCTCTTTTCATAACCACTTGATCCTTTGGATTGGCGTTAATTATGATAACCGTTATTTTTCCTTCAGTTATCCTCGCATAAATTACGGCAACGCGCTTGCATACAAACACATGAATAGTTAACGAATGACGATTGCAAGCTATCCGTGCATTTCTTTCGCTTCGTCGTGGGTACGTTCTCGCGTCAAAACACGATGATATATAAACGAGCCTTGTGGCGTACTGCCAGACCTGTCTAGCGCTCGGGACATACGGCAGTGGAGTTTCTCCTAATGCTTGCGAGTTATAGAAACACATTGGGCCGAAAAAACGCGCATAAAGTTTTGCGGAATTACACCCGCAATGTATTTGGCATGACTGATGACTACTCATTACCCACCATACCGATATCAAGCTGCGTTTTTTTTTGTAATATATTTGCCGCGGAACTTCGGTCGCGTATTTTCACCCTGGTGTGTTTCAACACTTAGTTGGTGGTTTGTTCTGTGAAATTTAAGACAACTAATAAAAAAACCGGGCCAAGTGCGAGTCGGACTGGCGCAACGAGGGTTCCGTACAAATTCTATTTACGACGTATTAACAAAACTACTTACTATATCTCGTTCAAATTAATTTTCAATGGAAGTTTGCATGGTAGGTAATGTACATTATTTATTTTTTATAGTCTATCATTCTGTTGTTTAGAAATTACAGGGGGGAACAACTTTTACCAGTTTGCACGTGTCTCTAGCACGAACTTTTCACTTTTAAAAAAAATATGTTAAAAACCTCAATATCATTTTTGAAGACCTATCCATGTTCAATATACGTATTGGTTTAAGGAAAAAAAAGAGATTCAGTTATTCTAACTATAAGCAACCCCAAATTATTAATTTGTAAATTTTTCGTGTAATATTTTGATGCGGTTCAATTCTTTACCCGAAATAAAATGAGATTGTCTAAATTCATCCGTATGTCCCTCGCTATAGATTCGGACATAAATCCGTTTGCCAAACGAGAGTAGTACGCCGAACCGACGCGAACCGTTTTGGCGCGCGGCTCGCCTTGTAATTCATATCGGAATGGCCGATACCCCTTGAGCGGGTACGAGGTAATAAACATATTAATAATCAGGATAAAAGTATCCTATCACCTAAGTTAGCCCACATCCTGCATGTATAAAAATTAGTACAGACTTAATATCGCCATAAATAGCACACACGGCCATCTGGCAACAGGTCAGTGGGTCGTCTAATATCTTATTATGTTTATTTTATTTTTGAGCTCTCCACCCAGAAATCTTTAAAGTGGCCAAACCATCGGGAGTCTAATAAATTCAAATTCTAGTCTTATAAAATTAGATCGACTAAAATTCAGCAGTATGTCCCCCGCTATAGATTCGGACATAAATCCGTTTGCCAAACGAGAGTAGTGCGCCGAACCGACGCGAACCGTTTTGGCGCGCGGCTCGCCTTGTAATTCATATCGGAATGGCCGATACCCCTTGAGCGGGTACGAGGTAATAAACATATTAATATACTGCTTATGCGTTAGACGGAAGAGTTATGATCGGTTTAATCGTATTAATTTGGTTTGCTTTAAATTACCTTTTAGTTACAGCGTTTGGGTTTCGCTGAAGATATTTCTTTGCTAAAACCACAAATATCTAGACGATTATGCTAGATTTGTAAATGAATTGTGTTAACCAGCGACCTTATTAATAGAAGTAAATACTATTATTTATATATTTGTAGGAAATGACTAGTACTTCTTAAGCAGATAGTCTCTTATATGTAGGTACATAAGCCGTCCAAGGAATCACCATAGGTACTCATTTATTTCCGTGAAATAGAAATGAGCTTAAACGAGGGCTTCCTCGTTACGTTCTCGGAAGAAGTTACAGTAGTTGTTAGTGATGTGTATCCTAATTTAATATCTAAACTAGTTTATGTTTATTGAACGATACGAGGGAAGAAGTATCATTTTCCTCCAGGTTATTATTTATCCTAAACTTATATAGCACAACAGTTTACACAACAATTTAACTCTCCAACAAAAAGTCTAATGGCCGTAACAGATGTCGTTTACCGAAACAAAAGTAAAAGTGTCCGCCGATGAAGCGCGGAACAACACCGGCAGCGGCCTTTAAAACGACAAAGTCAAAACCACTAATGAAACCAGTTTCACCTGCGACCTGTAAAGTTGCCGTGTTAATTGCAAACAGCGCCCCCGGGGCTCTGGGAAAGTGCACATCACTGTACATTATACGTGTTATATTATACAATATACAGTGTTTTGGGACGCAACTTTTCCCGTAACTCATTATTGAGTCTTTTACAGGGCACACTTTAATGCGTTGGGACGTTTCAAATTCGGGTTATGAGGCTGGCATGAATAAAGACTAGATTTCGCAAGGGTTAAGTGCGAAAGTTGGGAGGTGATGGTTTAAGGTGTTGCGTAGTCAGCACTAGATTATTCACCTCTTACATACACGTGATTTAAAATTAAAACAGGTAGTCTAACATGTACAGATCAGATTGCTCTCGTGGATTTGGGGTCTTCACATAGAAATATAAATTGTAATTCAGTGATTAATTCTTTAGAAACAATGTCTCACAGAAATCTAAATAAAAAGACAATTCCTAAGGCAAACATCAAGGAGAAATTCATCAAGTCCACTTACGGTGACTTAATCGGTTAAAGCGCTTGCTCGGATTACAAGAGGTCCGGGGTTCAATCCCTGCCTGAGACCAGATGAAATTTTCTTTGTTTATAATTTTCAAATTATATTAGATAAAATAAATAATAAAAAAGTACTAAGCATTTGAAATGTAACATATATAACAATAGTTTACTGTTTTCAACTTCAAGTAATTTAATAAAATAATTTTAAAAGAGCGAGAATATTTTATGTTTTGAAACAAAACGAAGTGAACACATCCAAACGAAACCAACAAACATCCACCGGGGACTCAATCACGCAACTCTCCCCAGCTTGTTACCATCCTCCTCCATTTTATCAGGCATGCTAAAACGGAATCCCGGAACGCGCAATAACAATGCACCGTGGAACTTATTCAATTTGACTGGAGACAACTGTTCCCGGTTTGAAAGGCATTGTGTTTTCCCTCACTTTGTGTTTTTAGCACGCTTCGATGGTCTTGTGGTTTCAAACCGAAAGTCTCAGTGGTGTATTGGTTAAAACGCTGTGCTTGAAAACTCCGGAGGTCGAGGCTTCAAATCCCGCAGAGAACACTTTCACTTACGTGTTTCTTTTCCTAGTTTGGTTAGGACATTGTAGGATTGAATCACCTGATGGTCCGATAAGAATGATTCCGTGCGTCGGAAGGCACATTAGGTTTAAAGATTCTTTATTTCTCAATAAAAACATATTGTCACTTACTTGAGAACAGAATGTACAATTTTGTTAATTTATATTTCACATTAAGCCGTTAGTCCTGACTATGATCCAAAATGGTCTAGTTTCGGAGCGAACCCTTTTCTTTTATTATTCCTGTTCGTTAAAGAACAATTTCTGATTAAGATTGTAATCTTTTCGTAAACAAATGTTTTTTGTCGTCGATTTTAATCAAGGAATATTTTGCGCAATACACTGCGAATCTCATTCAATTTGACTGGAGACAACAACTGTTCCCTGTTAGAAAGGCATTGTGTTTTTCCTCACCTCGTGTTCGTTCGTTTTTCCACCGTTCATTCTATCTGTTCGTGAACAATAGTTTCATTCAATCCGTCCGGCATTAGACATGCAAGGCACGTTTGGTCGCGACTCCTCAAGCCAAGTACGGAGCTTGGACGTTGGCCTGGGTGAATCTAGCGGGGCGATTGCCGATGAGGAGCTTACGAACAGAGATTTTTGAGTGTAATCGGTAGTTTGACCTGTTGTTTGATAATTCAATCTGGTTTTAGGCTTATACCTATGATAGGATCATTTGCTTGTAGGCTTAAAATTAGGATAGTACTTAATCTACTCTCGGAGCTAGTGCAGCTACGCAGGAATGCCTTGCGGACTTGCGGAGCAGCGTGCTTTATCCCGCCACCTCAGCAGGCGCCAGAGAGACTCGGAACGGGATGCTCCATTACAGGAAGCCTCTCCATTGGAGAGAAATGCTGGATTGGAAAAATTGGTGTTCAATATTTGTATGGGGTTTGATGTCTAGCACAAAAACAATAAGGTAACAAAGCTGTTACGTTATAACAGGGCCCTCATTGGCTAATATCATATTAGGTACTAACTGGACCCTCACTGGAGTGTCACCAAGTGGTCGGACAAGCGTTTGTAGCAGGGTTGTTGCGAATATCAGCATCAGCATCAGCATCCGCGGATTATCAGCATCGTTTTTAATATCAGCATCAGCATCAGCATCCGCAACAAACGTTGCTGATTTTTAATGCTGATATTCAAGTCGTAACGTGTTCGTTGAAGGCGGAGTCGGCGGCAAGCCACATCGAGTTTTAACCAATCATAGATAGTTACCTATACAAAAAACTGTCACTTGTTCCCTCATTCGATTGTTATGACAACATAAATATTGCGTTAGCTATTGATTGTGTGACGTGCGTGCGTACTGCATAATATAATTAGAAATAAACCATATTCTAATTCAAAATGCCTCCTCCAATGCAAAGTGCAATATGGAAATATTTTACGTTGGTGAACAATGATACCGCACAGTGTAGTATTTGTAAAAAAGACTATTCTCGTAAAGGACGTACAAATACATCATTAAAAAATCACTTAAAGTGTAAGCATCCAGAAGAGTATACTTGTTTTTTAAATTGTGACATCGAAAACCAAGAAGCTTCTACTAAATCCCTTAAAGAAGGTAGGTTGTCTGTTTACGTTTTGATTATTGTTTACGTTTTACAGGACGCATATACTTTTACTTAATTGAAACTATAATAAGTACCTACTTTATTCTTAATTAATCAATAAAGCAAGATTGTCTTTTCTTTATTGATTCAGGGTTGTTATGTATATATTTCTATGTGCCTGGCTTCCGCAACACATATGATATACATCTAGTGCGAGGGTATGAGTGTGATATTATTATAAAAGTAACGAGGTAGGGAAATGAGAGTGGTTTAACAACCAAAAAATGTTTTTTTGCTAATGTATAGCGCCCGCAAGAGAGTGAAAGAGATAGATGCGTATGTCGACCTCGATCGATAAATAGTTTTGATTTACCAAATTTTTAAGCGACGATTGTTTATCTAAATATAGTTTTTGTTTTTTTTTTATATTTTGATCAATTTTGGGTTTCGCTAAAATAATTTTATTTATTTTTAGGTAAAATTCCAACACCTATTGAACAAGCCAAAAAGCAATTATCTTTGGAAGAAGCATTACGAGCGGATAAACAATACGACAAAAATAACCCAAAGAGTGTAATGATTGACAAATTAATCGGTGAGATGATTGCTGTTCAGGATTTACCATTCCATTTTGTGGAAGGTATTGGCTTCAGAAGACTCATGTCAGCGATTATGCCAAAATATAATTTAAGGGGTCGCAATTTTTTCACCAATTATGTATGTAATGATTTATACGACAAAGTGGCTGCTGAGGTTAAGAAAATTATAAAGGAATTTAAACACATGACTTTTACAACAGATATTTGGACGGACCCGAGCGCAAACGTTTCTTTATTAAGTTTGACTTGTCACGGAATTAATGAAAATTTTGAACGCAAATCTATAATACTAAAATGTGAAACTTTCGAAGATCGCCACACAGGAGATATTATTGCCGAAAAATATGAATGTATGTTAACAGAATGGGGTATAGCAAGAGATCAAGTACACTGTATTATTAGAGACGAAGGGTCAAATATGAAAAGAGCCATGGCAATATCGCAATTCCGAGATGTAGATTGCACAGCCCATAAACTACAATTATGTGTTAAAAATGGATTAAAATCACACCAAAGTATCATAGACATGAAACAAAAAATAAAAAAAATCGCAAATCATTTTAATCATTCAACAATAGCCCAGAAAGAGTTGAATGCGATTCAAGAACGTCTCAATCAACCAAAATTATCTGTTTTTCAAGATTGCATAACAAGATGGAACAGTTCATTTTATATGATGGAGAGATTTTTAAAAATTGGAGATTCATTGAGTATATACAGCAATAGCCATGACATACCAGTCATTTTACCCGAAGAGTGGAAAATAATGCAAAATTGTGTAGATTTGTTGGCCCCATTTGAGGAAAGCACACGAGAATTAAGCAACTCCAATGCCTTGATTTCTTCAGTCATTCCACTCATTCAAGTATTGACAAGAAAACTTGACGAACAATTAAATAAAACCGACAATTCCGAGGTGGTAACACATCTCATTACGGTTTTAAAAACAAATATTATTTCAAAATTTTCTGATATAAACGACAATTTCTTATATACTATTTCTACCTTTTTGGATCCCCGTTATAAAACAAAATTCTTTAGCGAAATTTTAAAAGAAAATGTTGAGACTGAAATTTTAAGGCTGTGCAATGCATGCGAAACTTATTCCCCACCCCCTCCTAAGAGGTCCAGAACTGCTGCATCAATGGAAGGAGGCGAAGAACAGCCCTCAACAAGCAGTGCTTGTAAACTATCTCTTCAAAATGAACTCGAAGTCATGCTATGTTCAAGTGATGAAGAAGAAAGTTCTAGTATCGATGTCTCTTCAGATATGAATGTAAAAATTTTGCTGAAGCAATACAGCAAAGAAAAAAGAATTACTTTATCAGAAAATCCACTTGACTGGTGGAGAACTCGTGGTAGAACTACGTATAAAGAACTATCTGCACTGGCTCAGAGATTCCTGGCATCTCCCCCCGCGAGTGTTCCTAGTGAACAATTGTTCAGCAGTGCCGGAATTATTTATAAACCTTCCCGAAATAGACTCCAAGCTGAAAAGGCATCTCAGCTTTTGTTTTTAAAATATAACTTACCATTAATTAGATTCCAATATTAAGGCAGGATTTCCGAAATATAATACTATATATAATTAAACGTACAATAGAAGTACATATATTGTGTTAACAATACATTTATTAAGTATAACTTGTGTTTTATTCAAAATAATATATCATATTTGCTAATATTTTATAGTAGGAAAAGTTTTATATAAGTAATTTATTCATATCAGCATCAGCATCAGCATCCGCTGATATTGACTTGAAAAAATCAGCATCAGCATCAGCATCCGCTGATATAGTAAAAACCTGCATCAGCAACAACCCTGGTTTGTAGATAAGAGACGTTTCAGTACTGTTACTAACATTGAACCGGCGTGGTTTTTAATAACAAACCAATTTGGCGGTTCCTGTAAAGTCAAAAATTTAGAAAAATGCCTAAAATGTTAAATCGCGCATCGCTGACCAGCGTGCGCTCACCCTCTCAACATGTGAGCAGCGTTCGATTCTATTGGTACGTGCAAATGAACCACCCTACAAACGTCGTGTTTGTCTTCATACTTTGTCGCTTGAAACTCATACATTATTGATGGGCCGCGCTCAGTCTGTGCTTGTCGCCGTTTGATTATTTCATAAGACCCCCGCGAACTCGCCGGAATCACGATCAGCTGCGTTGCGGCTGTAATTTGGGGATACTGATGGCGGGGATAACATTGCATATTTCTTAGATTGTACTCGTACATGCAACCTTTTTGGTATCTCCAAGTTTTTAAATTCTAATACATTCCAATAACTCACCATAAGAGAGTTTACATAAAACTTCGTGACAAAAACTACTTAACGCCAATAAACTGGTAATATCAACTTACCGAATGGAAAATAAAAAAGAACTATAACGTGATATTTTTGTTTCTAATTTCTCTACAGTAAAACTATTTGGCTGAAGATGTAGAATTTGACACAACAGCTTTTCATAATATCACATTACCTAGATATCCCATGAGAGTATCGAATTATTTTGTGAGTATTTTTGGGAGAGAATTTACACACGCTTATCTGTCTGGTTAATTTTGATCATTAATCCCCTAATAAACGTAGGTGGCTATTTTACTACACGTTTGCTTACAACATAACAATGAAAATCGTCACACAACTCAAATATACACATTACACATTGGACACCGGCCGGAACAAACGGGGACAAAGCGTCGGCAACTGCATGGAAACGACCGGACGGCACCGCGGCCGGATTCCGGAACGCAGGACACATAAACAGAAACGATTGTTTCACGCGCCCTGCGACGCGTAAATGTGAAATGACTCAGAGATAGGTAAAATAAGACGTAGAAAAATGAAAATTACGATTTTTTAAAATCATTTTAAAACACTTTTTTAACTACATACCTGAGTATTCAAACTATGTGAGTCCTAACTCCGTTCGAGGCATGTAGTGTTTTACAAATTCTATTGTGTATGAGTGCCAACGAGTGTCGTCACGTGAATCGGGTTGTTATTTTTATTAGGCGACTAAAAAGGCAGGTAGCCCCATCCTTTTCACCTAATTCGAACACACGATCGCAGACAGCAAAACAATAAACAGCGTCACACAACTCAAATATACACATTACACATTGGACACCGGCCGGAACAAACGGGGACAAAGCGTCGGCAACTGCATGGAAACGACCGGACGGCACCGCGGCCGGATTCCGGAACGCAGGACACATAAACAGAAACGTTCCGCGCGTCCGGCCCGACCGGACCGATTGTTTTACGCACCCTGCGCCGAAATGCGAAATGGACTCTGACTCACCTAGGTAGATGAAGACTTACAAAACGTAATGAAATTGTTTTTTCTTGTCAATTTTTAGACAACCATGCACACAAGGTTTCTCCTATCTGGAATGAAACCTCTTAGTTAAACACTCTTTTTCTCTAACATAACACCAAGACTGATTTGGACGACTCTTGGAACGCAATTGTTCGAGCGCTGGCACTCACAGTATAATCGTTTCATGCATGAATAGTGTATTTGGTCTGTTTTTCACTGATATGAACTGATTTCAATGATTCCGTTTGAATGAGTCAGTTGTAAGAGAAGCAACGTCGTGGACATCATAGCAACAATTACTTAAAAACTTAATTATTGAATATGGAAGTGAAGAGAATGGAGAATTTATTAGATTAACTTAACTGACCCGACAGAATCAATCACAACTTTTTTTTTCCTGTCAGTAAATTCTGAAAGAATAATTATTCCACATTTTCTCTCTTTGCTTATCGTACCTACTTGTGTAAACGTGCTTACATACGAGTAAATACTCACCGATAGATTCAATCCGTTCATATCAATCAGCGTCAAACTTTGACAATCTAATTCCACGTTGAAATTATCCCGCGCAGTTCCGGAGATCTCTTGCAAAAGCGAAACGTGTGTCAATCTGCATATTAGCGTAGCGCCAACAGCTGGGATGTGAATTTGCCATGGATGTGCATTTCCTTAAATCCACAGTTGGTGTTGGTTGAGCTGAGCATTGTTCTATCACGGGCGAGTGTAGTTTAGATATGATTTAGTGTTACTTTTGTTATTTACGGTGGTTTATAATGTAACCCAGATAAGAATAGGGAGTTTTATTGCAAATGTCCTCTTTTTGATAATCACTATCTGAATATACACGTCAAAAGGACCAGAAAAACTAAATGTTTAAGCTGTTAATGACTAGAACAGTGCAAAGACGCACAACTCCAATTTATTTATTAGAAACAACTTGATTGAACCAATCACAACACGAGACTTCTTTCAGTGAGTAACTGGTAATTGAAAACTATCATCGGATGATTATTCCACATTCTTTCTCACCCGTTCATTCATACTCGTGTAAACGTGCTTACATACGAGTAAATACACACTGATAGTTTCAATCCGTTCATATCAATCAGCGTCAAACTTTGACAATCTAATTCCACGTTGAAATTATCCCGCGCAGTTCCGGAGATCTCTTGCAAAAGCGAAACGTGTGTCAATCTGCATATTAGCGTAGCGCCAACAGCTGGGATGTGAATTTGCCATGGATGTGCATTTCCTTAAATCCACAGTTGGTGTTGGTTGAGCTGAGCATTGTTCTATCACGGGCGAGTGTTTTGCTCCGTGCCGATTCGAGGTTTAGATATGATTAAGTGTTTCATTGTTATTTACAATGATTTACACTAATAGAGCTGAGTTAAGCAGGGAAGTTTCATCGCAAATGTAATATATTCCTTGCATGGAATCTACAATATGGATTATTAAAAACATACTTCTTTCTATATATCGCCTGATCTCTCTACGGTCGTGTCAGATTGCTGTCCCACCGAATTATGAGAGTGAAGGAATAGAGAGTGCACCTGTGCTTGCGCACACACTTGTGCACTATAATATATACTGCGTACCTGGCTGATCGTAAGATCGGCCGCCATGGCCGAATACGGCCGGAGGGTATATATATACTTCTTTCTATACAACCAGCTCAAAGTAAACGGATAGGTTACACAAATGTTTGCACAGAACCTATCTAAAACACCTGACATCTCAAACACCAAGTCGACAGTATCGAACAGATCAACATCTCTCAAAAAACGTCGCAAAACTTCCCCGAATTAAATATCAAAGCCGATACCCTCAAAATCAATACACCGACTGCAGAATAAACTGAACGTAGACTGACATCCCCGGTGCTTCAAAGTAAAATTCCTCTGTAGCAATTTAAACTTTACCCAAGTCGCACAGTCACCTCCTGCGGGGAGGAAACTTAAATCGACTCGTTTATCGATGGTTCACGAACGATTACCCTTATATTGGCGTTTTATTAGACCATCTAGGGGATGATCTTGCCGTATGTAAGTCGCAACTATTTTAATGTATGTTCCGATTTTATATGCGCTTCTGTCCTGAAGAGAACTGTGTGTTCTGTCCTGAATAAGTGGTGTTTATGTTTTATTTTGAATGTCGATTTCGATGTCTTGCGTGTTCAGTTAATCCGTGGTGTACAGATACATAGATTTCTTGAAAATCACAAATAAAGCAGTTCAAAACGCTTAAAATTTGTTATCACTATACATAATTTGTAAATAGTGAGACTACGTTTTAGTTACATGGATATTCAGGAAAAATATTTAAGCTCCACAGCTTATATACCTACAGTTTCAAATTAAGATCACACAATCAAACATTGAATCTGTTTTGTAATACTGCAATGAATTACATACTTAGAGGATTCCAAGAATTTAGAATACTTATAGGGACCACAATATACAGCGTGTTCGATATTTATAATTCAGACTATTGCAATGCTAGTCTCAAATAGCTAAACATTTCGGTGTTATTTAATGAGCCTTTACTCGTTCTCTATGTCATGGAGTTAATTTTACTCAGTATGAAAATTAAAATATTTCATTGATATATTGAATGCCAGCCGAAGAAGATAATATTAGTCTAGAAACACACTAGGCCCAAAAAACACTACCAAAGTTCGACGCGACTACGCCTACGTACTTACATATTTTAAATGGAAAATGACACACTGTGCCGAAATTATGCCGCGAAATATTGTTTACGCCTTAGTTTTTCCGCTTTGTGTGTTTCTACACTTCGTCTATTTCCTTATCTTATTACAAGCGCTAGAATAACCTATCTTATATGACACAAACTACAAGTAACACTATCGTTCAATGTAAGATTTCAAAGAGAATTTCTCCGGTGATATAAAAATTCAATATCACCTATCAGAACCAAGTAAGCACCGAGTCTCGGTAGTAATAGGATCGAATAAACTTAATGGGGTGCTACGTTTCTAAAAGTATGATGCGATTCGATTCTACTTGGTATTTGATATCATCGTTTTACATTTTTAAAAGATGTATATCTTCAACTATCTATATTTTTTTTCGCAATTAAAGGAAGCCGTTATTCTTTCTCAGGCTCTAAAGATTGTCTGTGCCAAAATTCATCAAAATCGGTTTAGAGATTTTAGCGGGAAACCCTAACAGACAGACAGACAGACAGAGTTACTTTCGCATTTATAATATTAGTAGGGATTAAACATTGAACTATAATTAGTAGGTAATAACTCAATTTGATTAAATGATAAATGATTTAATTTTTCCCTGTGAATTTCACATCTAAAGATAAAGTACAAAATTGCATCAAAGATTCCAAAACAACGTTATTACAAAACCCTGTTTGTTATAATGCGAACACCGGGGATAGTTCTATATTATTTAATTCGTTCCTTGTCCCGCCAGATGTCTGCGAAGCGGCAGTGTCGCGCGCGAGTACGTTTGCTATGAAATATTTGATAGGCGTTTGGATTTTCGATATTGGACCAGGAAGATGGAAAAGCCTTGTTTTCTTAAATTGGAAATAGTTGAACTTATACGAAAGATCTTTTTCAGACGTTTTAAGTATGGGTTTTTTTTGATAAAAGTTTAATAAAAGATACGTTATAACATTGTTATAAAGTCATTGAATGTCATTTAGTTTATGGTTGGGTATGAAAATACATATCGACTTTCATTTCAGAACATATTCTTATAGACAGTGTTTTAAAATCATTAATGAACAACGCACATTCCAGATTAAATAGCGTCTCTTAGTATGGCAAAGTTCTAACCGTATATTCGATGTACGAGTAGGTGCAGGTAAACGGGGATATCACTACATAGTATAAAACAAAGTCGCTTTCTCTGTCCCTATGTCCCTTTGTATGCTTAAATCTTTGAAACTACGCAACGGATTCTGATGCGGTTTTTTTTAATAGATAAAGTGATTCAAGAGGAAGGTTTATATGTATAATAACATCTATTAAATAATGGAGAATTACTTGCACCTGTGCGAAGCCGGGGCGGGTCGCTAGTAAAGAATATTTCCAAATAGGTATTGTATTTATTATCGAGAGCGCAAACAATTTTGATTTTACAAGCACTCACACCAAAATAGAAAAACAATTGAAGTGCTTATTACTTTCCTCTATCAAGTCCCAAGCACTACCTAAATATTATAGAAGAATAATTTGTATAGAAACAATAAATTGTTATCGAACATATGTGAACTGTTCTAAGCTACTTAACCAAAATGAAGTACCTACATAAGTTGCTCTTTATTTGAAACTTTACCAACAATAGCACACTCTATGTATCTCTTGATATTTAAGACGCTTAAATACTTTAGATATATGTAGCATATGAGAACTTGTGCACTGCGAAAGGTATTCAGTGAAAATAAATATGTTTTAATACTTACATACTTCAATGGAAAATATTTACGACTCACTGAATATTCGTTCTTCAGACTGAAATAAAGAAAATGGCTTGGAAGAAAACAAAGACCGTTCAAAAAAACATAAACACTAACTATGAAGGCACTTAAAACTGCTAGGAATACAATAACGTTAAAAAATTATGATTACCTAGGAAAGCTTTATAACCAGACTACATCGGTTTTGATTATAAGTGTTCTTCTGAACTCAATGAGTTTTATTCTAACAGCCAAGTCAATTGGTAAATGTTAAGAAATTGTCAATTTTAACTAAAGAAACTGACTACGTCAAATATCTCCTTGCACTCTCCACTACCATGTTTCCTTTTATTTTGTAAGTATCACCAAAATATTCCGACAAATACTTTCAACCGTACCAACAACGTTCCCAGCAGCCTCAGAATGTACTAAAAGTTAAACCAAGTTCGGCGTTGATTTACTTCCGCGCTTTTACGCATTACCATGCGCTGTACCAAGCCTCCAACGAGCCCTCGTAAATTCTAACACCTTCAAAATAAAGACTGTTTTAGCATAATCCAACACGCCGTCTCATTGGTAACTGTACGTTTAACCTAAATGCGTGTAAAGGGATAAAAGACGCAAAAGGCAGGCGCTAAAACATTTCTCCCCCCACGAATTTACTTAAAGTGGGGTAAGCGGTGTGTCAACACACACGTGACAAGGAAAGCGAGCATATTGAGTTTGGTGACACGAAACTACAGAATAACAACAGCGTCGTGTTTGTGTTTCGTGAAAGGTGTACTACACTTATGTTGGTGGAAAATATAGGTTAAGTTTTTGGTGATTTATTCCCGCACATTGATTGTGGTACTCCTTTTTTAAAAAGCGCAATGTGTCACTATCACAATTCAATCGTGAAGGCTACAAGGAAGCTTTGTGTGTGGCATTCTGTGCCCTGAAAGGGTTAAACCTGAGAGCATGTTGTAGAGACTTAATCCATGTAGATCTCCCCAAGAACAAGATAGCATAACTGGGATAATCAGTCAATATACCGAAATATTAAATATTTTGGACGGCTTAAAAACAGCCACTAATTATTATTTCAAACCTTAATGGCCTGAAGGACATCTGTTTTAACTATTAACAGAAAGAATTCACCACAATTCCAAAAAGAGAATATCATAGCAATATACACCTTTCATTTCGTTAACATCCCAAACTGCAGTCATTGGGATCCTACAATGAATTATTTAAAAACCACTCCCTTATTCACAGACGGTGTCACGGCGCCCGAGGGGAGGGGGGGAGCCTTCAACCATGTGATTCATAGACCACGGTGCAATAAGAATTAATTGTCGTCGGTGTTAACATTCTATGCATTACTGTGTTTATTAAATGTGATAAATTATTACTTATAATTGTTCATTTGGATTTTTTTGGATCAGGGATATAATATGCAATAAGCTTGTGTGATAGTGCAAAACTTGGCCGTTGCAGCTGAGATCGAGGATTTCATTATAGGCAAGAACATACTCGCATAACATATTTTTCTAAAAAAATAAATAAATGCTATTTTAGTACTGGATTTTGTATTTCATATAAATGTTTAGTAACGAGTAAACAATATAACGGTAAATTTTTTCGACACTGTTAATCACATACAGAACGTTAAGTTTTGAGATAGATATTTATACAGTGGTATAAATATTGTCCGAGCTGAGTAAAAATAAGACTCAACTTAACTCGACCTGGGAGTAGGTACCCAGGAAACTGAAGTTACTAACAAGTGGCAACTGGATCACAGTGAATAGAGCAACCAGACACATTAATTCATCCCACATCCCTAGGTGAAATGACAATTAATATCGGCAAAAACTGAACACCGTCACGACTTATTAGCAATTGCGCACGCGCTGACAAATTCGACAAAATCGACCCTATTATACTCCCCTAAATAGCTGACTTTTATCTGCTAATTCGTCAGACAACAGCTGGTTGCTTTGAATGGTCACAGTCTATTGTATCCGTCACGTGGAGACGATATTGTGAAATTGACATTGCAGTAAGCCATGCGTTTAAGGGCTTAAAGTGATACGGCGTGATTATAATTTAGGCACGTTATTGGTTATTGAAAACGATTAATTTAAAATGTATCAAGTGGAACGGTTTAATTTAAAAATAATTTAAGACCGGCGGGCACATTTATCGCACATCTGCCATACAAGGACAGCAATTATATATTATCCAAAGGTAGCATATTTGCATTATTCTAGATCCTATGACTATTCACGATCGGAATGATGTAATATTAACAAATTATTATATTACTTATATTGTAGCCTTCCTTGAAAAATGGACTCTACAACTTTATTGCAATTCGAAGTAGTAATTTCTGAAATAAGCACGTTCAAATAAACAAATAAACTCTTCAGTTTTATTAAATTAGATTTGGTTCCTTTTCATCAGCAAAACTTACACTCCTCACTTTCAATGTGTGAAAGATCAAGAGAGTATTCAAAACTTCTTTTTATATTATCTGTGGTATAGTAAACGTCGACACCTTGGAGCAATTATTTCGTGCGATCGCCTTATGAATCACAGGCGTGTGCGCACCGCATCCCGCCCCTCGGCGCACGCGGCCCGAAGACCGTATGCATAGACTATTAAAGAGCAGATGGGTTACCGTATTCACCGACAATTTAGTATGTGACTGCATACGAAATAAATTATGACATTCTAAGATTAAAGACGAAATCAAAAATAAGCCACAATTTTTTATCTCACAGTTACTATTGAGCTTTTAACAAATTATTACAACTAATTGAAGTTAAAAGTTGATTTGACACTACAGCATTGTGACGTCACGATTCAATATTTCATACATTTTTCCTACAAGGTTACGTTTTTGACATTTAAAAAAAGTAGGTGATTTGACCTGTCAGTCAAATACCGTATTGAGTGGAAATTATTATAACATTCGTTTTTACTAGTAAAAACTCGTGCCCGCATTTTTAAGTTGTATTTACTAACATAGAATTACGCTCTTGTTACTAACACTTTGGATCATGTTGTCTGAAATAAATGTCTTTATTATTATTATTTCTAAGATCTTTGTTTAACCACTGGGAGTATTTAATTGGGATAAAAGGTATCACCTAAATCGACCCGAAACCTGACTGTTTACCAAGTTGCATCAAAATCTGTTTCGAATTTCATTGAAACAAACAAACTTCCACATTATGCTAATACTATAAATGACTGTTATCGATATATTGTAGACTGTAGGTATTGGAAAAAGTGTTTACTGCCTGTAGTTGATTGTTAAATTAAAATTTTTGTATGTTCATGTTTTGAAAATGTAATTAATAAATAAATATATAAAAATGGAGTGAAAGCTTGGTTGCCTTATAGTATTGTACGGTGTTTCATATGCGTGACGTCGTTTGTAAAAACGCACCTCTTGTTTCAGACATGAAGGCAATCATCGTGAAGAGGGCTGCACGCTACGAATTAGTGTGAGATATGGAAAACCACTTCATTACAATTGTCACGACATTAATAATATAATAATAATAATAATAATAATCATTTATTTCAGGCAATATTTACATAAAAAGATGTTAAATATATGTAAACAGAGGCCCATATCATAAATACCTTACAGTCTAACATACATATTTATAACAATTTTATTAAATTAAATTTACAACTAATGCACACGTAGCACCGGGTGTGCAGTCTCAGCGGGCAGCCGACCTCGGAATCTCCGAAACACGACGCCCTGCGGCCAGAAGTCCTCCTTCATGAATCTTGCGAGAAGATGAGTCGGCACTCTCACCACAAACGAATTAAAACTCGTCTTATGGCGAGGCACCAACCGCTCAACCCTCAGTCTGAAGTTAGAATTCTTCTGGACGTAGTCTACGACCTCCTCGACCTTCGTAGACCAGTGGAGGCGGGACACATACAGCGGCGTCGATGGTATCTAAGGACGCAGCGGATGTGTCGGCTCGGCCGGAGCAGTGCCACAGATGTTGCGAGATGAGGGCCTCCTCCTCTTTCTTTCGACTTTGATAAAGCCCTCCTCATCGGTCTGGTTCTTGCTCGAACCAGTAGGTGGCACCAGCTTCCCAGCTAGTTTGCTCCGGCTCTTCTTTGTCCCTCTATCGGAGGGCCGCTTCATAGGCGGGGCGGGCGGTGCGGCGGGGGCAGGCGCGGCGGCGGCTGCAGCGTAGTCACGCGGCGAGCTCGCGACAGCGGCCGCACTCGACGTCATGCGCGGGGCCGGGGAGCGAATTGTAGTTGTGCTTCATTTAATACTATGTTCATGACCCCTAGTTATTGTCATAAGTGGATTTTTATAACTGTAGGATCGAGAGCAGAAATGAGAGAGCTGGGCTGGTTTCTTTGGTTTATTCTTTGATCGTCTTTACCACGTCGTGGCCATCCGTCGTCTCTCTTCAATCTGACATCCTTACTCACCTTATATGCTTCCATTCGTTCGTTCATCGTACGGTCATCATACTGCGCTCTCATTGGTCGTCCATACTCGTCATTCATTACTCATTCACCATTCCTCCATAGACAATCATCACAGAGACGACCGTCTATCCATCCCACATAACTGTATAATTTTGCTAAAAACACAGAATTTATTTAAAATTTATTAAAAGGGTACAAAGTTAATAATTAAACATAAGCAAACTAAACTACATGAAAATATTTCCTAAATTAAATTAATACAAATTAAATTACCAAATAACACTAAAATTAAACATTACATTGAATAAAAAAAAAAAATAAGAGACAAAAATTAACTAATGCAACATAGCACACGTCAAACTTATATATATAAAACTTATTGCTAAAATAACCCACTCCTTAACGCTCCCGGAGCAAAGGTCCCCATTACACTCGCAGCGTTTCCTCGCTGGATTGCAATGGCCAACCTCTGCACCAGGAACGATCCGGAGCGGGAGTCACCGGTCACCTCATTTAGTCTTTGTCCTATCGCCTTAATAAGGACCTTAGCCTCACTGCTCCAACTACCCAAAGTCTCAACAGCAACTGGCACAAAATGGTACACCGACTCCAACTCGGCATACTTTACTCTTTTCGCCAGAGCTGCCTCCTCCGCAGCGGCAGACGGCGAGGCGACGGTGCGACGAAGGTGGCTGGCAGCCACCGTACTAACGCAAGTTGCGTCCCATATTAGGCACTTGCCGTTTTTCCAAGGCACCAAAGTCAAGCCGTCGGGCCTCTTTCCGTCCGATCTGCTCAGGCCTGGGGGCTCAAGCACGCAGGGGACGTTCGCAGATACAAGAGCCCTCCGTATTAAGTCATTTAAGGCGTGGTGGCGAGGAAACCGGCCAGTGCATCGACGACAACACAACGCATGATGGCCGTTGGCCTCCACCATAGAACCGCAGGTGCATATGTGGGGTTCACACACCTTACAGCCCAAGCGGAAAGCCACTGCCACCCGCAGAGAGTCATCGTCGATTAGGGTGCCTAAATGGGGCGACGGCAACGCTTGTAACCATGCTCCAGATTCAGGTTGCGACACAGCTAACAGCCTAGCCTTATCAACCCCGGTCGCGATATCCAACAAATGACTTTGGAGCAGCTTCACCCCCACCTCATCCCACGCCCGTTGGAGGTGCTTTCCTTCCGGAAACGACGCTCCCATACTACGAGCCGACCAAGCAGAACCAGCCTCACACACAAAGGGTATGCTATCCGGGCCGCCATCCGATTTAAGGATAATAGCAACGAGGCTCGCAACCCCATGCGCCGATGCCAGAAAAGCTGGAAGGCCCACATCGCGTGCGCACCGCACACCGATTCCACCACAACGTATTGGCAAGGCCGCCTGACTCCACTGTATCTCATCCAGAGACACGTTGAGGACCGACTCAACTACTGACCTCAACGTATCGTCAAAAGAGGAAACTTCCTCTGGGTAAAGCCAAGTTGGAGTGGTTCGCAATAAATACATGACCTTTGGAAGAGCCAAGCACATACGCAACAAAGTGATCGCCACGTGCGCAGAAATACCATTCAAACGAACGTGAGCAGTTTGGAGAAGCCGCTTCTGAGCATTGATGGCCCCAGGGACCGCCGAAGAAAACATTGGGGCACCTAAAAGGTTAAACTCTGCTGACGAAATTTCCCTGAGGCCGGGGAGCAGTGATGCAAATCGAGAAAAGTGCGAGCGAGACACCAAACTGCACGGAAAGAACTCGCACTTTGAAGAATTCACCTCCAGGCCCAATTCTCTAAGGCGGGGAATTAGGGCCTCCAGATCTCGAAACACAACTTCCGGATCACCCCCTATGGTGCCATCGTCCAAGTACCATACGTTAAGAGTGGATTTGATATCACGTATCGCGCGATGAATAGCCAAACTAAAAACAAGCGGACCAAGCGGATCTCCCTGCTGAGCTCCCACCTTTGAAAGAATAATTTTGTCGTCAAAAAAAAGGTTGGATGGAAGTCTATAAAGTTGGTGAAGAAAAGGGTAAAGTGAGGGAATTTTATCCATAACCTCATCCAAAAGAACGTCCCTCTCCAAAGTATTAAAGGCATTGCGAATATCCAACTTCAACACTATCGAGTCATCGTTCGCAGGATTCATAACAAACGCACGCGTAGCGTGAATGGCGGCCTCGCATCCCGAGCGTACTCCGAAACCCAGTTGGTGTGGTTGTAGGTATACGGCCATGTCCTCCTTAACGGCCCGGCAAGCCAATTTAGCGGTCAAACGACGAAAAATGCTCCCGATCGCTATTGGCCTTATGCCGCCATCCTTTTTGGCTAGTGCAAAAAGGGAAGCCCCGTACAGGAAAGGACATACAATAGGATTTAACTGACCACTGAGCAAGAAATTTACTAGCTTAGTCAAGGACTCCAGAAGGCGCCGCCCGCTCTCTCCCGCCGACACAGAGGTCAACTCTTTAAGGTGCCCCGGCCGGATCCCGTCTAAACCCGCCGCCGAACCTCCGTAAAAAGAGCCCAACGCCAAAATCACGTCGTCTACCGTGACCGTCGACGCAGCAAATGAAAGTCCCGGGTCAGGGGGGAAACTGAGAGGACGCGATGGACTAGGATGCTTAAGTTGTAATGCCGAGAACGTACTGTGATCCCGCTGTGCAAAGGAATCTTCGGACAACAAAATCCGGACAGCACCCCTCATATCGCCTTCAAAAACTTTGGTCTCAATTCGTTTTTTGAAAGAACGAGTAGCGTTGTATGCCGACCCCCCGGAATTATCGCAATCATCACCCAATTGCAGCGAAATAACATTGGCCTTAACTTTTGCAGTCATGTTTCCAGGTGATTCCCTCGAAGGTACTCTCAAAGCTGTGTACGCAAAGGACAGAAGAACTGCCCATTCATCAATACCATTATTAGTGACACACGAGTCTATGACCTCACTGAGCCTGCCAGCCGCCTGATTTCGGGCCCCCTTAGGAATGTGATGGAGAACTGGTATACTTCCCCTGTAAGAAGCGAGGTGATCCAGCGAAGACAGGGAAGCTGGCGTCCTATGACTCATGGTAGTGGTGGAACTTGTGGTAGCCAAAGGACTTTGCGGAACCACATCTAAACGACGTACACGCTTGTGCACACGACCAACATGCACCTTCAACCCGTGGGCGGAAAAAACCCTGGACGAAAATGGACAGTGAGGGCAAGTAGACTGAGTCTGTATAAAACTCATTTTGGCTGGAAAGGAGAAAACAAAAAAAAAAAAAAAATAATAATAATAATAATAATAAAAAAAAAAGTTAGAATTTACAAAAATAATGTTATTCAAAGAATAAAATCCATAACATTTAAGTCAAAGAATATTCAAAATTACAATAATTATGTCACGAAAATAAAAATACAATAATAGTCACATCACATTATGTCAAGAACAGCAAAAAAACATTCAAAACAAATATTATAATAACACAACAAATTTAAATCACAAAAAAAAAGGAAAAGTCAAAATTTAGAATTTACAATAATTACGTCAATCAAAGAACAAAATCCGCAAAATTTAAGTCAAAGCATAATCGAAATTACAATAATTATCTCACAAAAATAAAAATAAAACTACAAAAAAAGTCACAACACATTATGTCAAAAAAAAGTAAAAGTTAAATAACAATTAAAAAAAAAAAAAAAAAATAACATCCAAAAAGTCTGCTTGCCCAAGACTCGATCTTAGGTCCTTCTTTTGAATTGATGTAAGATGTAGCACGATTCCACTGTTCCAACCGGTCTCGGTTTAGTGAACTGAATTTTAGGAACTCCTCCACAAACTGTTTGACCGGCATCACCCTCATCATTTTGCTAAAAATAATTGAATTTAATAACTCTAGCATTACGTTTGTTTAATTGATTGACAAACTCATTCTATATTTTGCTAATAAAATTTAAAAATTAAGCCTTTAAATTGTGCATCATATTCATCGTAATTTTGGCTCATTTTGGGGAAATGTGTATTTTATTAATAATTTTCTGTCAGTTTATAGTCTTTGGCGGTCGGGTGATTTATTCGTCCATATATTGGTCGCACGCGCACGATACAAATATTTCATCGGGCTTTTGATTTCGCCGCGTTAATGTTTGATTATGTGCATTCATTTCTGTTGATATTTGTATGAATATGAGTACTTATTCATCGCCGGATTATGCTGATAGTTTATTGATATAATTTTCATTTCGATGACTGCTTTTCACATCCGAATTTCGGCACTAAGTACTTAGTTCTTTTTTCAAACGAACTTTGAACATTGATTGATTTGCTCAAAAAAATGTATGTATATTCATTTTTAAGCTTTATGTATACATGCTCAGTTTTATTTACCTTTATACATAAACCCCTCCTGTGATCAGATACCTACATTTTTCTTTGTTAAAAAATTTAACATATTGTATAAAAACATAAGTTACTAACTTGAATCAAATACTAGTATTAACGTCTATTGGTCTATATCGTGTTCAGTTCAAGTCGTGTTATAGACAGTATTTTCAATCGATTCTCTGACAAATTCTTCATCAATTATTCACATCTAATGTTTTACTGAAATAGATACAGCGAATAACACTTTATGGCTCCAATTAACAGGTTATTATGATAATAATTCGTTTATTACCTTAATAACAAAATGGCTTCTCGAATAATTTCAACCGCTCCTTCCGAAATAGTCTGGAATAATCGGTACAATAACAGTTTATCTTCGAAACGGTAAGTAATTACAACCGAAAATAACAATAAAATAACCCTTCATTATGAGTTCGGTGTAACGTACATCGTAACACAGTGTAGTAATATATCAGCTTGTTATAACAGTATGTCAACGGTCGTACGGTAATCCCCGTTTATGGGCTCGAGCTATAATTTTAACCTGCATTATTTTATACCCGGGCCATTATCGCGGCTTAAGCCGAATATCTCAAATTATTTATGTATTCCATGTGTATTAACGTTGTTGTTAGCCGGCCGCTGTATTTTGTCTTGTCGCTTCGTTATTTTTCGAAGGGAATTTGCCCGGCTTGTTCGGAAGCGCGGGGTTTGGAAAGAATTTGTTTTTTTTTGTGCTTTTGTGTAGGAATATGTATAAGAGGGGTTACCTAGATTGGGCAGACTACTAGAGTAAGTAGTCGTAGGTACGTATCTATGTTTTAGTATGTAACTGACGTGCGAGAAATTAATTGATAAGTCATAGTTAACTGGTGTACTTTCTACATGAGCCTAAAGACTGATGTCTTGTGTGACGGGCCGACGCAGAGTCAGACAATTAACAAAAAAGATTTATAACATATTTCAATATTCCAGATACTATTTCGTTAAACAATCATTATCAATAAACCATATTTCAAACAGAAACATTTAGAAAATTAAAAACGGCACACATTTCCGCACGTTACCGACGAGAATTGAACCAACTACCCCTAAAACTATATAGGTCAACCTATCCGGGCAGTGGGCCAGTCAGAACGCAGTCAGTACTAACTGAAACAATTATTTCCACGCTCCAGTTTGCTATCGAATTGCGAGCGATATTAATAGGCAACGATTTTATCTAGTCGCTTGAATTTTTGCTTTTATTTGGATATCGGAACAAATTTTTACGTGTATGTTTTTGAATGTAAACAATGACAGTGGAATTCGGGCTAGATTGGTCCTTTAAATCATGTTGTAATATAATATTTGGTAGAACGGAACATTTTTGAATATTTTGACTAGTTCAAAATTATGATCAAGTTATTCTTTGAACTAAATCAGTACGATTTTTCGTATAAGTCAAGTCACGATGGAAATATATTTTTTACGCATGACGACTTTTTTGTAATTTTTGTCTTTTAAACTGCCACTTTATTATTCTTGTCTCAATACGTACATATGTGCAGTCAAGCCTTTTTCCCATAACGGGTAGACGTCGACGTAGTATTAACTTTCCATCAGGCAAAAGGAGCAATATAACGCGATATTATTAATAAAAAGACAAAATATTATGAAACCATTGTAGTCAAGTCGTCAATAGAAAACAGTTCCTGCACGCAACAAAGTCAATTCACTTCAATAGCCAGAATTGATATGCATTAGGTGGATAGTAATTTAAGATGTTGCAGACAAGTTTACCGGCGTGAAGTTTGTTACTATCAGAACCATCAGTAATTCAGTATGTAACGTGAATTTTGATAGCTTCTATCGCTTCGATAGCACTCAAAATACAGTTACGGCAACTGGTATTATGTAAGCTATATCTTCGGTGCAGTTTGCAAGTACAAGGGGTATTAGTCGCAAATATTGGAACAACACTTTATTTATTTTAATTTACGTAGAGTTTAATTTACGATAAATAAGTTAGTTAATCAAATGAATTGCATACAAAACTTATGTTTAAACCATTAAAATCGGATCGAAAAGTTTGGGGGGTTCTCTTTTTTCGATACTGTAGTGTATAGTTTTTGTAAACTTTTTCGAAAAAATGTATACGACTTAAACACTTTATTAAGTAGGCACTAACAATTTATAATAGAACTTTATATTCCATGTACAATATGTAACTCAACCAACAACATGTATTGGCATCGCTTTTAACATAAGTCTGCCAAAGCTTACAGGAATTCCGTTCCGGAAAATATTTTGCATAGATAGAGTGGAAGCTTATGGAGCTGTTGTATTATAATTTGAGAGTAGTGGAAATTAAACTGTATTTCTAGTTAGTATAGTGAAACATTACTATCCATTATCGAATTCCTAGATAACATGGACATGGACATAATACAATCCATTTGTAAATTGCTATTGTATTGTATTGTATTAACTCGTGATAAAGTTAACCTGTGTAATTAAATAAAATTAATAAACATACTACAGATACGTATTGCCTCTATGGTTTAGCAGTACCCCGCAGTCGAAGTCCTGGTTTCGATTCCCGAGTCAAGCAAAATTTGTGTTGATTGTTCTAAACTGATGGAGGCGTTTTCCCTGCAGTGGGATATTAATGGGCTGGCACTTTACAAATACAGGCAAACGTATAAGGTACACTAGCGGCCGCCCGCGACTCCGTCCTCGTGGATTTCGATTTCCAATAGCCTAAAGCCTTCCTCGTCAAATGGACTATCCAACGCAAAAATATTTTTTTCAAATCGGACCAGTAGTTCCTGAGATAAGCGCGTTCAAACAAACAAACAAACAAACTCTTCAGCTTTATATATAAGTATAGAGTATAAATTTGACAATTTAACCAACTTTGACAAGTCTCTAAAATTCCTAACCAGAAATGGATCACTCCCGTTAATTAGTTACCGGTATACCTCGTTCGATTCCGTCTTCGTGTATAGTTAGTTATTTACAAACCGTATCCCGTATCGTGTGACGTGCCCTTAATTGACTGAGTCCGAGCTGCACTAATGACCGCTTCATTAAACCTCGAACCGTGAATTACATGTCAAAACACAACACTATTAAGCCGTTCTGTGGACGTGGGAATGTAAATAGTCCGTTTTATTTGAAATTAGTTTTAGTCCGGTGGTAATTTTGAAGCGCGGGACTTCTTGTTTTAATCGAGTTGTAAATTCGAGCAAATAATACACTTCCAGCTGTTTTCGAACACAGCGGCTGGTCTTAAGATTAGCCTACGAAGTGCCCAATTGAGTGCGCAAGCACTAGGTGCACCCCATACTCCTTCACTCTCATAGTTCGGTGTGACAGCAATCTGATATGACCGTAGAGAGATCAGGCGCATGACCAACAGCTCAACGTGCCTTCCGAAACACGGATAAGCACGAGATAAAATTTCCCGGTCACCCACCCGATGACTGGCATCTACGAAAGTTGCTTAACTTAGCAATCGCAGGCCGAGCGCGCTAACCACTGTGCTATGGAGCTCCTCAAAGACACGGGCAAATACTCGCAATACGGCTCATTCGAATGGAAGTTCCACTAAGCTATACCTCTCTTAAAAACGAATCGAGGTTAGAATCGAAATGACAGTTGTACAACAACGAAACAATAATCCATCACACATTCTAACACCAACTTATTCTCGATTTACGGTGTCAAACAATAGAACAAACCCGTATAAACATGTGACAACATTGGAGCGACACATATTAGGCGTTTCTACAACTATTGATTCGAGATATGATTGACGAGCCCGCATCTCGGTTATTGATAACATGATAGGCAGCCTGACATGACCCAATAGAGTGGAAATGTCAACTATTAACTGTTAGGTTAAGATGTCTACTAGACACAATGCTGTGCGAAACAGTTGGCGATCTTTTTGCGGAAATTATCTTTTTTATTACCGTTGTACTCGTGTAAAGAGCGATGGTGGCCTAGTGGTACGAACGGCGCCTCACATAAGTGAGGTCCACGGTTCAAATCCGAGCCCACACCTCTGGATTTTTCGAAATCTATGTGTGGATTTGTGCCGTTAGCTTGGCGGTGAGGAAACCTGCACATTTAGTGATTTCTGACTTTAGTTCAGTTAGATCTGAATGTGTAACCATGATCCAATCTGTCTGGTTCCCCTCTATGGGTTACGAAAGTCTGATGGCAGTCGCTTCACTGTAATAACCAGACTTGGCAAATCCTGGATCATGAAAAAATCGGACCCCGCATAGAAACGGGATAAACGCTACGAAAAAGGATTATCGTTGTACTCGTACTTCGTTTTAATTTTATTATTGTAATGAGTAAGTTATTTATTTATTAGATAACAGATTAACATAAATGAAACCTTATACGGTAACACATTGTTGAACATTATTTACATGAGGTATATCTCCACATCATTAATTGCCGGAAACTTCCGTCATTCAGTGCAGATGGTATAATGTATATTATTATAATTGTATATTTTTATAATACCGCCATTAATGAGGAATAGGTTTAACAAGATTGATGTTATATGTACATTATTATTATAGACATGCAAATGAATGTACGTGTGTATAATATTGTTAATGAATTTAATCAGGATCATGTTTGACCAATGTCTGTAGCTCAATGGTTAGTTTAAATTGGGAAGAAATATATATTTGGCTGTCCCTAACTAGGTATTGTATAAACATATCTGTGTCACAGTGATCATATTTGTTTTACACCTGATCTCTATACTGTTATATCACGTAACATTTCCATAAAAATATTAAATCTTTCACTTTTGTGAACATGTAAAACAGGTAAAACAATCGAGTTTCGTCATTATATAACAGTGTTGCTAAAGCAATCATCACCTTCTCGGGACTCTGTGAGGACCTTAACCTCCCTCTACGCCTTGACATTAAGCCTTTCCTCTATTTCTTGTATGAAATTCCTTCTCAGTCTTCCCCTCCCTCTTATTTCTTTTACTTTCCCTTCCCTAATACTAGTTCATCACCTAGCAGACAATCAAGTCTAAATCTGCTAAATCTGTCATGGAGCAACAAAGCTTAACATCCACTGGACTTGTCGCTACAATGCGATTGTGCGACACAATGCGACAGAGGTGCTCTCGAAAGTACAAAAGTTGCGCATACAAAAGTATAAAAATGTCCGCGCGCTCCCATCAATCATTGACGTACAGAATTAAACGTCATTCTCGCGTCACCCCGGACTAGGAGCGAAGGTTAGTTATGGGGTAGACAGCGGTATTGTGGACTTAATATAGTGACATCGTTTCATCCCTACAGCTCAATAGATACCCAAATGTTACAGATGCTATATTTTGTGGACGGTTTATGCACATATGTTTCAACACTGTAAGAGCAATGGTGGCCTAGTGGTACGGACCGCGCTTTATATACGTGAGTTCCGTGGCAATCTATGTGTGGATTTGTGTCATTAGCTCGGCAGTGAGGAAAAACACTGTCAGGAAACTTGCACATTCCAATGCAAATCCTGGATCATGGTCAAGGTGGACCCCGCACAGAAACAGGATAAACGCTTACTTACTTACTTTAAGTTTTCATACTTACAGTATGGAAACTCTTCTTCCTTCACACTTCACTGATAAACCTAAAAAGTAAAAGTTCATGATCTAACCCTCGAGTCTAAATCTACTAACATCAAAACCTTTGTCATAGCTAGTCATAAAGCTACAAAGCTAAGCATCCGCCGGACCTATCGCAACAATCGGAGATTCCGCACACAATGCTATTGTGCGACACAATGAGCAGAGGTGCGCTCGCGTCCCGCGTACAAAAGTATGAAAATGACCGCCCGCTCCCATCAATCATTGACGTACAAAATTAAACGTCATACTCACGTTGCCCCAGACTGGATGAACGAAGGTTAGTTATGGGGTAGAGATAGCCAGTGTTGTTACTTCATATGCCTTTTAAATTGACACCAAAAAGTAGTTGTTGAATCCACTGAAGTTCATTTTTTGCATTATTTTTTTCATCTTATTTAAAACACCACCACGTGCAACTGTCAACCTATTCTGAATACTTACAATTATAATAATAGTTCATGTTGAGATAACATTTAAGACCATTTTTAGTTCTAACGGAAAGTAAGATTTTCACTTTATTTGCATTCTTATTACAATTTACTTATCCTGAAAGTGTTTTGAAAAAACACCTTTAGCAAATAAACAAAGAAGACTTAATAAAGTTACTGCATCTTATTTTCTGATTCGAATCTTGCAAACCTTTCGAAAAAGATATCGGAAAACCCCATCCAATGCAACTGTCAACCTATTTTGAATACTTACAATGTAAGTCAATGTTGTGAAACCATTTAGTAAGTATATAATTAGTTTTTTCTTTATGAGTAGAGTCTTATACAAAAAACTGTGATAGTTTATCATTTTGACAGCCACGCTGCTCGATAATCACTTCACAAATAGTCGCGGGTTTGGTTCCCACAGCACGGATAAGTATCTGTTAATGAAACTGATTGTGGTGTACACATTTATGTTTTCCTTCAAAACATTGCTGAAGTTTCATTTGATTGACGAGTAAAAATTATGTGTTTTTAAACCGTTGTGTAAGGGTGATACATATAGGGTGTAACAAAATATACTGCAAATATTTTAAGGGCGAATTCTTGAGTGGCAATGTAATCAATATCAGATATTAAAAAGTCAAAATTAATGCCTACCAAATTTTGCATTTTCTGCATTGGCCAATTTGCTCTTTTCGTCCCGTAAGCTTGGACCCCTCTCCACCACTTTTCTTTTGGGGCAGGACAAGTGTAGTAATTGTATTATACTGATAAGACACGACCAACTGTCTTGCATATGGCAAATTTTGTAGTTTTCCCAATTATTCACTCAAATTATTTTGTTGATTTTCTCGGAAACTACGGTATTAACAAAAAAATTTTACTTGAAATATGTATTACTTTTCCATTAAACGATTCGCCCTTAAAATATTTGCAGTATATTTTGTTACACCTTATAGATAGCGGCCGCCCGCGACTCCGTCCTCGTGGATTACGGTTTCCGCACTAGTTTAATATA
Organism: Nomophila noctuella; assembly: GCA_958496325.1. Classification (NCBI taxonomy): domain Eukaryota; kingdom Metazoa; phylum Arthropoda; class Insecta; order Lepidoptera; family Crambidae; genus Nomophila; species Nomophila noctuella. The sequence continues at coordinate 4,251,204 of OY292488.1, forward strand.
TACTATAACTTATAGCTTTCCTCGTCGAATGGACTATCCAACAATAATATTTTTCATTGAATTCGAACCAGTAAAATACGAAATATCTAACTAGAGCAACAACATCGAAGAACAGGATAAAAACTTCAAAGTAGGTTATTTGCCGTATTTGGCCCACATATTATGTCATCGTAACAGTGTGTGTAGAATACGAATCAGTATTAATATATCATTTTTGCAAATTCAACACTAAAATAAACGTTTCTCTTTTTTCCAGCTTAACTCAGATGTCCTCAACAAGTGAAATACAACTGAAAGCACAATAATTGCTTTTAAAAAATGTAAGAAGTCCATTCATTAGTCTTGTTTTATTTAATAATTCTCTCTATTCCTGTAGATGCCCTAACGTCCACATGCTACTCTCATTAATATAACATTTGTCTCGCCAAGAGACAGAACTCCTTCCTCATTCACCGTTATTAATATTGAATCAACGCAGTACACTCACTTGGCAGTAACTCAAGCTTTGTAGTTTTTAGTTTTCCTCTTTTGTATGATAAATTATAAATTTATTGGAAACAATATGATAATTTTGTCTGCTCCGCTTACTCGATTATTGTTTTGTTTGACCATAAGAGGCAATCAAACGTTAATAAATATTCAACTATTATTAATAAATGTTTATATCAATTCTATCAATATTTGCTATATCACTATCATAGTTGAAATATTGAGAATTAACCATTCTTATTGTAAACAAAACATGCTTACTTACCTTTTCAACAACGGTACCTGAAACAATATAAAATAACCATTATTAGTCTTGTCAATTTTAGCTTCAACAACATAACAGAAGTCATTTCATCAACTGATTCTTGAAGTGATTAAAACGTTTTATTAGCTCATAAATTACAAACCTAAAATATTTATGTACAACTACCAAATCTGCACAGACACAATTTACTGCTCCATCTTATCTGCACTGGACCAGCATAATTATTTCCATCCTTTTCTCGATCGGCTGTGACAGGATCGTAATTAGATTTATTATGTGAAAGTAAATTTCATGAAATTAAATATTGTTCGCCCCCGTCATTTTAATAACGCTGGGTGATTTACGAGATTGTCCTTGATCGATCGATCGGAGATTGCCAGTTTTTGCCGCATAAATCAATGCAGAATTGCAGGTGCTGAAGTTTGCTATAATTAGCTTCGTACCTACGTGAGTCGATGCAATATTTGAGGTTGATCGTTAATTTGATGAAATATTAATATTATTTAACAGGACTTAACGGACTCTGCGATCACAGCAGATGCAGCCGAACCGAAAGTATGTATAATAAATACTATGTACTTCGTAATTCATAATATCAAGTTTTGTTCCGTTAAATTATGTATAAAGCGTGTAAAAATGCAACTTAAAAACCTAAAATCGTTTATTTATGCAATAAATTTTAATAAAGAACTGTAATAATTTAAATTACAAGTGTCGTATAACAACTGAGTCATTTCGTAATCACGGCTAAAAGTAGCATATATTTCGTGTAAATATTTTTCCGTTAAGAAGTAGTTTTGTTTTATGAGTGTCACCTTGTTCAGACATCTACACATATCTTATATTTATTACTGAACGTTGGTTAACACGAACGCCGTCATAACTTTTGACCCATATATTTTCAGTAGCATTTTTTAAACCATATAACATATTTTTCACCGAGTGATTTCCAAAATAAAAATTGGCCAAGTGCGCGTCGGACTCCCGCACTGAGGGTTCCGTACAAATTCTATTTTTGACGTATTAAAAAAAACTACTGAATAGATTTCGTTCGAACTAATTTTCGTTGGTAGTTTTTATGGTAAAGTACATTATATAATTATTTCAATTTTATCATCCTCTTATTTTAGAAGTTAGAGGGGGGGGGGGCACACTTTTTTCCACTTTGGAAGGGTCTGTCACGCAAAGTATTCACTTTAGAAAAAAGTGATATTAGAAACCTCAATATCATTTTGGAAGACCTATCCATAGATACCCCACACGTATATGGTCAATGAAAAAAAATTTTTGGAGTTTCAGTTCTGACTATGGGGACCCCCCACTTTTTTTATTTTTTTTCTATCTATATCTATAAAACTCAAAGGTGACTGACTGATTGACTGACTGATTACATAGTGATCTATCAACGCACAGCCCAAACCACTGGACGGATCGGGCTGAAATTTTGTATGCAGGTAGATGTTATGACGTAGGCATCCGCTAAGAAAGGATTTTGATTAATTCAACCCCCAAGGGGGTAAAATAGGGGATGATCGGTAGTATGAAACTTTGTCAATTTTAAACCTATCGGGCTGATATTTTGCATTCATAAAGATAATATGACGTAGGCATCCCCTTTCAAAGATTATTTAAAAAATCCACCCCTAACGGGAAAAAAACTTGATATAGAAGCCAAAATCCACGCGGACGAAGTCGCGGGCGCCCGCTAGTTTTCATATAAAAACCTTGTTGCGGTTCACAGAATACATCCACTCACTAAGTTTCAACAGTATAGTACTTATAGTTTCAGAAAAAAGTGGCTGTGACAGACTGGCGGACAGACAGACAGACAGACAGACAGACAGACATGACGAATCTATAAGGGTTCCGATTTTTTACCATTTTGGCTACGGAACCCTAAAAACCTTGTCATGCATTTACTGCGAGACATTATCAGACACTCGTTGTCAGGACAAAGGTTCATCAAAATATATCCGTTTTCATCAGCTCTTTGAAGACATTTATTTATTTATTTATTTAAACTTTATTGCACGAAATAAAATTTGTACAAAAGGCGGACTTAATGCCTCATGGCATTCTCTACCAGTCAACCTTAGGGCAAAACAGAAAGTGAATAGTAGGTAGGTAGTGCTATTAAAATAAAATAATTTACTCTTATTAATAATAATAATTACTCTTATTAACTAGTTAACATATAACAGACTACATAAAAAATACACATATAACTTTATATAAAAATATATATACTTTATAATAAAATACAACTATACATAAATATAATATATTATAAAGAAAATAAGTATAACTGATAAATGATGCTAGATTAAGTACTGGAAACGGTGGACGATGAAGCGCAAGAATTAGTTTCGTTTGAGAACATTTGGTTTTGTTTTAAAAAGCGCCTCACACGACGCCGGTTGAGTCGCGATAAATTCCTCGAAGAGACGAAAGAGAGATTCCATTTTGAACATCCAATTTTTAAGCACCCGCAAAGTCAAAACCTGACCTAGTCGACTTTGAGCACCTATTTAAGAAGGCCTTTTGATATTTGAAAGCTTCGATAGTCAGTGGTTTGGTCCAGGATACGATTCCTTGGTCGGCCAAAATTTGTGTAATTTTTCTGTACATAGCCCCGGTTTATGATCACCAAACCGCATTTGGCAAGCATGGTGGTTAAGCCATAACCCATATTTGTAACGAAAACATGATTTGAAATGATGAAGGCCTTTGCCCTGCAGTGGAACATTAAAAGGCTGATACTTTTTGATATTTTTTCCGTAGTCAAATATATGAATAGCCGTTCAAAGTTGACTAGGCCAGGTGCGCAAACTGCGGTTGCCCAAATATTGGGTGCTCAAAGTAGAGTACCTCAGACGGAAGGCTCAAATGAATTCGCCATTCAATCTCACGCTACATTCTCTTTTAATCTCTATAAACGACGACAAATTTACTGCTACAGATTTTCATTTAGTGCCTCGAATGCGCGTTTCTTGTTTTGGGTACCGTTTGTTTGGATGGGAAACGTTTTCAACCGACTTCTAAATAAACGATGGGCAGAAGTGTTCACCACGTGGTACTATTTTTTTCTAGCTTGTAATTTTTTTTTCTGCATTGGTCAAACACTTGTCCTACAAAATACTTAACTTTGTTATCCAGAATGCTAAAATTGTAAATAACGCTTCTTGTGACTTCACTTGTGCAAAAGCGTTATTTTAATGGAAGAAGTTTTGAAATACCTTATTACTAGTATGTATTTTAGATAAAAGATAAAGTAGGACCTTTGTTTTAACAAAACAAATTACTCTTAGCCAGTTTTTATTTTAATACACAAAGCGCTGTAAGTGCTGACATGTATGTTTCATCCAAGTGTCTTTTTTACCGGCCAATAAAGCGGGATATACAGTTGACGGTAAAACAAAGAATTGTTGTTTTTAGTCATCCAGCTACAAAGGAATTTATAACCTAATGCCTGCCTAACCAAAATGGATAAGAGTTAGCTATAAATTAATCTTTCTTCGCCACTTAATCTCATTGCGTTAAGTTACTTAGTTTCAAAGAGATAATATTTGAAGTTGTAATTTCCAGATGAAAAAAAGGGGCTCTTAAAGTTATGAAAATATTTCTTAGACAAGGTACCAGTTTACTGGATAGATTTACAAGTTACAAAAGTTAAGTGAATAGATTTAAAAGTCCAAGTAAGGAACTGTGAAAGAATTTCGGATATCCACAAGAAGATAATTTTTAACGAAAATGGATAACACATTACTTTGATAGATTCTCATAACGCCAGCCTACAAAAAGGTCAGAAGGAAATTTAAATCAAGTGATAGAAATATTGTATCAAAGTTATTTACTACTTGTAAATCAAGAGTTTGCAAAGCAAAATGATTCGAGAGCAATAAAATTAGTCACAAGCCGTCCTTCCAACTCACATCAACGGAGTACGTTAAACCGTCAAACAAATCTTTCCACATCCCATTCATTCAACTTTATGACTTGCATGCAAACCCAGACTAAGTCTGCGCACAATCCCGCTTAATATGCACTAATCTTTTTATACGAGCCTCTGTTAGTCGCGTAAATTGTAACTATAACAGCGAACTTTGTCTTGGGCCTGAGCAGCTACTTTTACAGTAATAAGGAAACATGGCCACGATGCGGCTGTGAAATATAAAGCGGGCTCTGTTTACAAGCGAAATTGTTGACTTCTTGGTGCGTTTTTTTTATTTGCATCAAAAAAGACGAATGTAGGAACTTAACGAAGGATGCCTTAGTGTAGAAACACAAGTTTGGCCGAAGTTCATTTTCTCATCCTCTATTTATAATAAATTGGAGGCGTCATCACTACGAACTCCGATGGCATTTTTCAGCCTAGTGTGTCTCTACATTTGAGGTACGAATAATGTTTATTTTTTGCTTTTCGTTCAACATTCACGCATGTACGCAACCTTTTTGTCATATGATATTATTAGATAACTTACGATCTTGAAAAACTCGCTGTAATTATTATTTATATTGATGGAATTCAAAATTTGTACAAAAAAAACGTTAAATTGACACAAATGTACGTTCTGACTGAACATTTTACTTCCATAAATTTGACTATCGTCCCTCAAGATGTGCACCGATCTATTTCGCTCAGCATCAAAAACAATCTTGTGAACGTGACATCAACAAAAGGAATATCCGCGTCTATTGTTAGGATTTACACTCGTCGGTAATGAGGCTTATATCTTAAAACCGCTGAGGGCAAGTGAGGCACGTTCTGCAAATAAATGAACCATAGATGGCGTTGCGGTGGATAAAAATCGTCTGGTTAAAGCACAAAAGGATTAGGTTTTGCGATGCTTTTTAAGAAAAAAAAATGGTTTTGATGTGTAACGGAATAGTTAATCAAAATATTTTTATAGTTGCTTTACAATATATACATAAGAAAAAAGAAATTGAGATTAATCTATAGTCATAAAAACCAAATATGACTACTATTCTATCTCTATAATTCGTATATTTTGAAACTGAGTATGACGTTAGTTTCAATGGAATCACATTTAATACATATTATAAATGTGAGAGTCTGTTTGTTTGGATGTTTGTCCGTCAATCACGATGAAACTACTGAATAGATTTTAATGAAATTTGCTATATAGACAGAATATGGTCTGACTTAGGTGACAGGATACTTTTTTATCAAATCAAATAAGAGTCTTGATTATTCCAAGAGGGCAAAGACGCGGTTGAAAAGTATATCCATTATTTCAATAAAATAATAGAAAATAACCAATAATAACCCCTTATATACCCACCATAAACGATCGGTTTACAAAATGAAAATGAAATTTACGATTTTTGGTGGCTTCGATGTGAACCCGTTATAATTTGGGATTTTATACCCGGATTATGCACGATGTCGTAAAACGTTTACGATACTGTAAATACGTAACTCGAGTATCCGATCATCTTTCAGCTGCTCTTTACATTTTAATAAAACAATACTATGTAGCATGAAAATCTGTTGGGCTGTTTAAAATTCTTTGAACGGGCCAGGCTATTTAATTTATCAATTGGGATAAACTTTTTATTAAAAGTGTTTTTATTGAAGGCAACGTTTTAATCCCATTAAAAATATAATTACCCAAAGAAGTTGCTACAACCACATAATATTAAGCCTTTAAAGTAATTTAATCTTAAACTCCCACTAAAGATTGGTGAAAAAACTTATGAGTTCAGCTGGTCAAGCTACCATGATAGAAAAACTGACAAGATTAGTTCTGTAAATAATCAATTAAAAGCTGCTTTTTTAAAATAACAATGCATTCGTTGGAGGTGTCTTAACTATATTGACATAAAAAAGAACCCAAAACTTAAAACTATATCTTCCTTACCACTGTAAAGTGCATCAATACAACATCTTAATATCAACACCCCTGCGAAAAATCCAGAATTGATTACAAAATTCCTCCAAGCTGCAAGACAAGTTCTTGTAACTAACAGTACAATTTACTTGATGAAAACGTCTAATCACATTCTAGATTCCAACTCGAGATTCAGACCTATCATTTCCTTTTAAATAATGGATCAATTATCGCTTCCAGCCTATCAGGCTGTATTTATCAAATACTCTGAATTCGCAAGGAAAAATTTTGCGAAAGACAATTTTAATCCTAAAGCTAAGGTAATACAGTTCGATTCAACTTGAAGATAATGTCCAAGCTTAAAGAATGGCCTGACCGGGGTACATTATCTCCTTAGTTTAGTCTCGTTCAACGCAAAACTTTATAACTCAGCGAGAGATTTATAGTAATGAAATCGTAAGGATAGCAGTTTCCTGTACGTGAGTTAAGAGGAGACTAAAGTGATTGAATTTGGGAATTTGGTTATAGAACATAAAGTTTTTATGATCTACTAAAACTGTTATGCTGTGACAGAATTTTATAGAACAAGGTTTGTTTTATAAACGACATCTTTCAATTTGGATTAAACATACAAAAGTAAAATTACCCTAAGTCTTTTAAAACCATTGACTTCGCCTTATCATACCTATTGCTTAAGTGATCTTGATCTTGATTGATTTGCCTTTCAGCGCTTTGCCAGGAGTAAAATCAAGTTCAATTCAATTTAAAAAATACAATTTCTCTTTTTTTTGTCATACATTTAAATTACAAATAAAGAGTGTGCAAGTTAAGAAATCTGAAATTCTGTTAAAAGAATACGACGTTTTCTCGAATAAAAATTGTATAGAAAGTCAACATTGTCGCCAGATTGAATTCCAGTTTTACCGAGGAAATTCAGTACCTAACATAAAGCTTAGAACTTCAGGCATCTCTTAACAATTGACGATTGGAATCGTAAACAGTTGATTCGCTTTCATAAATACCTACGGTCGTATCGTAAAATTATCGTTGCGGTTGCCGATTCTGGTTTATTACTAAACGAATTTTAAATAGGTCGCCGTCTACAAATACTTCAAGTTCAGTTTTCATTTTGATTTCAACATTTCACTGGTTTCTCTATGTGGGACAAATGATAAAGCTTGGTATTTAAAGGTATGGTACTCGTTTCTTTATGTTTGAGTAACACAGTTGCCATGACTTGGCTGTGGTAAAAAAGATAAAAACTGATTCTTTGGGGGAATGGTATATGTATTTTTAAGCTATAGGGAGGCAAATGAACAAGAGGGACACCTGATGGTAAGTGATCACTGCTGCTCATGGAAATCAACAGGCACAAAAAGTTTACAGATGCGTTGCCTGCCTTTAAGACCCCATTCCCTCCCCAACAGAGCTCTGGCGAACTTAATCACCAGCAGAAAAATAGCACAACAATTACGAAGTGCTATTTCACTGTGGGCTTCTGTAAAGAAGAGGTACTTCCCTAGACGACGCGGAATACTCGCTTTAATTTATTTTTATAAAAAAAATATTAGCGCCTTCAACTAACGATAAAACGTAACGTAAACTGTATCAATTTAAATAAGATATGTTTTTCAAACATAAACAGACGATACCTTACCGGCCTGCTTGCTATCTTCCAAAACCCAATCTTGCTTACGCAAATTCGAAATCTTTATAAAAAGGTTGGTTTAAATATTTAAAATATCTTACATTTCCCGTTCGCTCAGAATACAAATTCTCGGCGGAGCACATACAAGTCTACATCGGACTGGAGGCTCACGTTCGCTTTATACTTTTAAACCGCTAAAATATTGTTTCTGGTGTACGCGATACCGCCGAGTCAGCTCCAAGGATGTTCTACAAAATACTAGAACAGGCATAGCTGGAAATTGGTTCGTGTTGTGACGGAATTGTTTAGAAATTGGCAACCATATCAGATTTGATTAAGACTAGTTGTATGACAGCGATGATGTTGAAAGCGCACGTTGCATTACTTTCCTGAATCAGTATAAAATAAAATGATATCCAGATTGAAGCACAACATATTGGTAAATTATATGAAGTCCTCTAAATATTGTCATAATGTTATTTAAATAAAACAATACATTCCAAGAAAAAGTTTAGATTGTTAAGTAGTAGATGAAGGTTGTGCCAACGACTTCACTTTTATATTGCTATCCCGATACAATCTATCCGAGTGAGGGATCATAGTATTCACGTATATCATACAAATTCATTTGTGGAGTATTTAATCGACGTGGACTTTGTGTTTGCAAATATTGGCCGACACAGCGAAAACTCTGGCAAGAGGTCATAAAAATATTAACTACTTATTTTAATTCCCCTACCATATCCAGCCGACAAAACTCCACGTGACACATCCCGTATTTTCCCACACGGTATATAATCCAACGTCGTGTATATTGGACCGGCCAATATCTAGTTAGTGTTGCTAAACCACGGCCGCAATCCACGATATTGCTGCCTTCGATTTTTGGTCCTACCCTCATACCGATAACTATTACCTTTTCTTAGTGGTGCTTGTTCTAAGAATATTGTGTTAGGGTAAACGGTATGATCGGGAGTTTATGGGAAACCGGTAAGTAAAGTGCTTGGAAAAATACGAATTTGATCGGTGTTTGTTTTTTCTATGTCGGTCGAGTATGCATGGGAGCGGTTGGGATATTGCAGCATTTATACATACAGTTTGATGTGTGCATGACTTGTTAGATTTTAGTTTTGAATCTAGTGGATATTCCGATGTACTATATTTTATCCGGAGGAATAACCAATCTTTTAGCTGAACAACGCTATAAGGTTGAGGACTCAGCGAAGAATAAATAAAATAAGTAAGATGACTGTAGTCAGACGTCTTCACGTTGACAAATACGCCCCTAGTATACAAACACACAAGGCTGAAAAAACGCGACCTAAGATCGGCGGATTTACATACTGCCGAAATTAAGTCGCGCAATATTGTATAGAAAATGAACTTCGGCCAAATTTCGGTTGCGTTTTTTTTTGCTGAGTGTGTTTCTACACTTGCATTTTTAAATCACACTCATATCCATTTCAAATCCCTGAATAGTTTTTGCTGAACAATTCAAAGATACCATTGGCCATGCCCAAAAGATCCGAATCGGGTCTTGCTCTCCTTTTATGACAAAGGTACGAAAAGTTTCAAGTATGAAATATTAAACAGTTCTGCTTTGGGACAGCCCTGGCCGAAGCTTCGCACTTTCCGGGAGGTTTAAAGTTTTCAACTCACCTGATTTATGTCCTACAGAAAATATTATATTTCGTAAGTAAAGTTTACACTGTGTAAATAAAAATGTTATCTAGGCTGCTCTTTGAAAGATTGATTAAAAATAAATTACAAATCCTATTCTATAGAAGTGGTTTATATCTTTTAGAATAAGAGGAAAAACGAAATAAACTTTGTAATAATTTATTATAGCTAAAGTCATTGAAATATTGTTAAACCCCCATGCCTTTAATACTTCCCAAAAACCTGAAAAAAGCCTCTTAGATTATTTACACAGGTAAATTCCTAACTCGGAACTATTTTCACAACATTTGTACCCGAGCTTTCAATAAGGGTCAAACTGAGCCCAGTTTTACTGACAAAGACCCTACAAATACCTTCAATACAACTTCTAATGCGGGTTATTGTACACTTCCCACAAATTTAATTCTAAACACAAAACCACGTGTAAAATCGTCGCCATTTTTTTAAATAAGGATTTTTGACAGTTTGCACCAATTGCTGTCTTTGAGCGAATGTAACTTTAGAGGCATCGTAACATTATTTATTTATTTAAGTCATCATTATCTTTTAATCTGAGAGTTACATCTTCGCCTCGGAGCCAAGGGCGTACCCTTTGCGATTAAGAGAAGGCGAGTTTGGTTATTACAGTGGAGCGACTGTCGTCGGACCTTCGTGACCCTCACAAGGGAAACCAAACCATTTGGATCATAGTCGGGACCAACTGCTTAACGTGCATTCCGAAGAACGAAATCAGCATTCTTATCGGACAATCAACTTTATTCTGTATTTGAACCCCCGACCTCCAAGATTGTTGAGCTCAGCGCTGTAAACACTGCTTCACAGAGGCAGTTGAAAATTTAATAAAAAAACTTTGGTCTCAGGTTAAATTGGCAAAAGCTAGTTCTGTTGCTAGTTATTTTTATTAATTTAAATTCATCCCACTTTAAACTAATAAAACTCAACACACTCGTATTAAATTAAACTCCGCGGTAGCTTCCAATTTGATAGAGGACGCACTAATTAATCACTGAAACACAACATGGGCGACCGGGTGACATGGACTAAGTTCATAATTGTATTCCGAGTTTGGACAGCCCTTGATTGATTACCGACCGGTCGGAATTAGGTCAATGCACCTGTAGATTGCTATCGGAATTTTACATATTTTTTAAGGTGGGTAATTAATTGGTTGGTAGATTTTTTGGGTGTTATTGACAATTATTTGAGGGCCTACAATGAGTTTTTGTAATTTGAACTCTGAAGCTAAAAATATTTCGGCTTACTCATCCCGGTTTAAATCGTTGAGAAATAGTTTTTGGAAAACTGATTGACAGCATTGGCAGTAACAAAATAATTAAGTACGTTGACCAATTCAAAGCATTTATAGTACCTACGAACTACAAACTTGAATTTGGCTTTATATCTAAAAACAATGTATACTCTTCTTTGATTTTTTTTCTGGATTAACCAGAGATTAAACCTGATTTTATCTGTATAATATACTAGTATTTTCTACTGGGCCATTATGAATCTGGTTCATTAATCTCACTTAACTTTATTATTACAATCAAGTTTATTATAATTATGTAGTTTATTTTGTTAACCGTATTCTGAACTTAATTAGAAATAAATATAAAACAAAGTGCACTTAATAATACAAAATGAACATTCATTTTAAATTTCACTGGAAGTTTTATGAAGCTCATTACTGTTACCACTTGCTATATAAACAAAATGTTCGGTCGGTTCATTAACCTTCGATTCTCGATATAATTAAAGCAACATTGTATCGATTGTATCGAGTTCGAGGCTCTGCTTAAATTATTGCACTCGGGGCGTAAAGAAATCAGTTTGTTCTTTAATATTTACCGATTGTTTTCATCTTCAGTGAAATATTGCCATACCATTCACACTCGACCAGTTTAACAAGGCCTCTGATTAAAACATTAATTATTTGTATTTACGTTCATTCCGATGAGTTAAAGGTAGATACGCGGCTCTTGGTAATCTGGTCGTATGAAGTATTAGTAGCACTGTTAACATTACTTCGTGCCGGTTCATTAGAAATCGCTTGGAGCTCTTTAAAAGTAATTTGAAGTTCGTTTAAACTAATGTTTACAAATAAAAATAAACATTTCTTATGTCTATCTTCGTTTACGCTTCGATTGTATCAATAATTCGGCGTAGAAATCGGATTAGAGTGATGCTGAAATGGGACAGTTCATTTGTGATGCGCAAAATTTGTACATTTTGTCATTATAATTGTACTAATTATAAGACCAATTAATCAGTATTGGAGCCATATAAACCAATCGTTTAAGTCCTTTTATTGTATAACTTTTGCAGTGGTGTGTAATCTGCGCTTCATAAATATGTACAATAAATAAAATATACAACAAACACGAATGTGAACATGTTTTCCATGAATATTTGTTCTAGAATCTCAGTCTCACGATTTCTAGCAACTTGGGTTCGGTCACTTGCAAATATGCCATCGAGACAGTCCAATTTATTCACAAGTGTTTATATTTAACGCATAATATGTATTTTACTTCAGAGTGTAGGTGTGAAGTTGAAAGGAATCGTATGGATAGTTCTATATATACCTGTCCTAAAAGAACCAGACTAATTTGTGTGTTGACAACGGGGACAGAAGAGATTTTAACGATTTATCGTTTCCTATAAAGAATGGTCAATTTTGTTTTGATCTGACAATTGCTTTATTATTATCATTACATAAATAAAGAGTTGAAAGAAGTAAACGTTTTATGTACAGTTTATGGTTGAAAGATACAATTTATTTATTTCTCATTTGTATCTTCTTTTTTTATAATATCAGAAATAATCGGGCTCATATATTTTATTATAGCATTTGATGTCCTATTTATGTAAGTACCTTTATATGGTTCGGCCCAACGAGTTCATCTCCAGATTTTTTGGCTTCAATTTCAATCTTAAAAATTGTTATCAATACTTACGAGTACATAAAAAACTAGATAATTATCATTTTTCATATTCATAATTTTCGACTTAAGGAAAAAAAAACTACGGCTAAGACTGACCAAAAAGGGAAAAATCACAAATGTTTTTACCGACTGCTTTTTCAACTTCTCTATTAAAAATATCCCAGAGTTTTTTATTACTCTCAAACAAAATCCCAAAATGTGGTCTATAAATTCACCAAAGCCTTTCTCAAGTTATTTTAAGTACACTTAGTAACTACAATGTCAGCGGAAAGTTTCAAGAGCGGTTTCATTTCAAGATCCAACTGAGCTCAACAATTTCACTTCAATTGGAGCAATTCCTTCCACAATGACCGTCCTGCTTGCGGCACTAAGTATACTATATATTGGGGTTAATATAATTGAATTTACCCTGTACAAATACGTAGACGCTAGAAGAAAAATATACCAGGATCGAGATATTTTTACAATGTTACTCGTCTGTTTTTGTAACCTATGTCAGGGTCATTCAATCGTGTTTTCATAATGTAATATCTCATTAGAAATAATCTCGTGTACCATCATTTGAACAGCTTGCGAAGAGGTAAAAACGACGCTTCAAATACGTGTGGTTTGCTGTTCAAATCCGCTTAAGCACGCACCTCTGGAATATCAAAAATCTATGTAGGTATGTTCGTAACTTTATACATATCAGCTTTACGGTGAAAGAAAACATCTTGAAGAAACCTATAAACTACGAGTAGGTGTGTGAAATGGAAAAAGCAACAGCAAACCGCTTCATAAAATTTGCTAACTTTTTGTGTGTTCTTATTCATAAAATAATCACGACCCTCAGTAATGAGAAATACGACTAAGGGAAGAGGAAGACCATAATTTGGTATTTAAAATTTATCCGACGGTTTGATGGCGTTGATTCTCCAATATCTTGAATTAATTTGAGTAATGATAGTAGCATTGCCAAAAATGTAATACACTTTTTGGATAATGCTACCGAATAAAATACATACATAGTTCATTAACATTTCGTTTTTCTAAAGGTTGACTGGTAGAGAATGCTTTTAGCGTTAAGTCCGCCTTTTGTACCCTTACTTGTGTGGTCAATAAAGTTTTTATAAATAAATAAATAAATTAACACTACTTCGAAGCTTTTCTTGATATACGACTAGTATGCGTAACGTTTACCATTTACTATTATTACAATATCTGCTACTTCACAACATTGTTAAATATTGAAAGAACTAGCTGAAAACCCGTGAGACATTGCACGTCACATAGCAGATCTCGCCTTTCGCAGGCGACGATGCGATAAATTCAACAGAATCTAATACACTGCCAAGATTTGTGCACCAGACTCGCGGAATAGCTTGCATATTTAACTTTACCTGTGTGTTTTATTAGAGTTTGGATAACTTATGGGATATCAGTATATAACAGTGAGAGCCAATTCCAAACTAACATGTTAGGGAAGGAAAGTTACTTTCTATGAGACATGCATGCGCCTCATTCTCAAATAAAGCTCGGATAAAGGTTTTTCAATAAATTAAGTTCTTTTTAATACATAATTAACCATCAAAGAAGATTGAAGAACATTAAATAATTCCTGTTAATTTTGTGTCTTAAAATAGGTTATAAAAGAAAAATTTATTGAATCAGTTTGTTTTGAGGAAAGGTGTAGATATAATTGGTTTTTATTTTTGTAAAATGCTTAAAAAAACCACTGTATTTCATCTACGAAAATTAATGAGACCAAAAAAATGCATCTAAAAACAGTTATGTTAGATCTGATGGCTTGATAATAATTTACATGGACACTTTTGTTTATTGGACCTGTAGAAACACCAATAAACATTTTTACGACATCGCGAGGCAGACCTTAGCGAAATTTATGCTTCGAAAATTTATCGACGACCCAATTGAATTTATCGTCAAAACTAAAACTTTTATCGTCCGCATTTGCATATAGGATGACCAATTTGTTTGCACAATAGGGTTATGGTGCATATTTAAGATCTTTAAATCACTACTGAAGGGCTGTTTTGTAGCATTAGTAGCGGTTTAAGTGAAAATTAAATATGAAATTGGTTATTTGAGAGAGAAACAGACTAAAGTGAATTTTTGACGTTTCGGTGGAGACACTCAAACGTGACATAAGGAGCATCTATACGATATGGTATTTTAGTAGTTACTGCTCAAATTAATGGATACCATAGTATGGATACTATGGTATCCATTAATCTGAGCAGTAACTACTTAAATACCATATTTAGATGTTTGACCAAAATTAACATTACGTCAAAAACTATATGTTATGGCAAAAAGTAATAGCCATATTTCCTTTCGTTTAGTATTATTTTCTACATACATTTTATTTGCTGCAATATATAAATTACCCTTCACTCTAGTACTCGTAACTCGAATCCCGAGGGCAGAACAAAATTATTATTTCAAAGAGGGTAGCTCTTATTGAAGTTTTAAAGTTATAGACTTGAATAATATAATTCAAAGCAAACGCTTCTTGTAAAACGAACGGAGGTCAAAGACACGACTGTAGATGAATCTTATTATAAAATAAAATTGAGGTGCAATAAAGCGCTAACGTAAAATACGAACATGTTTTAAAGTTACATTTTGTTCTTGTTTCTCTTCAGGAGTCTTGTACAAATGATTCATCCCATCCTGCATAGTAAACTCTTGAATTGTGGATATTAGTAACTGTAATATGGTGTAGTTATGTTAAAAAATATTTTTTCAATACTTTTATGGTAAAGCTGAATAGTTTGTTTGTTGGGAACTACTGATTCGAATTGAAAAACATGTTTGGGTTTGATAGTCCATTTGTCGAGGTAAGCTTTAAGCTTATGTATAGGTTTTATATGCGAAAAATTTGATTTTTCTATATTAAATCCACGCGCACAAAATCGCGGGCGGCTGCTATACTTTTATAATATTAGAAAACAACTTTACATCATAACTTTCAATAACATAAACAGCTTTAAAATGAATAAAGTGGCAAAGCATGCTGAGCTCTGGAATATCGCCAACAAATCATCTGACAAAACAGGAGTGTAACAAATGCTGGCCTTTAAGTGTAGGAACACACTATGCTGAAATTAGGCGACCCAACTACAGCCGTGATGCTTTTTCTTTCCAAATGGTGGTCGCCAGCAGACTGGTTATTAAATTGTCACCCACATTTTCACGTTTAGTCCTATTTTTATTTAATTTTTTTATGGCAGAGGCGGCGTACGAGCTTGTGGCTCGCTTGATGGTAAGCAAACACCACCGCTCATGGACATCCGCGACAACAGAGGTATTGTTGATGTGTTGCCGGCCGGCTGCGGCACACTCACAAAGCAGACGAAACACAATAGTAGATACTATTATTTCACGCTGATGTTATGTGTTCTTATTGGATGAAACCTATTTTACACACATATTGAGGCAGACATATACATGTAACAGTCTACCTCGAAAAGGCATGTCGTCGATAATCGCACACAGCATGACTGCACAGGATTTCCTCAGCACTAATCCCTACGATTCCCCTCTCCCGTGGGAGTCGCAGTGTGACCGGAATGCGTTCCAATACTATCTATTTATAACTACGGGCTTAATTCATCGTACGTGTACATCATCGCTCATTGTACGAAGGGTTGGTGGTAATATAGGAACGTTTGGTATTTCGGAAGAGGCGTTTGTCTTGTCAATAATTAAGTCGTAATTGCTTCTATTTTAATTACTCTACCCATTATCACACTACCTATATACTAATAGTTTAAAAGTTATATAAACCTTGTTTACATTTTGGAAGACAATCAAATACTAATTTTACTATTTATTGTTTTTGACACTAGAATTAAACCGACTTCAAAAAAATCGTGAACGCAAAAATAAACTAAAAATTAAAAAATAATTCCTAATATCTATTACCTAATAATATAATTTTCCTAAACTATGTTAAAGTAATCTTAAACATACTAACAGAAGTCGGTGCCTGCCCAAAAACAGAAGAGAAGAAGCACCGACTTCAGTTAGTATGTTTAAGATTACTTTAACATAGTTTAGGAAAATTATAGTATTAGGTAATAGATATTAGGAATTATTTTTTAATTTTTAGTTTATTTTTGTGTTCACGATTTTTTTGAAGTCGGTTTAATTTTTTTTTTAACAAGTCAGTTTATTTCATGATTTTTAGTTGTGTTAAAGCTTTGTGAACTTCATTATTAATACGAACTTAGTTGTTGTTAAAAGTAAATGAGAGTGTGGATAAATTACTTGTTCTCGCGAGAAGGCCCAGCGAGACTTCTCGGCGAGATTTCTCGCCGTGGGTCTGGATGTAATATACACAAGTATCACGTTAGCCCTACATACATTCGATCGACCAATTGCAGTTCTGCCTTCCAACTCCTAACCGTTAAGGAGTACTGTAGCTTCATCATCAGCACAGTAGCATCAGATGTTGATTCAAGCATACCTCACAAGCAACATTTAAGCCCTACATACTACTAAATAGTTTCCATCGACCAATTGCAGTCCTGCCTTCCAACTCCTAACCGCTAAGGAGTACTGTAGCATCATCATCAGGACAGCAGCATCAAATGTTGACACCCTGAAGCATATACCTGAGTAAGACATGATTACGTAACAAAAACACCATACGAGCATACAATTTTCGGTGGTTGCCCTCGATTTCTCCTGGATTCCATGATCAGATCCTGGACTGGTGAAAATGGGACCACCTCAGAACTGAACTCTATCCAACAAAAAAAATTTTTTTGAAATCCGTCCATAATTGACGAAATTATCGATGAACATACATAAAAAAAAAAAAAAAAATATTATACATACAGACGAATTGAGAACCTCCTCCTTTTTTTGAAGTCGGTTAAAAATGAAACTAATTGTTGATTTATTCAACCTTCTTATTATAACAGCAGACACTTAAAAAATAGTTTAAACGATATAGTCTATCACTTAATCATTCTGGCCGAATAAAAATCTTTTAAGTTAAACTTCAGCAAACAACTCTTCTCTTTATTGATTTGTATAATCTTAGGATTTGTTTCTACCTCCAAATATATCCGTCCTACGAATAAATGAAATGTCCATCAAAGCAAAAGTTACGCAACTCTACTATTACGTTTATATATTTATCGGGACATAAACCCACTTCGAATTGACATAGCTCGGATTATGTTTGCCGAGCAGATTGCTGCTTGATCAAAGGTCAAACGTCACGGAGATTTATAGTCAGCTGTCAATGAGTGGCCAGACAAGACCAGACGAAATGTGCCGAAGTATTTGTGTGAAATAATTTGTAGTTGTAGAATAACATTAATATTATGACAGACATTAAAGAAAAACATAAAACGATGAAACGATTATGGAATATACACTTTAAATCAAAAACACGTGTCTTTCAGTGTTACAACTACAAACATTTCATGTTGAGGTATATCAAGGACAATCAAGCTTTTTTCAACTCACTAAACTAACAAAAAGTCATTAAATTATTACAAGAGAGGCCTATAGTATCAAAACAGCCCAAGATGTGAACAGAGAAGCTATCTCAGTATATCAAGCATTACGAATGTTCTGTATCTACCGTTTAACGTAAAGAATTAATTATTATTAATGAAAATATGTTAATTTATTTTCATACTAGCGGCCCGTCACGCGGTTTCACCCGCGTCCCGGGGGAACTACTTCCCGTACCGGGATAAAATATAGCCTATGTTACTCTGGGTGAATGTAGCTTTCCAACAGTGAAAGAATTTTTCAAATCTGCCAAGTAGTTTCGGAGCCTATTCAATTCATACAAACAAACAAAAAATCAAACCTTTCCTCTTTATAATATTAGTATAGAAAACCTTACAACGTTGACCGGCCAAGTTTCATCAAAACACTTGAAACTTTCCACCGTACCGCGCGGCATAGTGATCTAAAACTTCGATTTTCATATTTATATCCCAGTCATTTCTTTATGGGAGGTGGTCGAGTAAATTGGGTGGGGTATAAAGTTATCCCGTACAGGAGGTATTGTCAGGTTAGAGGGGTCCGTAGCCGTAAATGTGTCTTCATTTCTGCACAATGGGCCGGTCCGAGATGTTTCTTATGTTTGTGTCGTTCGGTGCATCATAAACTCGCGTTTTGATTGTAATTTACTATTATTCTGATGTGCTATATTGTAGGTATCTGTAAGTGAAATGGTTTATGGTTTGTTTTGAAGGAGGTTAAATCAACGCTTTGGAATGTAAAGTACTCTAGTTAACACGCGATGCAAATAATTTGAACAATGTTAACCGAAAGGTATTCGAATTCGATTGTTGTTTCAAATACATCTGAATTCGAATAGCAGTTTGCTATGGGAAAATAAAAGTACTTACTTTTGATTCCTATGTATGTTTATTGTCATTTTATATTTTACTTTTTATTAAAAAATATAATAAGAACGCTTGCTGCACGCTTGCTTATGGGTGTAACACATATGCAAAAAGGTCATACTTTTGTATATTCCTAACAAACATAATACTAAACTACAGAAAACTACCATTGTAACACGTTATTTAACATATAGCTCATAGTAGAAAGGGCGTATGTACTCGTAACTCAATAATAAAACGTCCAATTGAACTATCCGCGACCTGTCAGACCCAATAGTTAATCGATGCAGATAGCTTGTGGCCACGAAAATGGCGGTTTTGACCTAGAGTTTTCTGATATAACTTTAATACAATATTATCATGTTTTTTCAACAGATTTTGCCAAGTTTGGATACTTAATAGGATAAATTTGGATCTAATAATAATCACAAATTTTGTAAAATATGACCGTATGTACATGTTAACTACCTTATACCTTCGTACTTTTGGCTCTACAATATATCAACGTGCTACGTGCACGAAGTAAACAATTAAGCCTGGTTATTTTAATTCATTCTATATATGTTAAAAAAGAAAAAAAAAACAAATTCAGTAGATAAGTTTCCAAGATCTAAGCAATTGCTGCAATTGATATCATACAAAGAAACACACAGTCCGAAGCAACTTTGTATTTCCAGCTGCGTTATCCTATAATTTATTTTTTCTACAGGGCAACGTAAATACTCACTAAAGGTGCACTCACGGCTGTAAGTCCAGCGAGTTTGCACAGAGAGGCGGATATAAGAGCCCCACAGCTCATAACATCGTCCGACTACCCGATGCTTCTGATTACAGAGGTCTGTTCTCATGAGATAAAAATATATTATGCCAACTGATCTATAAAAGCAATATTTCCTCTAGCAACTAATGTGCGAACCTAAAAACTTCTTCAAGCGCTATTTCTCTGGCTCCACGCCGAAATAAACGCGTATTCCACACGGAGTGAGGGACGTTATCACGTGCCCTATCCCCTGGGACGGCGAGGGCGACAGCTCCGACTAATGATGCCGGGACACTGCTATTTTTCTCCATTATTATCCAACAGGATTATGTTTGAAATAACATATTCGGTCAGGTGATTTCGGTTTATTAGTTTTTACCTGGGTGGTGTAGTCAACTTGGTTTGTTTACAAGTTTTATTGCGTTTTAAGACTGAATGTTGGCTGCGCCTGGCTGTTCTGTGTAAGAGGGAGGCAAAAAAGCAAGGGTCATAAACAAAGATCACTTCTCTGGCTTTAAAAAGTCATGCCCGTTAATTGAGCTCTGGAAATCCTATTCCAATTTTTCTAGACTTTTATCGGTAAAATTGTATACAATGTTAACAGGCCTATAATTTAGTGATATTTTTAATAATTTATTCATTATAACTTTTGCAGAGATTCTGAATATTGTGATTATTTCCTTACGCCAACGCAAAAAGTTTTCCAAAAATCTCTTTGGCCTTTGCGAAGACCAAAGGTCATTTACAACAATAAGCAAACTGAATAATATCACAGTACAAAATCAATATCGTTACGAATTGACTAGTTCGAATAAAACCGTACTTCAATAACTAGATTTGTCTTCATATTTTTACGCGCGTTGTTTCATGTAAAATCTTTTCTATTCAAATATACTCTAGAGCATTGAACTTCTCAAGTCTTGGAAAAAAATGTTATCTCTAGAAAAGATCTTGAAAGATCTTGTTTTAGTAGAAGTCAACTGTCATATATTTGGTTTTTCGTAAAACATCACCTCTGCTGGGATTATTCTAAGCCACTTAGGATTGAAACAACATTTTCTTGTGAAATGATAACACGAGCTTTTGGCTTTTATTCACTTAGATGATGTCTGCAACTTACTTATTTGCATGTTAAGTCCTTAGTTATGGTGTCTACTATACTCTATTTACACAAATGTAGTTTGTTATTTATTTTGACAAAATGATTAAGTAAAAAAAACTCGTTTACTAATATACTTTTCCATGTATTTTAAAGAGTATTCTGCTCATAATTATATACATATTTCACTATCCGCCGCTCGCGACTCCGTCCGCGTGGACTATAGTTTAAAATCTTAATCGTCTAATGTCTCTCGCAAAAATAATTTTCAATTCTGACTAGTAGATATCACTCTCAAACAAACAAACTCTTAAACAAACCTTATTATATTAGTATAAATGAGCTATGTGAAAGATGAAATTTGCGCTTCAGTCAGAGGTAAATTATCACCAATTTTCTTAAATGTAACGAAAGTGAATTCACAATTTTTATGTCAGCCATTTAAGACATCTTGTAACCTCACTTGATTTAGCTTAGAACCACAAATTAAGTCTTAATTTTGCCAGAAAGAGCTCTAATTATCCTTCAAAACGAGACTGGTACAAAATCCCAACGACATTTACAAGACAATTAACTCCGCGAAAGATGAGACTTAAAAACTAAAAAGCTTAAACAAAAGACGGCAATAAGGTAATTCGTTTAAGCCTAACAGAATAACTAATGAAGCCCTTAATTAAAAGGGTGCGATCAACGAATATAAAGCGTCTGCAGTTAAGATGTTACAAAGCTATTAACTTAGATGTAAAGGTTCAAGTCCATTTGCCGGGAATAAGAATGGTATCTGAATTCGGATTATCATCAATGAATTTTAATAAATACTAAAACAGAGTACTGTTCTGGGAGCAAATAATCAGCTAGGAAAGGTAATTCGTTATCATTGCGAAGATAGAGCTCGGCAAGGTATTGTAGTACTAGGCGAATGTATGTACTGTGAAACAACTTTTTTTAATGTCAAATCCCATTCAAAAACAAGCGTCCGCCCCCAACTCAGTCAGCATAATTAGTAACAAGTACAAATCAACTCTTCTGATTTATTATATCAGTACGGATTAGTATAGATATGTTGTCAAGTCACCGCAACAATACAACAAATAAGTAAATAAATTATTAAATTACGACTATGTAAATCAATCAATTTGATGTGGAACATACGTGAATACTATGGAAAATGTTCCTATAGAGAATTTCCCCCTTTCACGATTTAATTATAAGCACATTAATGTTTGGAAGGCAATTTTACAAAACAGTAGCCATTTTTAATTCTTCCGTTGGCAATTTCCAAAGAAGATTATGATCGGCGAAAGCCTCCCACTGACTCCCTGTCTGCGATAAAACAATGTCAAAATACTAAATTAATAGAGAATATCCCCAAGCTATAAGTCAGCCAATTGTACACCTTGGCTGGCAGTAAAAAGATTGGGTATATAAATAAAAATATCGAAATTGCAAGTTTTACGATTCATGCCTGAAGGTTAGATAGATTCTGTTACACACGGTCGAAAAGTAAAGATAGTCGAAGAAGCATCAAATAAAATAATTTCTCACAATAAGACAAAACACTTAATTAAGTCTTAGATAAAGTAATTTATATATTAAGCTGAAGTCAAATTAAAATACTTTTAATTTGCATAATTGAATTAAACAACAGCAATGGCTTCTAGTGAAATCTTTCGATTCTTTAGTACATTTATGTTAGTTTGTTGTAGATGACCCTCATCCATCAATCATCCTTCTATTTGTTATATATCATTTGTTTATGTAAATTACCCTTATATAAATGCATTCACAGTAACACTATACCCAAATGTGTTAAGCAAATTTATGAATGAATTTTAATAAAATAAAAATATTACCTAACCGTTTTTACGACCTTAAAACTATCAATATTGATTTATGAGTCATATTTGAAAACAAACTATTTGCCTTAAGCTTTAAAGCTTTACTCGGCGTTGTTATCAGCCGTGAGTCTATAGATAACTGTACTGCAATTGAAGTGATTTGATCAAAGTCAATGTTTGGCGAGAGATAACAAACGGTTGAAAATTTCACAGTTTACTGTTGACTGGTTAAGTAGGAGCCAACGCAGCCGGTTCTCAAATAACAGGCTATCGGTAGATAAACGCAAATAACTACTTGTTGTACCTTTATAAGGGATTGGAAATCTCTGTATCGATTCAATCTCTGTCTTCATTTTAGCCAATAGCAAATACGATTAATAGATTAAGAAGTTTTGTTGGTGGTGTTCAACTTTTTGCTGACTTCTTGGAAATTATTGTAGTTTTCTGTAACATTAAATACGGTGGCAGGTGTGTTTTCATTAGATATGAGACTTAAGTAAGCAATAAACTTGACGATCATCAACTGAATACGAGTTAACTTTTCATGACATTCATTTGTACAATTATTTCTTTGTCACTTTGACTTATACAATTATGGTAGAAGTTCGTTCTCGTTGGTTCATTTTGATGGAAGATTTCCCCTTATTAAAGAAACGGGAGGATGATGCAACACACTGGTATACCACACGGGTAGATTTAATAACGCAACCACATATTTGCTTATGAAACAAAACATTTAGACGAGCCGTTTGGTGTAATGGTCGAGAAGTCTGCTATTACACCAAAGGTCGCGGGTTCGATCCCCGCACGGTACAAACATTAGTGAGCATGAACATGTCTGTTTGTATCGGTCTGGGTGTTTCTATGTATAATATGTATGTATTTACAAAGAAAAAAGTATATAAGTACTGTTTATCCGTTGTCTGGCACCCATAGCATAAGCTTATGCTTAGTTTGGGGCTAGATGGCGCTGTGAGAATAATAACCAGAGATATTTATTTATTTATTAAGTATTAACCGTTTCATCCCAAGAAACCCAAGGCTATCCACAACTGTAATCACTTGATACGCAATAGGGTGCAGCGCTCCCGTCTAAACATTTCCCGATTGTCGCCGTCAGTGTAACGAGCGGGATCGATCTCGCGATGTCGTGATAAGCCTTATCCGTCGCACGATGCCATCTATTCAATTAACCTAATGACGTTTGCCAGAGAGCCTACAAGGACAGTTGCTGATTATTTTTTAGATACGCAAATGGACTCTGTTTGATTTTGAGGACTTTCCAGCTGTTACTAGGGCGTTTGAAAAGATATCAGTTGGAGATGGATTTTTAATGTCAGTCTTCATTACAAATTGCAATAATTACTTGCTCAGTGGTAATTTTTCCAATGCAAGTAATTATTAGCGACTCAACAATAAGTAAAGTAATAATTTAATCCACTCATGTTATTTAACGGGACTAAACGCGATTTTAATTATGTAGTATATGTATACTACTTATTAATATCGCGTTTAGTCCCGTTAAATAATATTAGTGATATAATGCAACGCGAAAGTCTAAAATCTTAAATTTAATCAACGTTCTTAGAAACCTCCTATACACGTTAATCTTTGGTCCTAACTAGTCACAGTATTGTTTTTTACGATTTCTCATAATACTGTTCCACCCTAATATGGGAACTAATAGTGCAGGTTGTAAGCAGGCGTTTGCACTTGTGCAATGGAATAAAATATTCTCTGGGTACGTATTTGGTTCGCAAACGTTACTTAATTTTGACTATATAAATAATAATTATATCTTTGCCCAGTCGATGTACTAAAAAAACTCTATCGGATCTATAAGAAGTGAATAAATTAATCTGTTTAAGAACGAATATATTGAAATACCAAGTAATTTATTAAATGCAACACGTACAATTTCCCTTTTTAATGTCAACGTACTTAGGCCGACCTCTTCAAATCCTCGGTATAACTCACGCACATTACCCGCCAGACAGTTTATGTGGTAATAACTTTTTTAATATAAAATGTGGTTTGTCAGCCATCGGATCAGAGTGAGGGTACCGTGAAAGGATGGACCCCCGTCAAGGGTCCTTGTCAGTCCACGGGATCTTTTCAACTGATCGAGTTCCCATCGATATTGGGAACCTCCGATTTGCATGAAAGTTATTAAAAATGTAAGGATTGAGCAAATCCGCCGACCCAGATATGGAAACGGTATGTTAATACGTCAATTAAATTGTCTTGAATCAGATGAGACTGTCGTTTTCGTTATGAATTATAATGGGCTCTGATTTTATGATATTGCTTCTGTATTTTCTTGGGTTTTGGTTGAATTATGAATGTATGTAGGATGTCCTTTACAAGATTATAAAGGATAAGTAACGTCCCACGCGATATATTGGTCTGGGTACATTTTCCTGCACGTGTCGGCAGAAGTTAAATACATAGTTGAAATGTAATGCTTTTGTCATTATGTCAAAAATAATCTATTTATTTTTATTTTTGTTATAACATTTAAATTTTGACCTATGAAAGACTCATTTAAGATCTCATTTTGAAAAATGAAACCTTGTGCCTAGTGTCCCTTGCTAAATAATTTGTGTTGCATGCTGTCAAAAAAGCGCGTACAAAAATTGCATTAAACAAATCAAATCAAAATACATAATGTAATAAAGCTGACGAGTTTGTTTGTTTGAACGCGCTAATCTCAGGACTAGTGGTTCAAATCGAAAAAAGATTTTTGTGTTAGATATGAAGTCTATTTGTCAAGGTAGGCTTTCGCTGAAAAGCCATACTACAACACCATGTGTGCAAAACCAAAATCCACAGGGACAAAATCGCGAGCGGCCGCAAGTAAATCAATAAACTTGCTTTAGTTCTCTAAAATTAATATATTATTTTAAGTAATCTAAAATTAAAATAATATTTTTCTACAATTTCAATCAGTTTAAAGTTAAGTTTCAAGTTAAATATGTTCACTCAAATTCTTTGTTTTCCCCATTTTCGTGACACCATTTTACACTCTTTGAAACGCTAAACAGTGAAGTAAACAATTCACAATCGGCCTTTCCTACAAGAAGCTACTAGTACGTAGCATAGCCACAGTATTCTACCCAACAATTTGATTGCAGGTGAACGCCTCTATTGATTGTATAGTGGGTCGCCAGTATAGTAGGGTGTATCAACTATATGATAAAAACGGACAAATTCAATCACATTTTATCTGTAATCATTGTATCCGTTAACACAGAAAGTCAAGAAGGTTTAATTTTACATTATTTTTAATAGCTTTAAAGCTAGGATGAGAAAAAAAGTTGCAACCCCGACCATTGCCAGAGCACAGGATACACTGTGACTATGTTCCTGAATTGACTAGCCTGGTTATTACAATAAAGCGACTGTCGTCTGAAGTCCAATCCTTATAAGGGAAATCAGACCATTTGGATCACGTGCCTTCCGAAGCGCGGAATCATCATTCTTATCGGACATTCAGGTTATTCAAGCCTGCATTGTCCTTACCAAACTGGGAAAACAACACGAAGTAGGAGAACTCCCCGCGGGATTTGAACCCACGACCTCCAAGGATTTGTGCACAAAGTTCTAATTACTACACCACGGGGGCAGTCTCAATTAGTATCCTGTACTAAAAAAAGTTATTTTGGTCACCATCACCGGTAGCATTGTCTACCCCATCCTCTATAAATAGGCAGTGGACAAATGACGGTAGATATCTGATATATTGACGTGTTGATATGTGGCGGAAGGGCGCCGGTTCGGTTCCCGATAAAAATCTATAAGCGAAATAGAATTGAATATTGATTACTGATCAGTTTGTATAGTTAAAGCTTAACGGGAGAATGAATGGTAATATGTTTAGTTTTGCTAAGGGTTTTTTTTACCAGAACTCATTTAATAGTCGCAGTTTTTTGTTGCATATCTAACTTTGCGTTATTATAAGAATTTTACTCTTTTATTTCAGGTATGAAAAGTAGTTTACTTTTTTTTCGTTTATCCTCTGAAAGCGAATATGCTTCAACCAACTAAGCGTAGTGACACTAGTATTATTTAACGGGACTTAACGCGATATTAATTATGTAGTATATGTATACTACTTACTGCTTGACGTTTCGGCTGCGTTACAACAGCCGTGGTCGCAAGCGGACTGGTGAAGCGGGGCGTCGTCTGCTCGGGCGCGGTTGAGAATGTTCTTCCTCTACCCCCAAATTGTCATTTATTAAATTGTCACCCACACTTTCACGGCACACAACACTAACAGTATCAGGGTTTGGTCGAGACGAAACAAATCGCGGTTGACACTTGCTAATCACTGGATTCCACGCTGATGCTAATTTAAACCCATCTTCCCTGTTGAAATTTTTGTACTTCTTAATTTCAATTGCCTCTCGTACCATCCTAGAATGGTAATGGCAACGCGAAAGTCTAAAATCCTATATAACTAAGCGTAGGCCTGAATTTTCATTTAATTAACTGTTTTGAGGAAAAAAAAATATTCTTGGTACAAAGCTTGTTGTTATCTGTCACTGACCCAAGATTTTTGTAAACAAAAACCGACACAAATTTTTCCGACCCAGGTATCGAACCCAGGACCTCAACCCACTGCACGGTATTTCTAGACCATCGAGGCGTTAGCCAAGTATGTACGAAAAAAAGTACTGGAAGAAAAAGAGTTACAGTGAAAATGCATAGTTTATTGAAATTGGGAGCACTCACGAGAGGGGTACCAACCAGGAATGTATTTAGTATGATGTTCTCGTCAATGCAAAAAGCTAGTTGATTGTATAAAAGAGTAATCTAATCACCGATGAAAGATGAAAAAAAATATGTGAAAACTTGAATAATAACATGACGTTACATAGTGAAAAGATCGCATTTTTTTATTTTTTTCGTACAAGAATCCCTTTTTTTCTTTGCGTTTCAATAGTTGTCTGGTTATGTTGTAAATTATTAAGAAATGTGTTACAGAATAATAAATCGATGCATAAAATAGCATCCTTGCCTCTCCAAAATAATTCAGAGATCTGATGATACCGTCTGTGAATATTAAAGCAACCTGTAAAATTTTAAGCTCAAAAAGTTTACAATTTCCACAATTTGCATTTTCCGTTACAATATTTGCTGGTGGAAATCGCGTCAGCATACCAATTTCCATTTTTAAGTTAGCATCAAGCTTTATTTGCTTTGTGTTCGAAGCGTTCGGTAAAAAAATTGGCCAAGTGCGAGTCGGACTCCCGCACGGAGGGTTCCGTACAAATTCTATTTTAGACGTATTAAAAAAGTACTGAATAGATTTCGTTCGAACCAATTTTCGTTGGTAGTTTTTATGGTAATGTACATCATATAATTATTTCAGATTTATCATCCTCTTATTTCAGAAGTTAGAGGGGGGGGGGACACACTTTTTTCCACTTTGGAAGGGTCTGTCACGCAAAGTATTCACTTTAGAAGAAAGTGATATTAGAAACCTTAATATAATTTTTAAAGACCTATCCATAGATACCCCACACGTATATGTTCAATGAAAAAAAATATTTCGAGTTTCAGTTCTGACTATGGGGACCCCCCACTTTTTTATTTTTTTTTCTATTTTCGTATAAAAACCTTGTTGCGGTTCACAGAATACATCCTCTCACTAAGTTTCAACAGTATAGTACTTATAGTTTCGGAATAAAGTGGCTGTGACAGACTGGCGGACAGACAGACAGACAGACAGACATGACGAATCTATAAGGGTTCCGTTTTTTTGCCATTTTGGCTACGGAACCCTAAAAACCCGCCAAGTACGAGTCAGACTCGCGCACCTAGGGATCCGTACAAGTTCTATTTATGACGTTTGAAAAACCTACTTACTAATCTCGTTCAAACCAATCTTCGGTGGAAGTTTGCATGATAATAATGTACATTATTTTAGAAATTTTCGAAAAAAAATAATTTAAAACACAATATGAGTTTTGAAGACCTATCCATGAATACCCCACACGTACAAATGTTGAGTTTCAGTTTTGACTATAGGGAACCCAAAAATTACTTACTTTTTTATATATATTTGTGTTTAAACCTTGTATATGCGTTTCAGAGAATACATCTACTTACTCGTACCAAGTTTCAACAGTATAGTGCTTATGGTTTTGGAAAAAAGTGTCTGTGACATACTGGCGAACAGACTGACAGGCATAACGAATCTATAAGTGTTACGTTGTTTGCCATTTGGCTACGGAGCCCTAAAATAAAACATTGAAAAATTACAAATATGAATGTCAATTAAGGGGCCGTGTTTGGTCGATCTAATTACAGTTAGGCAATGTTGATGGAATGCCTGGGTTGAGTTTTACTGTTTAATAGCCAGAAAAATAAATGACTACAACGTGGAATATTTTAAGTACAAGGTTGGATAAAAATATCTACTATTTTTTAATTTGTATTCCTGTTTCTAAGAGATAAAAATAAAAGTTTTCTTGGCAGATTCGAGTTTTCTTTATTAATTCTAATGATGAAAATTAACACATTTGCGAAAACTAATATTTCAAAAGATTTCAGTGATACATACAACTGTGACTTGAGACATTAATTTAATTTTTCTGCATTATAAATGTTGCTTCTACCCCCTAGCTTACATAATTGCTTCACCATCACTCCACTTTAAACTTGGCCAAATCTACATAATATACCTTACCCATTGACGCAAAAAAAAATCTTTTGTAATTTCGCCCGAATCGTCCCTAACACAACGCGAATGTCCCTTATCCGGCCTAATATCGACTGAGTTATTATTTACGAGGTAAACAGCCAAATTGTGGGCTTTTCGAGTTTTGTCCAAACACGCCGATAAGCCGGGGTGGCGTGTGACCACGTAAAATTATACTCAGCTCAGTATTTGTATACTCGAGTGGCAATAAAATATTGTGCTCACTGGACGTTTTTGAGTACGTGACCTCATTATGGGTTATTGGAGTTGGAAAATGGATTTCAATGTTTGACTGTATCTGTCCGGACGGGTTATGACTTTCCCGTAATGGGGGTACTTTATTTATACGTTTGTGTTTCGAGTTTATGAATCTTGAGGGCATGCTATAAACATGTAAATGGGAGGAGTCGGTACTAAATGATTGGCGAGTTTGATGATGCTTGTGAAATGGAGTGTAAAAGTAAATAGCTTTAGACATTTGTCCTATGGCATCATGTAGCTCCAAACAGAGCGTTTCTTGTACAATGGGTGTTATTGTTTTTTTGTAAAATAATTTCATTATATGAATATAATTTTAATTAGTGTGAAGCACTTTAATAGTTAATTGATAGAAACTAATCTAACACTATATTATAGAGTTGCCCTTTACGCCGTCAAGTTGGTGAAAAATCTTATTATCAATAAAATACAAATAAAACATTTGAATATAATTAACACGCATGCCCCATAAGAACACTCACGCGTTGCGTATTTTCATTTTTTACGAGGCATCAAAAGAAAGTGATATCGCGTAATTTTATGATAATGGTGGCCCACGACCCTCGAATAACGAAGGCTTTTAAATTTACGATTTAAGCCGCATGATGAGCCGAGTGTTTTACGGTTTAAAACATTTTGAGTAATATACAAGCTACTACCGCACATGAGATTATGCCAAGGCATAAAGTGGGGAGCCCAGTTTCCCACCTTGGGAGATAAGAAATTTTCTCGTACACGTTGGGCGAACGCCGTCCATACGAAAAACGAATGAAATTGCCTTCTAACGTAGAATAATATTTACTCATTCACATTCTGTAATAACCTGCACTTATATCGCTCGTAACATCAAGGTTCATTTAGCTCGGTAAAACAATTTTTATGTTGGTAGTTTAGGAAACATTATTATGTGGTGTCCAAGTATTTTTACGATTCTGTTATCATAACCATAGTTGTTCATTATAATTATAAAATTATAGTATAAATATAAATCATTCAACACTTATAAATACTAGTGGGCACTGAGTCTTTCGCCCGTGGGTAGTATGTCAGCAAGTGGTCGTGCAATATTCGCGCGGCTGATTGCGTGAGCCCGCTATTTTGAGATCAACGTTATCAACTAAACTTAATCAGCACTTTTGGACACTATGATGTAATAAAATTATTTTAATTTGCCATATGCCTAGTGAAGCATGTATTTATTC
Organism: Nomophila noctuella; assembly: GCA_958496325.1. NCBI lineage: Eukaryota > Metazoa > Arthropoda > Insecta > Lepidoptera > Crambidae > Nomophila > Nomophila noctuella. The sequence goes on from OY292488.1 coordinate 4,282,326, forward strand.
ATTTAAACCAGTGGTTCCCAAACTTATTTTCTCGTGGACCACTTTTTTTACTACCAACCATTTTGAACATTTTGAACAACATATTTGTTCCAAATATTAATGAAAAATGGTATTAAACATACGAAGCGCGTGATCTGATATGCTTTAATTTTTGCTCCTTACTATCAAAAGCAGATAAGTTCTTGTGGACCCCATTAACATCTTATGGACCCCCATTTTTTATTCACACCTACGTGGACCCCCTGCAAGTCTCCCGTGGACCCCTGGGGGTCCACCTGGACCACTTTGGGAATCACTGATTTAAACCATATTTAAACTTGTTTATACACTAGCACACACTGCGTCCTCTGTCCGTGGACAGTATGTCCGCAAAGGACAGTCTGTCCGCGGTGGTCGTGCAATATTCACGCGCTGACAACCAGCGGATGATCGAGTGCCGCGCAGCTTATTGCCACGCGAGCCCTCAATTTTGAGATCAACGTAATCAACCAAACTTAATCAGCACTTCTGGTCACTCTAGAATGTACTCAAATGATTTAATTTGCCATATGTTTTATTAAGGGTGTAATAATTAATTCAACATTTGTTACAAGTTTCAACACTTACGGACATAGTGTCCCCTGTCCGTGAACAGTATGTCCGCAACGGACAGTGTGTCCGCGAGTGGTCGTGCAATATTCACGCGCTGACAACCGGCGGATGATCGAGCGCTGCGCGGCTGATTGCCACGTGAGCCCGCAATTCTGAGATTAGCACTTTTGGACACTCTATAATGTACTAAAATGATTTAAAATTGCCATATGTCTAATGAAGCATGTCATAATGTTTATTCAATTTTTTTTCAACACAATAGCTAACACTGCTTCCTCTGTCCGTGGACAGTATGTCCGCAACGTACAGTGTGTCCGCGAGTGGTCGTGCAATATTCACGCGCTGACAACCGGCGGATGATCGAGCACCACGCGGCTGATTGCCACGCGAGCCCTCAATTTTGAGATCAACGTAATCAACCAAACTTAATCAGCACTCCTGGTCACTCTAGAATGTACTCAAATGATTTAATTTGCCATATGTTTTATTAAGGGTGTAATAATTAATTCAACATTTGTAACAAGTTTCAACACTTACGGACATAGTGTCCCCTGTCCGTGAACAGTATGTCCGCAACGGACAGTGTGTCCGCGAGTGGTCGTGCAATATTCACGCGCTGACAACCGGCGGATGATCGAGTGCCGCGCAGCTTATTGCCACGCGAGCCCTCAATTTTGAGATCGACGAGTGGTTGACGAAGTGTAATCGCCAGTCGTGGACATTTTCCAGCATGCATTTTAAAACATGAGACGAACTTCTTAGCTATCCATGGATTCTCCGTGCGGGTGCCGGGTCCATCGCGTGGAACAGAGAGGAATGTCAGTCGGCGCCTGGGACTTGCGACCCAGCGTGTAGGTTTAAGGGGCCACTTTATAGTATACTAACTATCACCTTCACCGATGACATTCCTCTCCCTTCCCAACCATATTTGGTACGAGCCGAGTAAAGCGGCTAAAATAAAATAAAAAAATTAAAGATCTTCTTCGTATATTGGTGTTTGTTTATAACACCAATATACGAATAACACCAATAACACCAATATGCATAACTACAACAATATAACAAACTCAAGATAGTATAATAATTGAATAGATAAATTACGGCTTTGGTGTATATTGTATAATCCTTATTAATAGAAAAGCCGCAGCAAGTTCTTAGTGTTATTTGTAAGATGAAATAATATAAAGGAAGAAAGACATTAGAAAGCGTCTTAATTATTCCTAACTTCAAGAAAATTCGAGGCGCTATATTTAGATGCTTGTGTTTTTACGGTACTAATAAAAGTGCATAACATAGGTATCACACATTCAGCGTAATTTGAAGGATGTTTTGAGAACAACCTGACACCCACGGCTCTACGTGCCGTCCGAAGTACGGAAGTGTAATTACACCACCAACTTCCAAATACTGACTCGTAACTAAGTTTACCAAAGAGGAAACCCAATCACAAACTTTTGGTTCGTCTCGGGAATCGAACCTTGTTGCTTGTGCTACTTGTACGTATGCTTCGAGGCATAAAGGCTTGAAATGTTTTAGTAAGTTGTGTTGGACTTATGGTACTGTTAAGCTACAATAATAATAATATTTCGAGCTTATTTCGGCCAAAGGCTTTTTATGCAAAAAAGCATTTCTGTAAATACTACGTTGTTAAAATTTGTCTTAAACACGTCCAAATTTGATGAGGAAAATTCTCACTGGGGACTTGGGGAGCGTATGGGGTCTTAAAGGCAGGTCTGCGACCCTTTTAGTTGATGTACATGGGCAGCGATTACACTTGCCATTAGGTTACCCTCTTAATCGTTTGCCTGTCTTAAACATAAAAAAAAAATGTTGGCACACAATTGGCCAGTTCGTATATCAAACTAACCCCATTCCTCCGAAGCTGTTAAGATCATTAACGGTCGTGTCCAAAGCACTAGTGACTAGCTCGCACCCACTCCCACGCCAATAAATTTGTCTGACCCAAAAACAAATCAACAAACGCCACCCGATCCTCGGTTTAATTTATCCCGTAAGCTGCGAGTAATTATCACCAGCGCCCATCTTGGCCCATTAAACACTATCAGAATGTTCCATCTCGCGAGCAAGTTAATAGCTCATATTAGGGACATCTACACTTGATACAATGTGCTTGTGTGATCCTGAATCGACTGATTCGGTCATAGTACACAATTGGATAGTAGAATCAGTGGGCTTTATTGGGGAAACGGGAAACCATGTAGTAAAAAAATCGAGAGGGTCCAGTCAGAGTATGGGAAAGACGCTCTAACTTATTTTTTTAATTCTTTAATTAAATTTTAAAAAAATATTTCGTTTATAAGCGATAGAGCGTTAAAAATAAGTAAAATAAGTCTGCTCCTTATGATGGTCCATAAAAAGACCTAAATAATAGTAAAAGCTGCTATAAGATTTTAAAAAATCGCAATTTCATTAATTGTTTGTCAATCAGGCATTCACTAATCAAGCCTTTTAATTTCATAAAATTTTTCTCTGATGAGATGGGGAGCCCCAAAATATCATTGGAAGTATTTTCCTAAAAGTACAAGTCACATACGTTCACCTAATTTTACTATGGCAATAAGTCGATTTACTCCATTTGTAAATTAGAGACAGTTTTACTACGAAAATGTCCCAATTCTATAATAGCCGGGGGCCAGTTAGGCCGTTTGCGAAGTAAGTTTGCGGTGATAGTTCAGCGGCGAGCTTTCATAGGGTTAAATTACAACAGATAGTGCCTCCTATTGTTTAGAGGGTACATTAATATGGTTTATTAAGGTACGGGTTGCGAAAAGTTTCGTCCTCTTTAATGTACTACGAATGTGATAGTGGAAACTTTTCTAAACGTTGATGGCTCAAATTTACTTCATAATACAGACACATACACTTGGCTCATCAAAAAGAAAAAAATGGCCAGTTCTATAACTCCAAAGCATTTTCTATGCTGAAGTATACACTAAACTCAACGACCTCCCCAACAATAGGGATGTTGCCACCACCAGTCATTTGACCTTCTTTTATTAACTGTCAAAACGATTCCAAACTATGAAGTTTGTATGGGAATAGCACACTATGACGTCACTAGTTTTAAAGTCAACTGAGTAACTTATTGTATAATTTTAATTTATTAAAAATCTTAATCTTACGTATAAACGAAATCAAACCAAAACATTACGTGCTAAAAAGCGTCTTCTTTTTTAAGAAAAGTGTTGTGAAATTAATTATGATATGTGTTAACATCCCTATTCTATCGCAGCAAAGATCGAGAAAACCCCAACAATGTGAAATAACAGTCGCAAGTTTAATTGCAAGGTTTCCGTTCACGGCTGTGATAATGAACTGGGCCTCACCTCCGAGGGTGATGGTGATTCCTCAGTCCGAACACGTTTGCGAGGGAAAAGACAGTGCACTCACCCTTCTGAGGGTGGCTAAAATGACGCTTAGAAGGAATAAAAATAGTTTTATTTCGCTCGGTAGGTGAATGAGCATTTTTGTAAAATGTTTCTTTAATGAAATTGGATTTTGGATTATGAAGGAAGCAAATTCTCAAGGAGTGCCTAAAATGACGCTTAATGAAATATTTTGTCCGGTATTTTCTTGAGGATTATTGTAAATATCTGGATTTTGAAAAGGACCATGAGGATTTTCGTAAGCATAATGATGTATTGAATGTGAAAGTTATACAGGAATAAGATAAAATACTACTACCTATAAACAACCATATTCTTACTTAAAGGCCAGTAAGAGCACTATATGTACAAATTACTTTGCTAAATCTTTACAAAACTTGAGAGATTCCCATTATCTGAACAAAATGTATGGCATTTTATCATAAGTAAACTTAGATCTTGCAATTTCCCCCGCTACTATTTTTCTCAAACTGTTTTCGTTCAAGTCTCAGTGTACCAATGTAAAAGAATACTTAAATCACAACATTGTTATAATATGACTTGGCCAGAATGCAGTACATCTGAAAAATTCGCCGTTGCACTTTCATTTTAGATGCACCGCAAAGCAAGAAAGCATTTTGTTTTGTGACGCATAAACTTTATTTCAGTTGCTGCATACAATGTTATAAATGTAACACAGAATTCTAATTTGAATATTTTATTATTTACTTCTTAACTTTCATGTGTCTTTGCCTTCTACATCATCATCATCATCAGCCTATCGCAGTCCACTGCTCGCAAAGGGTTCATAGTAGGAAAACGTGTCTGATGGTGAGTGATCACCGCTGCCCATGAACATCAAACAACTCTGCAAGGTACGTTGCCTGCCTTTGAAAGAATTTCAACTGAGCTCTGGAGACTAAATTCACCAGCAGATACACGGCAATTCACCTTCTTAGGATTTTTGTCTTCAACATTTTAACTTATTTTGTGATCGTCTTTTTTGTTTCACTCTCTCGTCATAAAGCAAAAACTTATTTTGTTCCCAAGCATTTGTTCCATGGCGAAGTAAATCCATCAATCGTTTTGCAAACACCACACGGCTAGTTCTCGCACGTAACTCCGTGGCGCCAAGTTTGCCAAGGCACAGATGTGTACTAACTTAGTCTAACTTGGCTGCGTGTGCTGCACTTGAAATATTCCCATCGACGTGTTTCTGGGCTTGTTGATGCACTTTTAATGTACTGTTTCTTTGCCATCGAGTAGAATGTTTGTATTGGGAGGTCCGTAGCTACTACGTAAGCCGGAGCTGGCAGGGATCCGGTCTAATTCCTTGCCATCAGATATGTTGAAGCGTTAAAGCAATCATATATGGTAAAATAATGTATTGCGAATGGTGAAAATTATGTGAAGTAATTGTTGCACCAATAAACACTTAAACTTTAATATTAAAGTTGAGCAAAAAATTTTGAGCTATAGGCATAAGATTGGAATACACGGTAATTGCTTGCAGTTTTTATAAATAAAATAATATTTCAACATTATCCATACTAAAATGCTTCAAAACGATAATAAACTATGATGACGTCCTTTGCGAAATTATTTAAATGGCTCCATTTTATGCAATGAAAATAAATCTATTTAACTTTATTTCATAACTACATCCATGAAGGCTGAATTCTGCTTTTAAATTATGGCCTACTAACATTTAAATTAATTATTTAATTTATAACATAAATGACTTATTACTGTGGATTTTTGTGAGTTATTTTATCGCTTTAAAAATAGGGGAAGAGGTTTTAAATTCGAATGTTTAACTAGTAGTTTATTTGTATTTCTTTTACGTGATTAAAGCTTTCATGATTTGTTATGATTCAATACTAAAAGTGGCCATTGGGTCTCGATTTAATTGTTTGACATACATATACAGTGATATTTCAAATATAAATTAATTCATTTTTTTTTTGTTTGCCATTCAAAACGTTTCCATTCGTGTCTTAGATGACACTGCAATACCGAACACCTCGCGCCATTTTATCCCCTCAGATCCCCGGCACAATTAACCATAAGTATTAATACTGTTTCCCCCAATGTTTCCGCGCTATTTCTCCTTTGCTTATTGCGTGGGGAGTCTGTTTTATTGGCACCGATTGTATGTCGGTCTGTGTGCTTTGCGACACTTTCCCTTTATGAATGTTATGGTTTATGGCCGCCCCTCTCCGGCGACTCATTTGCGGTTGAAAGTTGACTTTTAAAGTTGGAGTGATCAATCTTGTAAGTCATGGTGGAGGTGAGTTGAAACTCACTGTCAATATTTGTACCCTTATAAACTTTTATTACATATAGCCACGTATTTGTGAATAGCCTGTTTATATATTTATATCTGATAACAATTACTGTGCGTCCATGTTTTCACCATGTTGAATTCAACTCGGAAATCTATAGGGATCAAAACTCAAATTATATTTAGATAGAAAGTTTTTGAGGATTGATTTAGTTAGAAAATAATAGAAAAGAAAGCAATTTTACCTTAGGTTACGAAGTAAACATCCGCGTAATACATTTTCATCTATGACCATGTCTGATTTTATACTTTCGCGTTCAGATATTAGTTAACGGGACCAAACGCGATATTTTGTCGCGGTATTTTGTAGTTTGTTACTACAGTTTGTTGTAACACAGCCGAGACGTCAATCAGTAAGTTCTTATATTTTGTACTACACAATTAAATATCACATTTAGTTAACTAATATCAGTGTTAGAGCATTCATGTGTACAACAAATGAATGTAACTTCATTCTTTTACATTCGAATTATATTTCAGCGACTTTTCTTCGTTCTTCGTACACTCGTGACCCCACATTCTCAATTGGTGATCCAGTTAATTGATCCCGGGTACCTTTTGCAGCAATTTGGCCTCGTTAATCGTTAACTTGAGTGTTCCCTGATTAATCTTGAGGGTGTAATTGTTCTGCAGACATTTGTTCGCTGTCTTCAAGGTGTTTTGTTTTACGTTTAATCGTTGGGGTTTGCTTCTCGAGTTAATCTGTTTAAGTGAAGAGAGTGCTGGATTTTGTGTTTGAACAGCCGTTTGTTTTCTTTGTTAATGCTAGCTATAGTGTTATTATTATCTTGATCATCGCTTTGGTAAATGCTACTAGCGGGGCGTTTACGCTGGTTTAGTTTCGAGGTTATAAAATAAATCGTACACCAACTATACAGTTGAACAGAAATTCACAACAATTAACAGTAATCTCTAATTCTAACCGGAATACTGTGTATTTACTACAGATTAAATGTACAGTTGCGAAATAAATTTCTTAAAGTTATAATATGTGACATGATACGTCTGTAGAAAGTATGTATTTATTATTTTGTCGCTACAAAAACGAAGCTTAAGTTATTTGAAGGTACACGTGTAAATAAAAAAGTAAAGTAAATCTCACTGTCGCGATGAATAAAAATAAAAGACAACTGCACGGTATTATTTTAAACAAACATGTAGGTACAGTCACTCGAAAGTTCATTTTCTAGCTCTAATTCAATTCCGGCTCATTTTGCCGACTTCAAAGCACTCAACCCCTCGTTACCCGGAATATGACTCGGAATTGTGCCTCAACCGTTCAAATCACTATAACAATGGTGAAATTTAAAATAATCGAAGGGGTGTTCCGTACCCCATTTCAATGAACCTTTTTATGGCCCTATACTGGCTGGATGTTGTTTTGCTCGGGCCGCCATTAGTTCGCCTAATAACCGGCAGGGGCGCTAGCAATGCCACAGTTATGACAAATATTTTAATAATAAAACACTATTACACAAGTAATTTGAGTGTTATGATACGGTATGAATGCGTAATTTATTTGGTATTTGCACGTATAAATTAGATAACGAAATATTTCGGTACTTATTGCAATTATTTTTTTAACTGTAGGTATTGGTCTTAAGGAATATGTGGTTTTTGGTAAGGTGGCCTTTACTATACCTAGAACCTATTGCCTAAGATTGTAGTAAATGAAAGAATAGAAGAATACATAAAAGCGAATAGGTGTTTTAACAGTATATTGATAAATTTAAATAATTAATAAAATAGCCCGTTAATAGAAATATTTTTGCTACAACATTATCCATACTCTTGGAATGCTTAGAGAATGACAGAAGACCAAACAGACCATTGTTTTTCCAAAAAAACAGGTCAATCAAGATTTTGTATCCAAAAACATTATTCGAAAGTCTATGAATCGCCGCGCCCTCTTCCTAATTTATGAAACTAATAATAACAGAAGCAACCCTACTCTAAATCCCCCCTCCGATCACCTGATCAAATTATCATACATAACTCGCATTATTGGTGTTATAAAGTAATGTAGTTTGTTTAAACACAACTTTCCGGTGGCGTTTCGTTTTTTTATTAGAGGGGTCACGTAATTTATAGCTCTCAGTGATAAATTTCCTTAATGGATATCGTACACGGAATAGAGTAGTCTATTATAGCTGCTTGTTAAGGCTTTTGGGGACGATTTTTGTCGATTTCGCTGTATTACTGTTGTTCCTAATTTGTCAAGTCGCGCTATTTTATGTTTAAACAAAATGGATATAATGGTAGGAGTGCATGCTTTATTTCAATATGCAATTGATGCAAGCGACATAACTAGGTTTTAGTATATTATTTTAAATTCTTAATATTTAATGTCGTTAGTGAATTGAAAAATAAAATTGTATTGGATAGTCCATTTTACAAGGAAGGCTTTAGGCTATTGGTAATCGAAATACACGTGGACGGAGACGGAAATAATACCCCTGTCGATATGAATTGTACTACGAGGTTTAACAAAAGAACAAATGCTGTAAGTAAAATTTGATATTAACGTAACATTTATTTATGTTTTGTCAAATTTTTCAATATTTTGAGGTCACACCATGTACTCGTATAACAAAACACAATGAAAAATACTCCATACTTAAACAAAGTACCACTTCAAATCCCAATCTTAAAATTTAAATACAGAGCCCATTCATCGCAGTAAACGGCAAATAAAAACTAGACATCAACAGGTCCATTGCAGCATTTAAGTTTATTTCTTCTCTTCACTCTTCGTTTATCTTGGAAAGAAAAATGCATCCCGAATGGAAATTTCGCGATAGAAAAGAAAAACAATACAACAATTACCTCATTGCTGTAGTGGTTAGAGCGCTGGGCTCTAAAACTTCGGAGTCAGGGTTCAAATCTCGGGGGGAACACTTTCACTTCGTCTTGGTTTTCCCAGTTTGTTCAGGACATTGTACGCTAAAGAGTACCTGATTTTCTGATAACAATGATGATTTCGTGCTTTGGAAGGCACGTTGGTCCCGGCTATGCTCATAATTAAATTAGTCTGGTTCCTTTGTTAGGGTAACCGTGGTCAAATGGCAGTCGCTCCAATGTAATAACCAGGCTGGTCAATTCAAGATCATAAGTCGCAGCGTTCCCTGGGCTCCGAGGCGATCGAGGATGCAATCGAAACAGACACTAGTGGTGACAATCAGGCATAATGAAGGATGCCCGCGCATCATTGCCTTTATCTCGAAAAAAAAATGCATAGAGAATGGAAAATTTGCGCGATAGGGAAGAAAAACTGTACACATTTGTCAGCTGTGTAAATATGCTAAGTTGGAGAGTATGGAAGGATCGCGCCCCCACTTCCTGGGTTGTATGGGCGCCTGTGATAATGGATTACGAGTCTAGACGAGAGACAAAGCCGTTTCGAGCCCTTGAAGTGTTGGGCGGATGCGGTGACAAGCGAAGCGGGGTAAGGAGTACAAGATACGTTCTTAAATTTTTTGTAAAGTTTTTTTTTAATTTCTCTTTACTATGGAAAGTTTCTATCGGCTGATAATGTTCTTTGTATATTATTATCTATGTATGTAGACAAAAATAAAAAAGTTTTATAAGTGATCCTTGGCTATAGGTAATTTTCCATAATTTTGCGATTATTCAACCATTATTTAGTTTCTTTGTAGAAGCAATATCTTCAAAAAGTATAGGTATGTATTCTGCCAATTTCAAATAATCAAGTGATAAAAAAATGTTTCAAACTTGATAAAAACTCCGACAAAATAGCAAATCAACCGTTTGCCATTTCCCATCTCACCATATCCCTAACCTAATGAGAGCTATGCGTGCCGCGACCGACTCCAAGATTGATGGTAGGTTCACATGACACCGCCCGCCCTGAACGAAAGCTACCCTTTTGATGACTTCACTAAACGTTATTTATTACCGGATTTACTCTGATCCTCCAATCCGACCTCTCCAAATTTTAAATCCGTTTAAATTTCAGCCCTGACCCGGATACGGTTGCTATTTCATTGCGTAATACCGTATCGAATTTGGGGATGTTACTGATGTGATATGCAATTATTTTTGTATGGTGATTGGAGTGAAGGAACTGTCTCTGGGAAGTAATGATGTGAGATTTCATTTGATCTGGGTTTAAATTCAGGTAAAAAATTATAAAAAAACAAATTTATTATTTATAGGGGTTATTAAATTTATATTTTGACAAAAATGTCTAGTGTCTGGTTTTTTACATGAAATATAAAGAAATCTGGAAAAGTTCGATCCTAAAGATACTTGAAAAGTTTACTTTCAAAAGTCAATATTAGCCAGGAAGTCATTTAAAAGATTATCTTCTTTTTACTTACAGACTTTATAAAGTGAACATTATAAACAATATGTTTCCTTCCGAGTAAAATTTTTCTTTGATCAGAATCAACCATAAAATATCTGATATGGGTATTATACCTTATGCACATAAAGATTCGTATCTCGTGAATTACTTCCTAAAATCTCGGGCAATCAGGCTCTTGTCACCCGATACTTTCTCATTAAAAAATTAACCCTGCTCATGCGGATGTTACTCCAATAACAACCGACCTAAATGCATGATTAAAACCGCCAGATCTCAGATTAATTAATGCCATAGATGCTCCTTATGTCACGTTTGCGTGTAGCACCCAAAACGCCAAAAATCAGCTAATTCTACACCTAAGCCTCTATCTCTCAACGAGAATTTGGGCGAGGAAATCAGTTTTCACATCCCACTTGACAGTTAGGCAGCTAGAGTACATGTGTCTGCTGTCTTGCTCTATCACTGGTGAATCATAATATAAAGGAAAAGGATAGTATACTCGTAACTGTCAAATTATTCCCTTCATCTATTGATATTTTTTCATCTGAGCGCCACACAATTACTTACGAGTATAATAAAACGAAATGTCATTTACCTCGACGAATTCCAGTTTGAATTCATTGCATCCTGTTGTCAAGTGAATGGCCAGAGCTAATATTATGAGTCGCGAAATGCAATACCCAAATGCGCGTTTTGTTTAAGTGTAAGACAATACTCGATGCATTATTGAAATTCATAAGTTTTTTTTTAACATTTTATTTTGATAAACTTTGAGTAAGTAAATGCGAGTAGAGAGACATACAATAACATTGTACACATATTTTTAGTGAAAAACATATTATATTGGTTAATATCGTATAAATATGGTTTCAAATCAGTCCAGTAGTTTCAGAGCTTATAATATGTACAATTGAAACAAACGAAATAGCAATTATTCGCATCAAAATATTAGTTGGCAAAAGCATATATTTACTAAAAGGAAACAACTTGGCTTACAAACAAGAAAATTATATTGGCTTATAGGTCGTAAGTCCCAACTCTCTCTTGAGAATAAGATCCTCTTGTACAAAGCCATACTGAAGCCTATCTGGACATATGGGATTCAACTATGGGGTACTGCATCCCACTCAAATATTGAAATAATACAAAGGTTCCAAAACAAAACACTCCGTATGTTGACAAACGCTCCTTGGTTTGTGCCCAATGATCTACTACACCACGACCTAAAAATACCAACAGTAGGACAGGAAATTGAACGACATACTAAGTCGTATAAAGAACGCATAACCCATCACCCTAATACTCTTGCACAAACACTAATGGATCAACATAAAGAAGCTAGACGGCTTAAACGTAAAATACCGCAAGACGTTATCGTACCACAGTAAAATAAACTGTCTTTATGTGAGGATGTGACACAGGTCACATTCCGAGAACGCCATCTGAATGTCCAACATATTGCTGAATGTCCCAAAGAAGGCGACAGATTGTAATAAACAATAAATAAAAAAAAAAAAAAAAAAAAAAAAAAAATATTAGTATCTAGAAATTACTGGCAGGTTGTAAAAATATACCTTATAAAATACGGTAAGCATCGTATCTAGAAGCATTTTAATAGTTCCTTTATGGAATTTTCTTCAGAGGTGTCAAATCTATCAAGGGATAGTCATTCTTTACATTGGACGTTAATTCTTTTTCTCCAAGCTTTAGCACGTAAAGTATTAGAGTTCAGTGGGAACCTAACAATGTCTCTTATAAATTAACTCGATAGAATTTGCGTTCATATATTAAAAATAAATAGTATCAGTCGCTTTGTTGGTGAATTTTATCTGGCTACTGCAGAGCACTTTTTTTTTTTTTTTTTTTTTTTTTTTGTGGAGGGGAATGCATTTACGCACCATGTCGCCGCGGGCTAGCTAAGCCCGCGACCGTGTGTGGGGCTCGGGCGCACAAAAGGCGCCCACTACCCACTAAACCCCTCCAGTTCCCCCTTTTGCTCGCATCAGGACGGGTCGCTGCCAGCCGCCACGTGGCGGCTTATGTTCGACCCGTCCTTCGAGCGCCCCGACCTGATGCGGTAGGCCGGGGCTGGCGCCTAGGGAGGACCACCCGGGAAACTGGGTGGTCCCCAGACATGGCTCGGGTGACCTAGTGCAATGCGCGGGTTGGGGGGCTACCCCCCCGCGCAGGTCACCCTACACAGGCCTAGAGGAGACGCAGATGAGCGCGCCTCCTCCGGCCCGGCCGTCTACGCCGGAGCGGAGCGGAAGAAGGATCCTCCTCCCGCTCGCGCTCCTTTGCCTCCTTCTGCGAGATGACTTGTTCGCAGAAGGAGGCGGCCGCCTCCCACGCTCGTCGACTGGCGACCATGGCTTGCACCAAGGTCGGCAGCGAGAGGTGACCACCGCCTAGCGCCGCGATTAGTTCGCGGCGCTCGTGTCGCCAGGCCGGGCACTCCTCGAGGGTGTGCTCGGCCGTGTCGTCGGGAGCGCCGCAGTGATGACACAGCGGCAACTCCTCCCGACGGGCGACACGGTACAGGTAGTGACCGAAGCACCCATGTCCGGTCAGTACCTGCACAAGGCGGTAGGTGAGGCAGCCGTGCCGGCGCTCCACCCACTCCCTCAACACCGGACGAATCGCGTCGATCGTCCGGTGGCCGGCACTCGGGGCTCGGAGAGCCTCCGCCCAATTGGCTAGGGCCTCCTCCCTAGCCTGGGCACGTCCCAGCGCCACCTCCTCCAAGCTGGGCCGCTCCCCTCGCAGTCTCGCCGCGACCCGAACCCGATGCACGTGGGACAGAACCACGGCATCGAGTTCCCACGGGGTGGTGCCTGCCAGAACGCAGGCGGCCCCGTGGCTGACCGTGCGATAGGCTCGCACGGCCCGGGTCGCGATGACCCTCTGCGGTTGGCGCAAGAGGGCCTTGAGCGAGGGGGAGAGGCTCTCCGCCCACACAGGGGCTCCGTAGAGTGCCATCGACCTGACCACCATGTGGTACAGGCGACGGCACTTCCACCCTGGTCCCCCCGTATTGGGTAGGACCCGTCCGAGAGCTGCCGCGGCGGCGCACAGCCTTGGAGCGAGGAGCTTGAAATGCTCCTCGAAACTCCAGCGGGGGTCGAGTGTCAGGCCGAGGTACTTAAGATGCGCCTCGACCGGGACGTCGACCCCCTCTACTCGGACGCGGAGCCCCTGCGGGATCCTGCGTCGTGGGGCGCGGAAAGGCATGGCCTTGGTTTTCTCCAAGGCCACACGCAACCCCAACCTGCGGATACGCCGGACGACTGTTGTGGTGTCGTCCGACGCGAGTTGGACCGCATCGTCCCAACTCCTCGCTCTCGCCGCGACAAGGGTGTCGTCCGCAAAACAGATGACATCCGTGCCGGGCGAGAGGGATCCGCGCAGGACCCAGTCGTACCCCAGGTTCCAAAGGAGGGGACCGAGTACGGAACCCTGGGGTACGCCCGCCGCCATAGGCCACCGCTGGACGCGGCCCTCCGCATCCTCGTACAGGACCACCCGATTGCGCAGGTAGTCGCTGACGATGGCGCGGAGGTAGAGGGGCACTCGGTGATAATCGAGCGCCGCCTCTATGCACTCGTAGGGGAGGCTGTTGAAGGCGTTCGCGATGTCTAGAGACACCGCGACAACAACCTCCCCCTGCGCTGTGGCCGCCTCGGTCCATTCTTTCAGGCGGCCAACCGCGTCCATGGTGGACCTACCGGTCCGGAAGCCGTACTGGCACTCGGCCAGGTTCGGCCCCGGACCCCCCAAGTGCTCCTGGATCCGGGAGGCGAGGATCTTTTCAAAAAACTTCCCCGCCTCGTCCAGGAGCACTATCGGCCTGTAGCCGGACGGGCTGTCGGCGGGGCGGCTGCTTTTTCTTAGCAAGACGAGCCGCCCCGCCTTCCACCGGCTTGGGAAGCGGTTCGCGGCGATGCTTGTGTCTAGCACCGCCCGAAACCGCTCCTCCAGGGGCCCCGTCGCAAGGGCCAGAACCTTGGACGGGACCCCGTCCGGCCCCGGCGCCTTCTTTTTCAGCCGGAGCCGAAACTTCCCGGCCTCGAACTCATCGTCCGAGACCGGGGGCCCGTTTGCCCACGACGCTGGACTATCCCCCCCAGCTGACATTTCTGGGGGGGTGAAGGGTCCCGGATTCGGAAACAGGGTTTCCAGGACCCTTCCCAACAACTCTGGCTCCATAGCGGAGGTGGGGGGAGCCGTGTCGGCGAACTTCCCCCGCACGGCCCTATATGGCTGCCCCCAGGGGTCGCGCTCGAGGAGTGCTAGATACTCCTCATGGGCGACCCCTTTGGCCCTGCTTATTTCCTTGCGTAGGGCCCTCTGTGCTTCTCTGTAGGCCCGGCGGAGTTGTTCTTCCTCGCCGGGCTCACGACGCCTGCGCCTCCGACACCGCTGGAGGGCGGTGCGGGCGGCTAGGCTGGTGGCGCGCAGGTCCGACACCTCCTGCGTCCACCAATACAACGCCTTCCTCCGGGGGTGTGGCCTCGACTTTGGCATGGCGGCCTGGCAGACGACTTTCATGTCGTCTGCAAAGAGCTCCGCCATGCCATCCGCATCCCCCACCACGCCGGCGGGTGGCTCCGCCCAAGATCTGACGATGGCCGCCTCTTTGGCGACCTCAGGGCGGAGCTGCGGGAGCGACCACCTCACGAACGCCGAGGGAGCTCCCGCCTCGGGGCCCAGTCGGACAGGGGCTCCGGGACCACCCACGGAGACGCCGAACCGAATGTAGCGGTGGTCCGACAACGACTCCGCGTCGGTCACCACCCGCCAGCCGTCAACCCGCGCCGCCAGTTGTGAGGTGGCCAGGGTTACATCCACTATGGAGTCCCCATTCCACCTCACACACGTCGCGGTGTTCCCCCTATTAAGGACCTGCAGTCCCAGGCTTTCTGCCCAGGACAGCAGGTCCCTCCCAACTGGGGTGCTCGCCCGACACCCCCACGCCGTGTGTTTGGCGTTTAGGTCCCCCCCAAACAGAACCGGGTGGGGAGCCGCCCGCAGCACGACCCCTTCAACCGCACTCAAGAAGGACTGGAATTCCGCCCGAGTGCGGTTGGGAGAGAAGTAGTTGGCGACTACAACAACGCCGCCCCACCCGACCGCCACGTAGCCCTGGCCTCTTTCTCGTAAGACCAGGGGGGGTGCCGTATTGGAGGCCACCCCTACTACCGCCGCCGTCCCGTCAGCAGAGCCAAACCACCGGGGCGAAACCGGGATATGGTGGGGCTCTGCGACGAGGGCTAGGTCCGCCCCCCACTCCGCCATTGTCTGCAGTAGGAGATCCTGCGACGCGGCGGAGTGGTTGACGTTGGCCTGTACTATTTCCCCGATGGACCTTCTAAGCATTTGAGGTTTCCATCGGGGTGACTTCTTGTGTTGCGGCGGCGGCGACGGTGACGGTGGTCAGCAGCGACGACGGCGCGGGGCTCAAGGCGGGTGCGGCGCGGCCCTTCACGGGCGGCGAGGCACAGTTTGGGCCCGCCATTCTGTGGGCCGAGGAGAGGCCCCTGTCGGCGCACACGGCGCACTTAAACGGCGCCGTGCACGTCTTTCCTTGATGCCCCTCCTTGCCGCAGCGGTAACATAGGCCACTGCGGTCCTTTTTAGAGGGGCAGAGCGCCGCCGTGTGCCCCTTCTCCAGGCACCGGTGGCAGCGCATTGGCCGCTGCTCCAGTGCCCGCACTGACGCGGAGCACCACCCGACCGTGAGGCGACCCTCTGCTATTTTTGGGATCACCTCCACCGGGCAGGAGACCACGACGGAGCCCATTCGCATGGACCCCGCCGCTATTGCTCCCACCCTAAAGCAATCGGGGCTGCACCCGGCTTTAGTTGCCAGGGCCCCCTTCAATTCGTCCGCCGAGACCGAGTCGTCCAAGCCGGAGACCCTGACGTCTCCGGTCTTGGTCGGGCGGCGGACAATCGCCTCCTCGCCTAACACCTCGCCGATTTTTGCGGCGAGGAGGTCGGCCTGGGAGGCGGTGGCCTCCTTGGGAAGTTCCATTACGCAGGCCCCCGTCATGGACCTGCGGAACTTTCCGGGGCCGATGCCAATTTCAGTCAAACTGACACCGGCCTTTGCTTTAGAGAGGGCCTGTTGGTAGGTAGCCCCCTTCTCCACCGCCTCCGGCTTTAAAGTCAGCACCACCGCCAGTGTTTTTGGCGGCTTCGGCAACTTCGGTCCCGTTTTCTTCTTGGGTTGAGGGGTAGGCTTCTTGGCTTTCTTCCCCTTCTTCTTCTTCGTGGCAACTACAGTCCAGCCCTCCTCGGACTGGGGCTGGACTGTTGCCAACGGTGCAGCTGTTCCGGTTTGGGGAGCCGTCGACTTTTTCTTGGCCGCCTTCTTAGGCTGGGCCTGTTTCGGCATGTTGGCCGCCGGCGCCAACGTGATGGGAGCGGTTGGCGCCGACGACTTGCTGCCGCCAGCTACCGAGGCCCAAGATGGACCGGCACTAGAGGGGTCGGCCTTAGAGGGGCCGGGAGCCGAGGGCTGCGGCTTGGCCTTGGGCGGGGCAGAACCCGCCTTTTTGGCCGTCGCCGCCAGAGGAGGACGCGCACCGGCGCCAGGAGGCAGTGCCTGGCCCTCTATGCGGGCCGCGATCATATTGCTGCAGGTCTCCATCAAAGACCTGCGGAGCTCGTCCAGCATACTCCTTAGTGAGCTCGCCTCGGGGACCGCCTCTGTTTCCGCCTCAGGTTGAGGTGGAGGGGAGTTCCTCTGTGAGAACTCCCTGCTGTATGACCTAATCTCGGTCTTCAGCGCCTCCACCTCCTCTCGCAATTGCTTGTTTGCGGCCTCGAGGCGCCGGATCTTTTCGTTCTCCTTTCCGGAGAACACAACGTCCAGCGCCTCTTTGAGCCAGGCCGCGCAATCATTGAGCTCCTTGACATATTCCCCTTTCAGATTGCCGGCCGTGGCGGCAAGGCGGAACACCCTTGCCACCCTCTGGCCTGCTAAGGCCTTCATCTCGGCCGACGTCACTTCGTCCGGCCTTCGCGGGTCGAGCTCGAGCTCGACGTCGGCGGTGTTGGTCGCAGACCCTGCCTTCTTGACCGCAGCCCCTACCTTCTTGGCCGCCTTTTTGGTGGCGGCTTTTTTAGACTGGGCCAACTCATCAACCGCCTCCGTTTCACGCAGCATTGCCGCTGTGCGTGAGACTCCTGATGCGCGTGCCTTGCCTCTACGAGCTGTCGACACTTTGGGGGTCAGCACCGTTACATCGGTGTCTGACTCCTCCACATCTTCCCAAAATTTTGAGGGAGGCCTCTTACGAGAACAGCTCCTACGTGGATACCGTCCATCCACGCCCATAACGGCCGATGCAGGGGTGAGCATTGGAGTACCCACTTCCAGCGCATCTTGCTCCTCAAGCTGCGTCGACACTATCGACGCTACCGACGCGGGTTGGCACAACTGCGCCGCCTCAGAAGGCGACACAACTTCCAACTCCGACTCCGGCCCAACTCCGACCTTCCGTACAGTTCTTACGTCTAACTCGCATTGCTCCGCTTCTTGATTATCTGTCGACATATTGTCAGCAGACAATCCCTGCTTTTCTTTCGCACCTTCCACCGCGGATCTCCCGCACTTCACGTCTTTTTGGTTTGTTTTATTGATTAGGCTCATATTGGTACTGCAGAGCACTGCACATGGTCTGATAAACCATTGATGTTCAATCAAGGTGAATCGGTGATAGGGTCTGATAGTACACTCTTAGATAGAGCCGAAGCAATGTAGGGCCGAAGCAATCTAAGAAGATGAAAAATCACTTTTCGTTAGGTGTACAATATGAACAATGTTTTATTACAAGGAAAGAGGAAAAACATGTATTTTGTAATGATGTATAACAAGAACTAATTTGTCAAACCATGGAATACGGTACTAAAACAAGAAAATTATCCACTTTAATAACAGTCTCTTGCACACAGAACTTAGTTTACCGTCCATAAACGCCTGCACTGCGAATAAATTTCCCCAAGAAACAACATCTTAAAACCATCGAAAGAAATTAAACGTCCCCACAAACCGTTGTTTACGTTATAACCTCAGTAAATTCCCTTATAAAGTTTATAACAAGCCGGCAACTCCGTACCGTATGCAGGTGCCTTTCTTATTTTATTTCTAATTTAAAATTTCGTGCATGTGCAAAGCAAGACTTTGTCTTTTTGCAACGGAGGTTATAAAAACTTTTGTTATTGCGTTTCGTTTTGTATCAAGTGACAGCTCGGTGATTCCTTTCAAATTGTTATGTGCATACAGTATTTTATGAACAAGATAACATCTTTTGTGATTTGTTATGATATTTTATTATTGTTTGACTCGTAGTTTAGATTATGTGTGGTGGAATTTTCACAAAGTTTTTAATGAATACAATCATACTAAAGCTATTATGGTGGCAAAATCGGAAGACCCATAGGTTCAGCAGATGATACTATAGTTAAAGTTCAAATGTAACTAACGCTCATCATTATGACGGTACCTGAAATTGTAGAGGTATCTTTATAGTTATATTTTTGTTCAATTCCCTGAGCGCCAGTGAACTTTCAAGAAACATCCTAACTACACTTCTACACGGATTTCACATTTATAATAGCATCTACTTTGTACAACATTTATAAAAGCACCTAAGTACAAAGTTGGTAATAAACAAGGTTCATTCGGCATTGAGGCACTGGCTTTAAACTATGACCTTAATAAATCAACGTGTTGGGAATGAAAACTCCACGCCATACGTCACTGGTTACACCGAGCCGTGTCGCCTTGGATTTATAACGCCACAAACGCTGTCACAGACCCTTACAGGACAACCCTCTGGAATTAGCCGCGTTACGAACTGTCAATAACTGTCAGAAGCCGTGCGGCTCGTGACGTCATCCGTTCTGATTTTGAATTTTCGTTTTTGTTTTTAAGATAATTTATGATGGTGGTTGATTGTAGAGCAAGTTTATAGCAGGTATCAAAAGTGATATTTTTTCTTTTAATAAGGTAATTATACTTAATAAATCAACGTGTTGGAAATTAAAACGCCACTGGTTACACCAAGCTGTGTCGCTTTGGCTGTCACAGACCCTTACAGGACAACCCTCTGGAATTAGCCGCGTTACGAACTGTCAATAACTGTCAGAAGCCGTGCGGCTCCAGTGACGTCATCGGTTCTGATTTTGAATTCTTGATTTTTGTTTTTAGCTGATTATGGTGTTTGGCATGTAGTGTCATTTGTTGCATGTGATGAAGAATTTTTTAATTTTACTACACAGTCAATGAAACGAAATGGCAGAAAATACCATAAGAAATGATAAAATGCTGTGTTTGACTATATGAATAATAAAAATAATTTAGCCAATTCAAGTTGCCCAGAGCTGATAAACTTAATATGCTATATTATTCTGAACAAAAATATCCAAGAATTTGAAAAAAATAAGAAGAATAGTTTCTGTTCAATATATTATTTTTCGTACATTCTAGTACCCACTAATACGTATTTTTAAAACTCAAAGACTCCTTACCTGCCCGATCTACACGTGACGGAGCATTTTAAGCATTTCTCAAACGTTTTAAAATTGTGGTTCGTATTTCAAAATCTTCACACGTTCCAAATTTAAATTCATATCTCATTCGAATAATGGCAGGGGTGACTGTGTGACATCTGAAAATATTTTATGATGTTTCTGAAGCAACTTTAATGCTTAATGGTATTGACCCGTGTTTCTTTTGAGGAAAAGTTTACTAACGCAGTAAGTAGCGTTTTAGGTACGCAATACTCGTACCCACAAATATGCGATATTTAATTTGAGTGAAAACTGAATCTGATTTATAATAATCATCTGCAATCGTTAAGCGTTTTAATTACATCATAGGCATAATCTGCTTAATCAAGTAATCAGAAACAATGCTATTTACAACCCAAAGACGAAAGTTTTTACAAATCACTCGCAGGTTTAGCTGTCTATCCCACGCTCACCCAATTTTTAATGATAAATTACAATAATTACAATAGATTGACAACGTTACACGTTGAAGGACCCTCTTGCCGAATTATAACGACGTCATTATTTGTATTTGACAACCCTAGCGTGCAATGTGAGCAGATAAGTCCGTGATGACACGTCACGCGCCCCTGGCGACACGCAAAGGTGAAAAAAAAAGTTTATTAAAAAGAGTTTTAAATGCAAACCATTTTTTTTTATTTCGACGCAGCCTTGCAACGGAACTCAGATTCGAACTCGAAAAAAGTTTCAAAATAAGAATGACAACATCGTTTGTAAAAACGACACATAAATGTTGTAATGTACATTTTTATTGTTTATTTAACAGATAAATGTTTGGTTTTCACTTTAAAAATGTTTTCGGGAGTTTATTGAACGGGTTTTAAAAGTCAGGATCGTGATATGGTGATGTTTTAATTAAAAATTATCGTAAGTTGTATCGCAGGTGAAAAGACATGGCCAACATTCTATGGAACGTTTGCCTAGACACCAAATTCATTTCCCACAAACATGTCGTACTGCATTAGACTCGTTACTATCAGAACATTCAATATCATTAACAACTAAAGTCCAAGAACTTGAGGTTATAATTATACAGACACACAAAGATTGCAAAAAACATTTCAATCCCTTTCTGTAGCATTGTTTTGATTGATGACATGATACATTGGTTACTAAGGTTACTCAACGGTGTACCGTGAAAAAACTGTTGTCTCTTTTTCTCTTATCGTAATTTTGCTAACGCTTACTCTGTCACGCATTGTTCATTATTTCCATGGCAACGGATTTAAATATTTGACAATAACTGTCGAAATAATGAAAATAATATTCATTCCTTTCTGCTTAAAGTACCTAATATTCATTTTGGGAAAAATAATAAAATACTATGTTTAAAATAGTTTGTTGGTGATAAATAATACGTTAAATGATACAATTTCAAATATTTTTTTATATTTGGAGCTATATTTTATTGTATGTCACTGTTTTTCATACAATATTATATTGTGTCTATGGAGGACAAGAGCAGACTATCCGTATTTACGTTGAAAGGAACGCATTTTCTCAAAAGCAGTGTATAGCGGAAGTTAAATTACTAATTAATTTCTTTTAAATACTGACAAGTTCTACAAGAGTGTAAAATATATGAAAATTCATATTTTAATTTAATATATTTTGTGCTTTTGTGCCATTCGTGGCCATCACTACTTCACTAGGCAGGAATTGGCCATGTCCTTTATTTCGAAAATGTTTAATTGGGAAGGTTTGTCTTTTCAAATAATATGTTTTGATGTTGCATGCCAGCTTTTAATGAGGTATGTATTTTTTCATTTTATTTGACCGATTATATGCCAATATAAGCATAATTTTGAGATCAATGACTATGTTGTATTAGTTTAAAATATAAAGCCTTTGTCAGTCTTTGTAATAAAAACTGAAAAAGCCCCACATTTTTCTTAGATCGGGGCATTTTTTAATATTTATATTTTGCGGTATTAAGCATTTTCAAATATTATTGCGGTACTTAAGCTTAACTTTGCCTGATGGTAAGCAAAAGAGGAGCCCTAACGGCCACGACATTTAATTTTAAAAATGAATCCACGACCTGTCTAGTGTCTACTTATCGCATTACCAAACGCGCCGTTGAGCCAAGGAATACCTATCTCTATAAGGTCCACTGTTTGAATCCCGGCGTCGCGTTGTTGCGTCTTCGTCAGTAACAATGGCTACACTTTGTCTCCCTTGCTACGTGCGCAATCCGGAATCTCCTCTCATTCATGTTAAGGCGAACACACACTGTACACATTTATTTAATATTTGTGATGTGCTGACTTTAATACAACTAGCGGCCGCCCGCGACTCCGTCCGCGTGGATTTCGATTTCCAATATCCTTTGTGTTATTCTGATGTATAAGCTATATTGTGGTAAAGTTTCATTCAAATCCATTCAGTAGTTTTTACGTGAAAGAGTAACAAACATCCATAGGTATATCCCTACATACAAACTTTCGCCTTCATAATAGTAGTAGGAAAATGTCATGTGAACTTAGGTCGCGGTTTAAGTGTTTCAACAATGAATACGGTGGATGATTAATTACTAATAAATTAATAATTATGATCTAACTCGTGGTAATAAGATCGAGAACGTTTCTTTCAGATCTAAGATCCTAACCGAGTTGTTGTAAAAAATTGCACATACTTAAATAGATAAATAACCAGACAACAAAATGTTATTGAGTAATGTTTCTCCTGAAAGAGTATCGAGCGAGCCCGTGAACTCTTGGGACTACTGTCATCGTCGTTACCATTACATCATACGGATCACTACATAAAGTATACCAACAGATACGAAAAAGCCCTAAAATAGATAGTTTTTTAGTGTCATACCTTTGCTGTAACTACTTCTAAGCTGCTAGGAGTTGTGGCCTGACAATGACAACAGCACAAGTCATCTAAATGGATAACAGTAGGTATTCAGAAGATATAAAACAGCCCTAAGACATCAATAACGGCTTCCAAACGAGTTGTGGCCTTATGCAGTGCACGTAGCGACCGAGCCGAGTCCGGTTGGGCTTTGGTTCCGCCCTGGCGAGACTGCCCACTTTCTAATTGATAGTTCTTTTAGTGTAATACTCTAAGATGCTAAGTGTTTTGACCTGACAACAATACAAATCATCCAAATGGATAACAGTATACCTTCTGTCAGCAGATATAAAACAGCCCTAAGTCATCAATTGCGGCTGCCAAACTTGATAGTTCTTTACTGTCATACTTTTCTAAGATGCTAAGTGTTTTGACCTGGCAGCAATACAAATCAGCCAAATGCATGACAGAAGGCATTCACAGCAGATATAAAACAGCCCTAAGTTATCAATTGCGGCTGCCAAACGAGTTGTAGCCTTATGCCGCGCACGTAGCGACCGCGCCAAGTCCGGCCGGGCTTTGGTTTCACCCTGGCGAGACTGCCCACTTTCTAATTGATAGTTTGTTTAGTGTAATACTCTAAGATGCTAAGAGTTGGGACCTTACAACAATAAAAATCATCCAAATGGATAACAGTAGGTATTCAGAAGATATAAAACAGCCCTAAGTCATCAATTGCGGCTGCCAAACGAGTTGTGGACTTATGCCACGCACGTAGCGCCGAGTCCGGCCGGGCGGTTGTTCCGCCCTGGCGAGACTGCCCACTTTTTAATTGATAGGGTTTTCTTCGTGTTTTTAGCATCTTAAAAGTAGTTATTGTACCAGTAACCTCCTTGGTCGTGGAAATCCTTCGTATGTTTCTTGGAACTACATTACGACGACGGTTTTCATACCTCAAAAATGTTAGACCTAGTCGTTCATGAATTGTGACACATCTTCTCCCTATTTGTAGATGAATCCTACACTAGTTGGAAATTGCTTAAATTCTAATGTTTTTATTGCTGATATGTAGTTTTAGTAAACTTCTAGAAAAATGTATGCATAGCAGTCTTAAACGTGCCTCATCTTCCTTCAGCCGTCGTAAATCGTAATATCATCGCGTATTTTTATAACATTCAGGAATGATTTTTATTCCGAACGTCATCCCCAAAAGCCGACCCAAAACTGTGCCCACATTCGCTTACAAGGAGTCACCTCTAAAATCGGATATCATGGAGTCACAAGATATTAGTGGTCCAGTGTAAACCGGCGGAAAATTGAACCTCACACTGTATGCTTTATTCATGGCATTGGCGCGTACATTGCACTGTTGCAATTGTATTTGGCTACGTTTTGTATAGTCGAATTGGAATTTTGATGCTGAATTTACTTGACAGTTTGAATATTGAATGGACGCGGTTTGCGGTTAGCTGTACAATTTACTGCGACCGTAATTCAGTTGGTATTAGTGTTGATTTATGACGAGTTCAAACTCGCCGGGTTAGGGGAAAATGTTTGACTTTTCTTAGGGAGCGGTGTTTATGAATGTAGGTATGCGGAGTAAGGCCGATGGTTAATACTTTCTTGTTTCATTTTAGCCATTTTACCTACCAATTGTTAGGGGACAAGAATGTGAGAATATAATAAAGCGGAATTCTGAAGCACGGAATTATCACTCTTATCGGACAATTAGGTGATTTTTGTGTTTTGAGGTTGGTTTTGGTTTGACAACAACACAAAACCAACACAAAGTTAAAGTTTTTCCCACGGGATATGAACCCACGTCCTTCGAGGTTTTGAGCACAGCGCTCTAACCACTACACCACGAAGGCAAGTTACTCGATAGTTTTCACAACTTCACAATTATTTAAAAAAAACATAAACAATAGAGAAAACTAAAAAACTAAAATATTCTCTTATATAGCCAGTAACAAAATAATATTTTTGAAATTCGAATGAAAAATTTATTTTATCCTCAAACGTCAACGTTATTTATTTCCCGTCAAATTTATATTCGAAAATGGAACGACATTTTGGTTTCGGTAAAGAAAATAGGCAGGTATTTCTATTCAAGCCGTTTGGTTATAAATAAACCAAACGCTTCGTGTGTGGTGCCGAGAAGAGATAAAACGCGCTAAATCTGTCTAAATGTAGGTTTATTTGCTCAATGATTGGGATTTGATAAAAATACTAATCCAATCAAACTGAATGCACTTTAACGAGATGATTTTCTATCAACGACATCATTTTACAAATATTATTTAAATCAATTTCATCGTAGACGAAATTTTAGATTCATTTTCAATTTGAAGTGATGGAGAGCGGAGTCACTGTAAGAAGCTCATTTCTGATTTAATAAGTGTCAATTTTTTAAATATGTTTTATTATAATATAGTTTAAATAATATGTAAAACTGTGATTGTAATAATAAATGCTACTTTTGGCATAGGTGTACTTTTTATGTGAGGTTTTGCTAAAGACCATCTAGCGATTTCAACCGCTAACAAAATCAGTCGGCCCGCCAAATATTAGGCGATTACCGTCGTTGCGATCGCTTTTAACACCATAGGCATCAATTGTGCAAAGCTGGCTGATCGTAAAATACTATATCCTTGCCAACTGGTGGTTTTTTTCACCGTATGTTATGTCCTGTTAGGGGAGGTTCGTGCTTTTCTAGGCGAGTGACTTAATTTGTGTTAACATTGATTTTTAGGGTTCGTAGTCTACGAGGAACCCTTATAGTTTCGTCATGTCTGTCTGTCTGTCCTGGCTCGTTCTCCGCCGTTTCTGCCCCTCTGAAAATTGGTCTGGAGCAATTTTCGCTATAGGGCTCTCTCCAGATGTATACTGATAATTCAAGAATTGCTTTTAAAACAATCGAAAAATAATTATTTTTGAATACCAGGCAGCGTATAGTTTAGAAGTTTACCACGTAGTGTGCAATCGTAGACAAAGACTTAGGCTAAGGTTCTCAAACCCTCAGCGAACAAGCCCATTTCAAGACGTTCAAACAAAAAGCGTTTTTAATCTGTGCGTTCGATTTCATGAAGCTAATAACTGTCCGCCTTAGGGCAAAGCGCACACCGCCACTATATTTATATCCCTTTGTGAGTACGAACGTATCCAACCCATTAGCGTTCGCGACTCGCGAACTATTCGAATTAATTAAATTTAATTGTTTAGAAACACTCGGTTCGGGTGCGAGTGAACTCCGCAATAAATAAGTTGGATACAATTTTTAATGGGCGGTGTTATATTAACTTTAGATCCATTAAGTGGATACTCTACTAACTACTATAAAATTCCATATTCAAAACCCCTTAGTCCCAAATTATACTTTATTATTATTATGTATAACTATGGTTATGACCACTATGGAATAAAAGTTAATCTCAATTTACGTACCAGTACGATTAATCCTATAAAATAACGCCCCTTTGCGGTTGTCGTATTATTACGATCCTCAACAAATTATTTAGCGAAATACTTTAAAAATAAATTTTAATAAGATATAGATAATAGGAAAATTAAAAACAAGTGAATCCTATCATATTATTGCGGTCACATAAAACATATCATATATACATATTTATCGTACAATAATAACATAAAGATTTGTACGTCATACAAACAACTTCAGCTTTTAAGTGAAAAATACTTTACAATCAATTGGAAACAATAAAGGCTAAACTTAAGACTTTCGTCAACAATAAATAGCTAATCTTGGGAATAATAAAGCCAACAATTAGATTCGAATTCTCATTACGCTGCCATTACTTATTTGCAATACAATACGCACTTTATTTAAGGTGAATACAAAAGTTATTTTACAAGCTTTTATTAAACAGTGAGGGGATCACAACTCAATTAACTTTCTGCGTCCAATAGTGACATCTGGCGGTGGATAATGGTAGCTTTGCGACACAAATCCTCGGGCGATAATTTGCATTTGTTTTAAATTACATTTACAAGTTTATTTTAAATCGACTTCGCGGGATGTTTAGGGTACAGCTAAATAAGTCATGGAAACACAGTTACGAGTTTGTTGTATTTTGTTATTTTGATGAATAAATAAATTAATGGATGGCTGCTATTGCTATGCAACTATGATATTCGTAGGAGTCGCCTCAAAAGAAAAATCTATAATAATCCTAAATTATTATTATATTATACAATATATAAAGCTGAATGGTCTAAGATCCCGCCATACAAGGACCTTCATCGAGCTGGTTATTGGATGAAACATGTTTTATACATAATTTAACATGTCAATTATTATATTGCATATGGGTTGCCTAGTAAATTTCAGTCCAGGATAAAAAAAAAATACAAATCTTAGGGATCTTAGACTAGAAGAGCTTCTTCGTTTGTTTGAACTTTTTTAATTTTTGTGCAGTCTTGCACAAAAAATTTTGTCCTGCTTTTTTTGCTGTTTGGATTGAACCCACGACCTCTTGGTCTAATAGTCAACTTCTTGACGACTAGACCAAGCGGGTCGTCAAACTATGACACATCTTTCTACCAGACAAACTTGTATAAAAGTATAACAAGTATTTATTTCCTCTGGGGATGCTTAACGGCGCCAGTCTTATCCCACCGAGCTAATAGCCAAGTTTATGCTTCATAATTTCCAAAACTAATGAACTTCATACAACTTTGGCGGGATCAAGAAAGTAGCAATAAGAACAGCTAAGAGTTTCACCCTGATTTGTTTTGTGGAGTGACTCATGTGTATTTGACGGATTTTCTTGGTTGATGATTGTATTCCGAAGTCGGTGGTAGATTCAATGAGTAGATTTTTGTATTATTGACGAATTTGGATTCGTCAATAATACAAAAATCTACTACTGAGTATCCAAATTCCAAATCCAATCCAAATTCGTCAATAATACAAAAATCTACTCAGTGCTTTACTGAGGCCAACTTGAATACAGTTTATTTTGATTTTGATTTTAGATTACGGCAGACTTAAGATTATTCATATATAACCATGGCCAATATTATTTAGAAATAGAGAACCAACTTTAAAGAAACTACATTGATGATATGTATATACTTGTCAACATCAATCAAAATAAATAGGACCTAGCTACTGGCGGAGGGGTATATCATAGGAATCGGTACTCCCAGTAATAAGTGATTATGAAAATAAAGCGTTGACTGTTTTTTATGTTAAATGGAGGCAAACGAACAGGAGGGACACCTGGTGGTAAGTGATCACAGCTGCACATGGACATCAACAACCGCGCAAGGGTTGCAGATGCGTTGCCTACCTTTAAGACCCCATACCATCCCCAAATCCCCAACTGAATTCATTAAATATATGTTTTTTCACTAATCTTGTAGTGAAACTGGAATTTAGTTATTAATTACTTTATTCACTTGAATATTTTATCATATTGCAAATTTTTCATCCTTTCACTTTTGATGCAAGCGTTTTGTCAAAAACAACAAAGTATTTATATTATGTTACAGCGATATTCTATTGGAGCTGATGTTTTTGAACGCAAACACAAAATACGAGTACAAAGCATAACCTTTCATTGTTCTGCAAAATATACTGAAATAATCCAAGTTTTTGTCTAAAATAACGTTAATAATTAGAATTCAACAAAAGTTCATTGTATTGTGTGTAGTTTTAATAATGAGACAAGCTTAAAATGTAAACATGAACTTTCATTAAAGTTTAAAGTGATGAGACTAAAATTATGGTAGAACATTTAAATGAAAGGCTTAGTGTAACGTATAACGGTAACACTTTGAACAGTTTCATCTTTGACGAAAGTGCTTCTTATTAACAACAGACAGACTAATATTAATATTATATTGCTATTTCTTTTCCTAATATAAATATTACAAGTAAGCGGATTTATATCTTTTGTCTCCAAATATTTTAATAACCCTTCGCGAGAATTTTACTTATACATATGTTTTCGTTCTAATACATTCTGACGTATAACGGTGTAAGTGTAATGTTGCTTTCCAAAATCCTAATTTACTCATTGACAATGCAAAAAGCATCTTTTGCAAATGTGCTTAAAGTTGAAAATGAATGAAATTCAAACAGCGATGAAAGGAGATAGAGCCAGGAAAGGAAATGCTGCAGATATAAATTTGTTTAAAAGGAAGAGACTCTTTAAGGTTATTGTTAAATGATAACTTTCCTTACATTTATCTGAATTTCAATAAATAAATAGTAGCTGGGAACAAGTTGCCAGCAACGGTGGTTTCCGCACAGAACAACAATACTTCATAGATTCATGAAGAGATAAGACAAATATTTTACTGGAAGATATTCTCCTTCACCCAATATTGTATTTCACCAATGTCCACCTCACGGTGGAACTAGTAAGATACAGGCTATCGTCAATAAATAAATAAATAATATTAAATAGTGAGTGAGTCATGATCAACATTCATTTTAGTTATGATCATTTTGGTTTTGTTTGTGAATGTTTATTTATAATTAAGTTAAAAGTTATGTACTAAAAGTACATGTAGTGGAAACCTCGTTTGATCAATGCAGAAGGAATCCTCGCCACCGTTTTGTTTCTTTGATAATTTAATTCAATAAATTCAAGGGAAAATCAACGATTTTAAGAGCTTTGTTGAGTTCTTAAAAACAATAGATACTCAAAAGAGAATTATTTGATAAAATATATCAATAACAGACATTAAATCAAGTAAAACATTACAAAAAACAATTGAAAAACACGCATCGCCCTTCAAGCGCTCTTCTTGCACCAAACTTGTTCCAAAAATGTGAATTGAAATATGAATAACAGAACGCGAAAAGACATCTGCTTGTACACAGGGGGAAAGAGCAAAATTTAATATTAAATTAAGGTGTTACGTAGAAATCGAGAACAGGGCGAAGGTGGAAATAAATCCTGGTGATATATGAGTGGATTGGGCGCGTTGACAATTTTTGAGGTAGCATTTTTGCGTTCGTGGATGTTGGTACGGGGTGTTTTGATGCATTGTGGAATGGGTTTGGTTTGATATCTATGGTAGAATGTGATAAAGTCTTTTTGTAGAAACCTATCTGGCAAAAAAACGTGATCAAAGTTGTAAGAATGTATTTTAAATGGAAGATGACAAATCATGCCGAAATAATAGGCTAGTTGCCTCATATCACCATTTATAAAATCACTTTTAATTCGAATATTATTCCGTACAAGGGTCCAAAATATGTAAATTTCATTAAATATAAATATGGGATTGCTGCAAAAATTCAACTTAAACCCGATACATTTTTACTTTTTTTTCTCTTGATTGAAAACACCGTCCGCCATGATTCTACGTCCCCAATATTGTAAACAACACAAATTCAAACGACAGTTTCGACAGGTTATTCGTGGTCTTTTATTTAAACGCGTTGATTGTTGTTTATTTCACTATTAAAATATAATACACTTCACATTTATTGAAAACAAACCTGCCCAAAATAGATACTTTGATGGTTGCAAAATGTTTTGCTCCAAATCCTGATTCGCAAATTCTCATCACTGGGTACTTTAATCCACAACTTCTTATTGATGTATTCTTACATTCACGCACGATACAATAGTGGTAATTCATAAATGTATCATGTAATCTCTACGAAGACATGGTTTTAATTCCGATAAACACTTTTCGGTTATGTCACGCGTATTGTTGACAAGAACAGTGACGTCACGGCATAGACAATCATGGCGGACGGCGTTTACGGTAGTATAGTGAAATTAATAATTTAAAATTCAAAATACAGTAGGATAGGTGCTTCAAAAAAAATTCATATTTTTTTATGTTGTAATATAATCGTAATAAACCGTTCTATCAAATAATAAAAATAGTGGCAACTAGCCTATTCCGCTTAATATTTTATAGCAAATGCATTGCTGCCGAATTTAAGCCTAGTGTGTTTCTACACTTTGATTTAATAATTGAGCGCGTGAATTGTTACGTCGTTCCTAGTTTTCTGTAACGCTTTTGAGGTTATTTTATGTGATTGCGCCTAATGCTCGACGAGTTACAAATTACCTACACCCCGGAAAAAGAAAAATGTTTTATTTATTGTTGTAAGTATATGTTTTGCTTTAGCTGTTACCATTTACTTTGGTATCAGATAAATATAAATCAGAAAAAAGCTTTAATGGCTCTATGTGGATTTAAATACTAATTGGGACAATACAATACGTGCAAGTTACTTAATTTTCCAGAATTCGAAATGCAATTTCAACATAAAATGAAAAGTGGATTTACCGACATTTACAAAGATCCAATATTAATGGATTCCATAATCCGATCTCCATCTGTGAGGACATCAGTAAAACCATATCCATTTGTTTGCCGTAGACTAAAATGTTCGAAGCGCAAAATTCAATATTGAAAAACGCAATGCATTTTAATCAAAATGGCATTAGTATAATCGCGTAGGAATGTGCGTGGCGCGAATGCGACATACTGCTCTCTGGAATGGCAAGATATTCAGTAAGTAACAACAATAACAATACAATAACAATAACTTTATTGACATATGTAATCCAAATTACAAATTTCAATGAAACTCTGACACTCGAACTAGGCTAAACTGCCTGTATCTCAAGTTTGTATTTGGATGATTTGGTATTTGAAATATGGATTTAACGCCAAAAAAATTGCGTTTTGTATTGGCACTATAATTTACTTATTATTATTTGATGTGAATTAAACAATACGTAGGCTTTAAATATAAGAACTAGAAGGGCGGAGTTTGTGTGACATCTTTTTATTGAAAAAAATATAAGTTTTTCTAGCACTAGCATTCATTATAATAAATTACAAAAACTTCTATAATGACCTAGTATGAAATGAGACTCATAGGTAGGTACTGAACAACTAAGGTCGTGCAGAAAATTAGGAATTATATAAATAAAATGTTCGAAATAATAACACTAATATTATAAAGACGAAAGATTTGTATTTTTGTATGTAACGAATAACTTCAAAAAACGACTTGACACTATCCCCGGTGTACATAGAGTACTTTTGATCCTGGAAATGTGGGAAGAAAGGGGGTAAATTGAAAAAAATAATTAGGCGCGGGTGAAACCGCAGTCGGAAGGCTAGTAATAAATTATTTATCTTCGAAATGCATGTCCGTCTGGCTTATTGAAACAACTATCCTTTAAATAATATCAAGTTCGTAATTTACAATATTGAAAAGGATATGTTAAATCTCTTTACTTACGGCATACAAAGTAACAAACGCTAGCAAAACTAAATAACCGTATATCACAACTATTAGTAAGGGGTGGCGCAATGCTGCCATCATCGCCCTAGCAGGGGCGGTAAGCTCTTAGGTTTTACATTAAGGAAGTTAATAAAACGAAATTATATTTGTGTTTCTGCTCACCGACAACTGAGGAAACAATTTGAGCATTCACGAAACTGATTTCGTGGAGAACAAGAATGCTTTTGTGAAACTTTTTCAATTTTGGAAGTAGGTAAGTTAGAACGAATAAAATAACTTACGATTTTAACTTAAGATTACTGAGATATTTGTGTGTTAAATGTCTTCTTTATCCAAAAATCTCGAAATATTTTCTATTAAAACTGATATAATCAGTTAAGGTATAATAAAACCATTCATTATAAATAAAATATTCTTTCGAATTTATTTACTTTTTTCTTTTAAATTAAGCTAACAATAATTTCTGTATTTATTTCTAAATATCTCTTATTTCTAGCTAAACGAATTACAAAGATAAAATTATGTAGGAACTAATCTGAGAATTTTTGCTTAACTCAATTCACAATTTTTTTGTCAAGATAAAAAAAAATACGAGAAATATGCAAGTTTTATGTACGAACTAGCGGCCGCCCGCGACTCCGTCCGCGTGGATTCCGGTTTCAGCACATACATATAGGTATATATTATAGCTTAAAGCTTTTCTCATCAAATGAACTGGATAGTCATACCAACACAAAAATAATTTTTCAAATCAGTCCAGTAGTTCCTGAGATTAGCGCGTTCAAACAAACAAACAAACTCTTCAGCTTTATATATTAAGTAAGTATAGATAGTTTACTGAAATCCTTATACACTTAAATAACAAGAGGCAAAAAAATTATAATTGGACAACATAAACTCGACATAATACAAAGCGTGCTAAACAATCGCTAATAAAAATTCAAAATAAAAAGGAATCATCAAAAATCCGTCGTGTTTTGACGGAATCGGCATATCAAAAGAGGTTTTAATCAGAGTTACAAATTGAATTTGGGCCGTAGGCGAGCGATTGGGGGCGATATCGGAATAATTTGCATAGTTATTATAAACATGGGTCAGTCCCGCATAAACCGTGCTCGATGACAGCTCCCGTCTCCCGAATGCAAATGGCACGTTGAAACAGCAACCTCCTAGATGTGGTATCACGATTTAATATTCAACATAGTTACATTTTGAAATTTACGGGCCCGTTGGTCTAGTGATCAGAGAACAAAAGTTCGCGGGTTAGAATCCCGCTAGGAGCAATTGTTTGTGGATGAACATTGACATTTGTACTCGAGTCATGGATGTTTATAAAAGTATTGAAGTATGTCTATCCGTTCCCTAGCATCCAAGTTCACCAACAACAACAGGCTTCGAGCTTAGTATGGCTTGGCAATTGTTGTGTTAGTCCAAGACATCTATTACTACTACTATTCATTCAGCCCCGTAGTTGATATTTTTACTAATAGAAACTGTTTTACTGTAAAATTGACTCCGCACATGAATAGAGAAAATACAAACCGGCCAAGAACTTGCCGGACACGCCCATGAAAGGGTTCCGTAGCTATAAGATGGGTCGACCGCTTGACACATCATTATTAGTAAGGGCAACTGCACGTCATAAGTTGGTCGAGTTGTATAAAAATAACTATGAATGATACAGAGTTCGCTAGTTTTCGTTGTAAGTACTTACTTAGAGGCATACATTATTTTTTTCAGAATTATTGTAATAGTATTTCAAAAGTTAAGCGGAGAACGAGCCAGGACAGACAGACAGACGGATAGACAGACATGACGATACCATAAGAGCTCCTAGTAGACTACGGAACTCTAAAAAATAACAATTATATACTGTAAAAGAACAACAATGGTTGGTGAAAGGAAAGCAGGTGAGAGAAGGAGAGTGTATTTTATATGAAGTGTTCAATGGGCGCAGTTATCGCTTAACTACATATTTGAAAACATAATTAGTGGTTCAATAATATTTATGTAAAGACATAATAAATTATGTCGCAGCCACTTCCACACATTTTCTACATCTCCGATCTAAAGGGTGCTTTACTGGCGTTTCAGGTGAACATGTCCAATTTACCGATACCCGCGATTATCTCTTCAGTCACCCCTTTCGCATTGTCAATACAAGGAGTAAAGGGGGAGGAAGAGGTCAAGACAAAATGGAATTGGCTTATACAATCAGCGGTACGTATAGAGTAATCCAAGGGTGTTTGAGGCTTTGTATTTTATAATCAGATGCATCACGATGATTGGATGTGGAGTAACTGAAGGCAATATCAATTGGACCGTATAATCCAAATAATTACTTCCTCTTCAGGTTATGAATTGTGTATTGGGCGCTTTCTCCTAAAGAATGGTTCTGATTTAGCAATCCAATTATCATTTTCATTTCTGTTAACGAAGTGAAAGGTTTTAATTTGTTATTCATTAGAGGGTTCGCTTGAAGACACTTTCTGCAAATGAAACATTCAGTTCTTTGGAAGTTGTCGATACAAAAGCTGCTTTATTTATTCATGTTTAAGTATGTAAATAAAAACACAAATTGGATTAATTTTATGGCAACTTGTCCATATCCATTATTATCCATGTGCTTCAAGCCAGACTTCAAAGACTTCAAAGCATAGAATTATTGATACCAGTTATGTAAGAGATACTTTTGGAAACTATTTTGGCAAATGTATGACTTGAGTGTATTATTCTTGTCTATAATAAAACTGCTGTTTGTTTCTTGATTAAATAAAATAAAAATAAATAATAAATAAAACTGTGAAGTATCAAGGGCTGACCCACTGACTGATTCAAAAAGTTTAAGTAAGTATTATATTAAGTATTCTATCTTAACAGTTCTAACAAGTATGCCTTTAAAACAATATACTGAATGCTAAAAATACAAAATATAGTTTCAATGAAGGTTTGTGAAACTGCTGCTGTCTTTGTATCGTTTAAATCTATACTAATATATAAAGCTGAAGAGTTTGTTTGTATGTTTGTTTGTTTGAACGCGCTAATCTCAGGAACTACTGGACCGATTTAAAAAATTCTTTTTGTGTTGTATAGTCCATTTGACGAGGAAGGCTTTAGGCTATTGGAAATCAAAATCCACGCGGACGGAGTCGCGGGCGGCCGCTAGTATATTTTAAGTGTCAACAGACGATTTAACCGACCCCACACTGCCTACACAATTACATACGTCGGTACACTTCTGCTTGTAAAGGTGAGTGCAGCAACGCGACAGAGGTCGGCTGTAACGTATCGGGGGCTTACCCACTGACTGATTCAAAAAGTTTGAATAAGTCTTGTAATAAGTTTTCTATCCTAACATTTCTAACAAGTATGCCTTTTGACCAATATACTAAATGCTAAAAATAAATAATATAGTTTCTATAAAAGTTTGTACCGACCCTACACTGCCTACACAATTACGTTGGTACACTTCTCCTTGTAAAGGTGAGTGCAGCAACGCGACAGAGGTCGGCTGTAACGTATCGGGGGCTTACGCACTGACTGATTTATGGCATGCGTAAATCTCCAATTTACACTACGCAGGCTTTACCTCGCCATCTGATCTGCGATAAGGGACGGTTTTGTCTCAAACTTTAGATGCATCATTCATACGTGGTCATTTGAATAAGGTTCGGATGAGATGAGACAATGGTGACTTTTTTAATAGTTACTATCCCAACTAATATTATAAATGCGAAAGTAACTCTGTCTGTCTGTCTGTCTGTCTGTCTGTCTGTCTGTCTGTCTGTCTGTCTGTCTGTCTGTTACGCTTTCCCGCTTAAACCTCGCAACCGATTTTGATGAAATTTGGTACAGACAATCTTTAGACCCTGAGACAGAACATAGGCTACTTTTTGACCCATTCCAACCCCCCACTTCCCCGAAATGAGGGGGTGGAAGTTTGTATGGAAAATCTAAACTACTTTAGTTAGACGCTTGAAATTTGGCATGCAGGTCCCTTAGTAAACTTGATGCTTAGTTGCAAAAGGATATTGCAAAATTCCCACGGGAACGGGAGTTAGCGGGAAAAAACATTCGTATTATGAAAACCGACATCCACGCGGACGAAGTCGCGGGCGGCCGCTAGTTTTAAATAAGACGAAGACGTGTGACGTATATCGAATTTGAGATAAGATGAAAAACTGAACATATTATATTCACATTTATCTTATAGATATAGACTAGATAGCTTCTGTACAATGTTAATGTAAAATTACTATGCAAAGTGATCGTTTTTCAAGCTTGATAATATAACATGTAGCTCAAATATTTAATTTGGTAATAAAACCCTAATAAAACTGTCACATCACACTGGTGGGTAACTAATAACGGGAGAAACCAATTGATTTGGTAAACCTACAGAAAATTTATTTTAAAGTCAATCCCTCCATTTATTAAATTCTATAATGTACCTTTGTTTCTATAGTTTATTATCTCAGAAAGATTTGCACGTGTTTTATTTAATCTATTATTTTAATTTTAACATGACTAAATCAATAAAATTTCCCTCTACCTGCCTGTTTAGATTTAATAGTTACCGTTTGCAAGTTACTACCTTTTCCGAACATGCCATGTCCTTTGACCTCACGCTCAATACTCCCACGGTACGTTTCTTGTTAGAATCTTTCATATCAAATAGTTCGACGGCCATTATGCTATAAGTTAGATTGTGTTTAACTTTCGATGGAGAACTAGCTGATAGTATACAATAAAGAATAACATGCCTTATTAAGTCAAATTAAACGATCAATCAATTAAAAGAATTACTTATTTATGATGGGTATCATCACTTAATTGTACTTAGTTGAATCTGTACCTACGACCATAGGTGAGGCTGTTACAATGATATCCGTAAGTGTCGTAAAAAGTGTCGGGGGGTTGGCAGCAGCGTCTGGCTATGTTTCAATTTACTTACACCATACTAAAGTCACAAATCCGTCTTCACAGCGTTGTGACTATGGGCACAGCCGGGGAGGCTATGCCCACAGTAACGTAGGTAGGGATCTCAGTGGAGTCTAAGTACCTCATTGGTATTGGTTATGGACTATGAACGGCCCATGAAGATGATGTTAGCACAATTTCGATTCCACACAACTGATACAGTCATTGATCAACCCAAAAAACAAAAGGCAGTCGAAACAATAAAGTACGAAAAAACGTGTTCGGCCCGTCTAAATAAATAATACGCTAGTCCGTTTTTACATTAACAGTGTGTGTACGTGAGGGCGCCTTGGTCGTCACATTGTTTATTCAGTCCAGACCTTTGGGTTAATCCTTATCGACCAGTCTGTCGCGGTCGCATGCTCGGAAGCCGGATCGCTCTTTTGATTGCAACGATTTTGTGTAATGACTTGTTTGCCTCGACTTGATGGAATGTCTGTGTTATTCGGTTACAAGATGTATGCGGTTTTAGTTTGTTCTTGGGGAATATCATTCAGTAATTGTCTAGCTACTTTGCGGGAGCAGGGGATAAATTGGACACCTATCTTAGTGAAACGATTACCGATTAAAATTTAACCTACTAACGAATAACAGTGATGTTGATGACAAGCATTACTAATAATATGGTATTTACAATACGCCTGCAACGAACATATTAGACGACTTAAATCGCACAACATCCACAATACTAAACTTTGTAAAAAAATCTTTAGTTAAAAATGAGGTAGCATTGAGTAATTATTGTTGGTCGATTTGATACTTCAATATGACCTCAAAATATTCTGCTAATAATCTTAAAAATTAAAAGATTATCAAATAGATATGTGACATTGACATATTGTTTACAACCAGCCTCTCTATCGATTTCAAAACAAACATCAGGTTACCGAGATCAAGCTTAACAAATTCATTGGGTTGAACATATTGGATAGAGAGTCTCTTCCATCCATTATTCATTATGAACTTCCACCTTCAAAAGCGTCAACGTCAAAGCAACAGTCACAAACTCGTGTCACGCGAGAGACATCCGAACAACACCTGATTTGACTGACACACTGACAACTCGTGGGTAAAACACAAATATTAACATTTAGTTAAAGCAGAGTCCAAAATGTTTGTCTCATACGAAATAAGTCTCCAGTACGTAGTCTTCAGAAGAAGCTTTAGTACCTACTTTATACTAGTCTGTAATCGGGGAGTGTCAATTTCAAACAAAATCTTTCAGGTTTGTGTTTACCAGTATGTAATATGTGCATAAGTTTTGGCCAGACTGTTAATATATATAATAAGGATACTTTATCATACACAATTATAGCATCATATAAATTATGGATTTCGCTTTGACTTTTACCAAAGACATAGATGGTCTTGTGGTTTAGTAGCGGGCCTTGGGTCGAGGTCCTGGGTTCAATTACCAAATAAAATATGTGTAATTTTTTCCTTCATCTAAGAAAGTGATGCACACTACACAAAACAGTAACAGAATGTATACGAATAAGAAAATATCCAATGCTAAGCAATAAGCAATCATCGATACGGCAAGTTTTTACTTAACAATCAAGAACAGCTGTTCGCCCCAAAGTTGTTTGCCAAACTCCAGAGCAATGTGTACCAAAATAATATGAAATATGGTCATGTGTCACGCACCACACGTTTTCGGTTGATGCAACACACGGGGAATAATAAATAATTGTTGTTGCACTCATTACCGGCTGATTAACATTAAATGCGCCGTTACCATTATTTATAGGCAGTTTATCAAATATCAAAAATTAAAATACCTTTTATTGGGGATCGTTGTTAATCCCCTTAAATATGAGGATTTTCGGTTTTTTGATTTACACATGGGTTGAATGTTAATGCTTAATAAATTAATATATTTTAAGTTGATATGTAAAATAAAATTAATAAAAAAAAGTCCACAAAACTTGCACCATACTCGAAAAGGAAAAATCTATAATTAATTACTCAAATACATAGGCGGTTTGATAAGTTCGTGCAAAGTCCGAGAGCTTATGCTATTGCTTCGTTTTGAGTTTATGTTTGATTATTAGCATCTTTTAGAGGACCATACGCAAAGTTTCAGCTTGATCGGCCTACTTCTTTGTGTTTGGCATTGTTACGCGTAAAGGAAGTCGAGTGATTTTCAGAACATTTTGTGAAAAAGAATTTCGTGTGGTGATTTCACATTACTGTCTGAAAAGCAAAACTCCTCAGGAGACAAAAGTGTTGATTGACAAACATTACGGAGACTCTGCACCTTACATTATCAAGTGTTTAAAAAAAATTGCAGTGATCTTATGGGTCCAAGTGATGCTAAGCCATCTGGACGTCCTGTAGAGGGTACTACTGCAGTAATGTTGGTTGAAATCCATGACATAGTGATAGATGACAGAAAAATGAAGATGCATGAGATTACTAGTGCTATGGACATCTCGAATTAACGAGTACATAATATTATTCACCAACATTCAAAGACGAGAAAGCTGTCTGAAAAAGTCATTTTTTATTATGGAAATGTACCAGCCCACACCCCAGAAGTTGTGCTCCCAATTTGTTTTATATCCCTGTTATTTTACAGAATTGACCCTTTGACTATAATCTGTCGCTTTATTTTAAAAAAATATATGCATGAATAAGATTTTGTTCAAACAAGGAGGTGATGGCTGAAAAACTTTAGACCTTTACAAATCCTATTATTTGGAAAGGATTAACTAATTCGAAAAGCGTAAAATTACGTGTATAAGCCTCTAAGGAGTCCATGTCGAAGAATAAAAAAGGTTTACCTCAAAAAGTAACATACTTTATACTTTTGCACGAACTTATCAAACTGCCCTCGTATATTAAATTGTACAAAAGTAGATACTTCTTGTACGCAAAAATTGTACTAGATTTTGTTAGAACATAGATTTTTCCTTAATCTCTACATCGAATATTGAATACAAGTCTTATTTTAAATCTCAAAATAATACGTAGGTAATACA
This sequence comes from Nomophila noctuella, assembly GCA_958496325.1. Lineage (NCBI taxonomy): Eukaryota > Metazoa > Arthropoda > Insecta > Lepidoptera > Crambidae > Nomophila > Nomophila noctuella. Next base: position 4,322,569 of record OY292488.1, read on the forward strand.
TTGATGTAAAGAATGCGTAGAAAATATCAATCGGTACAGTTACTGTACAAGACATTGTGTGGGTGTGGCAAACATTTTATACAAATAAGAACCTACATAACTATACTTAGGTAGGATTGACATGTCAGAGATCTGCCTAATCATAGCTACACAATAGTTAAATATTACCGCACATTTTATAGACCGAAACATGGATCTCGGATTGGACATAATATTGTATCAAACGGTAATAACTTATGCTTTTACCAGTGAGTGAGTGAGTAACAACTACGTAAGTAATATTAATTCAGTAGCATGAACATTGTATACTGAATTACTATACGCAAAACACTAAATATTCCACCAATCCGGGCAAGAGGCGCTGGGTTCGAGTCCCGCCTGAGCAAACTGAGATCGGATGAATTTTCTTTCTTAATTATTAGAAGAATATCAATAAAGATAAAATAATACTTGGCACGTAAAAAATGCTTAAAACAAATATACAAAAAATCCACCAATACCTTACTTTTTTAATCCCCTCACGTCCCCGCAAAACAGTGTAAAGTGTAATTAGCTCCTAATTCATTAAAGTTCGCCGCAAACCGCCGTACCTACTTACTCGCATACTCCTACTTCGGAACTAAGTTAAATTTAACTTGTTACAAAAATCTGTTGCAAGCAAGCTTGAAGAATTTTAACGCGCCATTCCTTTAGTTGAGTTTATGTGTGAAATTTAAGATTATGTGGGTACTTAAGCACTGTGACACTTGAAATATCCGACTTTTTTGATAAAATTTGGTATACAGGTACGGGCTGACTTAGGTAAAATGATATTTTATATCCCAATTAAATGCTCCCACGGGATAAACCAAAATACGCGCGAACGAAGTCGCGGGCGGCCGCTAGTAATAAATATAAACTTCTTTGGCCTAACACCAATTGCCTAGCCCCAAACTAAGCTTTAAGCTTGTAATATGGAAGCTAGGGAACGGCTAGACATTCCTAAATACTTTTATTAACATCCATGACTCGAGTATAAATGTCGATGTTCATCACACAATCATTTGGCCCTTGCGGGAATCGAACCGTCGACCCTTGGTTATGTAGTCAGAGTCTGTGACCACTAGACTAACGGGCCTGGAAAAATGTCAGTAACAGAAGACCGCACAACATACTATGAAAGTCTCCTCTCTCAAGAATTTCACCGCCCTATTCCACGAGTTGAGTTTATGTGTGAAAGTTAATAATATGTGAGTAAACAAGCACTCCAGCGGTAATGAGGGCCGGAGTGCGGTACCTTGTCCCGCGCATGACAGCCGCGATGAGACCGCGCAATTGATTTATACCGCGACAGGACTTTGCTTTAGACCACGTAGTTTCTTCATCATACTAATCATACTTACTGATATTATAAATGCGAAAGTTTGTTTGTTTGGATGTTTGTCCGTCTATCATGCTGAAACTACTTGACGAATATTGCTGAACTTTGGCATACAAGCAGGGAATGGGCTGACTTAGTCGATAAGATACGTTTTACGCCGATTAAATGCTCCCGTATGACAGATCAGGAATCTTAATAGCGCAAGCAAAGCCACGGGTAAAGACTAGCATTTAATAAAATTCATGGTCAATAAAGTTTGGAGCTCAGTTGGGCTGCTAAGTGGACAAGGAAGGTAGTGGATTACTTGAATTGGTATTTAATATAAAAATATAATATCACAACAACTCGTACTATGAAAGTCTTCCTATCTGAAGAATTTAACGCCCCATTCCTCGAGTTGAGTTTATGTGTGAAAGTTAATAATATGTGAGTAAACAAGCACTCCGGCGGTAATGAGGGCCGGAGTGCGGAACCTTGTCCCGCGCATGACAGCCGCGATGAGACCGCGCAATTGATTTATACCGCGACAGGACTTTGCTTTAGACCACCTAGTTTCTTCATCATACTAGGTGATCGTTAGTATACTATAAAGGGGCCCCTTTAACCTACACGCTGGGTCGCAAGTCCCAGGCGCCGACTGACATTCCTCTCTGTTCCACGCGATGGACCCGGCACCCGCACGGAGAATCCATGCATAGCTAAGAAGTTCATCCCATACAATTATTATAAATGCGAAAGTTTGTTTGGATGTTTGTCCGTCTATCATGCTGAAACTACTTGACAGATATTGCTGTTTGGCATACAAGCAGCGTATGTGCTGACTTAGGCGATAGGATACTTTTATGCCGATTAAATTCTCCCATGGGATAAAACAGGAATCTTGATAATGCGGGAGAAGCCGCGGGTAAAATCTATTATTTATTTCTAGCGGCCCGTCACGCGGTTTCACCCGCGTCCCGGGGAAACTACTTCCCGTACCGGGATAAAATATAGCCTATGTTACTCTGGGTGAATGTAGCTTTCCAACAGTGAAAGAATTTTTCAAATCTGCCAAGTAGTTTCGGAGCCTATTCAATTCATACAAACAAACAAACAAACATAAAATCAAACCTTTCCTCTTTATAATATTTGTATAGATAGCCATTTATTAACCATGAAATCATGGTTAATAAAGCTTAGAGCTCAGTTTGTACTTCTAAGCGGTAAAGGAAGGTAGTGTATCACACGAATCAATTCTTTTGCAAATCGTATCGCAGCAAAGATCTATCTTTATGAAAATATAATATACCGCACAACATATTATGAAAGTCTTCCTACCATTTCTCGATGTGTGAAAGTTAATATGTGAGTAAACAAGCACTCCGACGGTAATGAGGGCCGGAGTGCGGAACCTTGTCCCGCGCATGACAGCCGCGATGAGACCGCGCAATTGATTTATACCGCGACAGGACTTTGCTTTAGAACACGTAGTTTTTTGAGTGGAAAAAGTTTCTTCATATTTTGTAAGACTTTAGAGTTTTGCGTTGGTTTATAAACAAACGTAACACAGCCGAAACGTCAAACAGTAAGAATATAGTAAGTTAGTTTAATAATAGTTGTCGAGGAGTAAAACCTCCGCAGACTGGCTGCATGGTATCGAATTTAAAGAAAAAAAATAAGAGCGCAGGGCAATTAATTTTCAAATTCATGTTTTATTGTATGTATATTTTTAATGGGACTGAAGATTTTTATTGGAATGTATGTATGTCTGCTTATGCCAAATCGGTTTTCGGATAAGATTAGTGAAGAGGATCTATGTATATGCCTATATTTGACGTCAGGTTTTTAAAGTAATACTCCTAGAACGAAAAACATCTAATATCAATTTTAATACCAAGTAAGAGTTATGACATATTGATGAGTGGTGTATTAAATGCTTATTATTGTAACTAACCGCGTACAGTTACGCTCAATAAAACGATCAGATATTAAATGCCCGAGACAGAGGGACTTAATATTTAATATCTCATCCAAGTTTTACTTAAAATGGTTAAATTAAAATTACCAATTTCTTTTAATTCAACGTGCAGTCGCATCGGAATCAAAACAGGCAATCAGAATTTAAGGCCGGTTAATTAAACGCGGAGGTAGCGTCGGCGCTTGTGCCACACTCTCATTTGCATAAAAATTATAATGATCATGGACATCGTCTTGAATAACAAACGTCCCATTTGATAGGGTTGGTGAATGCTGATTGGGTTTCACCAACAAGCTTTGTTTTCAGTTTTTAATAAATCTGTTTAGAAGTTAAGGAACTTGAGAAATAACCCTTTTTTAAATAGAAGCACACTTACTCGTAATTGGCTTCTATCTTAATCCATCGCCATGCCAATGCATCATCAACGAGATTTTTTTAGGTCTTTGGTGCTTTGTCCATTAGTTGTCATTAAACAAGATTTAGTTAAACTTGTAATATAATTGTTGCCAAAAATAGGTACATTTTCTCGATTGGAATACCTTTTTCACTTTTTTTACTTGAACATTGCGATTGCTAGTGTACAATAAAATTGCGCTCGACAATAAAAGTTATATGTTCCTACATACGATATATTTAAGTGACAGCCCTGAATACGCCTAAATGGCATGGCACCCACTCGTTTTTTAATAAAATCTGATGGCTGTTAAGACATGACATATGTTCTACAGCAAACATTGCATCGTTGTTCCCTTTCCGTATGAGTGTTGGAATTGAAATTCTTCGCAGTAAATCACAGAATGTCATGTTTCAAGTGATAAACAGTGTTTGAATTAAATTAATGACATTTAAAGTCGGAAACAGAGAAAATTAATAGTTACACAATATGCCACGGAATATTGAACGGGGCCTTAAGTCAGATATAACTAGGCAAAACGTTAAGTTATGGAAATTAAATTGGCTGCATTTGTAAACTATCTCGTTGATCAAGCGGTTGGTTTAGTGGGAAGTGATCTTAGAGTATTAATTTCAATTTCCGGAACGAGTTATGCATGATTACGGTTGGAGTTACACTGTCCATTTTTCAATTTGACTGCCTCTGTGGTGCAGTGGCTCGATTTGTAATTGGATATTTTGGAAAATATTTTTAGTCCAGAATTTGGATGTTGTGTATGTGTGATATACCGATGTTCGATAAGCCTGTAAAATCGTGGACCTTGCGGTCTTCAGTAGGTTTGTATTACTTTCTCAACGAGAATATGATACGAGGTATTTCACTGTATTTTATGGTATAAATTATCAAAAACCAAAATAACAACAAAAGTGAAGCCTTGCTGTAGGTACAGCTTGAAATGAACGTTTAACTAACATGAAATGTAATTCAGCAACGTTTAAAACCGTTTCCCCAACCAAATCTTAATGCAGACAAACCGAAATGCAAATCCAGAACTCGAAATTCTGTACGTTTCATTCAAGTCACTTGTAAATCTTCAACCTGAAATTTGGTACAATTCATTCAGTCACATGTAGGTCTGAGTCATGTGCTCAACGGTGAATTTGTCACTTTTAATCCGGCGACGTACGTACGGCCGTCCGTTTTGAATACTAAAACACCTAGTTAACATATAAAGTGAAGTTGTTAAGGACTTAACTACTGAGCCCGTACATCTTGCTTACTTGTGATGTGGTGATTTTTTATCCGAGTAAGACTGTTGTTTACTGTGTGATGGGAATGTTTTGATGAAACACATAGAGAATGGAAGAATACGTGAACAACACACAGCCAGATGCGTCTTTCCTACTGAGGACATTGGGCACGTGCCCAGGGCCTCGCGACCGATTGGGAACACTAAACCAGGTTCTGGGAGCCCCATTTTTACCAAACAAGAGGTTTATAGGCCCGTGTGCCCAGGGCCTCTAAAAGGTGAAAGACGCCATGATTAAGGTATTGCAGAAGCATCTTTCTTTGTACAGGAACCCAAAGATTGCCCATTGATTTAAGCACAAATGCCATCTTGTCTACTGCGTCTTTGAAAAACTATAGCCCCAAGTAGCTTGATACCAATTACCAATGGCTTAGGCATGTCACCACACTGTGCAGGCGGATTGGTGACCACAGTACCTACGATTAGCTACACATACTAAAACTCTGCTGCCCATCACGGTATAAAAAATGACGATAGAATAACATGGCACTGTAAAACTACCAGTCGCAACAAAGCGCTACTCTTGCATATTCCTAGTTGTAAAAACTATTCAGAGCCTCTTGAGAAGAATATTTCCAACATCCGTAAATTAACATGTCCTCAAAACTCCACTTCAATAGCTTAATCGAATGCCGGCTAAACTTGTTTCGGCTGAACACCGCTGACAGTTGTTCGATAATTGAACCGGGAACAATTAGCCGTCGAGTGGTTAATATCGGCGCGTTGTCATACCGTCCCCTGGCTCTCCACGTCGCGTGCTAAATCGATTTGTACCGATATCGATACTCGTATGCTCTTGTACCTGGTGTACGGAAAAAGTGTGTTGGTTACGTCTCTAATTTACAAGAGCTAACTCTACCTCTTTCTACGTCATGAGATTTACATCGGCCGCTTTCAAACCAAATTTTTTTTTCACAGCCGTCTGTGAAATATATGCCAGCAGAAACAACTCTCAGTAATTTTCTCTGGAATAATAAAACTCGCAATATTTTAGTTTAAAGTGATAACAGCCGAATGCCGGATCATGCGCAGACCACCTGCAACGATGCGTCGCGTCACAAGACCACTGAAGCTGTCATGCATATTGACACAAATGTCGTTGTGATTGGTTGACACACATTGAAACATGTCACCTGACGTCCCACTCATAATAACTTCAAAATAAATTATGAAACTCTTACATTAAAGAAGTAAATAACAAATAATAACGATTCACTATGCCACACACTTTTGTATGTTGTGCTATTAAAAAATATTACAGTTAATCGAAACTAAAAAAGTATTCATTTGACAATAATTATGTTCTTAGTTTTGACGTCATAGTGTAAGTATTCCTTACAAGCTTACGTTTTTCCTTTAATAAAAGTGAGTGATTTGACCTAACAGTCAACAACCGTAGTAACGCGCTCATCTCAGGAACTACTTATTTTTTTTTAATGGAAATATTTATTTTTGCGTTTGATTATCCATTAGTCGAGGAAGGCTTTAAGCCATAGTAGAATTCCACGCGGACGGAGTCGCGGGTGTCCGCTATTCAATAAGTAAACTCCTCGTTAAAGACACATTGTTACTGCAACTAGATACCCGCAGAATATGGAAGCAGCTTAAGGGCGTGCAGTCCGCACCGCTCTTAATCACTAGCGCCGCTATTAGTTTTTATTTTGTAAAAAAAATAAGATTATTTTTAGGCAGAGAAACGTTCTGTAATGCACAGAATAACATTTATGCTTTTTAAAATCTACTTTGAATACTTTTCTATCGTAAAGATAACCATAATCTAAAATATTGCTAAAAGTGTCCACTTATATTTTAGGTTATGACCACCTAATGGTGAACAATAAAATAAAAGTCACTTTTATAAAATCATAAATGTTATTCCTTAGTGCACTACAGAGAGTTACTTTATCCAAATATCTCATTACAATTGAATAAAACGATGGGCGGCGTTAAAGAGAGTTATTTTATCGTACTAACTTAAATTAATTACAATCAAATAAAATCGACTGGCGGCGCTAGTATGCCGACTTCAAGCTCTTAAATCGTGCATAGTTTACATATTTTACCTCGAACGGTTGGAAGCGGGGGCATACAGTGCGACCCCGCGGTCTTGACCACAATGAAGGGCAAGGTTGGAACAACGGGACCGGTGATTCCATAGCTTAGTTCAATGAGATGAACCGCAAAGCTAATAGCGTAAGGGAGTCAAACCGCATATGTACATTAGTATTATCGCTACCACTGCGTATTAATTTCTCCAATAGAAACTTTGACAAGTCCGTATTTAAATGTATTTATATCCGTTCCCTAGTGTCCAAAGAAAAGCAAAAATCTTAGTTTCAAGCTACAACTGATTCCTACTAATATTATAAATGCAAAAGTAACTCTGTATGTCTGTTACGCTTTCCCGCTTAAACCTCACGACCGATTTTGATGAAATTTCACACAGACAAAAAAAATGTTTAAACCCTGAGAAAGGACATAGGCTACCTTAAATTGCGAAAAAAGGATCTGAAATCCAATGTCAATTAATTTTACGCCAAAAAAGAAAGTAATTAGTTTCAACTCTATTTCAAGGCAAATATTACATGTACCACAATATTACTTTTTTCTACATACCATTTGGTAATATTCTTTCGGGAAAGCTTTGTTTGTGTGACTGTTTGTGTGAATTCGGCATAATTTGTGCTGGATCAACTGATGTTTATAAAAGTACGTGTATATAAGTATGTCTATCCGTTCCCTAGCATCCATAGTACAAGCTTCGACGGTAGTTTAGGGCTACACAATTATTATTGTTGAGTTAGTCCAATGAATTTATTTATTTATTTATTTATTATATTTATATCCGTTCCCTAGTATCCAAAGATAAGCTAAAAGCTTAGTTTCAAGCTACAACTGATCCCTACTAATATTATAAATGCTAAAGGAACTCTGTCTGTCTGTCTGTTACGCTTTCTCGCTTAAACCACTAACACTTGTTTGTAAAAGTATTTAAGTTTGTCTATCCGTTCCCTAGCATTTTCGAGGAGCTTCGAGGTTAGTTAGAATTTATTAAATTTAATTTATTTACCTACACGAGACCCAACCGTAGTTTACAATGTTTGCAAAATATTACTTGTCCTGTACAGACATGAGCACGAACATGTATACAAATACATTCAAATATGAACTTTACTGCCTTGACATAGGAGTCAAGGTGTAAACATGATGCTCGTGACTGTACAACACAATTAAACGTCGTTAATACACATTTTGGGTCACGCTGTTAATATGTACCCGCCGTATTTCCCTCACCTGAATGGAGAAAGGATAGCCTAAGGCTTCAAGCTATTGCTAATGTTGTTACAAGGAGTTAAGAGCGATAATTCTCTGCATTAATTAATTTTGGGATTTACTGAAGATCATAAATATTTTACAGATAATTTTGTGACGCGTCTTTCCTTCTACGTTTTAAAAATTTAGAAGCTCATCTACAGATCCGATATACGTTTCAAAAATTCTAGTGTAAAAATATTATTCGGCAACCGTAATTTATTCTATGTTCTAAATAGTATATAAGCGTAGACGAAATGAAAATTATAATCGTATATACCCTCAATGTCTTAATAAGCTTAAATAATACGCGTTTATATCATTAACTAACTGATTTTCGAGGAACTTCAAAGTAACTGAAGCTATAAAAATATTGAGTTAATGTTTTTATAAACGCAATAAATTAATTAATTAAAAAATAGAAAATGGTTATTTGAAATTGCAAATGCAATCAAGTCTAAGGTTTATTTGCGTTTAGTGCTTGAAAATAAGAAAACACACACAAAACCCGACTTGGCTGATAATACGGTTAGGAAGAACGGCTAATAAATAACAACAATGGAAAACTCCAAATGTTTAGTCAAAAGTATATCTTTTTCTATCTGACTGTAACGTAATTGCTTTACTAACATTTTTTAAATATTGCTCTTTATGTAATTTATTGTTATAAAAGTAGCATTTGAACTACTTACGTTACGGTACATATATGGATCGGGTCAGTAAAATATTTAAGGTAAATTTAAATATACATTGATTTAGTATTCCACTTCACAATATGTAAATTAAAATTGCAATTCAAATTATATGCTATAAATGCTTTGATTGAATGTCATAAAAAAAAAAACTTTAGGACAAAAACAGAGAAAACATCTTGGAAGGTTTGGTCATAGTAACAAAGGATCATCCCTACTTGAACAAATATGTAGGTAGATTGTGAAAGCTAATTTCGCCATTTGATAGCCATTTTAGGCGCCTGTACGTTCAACAGCCATTGGCGAGGTTCGGGATAATTGCAGATCGGTGAGTACCTCGCAGGTGGTCTAGAAGGAATGTTAATGGTACTGAAGTGCCATAATTTGTACCGGACCCGGCTTTTAATAATCAATGTTTAAGCAGATACGGTAAATACCGGAGACTAACCGGCTGTTTACTGATGATAACTCAATTCTAAGTATGGCATACAATGTAGGGGCTTATTCGACTTTGTTCATCTGGGTGATGTTGGTGAACAAAGTAGTCTAATAGTGTACTTTGTTCACCTCGGAAATATATTTTCAATTTTTTTTTATTACATGTATTTCTACTTGGCTTGTAAAATATGGCAAGACCACGATCGATTTTGAAAGCAAAATACATTTTGGACGAAAATTGTTTTATCATATAATTGATTATCCTACAAACATTGGGTTTTATTTAAGAGAAGCCTGAAAAGTGCCCATTCTAACTGACCTACCATAGGCAAAGATACGTTCGCTACAATCGAAACAATAATTTACCTTTCTAGAAAGAAAGAAAGCAAATACGTTTTATTCATGCAAGACAAATTACACATTCATTTTGTTATTTATTTTTTATAAAGGGCAAAAGTAAAAACTATGTGCTACTAAAACGGTTGCCACTCTGACTAAAGCCAAGTCAATAGCTGGTTTTAAGTGGAACTAAGCAGACAAGACCTATTCTTTCATCCCTCAAGCTCCTAAACTCGAATTAAATACTTAGACCAAAATAACTTACATTTACTCGTAGGTGATATTTTACGTAAATGTGTACCAGTCCCACAGTTAGTGGGTCAAAACATTTTTTATTGCAAGAGTTACGAGCGTTTTATTTTAAGTTTTATTATTTATTTTACTGTGCCGTGTCACGGGTCGAACATATTATGTACGTGAATGTCATTTACGAACCCCAGTAAATGCTTTAAAGTCACACGTAATTTTCTCTGGAATAATAAAACTCGCAATGTGATAAAGTAGATTTAATGAAATAGCCATTAAGCGATAATAATGCTGCTTTATGAAATGGGTTTTAAGTGTCAAAATGAATTGTCACCAATTATTTTTACCCGTAATTTGATAGGCCACCCAATAACAATATTTTCTTTCAAGGAAAATGTAAAAGGCTTAACCAAAGCAACTAGCCAACTAGAGTTGAAACAAATAAACACCCAGAAATATCCCTTAGATACTAGATCTCGATTGTCTAGATTATTTTTATTTTATTTGTATCGCAGAAAAGAAAGTTCCTATAATGTATACTATGTAACATGACCAAGTTGATAAAATAAAAAATATTTATCAGGTTGTAAAATGGCACCTAGAATTATGTCTATTATAATAAAAGTAGGCACTTTATCGGCAGTGTGACCCGACCTGCTAGTATGAGGCGTTCTCCTTATTACAACAACGTAAACACAAAGAACATGACGTCGTCACAACAAGCCGCATCAAAACTTTACACCCATCATCTAAACCCGGTCCATAAATTTCCGGCATAACCTCCCGCAAATTGCCGCAACTCATTAAACTACCGTGGATGCTAATAGAAAATTTCACAAGGAACCTGCGAAAGCATTCCCATAGGCACCGTCCAATCGTGGAGATTTATAATCGTGCGAACTGAAAAATGGACGGAGATGCATGATAAAGATGCTTCTGAGGTCCGCAATAATTCAACTCCGTGGATAATTATGGCATGTGGGTATTAAGGTGTGTACACATGTGGAAAAGCACGGATTGAATTGTGGGTACATTATTTCTGAAGATATTCCGTTTGAGTTTTAGTGAAATATTCTTATTTTAGACGACTAGTGGCTTTTTTTAATGGAGCTATTTGAAAATTTTAAGTTATACACCAACTGGAGTAATTATAATTATTGACTGTAAACTAGATTATTTGGACAAGCACAGTGAAAACAAACACATCTCTCTTGTTTGTTTTGATTAAATGTTTTAAAGAACCTCAAACTTTTTTCGAAAAGTAGACGGTAATAATAACTTTTTTGAATTTGAATAATTTATTGATAACAGTTTAACACTACAACAGATGCTAGTAGGAGAGTAATGTTTATATGGTAAGCGATGCACAAACAACTGTGATACCTACCCGGATATCAATTACATTGATTTTTACCTTATCTGTTATCGCATATTTGGTAAAGGTATTGGAGTGTTTTGTCAACATGGGGTTAGAGCTTTCACTGGTTTAGTAATATTTACACCTGTCTTAAGTTGATTTATCTACCTATCAGTAATTGTGTACGACATTGGAAAAAATATTTCCTACTTAGATCTGATTGAGATTTGATACAAGATAATGCGTTAAATTAATCTTTTTTAGTACTAGGCAGCAAAACGAGTCCCAATGATATACTAATAAGAGTTATAAGTTGACGAAACCCAAGAAATTAAAAGTAACTGAAGCTAATTTAAAACCTTTTGCTAACCGCAGTATGAACAAATCCGGCGGAAAACATTGATAACGACCTAATTACTCCACGGTTTTGCAAAACACGAACGTACAAAATGATCTCTTACAACAAATTAATTAGCACTTACTTGTATCTGGTGCGCCCGATGTATCTTGTGCCGTTCCACTTCGTAAACAGGAACATTCTCGAAACAAGGTGAAACTTGTTGACCAGACTGCAAGACTCCAACCACTACACCACTAACACAACCACACTATTTGACTTATACGTAGTGTTACTAGACCTCTGCCTTTGTTGTCTTTTGCAGAGTTCATAACTATAGATGCGACGCCGGTTATTAACGATTTTAACCGTGCGGGTAAATATGCATTTTTCGTTAGAAACGGTTAATAACCCGCATTTTATGCATTTTACGGTTAAATTCCACTAGATTCCGCTAGATGTAAATAAGTGTTTGTATAATAATAATAGTAATAGATTGTATATTAGACGCTATTATAAATTAAAGCGACATATAATTTAACATTTACGTTTCGTAGTATTTGCGTGAAAGAGTAACAGACATCTATCCATCTATCTATTCTTACAAACTTTCGCATTTATAATCTTAGTAGGATTAGGTAGTAGGATAACATCTAAAATGAATTTTATTTATCTTTTGAATATCGATTTTCTCTTCACAAAGGAAAAAAACTATAACCTTTTTAGCTGTCACTGTCAGATAACTAACCGTTAACAACTGCATTTTATCGGTAGCTAACCAAAAATTTGGTTATTTAACGGTAGCTAACGGGTTTTTTACAACTATATTCATAACTGATTGTCACGGTAGTTTGATTTTGAGGTAAGAACGTACACTTAATAGTCCTAGCTGGCTTCTAGAATTTACCAACGAATACCTTCGTGATAATTTATATCAAAACACTCACTGAAACCATTTGATATGTAATTTAAGCGTCACATTCACATGAATTTATAATCTACTTTCTTAAGAAAACTACTTGAAACAGATTAAAAAAGCGGACGATTTAAAAATAAATTTTCATGGAGCAAAACCCGACGTGTGCTCCTCACCAGTCGTCAGTACTGAATAGTCAACTGACATTTGAATTGTACTAATATTACATTTCTACCCTCAATCGTCTTTATAGTATCGTTCAACACGTTTCTAGAAGTCCGTCTTGACAATGCGCCGAACATACTTTTTTCTACCCACAAAATAAAATTAAGTTGAATAGACTGGAATTTAAAAAAAAAGTTTTTAATAACATTTTATTGTTATTGTTGCTTTTAAAAGGAAAATACTTTGAGTTTCATTAATTCTTTTAAAACGTTGTACCGATAGTTAGTTTGTAATTAAGTAAGCTATTTAAAAAAAAATTGGGATATCATGTTATCTCTCATGTTTTTTTTTTGTGAAAACATCATGTTCGAGTAAAGACTACTGTGAATTCTTACAAATAAAACTAAGACCACCCAGAGAACTTGAAAAGAAATAAAAATGTAAACCAGGGAGGAAAGCCCACTTAATCCAATCTTCTGCGCAGAATCCTATGCTCTAATACGAAGGTATCTTTTTTGATCCCTAACTGTTGTGGTTAATAAAATTAGATACAATGATGGAATTCGTAATATAGCACTTGTTCTAAGCACAATGAATACACCAAAAATGTAATACAGCATTAAAATTTGTATTTGTGCGGTGCCTTGATATTTTGCATAGCATTGATTTCATTGCATTTAAGTATCTACCTAAATTTTTAGACATGTTTAACATTGACATTTGTTACATTTTTTTTGACACACCTTCATAATAATTACTAGCGGCCGCCCGCGACTCCGTCCGCGTGGATTTCGATTTCCAATATCCTATGTGTTATTCTGATGTATAAGCTATTTTGTGGTAAAGTTTCATTCAAATCCATTCAGTAGTTTTTACGTGAAAGAGTAACAAACATCCATACATCCATACATCCACACATCCACACATACAAACTTTCGCCTTTATAATAGTAAGTAGGATTATAGATGTCATAGTTGCAGCATTCATATAAAAGCTTAACGTTATTTTCTAAATACCCAGGCAAATTGAGTTACCTGTTATGGTACAGAATACAAAGTTTTATGGAGTTAGGGTAGTTTTAAAAATCTGGCGAATTCCGGACAGTTTGCGGCTATAAATAAACTTCATTCAGGTCAAAACAGTTTGTCACGAGTGGAAGTGTAACTCACAGCTGACATTTATGACCCTCTGATGACGAAATGACTCAACATTTTGGACTCAAATGACACATTAAACGGATAAAAATAAAATGTAGCTGAAAATCTGTACAATGTGTAATGTTACGATTAAAATTATTGTAAGTTATTTCAGTAATATTTCTCGTTTTCTGTTAAAGTATAAGTAGGTATAATAAGTAAAGTAAGAGTGTCAAAACCAATCGTCTAATAGTCGCAAATCTCTTTTGAAATTGTCCACAGAATTACGCTATACTATAGTCCATTTCAGCTAAGATGATCCAAATGACAAGTGTTCTTCTTATTCGAAATTTTAGTTTATTTCAAAGCAATAAGTTGCACGAGGTGTTTGTCGATTATCCTTTCGAGGCAAACTATAGTACATATTTATTTACCAAATTACTAGTTCTAGAGAACCTTAGAACACACGAGTTAAAACACACAGTGAATACGCAGCCTAAAGAAAGATGTATTGCTAATATTTATTTAACCGGCTGTGAATCTGCTTGTTATCGCAACTTAACCAATACGCAAATACGTGTAATCAATTTGCGACTTTATCCCGTTGTATTACAGGCGTGACGGATCTTTTAGGAGCGGTCCTTAATTGATTCTACCTGCAACTGCGATATTGAATTCAGGGCTGTAATATACTTAACAATATTGTATGCAAATAGAATCGGAATGATGTTTAATATTTTTATCGATTTTTTCATTGAATTAATGACTGACTGATTAATGTTGAGGTTAGATGGTATTGAAAACTTTAAAGCAACCTAATTTAATCTCCGAAGAGAATACCTTACATACTCCATAATGAGATTAATTTATATGTACACGACGCGACGAATATTCCAATTGCATCTTAACTTAAAACTCGTAAACGTTATACCTACATACATAATGCATTCTAATGTGCCTTGTTAACTTTTGTAATTTAATCGATTATTTAACTCGTGTTTCATATCATAATTCATACTTTAAAATATCGATAAATTAGAGGAACAGGCAGCCCTGATTAGGTAATGCAATGCACAGGTTAAGAAACAAATACTTGAAGCTTGATTAAATGGTGAACATTAATGAAATTGATGTTTCGATGAATTGTCTGAGTCATGCAACCACAGTCTTGGGTATTATATTTATTCAGACAGGTTTATTTAATCACTTTGCATTTTCTTGAGGTAAGTTTAGAATTATATAGCTTTGAAATCTAGAAGAGTTTACCATTAATAGTTGAAATATCCGCCTCTTTGCTTGCTACTATAGAGAAAGTAATTTACAATAACATGACCATGATTAAATCTTTGCTTGACCCAGAATCAATCCTAGAAGTTAATGACTAAGTACATACGAACCAATTAGGGGTAAGTATAAAGTTAGTATTTATTAATATGTGACATACATTCCCTTTGGGTTGTGTGTGTGACAACCAACTTGCTACGATCTTTGTTCCGATGCGTTGAAAATATCATTTTTTGTATGAAAACCATGTAAAAAACCAAGTAAACTTCTACTAGCGACCAAAATACGAGTAGGAAATTTTAATTGAAATATTCAAATAAATTTTTGGATTTATTTATTTAGAATCCACGTTTGTAAACAGATTTGTAAACTTACAAGTAAGGTCTGTTTAAAAAAATATAAATATTGCTACAAAAAGTTACTGCAGTATATGGCTAAAACAATATAAATGAAAGTGAAATATACAGCTTAAGTATCAATAATCACGAGTCTTAAATGAAACTATTTAATTATTAACATTAAAATGTGTGAAGTCAAAATTCTACCTGAGCGTTCGTAACATAATTCGATTATAAATAAATTACTTTCATAACATTTATTTCGAATAAAGTATCAATTATTGAATATACAATAATTTTCAAAAGAAATATATTCTATCTACAATATACAAGTAACAAACATTTATCTATATACATTTAGTAGTTCGGACTAGTTTGCGATCGTAGTCGAAAAAGGTGTCGTAAGGAGATATTTATACAAAATTTACACAATGTAGCAGTCGTATGTGTTCCCACGTACTTCACTAGACATTGTAAACATACAAGAAAGTAACATATGTCAATAGAATAGAGCAAATAGTTCAAGAAAGTAGCTATAATATCAGCTTCGCAATGGCTTGAAATTCTAAATTAGTTTTAAAAAGTAATTTAGAATTAGAAGCGATTCGAAACATAGGATCACTACAAATGCGGTTAATATGTTTAAAAAGGAGAGTTTATATGTTGATTGAACACATTTATAATATAGAAACACGCTTATAATATAATTGATAGTAGGATGTATTCAGTTATTCAGTTCTTTAATCAAACTTGGCAGTGTTCTGTGGCATAAACAAATATCTCGATAACTTTTAAATGTTCTCTATATTTAAATTAACTCAGTTACTATTTTGTATGTTCACTTTGCTTATTTGGTTTGGAACTTGGGTGACTTGTAAAAACATTTAACTTTTTACTATAATAGCTAGGAAAGATTTTTATTCAGTGATTTGCTAAGAAATCCTTTAGTTCACAAAACAGTGTTATCATACCAAACATTTGGAGAAACATTTACTTAAGTTCAAATATTTCAATTTGAACAATAACACACCTATGTATTATTTTAAAAAAATTGTCTCAAAGTATAATAATGGCTATGTAATTACTTATTATATTAAACACTTGAACATTCAAGTTAATACATAAGTTTAGCTTCTAACATATCAACGTACCCTCAATACACTAATAAATCACTGTCATGCAAAACCTAGTCGCATGTTTTCACAAGTCAGCCGAGCCCGCAAAAACTGTGTAGGGCATCGAATGGCAAAATCATGACTCGGAAGATCTGAGCGAAATTCAAAATTTCACACTCAAGAAACTACACTAACTGTACATACGGCGTGCCGCATAAAGCTCTCTTAAAAAATTACAAAAGATCTCAACATATAATAATTAACCTATCTATTAAATTATTTACAATTATTGCTATCGAATGTTGCGCTTTCAACGCTCCAGTTCCCAGTGCAACTGGCTTATTGCCTCCGCTACAAATTAAATACATTATCAGCGATGCTTTTCAATCGAACTCTGTTTAAAATGCTCTCGGACTCGCATCAAACATGTTAATATTGAATAAACATTTCACCGCCGATCCCCGCATGCTCCAACATCTCAAACAGAGCACTTTATAATAAACTTACTAAAGCAACTAAAGCTATAATTGGCGCCGTCAGTGATATGCCATTAAATTCATTAACGGAATGATAATTAAGAGCGACCTCAAAACTTTTAATCTGAAATCGTAACGAATAACTTACTTAATAAATATTCACAATTGGATTAACATTGGCATAATTTAACTCGTCCATTAGCCACAGATACAACATCGGCGATGGAACCGATCAACGAAAACGCAATCTGTTTTCGACATAAATTATCATGAAACAACACAACAGTCAAATAACGCATTCCTCTTTAATTAGGCCAATAGTTGTTCGTAAGATTTTTATAATAGATCTAAGAATCGAGTAACTTTGGAAAGACATAATATTATGGGACATTAACTTTAGTGCCAGACATTACATGAAAACCTACTTAGCGCCGCCCGTACGCAACAACAAATCGAAATAATATAAATGATAAAACACTCAGTCTTTATTTCTAAAGAAGTCTCATTAAACATTTACATGTGGCAACTATTGTCAACTAGTAATCGATTGAAACATGCTGCCCCTAAACCGAAACGACGGGGCGTGAAGTAAAAATAGTAACTATTCAGTATTTACTCGCGTACAAATGTCCACACGCGGAATTTTGCTACTTATGGGAAGGATACAATTACCTCACTAAAGATCTCGTCCCCTAAACACTCTGCCGTCCCAAAACGGACCATAGGAGTCAGTTTCACAAATATCAGATAAGTTTCCGAAGCGAATGTCACAAATAGCTCATACAATACAAGATTGTAGGTACGAGCTATTTGTTAGAGAGAATAGTTAGGCCAATAAGGGATTTACCCTTACAGGCTTACAGATAAACCACAAAACTTCGTAGGAGCATCTGTCACATAGTTAAGCCACTTAAGTATCTGATTGATAGTATATACTTCACTGTTGTATCTGATAAATAGCTGTTCTGCTTGTTAGACACCCATCAAAGGTGCGATTCGCTAAGCGCAAATGTCATAAAAGCCGTGATCGCAGCGGCTGTGTAATCGGTCACAGTATTTTTGGTATTCTGTAAGAACTATTTCAACGCTGCACGACACCCCTGTGATTTAAGCAGTGAGCGCATCAAACAAATTGCATATTAGGAACTTATCTGACAGTGATGAAACTGGCCCCCGATAGACTTGTATTTGTCGAGGCCGCTAGTTAGTGTAATTATTGTCTGTGCATTCGGGCGGCGCTGAGGGCTCCGCGTTCGTGGCGGGCGTGTGCGTCGCGCGCGCCCGCGCCAGCGCCTAGGCCAGCGCGGGCGCCGCGGGCCGCGCTCAGGGGCGGTGCGGGTGCGCCGAGCTCAGCGACGAGCTGCTCACGCCCGAGTCGCTGCTCTTCTCCGACGCGCACGGCTCCCCGCCCGCCACGAATTTAACAACGTTCAACCTGTGATCCGACTCGCACGTGTCGTCTCGCGCGCCGCCGGGCAAGCCCACCGTCCGACCCACAGCTCTTTCCACCCCAGTCCCGGGGTAGCGCTCGATCCTGTCGCATTCGATATCATCGGGCTGGCGCCGCCGTATCGACCGCTTCGCCTGGGGCGCCGGATCCGGCGGCCGGTGGCTCGGCTCGTCCGCCCGGTGCACCAGCGGCGACGTGCGCACGCGAACACCTCCGACTCCCACGCCGGCCTCGTAGCACCCTGAGTCACGGGGGAATTGCCGTCGGCCAAAAGGGGACTCTCCCCCCTCTGAACTTGAACCACCGCCTTCACCTTCGACGTCGCCTTCTCCACCTAAGAGTAATTACGAACATTTTACTTATTTGTCAAATAATTTAGCTGTATCTAATTCCTTAGATCGGGAGGCAGTCTAATAAAGAAACAAGCTGCCGGCTTTCCCACATTTTATTTTCCCGAAAACACTGGCAGTCGTAAAAACAAAAGGCATACGGCTAAGAATGTTCCGGTACCTAATTAGTCTAGTAGTAAACCACACGTTATAAAAATCCGGGTTAATCAGGAAAGGCACCAAGAAAATAACTTACATTCGAGTTTATGCAGAAGTTGTACAGCAGCGAGAATTCGGGTGCGATGGTCGGGAGTCATTATGCCCAAGTAGTCCAGATCGGACGGCTCAATCTCTTTGAATAATTCTATATCTTCATAGCCATTCCTGGCAAAGGCAACTGTGTACTCGGGCAAGTCTATCCTCCTGAGTAGCTCCTCGACTGATCTCGGCCGGGTCTCCCAAAGTCTTTCGCGGCTCTTGCACCACTTCGACGAGCGCGATCGGACGGTGTCTCTGTCGGACAGAACCTCGACATTGGCAAACTTGAAGTTGCCGACCTTGTTGTTGAGCACTCCCCGCCAGATCCCGGACGCGTTCATGTTTATTACCTCGATGATATCCCCTTTCTGTTGAAAAATTACGGTCGGTTAGTTTCCTCGGTATTACAACAGCACCTAATAATTCAGTACGCTTCGGTATTAAGACGTCTTACCTTGTATCTCAGGGCATCTTTCTCATAAATATTGGGTATATAATCGACGAGTGCTCGGGCCCGACACAGCATTTGCGGCACGAGCAAGCTCCGCCCGGCTGGACTTAATTCTATGTTTTCTTCTGCCGAGAGAGATGAGTGATTACTACCAGCGCGAACCAATGCTTGTGTGCCTGTACATAAATATATGATGACTTATAAATCTCAATTTACGGCCTATCATCCTAATCCACACATTAAAATTACAAATACCTGCATTTACATCTTTGCATGACTGTGAATGGTAGGATATGGTTAAACTAGTCACAGGACCCAATGGTTAGTAGGTGGGAGTGGGACATGAATCGGTATTATTTACAAGTGTGTAATCTGTAAGTAACATGAGGGGCGTTATGGTACACAGAAAGGAAAGACAAACATATTTACAAACAACGTTTATATTAACACAGACATAAAGAACTCAATAAATCCACTCACTACTGCCTGATCCGCTGGGAAGACTTTCGAAAGAACTATTAGAACATGGAAACGCTTGGTCGCCGCTCGTCCTCCGGTCGCTTCCTTCGGGGCCCCTCTCTTGTCTTAATCTTGATATTTTTCTTTGGACGTCTTGCCTAAGCCCTCTCACTTTACCAGCTAAGTTTGAAACTCCTTCGCATTCCTCGGCCGACTGAAATGATGCACAAGAAACTTTAGTAGGGCGATGGGTTTACCGAATCAAAAGCAAATAAATATTTTTCAGCATTGAATTTATTGGAGTGCTAAAATGAAAAGTAAAACAACATCTGTCAAAGACAACCGTAAATGCAGCAATTACCTTGTGAACCGTGGCTATGTGTTGGGAGTCAGTTTCGCTCTCCTGATCTTCGTAATCCGAAGAAGCGGGCGACAGGGGATCGGCGCCTATCCGATACCCTGACATTTGTCGGTAACCCCTCCTAGAATCTCGCTCCGAGCGGCTGGATTCCAGCGAAATTCCCGACAACCTAGAGCCTATTGATTGTATGTCAGACGCGGCGTAGTCCCCGCTCTCCCGATCTCTCGCCGTTCGCAAAGGGATCACAGTGGTCGGGTAGGGTCCGCTTTGGGGTATAATGAGTCCCCGCCGAGGGGCCCTCGCTAAGCTAATGTCGCCCGCGCTCCTGAGTGATATCACACCTTCGCCTCGCGGCTCGTTTCGCAGGTTGAGGGTGAAGCACACTCGGCCATTTTGGAAGGTCGCAGCTGGAGCTCCGCCGCCCATTAGAAAGTCCTCCGGGTCACTTTCGTACGGCGGTTCATCGTACCAGTGCCCTCTTCCAGTGAGCCCTCTCGCTTCGTCGTCGTACATATACGTGTCGTCTGTAAACGAGTTCTTCATTAAAACTCGGCTTGGCGTAGCGTTCCAATAGTGCAAATAAAAAGTACGTGCCAAAAAAATTGCGAAAAAAGTTTACCGTAAAATGCCCTTCCACAAAGTGGCGAACTCACTGACAACACTGCGTTTTAAGCTGTGTACGAACATTGTAAGCCGTGCGTGGTTTATGCAAAATATCGTTTTTAAAACAACATGCACTTAGCATTTTGTTGCAAAATAATTGGATGGATGGAGATGAATTTTTAAACCATTTTGGATTAATTACAGCAAAGTTTATTGAACATTATCTTTTTTGTTGTTGGATGTTTAGTGTGCTGTATTTTTTTTTAACTTTGTTGTGAATGAAAGATGCACATCGAAAGCATGTTGAGTAATAAATACCGAACGAGAAACAAACAATAAAATAAGCATTCCGCAAATATGATCACGAACATTTAATATTAAACATCGTGCAGGCGACATGCGGAACATTTCATGAAAACAACAAAATCATTCTTGATATTTTGATCAAAAGTTAAAATCAAGTTCCTATAATGTATCATTTAATCTTGATAACAAGATAATGTTTAAAATAGACTATGTTAATTAAACATTTCTACTTAGAGATGAAATATAACAGTCGATTTACATTAAATATACAAGTTTGAAGCGAAGCATTATAAAATATGTATATTGTATACTCAAAATATCAAGAAGCAAACGTAATGAATAACAAACTGAAAACCGAAAGCTATTTTAAAATTTTATAGGGAATCTTTTCTTCTCATTGCATAAACAAGAAAGACATTTTAAATTTCTTAGAAACTGAATTGCTTTTACAATATCATTGGAACAATAAATATAAATATAATGGATAGTTTAAGGTTTTCTTTCACAAAATTCTTAGTAAAAAAATATGTACCTCCGAAAGGTCCTCTGACGCCGTCTCTTCCCATATTCATAAGGCCATGTCTTATATCTCGAAGAATCTGTAACAAATATGAAAAAAATATAACAAAAAGGGAAGAATTAATTGATTTAAAGCCTGACAAAACAATTTAAGGTACATCCAATTCAACAAATGTATTTTTTTACTAGGTATACAACGTAATATTGATAGTTTATTTTAGTAAAATGTTTCTAGTTTATTTAAGTAGTATTTTAATCATAGTCTTAAGTATGTTGCAGTTCACGCATGACGTAGGCCACCTAATAATTCCAGATTATTTTTGGTTAATCGAACATGGGTGTTTATTTCAACCTTAAATTACTTAAGAGCTAAGGCTATCAATGTCATTATCTAGTCATCTTCACGATTACATCCTGTTATTCCGAGCTGCAGGAGGTAATGAAAAACGAATAGTTATCTACCTCGAGACACGGGAACCTCTGTTCCACGCATCAAGCCCTCAAAGTAAGACGTAAAACTTTTATGAACTTTTAAGGAAATAAGAACAGGCTTTTATTCACCATAAATACGGGCGGGCGAGAATACTTTGCCTATAAATTTTTATTTAGCGTCTTCAAGTCTCAGGTAAGTGACGTCGTACTAGTGTTGAACTTTCAAAAAATATTTTTCACGGGAAATGTTTCCGTTCAAGTAACGCGTGAACGCGGCAATAAATATTCGAAGGGGGTAATAAAACGACCACTTTCTCGTAAGTAGAAAAGTATTGAACATTAAGTTAATTTATGCACATTGCTTCTACCGCGGCGTCTACACGAAAGGGATTTGCGTGGCATGTCGTTTGTGCGAGTAAATGAGATTTTATGTTGCCGGAGTCTTAGACAAGGGGCGTCAGCGTGCCGCTTGCGCATAACCAAATACTGTGCAGTAAAGTCATTATTTTTTTTACCAATATCAGCAACCATTACCTAGGAGTAAAACCTGCGCGGACTGGCTCCATGATGCCACATTTGAAAAGAAAATAACGAGAAGCGCGGCGCGCGTTCTATTTTCAAATTGCGCGCGTCAATTGTTTTTTTCTGTGTAAATTATACAATGAAAATAATGGCATGTGCGATGAAGAACTTGGAATAATTTATATAGTAATTAATGACATCAAATAAATTTTTTAGCGATAACTGACGATTTGACTTAAAATCCTTTACTGCATTTTTTCTTACACTGTGGTCAAGGTAACGACCACTGGGCTGGTTTTATGCAGCCTGCATAAAATGCAATCATCGTTTTTCTAAATCATTCGATAAAGGAAATGAAATCTGCGCGAAACAGTACCAATCAATGCATATGAAATAGAACTCTCAACGAATTTTCCTTTTTCCGTTTCAATATTTTGTTCAATACTAGTACAAGTTTGGTTACTACCTAGCAATAGTACTCGAGACCAAGTACTAGGTTATTTTTTCTGCTGAAAACTAACAATCATACTAATATTATTTATATTTATTTAATAATACTTATACATATTTGTATTCGTTTAGTTTATTATAAGGTTTAAAATTGTTTTTTTTTATACATTTTTTGTTTGTTAGTTCATAGATTATTTAATATATTAAGTAAGTTACGTAATTAGGTTCCACCCGTGTAAGTAATTTTTATCACTACATAGTATAAAACAAAGTCGCTTTTTCTGTCCCTATGTGTGTTGTATGTCCCTATGAACGCTTAAATCTTTAAAACTACGCAACGGATTTTGATGCGGTTTTTTTTAATAGATAGAGTAACTCATGAGAAAGGTTTTTATGTATAATATCATCCATTAAATAGTGGACAAGTACCACGGGCGAAGCCGGGGCGGGCCGCTAGTAATAAATAAATTATGAATGTGAAAGTTTGTTCGTTTGGATGTTTGTCCGCCAATCACGCTACTTGGTCAGCACCTTTTTTTTAAGTGATAGGATACTTTTAATCCCGATTAAATACTCCCATGGCATAAAACAGTAATGTTTATAACGCGGGCAAAGCCGCGATTAAAAACTAGTTATATATAAATTAAAGAAAAAATATGACAAGAAAAATGCGGGTCTGAACTAAATTCTATGGAATTTAAAAAAAACAGACAATTTAAGTATTTCCAACAACAATGGAAGAACAAGGTAAACCTAGCTGCTCGGTAAAATCAAAATAAAAGGAAATGGACTCGTCACAGCGACTGCAAGAGCTAAGTATTTGCTCTAAACGGTTGGCAATAACTGGATTTGCGGGTTTAAATAGCGCAACATGGAGAATCCAACAATGGAGAGACTGGGTAATGTCGGCGACTTGTTACTTTTACTAATGAAATAATAATGTCCCATTTAGTTTTTTTTTTTATAAAAGAGGGAGGCAAACGAACAATAGGTTCACTTCGTGATATGCGATTGATAACTGCTGTCCATGGGCGTCAACAACCCCACAAAGTCGCTGATGTATTGCCAGACTTTGAAACCTCCCCAAAATTAAATGAGCTGAGACCTTACTCACCAGCATTTTAGTTGAGTGAGGTTTGATAGTGATGAGATTTGACGGGACGGGAAGAGTGTGTGACTAAGTAGGTAGTATTCATAAAACGTAATCGTAAATCGTACTGATATAGATAAAATATTCAAAATGTTCTGTGCTAAAAATACCAAATTATCCCTCGACCATTAAAGAGGTACAAGCATTTACCATTTACCTCAAAATGGAATACACCGACAGAATCAGAATTGTTTGAGCCACGTCACCGCGGCGGTTTACTGTCGTAGTAAAATTTTCAATGTTCGATATTCGGGGTGTCGCGGTCCCATCGGGCTCTTTAGTACTGGGACGCAATTGATTAATATGAATCATTCTGTAGTTTTTTGGAGATGAAGATTTATTTCTTTACTGTTTTAGCCGTAGATGAACATATGAAGTCATGATCAACTGGTTTTTAATGTGATAAAATATATTATGCTATTTAATGATAGTAAAACTTTAAAGATAATAACCTAAAAATTAATGTTAGCGCGAGTAGATGGGTACTTCCCATTGCGGGACAAGGTACTTAGAAAAGGAGTATTTGGGGACCAAAGTTACCTCAACTAAATATGCCACACTGTTCGATCAAAATCAGATGGACATCGTGTTGGCGGCCATTTCGCTTTGCCTTCTCCTATACTCTTAATTGACGAAATTTCAGAGGTACTTTAAGCGCTTATTCCAGCATAACCTTTTACCAAGCGTCTCGGTGACCAAGCGCCCATAGTTTTACGAGCGTTCGAAATGTGCTGAACAAGGGCTTCCGAAGTTTCGTTGCGAAGCGATACAACTGCCTTTAATAGGCTTAGCTTGAGATTAGGGCACGATTAGCCCACGGCTCGTCGAATGCTCGGGCCAGTCTGCAGATTACAAGTAACTGTGTCTCTCACATCAGATTAGTCGTAGCCGTGTGCGTGCGGTTAGGGCTTTTTCGTGTCTCCCGAGTGTGAGTTTTCTTTTGAGGGGCGTTGAACATTGAAGCTCCATTTTGGATAGTATGAGTGTTAAGCGTAATACTGATGCTATATGCATCGCGATGCATTAAGTCTTAGTCCCCTAAATGCGCGTTCTGTTCATTACAGTGTTCTAAAATGGCATTCGGATAACTTACTGCTTTTAGTCTTCTGAGATTTAAAAAATATACGCAATCAGTTCTTTTTTATAGTTTATCTAATATAATTGTTTTACGTCGGGGGGCGTAATTTAATTTTGGGGGACTCGTTAATATTGTAAATATTATCATGGCATGGTAGCACTGAACCTATGAAATTTCCTATTAAAAAAGTAATAAAAATTACCTCTTCTTGTTCTCTCGCCAGCTTGTCTTTCTTTTTCATAGCTTCTTGTACCTTTAACTGTAACAAATAATGTAAGGTAAATTAAGATACTCAAACCAGTCATAATATTTCCTATATTTTTTCATTCCAACATATCATAACAGGCACATCGCAGATATTTTTATATCATTCAGTGCTCAATTTAAAACATGAGTTCATATCCATTACTCAGTAATCAAATATTAAACCTAGGGATGTATTTCAGATATATTGAATGACAATAGAATGTTAATGTTCCTCTTTTATTTTAGTTCCATGTATTCCACCTTTCGTGAATTACCATCAAGCATTCATGTTCCCAAACAAATTGTGGCTTTTGCACTTCATATACTCGTACAAGTATTACCTTTCCTTTTAAACTATGCCACTTTTGCTTAATTAAATAACGGTTTAGCTTTTCACGTCACATTCCAAAAGTAACATTTCAAACTTTTGATAAGGCATAACTATTTTATCCCTAACAATTATTCGACTGAATCATGCTGGCATGCATAACAGTGTAATAGTTACGTGCAAAAATAAAATATGTCGTGCATATTGTGCAAACTACATAACATAACAGTGCGGTATGTGCTAAATTGATTTAGTTGACACGAGGAATGCAAGTGCATACAAAGTAACATACATTTTAAACATATGGGTTAACGTCGAGCAGTTACATTACTATTCCAAGCTAAATTTATTTCTTTAGTAATATGACACATTAAATTATGGGATGTTAAAAGAATGGAGTCTAATAGACTTTATTAGGTTAAGACGCTAACATTTTTATATCCCTCAAATTGTCCCTCTTTATATTAAGTTGTGCATATATGTTTACAAATCATTAACAATGGAAAGAAAATGTAACTACTCAACATCCAAAAAAAACCTGCAATAAAATGTTTCATCTAGAGCTAATAAAATCAGCAAAAGATTAAAGGTCCACCTCCAGTTCTTAAGCATGCCGATCGAATATGTTAAACCAAAACAGGGGCCGAAATTTTGAATTTTGAAATTTCTGTTATTGCTCTGTTGGCAGAAAACTTAATATAATAACAACGTCATATCTATAAAATACACACATTAAACAAATTACATGTCTTTACGTATACTTACTTATACTACATATTAATAGTCTAGCTTCATATTTTTTTAGGAATAAACAAATATTAATTCATATGTAATTTTCTACTAATTTAATAAAACATTAATTACTTAAACTACATTGAAAAGCTAGTTAATATAACTAAAACATCATAAAATAAATAGCAATGTCAAAGCATTACAGTATAAATAGAAGATGATGAATTTGTATAAGCTAATAATTTCGAGATTACAAACTCGCAATTCACTAATATTGTCAATTTCTACAGAAGGTTCGTTTAAATATTGACAATATTAATGATTAAGTCTAGACGTCTTCAATTTGTCGAAGAAATTCGGTTATAGAGACGATGTATATTATGATTTGCCATCCAGAGCATAACAGAAAATGGCTACGTCTGAAATGTGTTCGACAGATAGCTAATTTTAAAGAATAGCCGTGGTTAAAGGACCAACAGAAATTTTATAAGAATCACAAAATTATTGAGTCAAGACAAATATTGTCTCCGTAAAAAATAATAAATAATTAGGGGAGAAATTATTTGCGCAATCTCAGTAGAATCTTAATTATACTAATTCAAAATAAATATTAACACAATAAAGACGATGAAAATTGTCACAATAAACAAGTTACGTAAATAGTAAAGGTGGACTGAATTAAATTCAAAGAATAGACTCGTAATTCTTTAATTTTGATATTTGAACAAGAGAACCGAAAAGAAGGACCAATAGAAAAATAAAAAAAAGATAATGATTTTAAGCCTTCTAACCTTCTAAGTGGTTAGAAATAAGGAATTTCGTAACACAATATAGCGCGACAAGCCATACTATCGCGTGCCACCCTCAATTCAGAATCTACTGCAATTGCGCATATACAAAACGGCAAACACGTGTATAAGCTTGTACTCATATCTGTCAAACACGAAATCGACGATGCCTATGAAGCTCACCCTATGAATAGTCTCTTCGAAGGTGTTTGGTTGGGCGGCAGTCATTTGTAAGAAGCGGAGGCGGTCATAGTCCCGGGGGTCGACCATGGACCTCAAGGCCGTGTCGGGACCAGGCCCAAGGCCCAGGCCACTTTGTAGCACGCTGTCCGGTGTGTCGACCTGAACGGAAAGTTTCACTTGTAATTTATTGGGGTGATTCCGGTTCCAACTTTCATCGTTTCGCTCGGAAATGTTTTTGTCGAACGCTGTTGCGATCTCCCTGGTAATCTCCGAGATTAGTTTGTTAGAATTTCGGTTTTAACTTCAAATAAGTTTGTTATTAATGTTACCGTTTATTTTTGGCTTTACATTTTCAGACAATGTGAGAAGAGTTTAGAATTTTTTTTTCGCATCCAGATCAATAATTTTCAATGTAATCTGTTTCTCTTGTAAAAAAAGTAAGATAAAATGAAAAAATGCCTGAAAAATTTTTTACATCAGAAATATACAGAAATAATACAAATAGAAAAATGCAAACACAAAAAATATTTTAGATACACATTTCTTTTCTTCATGACACATTATAATTGTTTGCACTTAACTAATAAAATTATGCGAACAAGTAAGAATTCTTAATTCATTCTTTAACAAACGATAATTTATCACGCTATCGACTAGTCATCTTTCCCACAAAGATAGTCCCTAAAAGTAAGTCTACTTGATTTTCTTTAAAAAAACTTTTTCACAAATCACGCCAGTCTTCATAACACGATGATAAATTAACATCGTAAAGTTTCACAAAGTAAACTTCGTAAGCAATTTCGAGTTAATTGCGCGACCAACAAACGGGAGTTTTCTGCAAGCGTGCCATCGATATTTAAGTTATTTTGTTTACCGGAATTAATTATGACTGATATTTTGATAAGATTCTCAAAATACTTTATCGTTATTTATAGGATCTAAATATGGAAGCTACAAAATACACTCAAACCTGAATACATAGTTAATTAAGCTTAAAAACCTTTATTTAATCAAACCGTTAAATAAGCGGGATAATATTTTATCACCGCCCAGCTAATAGTTGTGTCACAACAATGGCGAAATAACGCTTATAATAAAAAAAGGCTGTGTAAAGTGCGGTACTTATAATGGAACTACTATGAAAGTCGTTCATATTTTGATATGAGTGAGTGCTAGTACAGGTGCACTCTCTGTTTCCTCATTGTTAGAACTACAAAAAGTGTAATAGCTAAAACGACCTATGTGACGTCAAAATTACTAACTACACTACCATTGTGAACCTACGACCACACAACGCTAATTGCTACTCCACTAACTTTTAAACTAGCTCTAAGGGCAGGCACAGACAAAAACGTGCCCATTTATCATTTCCACTTAAGGACGGAAAAAGCTATGGATATCTGCATCACAATGAGCCTATGTACGGACGAATCAATTAATCATAAGACGCACAAAGCTCGCCCATTAACTTCGCACTTGATAAGGGAATAATATGAATAGCCAACAATGCCGGTTCCTATAATGTGACAACCCTACAGGCTAAACTCCGACCGTAGCAAATTTATAGGGCCGCTATCGAATTCACACTCATTTTCTTTAAAATCGATTAGTATTATCAGGGTGAATTTTTGTGACAATATTTATTGGGTACCCTTAATTGTTATAGGAAACGAGCAATCATTATTTTCGGAACACTTACGAGATCTAAGTTCAAAAAGCCTTCAGTGTAATAGCTCATTGAAGGAATTTTCTCTGTTTAGTAGGTATCCATCAATGGGAAAGGACCGCAGTGTCAGAAGTGGCATCCACGCGCGTGACATTCGTCAAAAAAAAGTCACAATGAACAAAAAAAAAACAAAAACAAAACAATCTTCCGAAAACAAAACACATCAATCAGAACAACAGAGAGTTCGGCAACGCAGCCAATCAGCGATAGTACGTGACATTAACACGGTTTCGCGATATGCGAATTTAATGTTTTCCCCTGAGAGTCTACCGATTCGAGTTAAATCGTTATGTGCACGTTCTGTAGCAAGATCTAATTTTGATTGAATCGTTTGAACATCAATATCTGATGTGTAGACTGCATCCGACACTCGGTAATTGGCTGCGAGCATTGGGAGACAGCCAATTATCAGTTCATTAAATTCGCAGTTCGGTCTTGACTAACGTTTTGTTTGAGTGGTCTACTAGATGTAGGAAAAAAACTTGTATATGTCCATTACAATTGAATTCATAATCAATCTTATTAATTTAGAGGCCTTGCAAATGAATAAACATGATATTAATTTAATAAAGAGAGCATCTAACTCTCTGAGATGATTTAACGCATTTAATAAATAACTATTATAAATCATATGATAACATAGTTCCAAACTAACAAACGTTAAAAAATTTAACTGTTTTTTAAATCCTACTCGTTGCATTCGTAAAAATGTATTCGCTACACCGCAATTTCTAGAACGTTGCAAAACAACTTAAATCACTACAAAACAAACCTTTTTCCCAAGTTATCTCCACAAACGCAAAATAGTGTTTAAGAAACCCCGTTAAACTTTCAGTGCGGAACATACAAGGAAAGTAATTTGTGTCAAAAACATTGCTATGAAAATATTACCACTGTAAACATGATAAATGTGCTCCAGGGAACAAGTTTGGTAGTTGCGAACTTTAATATCGGCTACATTTCGTAAAACTAAATTTATTATAATCTATACCGCGTTTATTTGGCAGGAATATTGTGGTGTTTATTTTGATAAGTGTACATATTATGGAGAATAAAAGAATATTATTTTACTTATTACTTTTATAATACTAGTAAGAACCAAGGAAGAGTGGAAAACTTTAAAACGGGTGAATGAAATAGTGACCAATATTAAAAATCAAGAAATATTTATTTTATATGAGAAGATGATGAATGTACCCAATATGTAAGTTTTTTTTCGGATCAAATAGTTAAATATATTTAAAATACTGGACGCATTTTTGAATCATTACCTCTTAAAACAGCATTTTAACTGTTATATCATTAAGTATTGAATTCCAAATACAAGTAGTTGAGTAAAACGGCTTCAGTTTCACAGACTATTCGCAATCAAAAAGCAACAAAAACGACAACTGTTACAGCACACAGCATTTATCCAGAATAGTACATTATTTATTCCACATCGTTAAAACAAATGAACGTATAAACAACAAATAAACGGCTTTATTGATACAAGACGCTGTATTTACGACTATCCGAATGTTGGCGAATACTACAGAGCTACCATAGTGTTCAACTATAAGGTTTTATTACCTTTATCGAGCGCCAGCTAAGCTATAACAGGGAATAGAAGCGGTGCTATAATGCCTCCCGCAAGAACCCGTTTACAAGGCAGCGTGCCAATACGGGCGTAAGTCAAATATTACCCTTTCTGCTATGTCGATTCGCTCCTACGTTATTTTCCGTGTGAAAAATCGCGTACGCTTTCTGGGCGAGGTGTATTTTTAACTCGTACCGTATCGTTTTTATTTCTTGTTTAAAATATGGTTTGATGTAGAGTGTTATTCTCACCGTCTAGTTATATGTAAAATAGTTCTTTATTTGAATGCAATGATAATGTAGCATACAAAAATATTCAGAAAAATGCTTTGTGTACATTTTCCGCACTTTATGACTCTAGTATAATCTACTGTAAAAATATTTATCCAATGGTAATAACCCAAGATGTCGGACACAAGAAACTCCCTAATCCCTAAAGAACCACTGTGCAATCAACAAACAATCTTCCCCCATTTCACCCCAACAAAAACACTCGGCGCTGATCCTCTAATCGCAGTTGGACACAACACTGCCAATACTCGAAAAAAGCAACTTCTGACAGTGCTAATCCTAAGTGCAACTCCCCTGATAAGGATTATACCGAGCCCTAATGGCCTTTATCCGGCGGCTCAACAAACGTCCATAACTCACCGCGTCGCGTTGGCTGAACCGACTTAACTTTGGCAGACGTCATTTCTCAAAAGGCATGCGGTGATACCCCCCTCGTCTGGAGATTAATAAATATAGGTGGACGTGGAAAAATGTACCACTTAATGGAGGACGAGATGAGCTTCGTATCTAATGCCTGCATGGAGACTTGGCATCGCTCATCTTAACTTTGTTTGTTTCGTAGTTCGCCTTACTAGTTGCAGACTTCGGTTTCTTTATTTGGTAGGAACACACTATGAGGAAAAAACGCGACCGAATTTATTTATTAAATGTTACACATTATTAGGCTGATTTTTCGTATTAAATGGAAAATTACACACAATGCCGAAATTGCGTTGCGTAATTTGTACAGAAAATGCATGGCCGCCGAACTTCGGTCGCGTTATTTCAGCCCAGTGTGATCCTACACACAAGGAAAAAAATTTATTACACATACATACAATGTCTTGATAGAAAAAGCTACCTATGCTAATTATTCGACAGATATCAATTGTAACTATGGCATCTAATAATATCACTTTACAACAATTAAATGTAGAACAGACGGTGTACCGGCATATTGACGTCTGTGGTTTTAAATAAGCCTCGTCTTTTGCGGTTTAACCAACCCGCATCTGGTAAGCGAGCTTTCTACAAAACTCCAATGGAACACAAGAATGGCATTTAATTCTACGTTTCTCCTTAATTATGTTAGCGGTCTTTTTGTTAATTGAATACCACTTTTGAATTCCTTTGAATGAAAGTGAGCTAACTCAAAATTCGTGTTACACTCGATTTTACCATAAACTGGCTTTATAAAGCATTCTCTATAACCCGTTAAGAAAAAGTGACATTAAAGGCTACGACATATTTTTTATTTACACAACAACACGTATACAATTAATATTTAAAATCCAATCCCAACTCAAAACACAGCAGCCGTTTCCTAACGACAATCTTTCAAATGCAACCCGTCAAAAAATGTTTTAAAAACATATTCGAAAAATATTTTAAAAATATTCAAGTTGAGTTTTAAGTTACTTTCGGAGCTGAAATGCTGTTGGCAACATTTCGTGTGACGTGCCTAACGTCGTAAGCGTCGGACAGAGCGCTCAAATTTTCATTACACGCATAGCCGAGTGCAGAACTAGACTGCATAGTGCATGCGGCGCGGAGGGGGACGGATTTGGAGATGGTTTAAAAAGGGGTCTTTAAAAGATTGTTTGAAAGAAGGGACTTGAGATAGATTTGAAGAAGGAATTTTTGAATGTGGATCGTAACATGTACAAGTTTAGCAGACATACTGTTCTGGTAGATAAACATTAAAAATGTAGGTATGCTTCGATAGATAAAAGCATTTTTAAAGCGACTACTGGTAAACAATGTAACATTTAAAAACAATTATTTTTTTAAACATTAAAGTTACTTTCGGAGCTGAAATGCTGTTGGGATCATTTCGTGTGACGTGCCTAACGTCGTAAGCGTCGGACAGAGCGCTCAAATTTTCATTACACGCATAGCCGAGTGCAGAACTAGACGTTGCATAGTGCATGCGGCGCGGAGGGGGACGGATTTGGTAATGTTTTTGAGAGGGAGGGAGAAATACGAATAAAAGATGGTATTATGGAACATAATATACGACTTAAGTACGGTGTTCCTCAAACATGTGTCTACTACTACAGGAGATGAAAATTGTAATCGTATGTTTTTGCTGATTTGGCGTTGTATATCCAGTCAAATCAGCGGCTTAATTGTACATACAACGAAATTCCATTTCGCCGAGTATTATTAGGTTTTTTTCAATTACTGTTTTGCCTGAAAGAACAAATGTTGTTTGTTATTTTCTTTAAATTATTTACATATACTCGGCCACGTCTTTAGTATAAAATTAAATAGAGTAAATGGTACATAATTAATTCAACCGTAACTGTGATATTCTGAACAAAAGTACAACACATAATAACTTAAACAACAATTAATTTTGAGACATAACAACATACTCATTTATAAAAAAAGCAAACCTACTTGAAGAAAAAGAAACAATACTTCAAACATACATCATCGAATCATATTATGAAAAAAATCCTACTATTTCAAACGTCCCAACTCCGTCCCTGGGCGTCATACTAATTGCTCCGAGTGCATGTAAAGACGGCCGGCGACGCTCCGGATCAACATAATGGCGGATGGGGGTAGCAAAAGGGAATGTATGAAAAAAAAGAGGAAGGCAAACGCCGCGGGCGTGTGCAGACGCACGGGAAAGATTCGGTTACAAATTGTTTTGTTTAACGAGACGAGCCGAAATAGTTCGGCGCTATTCGGCGCTCTCGATAGTGGTACGGAATTTGAATTTTTAAATTTGGAATGTGGACAGCTGCTGTTTGTTTTTTTTTGTTTTGGTTATTTATTATGAATTAATTTTCAGCTAGTTACTAGGATAATTTGTTCATATCAAATAAGGAGATAGCAACTTGACTTGTAAATTAGAAATCTTTGTGGGTAAGAAGTCTTATTTCTTACAGCCAGCAGCATTCGGGCACAATAGTGTTGAGAATTTTATGGGCGATATTTTTTCCCATCTTTATCTTTTCTTCGGATAAATAAACTGCAATATAATAATTAATGAATCCTCCAACTACTTATAAATCATTAAAATGGGACGGTTCATTAAAAGTGACAATCAGTATAAAGTAAACAACGTAAATACAACATTATATTAGGTAATGCTACAAAACATGGACTACCTAACGGTCAAACAAAGTGTACAAGGCAGTACACACCTAATATATAATTAACATATATTGATATCACAAAAAAAACATTATTGTTATAGTTTCTCAATCTGAGATGAGCTACTTCATTTCACACTTCGGCAGGCAACTTAAATCTATTGACAAAACACATCAGTATATTTGTATGTATCTACTTAAATAACCAATAGTAATATCATTAGATAAGTAACAATACTTAATTCCTAAAAAGGTAACAGACATAAAGAAGAAGACATTTTTATCTGTGCACATGTTAAATCAATCGTAATATCCAATGAGAAATTACAAAAAGCAAAATATACCAGCCAGATATCTTAATAATATTACTTCTGAATGAGAATACATAAAGGACTTTTTGGATATAACCCACATTATTGTGTTATTATTACCAGGAGACATTGTATTCTTTGCAAAACAGTTATATCTTCCAATAAATAATTTAAAAGATACCAAATTTGAACAATAGCTGTGCACAGAAAAAATATGTTCTGAATTTGTTACCCATACATATGTACACACACAAACACTAAACGCTATATTATTTTGTACGTCAAAGTGTTTCGCTGTACTGTAATCTAAAAATGTTTCACACACATTGTTCTACTAAAACTACATCTAGACATGTCAACAATTTTGTTTTAGTTCAATGAAATCGTAGTAAGTTGATTACTTTTCAATCACTACAATTTATCCACTTATGCGACAAATATTCAATTCAGAATGTTATTACTACAACTAGTCACATCAGTCTGCTAGTCCACTGTTAGACATACGCCTCCCTCAAATGAGGTGCACTCCCTATTCCCTCACTCTCATGATTCGGTGGGATAGCAATCTGATACGACCAACGCAGGACCAACGGCTTAACGTGCCTTCCGTAGCACGAAGGAACTCAATATGAAATTTTTTCGGTCAACCATCCGATGACTGGCATCTGCGAACGTTGCTTAGTTTCAGCAACCGCAGGCCAAGTGCCCTACCCACTGCACCATCGAGCTCCTCAAATATAAACAAGTAATACTCGTGTATTCACTTACCCTCTGTGGAGGTAGGATTTGCCGTGGACTGTGCGTGTGTTTCGGCGAACACGATCCGTGTTTCTCTTTCCTGTGGGACTTCAACCCTCGAAGCAGTCTTGAAAACGTCGTCACCTTCTTCTTGGCAGTGCCGAGACAGTTATCTATAAGAATAAGATCATTTTTAGATTCCTTTTTCAAATAAATAGACTAGTTCCTTTTTAATTTGCTAAAAAACGAATCTAATACACTCTAAGTAAAATAATGGTGCTAGATGATGTTGAGTGAATTATTCAATAAATTATATTAATTATACTAGCATCTTTATGGGTAGATTGGTTCGGATTTAAAGGCTGCCGTAGTTTTCTGTTGCTATTTTTAGATGACATCAATATGACTGAACGATGACCTCATAATAAAACAGAAGAAAACTAAATATATATTTCTAAATATAGATAAACATTATAGTCCAAACGAAACAAGATTAATGATTTTAGTAGGCCACAACCTTTAGCATAAGAAGAAATTATAATAAATCAGCCTAACAAAGATTACATAAAATAATTCTGTTTCCTTAATATGACGTGTTCTTTTTACAACCAACATTTTATTCAATAACATAAAACAAAGCAGATAATTCATTATATTAATGAGAAGTAATCGTTTTGAACGAAGTTGATCAATTATTAATCATGCGAAGTAGGTTATTGCGTGAGCTTAACCACTTTTTACTGAAGAAGAAATTATGTTGTAATTTCATGCGATTTTTACTGGCAGAATTAAACAAATATACATTTCTTTTAACACGTTCCCTTTTTAATCCGGGCGTGAAAAGTTAAGTCAATATTGTTTTATTGCCTTTGGTGTTATGAAATAAAAAAGTATCTGCATAAATTCATATTTTTATGATTAAAGTGCCCAATAACTTCGTGTTTTTGTTTAATATTTACTAGTAATGCAACTTATAAATATAGAATGAAAATAATTGTCCAGACAATTAATTTGTTATCTTATGACACATTATTGTATGAGGGGACTCTGGCAGTTTTATATGACATCTGTAACACCATATAAAATACCTATTTAAAAATATTTTTCTTTCCTTTCTGAGATAATTTTAAGACTTCACTTAAAATTATTTTAGGTGTAAAAAAAACAACACATCATAAAGTTCTAATCATGTACCTTTTCCTTAAAGTTTCTAACAGCCAGAAGACCAATGTTTTCTAAGACAACTGATTATGAAAGTATACATAATAATATACTTTTCACAAATACACTTTAAACCCAAAAATACTCTCCAATCCACAAAGGTCTACAGAAAATCCGAGTTCACACTTTTAACTGGCAAATTGACTTCGCTCAGGTTAATAAATCAGGCACTTAGCACCTAGAATTCACCTTTTTCAAACAATAGCGTGTTGCGAGGTTCTAAGTGGCCTGTAATGGCTTATGAATCTGGTTTCTTTACTGCTTACCCATTTTATTACCTACGTCTGTGCGGTATTATAATATACATACATAGCTAGCTTTTCTTTCGCTATGTTTCTTTTATAGCTAGTATCTAAATATACATTAATATTCAAAAGAGGAAAGATTTGTAATTTTGTTATCTTGTATTTATTATGTAAAGGATAAACTCAATATAACACGCGGGTCTAACCGCAGGCGGAAGGCCAGTAAGTTTTATTTGTTAATAATGCTAAGTTAATTTTCACGATTGTGATTAAAGTACTAACCCTAATCATATTTTTAACTAGCGGCCGCAAGCGACTTCGTTCCCGTGGATTTCGGTCTCCACACACATAATGTTTGTTATATTATAGGTTTTCGTCGACAAATGGAATATCCAACATATAAATATTTTTCAATTTGAACCAGTAGTTCCTGAGATAGGCACGTTCAGCATTATTATATTAGTATTCATAAAATGCACAATTCAGCACAGACAAATATTTAAGTAGGTACGGTAAAGATTGCTTTCTCTTTTGAAATAACATTATTTTTATCGTACTACTATTATAAAGGCGAAAGTTTGTATGTGTGGATGTATGGATGTATGGATGTCTGGATGTGTGGATGTATGGATGTTTGTTACTCTTTCACGTAAAAACTACTGAATGGATTTGAATGAAACTTTACCACAATATAGCTTATACATCAGAATAACACATAGGATATTGGAAATCGAAATCCACGCGGACGGAGTCGCGGGCGGCCGCTAGTCAACTATATTTTTTCTTCTGAATTAGCTTGGCTTAAGAGACCCACATTAAATGTAGGTAGGATTACCACAATATATTTTGTTATGATAAATCTTTTCTTTGAATATTCGAACCTTTTTCATCTTTCTGACCAAATATATTAACATTAACCGTACATGTCGAGATAAGAATCATGTCATATTACTTGATATTTAATCATAGAGGCTTATTGTACCGTCTCGTAATACATATTGTATTTCCTATCCTTCAAATCCCTGGGGTAACCCGTTCTTCCAGTTTATCGAGCAAGCCGTATTTTTTTAATCTATCCCTATCATCTGATTTAAGCTGGACGCAAGCATCATTTCATATCGGAAACGTTTCCATTATTCGTCTACGAAGATAGCTAACGAGTAGCTAAATAATGTATGAAGGAATTATGTATGAGACGGCTACGTGAGATTCACTCGTTAAGTAAATGTTGCCTTAGAAGTAGTTCGTATTATCCGTGGTCGGATTAAGCGAGTGCGGTCATTACAGTGATAGATAAAGGTTTGATTTCAATCAGTCCAGGGAAACCACATTAGTGCACACTGAAATCGAAATAAAATTTTCTGTAATTGATTAATGTTTATTCATTTAATGTAAGCGATGAATACTAAGGGCCGGGTTCACCACTTTTGGATAAGCTTCTGATTTATTTTTTGACAGAAGTTGAGAACAGATAAGTATTTGACGGGCACGATTACGTAATAGGTATAAAAACTGATATATTGTCCAGGATAATAAGCAAATCGGTTACAGTCAAACTAAGAGCGTTCAAATTCCACCCAAGACAATATTTTTTGGACTTTACGATGGGTTGATACAGAAATGCTAAAGACATTGTTTTCAGATGCTTTTAATCTAAATTGGACTTAATGCTCGCGTCATAATAATTTTACACAGCTCTTTTGATGTATATTGCAAAACTTAACCCATTGCATTAAGCTACGTCGCATGTGTTTGATATTAAATAATGTATGAAGGATACAAACTGTTTGTTTGTTATAAACCCTATTCCACATTGGGGGTTGAATAGAATTTTAATAACAAATGAAACCCTCATCAAAACACTGCACTCCGCACTAAACGCTCTAACCTATAATTACGTATGCAAAGATAGCCTCGAAATCCGTATTACGCTCTTAAATCCAAATAATAAGGTTCTTTATCGCGTGAAAGTATCAAAGATTGATTATACCCTGTGTATTACCACTAACTTACAATTAGGTATCCAAAGTCAACCTCAAATATTTCACACATTTTGCACTTAAAACAACGCGATAAGGTTTAAAACGGCGTGGAAATTCTTGAGATTGATTATACAGTGTGAACTACCATATCACTTACCACTGGGGGGGAATTCGTAGAAATACGCCGACCGAGGACTCAGACAACTGAAACAAAACAACCGTTCAATATTAGTTACAATTCTTTACATACACTGTAGAAGACGGACTGGGAATACTAGAAATTCATAAACTGCTATTAGGTACTGTTTGCGACATCTATAAATGTTTGGTGAAATAAGTTTCGTAGAAGCTGATTCAGTGTTATCGTAATAAAATCACGTTTAAGCTTTTGTTTTTCTGTATAAATAATTGCGTTTGAAGTTTTATAGGATTCAACTACCAGTTACATGAGAGCAATATCTACATATTTGGGATTAGTTAGCCGCTACATACAAATTGCACATTATTTTCGTTGTCTGGCATTATGTTTTGTATTTCGTGTCATTATTGTAAATAGAATGAATAAAATCCGACTTCCAACTCTCATTGTATCCCAAAATCGAATCTTCAACATCCGCAGTCCTATTTAAATTTCATACAGTACAGTCGCCTGAATAAAAACAAAACACAATCGTATTACCATCGGAAAATTATTTGCGATATCGACTAAATATTTGATTATCGTTGCCGCGTGCGTCCAACGGGAGAGGTAAAAACGTCTGTCGGAAAAGCGGAATTTGGTGGTAAATGGGAAATTAATCGCCACCGGCATTAACAATACCTCCGCTAATGATGATTGTGAGCGCAATGAGTGCCGTTTAATGGAAAGATAAATTCGTAAAGGGTTAATTTTGATGTCTGGGCCCAACAAGATCCAATCAACTGTTTTAATTTCGCTCTTATCTTATCCAAATGAATTCATTCGGTAGTTACCTGTATCCGTGTTTTGAGTGTTCATTAATTAAGATGACGCAACACATTTTGAAACGGGTACAAAACGGTTTTAGTTTGCACTAGTTTGGATTGATCCTTAATTAATATTATTATTTTAATATCAAATGGAAACTGAAACGCACAAACAAAAAGAATTAGCACTACTCTTAAAATCAAAAAGCTTTGATAAGTTTTAAATCAATTACAAAACTGAAATAGTGATTGAATGTATGAGTATTATCTATTCAGTTATTTGTACACAGTATCCATTTAACAGCGTCAGGATAAACCCATCATTTAATCCAAATCTTCAATAATATCCGAGCGCGTTTATTATTATAAATCGAGTCAGTTAGCCAAACAGTTCCCGAAGTGAACAGTTCAAGCTATAAATCAATGAGCACACTGCATCATATCAGCACGGTGCGACGACGCAATGAATATTCATTTCTGAGCCAATTTAGTTTAGCGTTAACACATTCGATGTATCGATAGTTCCATTTAGTAATTAGGGGATGAACTAGATTTGCATATATTTTTAGGGGAGACTGTACTCAGGAATATTGCGTTTGGTAAACAGAAAAGTTAACATGACGGGTTTTTTTCGTTTTACTGTTCCTTTTTTTCAAAAAAAATAATGGTGGCTAGCTTTTAGTTGAATAATCATTTTTTTTTAAATTAAATCCATGTTTATCGAAAGGCAAAAGGTTTTATAACACGATGTAGGTAGGTATTTGAAATTCCTAT
Source organism: Nomophila noctuella (assembly GCA_958496325.1). Taxonomy (NCBI): domain Eukaryota; kingdom Metazoa; phylum Arthropoda; class Insecta; order Lepidoptera; family Crambidae; genus Nomophila; species Nomophila noctuella. The sequence goes on from OY292488.1 coordinate 4,363,282, forward strand.
AAGAGGACGGCCTCTTTTTCTGTAATACCGAAAATGTCTCTAGAGACTTCTACGGAGCTGGTGGAACAGAACCTTTGTAATCAAAGCTTTGTCACGTCATCAAGGTGTAACAAGAAAAAAGTGTGTCCTTTTCTTAAAATCGGATGTATCTAGTTGTTCCACAGAATTCTATATTTACGTTATAATGTTTGCACACTTGAAGTGCACTTAAATGACACGTTAGTCCCTTCTAACCTGTCTGTTACGATTTTCCGGTTAAACCTCTTAACCGATTTTGATGACACTTGGCACAGACAATATTTAGACCCCGAGAAAGAACATAGGCTACGTTTTATTGCGAAAAAAGGGATCTGAAATCCACGCGGACGAAGTCGCCGGCAGCTTCTAGTAAAGTTTAATAATTTGAAACGGCTTGTCACAGTTTATCACATGGGCATTTTTTAGAATTTAAATAACTTTAGCACCATCTGTCTGTTTTCATAGTCCCTTCCGCTTATAAATCAGTAAGCGTACCTTATAATTTGTCCTGTGTCACTACTTCATATCAACGAAGTTCTCCGCAATAAATATTCATGCCGAAGCCAATTTAGTTACACATTGTATCTATTTGACTATTCAATAGAGGAAACTAGAGCGTTTGCAAATACGTTTACTAATTAGAGTCCACGAGAATTTTGAAGCAAAAGGAATTTTTGGTCTAGTAAAAATAGTGAACCTCTTTAAATATTTAAAAAACTTGAAAAATTATATAGATGCACACTAGTCTCATCAAACCTTAAAAGTATCAATCACGAAATGATGCATTTGGATAAAAAATTCAAAGTCAAAACATTATTATAACCTACTCTAATTAACAATATCTCAAAACATCGATTTCGAGGAGGGCGAGACACAGCCGACAACGGATGAGAACGTAATACGGGACGCGCGAGATACTTGACTCATGTCGCCGGGGTTTATTTACCTTGAGGAACGGCTTTTTAAGCTTGTCTTAAAAAATCACGTAAACATATAAAACTACATCATCATTACTCAATTCACACCTCAAATGCAAAGATGTGACTCTTAACAAGTTACTTGGTATCTCGATACGCTTACTAACGTCGAGTATAGCGAGAAAGGGGCGAGAACGTGATACGGTACGAGCGAGATACGTTCCTTAACTCGCCGGGATTTATATCAACCAAAGCCGTGTCTTGAATCTTGTTCTAAAAAGGTGTTAACTACTTTATCATTACTCAATTAACACTACACTGAGTTACGTGACATCTAGAAACGCTTGCTTACGTCGAAAATGGCGAGAAACGGGCGAGAACGTGATACGGGACGGGCGAGATACGTCCCTTAACTCGCCGGGATTTATCTAAGTGCCTGCATAAATGCGCAATGCTTCGTTACGTACAGCTATCTGTTCTGTCCGACTCGCAGCTAAATTAGAACCGGTTGTAGGCACGGGTATGAGCGCAATTTTCAAATAATTGAACATCTCGTTGATAGTCAACAATTCGTTTGTGTATTGAAACGTTTATTAAGTACTGGGTGTAGGTTTCCGTACGTGGGTTGGCTTCATACTTAATTTCACGATAGACTTCCTATTTCACTTAGTACAGAAATTTATAAAAGTGAGCAAACATATATGTTTATTTCTCAAGAAGCAAAAGCTTAGCTGTGGAAATCTTGAACAACTATTAGAAAACTTAATGGAGGTCGAGGGTTCAAATATCACTGAATTTAACGCCTGATTGGTATTCTATCTGGCTGATAAATTAAATACCGTGGGGAATATCGAATGTCATATTCAATAAACTTAACACAAATAAAGACTTTAACATCTATTGACAGACTCTAAGCGATTGTCACGCAAATGTGTTTCCTTGGTAGGATTCGATCCCACAAATAAAATATGGACCATCCATGTGGCGCAACCATTCTGTTTCAACATCATTAGTCTTTCGTGTTAAAAAGATATTGTCTGGTAAATCAGTGTCACGTCCAATTAACTTTTCTTAATACGATGTGAAGACATAAGTGATTCAGATTTATTTATAAATGGCTGTTAACAAGACTTTCGATGCGGATAAAAACTAAAAGCAATATTGTAAGGTATTATGTATATGTATAACACTGCCCCTCTTCCATTTGTTTGCCTAAAGTTGTGATAGTTGAATTAACCACGACTTTATATTAATGCAAGTTATTTAATATTATACAGCAAGCTTGTTAGATAAATATGTAAATGGATTTGAACCAAAAGTACCTACGGCAGAACTCTCTAGAGTCAATAGAGACCTGACTTAAGAAAATGCAATCCCTTCAGGTCGATTGATCATTCATGTTAGTTATGAACTTTAACAAAATTCATTGCATTTTGAACCTTAAAGATCCCGCGTAACTAAAGGTGCAAAATTGAATTCAAAATTAGTTTCAGAATTATGTCTGTACTAACGGCCGCTCGCGACTTTGTTCGCGCGGATTTTGTTTTTCCCATAGGAGCATTTAATCAGGATAAAAATTATACTATCACCTAAGTCAGCCCATTCCCTGACTGTTTACCATTTCATCAAAATCCGTCTAGTAGTTTCAGCGTGATTAACGGACAAACATCTAAACAAACATACTTTAACATTTATAATAAGATAAACTTAATAAACTCTATGTGCTTTATTTTAAAATTTTGTTACGTAATGTTGGGAGCACATGAATTTGAAGCACATGGTACTGTTTTTTTAGGGTTCCGTAGCCAAATGGCAAAAAACGGAACCCTTATAGTTTCGTCATGTCTGTCTGTCTGTCTGTCTGTCCTGGCTCGTTCTCCGCCGTTTCTGAACCGATTGCCACGAAAAATGGTGGAGAGATGTATAGTGATAATTCAAGAATTGGTTTTTATTTTAAAATAGAGTCAGTTGTAGACAACTTATAGGTACTTATTAAAGATAAAGCACTTTCACACGAAAGTCGATTAGTCGATTCCCTACAGATAGTAGTCCTTTCTATGACTGCAATCGACACCCACTAAGACTTATGTAGGAAGACGTAACTTAATACAGCCGGAGAGCGTCATAAAATATTGTTTAATGATAATAAACTATCCATAAACAAATTACATTAAGTGGGTGTCATCCCGATAAAGTTGTACGGAAAACGTCTGTTAAATTACGTCTGCATACATTCAACTCAGTCTAAGAGATCTTGAGTGACACTGCCACCCACGAAATATATCATGAAACATTATCCGCAATGACCATACATGTCGCAGGCGCATTGAAATATTAACCTATTAAAATCTCACGGTAGAGTAAAGACCTTTATTAAATGTAATAAATAATAATAATCTATTTGACGACCCGATTGGTGTAATCGTCAAGGCGGTATTAGACCAAGAGGTTCGATGCCCGCACAGGACAAACGTTTGTGTGCATGTACGTACAATCCTACTACTATTCTAGAGGCGAAAGTTTGTATGTATGGATGTTTGTTACTCTTACACGTAAAAACTACTGAATGGGTTTGATTGAAAATTTACCACAATATAGCTTATACATCAGAATAACACATAGGATATTGGAAATCGAAATCCACGCGGACGGAGTCGCAGGCGGCCGCTAGTAATAAACATGTCTGCTGTATGTTCTGGTCTGGGTGTTAAATGTAACTTTTTGTATTACAAAAATATGCGATTATAAAAAAATAAAAAATCTCTTAATTTATTGAGAGACAACCATTATTTTTCAAGTCAAATTATAAATATTTCCAAGCGAAAATAATTCAGGCATTACATAAATTATTATTGTTATGAATTCGAAACGGATTACGGTCTCCAGCCGAGATAGTAATCGCAACATTCCGAAAGACAAATGAGCAATACTTGCAAATCCAAACGATCTTATTAAAATAACTGGCTGGCCATAATAAATGTCCCTTTTACATAGTTTACTTCCACTTCGTTATAATGCAGCATAACAGTACGAATTTATTTTATTAGAAGCGGTACTGAGTTGAATTGCAAGCATTAGTAGTGGCGGCATAATTGCGAATTCGAAGAAGTCCTGAAACCATGTTATGCGAATCTCAAGCAACTAGTAGTTCGAAACATAAAACAAATGAAAAGAAACGGTAGTCTTGCCTTCATAATTGATTCTGCGTACAGTTGGTCGCAAAAGTAATTCTGATTTAAAGCTGTCATGATTATTAAATTAAGCAATATGTTACTTTCAAAGATTAAAATTATCACTCATTGGAATTGGATATAGGATAGCAGACGAGGTTGTAAATTTTCTTAGGTATAAAGGAAATACCAAAACCGAAACAAATAATGATTATTCAACCAGGTACATAATATACCGTACCGGAATTAAAATTAGAATAGCCAATGTTATAACACTTCTTAACTATTACACAAATCGATAGTCGTAAAGTATTTACCCCTTATTGACCTTATTATTGCATTAAGATAAAATAATTGTACCGACCGTACACGATTAAAGCGATCTTACCGCTATTTATATGCAAACTGTTATTGTAAATAGCGAAATGAAAAGATCTCGGTTGCCGATTGGGTACTTTTACGAGGTAATTCATTAGGTAAACTATCGCTTAGTAAAGATCTAATTAGCATGGAACGACATGCTAAATTAGGTGCGTGGGCGACTGTGACGATGCTGGATATACACCGTACAAATTTATGACCAAATACTAGAACGTGCATAGAGAAATAGACCTTGTTTTGATGAGGCGAAGGTAGAAAGTATTTTTTTATATTTTTTTAGGGAGTGTACAGGCAAGGTGGAAATAAGTTTGTCAAGTTTTGAATTAAGACTTGCAAGAGGGAGGAATAATGCAAGCTACTCGTACTTCTAAAGAAGAAACATGAATAGCATATGAATAATGAATTTACAATTTACAGCGAATGCATTAAGATTGATTGCTATTATCTTAGTGTACTCATGTATTTAGGTTATATGTGTATTACTATTATTGATATCACTCATATGAAAATTCTACAGTAACATGCGTAATTTTGTCAGTTGCCAAGTCTTTAACCTTGATTGGATTTATTTTCTTACAGAAAAAAAATCTGGATTTAGCATGGAGCTAAAATTAGGTAAAAAAAGTCAACAATATTTGAAAAACTCTGTAAGTAAAAATTTGCGTTTTCTTGTTACTATTGCCATAAAGGATCATTTATCTAAATCTAAAATCGCTTAGGTGAATCAACTAGACTTTGTGGTAATCTGTTAAATATTTCTATACTAAATCCTATCAAAGACTCCAGATTTTGGTTTTAAATATAATTTTTGTTGAATTTCCAAGCAACGTGATCAAATATTAACACTGACAAAACTCCGATCGCGACTGTACTAGGCAGATAACGGTCAGCGATTGGTCAAAATGTTTGAATAGTAACGAGCCGCGTGAGTTTATGGGCAACCTTTAACATTGGATAAACCGTCGGATTGGCCCGAAGATTGATTGTAGCGTGACCAGCCAGTCATTAAAACGTGTGAAGACATTGTTTATATTAATGGCTACATTCAAAGACAGGACTTAGTCTGGAGGCGTTAATTTTTGATGTTGCAATGCTCGGAGAATGGGTTTTCTTTACTACGGTATTTATGTTTTCTCACAAAGCATTTTAACACCTTTGTTAAAGCTCAATTGGCGGTCGTGGTTCATTTTCGTATCAGTTGTTAAGTTTACGAATGTATGCCTAGAGATACACACATAATGTAATCTATACAAATATTATAAAGAGGAAAGGTTTGATTTTTTGTTTGTTTGTTTGTCTGTATGAATTGAATAGGCTCCGAAACTACTTGGCAGATTTGAAAAATTCTTTCACTGTTGGAAAGCTACATTCACCCAGAGTAACATAGGCTATATTTTATCCCGGTACGGGAAGTAGTTCCCCTGGGACGCGGGTGAAACTGCGTGACGGGCCGCTAGTTACCTATATTGAGTTGAGATTTCTCTATGTTTCCATGGATCTTACTTGATGGTCTGTTGAACAAAGCAGAACCTTTTAGCATCACGTCATACGAATTTAATAGAAAGAAATTGTGAAAAATACACACTCTCAGATCGGGTTTGTAATTAGTCATTAAAGGTATATTACATAGCTTCACTATGACACTGACACTATTCACTGCGGTAATAACATTTACATACCAAGCTCTCACTCTGAACTTTAAGTACTAAAGAATATTATTCGAAATGTTGTTAACCTCTCTAAGTCGCATACTGTCGGCAACTTGTAAAAACACATAGAAGATAGTGTCATGTTCCTTATTATACTAACTAGGGTATAGAATTGCATAGAATTGCACATGCCAACGCCGTATCCTATAAACATGACCATAAACTAATGGTATGTAAAATAGGTTCTTGTAATGTCCACGGATTTTAATGCAACTTTGTATGCTTGAGATATCTAATGCCTATTAGTGCGAACATAAAGATTGAATTACATTATTTTGATAATTATGTATAAGGCTACATGATGATTAAAATTATCTTTTACACGGTTGGCGACTACATTGATTTTACATAAAGAGAATATACTCTCAAAGATTTCTCAGGAAGGTACTTATAAGTGAAAAAAAAAAAATGTTTTCATAAAAAATACTTTAGGTTATCAGATTTTTCAAGTACCGAAAATTCCTTTAGATTCCATCTACCAAAGGTTCCGTTTAAATGTTTTGGTGATTTAGTCATACTCCAGTCAAAATAGACAAAATTAAGACTCAAGTTTGCATTAATTCCCAACAAGCTGGATTTTTGTGCAGGCCTTGAATATGTCATTACAAATGATATGTCAAAAGTCCCCATCGATCCCGCTTGTGCGTTGTTTTTTATTCGTGGTCAAAGGGCCCAAATTTGAGTTTTTTGCTTATATCTCTGAAACTAAAAGAGCTATCAAAAAATGGTTCAGGTAAAGTTTGTAGATCGTAAAATTGTCTACCTAAAAGATTTCAACACTTTTCTTGTACAAAGCAGCGCTGTCGAGATATCTTGACTTTAAGCCGCAGGAAAGTCGTATTTTCGAGTAGCACACATTATGCAATTACAATAAATTAGGTTGAGTAGTTTATCTGGAGCAGGTGGCAGTTAAGTATGGATTGGCTTTAAACTATTATTTACCAATTTCCAGCTCCAATTTTCACGATTTAGATCATTGAAGTCAAAAAAGACAAAATGATGTATCAAGCTTGCATTCATTCCCAACAATGGGGACTTTTGTGCAGGCATTGAATACGTCATAACAAATGATATGTCAAAAGTCCCCATCGATCCCGCTTGTGCGTTGTTTTTTATCTGTACTGGAAATCTTCAGATCCTATTTTTAACCGTTCTGGTAGTCAAACCTTAATGGTCCCCATAGAGACTTTTACTCCTTACATGAAATAGGATCGCCTGGCGCGAAAAAAAAAATTTGGAATTTTCAGTACAAAATGTATGGGAAAAGTTTTTTTCGTTTTTTCTTTGCCAATCGATCCAATTACATGTAAGGATTAAAAGACTCTATGGGACCATTTCAGGTTTGAGTACTAGAAATGTCAGAAATCGCAAAAAACTTTTCCCATACATTTTGTACTGAAAATTCCAAAAAATTTTTTTTGCGCCAGTCTATCCTATTTCATGTAAGGAGTAAAAGTCTCTATGGGGACCATTGAGGTTTGACTACCAGACGGGTTAAAAATAGGATCCGAAGATTTCCAGTACAGATAAAAAACAACGCACAAGCGGGATCGATGGGGACTTTTGACATATCATTTGTAATGACGTATTCAATGCCTGCACAAAAGTCCCCATTGTTGGGAATGAATGCAAGCTTGATACATCATTTTGTCTTTTTTGACTTCAATGATCTAAATCGTGAAAATTGGAGCTTGAAATTGGTAAATAATAGTTTAGAGCCAATCCATACTTAACTGCCACCTGCTCCAGATAAACTACTCAACACAATTTATTGTAATTGCATAATGTGGGCTACTCGAAAATACGACTTTCCTGCGGCTTAAAGTCAAGATATCTCAACAGCGCTGCTTTGTACAAGAAAAGTGTAGAAATCTTTTAGGTAGACAATTTTACGATCTACAAACTTTACCTGAACCATTTTTCGATAGCTCTCTTAGTTTCAGAGATATAAGTAAAAAACGCAAATTTGGGCCCTTTGACCACGAATAAAAAACAACGCACAAGCGGGATCGATGGGGACTTTTGACATATCATTTGTAATGACATATTCAAGGCCTGCACAAAAATCCAGCTTGTTGGGAATTAATGCAAACTGGAATGTCTATTTTGACTGGAGTATCAATGATTTTTTACAAAGAAGAAACTTGTACAGTAGCCGAAAAAAATCGCCAACATCTCTAATCATTGAAATCAAATTGGTATTACGAGTATAAGCGTTATTTATGAGTTGAATGAACAACTATTTCTGTCAAAACGCGCCAAAACGGTTCGAGATAGCCGATACCTAAAACTACAAAATTAATGAACCGTTCCATTAGTTTTCAAAAGCTACACTTATAAAATTAAGAATATCCGACACGACATAATCTCGTTTCAAATAAGGAAATCTGCGGTTAGATTCATTACTTTAACGACAGCGCGAATGGCATGGGGCGTATCCATAAATTATTTGGACTTTAACAGGTGTACTTGTTAGATAAGCTTTTGCATTGCATGTTTAACGGCTAATCTAAATTGAAATCAGACGTTCGATCGGCGACAGAAGCGGACTCCGGGTAGCGAATAGTTTTAAGGGCGAGATTGTGTGTGTTCTTTTGTTTTTTTGCAGCCATCGTTTATTTTTTTTCTGGTGGGGGAATGGTTTGTTTCTTGACGGCCGGTTTGATTGCGAAAGTTGCTTGTAAAGTTGTTGTGGTTTCGTTATTCTAGTATTTTTTATATGTAAGTAAGTAGTAGTTTGTAATTTTGCCTTCAGTTTTAAAATCGAGATAAACTGTACAGTCAACTCTTGACTTCAATACTTTTCGTGAATTACTAGATGGTAGCCCAATCGGTAGTTGTAGTTGGGACTTTTAAAAAAAAAGTGTACAAATCAATTATAGACGATACTATTGCGTCTGTCTAGACGTCGAGAAGGGAAAATCTAGGACAAAGTCTGAAACCGACTATGTCTCTTCAGAAAGTATACTTTTGTACGCACTAGGGTTGCTAATACTCGACTTGCTCGACTTATATAACTTTAAAAACATTTTAATCAATTAGTGACAAAAAAATAATTTAAAACACACACACATCAATCACACACAAGATTTGTCAGTCTGTACGAAAAATCTTTAAAATAAATACAAACAAACATAAAATTTCACAAAATGGTAACTCTCAAATCACGTCGGGGTCACCACTGTACGCACTAGGGTTGCTAATACTCGACTTGCGGTGCGTAACTTGACTCTCAGAAGGTGCAGATAAATAAAAGTCCGAAGGTCACTAAAGATTGTATTGCCAAATATTCACTCACAAGATACGAATTAATACAATTATGATGAGTTGAGTTGGGAATGCGAGTTAGCTAGGAGCGCGACGGGGAACGACTGGCGATGATGCAGTCCTGAGTCTCGCTCGCGGTCTAATGTGCTATGACAGCAAAAATACAAAGTTGTGTCCCTACACTTTCATTCAAAATTATATCGCTACCCTCGTTAATTCTAAACATCTACAGATTCAAATTAAAATACGAGATCCAAAAGCCGTAATCATAATAAATTCACGGCGGCAAAAATATGGTTCCGCAACATTTCCCGGCAGGCACAAGAATGCCGAGTCAGTTCTAAGTCGGCATTACTTCAGAGTACGCCGTAAAATAAATTCAAATTAGCCCACTGATGGATACGTCCGACGCGTTCCGAGAAATGGCAACATTGTGAGAACTATTTCACTCAGAAACGCTAGTTCCGACACGTTGTGCAATTAAAAGGGCCGGTGACGTGTCTCTTATATAGTATAAGAGATTTAAAGGGGTCATATTTATCGTGGAATAAAATATTACAGTTATCAATGAATATATTAAATTATTGTTCAAGAGAGAAAATTCGAGAAGTGCTGATGAGAGGTGTTTTTGCACAACCGCATTGACTTGCAGGCTGCAGGTTTCAATAATATTTCCAAAATCGCAAATACCAAACAAATTAACCAAATTATTTATCTTGTGTCATTCTTGTGAATCTTTTTTGAATAATCTAAATATGATGCCTTCATCACAAAAATGAAGTTAAGTTATAAGTAATTGTTAGATTGCGTCAGACGCGTTCGGAAAAATTACCATAGGTATAAGTCGTTAGATATGCCCAGACGCCAGAAAACTGTGACACTATTTTGTTTGACAAGACGTACGCTTTGACATGCTGCTTCGTCAATAAGGCGCGACAGTCGCTTCAAATTTTAGTGCCAATTTCAGAGCTAGTCAAAGTATGCAAAGCCATATCTTACAATTTAAATCTATGAAAAAAGCGACATTGTGAGAACTATTTCACTCAGTTTCTAGTTCCGACACCATGTCCAATTAAAAGGGCCGGTGACGTGTCTCCTTGTAGGACGGTTACGTGTGACTCTGTAGTTTGTCGGGAACAAGAGGATTTCGTGTACCATTCATCATGCGAGTTGAAGGCGCCGGAATAACGCTAGTGGAATTATATTTGTCACGTCATTGTAAAATTTGAACTCGACACTCTATTTAATATTACTAGCGGCCGCCTGCAACTTCGTTCCCGTGGATTTCGGTTTCCGCTCGACTATCCAACAAAAAAGTTTTATTTTTTTCATTTCGAACGAGTAGTTCCTAAGATTTTATGAGCGCGTTTAAACAAACCAACAAACTCTTCAGCTTCATTATTATAGTATTACTAGTATCCATAATGAGTATGTCATATTCATTAACCTTGACATGCTATCTTTTATAATATAAAGTATATAAAGGGTAATCTGTTTTCGCGGAAGAAATGACACTCAAGTGTTATCCATAAATATATGTAAACGATGTTGTACATTCGCCTTAACTGCGAAGGATTTAAGTTCAATTTCCGATTTATAAGACGTAGAAGCTTTATGTTATCTATAACAATAATGTTTTCTATAACAATAAAAAGCCTACAAATTTCCAAAACTGAAAAAATAACTTTAACTTTAACTTAAAATAGGATATAATATAACAATCTCTCTTATTCTGATAAAGGCATCGTATTTGTAATATCTAAATAAGATGCCTTCATCACAAAAATGAAGTTAATATTTGTTAAGGCTCTATAAATAATCACTTAATAGTCTAAGTCTCAATTGAATAGGTTAGCTTGTAGAAAATTTATGAGTCGGCTGTCAAGCGAAGGAAGTTTAATGAAGCTTCTTGGAGAAACAAATTGAATCTCATCATAATCTCTTCATAGAAGTTTCAGTTTAACACCTGAGATTGTAATCTAATCAAAAATACGGAATTAATTTGAAAACTTAGACGCGAAAGGTCTCGTCGTGACTATAGATTTATACATAACTGTCAGCGAGAGATTTTTGACGTCATTGTGTAGATTTCGTTACGTCATAAAGTAAAAAAAAAACAAGTTAATGAGTAATGTTTGGTTGAAAGATTCGGATTCATATAAACAATATTGTAACTTCATACATATTTCAGAGGTATGAAGTTACTATGTAAAGGAACATATTAACTAGTTTCTTTTACTTTTCACGTTATGTCTGTGTTTTTATCATTCGGAACCTTCTTTTGAACTATTCAAGCTGCTTCACGAACTACTATGATCATCTTCTTTTTGCAATACAATATCCCCATTCCAAATTTAAATTTCTTATAATAAAAATTATCGAAGAATCTAAAAATAATATAAATATAATCCTACCTCTGATAATTATGCTGTTGGTTGTGCATCAACGGTTGCGTGGGTTGCGCCAACAACAGTTGTTTCTGCTGCTGCTGCCGCTGCAACATCTGCTTTCCGAACACCCCGTACCCGAAGCCGTAGATCTCATCCTCCTCCTTGTCCGTCAGGCAACTCGACGGCTGTTGATAAGGAAACTGTTTAATATAATTAGTAATCTCACCTAAATCGGGTAAGGAACAATACCAGCAATATGCACATCGCTTTTACTACTCGCAACACGTTTGTTCAAAAGCCGCCCTTATGGTAAGGGAATAAGGTGCCTTAGCCGAGGATACTGTTTACTGTATAGTTCTCTCAGCTGTGACACGTCTGTTCAAAAGCCGCCTCTATTTTGACGACATAAGGTCTTAGCCGAGACTACCGTATGTATACTGTATAGTCCTCTCAGCTGTGACACGTCTATTTGAAACCCGCCTCTATTGTAACGGAATAAGGTGTCTTAAGCGGATACTGTATGGTCCCTCTCAGCTGTGACACAATGCCCGGTTTTTCATTGTTTGTGTTCAATACGGAAGGCTCGGCTTTGTGACGCAATTCTATCGGAAATGTCATGCGTAAAAATGGTACGAGTAATTGCCACGTTACAAATGGAATGCCGTTTGTTCTAATATTTTATTAGCATCACATCTTTGATTTATAAGATTCCGATTCTTGCCTCACCCAAAAGAGCCCTTAAATAGGTCTTTGATTAGTCAGATTGGTTAGTCATTTATTCCCTTCTACTTATCTACATTTACGAAAGCAAAACATATCCACTTGTCCATATTTAGTGACTTGAACATAACATTTGTTAGTAACTCGCCATGATCTAATTGGTCCAGTTCCCGCGTTAAGGGTTTGACAGCAGTTAGTTTGAATGTAATTATTGGACTTAACAGTATCTAAATTATTGTGTAAGCTTACATTAACAAGATTAGGAATTCAGGACACTGCGTTTGAGAAATGTTACTAAATATTATATAAATATACATGATCAAAAGTAGCGTTTCAAGAGAACCAAGACACCATATAGGATAGCTGTTAGTTATTATATTGTTAGTTATAACCATCAAATGTAAAGCGTATTATATTGTTAGTTATTTCCGCCAATTGAAATGCGTATGTTCTGTGAAAAGATATATTTTGTCACACTAGAAATGATTCGGTATCAAAATACTAACTAGACATTGAAGTTATTATTTCTTATCATACCTAGCGTCTCAATGGTACCTATATAACGAATAGGTACCATTGAGAATAACCATTTCAGTGCCGTCTCAAATTAACCCTAAGAAAACAAGATTCTTATCTCATACGGAACAGCTCATTTAATTAATATAGATAACTTTTTAAAAACTACCCTTACCCTATATTTAAAAATTGCAAGCTTCCAATCAAGCATTTCACATAAACATGTCGACAGCAAGCTCGGATAGCAAGCAAGCAATAAAACTGATGCTCACCGAATATTTCCCTGGTACGTAGATGGGTTGCGAGTGTGAGGTCGTCAGGTTGTTTAGCGCCAACGACCCTGGACTAGCCGAAGGGGGGGTCTGGGGGGTCCCGGGGCCTCCCAGGACCCGCATGCGAGGCGACATCTCCTCCCACTCGTGCCGCCTTAGTTCCTCGAGATGGTCGAGTACGTCGCCGTAGTGGGTCGAGAAGAGGTCGGCATATCTCGAGGCCAGGCCTTCGAGGTAGCCCCTGTCGCCGTCCTGTGGAAGAAGAATAAAATTAGTCTTCTAGTTATGCGACGTTATTGAAATGTCATCACGGTGATTGTTTTTCTCTAGCTTGAGGGTCAGAGGATCTAGGAAAGCTTTGTTGTAGCCTCTTTGATTTTCTCACCAACAACTGTACCATAGCTATGGCGACGACGTTAATTCGGTAATTTGAATAAAACCATTTGTAATCACAAGTTGAAAACAGTTGCAATAATTTGAAAATATACAATAAAATCAAGTTGGTGCTATGATAGAGGGAAAAAGGGGAGGAATAGTACAGAATTAAAACAATTGACGCGCTCAATTCAATTTAAGAACGCGTGCCGCGCTTATCCTTATTTTTATTTTAAATTGAATAATGGCGGCCAGTCCTCGGAGGTTTTAATCCTCCTTTCTTATATATATCTTCAAAAAAAAATACAAATTATGTATGTTACTGTTTTCCATATTATTGAACTCAACTATGTAGATGTGAGGACAACTTTGGTAAACGAGAAAAAAATATGAATTTATAATTTGTGTGTATGCATGCATCATGACTGTATTAAATAATGTTACTATGAAAACTTTAACAAACAGTGCTAAATATGAACAAGTATGATATTATTCAAAGACGACAAAATGCTTGCAAATACTTTTTATGACACCAAGTTTAGCTTGGCCGCGATACTGCTTCCAGAGGAGAGATTATTAAAAAGCCTATTGTATTCTCAGCTGGCTGAAATGAAATAGCATGACGACTGTTTATTTTCATTACGCACTAAATTAACTTTTTTACTTCAATAAGAAAATCCACCGACACCCTTTTAATACAAAGTAAATAGTCCATTGTGCCAAAGAGGTCGTCAGAATGCCCTAAATTCTTCAGTTTACGAGTTGATAAAATAAAAAAACAATGAGAAATATTTACAGGCCAATAAAAGGAATGGGCTGGTTGCCATAAAATTTTCCTTTAATTGAACAAAGGTCTACACTTTCAGTGTTTCAAATATACTATTATATTCCAAGGAATATGATAAGAATAAGCAACACGCAACAATACTCGTAGCAGTTCGTAAATTACTATCTTTTATCCTGATATACAATTTCTGTTGTTTATCATTATCCATCGTTATTATTATCTACCTAATCTATCTCGTCATTTTTTCCATTCAGCTATTACTAAATTTGTTGTATTAGGTCAATTTCTGAATAACCTAATCAACCTTAATAATTATACCTACAACATTACTATATAGCTAGATGTACTCCCCTAAACCCCTTAAATAATTCCCAGAATAGCTATTTAGAGAACACTGAAACCTAACCGAGATAAATGAAAAGCAACCCCGCAAAAGAACAGCGCTGGAATGACTGCGGCCACGAAATGAGAATTAATACAAAAGGCGGAAAGTTAAGCCGTCCGCGGGCCGGAGTAACAAAATAAACAAAGGCTAAATAATCTCGGAGTAAACGAACTCTTTCATTAAGACTTGAAAACCAAAGACATGGTCGCGGCGTAATTCCCTGTTGATAAACACTGCGGCTAGGAGGGAACATCTCAGCTTAAAATTAAAATGTACCCGTATAATTTTAGAATGTCGTGGTAGTGTAATGATGTTTGAATGGAATAATGAGAATGTAATAAGGACAATTTAATTGAGAGTGAACTCACTGTTTGTGAGTGAATTATTATAAGGTTTTGTATCGACTCATGAAAAGGTTTATAAAAGTTAGACATCAAATAAATGAATGTTACTATCTCTTCTTATAAAAATCAGTAAGAGGTCTGTTTAATATGATTATTGCTTGAAATTAAACATCCATTTTTCAACCAGAATTTCTTTTCTGAAGATGTATACCGAAATATATTAGTATAGTATAGATAGCGCATGAGGGTCACAGACCTTAGTTTTTCAGTGAGCTTCTAATTACATCATTATTTTAAAACCTCTGCTGTTTAGTTCAATACTACTGAAAAAATAAGTAAATTAAAAAAAATACCAAATAAAGAACATAAATACTTTTTTGTAGATAAACTGTAACAGAACGTCAAATTAGGAATCTACGAATCGACTGAATGAATGAATGAATCGACCCTTAACAAAAAGGCAATCACTGAGATTGGATTTCAACGTACACTTTGAAACTCGATTGCTTTGAGCAGAAGCTACAATCGGTTCAAATACCAACCCGTAAGCCGTGACCTTCAAAATGTTGTAAATATCGGGATGATTTCAATTAATGAAAGGATTTGTGTGACTTGAAAGCTAAAAAGTAAACAAACAGATGTTTTCATCAATATTTCCCCTTTATCTTTGAAACTAAAAGATGCTAAAGTAACATTTATCTATTCATGTTTAGTATTGTGCTACATTATCCTTTTGACCACCGAAGGATTTCATTCCAACAACTATTCGGTTTACGAGTAGAATCCACGCCGAGGTTGCAACAGTTGCGAACAACAAACTCGTAACTTGTACGACGGCCTTCAAAATTCTATTTCCAGTAGTTACATCAAACTGCGAGCGAAGTTGGCTGCGGAGTTGTAAAACGGAGAGCTGACACGCCGCAACATTTCGTCAAATCAAAACAGAATTGGAAGTTCATCAATGAAGAACCGCACTTAGAATTCAACCGGTCGCGCGTCGAGTCAAAGATGGCCGAGGGTTTATTTCCATTTTTAAATGAGAGCGGCTGAGAGCTTTGTCGGCGCCGAGTTTGTGCTCTGCGTTTTAAGTGGATTAAATCGCTCTACGCTCGTAAACCGACAAGTGCTCCAGCTAAGAATTAAAGTAACCGTTCGACTTTTGCATGAGAAAGTGCTCGCGGGACCTTGGTTTGCACTCACTCCGCGCAATTTGATGCTGGGGACGGTTTATTTATTTTTTTCGGTGGAAATCCTGTTCGATTGAGGTTTTAGCGGAATACCATTGCTTTGTGAATACCGAATGAAAGAAATTCATTAACACTGTCTGAATAGAGTGCTTGCGGGCTGAACTTCAATACCAGGGCTCTGAATAGCACGGTGCTGTAGTTAGAAGAGAATTTTCAAGTCGATATAAAAGTCAGTGCTGTTTAAACCTTTCCAACTATTTCTCTACTATATGCTCCTTTTTTACAAAGTAAGTCAAACAACACTCATAAAATACTATAATAGATAGATAGCTTATGGCTCTTGCTCAATGTATTGTGAATGCTCTTGAATTTAAATGGTACATTTAGACCACGTCCAGTCGTTTATAGAATAGAAACGGGTTCATTGAATAGTTCGCCAACAACAACTGAAAAGGTTTACGGTAAACAACCCACAAAAGTTAAGTAATGGAAACAAAACACGATTCCAATGATTCCATTCTTTCGATTTATGCTTTAACTTTACCAGACAAAACGTTAAAATTTTCATATTTATCGGTATTTATGTATCAAATTTGTATGGCGGTCAATAAAGATGATATGTTGATATGGTTACCCAGACACGCTTTATCGACGTAGGAAGAATGAAAAATATTATTTTGAATTTCATAAAAACATTATCACAAATATTTTGGAGAGACAATAAATTATACAATGAATGTTCGAGTATTTCCAATATTGGAATAAGTATTACAAAATGGGGAGCGATAATTAATTACATTAAGATGACAAAAGCATAATAACTCGTAGTTTCTGAAAAATATTACAATGTTTTTAAGCTTTTTGAATATCTGTATTACGAGTAACTACTAAGCAAAAACAGTTTTATGCTGATTCAACATGGTTTGCATTATGTTTTTAGTATCCATTTCGATTAAATAACTATGGAAGTAGACAGAACATTTAGGAAGTATTATTTGAATTGCTTTGTCGGCCTCTGTGTTCATCAGATTCAAATAAATCGACGTTCAAATTGTGTTAGGAGGAACAGGGAAGACAATTTCCAGCCGTTCGCCTAAAACAGTCGGAGTGAAATAATCGATTCCGGCACCGAAACGTCTGCGCCATCGAACTTTCCTTTAAAATGAGTATAAATTGCAAAACTTGGGAATTATTTGCGTCTCTCCTCCATAGCAATTTACTCAGTTTTTCCAGAGTTTCATTATAACAAGTTTAATTGAAGACCGCGTCCGGTGCATAAATTTAAACTTTTGGCATGCATTTTAATCTGCTTACAGTAGTTAGTTCACGAGGTAATGGCTAGTAAATGAGTTCCTAGTTCACTTTAAACTGTTCAGTCATTAATAAAATAAAGTTAAGAGTGTTAACGTGGGCTTTTGCGGTGCTGCATTCAAAGCCTTTGAAGTACGGGTGTGCATCTGAAGCAGATGCGTGGTTTCACAAAAGGCTTTATCTGCAGTATTTGAGTGTTTATGCTTTCGTTTGTTTGTTTTAAAAAAGGACTCCTTTGAATATGAGTTGCCGTTTTGCACACGTTATTATCGTGTATGAAATTCATTCGTCGTAATTGCCTCGCTTCTTTTACTGTTCATACATAAGCAGTAAAATGTGATTGGTACAATCGTAATAATTTTCCAATGCTGTTTTATAACAACCGTTTTGAAGTAGGTATAATGATATATGTGAACGGGATTAAACGCGATTTTAATGATGTAGTATATAATATACTACTTACTGCTTGACGTTTCGGCTGCGTTACAACAGCCGTGGTCGCAAGCGGACTGGTGATTTAAATGGTTGAAGTAGGTATTAAGTTACTTTTCACCTTTAAAAGATACATTACTATCATCATCATCCTCGCGCCTCTACTGGTTTCATCCTCGGCCATTGCCTCGGAGCCCAGGGTACGCTCTACAACTAAGATCCTGAATTGAAAGATACCTGATTATATTTTGTTTAAACATTTACTAATGAATAACATCAGGCTTCTTTTTAAATATTGCAAGATAAAATTAAATGTCACATTCCCATTGAATGATTTATGCATAGAATGAATATAATAAGCAATAAAGTACTGCTTTAATCGGTAAATTATGCTCATCAAGCGAACAGATGCTGACAAGCCTGGAGTTACCATTAAGGCTATATCATAAAACTGGTCCCGACCGCTTAAAAGTAAGTGTATGGCACTTTTATACGCGACGGAATGACTATCCCACATTAATTTAATTCGAAAATAATCGCACGTTTATTGCTTAGACGATATGAACTCTAATCTGGATCGCAATTTGCATTTTACATCGACGCTGTAGGTATTTCTTACCGCACGCAACATAGTTCCGTGATATTTTGTTCTAAAGTAAGCAGAGTTTAAAAGATTGTATAACTTCGTCTCTGATTTTTCTCCGGTCCGGGTTTTTTATTGTGTACGTAGCTGGAAGTAATGTGACTTATAGCGTTGTTGGATGAAAAAGTTGAAGCTATTTTTGTGCACTTTTCATGAAGCTGAACTTGGGCCACTGGAAACTGTGGAGCGTTGCTCTTTAACGATTTCTTCAGTTAACAGTTCTTTTTTCCCTTCTTTCTTTAACTCCAGTGGCGTAGAAAGGCGATCGAGATCACAGCGACTCCCACACTTTTAAAATAATAATATTATTTCTATAAAATATTTTTAGAATTGGGTTTTATCAAGAGAACACAAATGCGCTTTATGACAAAGTTATTCCTTTGCAACGGTAGGTAATATAATTATTAATACAGGAGTAGATATTATGTACCTATTGTAAAAATGTTTCGTTGCAAATAAGGAAAACGGATAACGAACTACTAAAAGCCGTAGCCACAACGAGAAGATTAACCAGAAAATGTTCAACATTACTTTCAAATCAGACAATTCACAACATCATAATTCTCCACACCGTAGTGTAGGAACACACTAGGTTAAAATTACGCAACTGAAGTTCGGCGGCAACAATTTTTATACAAAATATTATATATCGGCATAATACATTTCAGACGTACATAGTCACGCCAAACTTAGGTCGCGTTTTTTCTGCCTTTTTTTTACTTATGTTTTCTTTTTCCACTCACTCCTATCTGCTGTTAACTCTTCATTGACTTCTTTCACGTTCATACTTCACGCAATCCAACCATATCTTCTTAACTAACTATATCTTGGTCTAACTCAGTTTTTTTCCATCATCAGTCATATTAATCACTCTCCTAGTGACATGCCATTCTTCTCTTCTCATGACGAACATCCAAAATGACAACTTTTTAATCAACTCGCTCCAAGCTACATACCTCCCCGCGTATCTAGTTAGCCGTCGCAAGCGCAGAGACACTCGGTACGGACGCCTGTCAGTTTGACGTCCCGGCACTATTACCGCCATTGTCCCGGGTTCGATGCCCGACATTCATGGACGCATTAATTTGATTCACAACACGTACAATTGACAATTACAAATGAGATGCTGTGAGAAGCTAGAGCGCTCTTTGATATGTCGATCTTGGTTTAAGATTGTAGTTGTTTTTGTTCTGTATTAAGTATGTATTTGATGAACTTCCTCCCGTAAGTACATCTTGAAGGGAAAGTTAAAGATTGTGGACCAAAGACGAATGATAAAGATTTAAGTTTGGGGTTTCACCTTCTTTTTATCTTTGTCGAAATCAAAGCTAAAAGAGAAATCCTCATATCATTAATGGCTTTCTGACCTCCAACGATTATACCACGCGAATTTCATAAACAATTAAAAACTTATATAATAAAGAAATCTAAATTTGCACATCCACACTAATTACGAAATCATCCAAATCAGATCTATCAGCGTTAAGGAAAGCTTAACATTTTTCTAATATTATAATCGTGCTTTAAATTCCACCAATCAATGTATCTAACCAATTTATCTATTTAATTAAAACAATTAGTCGGCGGCGTTTGACGATGCGGAAGACAGCTGATGTATAAAATTATATACAGTTACAGTTAACTATAGTTTAAAATAACCGCACCGAACATTAATAATTTATGAAGCTCTTAGTTCCAATAATGTATTGCGCACCGTTAAAAATAAAGTCAAGTGCACTTTATGTTTGTAATAAACATTACGGTGAAGATAAGTCTAAAACGACCACTTAAAGTGCATTGAACAACGTATTGTTTTGGAATATGACATGTTGTGTAGGAAGTATATTGCACAAAAACAGAAAACGTGTTGGCACAGGCCAATAAATTCGTTTTGTGATGATATAATATGACATTTTGAAATACCTACTTACATATCACGAAGAGAAAATTCACCTGTTAAATACGGAAATAATTCTTACTTACGTCATTCCCCTAGCAAATTTTTGATGATGATTAAATCTATTCTTTGTATTCTTTAAAACATTTAAATTGACTTTCATCAGAAAATTGCAACAACAAAACATCAAGAATACAAGACTATGTAACAGAAACTGCTTCTAAAACTGTCCACACTCAAATACCGAACGAATTTAGATCCGTCTTTGAACAATTAGCGGGTTTAAAACAACAGACAGCTAGATTCTCCCCTGGTCATTGATACCAAAGACTTCTTATTCAGAAGCTGGTATTGGAATAGCAAATACTATTAAGAGATCACCGATCTAAAATAGCGAGCTTCGGCCTCAGACGACGCAACACGAAATGCAAGGCTCACAATGGATAATGCAGTGCTGTTTAAATTGCATTCTAGTGTTTAGGATTCACTAACTGGACCGGCAACAATAGTTCCCTCAAAAAGATCTTGGATATGTTTATTTAGATGTAAACTAGGCAGAAGGTTATCATTGTAAGGATAATCTTATTCTCATCATTTTAATAATTTAGCGCAGAGTATTATCAGTAAAAGTTAAAATCTATAAATTGAGTAAAGTAAAACCTTTTATGTGGTTTTAGCGCCTTTCAGTTTACTGACTCCATTTTGATCCTGGTTCCAAATCACATGTTTGGTTTATTTTGCTGTTATCTGATTGTAAAAATCAATGATAGGTACTTGTAGCGCGAATAAGCACTAATCTGATTTAGCAAACTTTTAAATCAATTCTATCGCCTTATGCCAATTTATGGTTTCATAACCTATATGCCAAAGATGACAGTGAATTACGAATTACACCTAATAAAGCATAAAGCATTTAATTTTAAATATAGAAAATATAACAATGATCTCAGGTTGAAAAAAAACCTGAACAATTCCTGTAATGTTCTCCGTAACATTATGTTATGTGTTACACAGCTATTGTACTCATTGGCAATAATTGAATCAAAGAGATATTTAACATTATTGTCAGAAGGAATTGGGCTGACTTTACTCTACCTTGTCAATTATTAAACTGGTTCCCTTTGGTTGAGTCTCCTCTGGAATATTACAGCACATTTAACGTGAATATTGTATAATGCATTGTAAAGGAGGTATCTCCCAACTATCTTAATAATTGATTTCAATGTAAATTCTTTGTTCACGGTGTATTTCGATTTCCATTGACTGTGATTGTAATCAAAACTTGTTTGTCTTTAAATTACATAAATTTGAAAAATTATTTAATAAATTCTAGATAGTAAAATTTACAAATAACATTACACTATACTTAGAAATAATTTCGTCATTAAAATTATACCTGTACCTAGTCAACAAATCATAAAATGTTCACCTCAAATAAATTGGAATCATACGGTCTGGTGAATAAAAAAACCGGCCAAGAGCGTGTCGGACACGCCCATGAAAGGGTTCCGTAGCTAAAAGATGGCCCGACTGCTTAAGACACCATTTAGTAAGGGCAATTGCACGTCATAAGTTGGTCGAGATGTATAAAAATAACTATGTATGATACAGAGTTCGCTATAGTTTTCGTTGAAAGTACTTACTTGGGGGTATACAGGACATTTTTTTCAGAATTATTGTAATAGTATTTCAAAAGTTAAGGGGGGGGGGACGCTCTAATTTTAACTTTGTATTAATATATCTCGAGACTGGGGTGTTTGATCCACATAGTTTCAAGGCAAGTTTTATTGTATTTAAAAATACCTTTTTAACGATACCCCACACGATGGGGTAGGTCGAATTTTGTTTTTCGGATTTACTTTTCGATGTATGGGAGGGGGGGTAAAAATAATTATTTTTCGATTATTTTAAAAACCGATTCTTGAATTATCACTATACATCTCTCCACCAATTTTCGTGGCAATCGGTTCAGAAACAGCGGAGAACGAGCCAGGACAGACAGACAGACAGACAGACAGACAGACAGACAGACAGACATGACGAAACTATAAGGGTTCCGTTTTTTGCCATTTGGCTACGG
This sequence comes from Nomophila noctuella, assembly GCA_958496325.1. Classification (NCBI taxonomy): domain Eukaryota; kingdom Metazoa; phylum Arthropoda; class Insecta; order Lepidoptera; family Crambidae; genus Nomophila; species Nomophila noctuella. The sequence goes on from OY292488.1 coordinate 4,386,083, forward strand.
AACCTTAAAAAGGGATTTTATCAGTGATGGATTACGACTGATACTATCTTTTATTTCCATATTTAAAGGATCCTGAATAATACCCTTTACATATTTTAATTGGTACATTCATTAGCTGATAAAAGTAAAGTTGACTTTTATAATGCAAACAAAAAATTCAAAAAATATATATTTACGTGGACATGACAGTCATTACATATCCAAACGCATCAAAATCGACGCGCAAACGCAATCCCTGTGACAGAATCGCACCTATAAAGAGATCGCGAATCGAAAATAACGCACCCAGTCGAGTACGGAACAAAACAAATGGTAGCACAATAAGACGATGTCCCGCGTGCCTCCGCGGAGGCGAGCGACCGTCTGAACAGGATTTATGGGCGACAGTATCACCTGCCCCCCTTATTCCGCTTAAATCCGAAACCAGACGAGGGATTTTCATTCATGCTGCACCGTCCTCGGAGGGATCCTACGCTAGGTGGCGTATTAACGATGTAATCGATTTTGAGATTGACCCTTTTTAGTTTCTGGGTTTTAAAGTGGACGTAAAATAGGTTCAATTTAATTACTACTTCAGAAAAAACTTCACTCCCTTCTTTACGTGTCTGTATTGATTAACCATTGAAAAATAATAAGGCCTCAACTAAGACAGATATTGGAAGCACTCATTAGTTTCGCCGAGGATCTGGCTGAGTGGAGAGCCCTAAAATAGGCCTATGTCCAACAGTGGACTGCGATAGACGGATGATGACGATGATTAGTTTACTAATATGGTAAAAATGTCACTGCAAAATGAGCTATGACAGTTTAGACACTATAATCACTCGTGCTCCTCTTTATAAACCACCTTTCACCTCAAAACAAGTATTTGATTAATCCTCATTTATATCTTAAAAGAATATAGCACATAACAAAGTACCAACCATTCATCAAAGGTACCAACTCTCGCAGAGACAATTTAGTGTGTGCATGAACCAGAACGATTTATGCTACACGGATTCTCAAAAATGGCAGTTTTTCATTTGAGCGCGAGCGTTGCAGCTTAAGAAGATTGATAGGTTCTAATGTGTCGAGACTTTGGAAGCAATTTTTTTTAACATTATTCCACTTAGAAGTGAATTTCTAATATTTCTTACAGTTTTAAAAATAGAAATAAAAATACATTGAAGCAGACATATGCGTTATCAAAGAAAGATAACAATCAAGATAAATATTATATCAGAACATTGTACAAATGTATTTGGTAGGTAATTTTAGAAACTTTGTTAATACTTAGATATCGTTAAAAAATTGAACGAGAACATTTAGTTATTTACTTCATGTAGTAGGTAATTATGACTATTATTAGTAAATAAATATTTTTAAGATCTACAGTTATAAATACTAAACAGACGATAAAAGCAGACAAAAATAAAGCTAGAGAAAACAATAAATGAACAACATTACCTGAAGACAATAATATCCAGACAATAATGAAATACAAGACTAACAGACTCATAAAGTTTAATGCCACTACAAATATTGGAAAGTCGACTTAAGAGTTATATTTCAAAATATTATCCGAGTAAATCGCGAAGCAGAGCACTTTACCCGGGAGGAAATGTGAAATCTATAACAAATGTATCGGACGGATATTGAGTTTTGATGTCATAGATGATGCGTGTCTGTGCCATTCTCGCGATAATAAAATAATACCCGTACCGTATCTTTATGCTCAGATATCATGGGATCCTCTTAAGTACGTATGCGCTTTTATTTTCCTTCGATATTGCTTGACATTTTATAGAGGTTGTAGGCAATGTATACCTTGCAATCTGGAAGTTTCGCGTACCATATTGGGTACTCCCAAGATTTTTACCTTGTCCTGGACAAGCAGCAGAATACTAATAGGAAGACTAAACAAAGTTAAAGTTCGTATATTTCTTTCTACAATTGATATTCGTTTTCATTAAAAAACTAGCAGCCGAAATCGCGGGGTTTTCGGTTTTTGCACACATAGTGTTCTATTGTAGCTTAAAGCATTCCTCGACAAATGGACTACCCAACACAAGAATATTTTTTTCAATTCGAACCAGTAGTTCTTGATATTAGCGCGTTCAAACAAACAAACGAAGTCTCCAGCTTTCTGTTCAGCTTTATTTTATCAGTATAGATAGATTGGCTAGTTCGTATTAGGTATGTATGTACATAGTATACGAGAGATGTTTCCTCGAAATATTTATAACCCCTCCTGTATTAGAAAATACACAGCAGCTAACTGATATCCTTGTTGATACAATTCTGAAACGGTATACAGAGCACGATTTTCGCAAACGCATAAATCAACGGACTCGGTCGAAAAGCGTTAAACTCGGTATGAATTATGAACCCATTGACACGTCTGAATCTCCCAGTAAAACCGGAGGTAATTTATTTAATTAGGCAATACAACGGTTAGACAATGATGTATTATTTCCTCAAACAGTCAAAGCTCGATCGGCCATAAAGCACGAAGCGTATAATGTCGACGTGGGTGCGAAACACGCCAGTACAATAGTCGCTATGATAACATGTTGTAGAAAATATAATAAATTTATATTTACTGTTGGATTCCCAAGCGTTGATAAATAACAAATTAAACACAGTGACATTAATTTATGTAATTTGTAAGTACGAGTTAATTGAACTTTATATATTGCAACAAAAGGTTAAGGGCGAATATTTCAATCAATCAAGTGTGATTATAGGTGCAATCAAGTGCTTAATTGTTAGTCGTTGAGACCAAATTCATTTTAAGTTCATGTCAGACAACTATAATCTACAATTTTCTTAATGCATTTAAGTTGAGACTGCTATATTCTCATAGATACTATACGATGCATTATTCAAAAAGTTAGTATTGCCTCCATCGTAATATCACAGGCACTCACTCATCGTTCCCTTTGTCCGTTATTCCTGTTCTACATATCATAAACTTCTAAAAATATATTCCGAAGCCCTTCACGCGGAGTTATCGATTTCCAGATTTACTTTATTCGTGACACTGTTCCGATGTTCAATATGGAATAGAGTTGATATTTACGACGTGTACCACCACGTCAGTTGCGCTGTGTGCCGCACGCGTCCCGTCGGTAACTGCCCACGAGTGACATTCAAATGCATTTGTTGCAACTTGTGGTTTATTGGATACAGGCAGGGAGCGGTTTACACAGACCGTGAGTGAGAATTACTACATACATTTTTGCAGTAGTGATGTATGATGAGAGATATTTTAGTTGGGACTTAGTAGAAGAGAGTCATAAATTAATAGGCTCAAGTATCTAGACAGAAACGAAGTTTATACTGTGTCTCTGTTATGGATCGAGTGACATCAAGTATAAAGCTTTCCTGTACTGATTTTTAAACAAAACATTTATGTTCATGTAAAAATCAAATCAATGTTTTCTTCAACAGTTATAGATACAAATAGCACAAAACAGTTGATTTTGGATATTCATGAAATATTTTTATAACATTCATACTGCGCAATTTCTCATTCACGTTACAAGCCATAAAAAAAATTAAAACCTAATATGAAAGTACTTGTTTCAGAAATATAACAAAACCTAGCACTCCTTATCTGCCTTGTAAAATTGTCTTAGAACTCGAAAATGTCTTTCTAACAAACAAATCATACTTGGCTGTAAATCATTAGAGTAATAAATCTCAGATATTGTATACGTATGAACGTTATAGCTTATTGGTAAACTCCAGTTTATCCTAAAGGCTATCTTTTTCGCAGCTACATTGTAACTTGGATAATTTAAGACCGCTTGAAATAGAAAATATTACCTTTTATTCACATTTAAGATATTAAAGTGATTCACAGAAGACATTTATTGTAAAAACAGTAAATAGCAGTATAATAAATTTCTTTAAATTGATGGAAACATTTGTTTACGCCGATCGATTCAATTCCAGTAATAATTAACCGAAAAACGGTGTTGAGCAAACAGGTCGCTTTGTTTCCCAAACCACAAACAGTGGACTATCGGTTCACACAGTTTCAAGGAATCCGAGACAGGGGGGATTGATAGAAACAGTCGCCGAATCAGAGATAAATCAACGCAACCGTAAATTGGTATAGACATCGACAGGCAATAATTCATTTGGAACTCCAAAATAAGGGATGGCTGTTCTATATTTAAAACGCCCAATCTGTCAACGGTCGAGCGCGTGTGTTGTGCACACGAATGGTTGCGAACGACACCTACATCTGTTGTCTATTTCGAGATTTGTCACCGACTGTCTGCACCGGAACAGTCGAGACAACTCTTTTTTCATACAAAAACCTTCAAAGAACGCTTCAATTGATACGACGGAAGTGAAATTGCCTGATACAAAGGAAGGAATGTACGGTGCGTTTGGAATACCTTGATATTTCACGATTTGTTATTTTTATGAATAACATAGTTTCAAATTATTATTTTATAGCATTTTTATATATTGGTAACATTTTTATATAAATGATTATTGTTAAAATTAGAAACAAGAATTTGTTTCTAATTTTAACATTACAGTTAAAAGGTATAATAATACCTAGCATTAAAAAATGCTTAAATAAAATATACAAAAAGTTAAATGATTATTATATAGGTTTTAACTTATTTAAAAAAAACTTATGTTTCTAAAAAGCTTAAAAACATGTTTGGTTTAAAAATTGAAAAGTCGACTTCAATAAATTAAAGTAATTCAAATAATAATTATTATAAAACAGTTGACGAAACTTTTTGATACTGACTAAAAATTCTACCTAATATTCGATTATTTGAGTTGCTCGTATTTGCAAATGCAGATTGGTAGGTATTTACAAAAGCCATTTCCAAGCACACCGAAGTTGTAGCTACAGCCCGAGGACATTCATTACCTTTCTTTGCTCCTGCGACGGAACTCATAAGACTCTTTTTCATTCAAAAACCTCTCAAAGGCGCTTCAAACGTTGACCCGAAATCGACGAAACATTTTTAATTCGCAATTGAAAAGTTTCCGTTCAAAATTCGAGGCAATCACTCGAAAAAGCGAGCTTCCCGCCTTCGACCGTTTATCGCAATGCTTTGTGCTCAACGCATTAAGCTAATTTGAATGGTGGAGGGCTCAAAAAGCCGTTGTTTGAATTCTTCTCTTTGGTCGGTCTGATTGTCGGCCGGCGGTGCACGCTGCATTCTGCGTCGCAAGACAGCCGCATTGATCGGGCCTTTTTGATTTAACCGCCACACCGCCGGGAGCTCTGCTTGCGTTGTTAATTTAATGAGTTCATTACATTCCTACCCTTTATTTACTTTCGCTTAACAAGACCACTGGGGCAATTACCCCGCTGCAGAAACCACCGGAACGATTCCCCCAAAAAACAATCGACGTTCGTCACTGCACGATTTGTTAATTGCACTTTTGCGTATGTCCCATTTAAATTAAACTCTCCATCCGATTAAATGATGCGATGCGATAACTCCAGATTTAGTCGCATTTAAAAATAGCTCTCTCCAGATGAAATCAGATAAGCTGGCAATCTTTGACTGTCATCACATCAGCTAATGAATGAGATTTAAACAATTTACTTTCGTAAGATAAGACGTTTTAAGGTCCAAAATGGCGGAGTGATTCAGATTTGTTGTGACGAATGTCCGAGACGGTGCACCGTGGGCGAAACCGGTGACAAACGACTCTTTCTGTCACATCGGTGATAAATAACTGATTATGTTACACTGCATTTTGCCTCTATAATTAATTGACAACAGCTATCTGAGCGGCGTTACCGTCTCAGGCGGCTTTGATTATAAACGGGCCGTTTAATTATAATTCATAAACGTACATCAATTACAAAGCAACCGACGTTCATTTTCATACATTAATTGATGAAATGGAAACGGCAATTTAAAGCTTTCTGCGCCCGAACGTGCGCCCTGCGGAGTCGGATTTATTTTTTATTACTTTATTATTTTATTGGAACTGCAAACGCGAGTTGCCTCCTGTTTTTACGGTTTACTTTTCGACCGGTTTCCGAGCTATAAATTCCAAGGGGTTTGAACGAACGCGCGCGCCTCGAGCTAATCTGTAGCTACCGCATTAATATTGGCCAACATCATTTGTTACCCTATGTGTACGTAGTCGCATAGACCTAAGATAATGAATGAAGCAGTTAGGAATACAAATAGTCTTACTCACCAAGCAGGCTTTGATGTCTCGGTCGGAGTATGTTATGACGATTTGTAAGTTCCGAACGAACCATTTGTTGACAAAAAAAGCGTAAACATTCAAAAATAACGAGCGAAATGATCGCCCACAGAAATAGTTGGTTATTCTGGTTCGGGCTCGTACTTAATTGCTGCATTTTTTCCGCGCTCGAGTGCCGCGGTTTTAGTAATTTGTCTTCTTAGAAATGAGCCGCGTCGTCGAATGGAGGCGACATGTAGATACGACCATTTTTTGTGGACGCCCTCGGATTTCGGCCGGCGTAAATTACGTTTTAGTAGAACGCCCGAGGGAAACGTTAGACGGGTTCTTTCGTAATTACTGTTTTAACTGCTGGGACAGAAATGTCAAACGTAACTTATTTCCGCGGTCTAAATTCAAGCTTATGTTTCCTTCTCGTTCTGCGCAGCGGTTGAGCTGAAGGGAGCGTTGATTAAAAATACATTAACCGCCGTGATCAAGGAGGAATGTGTGAAGAATCGCTAATGTGGAGACTAAGCGTTTTTTGTACACCTTTATTTATATGTCGCTTTTATGTATATGTTTGATCTAAAATTGTAATGGACGTGACGGTCAAAAAGGTAAACATTGTAATAATCGGTATATTTTCACAGACATTTTTTTAACAAACCGCCATCCACCTAGGCTCTACCTAACTACCCAGGCTCGTATTAATAAATCACACTCAACTCTGATCACGATCTTAAGCGCGAATTTGAGGTGCTGTTTTGTATGAGAATGACATTCTCAAGATTGAGCTCAGAGTTGAATGCGATTTATTAATACGAGCCTTAGTCATCAAATTATTCAACCTTCAACCACCATTATCAAGTTTCAAATCCCAATCAAACCACAATACTGCAATACAAATTCTACAAGCCCCGGTTAGGCGTTTCAGTTTGCTATGCGAGGTCACGGCCGCGGCCATAATACCCGCGTAATATGCGTGCGCGTAATCGTAAATATCAAAAGCGGTACGCGTAAATAGTGAAACTGGCGGGCGTAAATCTTCCGCGGGACCGTAAAGCAAGACCGCATTGTGAACGTCAAAGTATTGATTGCAATACCGCTGAAATGTAACCGCCGAGGTCTAATTTCAATTATGGAACAACATTGGCCTGCGGGTTTTTAATCAACCCCCTTTTTATACTGGTTTACGCTGTTGCGTGATTTGTTGGTTATAGAAAATGTATCGATAACCTGTTTAGTGTGCCAACACTCTAAAAACAAGTGCCTGATGGAAATTATATAATATATGAAAACACTATTCAGAATGAAAAGCAGTTGAAGTAGCCTTAGCCAGGGAAAACTCATTAGGAAGACGAAATACTTTTTCCACCCACATCATTAATTCTAAATCTACAAAACCGAATCTCCCGAAAAACTGAATATTTAAAAACCACTTGCATTAAAAATGATAAATTACGTTTTCATAATCGTCATCCGTATTCCATACACGTCGTGATACATCACGGTGAATAGAACGATCAACTCGCTTTGATACATAGTAGATAGTAAATATTCATAAATATAGATCTTCTAAGAACAGGCGACGCCTGGTCCATTTATTTAGCTTAATAGCTTTTAATTACGCCATTACGTAGACGATAAGAACTTCATACAAAGATGCAGCCACTTGAACCGTTGGCAATAATTCATCATTTTCAAGTACTACTCAAAGCAAACATCAAAGTGGAAAGTCATAAATATTTTAATCGCAAAACGGTCGAGAACTGGCGACATCTTAAATTCTGATGGCTCCATAGTAATATATCAAAATGTGAGTTCAAAATGTACCATAAGGCTAAGGACTCACGAAGCGTTTTTCACCCGCGCCCGCCGCGGTGGCGGAATAGAGTTTTTATTTCAAAACTCACGAGACCGCGTAATTTTGCGGTTACGCAGCCGTCGCGGTTGCGATTATCGCTCGCAAACGATCAGTTGAGCTCCAGACCGCCATGGACACACACCATAAACGAGCTGTTGCGTTATACTTACTTCACGTCGCCCGCCAACCGATCGCAGAAAGCGCGGGAGCAACCCGCCGCGGTTGCGGGACCGCGAACCGCGCCCGCCGGTAGAAGATGACCGCCGGTGCAGCGGGACCCGCAAGCAACCGCACACGCCGCGGGCGTAAAACGCGTCGTGAGATGTGCTTAAATTTTTTACATAAATATCTGTATTCTACAAAGGCTGCGGGCCCGCAACCGCGGCGGGCGCGGGTGAAAAACGCTTCGTGAGTCCTTAGCCTAAAGCGGATTTAACAACGTCGCATTTGCGAAACTATTAAAATGCCGCATAAAGACGAATCCATGCCGAGTAATGCTTTGAAGACGGATGACAAAGGAAGTGATTAGGCCCAAACTGTAATTACAAGCAATATATATGTTTGTATTGCATAATTATGAATCCTTGATCACATGTATTATGTTTCCCTTGGTTACGGCATTGCTTGTTGCTGATACCATTTCGCAGAATTATCCTTTTGATAAAGTGTGTTATTATCAGTAGACAATATTTGTAACATTACATCTTAATCACAATTTAGTGTTTCTTAATGATGAATGGTATTATGCCACTTCGAAACAGGGACGGTTCAATACAACAAATCTCAAGACCAATGTTTTATTCACTAAATTCACTTCCCTATGCAACAAGTAACCAACAATTTCCTTCACAAATAAACATGTAATTAAACACCCACGACGAATAACTTATTCACCAGCAAACCACCATGTAAGTTTTCCCAGTATTTGTTGTAAGTCCTTAAACAGAGACTATGCTTCTACATGACTGCCCGTAGGCTACAAATAGCCTTTTGTTCACAATCGGTAATTATAGAGTAATTCAGAAGTTGTATTGTCCTGATATCGATGTAGATCTTGGTTCAACAACTAAATAATTATATACCGTAATCTTATTAGGCTTGTTTTGCACACGTGCAACGTGTAGAATTGTTTTTGAACCATTGTTTTTTTCTTCTAAATCGAATGATCAGATATCGTTGGTCTAATTATCAGGATGCGTAAGTCCAAAATTCCGAAATTTCAATTTCAGTATTTTAATGGCCTCTGGCGTAGAATCGTGTAACCTTCCTCTTGGCAGAACCCTTATTTCAACGAAAGTAAGGTTTAATTTGCTTTGGAATGGAATGTTGCAGAAAATAACAAAAATAATCATGTTTTTCTTCTTCCTGTAAAATTCACCTAAAAGGAGTTACGCATTCTGATAATTAGACCGACGATATGTATATTCTATGAAAATTTATCCAAATATGTACGAACTTAGTTAATTTATATTATCTCAAAGTCGGACGCTTGTGCTATAGTCATCAAAGCTACCGAAACAAATACTTTAATCATTTATTATAGTTTATCTGAGGTGGTTTTCGAACACAACTCCTAGTGCTTTGAAAAAGGTCAGTCCGATACAAATATATCTCTAACTATTAGTATTGTGAATGTCCAGCATCATTTATCATGGAAGCCAATATAATTGAAATCAAAAGGTTTAAGATCAAAGGAGCCTATAGAGAGGCATCACTTTGAGCGATGTTTCCTGGTCAAGTGTCCCTTTATGGAAAGGTCGTCCGCATACCATCATGTGGGTTACTCATCTGCTCACTGACACATTAAATGTCATATCTATAAGTTAGGGAAGTAAAATGCATTAATTTAATGGATTTTATTATTACGGTAGTTATTACTTCCATACTTTTTAAATAATGTAAGTCTTATTAGGTTGCTTAGGTTCCAAATATAGGGATTATTCTGACCGGTGTTATCGATGCTTAATCATAGTCAATAATGCTTTTTTCTATTCCTAACATTACACTTTCAGCCTGTATATTTATCAGATACCTCTCAGTACAAAATTGTTTTGAAAATCCAAAATAGCTATCTTTGAACACAAATAATTTATCAGTTCAATCCTTTATCTGCTCCATATAAAATCCAATTCCAAAAACCAATAAGGTTTATTGTGTTTTATTAGCCATTGCCATAGCACACTGCAAATTACTCATTGTGTACCCCCAGTAATAACAGAGCATGTAATATATAAGTCGTCGGTTTATCTACAGTAATAATCTTTGCGGGACATTTGAATTGTTTTAGGCCATACTCGTAGCTAGTAATGGTAAGGTAGGTATTGATTTATGCATTCAATCCGGTTCTGAGAACGCTTGATGGAATTGTAAACGTTACTAAACAATTTGCGAGTGTGAATCGGACAAGCGAAATGATTGACCAGTCACAAGATGTTTCATGCTTGAATCGATATTACAGTTATTATATTAAATATGCCGAGAAAGAAATGTAAGATCTTTTAAAAGTAAAATACAAAGTAGATTTCCCTGGTTGCCTAAATCTAAACCAAGCAACGTACTTTGGCGAGAATTTTTTTATGAGATACAATGTTTCAAGCGAATATAAAGCCAACAATTACAATAGAAGCATGCAAATTACTACATGAATAAGAAACTATTTTGTGACGTTATTTGATTTTGATTTAATAATAGGCTATTTGCCCAACCGTAGTTCAATTAATCGATTATTGACGGTGAATACGAAAACTAAATTATGTTATATCAAAAAAGTAATTAGAATTCAAAAGGAATGGATTGGGCAAAAAGTTGTGATTCAATCAACTTTTTCTATCAAACGGTTCATGCGGTATTTGAGTTTTTACTCGGAGTACTTCGCTCACAAAGACTCTTTACATGCCAACATAAATTACATACATTCATTCACATTTATTCTTATATCCCGTTTCTATGCTGGGTAAGACAAGTCTGGTTATTACAGTGAAGCGACTGCCATCAGACCTTCGTAACCCACAGAGGGGAACCAGACAGATTGGTTCATGGTTACATAATTGGATCTTACTGAACTAAAGTCAGAAATAATGATATTTATTAACGGGACTAAACGCGATTTGATTTATGTAGTACATATATACTACTTACTGCTTGACGTTTCGGCTGCGTTACAGCAACCGTGGTCGCAAGCGGACTGGTGATGCGGGGCGTCGTCTGCTCGGGCGCGATGAAGAATGGTCTTCCTCTACCCCCAAATTGTCATTTATTATATTGTCACCCACACTTTCACGGCACACGACACTGACAGTATCAGGGTTCATTTTAGACGATGAAAAACGCGGTTGACATCTGCTAATCACTGGATTCCACGCTGAAGCTAATTTAAACCCATCATCCCTGTTGAAATTCTTGTACTTCTTTATTTCAATCGCCTCCCGTACCATCCTAGAATGGTAATGGCGTTCAGTGGAGAGGATTTTCGGCTCATGTAACTCCATCCAGTGATTCGGTCCCATGTCAATTAAATGTTCAGCCACCGCGGATTTATTCGTTTGTCGATTTTTCACTGCGGTAATATGTTCCTTGACCCGTTCAGCTATTGCCCGCTTAGTTTGGCCTATATAAGAACTACCACAGCTGCAATCGATTTTATAAACACCTGATGTTTGGTACGGTATCCTATCCTTAGGTGAGCGCAATAGTTTAGACATTTTGCATAACGGAGTGTATACAGTCTTGATGGAGAATTTCTTTAATACTGTTCCAATCTTATCCGTTATACCTTTTAAATACGGTAAAAACATAGCCTGCCGTTTCACCTCAGGACATCTTGCCTTCTCTTTACACTTCCTCATTTTTCTTGACACCCCATATCCGTTACGTTGTAGTACCTCCTGAACATGCGCTAATTCCGCGTGAAGATGTTCAGGGTCACAGAGCATATGGGCTCTGTTTGTCAATGACGCAATAACGGACTGAAGGTGCCGCGGGTGATGATGAGAAGTCGCATGTAGATACCTGTCAGTATGGGTGGGTTTCCGGTATACAGAGTGTGCCAGCGTGCCATCACTTCTCACTTCTATCTTCAAGTCTAGGAAAGATATTGATCTATTATTTTCCAATTCGTAGGTAAACTTCACTTTTGTGTGTATGGAATTCAAGTGTTTGACATATTGCTCGACTTCCTGCTGACCTCCGCTAATAATGCAGAACACATCATCAACGTACCTCTTCCACAGCCGTACAATTCTTGGACCAGTTGTCAAGGCAATACTTTCAAAATCTGGATGGAACATTTTGAAAGTATTGCCTTGACAACTGGTCCAAGAATTGTACGGCTGTGGAAGAGGTACGTTGATGATGTGTTCTGCATTATTAGCGGAGGTCAGCAGGAAGTCGAGCAATATGTCAAACACTTGAATTCCATACACACAAAAGTGAAGTTTACCTACGAATTGGAAAATAATAGATCAATATCTTTCCTAGACTTGAAGATAGAAGTGAGAAGTGATGGCACGCTGGCACACTCTGTATACCGGAAACCCACCCATACTGACAGGTATCTACATGCGACTTCTCATCATCACCCGCGGCACCTTCAGTCCGTTATTGCGTCATTGACAAACAGAGCCCATATGCTCTGTGACCCTGAACATCTTCACGCGGAATTAGCGCATGTTCAGGAGGTACTACAACGTAACGGATATGGGGTGTCAAGAAAAATGAGGAAGTGTAAAGAGAAGGCAAGATGTCCTGAGGTGAAACGGCAGGCTATGTTTTTACCGTATTTAAAAGGTATAACGGATAAGATTGGAACAGTATTAAAGAAATTCTCCATCAAGACTGTATACACTCCGTTATGCAAAATGTCTAAACTATTGCGCTCACCTAAGGATAGGATACCGTACCAAACATCAGGTGTTTATAAAATCGATTGCAGCTGTGGTAGTTCTTATATAGGCCAAACTAAGCGGGCAATAGCTGAACGGGTCAAGGAACATATTACCGCAGTGAAAAATCGACAAACGAATAAATCCGCGGTGGCTGAACATTTAATTGACATGGGACCGAATCACTGGATGGAGTTACATGAGCCGAAAATCCTCTCCACTGAACGCCATTACCATTCTAGGATGGTACGGGAGGCGATTGAAATAAAGAAGTACAAGAATTTCAACAGGGATGATGGGTTTAAATTAGCTTCAGCGTGGAATCCAGTGATTAGCAGATGTCAACCGCGTTTTTCATCGTCTAAAATGAACCCTGATACTGTCAGTGTCGTGTGCCGTGAAAGTGTGGGTGACAATATAATAAATGACAATTTGGGGGTAGAGGAAGACCATTCTTCATCGCGCCCGAGCAGACGACGCCCCGCATCACCAGTCCGCTTGCGACCACGGTTGCTGTAACGCAGCCGAAACGTCAAGCAGTAAGTAGTATATATGTACTACATAAATCAAATCGCGTTTAGTCCCGTTAATAAATATCATTATAGTAATGCAACGCGAAAGTCTAAAATCTCATAAAGTCAGAAATCACTGAATGTGCAGGTTTCCTCGCGGTGTTTTCCCTCACCGCCGAGCTAATGGCACAAATCCACACATAGATTTCGACCATCGCTCTACCCCACTAGTCCGACATTCATTCACATGTGATAGATCGAAATTTCGCAAAAAAAAACAAGTTTAAATTGTAACAAAAAGACATTTTCATTATCATAAACATAGCATAGCATTCAGGAACCTGGCTTCGATTCTCGGCTGATAAAAATAGGTTTGTATTTTTTTTTACTATTATTCTTGCTTCCTCAGTGTCATAATGATAAAATTTTAAAAAAGTACACGAAATAAAATCACAATATAAAGTCAAAAAAAGAACTAGTCAGATTTTACCTTTATTCTTCATCAAAGTGTAATAACTCAAGCTACATGAACATTATAAATGTATTTTCACTTCTAAGTCCCACCTGCGCTACTCGACGCAAGATTGTACCTGAGACAGTTACCTTGGATTTCATAAAGATATTGCTCCAGTGAGGCAGGCTCCTAAACTTATATAAGGCAAGATTTCACTTGTACCATCGGGACTGAAGCTGGTTTTATTTTCTTTAACTTTTAGTTTCACCAGTGAACTTTGTGACGTCAATTGTAATAAGAAGAAATGTTTATAAAACGAGATTTACTTAGCCTGGGTGGGTACATACATATTTAATTTTAATTAACAATTAAAATGAAATGAAGTCTTGTATTTTCAGTGATATAAAATTATAAAGTCGATTTGGTGAATGTTTGTTTAACAATTTTGTTAATGTATTAATTTTGAATTAAACATTTTTTACGAAAGCTTTCTTAATGTAACGAACGAAGTTCAAAGATATAAATAATACGCAAATAAAAATGTCTAATAAAATATAACGTACCTAATATAAATCAGTAGCCGTATAATAAAAGTCCCAATCGCCATAAATACTACGACTATCTATTCATCAGTATTTCGAAGCACAGACTAAAAGAAACCTGTAATTTGTCTATGGAAGCTAGCTTTTATAGACCATCATTTTCTTTGCTCGCCACCAGCTAATGAAGTAGAGTTCGAACCTTTAATTAAAATAATTGGCGTTTGTTTAACTGCCATTACGCGAAAGTAATTTAGGTTTATGAATTGTCATTAAAATTGTAATTTGCTGCTGGTAATATCAGTGTTTCTAAGCGTTAATTTCCTAATGGTACTTAGTTAATAAAATTCATATTTTTATTGGCTTCAAAGTACACGTACGAGTATTAGTATGCTTCACTTAATTATAAGCATCGTAACGTTGTCATAAAGGCCTGTTAAGATTGTAAACGCCCAATAGAAAAGTCATCGACAGAACTCTGCGTATAATGTTACCCGGTATTTCTAACTACTTCAGACATTTAGCAGATAGGCATCGTTTATTACATAACTAGTTTGGAATAAAGAATTGCTTGTCTCTGCAGCAGCAAAACAAGAATTTTAATTCCTGTGAAATGAAAGATGTTTTCAATTTCATTTAATATTGGGAGTATCCACGCAACAAATACTGAAAGTGGTAAAACTTTAATATTAACTTTAGTATGCTGTTTAAATGCAACTATTAAAACACTCTTTCTTATTTTTTAATTGCGGAATTGTTCGTGTTGATTAATGTTAAAAACATGCGTTTAGGATCAAAATGCAATTCACGTAGATTGGTTGCTCACACTTTCAAAATTAAATATAAATTAACCCTTAAAATTATTTGGAAAATAACGAAGTGAAGAAAAGGAATTCCTCGGTTCTAGCAATATACACATGCACACTAAACCTCACAACACGAAGCATTCCTAGTAATAAAGCCACTTTTATCGCTATATGACTCTAACAGGTCGAATTATAGCAATTACTTCTTATAATGTGCTTTAAAGAAGTGCGGTTGTTAAGAGAGTGAAGTAATAGCAGATGTTTTACGAGTACGGCGTGTTTCCTTTAATACGATCACACTCAATTATGAGTGCATAATAAATATTTCCGTCTTGAACTACGTTTAGTATTCTTACGTATTTTTCGTGTTTATATTTTAACCACAAACGTAACGTTTATGAAGTAGATCGCATACCGCTGTTTTTTAACTTGACGATTTTCATAATTCAACAGTTATCTCAATTAACATGAATAGTCATCAAAGAAAGATATTTCAGTACAAGATATTTACCCACTTATGCGGGTCCACCAATTAAAGAAAAGCAAAGTATTGAATAGCAAAGCCGCCCTTCGTAGCATATAAAACTTTATCTACACGTACAGTCGCGTGCATCAGCAAATCAATAATAAGAACCGATACAAAAATAAAGCAAAAACGTTTACCTAGCATAAACTTGGTAACCAAAGCCTTCAGAGACCTTAATACTGTAAGAAAGTACGTCGAAACCAGTAAACTAAGACTGCAAGTAAGGTGTCTACAAAGTTCAGGGGGATATTGCAAGCCCGGCTCGCATGCGACGCTAAATTTTCAATATTTAATGCGTCTGGCCCAGGGCGATTCGTTTTTATTCGAGCCAATGTTTCCTTTAAATTATTTGCCTTCCAATATTCCGCTGTAAGCATCCATTCCTATTTATTGGTATGTTCGAAGGAGTTTTATTGAAACATGGTACACGATTCACTTTTTCTATTATTTATCTATGCATGCATAAACTTACTGCGAGATATTAAAAGAAAGCAATGTGGAAATGAGAATTGAATATTATATTTAATTGATTTAAAATTAACTTGTTATTCGTATTGTATTTAAAAAAACATCTTACTTAGTTTTATACTTTATTTTTTCTCTAAAGACAAAGCAAAATCAGATTCCTAAAATACTTTAAATCTCTCAAGCGCATTCGCAACAGATTAATTCCCTACAACCCTTGTTAGAGAGTTAGAAAAATACCCAAAGAGCGTAGTACGATTGTTTTCCCCAAATAAGCTTTAGCGAATAGAATCCTTACGTGCTCGCAAAACAAGTTAAGGAGATTTGGCAACGCTTCCGCTGACTCCGGAATGCCTTAGAAGTGGCGAATATTGAGCGCTGCCAAGATAATATTTGTGAACGATTTGTCCTGCCGACTTAGTTGTATAACGCTACAGTTAATAAAATTGCTAAAGTTCGCCCGTTAGTATTTCGATTTTTATGCTGTTTTGTTGCCTAAACGTAAAAGTTGTCACGTAAACGTAAATTTCTCGGTTGTTTAAGAAATAATTACGCTTTATAGCTTTTTAGTACTGGATAAGGTTTATTTCGTTTATATTTCAGAATAAGTATTTTTGACTAGCGGCCGCCCGTTACTCCATCCATGTGTATTTTAGTTTACGCACATATTATTATGTTATAATATAGCTTATTAAAGCCTTCCTCGACAAATGGACTATCCAACACAAAAATATTTTTGCAATTCGAACTAGGAGTTTCTGAGATTGCAGCTTTATAATAGTAAGTATAGATAGTTTAGATTATTAACGTCTGATACAAGAAGAATTTGCACCTTCAATACATGAATTCCCAAACATTCCCATTTAAACGAATGAATCAACCAAACCGAAAGAGCATTAAAATCCCATTCTTATCTAACAGTCAATATAGCTATTCAAATAATATTTCGTCGGAACAGCCGTCTTATAGTACTAAGCCTGTGAAATTGGTGCCAAATTGCTCCGAGTTGCTTTCCACGCGCCATTTACGACGCCGACTGTACCTAGTTGGAATTTTGTATGAAACTATGAAGCAGGGGAATGATTCCTTATTTACGACCGTGGAAGTCGTTTTAAATCGTTTATAGGACCGCCTATGCTTAGGTCGTTAACGCGAATTGCTTTATTACTTTCATTTTGCTATTACGCTATTTAAAAATACAAGCAAATGGTCCGATTTTGTTCACATTAAAAGGTTAATAAAACTCTTTGAAAGGTCAATTCGAAAAATACTGGCACAAGTTTCAACGATTTGTTTATAAAGTATTTTATGTCGATCGTATAATTTAGTAGACCATAACATTTCTTCCTTCAACAATCGATCCGACAGATTTTTTTGTCTTAACTTCGGATGACCAACCAAATATTTACTAAACCGACTAAAATGACAAACGGCATGCACTCCATCAAACGCATACCGAACAGACAAATGAATAATCGCAGTCAGCCGCACAGTCACAGAGTTCTCTTACAAAACACCGGGGCGATTGTAAATCTCCGCGGAACGGAACGCACTTCGTTAGCCCGCGGACCGGCCATTCATTGTCATTTACTTTGATGCTGTATTGATCCCTTACCTCGTACGGGCTCTATTAACCTACCCCAAGTTACAAACGAGTGGCTTAATTCAAACAGAGCGGGAATACCGAATGTGCCGACATTTACGCGTTTCGAGATTGGAATATAGAGAGTTACGCAGTAAAATGGTTCGTCTGAATAAGTTTTGAAATAACTTAAAATGCTAAGTTAAAAAATTAAAAGAGATACGGCAACACATTCACTTCTTCTACATAAAAAGCTCTCCTCAGTTACAGTTAGTAGCCTGTGGGACACTTGAAATTCTGTCATTACCTTCCAAAATTGAATAAAAATTAACTTACTGTTTGGATAGCATTAAAAACTCTTTATTTTTTAATTATATCAAGACCAGCTTATGGAATTTGAATTAACTAGCCACCAAAATACATTTGCCAATGCTCCACTTATTCAAATTAAAATTACTCGCAATTCTTTGAGAAGCTTACTCATTAATAACAACATATTGTTCTTTCATATTTACTCGTATTTTGATCATTAATGAAATCGCTACAGCTCTTAAAATAGGTCTGTCAATGTAAGTAGTATAAACTACTTTGAGAATTATCCCTTTTGTTGTAAAGATCAAAGTGAATCTCCCTACTTAGTCCTCAGTCGAAGGAAGCAAATAATTAATGATACCTTTGTATAATTAAGCTGGTTTTATGTTCCTTGTAATACCTCAATGAACGTTATTTATAGTTTATAGATGAAATTCGCACGTGCGTTTATCGATGTTTGCTTTATGTAATTACCAAACTTCGCGTGTGAACAAATTTTTGTCACCAAACGTTACAAGATGTCCGCAGTTAAGGGAAGGACCCTCCGGAGAGCTGTCAGGCCGTCAGCCACCCACCGGTACTTGTTTATCGTCGCCAGTGTTTTATCTTAGGTTTAAGAAACTCAGCCTCGCACAAGGGTAACATCATTACTTCTAAGCAAAACCTGAGCCGTACTTTTATCACAAAAGCTTAACACACTTCGACCACATATCATTATGAATTCCCAATCTTCGCGTGTGAACAAATTGTTGTCACCAATATGTTACAAGATGTCCGCAGTTAAGGGAAGGACCCTCCGGAGAGCTGTCAGGCCGTCAGCCACCCACCGGTACTTGTTAGTGTCGGGGCTTCCTGCGCTTTCGATGACTCGGCAGTCAAGCACAATGGGCTAATGAGTGTCCACTTTATTTGGTGTGGGAGACAAGATGAATGTTGGTACTTCGGTTTCT
This sequence comes from Nomophila noctuella, assembly GCA_958496325.1. Classification (NCBI taxonomy): domain Eukaryota; kingdom Metazoa; phylum Arthropoda; class Insecta; order Lepidoptera; family Crambidae; genus Nomophila; species Nomophila noctuella. The sequence goes on from OY292488.1 coordinate 4,405,144, forward strand.
TCTTATTGCGAATGTTATTGTTGATGGGTTGTGGAGATGGTAAAATTGCATAAATGACACCTAAAGATGAAAACGTGCACGTGAAAAAAAAGAAAAATCCAAATGGTGAAGACGTTGTGTCTAGTTAATGTCCTCACAAATGTTTAAGATGTAATGACCTAATCAAAAACATTCTAGAAATTCGGGTCGAAAAAGCAAAAATAGGCAGAAAACGAGAAAGCAAAAGCGAACTTACTTAATAATTTTTTTTCGCCAATTACGAGTTTTAAAAAACAGTATAATTTTAATCCTCATAACAAAGTCATAAATATGACTCGATTATACACCTCTATTATTATATTAACACACACAGGCTCAACACGCAAAGTTAAAAATTAAGTTTTACAGAAACTTGACATATCGCTTGTAAATTATAATTGAATGTCACATGAAAAATGCAAAGAAGGTGTATAAGCTGACAGAGACGAATGCAATTTTGCTCTGAGGATAATAAATTCATAGCAAAATGGAGTATTATAAAAAATCTTTTCATAAACATACACGTAACTTTATACAGAAACGATCATTGTCGATTTTTATAAAGTATTTCAAAGGGAGTATAACTTTAAAGTAGGATTAGTAAGATTATTTGTAATAGTTGTGTCTTAAATAAAATAACCTATTGGATAAAATTAAATATATATTACTTTTTTGCCCCATCACAACATAATATGTTTTTTAACACTTAAATGTAATACGATGCACACTCTAAAAAAGTTTGCAAGCTATAAAGGTTCGAAATATGCTGTTAAAAATTTATCTGATTTTTCTTTTCTGCTAATAGCCAGCTTCAATTTGCCTTTGATCGTAACTCAGACAGAGACGTGGTCAGAAACTAGTTCGAAAAAACCTCAACACCGCAAGCTCCGGTTAGATTAATAATTTCGCTTAGCGAGTCAAAGGTCCGGCTTTTAATTAAAAGTACAGCTTAAAGGGAAATTTACAATCGATGCTTGCGGTAAATCGATTCGATTTATTTCGAATCGAGTCGAGCCATCGAAATTTAATTAGCCACCTGTCTATTATGGAAGCGACAAGTTGTCCCTTTCAGTCGTTTGAAGTTTGAATGAGACGGATGGGCCGAGGAAGCGGGCCCGGGCTTGCATCCGCTTTCGGTAATCGTCCTCCCATCTTCACTGATTCGACGTAAACAATTAGTGTGACGAAGTTATGCCTTTTTTAGAGGAAATGTAAGGTTACAAAATAAAATTGGCCTATTAGCGGTCCATTGTTGGTGAAGGCCTTTTCCCGCAAGACTGGCTTTAGACAAAGGATGCTTACTAATTTTGCGGCGAATTATTTAAGGTCGGATTCCTTTCGTCATAAATATGGTAAAACGTTAAATTATATTTGCATAATTTCGTTAATACAACGTCCTTACAGAATAATGGTTTGATACAATTTCATGAAGTCTTGAAGTGCCCTTATAATTACAGAAATAATGTTAATAATATCCGCGATATATGTATATGTTACGGGCAACGTGATTAATCGGGAATTATGAATAAGGGCCGGCCTTTATTAATAATTCCCAAGAGCGTCGGGCAAAGTGATTAATTTATCACTTTGACCGGCCCTTATTAATAATTCCCGACGCCTCGTGGTCCATGTAATAAATCAGTGTTTGAGATGGCTTGTATTTATCACTTGGGCCGGGCATTATGATAAGAAATGTTTAAGGGTCACAAAAAAAAAACCCTAACATATTTTAGGCCACCTAAGAAGCGGAAGATTAATTTGATGGATATAGGTTAGGGTTATTTTTTTTTATGACCTTTTAAAATTCCCCTAGTCACGAACATAACACACGTTAACGACTTTTCATCTTAAGTAATATTTTTATCAAAATAAAAGTAGGACGTGATTTATATCAATAATTGCTTTTTTAAGTGTTTATTTTTAAATTGCTATGTTCAATTGATGTTTATTTTAACTTTTTATGAAAATATGGTAAGTTTAATTAGATTTAGTTAGCAAAAACACTTCAAATAACCTTTTTTATCACTTTGCCCAATATGGGTTGGGAATTTATCATAATGGCCGGGAAAAGTGATTAATTTCGCTATTTTTATCACATTGCCCAATTGAGTAGGGAATTATTAATACGGCCCGGGAATTTTATTAATACGGCCCGGGTTTATCACATGGCCCGTAACATATATACGACAAGTTCAATATTCATAGTGACTCTTATTTCTTGTCATTTAGTTGCAGCTCTCGTGAGACGGAAATCGTAAAAGATATGTTATGTATTGTGCTGGCACACAACGTAGTTTTAGGGAAAATGTCGTAATTACTTATCCATACAGCGTATCATTTATTCAAACACGACCGAATATCCGAAATCCGATTTGGCTTAAGAAACCTTCCTGGCGTTCCGAATATACTCGTACTCTACGTTCCGACATAATATTGGTGAAATTATTATGAGAAGGGAACGTGATATTACAATTCGCGGCATAGTGTGGATACACCGATTCGCAATTTAGCTAGCAAATGGCACTGTAATCGTGCGTTTAGGAACCAGTGTGTATACAAGTTGAATATGTTTGTGTACTCAAGTAGGCTGGTTGATGTCAATCAAATGTGGAGATGGAGTCTATGTGCTCAGATATACTTATATTTGAGTTTAAACAGACGTAATTATCATTCGCATTGTGCACACAATGTTTCGGTATGTATGGGTATTGTTTGAAAGATACATTATTACAGAGGAGTTTAAGATGTAGGTATATATATAGGTATAACCAATTCCAATATGAAAATAGCAACGACTGAGTTAGAATTTACTAAAGCCAAAAATAATTGATTATCACATTTCATTTTCTTAATGGGGAACAGTTCACTGCAATGAGACTTTAATTCAAAAATGACTTGACGATGGGCGTTTCATTAAAAGCTAAACTCTTGATATAAGACTGAGATAACTGTAAGATAAACGGACTTGCAAAAGGCTGATTTACTACTTGTTACCACAATACTGCAAACGTCTAATTTACAACTTGTCTTATCTCTTATCAAATGGACCTCTGTGTCTTGAGATAATTTCCACCGTGCAAACACAAGTTACACAATTAAGTTAAAAGGGAACAGAATAACAATCAGTTGTTCTATTAGGAAACACTATTACAATAGTGCATTTGGGAAGCATGTTAGACTCCAATGGGTTTGTTGTGTTTGTGTAAGATCAACAGAAGGTACAATTATCTAATTAAACCACTGAGTGCTTGCAGAGAAAGCCGTTAATTACAAGGATTGGTCCGATTTGTTTTAGAGGTAATTACGCCTCTTGCAGGCGGATTAATGAAGTTTATTACACAGAATTGCTACAGGCCTGTCAGACGAGATATATTTATAGCTTATTTAATTAGCAAACATCATTTTAAACGAAGATATGAAGGCTATGAAAAAAAAATATTCATTCATTATCAATACACACATTTTGAATAATACTATAACTGACTTAAATCCTTTTTTTTACCTCGCATCTTTTGAACTACTTTAAACTCAAAAGCTCAAAGCAATACATGACTCCAGTTACTGCTTTTATTTAAAAAATGTATCTAAGCTTCTCCTAACCACTTGAGATTGTCAAATATCGATAAAAATTAAACCAATTTATATCAAATTATACTACCACCCAGAAGACATAAAAACTCAAAATCCACATTGTCATCAACACGAAAGGTGTCTCGATATTAAAAGTACATTACGCAACGTCTAAATTGGGCAATTTCGGCTTAAACAATAGCAGCTGTCACCCTCAGCAAAGCCAACTCATTAATAGTCCTGAGTAATCATACCTCACAATTGTCAGGTTCCTACAAAAAACAGGGTGTACTTGTAACTGAGGATCACTCATGTAAAACGCCATGAAGTGTTAGTGTTGTAGTTATGAGTACTATAAAAAGATATGTCATATTCGCGTATAGGTATTTAGCTAGTTTTAGAACCTCGTAATCTATACTTTCTTTTTTAAAGCTTGTTTGTTTGGGCGCGCTAATTACAGGAACTACCTACGAATTGAAAAAATATTTTTATGTTGGGTAGTCCATTTCATGATGAAGGCTTTCAGTTATAGTATAGTAAAACACTATGTTCACGGAAACCGAAATCCACGCGGACAGAGTCGTGGGCGGCCGCTTGTTGAATTTATAAAGAAAATCAATGAACCATTGGATATGAGATAGTTGGAGAAAGTGCAATTATCATACTTTTCATTCAAAGTATTTCGGTAACGGTAAACAATAAAAGAAATTCCCCCATGTCAAAACCAATCATTAAAACCGAAGAAGTTTACGTAAACGCGACGTTTTTATAACTATACGCAAACATACCTCAGCGGTGGACGTTGTAAATTGAAATAAAGAACGGAAACCACGACGGAATCAACTCGCATAATGCATATAAAAGCCTCGCCTCAACATCGATATAAAAACCGTCTTCCCACACCATAAAACAATCATAATAATTACATCCACTTTAGCCGAAGTTTTTGTTGAGCCGAATAATCGTGGGGACATAAAATATTTTGACGTACCGATAAGAACAAAGGGCCGAAAGCTTATCTTATCGAGGAGTGTTGGCGCTCTAATGACCTGGCCTACCGTCTGTTCCTTCCGAAAACAACTTCATTATACCGTGAAAAACGTCGACTTTATTCCGCCGCAGTAAAGACGACTGTTGAAAGACAGCGGCCCGTCTGATACAAATGTTGTGCTAATAAAATATGTTTTAAACTGTTTATATTGCGATGTTTTGATTTTCGGCTTGTTTTGCATACGTATTTTCTGTTACAAGTTATATTGTATGATGTTTTATTTAACTGATTCGTTTTTATTCTTCTTTTTGTTTTAGTATGCGTACAAACAGTATTGTGTTATTTGTCTGGTGCCTATAAAACAAGCAATGTCTAAGCATTTGTAAAGCCTTAGCTTTACGACGTAGTTAGAATAATTGTAAGAGGTATTAATTTTTACTAGTACTAGGAACTTTCAATGGCTTACATTCAGACCGTAATTGTTAAATGCATTATGTATTGAAATAGCTCTGAGATAATCTTGAGAATACGCTTAGTTTGACCGAAACCAGGGAAGGAATCTATTTTAATTAGTATAAATAAGACCGCCGAAGTTAATCCCGTAGGATTGGAAATAATCCCGCCGACGACGTAGTAAGGAGTTGAATAAAGGGTATTTTTAGGACGCTTTAACACTAAAATATATTTTAAACTTCTAATGATAAGTCTGTATTTTAATCATTTAAACCACAAGTTTTCCTTAACACTGAAGGTTTTCTTCAGCAATTGTTTTAACAACGAAAACTAAAACAATTCAACAATTCCATTTCACCAAAATACTTTCCTTGAAATCCAGAATACGGTAATAAAAGGAATAAACTGCCACAGTACTTAGTACGTCTCTCGTACAATTTCATCGGCAATCCACGGATTTGATTTACGAAGGTGGAATCTTATCTCCGATGAAATCCCGACTTCTCCAAGATAAAAGGAATAAATCACATGTCAGGCGACCGTCTTACGCCCCAGGAATCCCAAATCTGCTCAGGAAATAAACCGTGTCTGTTATATAAAATTCTTAGCATGCAATCTATCTTGGCTTTTAGTGGTTAAGTGATGAGCGGGTCATCGCAATGGAGGTGATTCGTTGATCTTTTTATATTGGCTTTTTGTTCTATTCGGTAATGAAATTCGGTGTGATTGGCAACGCGAGGCTAGTCAGTCTTTTAATGCCCTATTTTTCAAAGAGAATCATGATTCTCTCAATATATCTAATGACAATAGCATGCTATTGTGCTGGCCAAATATAGATCGATGATCGATATTATCGAATACTAAGTCAGTATAGTGACCATAGCATGAGATACGGTAGTAGTAGTAAGAACCATAGATCAGAGACCTGTGTTCGGAAAATCCGACCCAATTTGCCCAACTTAGAAATTAAACTTGCGACCTCTATCTCAGATAGGTTTAGACGGTAAACCAAAGAGTACCTACATGTAATAGATCATAAATGGAGTATTCTACTAAGTTTCTTAGACTATTAGGTTTCTTCGTAATCAGTTATTATCTAGAGGATTTTAGTGCGTGCTAATAGTAATAAATGTTTTCAACTATTACACATTACTCTTTGGAAGTTGGAAATAATTACAACTTTTGTTGGTTTACCAACTAATTGTATATATAATGCTATGAATGTGAAATATTGTTTGCATGTACAGATTTGTACCTACAGGCAGGGTATGAGCTGACTTAAGTGATAGGTACTTCTTATCCCGATTTAAGCTCCATAACGCGACTAAAGCTGCGGATAAAAACTAGTAATTAATAAAATTTACGTATTTTGTTTTTAACACATACCTACTCAATTCTTTTTAATTTATACAAACCAACACAATGTGGAACTTGTGCATTTCTAATGTTTGGAAGTATGTTGTAAATTAGTACATTTATCTTTTCTATTGGGGATTGTTTTTTTTTAACATCAACTTATAATATTTCCTGGTATAAAGTAAGGAACATAAGTGTCGACGAGGTAAACAAAACACACTTTAGAGCTTGAGTACAGCTCCATCATCGAACTGCACTCGAGTGCATGCCGTGGGAATTTCGCTCATCAGTGCCGCTGCACTACAAGCCAGTTATATAGTTTAAAACATTAGAAACCTTATCAAATAACTTTTAAACTGTAAATGTCATTGGTGGTTAATTTCGTACTGTATGTAAAGAATACTTCATAAGTTCATAACGCTATTCTTAAATACATAAGTAAAATAAATAAATAAATTAGTTTTGCTCAATTTCTTCGCAAACTTATAGACACCTTTTCAAACACATGACCTCTGTATTGACATGACTACAAAGTGATTCCTAAAATCACCTTTGCCAAGAAGGCAATCTACTCGTTCCTATTGTTCCCTAAAAAACGACTAATTAAACACGGTCTAAGACTTCTAAAAACACTTACATAACGCATATTCTACACAAAACAGGTTTCTTTAAGTGTTATTTCAAAACCCGAAGGTCAAATCCTTTAAACTTATCTTTAATAACTGTATCTAAACTACAACAATAGCTAAATCGTTTGGCTCACACCGAACCATCATAAAACGATATTTGAATACACTCCAGACAGCACCATAAACCTTTAAATCTCCACGCGATATCACTCAGCCACAGTACTTAATTTATTATATCAATTAAGAGATTCTTCACACTTATAACAATTATCTACAACCTCCTAATTCTTATTACAACGCTATAAAGTTGAAATTCGGGTAATAAATTAAGTTAGAATTAAGGTGTTTCGGGGCGAAGCACCCGAGCGTCTTAGGCCATTCATTACGTTCGTTAGCTATCGTTAAATAATAAACCTTAGGAATAAATAACTGGTTATTAATCGCGTAATATGATAAACAATAATTAATTAGGACGGATCCCACCGTCTCCGGAATACGGTTAATTTGTCAATCTTTCCCGGAATGTAAACAACATTTTGGTATAAGGAATGTAGTACAAAGTCAAATTGGCGAGTAGAAATAGCGCTTGGATAAAAAGATCAGGTTAATAAGTTAAACTAAAAACAATAACACAATAAATCATTCCAGAGACATGTGTTGTTATTACTGAACGCGATGCTGTGATAGTTAATACTATTTCCAGATATTTCAATAGCCAGAAGAGTGAAATAAGATCGGTATAGCAGCACAAAGCAGAACATTTTCATGAAGTGTATCTCAAAATCATAACACGTGTTTCACATCAACAATATGTTTTGTTTTTAGTTACAAGCTACTTTTTTTACTGCATATTATCATATCTAGATACTATGATTTATTTTAAGAATGTTTTCTTAATTCCGGAACAATTTATTGCAGTTGACAGATCAGTTTAGGAATATTTATTTTCTTTACACTAAAAATATTAGGGCAGGGATGTTGCTTCCGTGATTTATTATAAAAACAATTATAATGCGACGCGCAACATTCATCACGCGCGTCACACACAAATGTTACATCATGCGTCATTTTGTGCATTATTATGTCGTGGTCCGAAAATGTTTAGAAAAACATTGATAAAGTCTGAGGAGAAAAATAACCATAGGTATATATTAAATACATAGGTATATACATACTATAGCCTAAAGGCTTCCTCGTCAAATGGACTATACAACCCATAAATAATCTATCAAAACGGACCAGATGTAGTTCCTGTGATTAGCGCTTTCAAGCGAACAAACAATCTCTTCAGCTTTATTATATAAGTAAAGATTTAGTCCCATTTCGAAAACCATATTCTTCTACTTCAATAAATTGTGCAGAGTCAATTAAAATATGAAGTCAACAAAAACGGATAGAGTGCGTACATTTTTTTTCCGAAAACCAATAGGGGAAAGTGGTCAGGCTTCGTACAGTGGGAGCATTCGTACAGTAGTCATATCTCCACAATTGTAAATGTTGATACTTTTGTATTTGTGTGTAAGTAAGGCCCCTCATGCCCAAAGACTCACAACTAAACGAAATAGCACTGCTTCAATAAGCTTCGCCTGGACAAGTCGATATAAGTTTATGGCCTGCATAAGAAATTTTTCGATCCATCTTTGAAAACTTTTATTCCTAATAAGTTTTGCTCGTATTGCTAAAGTAATTTGTAAAATCTATTGGATATGAGCCATATATTACTATGTTAATTTGAATTGGGTTGTTATTTTAATAGTTTTTCTATTTTGAAATATTTTTATGAAAAATTTTGGTTGGGGTACCTTCGTACAGTTTCTAATGGGGTAGATTCGTACTTAATAAAGTATAAGAAAAAAAATGCTATGTGTTCTACTAACAAAAATGAAGATACATTTTAAGCTACAGCAAGAAAAACAATTATTTATGTTTTTAAAATAGATCAAACTATGATGAATGTGCAAAAATAGACTCGTTATGTGTGTTTTAAACACGCACCCAAATGGTCAAATTCAAACGTTATTTTATAAAGTGTATTTGTAAAAGTTATTTGTTTTACATTGTATTTTCAGTTGAAATGACATTTGAGGTGATTTAATTAGTGGTTTGGATATAAATAATTGTTTACGAAGCTCTGCCCCTCTGTACGAAGCTACCCCACGTGTGGGGAGCTTTCGTACTATTTCCATTTTTTGGAAAATAGGACGTATCTTTTCCACTTCTCATTAAATTAATACTAAGCTACATTATTATTGAAGCCAAATAACTAGGTTATGCGAAAGCATAAGTATTTTTGGGAAATAGCAATAAGTTATTTTTTTAAAAATCATTGAGTAAAAAGTGTACGAAGGGTGACCACTCTCCCCTACACTTGACAAAAAAATGGAATGTATTGCAAAGATATAAAAATCATGTTCTCTTTCATGTTGCATTGAAAAAAAAATTATTGTTCTAAAAGTCGAGCAGCCGATATCAGATAGTCTTTAGAGCTAGCATTCAACACGCATGCTTGTCTGCCTCCTACACACGACAAAATCAAATACTTATACCGTATCAAGAAAATATGTATCAGTGTTCTAATAAAAGTAATTAAAAAGCAATACGTCTATCACATGTCATTGATTGCCCTTCACCAGAAATACATTGCGTCATCCGTCAACTCTGTCACGTGTGTCCCACACTTAACATATTTCGTGGGCCAACCTTAATTTATTAGAAAGCTAAGAGAGACTAATTCACTGCCACATTAAGACACGGGACGCTGACAACTGTATACGCTTCACTTTTTACGAGTTCCCAGTACTGAATTTATGGTGTTTGTCACTGTCTATAAGAAGCGGTCGTAAAGACGGCCAGTTATTTTTATTGTCATCAAAAATTAGAATGAAGTTAATATTGCACTTTCAATTGTTTATGAATATTCTCGGTGGCAAGTAGGTATTTACACGTTGTGTTTTGTTATTTAAATGCATTCCAAAGTAAACGCAAACAGTTCTGATGAATTACAAATATTTTAATTTCTGATATTATTTTGGTGTGTGTTTAATACAACATTATTTACTAAAAATGCTATTAAATTGAAATTGTCCGTAATTTAAAACTGAAATTTGTTTTTATCTTATTTTACTAATGTTAACAATACTTTAATGAAAATATTTTAAAACAAGTAAAGTAGTGTAGTAGTTCAACTTATCGATAAAACGATACACCGATCAAAATTCGTATCAAAAAGCAATATCCACAAATACTTTTATGTCGATATAAATGATCCGCCTTTTGTGTAACCAGAGCCGCTAAAGATGAAAAAGAATTTGTCAATACAAATACACTTTACCAGGAAAGGTCCCGTAAGTGATATCATGTTGACTCGCGAGGCTTACAGCCTGTTTGCTCTAGCCACAATCTGAGATTGGTAATAAGATGCGACACATGTATTATCCAGATTAAATCCCCCCGGAAAAGGGGCTTAGATTTAGTGATGGCGGGCGAGTCATACCGACGACTGATTAAATTTCGACTCGTGTTATATTATTTAACATTCGTTAAGCTACGTTAGACAATACGTTTTAGGCATTGTATCTTCAAATAGCTATAATTCCTCATATAAAGGGGAAATTTATTGAACATACTTATTTAATGATATCTTTGAATCAAAGTATTATTAAAGCAGTTGTAAGAACATTTTGTTAAGCATAAATTAAGTATTTATTACCTATTTCAAATTTATGCTCCTACAAAATAATGTTACGTCCAAACGGAGCACGAACACGTGATTTTAAGATAAAATAAACTGCTCTTTAACAACGTTTTAACCCAGTACAAATTCAAATTATCATTTTACGATCGTCAGTATGTACACTATCATAAACTTTCCTCAAAAGGCATCAACAAAAACCACGCACTCATAAAAGTAAATCACGATTTATTGGTCGGCGGGCATCAATTGTTTTTCCACGTTTATCGATATCGTGACCCTCGTCTTGTAACAAATCGACAATCGATACATAATGCGATTAGCGCAGCACTTCGCTATGATTGATCACGGGGCCCGACGACCGCGCTTGTCAAGTCGAAGAATAACATTGTTTAGGCTCTTGTAAACGTCTCACTGCTGCAAAATCCTCTTAACGGCGCGCCTATAAAGACTATGAAAATAATAACGAAATTGTTAACAGGAATCTCCAGAGGGGAATGTATTTTAAAAGGTAACTGGAATCGAGTAGTCTCAGTTAATTTATCAATTCATGTTTTTTCTAAGACAATATCGATAGCTCTTTGCTTATATCTGTTTTGATTTAGTAGATTTTCCAAAGGATTCAAATTGATTTTTGTGGACTGTTATAGTATTCAATTTTAATTGAGAATAATTTAATTATCGTAGTACAACGGGAATTGCTATTTGTTTTATTTTTAAAAGTGTTTAATTCATAACGTTTTCAAGCGCAAATCAACCAATTTAGTTATAAATCTGAATTCACGCTCTTAACCTACGATACCAAATGTAGGCACACCCATAAAAACAATATATTTCCAAAAAATAACAACGTATTACTACACGTAGTGATGTCATTGATTTTAAAATAATGGAAGTGCTAGACTAAACATTTTCGAGTCCGTTAACACAAGCATCTAGGTCCGTAATGGATAATACGAACGGAAGCCATATGGACGAAACAAGAATAAAAGGACGAAACTATAACTGGTAGACCACCGGCCAAGGCGGTAAACTTCAAAGGTACCGGGCATCCCCTCCGACGCGTACTGTATAATCATCGTGACAAACATGGAAATATTCTAGCTGGAAGGGTTACTGAGCTTTATAAGGGTCATAAAGTCATTTGTCAAAGTCATATCACAGTTTCCGCTTGCCATACGCTCGAAATTCTAAGGTGCTATAAATCTTGAAACGTTGAAGGCATGAGTCATGTAAGCAATGTAGAATGAATTCTCAGTTATTTTCTCTCTAGAAAGAATACCTTCTAGGGCAAATATAATGTGTAAGCTGTGTAAATGTAAGTGTAGTTAGATGTTAATCTTACTTTTTGCTTTTAACACTATTCTTATACTAAATGTACTTTTTAATTTCAATGAAACCAATTCAAAGTTATAATATGTTTCACATAAAAACAAGTTTTAGAGTAGCTTCGCATCTAAACAACACACTTCATTCGCTACATCAAATTCACCCTCCAACTTGGTACACCACTTCATTAAAACCTTAGTCCCTATCTGCCTTTACTCCCGCCTTTTACTATGAGTAGGAGCTTCTACTTTAACGGTCTCTCAAACCCAGTTGACGTATCCAAGGATAGTTCTACAACGTACCTTTTATTGCTGAAATGCATTTTAGTTCAAGCTTCAAAGGAAGCGCATTCTTCTGTTTCAATTACCGTTTCATTTGTACGCTGTGTTGATTTGTCTTACCTGAAACAATAACAATAACATTTAATTTCAATATATGTTGAAACTTATATTGAATAAATTAAGTAAAATAATACTAGTACCCAGATTTCTTGATATTTACTAACCAATTGAAAAAAATATTCTTGGACGATAAAACAGAAATAAGAAACAATTTTCCTCATAAAACAAACAATTTCAGTGTTGTAGTTATAAAAGTTTAATGTATTCAAAGAAAGTGCCATTCCAAAGAGATGTTCAAAGTCGATAATTACTTAAGTAAGAAATAACATTTCAACGAAATCTGTCCACCTTTCAAAGCAGTCAAAACTACTTACACATAAATAACAAATGTTTCAACATGCTTTAGATAAAACCCACTCGCAGGTAGCCACAAATCTGAATTTATAAAATCTTGGCTGCAATCCTAAGCCCGGTACTTCACAAACATTTTTAGGGTTCCGTAGCCGAAATAGCAAAAAAAACGGAACCCTTATAGATTCGTCATGTCTGTCTGTCTGTCTGTCTGTCTGTCTGTCTGTCCGCCAGTCTGTCACAGCCACTTTATTCCGAAACTATAACTACTATACTGTTGAAACTTAGTGAGTGGATGTATTCTGTGAACCGCAACAAGGTTTTCACACGAAAATAGAAAAAAAATAAAAAAAGTGGGGGTTCCCCATAGTCAGAACTGAAACTCGAAATATTTTTTTTCATTGAACATATATGTGTGGGGTATCTATGGATAGGTCTTTAAAAGTTATATTAAGGTTTCTAATATCACTTTTTTCTAAAGTGAATACTTTGCGTGACAGACCCTTCCAAAGTGGAAAAAAGTGTGTCCCCCCCCTCTAACTTCGAAAATAAGAGGATGATAAAACTGAAATAATATAATGTACATTACCATAAAAACTACCAACGAAAATTGGTTCGAACGAAATCTATTCAGTAGTTTTTTTTAATACGTCAAAAAATAGAATTTATACGGAACCCTCAGTGCGGGAGTCCGACTCGCACTTGGCCAATTTTTTATGTATAGCGTCGTTCAAACTGTCATGTGATATTTGTAATGGAGCTTATCGCAACGTACTAGTAGTATTGAATTGTCAAGGCAGGAGTTGTCACCGGGAATGGTTAGTCGGCTCTATGGTAGATCTCAAACGATGCCGGCTGCCTTTTACGGAGACAATAATAAACTAGCATCTTCAGTGTTATTAAATATGCGATAATTTGGGCTTTAGATAGAGTTTGGACGAAATGGAAGTGGATGATGATCGTAACTTTTTGTGAAGAGTTTTAGAGGGACTGTAATAGGAAAGCATTGATCTATTTAAACTAATTACATTTACTAATGGAACCAACGGGTAATTCATTCTAAAATTAGTTTGGCTCGATACAAATTAGCCCAAAATCTTAGAAAAAGCGTGTTTTTTTTTTCAATTTATGAACTTAAAACACTGCAATATTGTTAAACAAATTGAAATTACAATCACACGAAATAAAATGTATTCACTTAAAATTCGTGACCGAAAGGTTGAATGTCCAAATAAATGGTTTTACGGCTCTTGATTCCAGATAATTCAGATCGGGGCAAGGTAGTTACCGGCTCATGTTACGAATGCAAATCGTTCGTTCACTCCGACTTTTTATTTGGGACCACTTCGCCGTTACTCAAAACAAAAAAGAAATACTTGGATTAATTGGATGCATGCCAATCATCGGACAATGAATCTGCTGGCACTTAACATATTAAATTCAGTAATTATCGTATTGCCTTCGAAACGATATGGCTTATCAAGTGTATAAAATATTAACTGTTCGTACAATCAAACGATCGATACGGAGTAAGTGACAGTCAATATAAAACACAAAGAAATATAAAGGAACGATCCCTATCCGACGATAATCTTGAAGCTGCTTTTATTGCTAGTCGAGGAGGCGACAAGGCCAATAAAACATTTCTCGGCGATATTATAGAACCTGATATTCGTGTGCCAAGACTAACCCATCTCGAAGTCTATTCGATTTTGAAATTAAATTTTCATACGGCCCGTGTATCCAGGGAGAAATAGGACATTACGCAGAACGTATTCGGCAATATCCTGGCGATAAATGCCATGTCCTGTTTTCAATTTTCTTTTTCCAACTCCGTGTTATTTGGGCCGTTGACGTGAGTCGCCAATAAAATCCCTCTTTTTTTTAATTCCATTAGCCTTTTGCAACGGAACACGGTCATAAGTTAGAGTCAACTCGGTTCGTGTTGTGTGCAAACAAAAAAAATGCAAAAGCTCGATTTAATTGGCAACACGATGCGATGGTACGAGTAGGCTTCTGAGAAACGCCTCCGCACTCATTGTAAACACATAGCGATTTATTCAACAATGCTGATAATCTTGTGGTGTGTTGTAACTGAATTGTTTTGTTTTCAACGCAAATCGCGTTCATTACGATTTATTTTGCATTCTTAGTTGGTGTTGTTAATTTTATTAACATTGCATTGCCGCTAATAAAACCACCGACAATAATTTAAGCAGGTGCAGTTGTTTTTTGTTTTGTTTTTAACTTATGTACATAGGTACATGGCTCTGCTCTTAAAGTGTTAAGTTATATCTATTGTATTTAGGACTTATGAATAACTAAATCAAAGAAAACGCTAGAGAAGCTAAACGAAAAGCGTATTCTACTACACATCCTAACAATCCTTTGTTCTTCGCAGTCGGTAGCAGACCATACATCAAAGTCTGAAGACTGGAACGCGCATCGATTCAGTATCAGCCATCTTAATGTTGCGAATACAACTAACGCGCCGTGGTGGAGAACAGTCATTTTTATTTCTCGCGAAAAATACGGGAAACGTACCGAAACGGCCGAACGGGAAAAACAGAACCGAGGGATGTATTGTGGCGAACAAAAGGCGAGCGCGACGCGTTTAATCCCGGCCGGCCGTCATTTCGGCTCTCCCAGTGAGAGAAAATTGAATTTATTATCGGTTGTATTTGACTGACGTGTTATTTCACACGACGCAAAGGAGAGAACGACGGAATCCAATCAGTCAGACGCCGGATGTGACGGTGCCGATATACTAGACTATCAACGAATGAACTGACGAACTGAAAATGGCATTTTCTATTCGATATTCCGTTAGGGATTTGCTTTTTGCGATTGCATTCGCGAGTTTACGCGTGTTTACGTGCGGTCGAATCTTGAGGGAAATTGAAAATCTGTTTGGTGTATTGAATTGGTAGTGTGACGCTAGATTGTAATTCAAATCTATATCGAAGTTTGTACGGAGCAGGGAAACGTGTAACGCTATCGATGCAATGTCGTTCAGTTTGGAGTGATAAATAAATAAATGTGTTAAACATTCCTAAAATATTTCCCCTTTTAAAGTTTATCGTGGTTGGAACTACTCCAAATTTCCTTTTGATACTTCTGGAGCAATATTTAAATATACTAAAGCGCCTGTTATTATACTGTTTATTCGATAACAGGTTTAAGATTTTGTTAATATTACTCGTAGCTACATATCTTATTATATTACTAAAGATGATTTCTCTTTGGGCTAAAATTTCTGTCTGCTTTTGTAATATGCTAATATTAATTATACAAAAATATGATTTATCAGACCGTTTCCTATTCTAACTTAAACACTATATAAATTGAGAAACCTCAATGAACCAAACTATGTATTTTAGAAAGTGAGTGTCAACCTATATACACACATACATATGTATAGAACAATAATGGCCTCCGAGAAATCAATCAAAGGGGAACTCAAAGGGTTAGGTTACCTAAGAGCAAAAACAATAGTTATGCACCCACTACAAAACTAATTCGAGGGTTAAAACTCAAAGCAAGAGGCGGGGTCATGGGGAGGGATCTAATTCTGCATTGTTAGCTAATTGGCAATGGAGCCAATAAAAACCTATGGCGTTTTCATACGGGCAAGTGAGTTCGATTGCAACGGTATGAGAGGGGAGGTAAATTTAACTGAATAGTCTAAGTTGGGAGGGGAAGGAAATAAATTACTTTTAGAGAAAACTTATCTGTTAAGTTCTTCTTATATGAAAAAGTTTTTAATACGAAGCACTTTCGCTAACACTCGACTGAGAAGAGATTGGGTTGTTTAATCAGGGAAGTGCGTTTTCGTTTAAACCTTAAACTACTATATCTTTACTTATGATAACAGTGAGTACGGAATTCTATTCAATTTTTTTTTTAATTCTGAGTGTGGCGTTGTTGTGTGGTACGCAAATGTTTTTTTTATTTCATTTATAAACGATAGGCTTGCGTTTGACTCCAATCACACGTGATGGAGAGAGTAGATTAGGCCTAAGATGGAGAACGCTTGCCTAGTAGATGCGTTTTCGATTCGATTCCTAAATATTCCTTCACACTAAATTGTTCACGAAAGATTTTTTATATAAATAATAAATATAACAATGCTTGGGATTATTTTTGAACCAGTAGGACATTTTATATAAGAAAAAACTTAAAACAGATTCACTCAAAATCATTTAAGCCGTATCATCCTTCCAGACCGTCACAATATCAGAGCTAATATTCCTAAGCGGATGATCTTCAAAATGAAGCTACTTCACCCACTGATTTACATAAAACTTGTCTAAATGTTAATCCCTCAGTCGAGCTAAGGGATTATGACGTGCCCTCTGACATGGTGACATGGGCACTTCTTCTTTTCTTTCTTTCTTTCTTTCTTACACATTGACCGAATGTGAGTCCCGTCTCGTTTCCTCGCTAGTGTTAAGACCGGGATGGAATATTGAAATTAGTGATGTTCCGGATATTCGTATCCGTATCCGCGGATATCCGACGGGACAAAAAATCCGTTTCTGTATCCGTTACTTTTAACACGGATCTTTTACGGATTCAGTTATAGTATGAAATGATGTACCTATGCATGCATGTAAGAGTTAATTAGGATAGAATTTAAAAATCTTATCAGTTATAGTTTTCCTGGCATACATACATACGTCCTGCGCGTCCTTGCATCGAGCTCCAAGTCAGCTATTGTTTCTCGCACTACGGTAGCTAAGGTCACTCGCACCTATACCGATTGCATACGAAAATTAGGATCTGTTTCGGCATCCGTATGTTGACACCGAATAGCCGTTTTCGGATCCGTATTCGCGTATATACATTTTAGGGGTCCGAAACATCACTAAATGTTTGATGAACAGTGACGTCAGACGCGATGTCAAGCAAGGTTGGGGACAGGGCACGTTTATACTGTTTAATAATTGACGTCCCTTTGTGGGGTCTGAATATGAAATATAACGGCATGCGGTGTTTTGATGCGATGATTATAAGGTATCACACTGCGTTGTATTGAGTAATCTAAAATATGTATAACTAACATTATTTAAATATATACTAATATCATAAAGCTGAACAGTTTGTTTGTATGTTTGTTTGTTTGTTTGTACGCGATCTCAGAAAATACTTGTTGGATTTGAAAAAAATATTGTGTTGGATAGTCCATGTGACGAGGTAGGCTTTAGGCCGCCAGACTACATCATAGTAAGTACAAGAACATGTCCAAGTATGACTACTATGTAAATGCTTAATTTTTTTGGCAAAATTTAAAACAACACGTACAACTCCACCACGACAAATGATAGGTCCGTAGCGAATACACCCACATAGTACTTTATTATTTTAGTCATTGTTGAAATGTCAAAAACTGGATCATCTTCCATCTAAAAGCGTAAACGACATCTTAAAATAAGAAATATCAAACGATAAAAGTTTCCGTTCGTCCTTAACGCAACTTTTTTTTGTTGTCAAAACCAGCTTGTAAGATAATGGATTATGAAGTAATACTATGAATAATTCAAAGCATCGTATTACACGGTGTTCGCTTTTATGTAACTCATTTTAAATATTTTTAACAGGCAGTTGTAATCTGAGATCCCTTGGAAGCATTTGAATGTGTACTATCATTGAAAACAGAAGCTCTAATTAAAAAAAAAAACAGTAAAATAATGAGATAAATATAATATAAATCCCATTAAATCTCCCCTTTACATGGTTATGTATTTCCATTTTTTTAGCTGATCAAAGATAAGGTTTCGAAATTTAACTGTTTGGTTTATTAAATGTTGTAATAGTATATATAATGTATAATAGTAATATATAAATAATGTTAGTGTTATATTCGGCATATATATTTTTGGAATGTGATGTACGCATTGCGTAAATAACATTAATAATAAACAAATATGGTACAAGCTCTTTCACACTAATGCAAATTGAAATAAGTAGGTAATTCATCTGAATATCAAATTGCACAACACTAAAATAACAGGGTATCAACCCCAGGAAACTGCCACTCGACACATTGTCACGACAATAGTTAATTCGAAGATGATAATATGAGATACTGCCCTAGTCACATCTGTCCAAATTACTGTCACAAAAAACCCAACACATTCACTAAGAATGACGCTCGAATATTTATGAGGGTGAAAAGCCTTCCAAAGTGCATATTAATAGCGATAGCATCGAGCGTTTTAATTAGTAAACAAGTTTATCAACAGCTTAGAATGCATTTGCATAATCAAATTCATAATATCACTTTATGGTGTGACCGGCGCTGGTAAGTTTTTCGAGGAACCCACGTATTGCGTAGGCTTGGATTATGCCTTGGACATATTATACATGTGTGATTGTTACGTCCTTCAGATACGGTATAAACATATTTTTAAAAACGTGATAGTGTGACTTTTGTTAATTGAAGCGTCAAAATATAAAACTGACTTAATTTACAAACAGAGGTTTCGAATTCAAAGGTGGAAGGCCGTTGTTTCGTCTCGGATATATTGGGATACTTTTTTATACGCAATGGGATATAATACTATTTTCCCAGGGAATTGTCATTTCACAATTTTGTAGACAGCGAACCAAAAAAAATGTTTCACAAATATGTATAAGTAATTTCAAATTTTCACATGCGAAAACAGAGTACAAATTGATTGATTACTAGGGATTGTTCTTGGTTTACGTTTGTCTGAGTTATACATACTTATGCCATCGCTTCGAGTGTAGATATTATGTTTACAAAACAAGTATTGTTCTTAGCATCTCATTTCCCACACTCAGATCGATCAAATTAGAAAATATTTGCTTATTGAATTCGAACCATAAGTCACTGTGATAAGAACTAAAACAAATGATCATAATATTTCCTCTCTTCTGCACAGTTAACAATACGTCGTAGAATCATTAGCGTCACTGTCAGAGCTTGATGTATTGTTTCATCAATTCACATTAAAGTTGATGTTTATTGTTTAACACGTATGAATTACGATGTAATATTGTATCTGTTATTAGGTCTTGTAATAACAGTATGATACTTGTATTTATTAATACATACTGAGGAAACGTTAAATCAATATAAGTTAGATGTGTTTTGCCATCATGAATTAAGCTATTCTTGTATCATGTGTAGTACAAATTGCTAAAGTATAACATAGATGTTAGTTTTAATGTTCAGACAAGCACTCTCACTTGAATTGTATTTCGTATCAGTTGAATAAAAATACTTTAAGTTTTCAATTTATTTTTAAGCTGTCTCATCTTATAAGTCAGTTTCTTAAATGTGTTTTAACAACAATGTTTACAGGTACCTGAATCATGATTTTTTCTTATCAAAAGTATGTTTGCACCCTTATTGCCAATTTAGTACAATTATAAACAAACATTCAATACATAACGCAGCGACAAGCCCGCAAGAGATAAACTCAAGTTACTGACAGCGATGGATGGGAAACCCAGCGGATGCTGCGAATTTATCAGCACAGGCCTATTAAGCTGCAGTAAAAAACACTCATTGTATTGATATACGTGAGCTAAGTACAAATACGAGCCCGCTGTTCAGATCTTCCAGACAAAAGAACGCTGCAATGCCAAATTGATCGAACGAGTTCTTACCCAACTAGTATTTGTCAAGAAATAGCAGTTCTATTTTTAAACCCTACTCTACATCCCGCGTCAAATCCTGACTTGCAGTCATACACTTAAGGACTGTTTTTGAACAAAAACAAATACGAATTCACACTGACCGTACATCAATTTAATATCTCGCTTAATTTATGTTCCAATAACCGAGTCACGCATGCTACTTGTAATGGAATATTACAAATACGAAATTACTGTGATCTCAGTCAAATTATGGCAGCGAACAACGCGTTTCGATGTAATTGGATACAGTCACTTGGACTCGGTGTAAGTTATGAACGACTCGTGTCAGACATTTGTCAGGTCCTAATTTGAAAGCATGGTTTATGTCAAGTGCCTGGACTGGACTTGGCATTAATTTGACACCGGACAACTCTGTTTGAAGGAAATTTACTATATAGCATCGGATTGACATGGCTTTACGTTTTGCTTTACCAGTGTTTACCACATGAATGGTCAGTTATTTTTGTTTACGACCTTTTTGCATTTATGTATTTGTATACAGATTAATATAATCAATCTTTTTAATAATATTCATAGGCTTGTGTAGGAACAACACTCCTACCTAATCTGCTCATCTTGAACATCGTAACCAAATTAATACAAGCTATTAAACACTGGTAAAGTATGTTTGCTTAGAACTTTTTTCCCAGATCGCTTGAGTACTCAGATTCTCCTTTACTAAATTGAACTAATACTTTTACACTTCCAACCTTGTTCCTTAAACTGCGTACGTCACAAATGTTTACATCTTAACTAGAACATATTAATTAAAAGGCAAAATAAAACCTAGCACTTACACAACGCTGTGGACTCCACACTTAAACCACAAGTCTCAAGAGGACATTCTCATATAATGATGATGACGGCTGCCAAATAAATAACGACCCGATGACCGTTGCCGACGTGATTGCCTCTGATGGATGACAGGCCAGCGATTGTTTTGCAAAATGAACTGGGCTTTTTAACATATTATTGGACATATTTTAAAGCTAAGATTGGTTTATGGCCAATATATTTGACTGCATAACATAAATTAATTAGCGGTATCACATAGTAGAAACCTGCTTCTAAAAACAATTCGCTTGTTTCTGTCTGTTCCAATGTATGCTTTAATCTTTAAAACTATGCAACCGATTCATACAAGAGGAAGGTTTATGTATATTACATATAATTCATGCATAGTAGAGAAACCACTGATATTTTTAGTTGCACCCATGCGAAGCCGGGGTGGGTGAACTACGATATAAAAGACCTTCTACGTTCAATCCCCAGGTCGAATATAATTTTGTGTTTGCTCATAATTGTAAAGATATTATTATGCTTTCATGGTGGAACGACTTCTAGTGACAAAAATAGACTTGCTTTAAATGAGAAAAATTGACATGTTTTAAATTTCATAACTAAACTTACTAGTCACCCGTTTGTTTCTATTAGATTGCAAACGTTTTTTTTATTATTTTTAAAACATATTTGAATTCTTCTCCTGACGAACAAGCACCACACGGAACGAACAGTATCAAAACACACATCCTCATTTGCATGAAATAATAATACAGCATCCTCGCTCCAAAAGCATTCACCGATCAAAGAGATTAGAAATCGGTACGGGGAGTTAAGAGGCCCGATATATTGACCCGTGACCTCAAGTAGCCAATAACAGATACACCTACACTGACAAATAATTTGAGGCGTTCTGAACAAAGAACTATTAGTTCTAGATGTGGTATGGAAATGTAAAGTGGCAGGTAAGTTACATTTTTTTAGAAGTTGGGGCTATGCGCCCAATGTCAAATACAGCTGCAATTCCCATTTATTATTATAAAATTTTCAAAAATCTGCTGAAAACAAATCAGACGTTAGTCTTACCGTTTTAAGAAGTCTATAGAAAAGCTTTTTCTCATTTGTATAATTTTAAGAATGACTGACTGATAATAATCCCAATCACAATTGCTTTCTAAAAACACAAATTATAGTACTTCTTAGTAAGCGCATAATATAAAAGAACTAAAAATTAAATAAAAAAGTAAAACTTTTATTCCATGTATGAGTTAAAAATAGAATAGTTCCAAGTAGTTTTTTGTTATAACCGTGATTGCTTATAATGGCCCGCCTACATTCATGTATTTGTCACAATACTTCAAATGTCGGCTATGTAAAAAGCATGTGTTTATCAGTACGCATTCCTGAATAAATAAACACCTACAAGTAATTTGAGTCACTTAACTAAGAACTGGATGTTCTAGATATGGTATAGTTTGTAACGTTAGAGGCGAAATGAAACCCCGTGGAAACATTGTGTCTGCATTCATGACGGTGTGAATGATGAGCGTACATTCTTTATACGCTTGTTTGACAAGGTTCCGAATTCAGGATTTATCCGGATAAATCCAGTCATAGGGTTGTGATTCGTGAGTGGTAAAGCGATACCATTGTTGTTATTGTGGAATTAAAGAAATTTTAATACCAGCTGACTTTTACCAAAGGCAACTTTATTTAATAAAACATCTTATTATTTTATTAAAAAGTGGAGAATTCGTTAAAACATTTATTTAACATTTTTAAAGAATTTTATTTAAAATAAACATAAAAATTCCAGATCTATGCTGCAAACAAACGTAACTGTTAGTTACTACAATTGCATGCATTTAATCGACTTAATTTCAACCAAAAACATTAAACAAAACATTTCCTTGCTATTTATAAATTTGATTTACGCGCCCAAAACACTCAACTGGGAACTTTCGTTTTTACTAATATTAATAGGTATACGTGTTCAATTTGTTAAATTCAGAACGGGTTGACATTAGTAATTAATAAATCATCGTGGTAAAGGACACGAATAAAAGCTAATTACTCTTCAGCACGCACATTATTACCTTAAATAAGTTCAAATTAATTATCCTCTTATTCCTTCGGAGGTTTACGTTAATTTAAGCTTTATTGTGAGTTGTAATACAACTTCTCATTACGGTTCATGGTGGAAGTTAAATATAAGGAAATATTTCCACGTTCGCTTAATATTTTACGTTTCCAAATATTAAATTATCTTTTGTTTCCCCTATACACACAGGGATGAGGGCATAATAATTATACATATGAGAAAGCATTTAATTTGGGCAGAGATATGAGTTTTTGTGATTGTTTTATGATACTCATACTCATCTTTATTGCTAAATGAGATAGATGTGACTTATTTTGAAAAATTATCAGAATAACCAATCATCTATTCAATGACTTAAAAGCCGTCGTTAGTTTGAAATTGAATTCTTAAAACGACAATGACATGGTGGAAAAATAATCTATCAACTAAGAAAGTTAATTATTGAAAAAAAAATGCTGAAAAACAGCTGTTATCCAGACCGTTGGCATTACTAATAAAATATTTATAGTATTTTATATAGAACAGGAAAAAGCTTTTACCTAGTTCTTAAATCCAATTCCATGTCAACCATAAGCCACCGGATAACATAGGGACGTTTGACGCAATTTAATAATACCAAATACTAAAACCAGCTTTTCCTATCGGGTAATTTCACTGCAAGACTCAACTATAATTTACAACCGAACGCAGATTAGAGGGGGGATACGTGACGTACGCGTAATCCCAAATAAACCCACTTTACGCGGCGGGCCGGCCAAAGCGTGATAATTGCGAGAGCAAATTTACACCGAAACTGTCCGGCAAAACGGATGAGAGTGTCCACTTTAAGCACCCGCCACTTGACCACCTTTTTTATTGCACAGACAACAGTTGAAGAAACAGGCTAGAAAAACATGCAGTGTGTGGGGCTCAGACCTTATTCTCTTCTAGCTTTGCAACCCGCTTGGTGATTGCATTGCTCCACCACTTCGCGCCTGACCGGAGCAGGATCAGCAACCGCCTTTCGGGGCGGTTGACCAATCCACCCATCCGCAACTTAAGCACCTAACCTAGTTTACTTTGAGCAAAGATTTATATTTTGATAGCCCTATCTTATTTTTGGAAAGGCCAATAATATGCTCAAAGTATTAGGCCAGGTGCTCTATTTGCAGTTGCTCAAAAGTTGGGAGCTCGAAGTGGACTACTTCCAACGGGATACATTGTGAGTGCAATATTGAGCGCGGCCGCGCGTTTTTAACACGAAAACAATTGGATGTTTGAGTGTGAACGTAATTGAGTAACGCTCGTCGCGGAAATTTGGGGGAAGGAAAATGTAGTTTCAGTATCTGGTGTTGGGGTTAGAATTTGTATTCAGGTGCATGATTTAATTTGATTTTTCTCAATCAATTGTATCCGAAAACCTAACAGTTGCAGAGGTAATACCTCTATATCAGTGTAAAAGAAACTTTGTCATGTCAATAATTTCACTTGGTGCAATGCTTAAAAGGTGAAGGTTTCACAATATCAGGAACAGTAGGTACCTATAAGTCACAGGAATTTTCCCCGCCCAACATAAACAAAATACGACCATGAATATTCGAATGTTCATCATAAATAATTAATTATTAGGTGAAATAAACAATCGATAACCATATAGTGAAAATGGAAACAAAAGATTTATATTGTCACTTTTTGCAGTATGATTGGAAGGTTTTTCAAATAGAAATATTATTATCTTCCTGTTTTATTTCCTGGAGCAAGTCTCCCTATGCCATTACTCAACTAACCGGACGTCCCTAACTGTGTCTAGACAAAGATTTCCTTAAGTTTCGTCTCCGTAGGTCCGTAATAAAGACAAACGGGACATTTGATTAAATAGTGGAAAAGTATTTAATTATTTTATGGAATGAGTGGAGATAAATCTTGACGGTAAATTACTACCAAATGGCATAGTTTTGCAATATCTAATTGTTTCTAGCGCCTCGATAGAGGGTCCTAAGTTCGTTTACCGGGTCGGACTAAATTTTTGTAATTTTTCGAACAAAGTGCGGATTTGGGATCACCAATTCGTATTTAGCAAGCGTGGTGAATGAACCAAGCGCCATTTATGTAACGTCAACATGGTTTTAAATGATAGTTTTCCCTGCAGAGGGACATTGGTTGGCATCAGTCAGTAAAGCATCAGCTTTACTTGTTAATATGTCCATGCTCAATAGGTTACTTATATGTGCTATTTGATCAAAGAAAGAAAAAAACATTGATCGACATCATGATCCTTTACGTTCAGATTCGCATACAATCTCAATACAACTGTAAACATAAGCGCCGGCGACCTTTAGCCTCCCAATTGTTATTAATGAAAACAAAATAAAACAAACCGATCATTTTTAATGCCGCAGCAACCCGCACGTCAGTTCCAGATGATTTTAACATCAGAAATGTGTACTTTCCTTTGACCGCGAACAATAAATTGATTTCGAAAGCAGCAACTGCCGCTCCAGTCGGAAACGTGAATCAATCATTTCGGTATGAAATATGATCATTTGTAATACTATCAACCTTTCGTGTATCGTATATCTGGGCCTGATTAATTTTGATCGGTCGAACACCATCTTTAATTGGATCTGCACGGAAGGGTCAATCTTTCTGAGGCATGCTAAATCTTGGTTAATCAATCAACGTCGCGCCGTTGTCAGTTTGTTTTTGTTTTTATGCAACTTTAATAATGTGGGTAACAATAATGTTCTAGTCGAATTACAATACTGAATATGAACGATTACACGACCACGCAAGTGCAAAAACCACTTTCCTATATTTCTAACTTTAACTTGAGGGGCTAAAATTATTCTTCCATGCTATTTAGGTACTTAAGAATTGATTGAAGATGAAAGAAAACTCTAATTTATTTGATTTTCTAGTAATTTAAATACAGCATGAAAGAAAAACATATGAAAAAGCACTAAGCAAGCATATTGCATAACACGTAATTAAATTTCCCATCAAACTTAAACAATCCTCTGTTAACCATTAACGGTGATTGTTTTACTGAAATAACCACACTACACGTAATTTGTTATGACTAGACCACACAGATTCAATCTACGTCAATTACTACGTTATATTATATCCAAAACACTACCTCCAAATTTGTTTTCACACATAACAGAGCCTCCGTTGGTAGAACAAACATTAATTTGATTAACTCACGGGCGTCAAAAACGAGCACCGTTCCGCCAAAAGTTTTCCTAACTAATTAACTATCAGAAAGTTGAAGGGGTTGGGCTTAAGACCGCAAAAACGGGTTTCCATGACAACGCATAAACAAAGAATTTGCTGACCCTCATTAAAATGTTATTAACTGCTAATAGTTTGGGGGCTGTAGGCCAATCTTCATATTTTTACTTACGAGCAGAAAGGAAGTTTGAGAAAAAAATATTATTAGGCTGCTGATTTAAAGATAATGGGTAAAAATTGCTGGTGTATGAAATATAGCAAATTTTTCCTACTTCACGTATATTAATTAATCTGTGATATACTTCGTATGCATTATAATATGGATGTTTTTACGTTAAAAGACGACAGATGTAAGATTAATGTTAGATCTTGATGACCATCAAGCATCAGCATTCAACAAATCGGCTTGGAAAATTTTAAACGATTGTTTTTAGATCTCTAGGACACAAAATGCAGTTGATATTTTTAGTGCACAATCAAGGTCCTTTTTTATCGAAGCTCAGTTATTGGATAATAAACTTAGCGATAAAACGTTAACGTTTACTTAATTAAAGCAAGCCATTAAAAAAAATATTATATTTGCGAAATTGCTTTGTATTAATTGTTAAGAAATTAAAATATTTGTATAGGCTTTAGTAATAATTGTTTCTTTTGTTTATCAGGCCAATCGTCATTGTACCTAGTAGTAGGACACTAAAATACCGTTGAAGTATACAATTACTCGTAAAACAAACTCATACAAACAATTTCTCAACTTAACCGTTTTGTTTCAGTTGGCAGCTTTATGCAAACATTTCTGCTTAAACCAGAGAGTTTAGTACAAGCCGTTTAAACCCACGTCGTTTTTACAAGAATCATTAGCCAGCTCAAAACTATTAAACTGCCTGTTTCGTAACCCGTGTCCATACATATCGTCCCGAGTCCTCTTTACTTGACTTTTTTCATCCGTTCCTCACAACTCAACGCTGCCTCCGTAAATACTGATAAACGCATAGATTACTTTAATTAGTCGCCGTGTCCAACTCTGATATATTCCCGTGATATCACGACTGACGGACACAAATAACCAACCATAAATTCCGCAAACAATTTATACTCGATAACCTAACTAAGTGGACGTTTAAATCAATTGGTTAACATGAAATGTTACTAGACAAGTCTAAATGTATTCAGATTGCTAACGACGGGCGAACACGAAAGCCTTCGCTATCATCCGTACATGGAGAGCTGGCGCAAAGCAAAACGTCTCCCCTCCATTATATGACAGCGTCTGAGATCACACCAGTTTGTTTCATTTGGAAAAACTCGTATATCCCGATGTTAAAGTTGAGAATCGTTTGTGGAAGGTGTTTCGAGGTGGCGGCACCGAACGTGCTTCGCAAATCAAGTGCGTTCAAGAGCGGATGGGTGTGCGTCTATGAAAAATCGTGGCGAGGGTGACACAATAAGCGAAGTAGAAGGGGTCCCGCAAGGTGCTTTAATCGGAAGCGAGTACTTACCCGCGACCGACCTCAGTCTGTGTTTTACACCGAGACATCTAAGTATAATTTTCCACAAATTATATCAAACTTGCATGAATACAAACATATTCTTATTGTATGTAACAACATTAATGAAACATATATAATATACGTATGTATACTAAGCATAATTAAGTCTTAAAATAAAGATCAAATTATATTATACATTGTAGGTTTGGAAAATAGAGAACATTAACGAATAGATTTAACTAAATATCACGAGTGCTAATTAATATTTTAGTACACCACGCAAACAATTTTCGTTAAGCTGAAACTAATTTTGCAAATGTTATCTTCATTCGTTAGGTTTTAGGGTTTAATAAAGTACAAAAATACTGTATTTCATGCTGCAGACTGTCTGTAGTTGTAAAAGTAAAAGCTCAAAAGGTAAAATAATACAATAAGAAACTGTACTTCAACCTTAAACGCACACGGTGTGACACGCAACCTTAATTTTTACGTTGAAAAATGTTTTTTCGCCGGGAAACAACTTCAACATTATCCAACACTTCAATCTTCTGCATAAGGTTGAAAATCGAACAAAAATAAACAGGAAACTTGTCGAGATATCACCCCCCTAGTGATAAAGCTAATGAATTAGCCTGTCAATAATATCAAAGCAAACGCCAGCTGTCAATTTTCGAGTGACGTTGGAAGGGCGGTTGTCAAATTTAAATAAACACATTTTTTTTCTTCAATAATCGTATTACAGCTAGTTAGGGTTCAAGTTTGCTTGGCAAAACAGACGCAGTGATTCCGATTTGATTGATTACAAAGTTTTTAATGTGTCAATTGCGTGTTAGAATGAATTATTATGTGAAAGGTGTTTAGTTGATTAAATGGCTCACAGTTCAGTAACATTTTTTGCGAATTTTTTACTTTTTCAGAGAATGTTGTTTGGTAATGTTGGCACTTTTTTAATGCTCTGTATATTTACTCGTAAGTTCACCCACATCTAAAGTTAAAACAGTTATCGAGTAAAATGTAATCATGGTAAAGTTTTCTTTAGGAATCTGCAATCCCGTAAGTAAAAAGAGATAACATCAAATACACCTGTGCTTGCACTCAATTGCACTATCATATCCATTAGTTGATTAATTAAAATTGAACGTCGTAATCGAATGGCGAGGACGATTTTATTACAACAAACGTAAAACGACTGTCGTTAAAATGCAGGGTTAAAGTCCGTCTAAGTTAGCAAGTTAATTCATCACCAAAGTTTTCAGACGAAGTTGACAAAAGCGAAAGCACAATGTTGTCCACGCGTGGGATCTGGCAATAAATCGTGCACGCCGTGGAAAGTTGACTGAACTTCTCAATTATTTATGTACTAGCTGGGCTCCTCTGTATATTAAACACACGTAACTCTGTCCTACCTACATATTGTCTATTTAGTGTCCAGCTTTGTTACTTCATTTTTATTTCTAAATCCTATTTAGGTACAGTAATCTTTATATTTAATATATAAAATAAAGTGACATTTTTCGTTATCACTTTATAAATCAAGAACAGGCTCACCTATCCAAACCAATTTTTTTGGGTTTGTTCGGACTATAAAATTGATAGTGATCGCGTGGTTCTTCATTTACCACACGTAGCGAAGTAAGTACTGGGCCGCTAGTCTTACATATTTATTAATTTCTTTAAATGCTCTTCAGCAAAGTCCTATGCTAGGCGTTTATTTATTTAGGTGAAGATTAATTTATTTTCTTACACAAGAAGAAGTACGAAGTATTATTTTCACTCCTAAAGCGTACAAACAAAAGTTAACATTTCAAATAACTATTAGCATAATAAAAGAAAAAAGGGATTTAACTTCTTATCCAAACAAACTTTCATGTCCAAACATCGTATTAAAATACATCCTAGCAGTGACCCAATTCGAGATATTTTTGATAAGCATTTTTTGCTCCAACCGTTGGTAGGTTCATTTGACTTTCATAAGCGATTGTCAAAGCCTAAATTGAATAAATGAATTTTGACTGAAGTGTATGAATTCAAATTAAATGTCGTCCGAAAAGAATCTAACAATACTGTGCAAAATGTTAGTTTGACGTTCTACGTTACGTAAAAGATATGAAGGAACGTATTAAGTTTTGACCTGAATGTCAATCAATGTGTAGCATAAAACAAATACTTACCAACATTTAAAAATAAAATGTATATTATGTATACAATGTTTAAAAAAAACGTTTATTTCACATTATCGGACCATAAAAGCATCCCAATACCTCACTTTTACAATTCACAGAGCCATTAAAATTCCGCGAGATCTTCGCAAGCCAACATTGTCACTGAGACACGTGTTGCTCTCAAGATATGAGAGCATTTAACTTACAGAGGCCAAATTGAACGAATACAAGCAGAAATTCGAGGCTCATTTGTAAGCAACATGTTGCTACTGCAAGTGGCATTTACAGGTTGAAGAAAGTACTTCAGTATGATGGAAATGTACTCGTGAACAATAAATTAGCGGTCTATATTAACGATTTGATTTTAAATTGCATTATTGAAGGAATTTCCCCGATCTTTATATCAATATTTGAGAGCATTTAACTTACAGAGGCCAAATTGAACGAATACAAGCAGGAATTCGAGCCTCGTTTGTAAGCAACATGTTGCTACTGCAACTGACATTTACAGGTTGAAGAAAGTACAAGTATGATGGAAGGTGGAGGTCGATATTTATGATTAAGGTCTCAATCACATTATTTAATGAAATTTCCTGTTGTTTCTATCATGATATGAGCGCATATAACTTAGAGAAGCCAAATTGCAAACGAATACAAGCAGAAATTCGAAGCTCATTTGTAAGCAACATGTTGCAACTGCAAGTGGCATTTACAGGTTGAAGGAAGTACAAGTATGATGGACGGTGGCTCTCGATAGTAGCGATTTAAGTCTCAATTACATTATTTAAGGGAATATCCTGCTGTTTCTATTAATATTTATGAAATAATAGTTATTTCTAAATTAGAAATGAAATTATTACGAGCTGAATTATGTGTAAACCAGATGAAACGTATGGTATGGTGGACGGTGGTTCATTACGAGATTAAACAAAACTGCTGATAAGCATATTATAAAATCACGGCTTAATTAAAACAACATATGTACAAAAAAAACCCGACGTTTCGGCTCCTTTTCAGTCCAGGTGATCACGGAACGACTCAGTCGTTATGCGCGTCACTTGTCATATACTTCTTACAATACTACCTCCAACTTAATTTTTATTAGCGCCTAAACGTCAGGTTTCTCTGTAAATATGTAGTTTTAATTAAACCACGATTTTATTCGTTTCAGAGTAGTTTTATTTAATATGATCAAAAAAGTTATTAGACGTCTGTAAGTGAACGTACTAAAAAGGAAAGGTGAAGATAAAACTTTAACACCGAACAATTGTAAGATATTATTTCACATCAACTACTTGTAACTAAATCCTAGCAGAATCGAGTTTAGACCCCGACAGCCTTTGTAAGCCTTAGCGGTAGCTAACAGCAACATGTTGCTACTTCAACTGGCATTTACAGGTTAAAGAAAGTACAAGTATGATGGACGATCGCTTTCGGAGATTTCGATTTTGTGTACTAAAGGGTAATGGAGTCTGAGAGAGATTTATTTATAGAAATATGTCGGACAAATTTATTTTTCACGAGTACATATTTAATACTGAAAAGGCTAGATCCATTAATCATGTCCGAAAGCCGCTCTAGAAAGCTTTACAACGAAAAAATATGTATTACCATTGTTATTTAATAATTGAAACGTATTCTCTCTGGTGAATTAAGCAAAAAGTTTATTTATTTATTTAAACTTTATTGCACGATATAAAAATTGTACAAAAGGCGGACTTAATGCCTCATGGTATTCTCTACCAGTCAACCTTAGGGTCAAACAGAAAGCGAATAGTAAAGTTTCGTCTATGTGTAAATACAATATTATCTAGTATCGGACAAATACGTATTTAATCCTCATTACGTCATGTTAAACATTTCATTTTATATATTTATCAATCATTACTAAATCGTGACAAAAATATCCCCAATTCTCCGATACACAAAATCAAGCGCTTTGGGGACTTACACAGGTATCAACAAGGAATAAGATATTATTCAATCGCCCACAGCTACCGAACAAATTCATTATTCCCCTCAAAAGCCGAATGTTTACACAGCTTTTGTCGGTGAAAACACGACCATTATAATGACATTAAAAGGTTAACGTTTATCTTTACTTTTGCTCGGTCTCACGACGCTCACATTGCTTGTCCGAGGCATTAGCATTTCAAAGCGACCTATTCTCAATTACGGCGGTGTCAGCGGTCTGGGCACACCCTTAATGCCCGCCTTGATACGTTACACATTGTTGTGATAATCAACCCATGTGTGCAATTGCAGGTTTTAGTTCCATGTACACCGCGTTGCTTAGATATGCTAGGGCACGACAGAAATGACAATGAACTATCGATATGTGCAGTTGAATTGTTGTAGCGAGTGGAACAGAACAGGTTGATGTGTTGTTTACAGTCAGCGTTGGATAGATAGTGACACTCAGGGTATTTAAATAAATAGACGCAACCAAATAGTCAATAATCAATCTAGTCAAAATGTATCGGTACAATTAAAGTTCCATCTGTTGACAACATAATATTCGTTCAAAAAATCGGCACATTCACAGTATGTGACACGGTTAGAGATGTTTTATTTAGGCAGTTACATAGACACTCTTACCACCCTAATGTTATAGGTAGATCGGAAAGTGAATTTGTTTGTTTATATTATGTTTGTTCCGCCTTCACGCCGTAACTAGGTACTGCAGATTGCTTTGAAATTTTGCAGACGTAAAGTTGGAAGTCCGGATTAAATAATAGGGTACTTTTATACCGAAAAAAAATTCTATTCCCAAGGGAAAACAAAAATATTGTTGGCAATATAACGTAATTCCACGCGGGCGAAGCCGAGGGCGGAAAGGTATTCAAATAATAAAAGGGTAAAATTAAAAACTGATTTAAAACGAGTTTCATCGAAATGCTTCTTCAATTGATAACCTACATACGTACATTATATGTTATTTCATAACATCAACCCTTTCACTTGACCTTAAAGCTGGGACCGCTATCACAGTACGAAGCAAGACTTCACCTCCGACTGCCAAAATCGTCCGGCGATAAATCAGAGCGCAACACGCGCCGCCGACACCGCTGGCTTGGCAAGGCGCCGCGCCCCGCGGTCGAATTATCAACTAACAGTACCACCACGAATATATTACACTGGTGAACAGCACATAGGGGTGTACTGTATGTACAGCAGAAACATATTATACGCAGAGACTCTTATGTCAAAGCAGTAAAGTTAATATTTAAATGTGCTTGTATACATGTTAGTGCTCATGACTGTTCAAGATATAAGTTTATTTTATGCGATAGGCAGGCAAACGAACAAGTGAATTACTTGATAAAAATGTTTTCATATTGTTTACAACATTATACTCGTTAAAAAGTCGTCACATTCACAGTACATATGATACGGTTAGAGATGTTTTATTAAGGCAGTTATTGACACTCTAGCCATCAAATAATAAACGCCTGTATAAACAACGTTTTCAAATGACTTTCATCGCAATGCCGCAAGAACTGTTAACAATAAGTTTCATCGCAATGCTTCTTCAAATTATTATAAACCTACATACGTTACTTCATAACATCAACTCTCTCACTTGACTTCAAAGCTGGGACCGCTATCACAGTACGAAGCAAGACTTCACCTCCGACTACCAAAATCGTCCGGCGATAAATCAGAGCGCAACACGCGCCGCCGACACCGCTGGCTTGGCAAGGCGCCGCGCTCCGCGGTCGAATTATCAACTAACAGTACCACCACGAATATATTACACTGGTGAACAGAGGGGTGTACTGTACAGCAGTAGCATATATACGCTTCGACTCTTATGTCAAAGTAGTGAAGTTCGTATTTCAATGTGCTTGTATACATGTTAGTGCTCATGACTGTACAAGATATACATATAAGTATATTTTTAATGTCATAGGAGGCAAACGAACAAGTGAGTTAACAGGTAAAAATGTTTTCATATTGTTGACAACATTTTATTCGTTCAAAAAGTCGCCACATTCACAGTTTGTGATACGGTTAGATGTGTTTTATTTAGAAGAGTTATATAGACACTCTCACCATCCAATAATAAACGAGTACAATAAAAAAGAGATTCATTACAATGCTTCTACAATAAATAACCTACATACGTTATTTCATAACATCAACCCTTTCACTTGACTTCAAAGCTGGGACCGCTATCACAGTACGAAGCAAGACTTCACCTCCGACTGCCAAAATCGTCCGGCGATAAATCAGAGCGCAACACGCGCCGCCGACACCGCTGGCTTGGCAAGGCGCCGCGCCCCGCGGTCGAATTATCAACTAACAGTACCACCACGAATATATTACACTGGTGAACAGCACATAGGGGTGTACTGTATAGTACAAGATATAAGTTGTGCTAGCGAAGTCTAAGCACACGCGGAGGTACAGCCATCCAGAATATATGACTCTTATGTGTATCTTTCTCTTGACTGATTCCGTGGTGTACTGGTTAGAGCGCTGAGCTCAAAAACTTCGTAGTTCATGGGTTCGAGTCACTTGGGGAACACCACTGAACTTTAATATTCAATACTCATATCCTATGTGAACCGTGAAGCTAAAAAGAATTTATTTTATACTAGCGGCCGCCCGCGACTCCGTCCGCGTGGATTTCTTTTTTTCGAAATAAAAAGTAGCCTATGTTCTGTCTCAGGGTCTAAAGATTGTCTGTACCAAATTTCATCAAAATCGGTTGCGAGGTTTAAGCGGGAAAGCGTAACAGACAGACAGACAGACAGACAGACAGACAGACAGACAGAGTTACCTTCGCATTTATAATATTAGTTGGGATACAAAAAATTAAACATAAGAAAGACTTTTCCTAAAATATTTTCCCTACTAAATTTTCTCCTCACAGCCAATTCCCGACATTCATCTTTTCATGTATTCTTATTAAGTAGAGGACTCGTTTCATTGATGAGGGCGATATAATAAAGACATAATAAAAAATATACTGAGACAATTTCTAAGGAGTATAATATAACCCGGATCTCAGCAAAACTACAAGCAATAGGCAGATACACATACAGAAGTGTAAATAATTTAACGAGCACATTTCATACACTGCCATTCAATACACATCATACCAAGCTTCTAAGACATTCCTATTTCAAAGCTTCCCAGTCCAAAATTAAATCAAACCATCATGCATTATTGTCATAAAATGGACGTGAACATGTAAAGCCACAATTTTCAAGATTATAAATCAATCATCGTTAATAGAGTCACAGAAGGACATCGTTTAATAAACTTTCCAATTCTGAGCCAATTAGTCACCTAATTGGCAGTAAATAATCAATTTCAAACGTTTCACATTCGAAAACATTAATTTCGAATAACGGTCTTATTTTATTTTAAAACATCGTTTTACTTTCCAGACACTAAAATGTACTTGTAACTTATCCTACTACTATTATAAAGGCGAAAGTTTGTAAGTATGGATGTATGGATGTATGGATGTTTGTTACTCTTTCACGTAAAAACTACTGAATGGATTTGAATGAAACTTTACCACAATATAGCTTATACATCAGAATAACACATAGGATATTGGAAATCGAAATCCACGCGGACGGAGTCGCGGGCGGCCGCTAGTTGAATATGTTTTTTCTAGAAATTGTTCGCTTCGATTCGGTTGAAAGATCCCTTTCGCAAAACATTCCATCAAGTTTCCATTTCTCCTAAGCAAAATATTCAGCCATCGCGTAGGCAAAGTGGATAATTAAACCAAAACTTAACACACGTGTTATCAAATTATCTTGATTGCATAGCAATATCGTATTGCGGGAACCTTAAACTAACTTATGTTTAGTGGTGTTGAATGGAAGTTCGTTAAGTTTATTAAATTTGTTTCCAACGCTTTAATAGACGTTTTGATATGTTAAACATTCGAGTTAGTCTGCGTTTATGTGTGACAGCGGTGTTCGGAAAGGTAAATGAAATAAGTTTATTTTAGTATTCGAAATTAACTTTGCGGAGTGCGAGTTGTTTTAACGCAACTGTAGTTTGCAGACAGGTTGGTTTTTGGATCGGGAAGTTTATTTTATTTAATATAACGTTTCCGGAAAATATGTAGTTATTTAATCATGACAACAGGGTTACTTAAAAAGCGCACGATTACCGAATTAAATTATATTTAATGAAGTTAAAATTGATGAATTACGACCAAATAGTGTGACGACTCTTCGAACTGGCATCTTTTTTTTGCTTTATTGCACTTTAAAGAAGGTTATTTTAAGCGATGACCCAATCAGGCATATGTATGTACTGCTAATATTAACTGAAAGAGTAGGTCACATGTTGTAAATTAGGTATTATTATTTTGAAAATATCACATTTTAATTATCCTTCATACGGCCATCCAATGCTCCAACCTGCCACTACTACCGTCAGTTTCAAATACTCACACTAGCAAAACCATAGGAAAAACATTATCGAAATAAATAATGATTATGTTTTCATACATTGTTATCGTGTTTCTTGGAAATACTATTGAGATTTTATATCGGTTATTACTTTTTCAAAGTTATTACCAACAAAAATCGTGGAGCATAAAAGTTGTGCAGCTTCCCAGTATTATTAAAATTGTTGCAAAGTTTTTCGCCATTTTATAACAGGATTTATTTCTTCATTTAAAAAGTATTGTGATTGTAAAACAATAATGTTCAAAATTGATATTTAATATTAACTGAATAAAAACATTGGCACTGGCCAAATAAAGAAGTACACAATTTTACTTGGCTAAAATTTAATGAATTGAAAGATTTTGTCTTTTAATTGATAAATGTAAATAATATTGATTTTAGTCTTTTAACATACAATGACAATTTATAAACTGTGTAGTAATACATAGTACTACACAGTTTATAAAATGTCAAAATTTTCAAAATGTATTTTGTATAATTATGATGAGTACCTATGTATAAACAATTATACATAGGTACTCATCATAATTATAAAATGTTGCTGTTTACTTTTTCACCAAAGGTCAAATACCTAAAAATAGCTTCTATAACTCAAGCAAGCCATTAAATACAAAACGATCGTATTTTGGCACGGATTCGTTTATCTTAAATTAAACATTTTATATCCCAATTAACTGAAGCAATAAAGTGACAAAATTAACAACGACTTGAAACAAAGGATCTCACGCCTTAGAACTTCGTTTTGAGATTAGAAATCGTTATCTCGAATCAGTAACAAGTTTATTACGTCCGTACAATAGATATAAACTAAGCACTTGCTTGAGAGAAAATATTTTGGGGACAAGTTATCAATACTGGACCATCTTTGATGCCTGATTACAAGGTGAAATTAAAAAATAAATTTTACGACACAAATTGTAACCGTAAAACAAGTCTCTGAATTAGTCAGCAAGTCAGCCGCTTAATGCATTCGCATAGCACACATACCCCCAGCACCACTCTGCTAAGGGTTGGGACTTCCCCAACTGAAGGGATCTGCCTTGAATACCAATACCCACTGAGCTCGACGCCTTACTGGCGATGACTCAAACCTTTTGCAGCTCAAAATTTG
The DNA here is from genome assembly GCA_958496325.1 of Nomophila noctuella. Taxonomy (NCBI): domain Eukaryota; kingdom Metazoa; phylum Arthropoda; class Insecta; order Lepidoptera; family Crambidae; genus Nomophila; species Nomophila noctuella. The sequence continues at coordinate 4,442,844 of OY292488.1, forward strand.
TCTCTGAGAAACTTTTTATCTTGAAACTAAACAAACGTTTCGTTTTCTCTATTTCAAAATAACCAATTGATGATATTCAAATTTCGAAATAAACTTCAGAAAGAAACAAACATTTAATAAGAGGTAACAACAGCGTACGTCAACACAATTCCTGTCCGATAACTTTAAATAGCCACTTTAATTTTTACGTCGGCGAAGCGTCCAGATGCTCGCCACCCAAACATAAAAGGCCACACATCAAACCCATTCTCGTTCGTGCCGTAACAAAAAACGTCGACAGCTGAGAAGCCCTACTCGATCGACTTGGCGAAAGTAATTAATCGCAAGCGAAATCGCGAGCTCGGGCCTGGCGAACTGTCGCCGCGTCAAAACGCATCAGAGGGGTGGCGCGCCCGCGCGGAAAATTGGACCTGCGATGGTGACTCGACCGCGAAATACAATCGCCTGCGTTTGTGATCGCGAGGTGCCTGTAGGGCTGGCAACGTCAGGTTAACTGTCATCAGTTAAATAGTGGCTTTCCTACGACTATGAACCACTTTTCTTTGTAGCATCACTGCCATCAAAAGCTGTTACAGAGTTGAACCCCGCAATTTTTTTTTTTTGGTTTGGCTTAAACCTGTATTGTTGCTCCAAAGAGATCATAAATAAGAATGTATATCTATGCTTGCTTGTGATCTACAAAAAACATAAAAAATGACAAGTTAGACCTTAAAAACGTACATTTTCAAAAATGCGCTTTTCCTGCTACAATGGTTCTTTGATCGGACTCGACTCGACTACGGAAGTGTAAGATTAACAACATATTCTTGAAATGACAGGGCTGTTAATGTTTAAATCATATTTACTTTAAGGAACACAATAGGCTGAACTTACATTTCCTATTCAATATTACGCGACGTTATTTCGGCATAGTCATCTTCCATTTAAATAAATTGCAGGCGGAGTCACGCCGAACTTATGTCGCGATTTTTCCGCCTAGTATGTTTCTACACTTGGAAATAAAACACTATTTTTGGTTTTATTTATATTACAGCAATGATACGATCTCGAAATGCAGTCGTCAAATCTAAGCACGAGTCTTTGCCATGTCTTCTCATTTAATGGGCGAAAGGGTGGCCATAAATAAGATGCCAATTTCCTCTACGTTCCGGGAAGTACATTAGGCTTTTGACGGTTGATGTTTTCGCAAGAAGGTATTCGGAGAAGAGACTTATGTCAAAGACTTTGTAAGCTCTAAAACAAGTTCGTTGTATTAAAAAATATTTTCTCCGCAAATACATTGTATGTATACTCTACAGTTGCGTTACCAAATTCTATTTTCCATTAATCTTAACTCTTCATTACATTATAGCCAATCTAGCTGTATCCGGTCTTCCGATTTGAGCGTAACATTTATTTTCTCACAAGGCCATACCTCACTATGTTGGAAATGGATAGATCGAAACAATTCGCCATTCATCTTCACGGAAATCATCTTGCCATTCCCCGTCTGGTCTTTGGTCTGGCTGCCACCAATTCCATTTAGGTGGGCTCCAGTTCAGAGTGAATTATTACCGAGTATTTTTGAGGAATGCCTGTGCCACAGTCCAAGCATACCGTTAACGAAAATCGTCGTATCTATTGAACGCAGGCATTCGCGATGCGACATTATACTTCATAATTTATAGCCACAGAATTAACCGCTCACGTACAATTTATACACCATTGTTGGTCGCAAGTAATAAGAATTAAATAGGAATATATCTCTGTCGTTTTGTTATTCATATTACATTACCGTATCTTCCTTTTCCAGACGTTTTAAGCGTTGATTATTCAGCGCTATCTTGGCGTGCCATCTGTTCCGATAGGGAGTGGAAATTCGGCTTTTAGTGCGTGGGGTTAGAGCATTTTTCGGGCTGGCAAACACTCGAGAGACAGTATAGTGAGGAGACATTATTTTGTCACAATGGTGGGTTCCGCCCACTCGCCAGGCAGAAGTCTTCACTGATGCACCGCTTTAGGGAACGAATAAATTACAAGTCGGTCCACAACTGTGCAGTTTCACTGCGTCTTTACGGTTGTTTTAGGACACCCTGTAGGATAGTCTGGAGCTGGGATGCTCTGGTGGAATTGAATTATACATTTAGTGCTCGAGCTTAACGTGTACGCGTTTGTTAGGTACGAGCACATTTAGTTTTGCAAGAATAAAAGCTTAGAAGACTTATTTCATACCGTTTTCAAGAAGAATATTGTATGGGTCTTATTTTCCTAAAGAAGTTTTGTATTGGCAAGTTTCCAATGTTTGTTTGCTTGGATTTTAAAAATCTATTTTCACAGTCTTGAGCGCCGCTACAGTAGAGACATTTTTCCACACAGGTTCTGTATCGAAGTAGAACATTCGATTACCATCTTTGGTTTTCTTAGTTGTGGATTATTTTAGTACATTTAGTATTCGGGATTCGCAAGCAGTGTGTCGGTGTTCCCAAGCTACTTTTTAACCATTTAGTGCTTTTAATAATTATAAATAAGGTAACAACCTGAACCTCATCTAGGTCTAAATGCCATCGGCTACTAGTGGATAAGTAATTCTCAGTGATTATGATTTCAAATGGTCGTATATGAACATTGCTCAGACGCTTCTATGTTAACGCAATAATCACTTAAATTACCGGAAGCCTACTTCACATACATTCCAGTTCGTGACTCACCAAAATAATATAAAAAAGCAGAAACAATCACCGACACTTCTGCAAAAAAAGCCGAATCAGTTACCTCTATGAAACAATAGCAAGACCAGATTGGACACGTCTGGACTGGAAATACTTCTTGCACCGTGAGAAGCTCCAACCACAATGCTCATGACGTTTCCACTAACCGCAAAGAGTAGTAATCTAATACACGAAGCTCAGCGACACTGGCTTTCATAGCCGCAAATCTCAGATTACACACTGCCTACAAGCCGTTCGAATATAAAAACACTCAAAAATAACCCTTGCACCTGAGTAAATAAGAAACACCGCTATGGAGGTTCGCGTTTTAAAAACAGCAGAAAGGTTAGCTGGTGGTCGATTCATAGATTGCTTTTTTGTAACGAGGGAATGAAAAAAGTCGTGGCGCGGTGACTATCGCGTGTCGCACCGCAAACCTACCTATATGGGCGTCAATGGAAGTTAAAGCATAATAAAAAGTTATTTTTTTATGTAATTCAACCGTTCTCTAATATACTGGCCACATTTATAGCAACCTTCAAAAGCAATGAACTGGTCAGAAGAATAAAAGAAAATCAAGAAGAAGTTTAATAGAATATAATCTGATTCTATTCAATGACCAAAGATAGCATTAGTATACTTTTATTACAAATTAAATTTCAACTATACTAGCAATGTTGAACTATCTACATTTATGTAAAAGAAATATACGCAAACCAAAACTAATGTTACACTATGGGCTTACACTAATATTTGCTTCATTAAACTTAAAGCTGCTGACAAGAAAACATTGATAAATACGTACTTCAAAATCTATCGACAACATTAGTAAATAATTAAGTTTTTTTATCTCTCCATTCAATCAACGGTCCATTTCGCTAGTTGAAACGAATTCATTTCAGATAACCGTACTGATTGCTTTAATTGAATTTGTTTTTTTTGCAACGAAAGGATTATTCTTGATTAGGATTTATTGAAATCACATTTTTTTTTAATTAAGCAACGATTTAGACCTTAACAAGACTTTTTTGATTTAGTGTAGTTTGTAACTAGGCAATCGAACTATAGTTGCTAGTAATTAAAAGAAAAAAAGAAAACAAATGTCAAAAATGTTTTACGTATTAGGTAATAATATTAACAAAAATAAAACGGTAATTTCAAAAGAGGAGCACTTCGGTAAACTTGACATTACGTGAACGGGTTAGCTTGTCAATAATTTTGGCCAGATTGTAACACCATTTTTTCAGTTTTACTGTTTTATCACTTGGTGCAGCATAGGACCGGCTGTGATCTTAGGTCGAGAGGGATAGTCATGAATGGAGGGGTCGTTATGGTATTGTTTGTCTCTAATTTTATGCTATGTTTGTTTTCCTGGATTGAGAGGTCGTCACTTGAATGAAGTAATATTCTAATTTTTACCTGATTTGTTGGCGAGAGGGTTAACAATTTATCATTCCACAACCATTGGTTCATTCCTTTGACGCTGTTAAAACTGTTTTAGCGGTTTATATTAGTAAATTCGTGAATTTTATAACACTTTTCTGTTGTCGAAATAAACAAAACCTTGTCAAATAAGAACGGTGTCAGTTTGACAGCGACACCTGACATTTGACGTTTGCGTGCGCTGCGTTTTATTTTTACAGGTGTAGGCGCTAATTGTTTTTAGTCTGTTAAAATGTATAATGTTTAATATCTAATTTTGCTAAGCTAGGGTTTTTCGGAATGAATTGATTTTCCGAAGTCTTCCAAATTAATTATTCTAAAGTATTTTTAGTAGATTGTGTCTATGGTTGAGCGCGATGGTTACGAATCCTTGGTCAGTGTGCTTTGGTTTTTTTTTCTCTCGTTTGTCTATGGGTGGGTGAGCGATTGACAAGTCTTTTTCATGGAGATCAGAAAAGAGGAGGAGTAATCCTGGGCTGTCTCCCTGAGGAGCCTTTTTATATCCACCAAATGCGGTGAAGTTTCGTTCCGCGTCTTCCGAGATGCATTGTGCACCGTACGCCCAATAAAATGGTGAGTATTTCAAGCCGATGATGTGTAAATGTTCCTCGCGGATGTATCAGCCATAGTCACGTGCTTGTAATTTTTTTGTCTTATTGTTTTAGATCATTTGATTTACCTGTGCTCCGGCCAAAGAGTCTCTTTGTGAGCTGCAAATCCCAGTGTTCTGGTAAGAATATTAATGAAAATTTTATTGTTCGGCATAGCCAAATATGTCACGTTGTGAAGTGTTTGGAATGTCGACTTAATTTGTTCATTGTGGTGATTGCAGGGCTCCATAGACCGGCTAAAAAGCCTTTTGGGTGTGAATGTCGGCAGCTCGGTGTGCCGTAGACGTGGCGTGGACACGTGGTACCTCCCGCCTGTCAAAATGTCGACGGTGAGCTGATCCCAGAACCGATTTTGCATTGGCTCGGAGTCAAGGTACTGATGACAATGGATTTAATCATTTAGGGCCGTATTTATTTCAATTTAACCAGTGTTCAACTTCCCCGTGTTGACTTCTCGGTCGAGGCCGATGGAGGAAGCGCAGTGACTTTATCTCAACTTAACTTTGATAACTGAACAAAAATTTCAAATAGTGTTTGTTATTAGTGAATAGTTAGTAGTGAATTTCAAATAGTTTTTATTAGACATGATTTGTGGGGTGTGCATGCGTACTGACTTGGCTGACTCTCTATGTTGAGCGGTGGGCTGACCTTCAGGGCTGGTGGTTTGAGTAGGTGGTATCAGACTTTCCCAACACGGTCCTCCCATCGGTACTGAATGTACAGCTGACCGCCCAATATAGTTGGTCAGATGTCACCCCACCATAACGGGCATGCTTAAGCTAATCCCGATTTACTGATAAGGTGTAGTACCATGTGTGATAAGGTGTAGTTCGCCGGACGAATGTTAATTACTGTCTCGGTATCATGTAATTTTTTTTACTGTATGTAACTGCTCCTGTTTTTCAACTGAATCTAATGTGTATCGAAATACTTGTATTAAACCAGTCTACTTTTAAATGAAATTTTGTTTGATTTACTATTCTCCACTTGCTACGGTTCATGGATCATTCATTTATTTTTGCTTCGTATTTAACTTTTTTCCTCTAGCAGGATTTAATATATTTTTTTTATTTTGGTACGGAGTCACCTATTGTTACTCCGTCCCCTTTCAAGGCGCCCAACATTTTATTAAATTGGATTGATCCAGGAACGACTAGGCCACCGAACCCGAGACCCTCTCATGCTCTGCCGCCGGATTTTTCCCTGTGGGACGAAGTGATTCTTATTCGAATCGTTGCGCACCCCCACGGGAAAAATTGATATTACAAGATTATCTGTTATCTAATTAATCCTGCCCATAAAACAAACATGGCCGAACATTTATGTTCGTCACCTAGTCGTCATAAAACAAGGTTACCGAGATTTACATAATTAAGTTCTCCGAAGAAGCTTTAGATATACGTTTAATAACGACTTCTTGTTACATACATGAATATTAGATTGCTCGTTTTGAAGCCAACTTGATTTATCGTACTATTCCAATCTAGTTTTTAGCCTCGATGGTGAACTAAGAGCCTGGAGCTATTTCGATTAGTTTATTTATGTTGTTTAAAATTAAAATGCCAGTACGATCCGGTCAAGTTAATAAAAATGGTATACGGGAAATATCCGATTGTTAGTTTTGTACCATAATAGACTCTATATATTTACGACGGACATAAATAAATAATGAAAATCACTAGTAGTTAAACCGTCTTCAGAATAGTATCATAAAATATTTTATACCTTAAACGGCAATCCATGTGAGCAGCGTTTTCAAACATAACACAGTATCTTTAGTATTAAGTTTATCATAATGCAGAAAAGATTTACAATGTAGTTATTTATTGTTAATTATATAGCACAATGGGGAAATTTTATAGAAATTCTTGTGAGAGAAAATCAGTTATATTCAGTATTGTACGAAGGCATGAATCTCTATTGTACTGAACTAAATTTCTATTTACTAGTTGCAAATCTCTGTACTACTACCGCTCATCTGCTAATCTTGAGTTTTGCAAATGAGCGGTAGTAGTTACATAACATGTAAGACGCGTGCTCGTCGTAAATTTATAAAAAAATTGGTATTTGAATAATATAAAAGCACCATTATGACTACCATTTATATATTTGTACATTTCCAGTCAGTCCGCGATCTAAGGAAAGAGGACGTCTTTAACTGCTCTCGAATCCTCTTTCTAGACCACCCCATCGAAACTGACTGTCCAATTATTCTACGGGAGCTTAGTGAGAAAAAAAATAAACCCAAGTGTCCGTTCCCTTTCAAAGATTAAGACTTCTAATCGTATCTGTTCCCGACCCTTTGGTACGGAGGGGCTTGTGGCGAGATAAAGTACCTCCGAGGATTCACCTCTTGAAAACTCAGACCCCTCACTATTGTGAGGTGCATATTAAAGCCGACCTCGCCTTCTTTACCAAGTCGTTCGTTGATTTGAAGTTCGAGCAAATTCTGGGTTAAGTAATTCCAGTTTAACCTTTGTTTTTTGGATTGTTTAAGAATTGTTAACTTCGGTTCTTTAATAAAAGCTTGAAAAAGATTGCAGTGCTGTATTTTCATTCGCAAAAGTCGAAAAGAAATTTAAGTAATTGCACATCATACATAAACGAGTTGCAAACTAAAACATGTTGTGAAAGAATTAATTGTTATTTATTTTTATGGATCCTAAACTGTTCACACTCGCTTGATAAATAATGGCCGAAAAAAAAGAACAAATATGTAACACTTAACAACATTAAATATTGAAATCTAACTAATGACACGAAAAACAAGTTTTAGGATAAATGTTTCGTGGGAATTCTTTCAATAATTACAAAGTCAAATAGTTATATCAGCTTAATAAAAGGAAATGTTAATGTCAGTGATTTTTTTATTGCTCTAACCATGCTCAGACCACATGCTGCTACGATAGCACACACGTGTCACTTGATGACAGATTTGCTAACGTGTTTGATCTCAATATTAACATTTTTTTATTAACTCAGTCATCTTTAACCCTAAATCCGTCTTCAACTCTGCATGTGCGAATTCAAGCGCGAGATGAAAAGATACCAAATCCCTTGCATTATTAAGATGCTAAGCTTCTGTATGAAATATTTTACCCGCGGGTCGAAAATAAATTTCGATGGAATGGCCAAGGGAACAATGCAAGTTGTAAGATCAAAGGGATATTTTCACAACTTGTCCGGGCGAGGGGAGTTTGCATGCGGTAATAAGATGCTAATGTAATTGTACCTATAAATGAGGGGGTTTCTATCGCTGGAAACGGCAATTTCTGTAATGTTATTGCAATTTGTCAGATCGTTCAATTGAATGGGAATTGTAATTCGATAAAATTGCTGCATAGGAAATACTAGCACTAGACAGCAGTCCATATTGGATTGTTTGAGACATGTTCTAAATACTTGAATAATTAACCATTGGCAAATAGCATTGAAAAGTGACAAGCCGACAAGCATCAAGCGAACAAATAGCGGCACAACTAACAAATCAAAAGTATCAATTAGTTACAAGACAAACTACATAGAGTTATAGCAGGGCCAAGTATTAAATTACTCAAGTCGAGACGGAAGTCTGCCCAGCTTAATTTATAGGCTACAGGAATTGTTTGCAACAAATTCTAATGAACCAGTTAAGCAGGCTACAGGGACTATTGTTGGTGACGATAAATATAGCTATCAAGCTGAAACAAGATAAAGACACAGAGCTAAGAGCTTGGGGCGTGATAACGTCTCCAGAAGATATACTAATGCGAATTCAGAGCAAGTTTATGCATTTCTCAGAGGACAAATACATTTGGAAAGTAACTTTAATGTCACAATAACTTAAATGATATTTATTAGGTGATAATAAATTAAAATGGCTTGTTTCAGAGAAGTGTGAAAAGATAACAACATCATTCGGCTTTTGTTTTGTTTGTTTCATTACTAAATAAACTATTATGTATTTTATAAGTTCATTTCTAGTCATATGTAGTACAATATAATTTTAAACTTTCGCGTTGCGTTATAATTATTCAACATTACAACGGGACTAAACGCAGCCGAAACGTCAAGCAGTAAGTACTCAGGTACTTATAAAAATAATATCGCGTTTAGTCCCGTTGTAATGTTAAATAATATGTAGTACAATGCTCGAAACATGGAATAAGTCTCTAAAATTACTACTTATCTAATAAGCCCAATACAGTGTAAATTACTGTAAAACGCAAAGATTTTTCGTTTGCCCAACGATCCTTAAACCCGGCACAGTACCGACACATTCAAATTTATAAACTAAAAACGTAAAAATATATGACAGAACAAAAAGCACATTACGTATACGTACTAAATAAAATTTGTACCATTACGGATAACATGGCGCGACGTACGAGCATTTAGCAACCTTTTCATAACTTGCAAATGGGCCACAGTACAACAATCTGCGTTGTATTTTATTAAAATAGATAACGAGTTGGACCAAACATTTCCCGCTAACTCTGTGGTTTTCATTTATACAGGACATGAAAACAGAAGCATTGATCAGAATGGAATTTGGGAACAAGCGAGGAGGACCATTTGCGTAATCAAAAAAAGTCATGAACTCAATTATAACATGCCGTATCAGCCCCACTCAAGCGCAATATTGAAATGTTCTAATTTGCATAGTTATTATAAGCATGAGTCGGACGATTTACAGCCAGAGGGAGAGTGAGACGGACAATGGATTGTTAGTAAAAAATAGATTACAGCAGCACAAACCGTTAAATAAGTTTCGAATATCCTACGTGTATGAAACCGGTTTACCTGTTAATAAATGTGTTGAAGGGTGTCGAAGGGTGAAATCACTACATAGTATAAAACAAAGTCGCTTTTTCTGTCATGTTGTCCCTATGAACGCTTAAATCTTTAAAACTACGCAACGGATTTTGATGCGGTTTTTTTTGATAGATAGAGTAACTCATGAGGAAGGTTTTTATGTATAAATAGTGGACAAGTACCACGGGCGAAGCCGGGGCGGGCCGCTAGTTCGTGTATAAAGGTCTTTTGAAATATGTCCTCCTTGATAGTACAAAAGTGGGTTCTATTATGTAGGTCTATTAAGAGTTCTGCAGATGTTCAATGGAGGTAGTTTCCTATATGAAAAGTATATTATCATTACTTTTCAGCAGATATAATTGTGATCAAGTAATATGATTATGATTACATAGTTCGCTTGCCATTTAAAGGTACCAAGTTACTCTCAACAGAATGAGTTTTGGCAGGCGAAAAACTGGCGTACGCTAGTCAGTTAACCGAAGTTGTGTAAAAAATCTAGCCATCAGTCGAGTCAGATTGCCCATAAAATTCGTGCTCCAGCCCGCACGGCCATAAATCTTTACGGAGCCATTGCTAAAACTCACAGGTGCATGATAACGTCAGTCAAGACAACAAACTTTGTAATTTGAAACGTGAGATCCAAATTACGTCAGGATTATCGCTCTGAGATAATGTAATACCTACCCGTAAGTGCCAACAACAACATTGTGAAGCTTTATAATTTACCGAGCTCTATTTCAAATTGTTTGTGTTCGGTAATACTACGGCAGATTACAAAGGCCGGGTCAATTAACACCGGATGAAATTTGAATTTGTAATCAGAATTTCGAACACATCTGTTATGATTTGCAGGTGTCAACCGAGAATGTTTTACAGATTTATGACGCGGTGGTATCTATTAGTTCATTAAAATGGTAATTTGTATTTGCCAGCAAGTTTATTTTCGCCTCATTAAAAAGCGATTTAATAGATTTTAATGAGGTTAAAAGCTAATAAACTGACCATTTATCTGTGTAAAATATTAATTATCAAGGATTTATTAATAGTTAGCATGTTCTGTCAAATTGTAACTGGGCTTTATACATTAAAATATATTCCATAATTTATTAAAAAATTACACATACACCAATTTCTGCAGACTTAATTTGAAAATAGTATGTAATAATTAATTTCGTAAGTAAGAAAATATACTATGGTTTCCAATACAACAGAACAGTTAGCTTAAATTAAATTATTGACGACAACAACGCGGTTTCAATTGAGAGCAATAAAACATTTTACGTAAAGACCCCAGCCATCTTGTTACCAACCCCGAAAACACTCCATTGGGTTAGATCCAGATGAAATGCGCTCGTAAAAAGCATATGAAAAATTCACAAACCCGCCCTAACAGTCAAACTTCTCACTCACATCACGTCTTAAACTAACAAATCATAATCACGGCCGCTCTTATCAAATTCCGGGGCCCTCGTGGACAGAGCAAATACTCAGAAAAGAAACAAATAATACTTACAGCGTTTCCTGCAGGGGATTCGTTAAAAGGGTGAAGCGGTACGTCACATTGTTTATTCAGTCCGCTCGCCGGTCAGAGGCCTAATCCGCATCGATCGTCCGTCGGTATGTCCGGCCGGTAAGAACCGCGTAACACCGCATGTATCGCGCAATTTGTGCGAAGTTTTGCTCCTTTTGCAAGCGAAGGACGTTTTGACAAGAGCGGTTTAAGCGATTAACTAGCTGAATGCATTATTAATTAGTCGCTAGTCACTGCCCGCGACTTCGTTTGATGTCGGTGTCTGCACACTAGTGTTATACAGCCGCGAGCATAAGTATTACAAGGGTTAAAATGGTAAAAAGGAAACATACGTAGTAATAGGCCTTTTATGGCTATACGGTGTCCGCACATGTATTATATTATAACTTGAAGCTTTTGTCGACAAAAGGACTATCAAACTCATAAATATTTTTTAATTTATTAGCATTAGTTTTGATGATATAAGTGAAATTATATCGTTAAGGCAATGGATGGATTAAATTCTGTTGAACATGACAGGAGAAAAAAACATATTCAAAGTCTTAAACGAACACAAACCCTGTTGATTCGAAGATCTTCTAGATTATCTACAAAGACCATTGCTGTGTAATTGAAGCATCGTTGGATTGGCTGACGTTACATACGCTGTCGCCACATGAGCAAATGAACTAGCATGACACTTTTCTTCCAAAACCGCGAATAAATCCCGTTTAATTTTAGTCTACTTTAGTTTAACTAAGTCTCTTCGAGCAAGATAACTAACTAACTGCATAGTACAGTTGTTCCCCTACAGAAGATTTGTGAAAATAGTGTAAACGCTATCGCCACATGAGCAATTGCACTAGCATGGGACTTACTTCCGACACCGCGAATAAATCCCGTTTAATTTTACTCTACTTTAGTTTTACTAAGTCTCTTCGAGCAAGATAACTAACTTACAACACAGTTCCTCCCCTACAGTAGATTTGTTAAAATGATCATTTCCCAGTGACGTAATCCGCATTGATCGTGCGTGTATCGTACCTACTAAGCCATTCGTGCAGAGATTTTCTCCCTCCTTGAACTTCTATTGTATATAGGTGCTATAAAGCTTAGCAGCTTATTGTTTTTTGATAAGAGTGGATAAAAAAAACTACGATAATAGCAACAAAAATAAGGAAATTTGTATGAACAAGTGGTCCAATTTGTCAAACGATAAAGTTGAAAAAAAGACATCAAATTAAATAACCAACGAAACGTATGCTCACAATATTGTTAGGTGCAATAACAAAACGTGGTATAATCCGCATAATGAGATTTATGTAATAAAGTGTGATTCAAAAGACAATGTGTATTCAGTTCGTCAGTCAAGCTTAATCCGTTTCGACTTAAAATGTATTATTTTAAGTATATAACATTTATTAAAGTCACACAAAATCTTCTACCTACTTGTTAGTTGAATAAATTGTTTTGTAAATCTTTTGATCTCTAACATGCATTCCAGATTTTTTGGTAATAGCGGCATTTGTATTATATTCCAACTGGTTGTTTATAAATGCCTAAAATGCATCGACTGTCTATCGGTACATGCGATTATGGTCACGCAACTCTGCTGGGGACGTGTCTCGTGACACGAAACTATCAACTACCTACATAGAACAAAATACTTGTTAAACAACTTGTAGTAAATTAATACACTTCATAAGACACTCTTCATGACTTAAAAATAAACTATTTTAGTAGGAAAAAAATCATTTGTTGAACAATGCATTAATAACATTGCGAGGTTCTGGTGATGTGGATCTTAAAAACCCAAAAGTCAATAATATTCAGTAATTCGATGTAACTACCATGCAAACTTACCAAACACCAACAATCCGTCACTTGTCAAAACAAAACACTGTCACTGGCCAAAACCAATTTCTTACCTGCAACAAAAAAAAAACAAATCAGTAAACACTTCAGAACCATATTCACGCAATCTTAAACGATAGCATCTAACAATGCCGCTATCACAAAGGAGGTCGTCAGAATCTGGAACACTTTTATGGAAACTATTCAAATGCGTGAGATATCCTAATAGCGGCATTAAGTTCATCTTCCCAGCCGATCGGGAATGAGGCCGGGTGTGCATTATCGACGGAGGGGAGTGCTCGATAGGAAACAGGATTACACTTCACTGGATATGTTCGAGTGTATTACTATTTGATTTTATGAACAAATCGGATACGGTGGGCGGTTGATGAAGTTTAATATTGTACAACTCTAGCGAAATGGCACTCTCCAATAATAACAAACAAAGCCCGTACTATATGATTTGTGCTAGTAAATGCTTGTTAAATAAAGACAGTAAATTGTATGACTGATCATGGTTATATGTATTATGATTTTATACGTTAGTTGTGATGGAACAAGCTAGTGTAATCCATGTTAAAATAATAAAACATTGTGTCGCACGGTCGCGCGTGCGCAGTCGCCGCTCTGTGTCGCATGCATCATACACTTAACGCACTCTTGCTATTGCATCCCGACTTCGATATTTTTACAGATAACGTAAAATGCATGTTAAACCAAGTTGATGTTAGCTTGTAAGATGATTTAGCTGATAAGTGTGTATTGAGTAATTATGTAATTGGGATCTTCCCGTTTCATAATTTTCAAAATAAATAAATAAATAAAACAATCAGAAACAATATCAACTAAGTTATTCGAGCGTAATGTAACATTAACTTCATTGGAGATACATTAACAGTAACAACTTCCAAAGAATTAAAAACCATCCAACCGTCCACGCGCAAAAACGCACACCCAACTTCAGAACCCGAACAATATCGGAATTGTTAAAAAATTCATTACCGTACGCCTCAAAAACATTTAAGTAACGTTTCGTAACAACGTTATTCTCAACCTTGTCACGTACGCGCCACTTCTGATCTCTCTTGATCCTTGTCGTCTTTTTACAACGTTTCTTGCGATCGTCCTAGCATTTTGCAATTCAAAGGGCTCCCGGGCGATTCGATGGTCGAACTGTTTGTCAGGAATACAGATGAGTGGTCAAGCTGTTTAATGCATGGTTTTTGTTTTAGCCTATTTATATTCTATTTCTAAAATCTTTGAAAATCGTGATTGAGACACACAGGTTCATAAACTGTTTAATCACGATTGCTATTGAACTTTATAATGGAAGATCTTATCAAAATGCGTCAACATAAATTACAAATTTCTTAATTTAGGAAACACTTCAATACTTTCTTGAAATGAATAAGATGCTACTAGTCACGAAATATTTATACGATACGAAATACATACAATAGGGTGTCCCTTAAAATTCAACTTCAATATATTTTTACGCATACCTTCTAAAAAGTTTCGTATGGACCTAATATAGTCTAGAAAGAAATATTAGCCCGATTTATAAACGGTAACCCGTGCCGACTTGAGTTTTTAACTTCTCCATACAAGTTGCGCGGGAGCAGCGCGGCGACCTGTTACTGCGAGTTTAAATTGTCATTTCATAAGTGATTTCTAACATTTTTAGTGCGTTGTTGTTTATTTTGTGAAAATGTCTGTGGTATTACGAAGTAATAAACAAAATATTTTCCTTATCGGACTGCCAAGCCACCAGATAAATGGTGCAAAATACCATCTAATCGACAAGTTCTCACGTTTTATTTTACAATATTCGTGAAGTCAAGCTAACTGTTATTGAAAGTGCGAATCTTGTTATAAGAGAGTGCATTATATTTAAGGAAAAAGCCAAAATTCCTATGAAAGCAATCCCTAACTGCGTGAAGAAACTTGTTGATTATAATTATATCATGTTTGGAGGGAGCTGCAAAAAAACTGTAAGAAAACTCAGTTGACTTTCAAGAATCGTGAATAGAATTTTGTAAAAGACCTTGATAACTTGTTTGATATTGCACATGCAGATGCCTTTGACAGAGGATAGAGGAAGACAAAGATTTCTTAAGGAAACAGAGAGAGCCAGGTCGACCCGGATGATTAGGTGGAACCGACAAAAAATTGGTGGAGAAAGAAGAACGAGTTAGGCAAAGACGATTGGAAGAAGAGGAAAGAAAGGTAAAACAAAGAGAGTTATTAGCTGTTGTATCTACTTCTTCGATAGATAACTTGGAATGTCTTGAGAATTCGGATGACGGACAGATTTCGAACTCTGAATTTAGTACTCAGATTCCTTGCCCTGAAAAAAGTTTTAAAAGGGGCACGAAAAGTTTAATAACTCCTAAACTGGTAGCAGCTTTAGATCGATGCCAATTGAGCATAAGGGACTCAGTTTACATTCTCCATGCGGTTGTATAAGCGCTTGGTCTGAACAGCGATGATTTATAAACAATCCTCGATTCAGCGAGTTCGTACTCAAGCGAGAAAATCCAGGGCAGAAGCAATAAAAACTGACTTCCAGAATAATTTGCCTGACGTTGCCAATTATTGCTTCATTTGACGATAGAGAACAGCTTCTTGCAGTATCGAACTTGTATACCAAACCTTGGCTCAGATGTACAATGGCAGTTAAAGCACCTAACCAAGACTTGGCATTTTTGAAAGCTCTAAAAGAATAATATGAAAAAGTGGACGCGACAAGTTAATGCATCCATAAGCAAGTTTATTCATCATTTATAGTATTTGTGTGAAGAAACAGTCATGCTAACATTCTTTGATAAAGAAGTTGATACCAAAACCAAGACAAATATGATTAATAATTTAAACAGAGACGAAAGCTCAGATTCCTCTAAACGCTATGTCCCATCGTAGGAAGAAATTACGCAAAATTTGTTTGGTAAGTACTTAATAATTTCTTGTTTCTTTTTCAAAGTTTTGTGGTTTAGTTTTTGTTTATTTTAATGGTTTTTTCTTTATTTCAGATATGACGCTGGAGGATTTTGTGACTCCAAGAAGCAAACGATTTCTATCTTGACTACAGATCGACAACAGTTTTCTTCGGGAAGACGTATCTTCGTGGGGTGACAATCCTGCTTTTTTGGAAGCTAGAAGACGATTAAGTCGTTTGAAGGTCGTAAATGACAGTGCTGAAAGAGCTGTTAAATTAATGCAAGATTTTAATGGTCTTATCACGGCTGAAGAAGAGCAAATACAGTTTTTGTTGCGTTGTGTTCAGGAACATAGAAATCTGTATCCAGACTGTAAGAAAACCACACTAAAGAGAAATTATCCTAATTCATTATTATTATAATTTGTATGTTAATAAAAGTTTGTATTGATATTTTTTTAGTTTTACTCATCTTTACTTTATTTTTTGCATTTTACTTAGTTTTGGATCAAACCAAAGTGTCAGACCAAAATACCATTTTTTATCGAACTTTAGAGCTCGGTCGGCACGGGTTGCAATCATGCTACAGATATGAAATTTCATATTTAAGTACATTTTAGCATTTATAAAAAAATTGGAGGGTATGCATTTCGAAATTCTAAAAAAAATTTTTTTTTGCCATATAAGGGACACCCTAACATACAATAAACACTTTCATTTGACATACAGCGTCTGGAAAGTTGCAGAAAAACTTCATAAACCTATATTGGCTTCAAAAATTGCCATCTATTTCCAAGTTTCAAAGCAAAATGTGCTTATAAAGTCCTTTTTGCATCGGACATGTATTTTAGTAGGCTTTAAATCGCAACAAATTAACAAAAGTTTAGTTACCGACATACTTGTAGCGAAACTTTGACCATTAAGAAGGAAATATGCGTTGGTCTAATAGAAAATATGGAGTTCCGAGCCCCGGCTACACTCTGGCATGTTTACACCGCCATCGCGTGAGTTTGATGTTCCTACCAAGTAAGATACACTCGAACATCCAAAATGCCTCCAATTACTATGCAAATAAGGTTCTATTTCCAATCCAGTCTACAACGCAGGTTACGCCAACGGTAAGAGATATGAAATAATATTACTGCATATTTAGGCTTTTTTGTAAACGGGCTAACAGTGGCAGTGAAATAAAGTAGGGTTGGTATTTTTATGCAAAATTCGCAAGTTACAAAAAATATGCTGATTACATTTTTTATGATCGCAATTTTTTACAAATCAGCTGTTCGCGTGTTTGTTTGAATAAAACATGCGAAGTCACATACCGAAACTAGCTCATTTCTTATTTTTATTGTTGTTCGACTGTCAAGAATAAATATTTAACACATATTTAACTGTTTATTCACCACAAAATAGCATCAACTGAATGACCCTTGGGTAATGGGTGACCATGGAGGTAATGTCCGCTGAAATACCAATGTATGATTTGTTTGCAATATAAATCAGTGCATTTGTAATTGACACACGGACTAATGGAAAGCGTCTAATCCGCCGCAACAGCCGCAAAAATGAGTGAATTAAAATTATCCAATTGTCTCACTTTTGTGGACAGATGATACGATATTCATTAGAATTTATACAATTTTATGATTACGAGTGTAATTATCTGCTTACCCTTTTATTTTAACTAGTATCAAGAAAATAAATTACTCAGCACAAAATCGACTACACTTTCCAACGAAAGTAGCCAATGTTTTGTTCAACCACTTAGCACAAAGGGTAAAAAAATGGAGGCAGGGCGGATGCGGGCTACACACGCCTTTGAACTTGCCGCCAAAGGCCACTGACCCCGCTTATCATATTATAAACCACTCGGCCCTAATTAGATATCTAGATAAAGTTATGTTCAAATAATCTTGATATCAGTACGGTGTAGCTGTTAGTCATACACTTACATCGATGTATGACGAAGCAATGTTAGGCAGTTAGGTAAGGTATAAAAAGTAAGTAAAGTACAAAGCAAGTTCTTCGGATACATTGTGTTATGGAATTTTCTAAATTACTTATTTATAATCAATTTAATACTAAGATAATTCCAGACCTGAAATCTGTTCCTCAAATAAATCCTACTAATCAATACATAGTATAAAACAAAGTCGCTTTCGCTGTATGTCCGTATGTATGCTTAGATCTTTAAAACTATGCAACGGATTTTGACGCGGTTTTTTTTAATAGATAGAGTGATTCTTAAGGAAGGTTTGTATGTATAATACATGTAAGTAAGTACCACGGGCGAAGCCGGGGCGGGCAGCTAGTGAGTAATAAAATTAATATTCCTAATTGATTACCTACTAGGTACCTAATCAATTATGACTTTTATACATTTAATGTTGGGAGGGCCTAGTAATTTCTACGTTTACGAAATCAAGGTGAAACTAGCACGTCCAAAGTAAATTGAGCTCCGTCAAACCAAATTAGATATGCCCTAGTCAATTTTAACCGACTTGGAAGTGTTTCTAATTATACGCGATGGCAAGTTATAAGTTCATCAAAGTGATCGGCCGCGAGTCAGATAAGAAAAAACATACCTCATTGACTATTCGAATTATCTCTATGGTGTTGACACAGTTGCGCTTGCCTCGAGTTGCGTGAGTAACGAGCGTAAGCGGGTATTGGGGAAGAAATGCCTCTTTTTCTTGAGATGAAAAGCATCAAAAGTAAATATGTACATTATACATAATCATCATCATCATCATCATCATCCTAGCGCTTGTCCCGGTCGCATCCTCGGCCATTGCCTTGTGAGTCCAGGGTCCGCTTTCCTACTCCTTCTCCTTCACTTCGCACGATCTTCGGCATCCTGTGCAGTCAGGCCATTGGCACGTATGTCATCGTTTACGACGTCAAGCCAGCACTTCACATAATGATTACTAAAATTATTATATAAATTAGTAAAAGTACCCAGGCTATTAATGTCCCAACTTCTTTTGCAGGGCAAAGGCCTCCATCATTTGAAATTATGTTTTCGTTACAATGACGAGTTTTGGTTTTATCACGATGCTTGCCAAATGCGGGTTGGTGATCACAAACCAGGGATGTGTTCAGAAAAAAATACACAAATTTTCCCGACCCGGGAATCGAACTCAAGTCCTCAAAACACGGCCCGGTATTTAAGCCTAGACCATTGAGCCGTTACATTATATATTTTTACTGATGTTTTTAGATTCGGACCACCGCAGAGAATAGTGCATTTAACGCATTGCATCTAGTATTTTTTTTGGAACCGGGAAGCTATCTAGCTTCAGGTGAAATGTGCTACCTCGATAGTTTTGGCCGAGTTCCAAAAGCATTAATGTGGAAGCCACTGTACACTTCAAACTATGGACTTGAATATTAAAGTTTTGCTTCGTGTTTACGTCTCTATCAACGATATAGGCCGTAGTTTATTCTACACTAGCTTATAAGATGGGCTGCGTCCCAATTCCGTACTAGCATTTAAGAATCGCTCAATCTCATTACTTACACAACTCACGATCTGTAGGCGACCTCTGTTGTTGCGTTGTAGTATTTATACAGCGCTGATTCGGTCCAACAATACTGTGTAACCAAAGGGGAGCGATAATCTACGACCGAATCGACTTATTTGTCAACTAATTATTCACAAACGTCCCCTGTTTGAACTGTTGTTTTAGCATTTTTAATCAGTTTACCCGTTTTGTTCTGCACAAACGTGAATTTGAATAGCAGAACGTGCTGTATCGTTCTATCTGTGGCTGCTTATGCGTCGATTACTAAGTTCATTTAATCAACCATTATGCCTTAATGTCATGACCTTAAAAAGTATTTGCTTACATGCTGAGACTTGATTTCGGTCACGTAAAATTTAATTTAATTATCTATACTAATATATAAAACTGAAGAGTTTGTTTGTTTGCTTGTTTGTTTGTTTGTTTGTTTGAACACGCTAATCTTAGGAACTACTGGTTCGATTTGAAAAAATATTTTTGTATTGGATAGTCCATTTGACGAGGAAGGCTTTAGCCAATTGGAAACTGACATCCACGCGGACGGAGTCGCTGGCAGTCGCAAGTTTGGATTATAATTTGGGAAACTAAATCACCACACACCAACCAGCGTTTGGCAAGTGGTTAAGCCTGCAAAAATTAATGTAACAAAACAAGACTTTTTGTCATACATTGCCACTAATAGAAACCTTCTCACGCGTAAAAGGTTCAATGTAACAAAGTTGATCGAATTGAATAATAAGAAAATGCCGCATTAGATACCTTATCTGTGTGACGTCACAATAAGCCTTATTCCAGAAACACATCAGTCGTTGACGCCCAAACCTTACGCAACTCCGAAGGCCTCACGTACTGGGACATTTATCGGAACGGAATTACCTAATCTAACCCGAGCAGGCTCAACAAAAGCTTATTATACAATCGCGTGCGCTCTATGAAATGCAGTAATACTTTATTCACATTATAGTGTTATAACTATCGCACTCCACAGGGACTCATTTGTTAGATCTTCGTTACAGATTACAAAATCCTCAACTAATGTTTTCCAAATTTTGAGGTTCGCTGGCTTGTCATTTTCTTTTTAAGAAGAAATCATTACAATTATCGACGAAGTATGTACGTTTATTAATGATATACTGTAATATCAATTTTTCCCGTGGGGGTGCGCAACGATTCGAATAAGAATCACTTCGTCCCACAGGGAAAAATCCGGCGGCAGAGCATGAGAGGGTCTCGGGTTCGGTGGCCTAGTCGTTCCTGGATCAATTCACTTTAATTAAATGTTGGGCGCCTTGAAAGGGGACGGAGTAACAATAGGTGACTCCGTACCAAAATAAAAAAAATATATTAAATCCTGCTAGAGGAAAAAAGTTAAATACGAAGCAAAAATAAATGAATGATCCATGAACCGTAGCAAGTGGAGAATAGTAAATCAAACAAAATTTCATTTAAAAGTAGACTGGTTTAATACTAGGTATTTCGATACACATTAGATTCAGTTGAAAAACAGGAGCAGTTACATACAGTAAAAAAAATTACATGATACCGAGACAGTAATTAACATTCGTCCGGCGAACTACACCTTATCACACATGGTACTACACCTTATCAGTAAATCGGGATTAGCTTAAGCATGCCCGTTATGGTGGGGTGGCATCTGACCAACTATATTGGGCGGTCAGCTGTACATTCAGTACCGATGGGAGGACCGTGTTGGGAAAGTCTGATACCACCTACTCAAACCACCAGCACTGAAGGTCAGCCCACCGCTCAACACAGAAGGTCAGCCAAGCCAGTACGCATGCACACCCCACAAATCGTGTCTAATAAACACTATTAGAAATTCACTACTAACTATTCACTAATAACAAACACTATTTGAAATTCTTGTTCATATTTTCAAAGTTAAGTTGAAGATAAAGTCACTGCGCTTCCTCCATCGGCCTCGACCGAGAAGTCAACACGGGGAAGTTGAACACTTGTTAAATTGAAATAAATACAGCCCTAAATGATTAAATCCATTGTCATCAGTACCTTGACTCCGAGCCAATGCAAAATCGGTTCTGGGATCAGCTCACCGTCGACATTTTGACAGGCGGGAGGTACCACGTGTCCACGCCACGTCTACGGCACACCGAGCTGCCGACATTCACACCCAAAAGGCTTTTTAGCCGGTCTATGGAGCCCTGCAATCACCACAATGGTCAAATTAAGTCGACATTCTAAGCACTTCACAACGTGACATATTTGGCTATGCCGAACAATAAAATTTTCATTAATATTCTTACCAGAACACTGGGATTTGCAGCTCACAAAGAGACTTTTTGGCCGGAGCACAGGTAAATCAAATGATCTAAAACAATAAGACAAAAATTACAAGCACGTGACTATGGCTGATACATCCTCGAGGAACATTTACACATCAACGGCTTGAAATACTCACCATTTTATTGGGCGTACGGTGCACAATGCATCTCGGAAGACGCGGGACGAAACTTCACCGCATTTGGTGGATATAAAAAGGCTCCTCAGGGAGACAGCCCAGGATTACTCCTCCTCTTTTCTGATCTCCATGAAAAAGACTTGTCAATCGCTCACCCACCCATAGACAAACGAGAGAAAAAAAAACCAAAGCACACTGACCAAGGATTCGTAACCATCGCGCTCAACCATAGACACAATCTACTAAAAATACTTTAGAATAATTAATTTGGAAGACTTCGGAAAATCAATTCATTCCGGCAAACCCTAGCTTAGCAAAATTAGATATTAAACATTATACATTTTAACAGACTAAAAACAATTAGCGCCTACGACTGTAAAAATAAAACGCAGCGCACGTAAATGTCAAATGTCAGGTGTCGCTGTCAAACTGACACCGTTCTTATTTGACAAGGTTTTGTTTATTTCGACAACAGAAAAGTGTCACAAAATTCACGAATTTACTAATATAAACCGCTAAAACAGTTTTAACAGCGTCAAAGGAATGAACCAATGGTTGTGGAATGATAAATTGTTAACCCTCTCGCCAACAAATCAGGTAAAAATTAGAATATTACTTCATTCAAGTGACGACCTCTCAATCCAGGAAAACAAACATAGCATAAAATTAGAGACAAACAATACTATAACGACCCCTGCATTCATGACTATCCCTCTCGACCTAAGATCACAGCCGGTCCTATACTGCACCAAGTGATAAAACAGTAAAACTGAAAAAATGGTGTTACAATACACATACCTTATTCAAACGAATACTGTAGCACTTTTATTTAAAACCATTTATGCAATGCAGATAAATTGTAACTGTTATTAAGTTACGGAAAATTTGCCAATGAAGTGAGGCTTGGACAGTATGTTTAACCATTATGACTGTGTATTCCATCGTTTATTACTTCATATTCATTCTATTGACTATGATATTATATACCAAGTGCCAGAGTGCATCTAGGCCCACTCACTTAGGCACTCGGAAATTGCAGCGCACTGGGTTAATCTCCGAAAATAGATGCAATATGCGGAATCGACTAGGGCCTCATTTTTGTTCCCATTTTGAAACTCCAACCCCCGACCTTCTTAAATATTGTCATCTAATCTATTATGATACCGCTTTTTCTATAAGTACACTTGACTTTACACAAGTTATAAACAGAGGGTTATTTATTCAGCAAAGAGTCGCATTCGCATAATAAAGCCATAAATTCCTCCTCAAAAGGGACTCTTGAAAATATCCAAAACATAATTTCCAAAAAGTTATCAAAATGATAAAATCATTCCCCGGGATTCTTTAGATTTTTCCATAAGATTATACAGGGTTATAAGGAGTGGCTTATCTTGTAATCTACAGGAGATTGCGCCGAAGGGTAGGGATGAAACTGTGACGTCAGACGAAGGGTCTTAACTTTTCAACACAGTGCGTTTTCTTTGGCGTTCGAATTTGGATACATCACTCTCCGGGATATATCCTTAACTGCGGGGTTCCTTCAGAAGTTATTAGTAAGTATATTTTTAGCTGGCTTTCTGTTTTCGCTTTGCCAATTTAGTAAATGCAGAAGTTTGTTTTTGCTCATTCATGTTGCTTTGTACAAACGAAATCTGATTACGGATTAATGGCACAAGTTTCGACACATACACTCTGCTATATTGGAAGATCTTAGAAGTAATCAGAGTTCTTATTTTAGTCAATTCGGATAGTTAAGTATGTCCATAGATTTCTTGATATTGCCAATAGGAGAGCAAAATATAGTACGTAAGAAGTGTGAAAATAATAGATACGGAAAACCGCTACCCAGAAGTCTGCGTCCATTATAGCTACATCAACTTTCGACTAAACAAAGAGCTTGGAGATCAAAGACGACTAAAATATGACAACGCATGCTGCAATGCATGCCAACGGAGTAATCCTCTACGCATCCTCATATCTGTCTTATTGTTTTCTTAATATTTGTGAGTATGTCCTCTACGAAATGTGCGTTTTGTCCTAGTAATAGCGTAAGGAAATATTATTTTGCAGTAAAACTGATTTACTTATATTTCCATCGATAGTTTTACTTCGATTGCAACTTTCGTTGTGTAGTTTTGGTAAGCATTTTGATGATGATGAGCATCAAATTATATACGGTATCGATATATACATATATTATAATCATGTATTATGAGTATGATTACATCCCTAAAACATCAGCAATATTTATTACTCAAGGAATATTCCTTAACATGATCTATCTTCAACATGCGTATCACAAAATTAGTTTGACCTGATCAAATAGGGCTGGTAAGGCCCAATAACGAGTTTGGGGTTATCTTGGAGATCGGTTCGACCCAATCACACTAGACCCAATCAGCTAACTCAGTATAAAACTAGAACGTATACTAACAAAGTAGCACGAAAATCTGTCGTGAAATAACGTTTGATATCTTTGTAGGATATCTAGGGTTTATGCTACGAAACAAGTATAAAATTCTCGTTAACTTAAATATTACGTCGAGTTTCCATGATGGGAGCCGATAGAAATAATAGAATCTTATTGCGAACATAAGCCGAAGAACGCTATACGCTTGGTAATTAGAATACTGCTTTGTGAAATTATACAAGAAAGTGAATCAGCGCTGATCGTATAAAAATGATGGGTAAAATCGACCACAGACAGTTGAAAAAACTATATGTATAAAAACAAACCTGGCCAATGCACCCCGTATGATTATCAAATCCTAGACTACGAAAAGCAAAATTACCTTCTTTGAAAAGCAAATGCTTTCCTAATAGCCGCTAAGTAGATAATCTGGTAAAATTAACACCAAAATTTAAATGGTTGATTTTAATGGCGTCTTCTTTTTTAGGGTTCCGTAGCCAAAATGGCAAAAAAACGGAACCCTTATAGATTCGTCATGTCTGTCTGTCTGTCTGTCTGTCTGTCCGCCAGTCTGTCACAGCCACTTTTTTCCGAAACTATAAGTACTATACTATTGAAACTTGGTGAGTAGATGTATTCTGTGAACCGCAACAAGGTTTTCACACGAAAATAGAAAAAAAATAAAAAAATGGGGTGTCCCCATAGTTAGAACTGAAACTGATAATATTTTTTTTCATTGAACACATACGTGTGGGGTATCTATGGATAGGTCTTTAAAAATGATATTGAGGTTTCTAAGCTCATTTTTTTCTTAAGTGAATACTTTGCGTGACAGACTCTTCCAAAGTGGAAAAAAGTGTGTCCCCCCCCCTCTAACTTCTAAAGTAAGAAGATGATAAATCTGAAATAAATATATAATGTACATTACCATAAAAACTACCAACGAAAATTATTTCGAACGAAATCTATTCAGTAGTTTTTTTAATACGTCAAAAATAGAATTTGTACGGAACCCTCAGTGCGGGAGTCCGACTCGCACTTGGCCAATTTTATTAAATTTTTGAATTGCACTTCACTTCAAAAATAACACATAAAAAGATTGTAACCGTTTATATTTAAGAGTCGAAATTAACGACCGCATTTAATAAAGCAATTATTTTTACCAATCTTCTTTCTTCAAGATTACGTATCTCAAGTCATAAGAGCATGATAATGCGTTTAATTAAACAAACACTTTTTCACTGCACCATTAAAATGTTGCTTGAATTGCTTCATTCGCGAAATCGCAACTCTTTAATGACACAATCAAGGAAGTAAAAATTTTAGCTCCATTCAAAGCTGCCACTTGAATCTTAGTAGCTATAAACTTACAGCATATTTCCAGAGCGGTTTCATTTCCTTCATCCGGCTCACCAAGAATTTTACTACCGCCCAGCTTTTATGCAACATAAAATATTTTTAATAAGCCACGGAAGAATTGTCCCAGTTTCACTGGCGGACTGCACCAGTCCCCTTGTTTTGCTATGAAAACAATTCGTCAAGAAAACAACCCCACTTTCGCCGTTCAAAAGGAAAAATGGGAGCCCAAACAAGCAAGCAACGAGTTAGCCTGTAACAAAAATCCAACAAAGGGATGATTAACGATTTTCTACCCCCAAACTCATTCAAGCCGCGTCGATATTGAATCCGTTAGACGGCGTAAAAATGAAAGTTTTCCTCTTTCTTTTGCTAACACGTGGCGAATACGGCCGGTGGGGTCGTCGAGTTTGTTTATTATTTACCAGTTTAACAAATAGATACTAAGATACCTCCCGTTATAGAAATGTCCTGATAGCTGAATTTTTTGGCCCGGCGGTCAATCTTTACATTTTACTCAAAAGAAAAGGCGATAATACTAAACCAATTTAACTTTTAAGATAACTGATCCTCATTTTGTTATAACGGTATTATTATACTTTGCATAAAATGTCATATTACTCGAAGGCATATGCCGTGCGTAAAGCAATTTTTAACTGCATTAATTAGGCATCAATCAAAACGTCATCGCAAACTATCAAATCATTACTGTCATTCCATCAACCCATTAAGTACCGAACCAAAAGTTACGAACTGTAAAATTTCGTAACGACGCTTGTTAAAACTTATTTGGCCGTGTGTCACTCCACGAAAAGTAACTCGATTCCGTGACGTAACTACTGTAGCAGTTTTTCCCTAGTTAGTTTTGGAGTTCAAAATAAATGACTGCCATTTGGACGGAGTGACAAGAAATGTCAAGCGAAGGTCGTTAGGAATTTCATAAAAAGCAGAAAAAAGCCTTCTATATGCGAACACACGTACCTCTTTGTTACTTTTAGAAGTTTTGAGAAATAATGAGGTGTGTACCTATGGACTTTTTGTTTTCAACTTGAACTTTTGTGCGAGCGAGGCTTTGTTTTTATTTTTCCGTGTTGGCATGTCTGCTGATGCCATAAACGACCGTGCTACTTTATAAAAGGTATTTCAAGTCATAAGTATGTTCGTTGTTTGTCGCTACACGGCTTCAGTGGAGTAATTACAGCGCTTCTTTTATAGGAACGTTTGTTATCATTAAAAGTACAGTTTTATATCTGGCAATGCATTGAATAGCCGAGGGAAAAAGTAAATGAATGCACAATTAAAACTATCATAATGCCTTATTTGTATTTTAATAAGGGACATTACGTTTGCTGTTTCCATAAATCCCAAGAAACTTGCATTCCGTGCCTTATTTTAAACAAATTGCCGATGTTGATGCTGCTAAGAGTAATGAGTTTTTTTTACAAAAGAAGATACCTAGTTCTAAATTCGCATTTTTATACTACACTTAACTTTAATTCGAATTCGTTTTCCAAACATTTAAAGAGAATCGAAAATATAAAAAGTATCTAAAAGTACCGTATTACTTCATTGTAAACCATTAAATTCTTACTCGAAGCAGATGTCAAACCTTCGAATATCGAATTCATTTCGTAAACGACTGTACTAGTCTAAGATCCCGCCATACAAGGACCTTCATCGAGCTGGTTATTGGATGAAACATGTTTTATACATAATTTAACACGTCAATTATTATATTGCATATGGGTTGCCTAGTAAATTTCAGTCCAGGATATGATTAATTTGGATTTAAAAAATTAAAAATTTAATTACAACTCTATTCTTCCAGTTAAGTAATTAATTACTCCAAAATGATACACAGAATATCCAAGTCTATCGTTATCCTTGTCATTTGCACTATCCAATAGCACGCGAACACTCTTTTTCATAGCGGCAATATTTCACTTTTCAAAATGCGACAACCCTAATTCTGGACTGATTTTTCGGAGGGAACCCTGTACCACCGTGTTCATAATGAAATAATCTTTATTTTCATTTAACTTTGATTCAATAACTTTTTAATTTTTTATATTATTTTTTATTTTTTTTATCCTGGACTGAAATTTACTAGGCAACCCATATGCAATATAATTATTGGCATGTAAAATTGTGTATAAAAAATGTTTCATCCAATAACCAGCTCGATGAAGGTCCTTGTATGGCGGGATCTTAGACCATACGGAAAAAAATATTCCTCGAAGATCCCACAACCCTTAAACAAAACACTATCGTCGAGATAAAGGCATAATACGATTCACATCGCGATCGATCAACTTACAATTTTATTTTACGTCACCACAATGCCTTTATTCATATTCCCAGCGAGTTTAACCCTGCGAAAGTTCAATAGAGCGTGAGTTAAGTGGCTCATCTATCCTTCAAGTACTCGGGTTGCAGAAATAATAAAAAAACACAACTCGCCATATTAAGTTTCGCGATGAAGAGTGGATAAAATGCAGCAGGTGCTCGTTTCACCTGGTCAGCATGTGCAGGCAAGGGTTAATTATTTTATATATGTTTAAAACTTTTTCCAATTTGAATATTTAATTTATGCCGCATTGCGAATTTGTTTATTTTATCGAACATTGCATTAATTACATTACACCGCAATCGGGGTTAATCAAATGATAATGTGGTGTAGCAGATTTTTTTTTAACTTAATAAAAATAATGCATATTTTTTTATCTTTTTATATTCAACCTGAATCACAAAACCATTATTATTAAACCATTAGAACAATGTATTTTATTTATATCACGGTACTGTTTCATTCTCCCTTCAAAATAACCTCATATTTTTCCGCCAGATGTTACTAGTAGCTTTTATTGCGTAGGCCTCCATAATTTCCACCCGCATATAAAGTTTAGCTCACATATTAACCAAGTTCACTATGAGTCTTATAAATTAACCCGAAACGTGCCTTTCGACCGATAAAATATTTAACCCCCAATTAGTCACCTGAGGCCGAACGTTCCCTAACCCAGATTATTTTTCCCACAATTAATTTGCTACCTTTACCTTTAAATAAATATGAACTCTTTTTTCGACTACAATATCAGTCATCTTCATTACAGTTGTTAAGCCGGTATTATTCACTGTTTCGTGAAGTAGAAGTTACAATGGCAGTGGTTATAGTGATTAGACTTAGCACGGAATGTGGTGAAATAACGCTTTATTTTTGTAAGGTGTTTTTAAAGTAGAGCGATAAGAAGTAAATGATTTGTTTACACAAATTGAAACATTTGTAAGGAATTAATAGATTGTTTACCGAGCAATTCTTTTTTTTGTGTTTTTGTATAATCTAGGAAAATATGAATATTAACTTCAGGTGCAAAGGTACATAATAAATGTTGGGTTTTTGGCGCAAATGTTTATACCAATTTATTTTATGTTTCAATTTATAAATGTTGTCTTGCCGGGCCGCCACCGCGTTTCAATTCTATGTAGATAGACGCGTTCGATAAATTAGAAAAAATATCCTCCTAATGATGTTAATGTTTCACTTTGGGGTCCGAAACACCCCCTCCCTAATTTAAAGGTTAAGCCGCGTGCCTTTTTAGCGATAAAATAGTTAATCAGTTGCACGCACGCAGGTTTAATGACATAATTAAAAATCCCCGGGCTAAGGT